>OX382248.1:11279666-12559333 GCA_947507525.1 Apamea epomidion
TCTACTCCCTCTCACAGAGGGGATGCCTGTGTCCCAGAAGAGAGAACATTATTATTTATTACTTATTTATTTATTTGGGATCTCCAACAAAGGATGCACACATACAACAATAAAAAAGGTTCTTTTACGTGTGCTAGTTCAATTACAGTACACCAGCAACCACTTATACATAACTAGGCTGGTTATGCTTATTCTAGCAAGTAAACTTAATATTGCAGTAATCCACCAAGCTTAGCTAACGGATAGGCATCTTGACAAGGATAAACTTCCTCTACTAAGAAAATTGTCATTCATTAAGAAAATCAAGCGACATCGCGGCAGACCCAGACGGACATGGCAGGATGAGCTGGACTCCTTCAACCAGAACTGAGGGGCAATTTTCCTAATTTTAAGAACGTTTACAGTCTCATCTCAGCCATAATCTGTCAAAAATACCTCTAATTCTCGTAATTTAAAGAACGTTCACAGTCAGAGGAGCAATTCTCGTAACTTTAAGAACATTCACAGTCTGATCTCAGTCTCAATCTGTGAAAAATACGTCTAATTTCCCTACATTTTGACAGGTTTTTGACATTTGTTTGTCGCCGAGATGAGACAGCGACTAGATTTTGATCTTTTTAAATTACGAGAATTGGTGGACAGAAAGTAAGGAGGCCTTTGCCCTACGTTAAATAATAAAAATAAAATAATTAAGAAGACCGACCCAATTTTCCAAACACCCCTCCAATTACCAAATTATTTCATAATATTACCGAAGAAATGTAAAAGTTCATTTAAACGATAGTAATCAAGCAACAATTAATTTATACCTATAGGTTCATCAACTTTATAGCTTAATGAACGGTCTGACCTTTTCCTTCATTTATATTAAATTTTCTCATTAAACTGTGGGGTATTTTAACTTGAGCGACGATACCTAGGTCCATAATTAACAAGTGTATTATAGATATTCCTGGGATATTATTTCGTAAAATAATCTGGTTGTGGAAAAAGGTATGTTTGGCATTTAATTATTTTTTAGTAGGTTGGACTGTAATGACGGAGAAATATGGCTAATATCCTTAGCATTTTATTCTCTGGTAAAAAAAAATGTAGTATGCCTGAAATAATCAGTACTGTTAAGCAGGGTGAATAGGGATGCAGGGAAGAATCAAGACGAAACTTTAAAAGGGATTATAAAATTGAAATAATATAGTTTGTTGCCAAAGAGGACTCTAATGTGTTTACTGTATTTTTAACGATTAACGAACAAACAGTGTTCAGAAGTTCATTTTTTCGCAGAATTTTCCGGGCAACCTTTCCACCTTATAAACCTATTCGGACTATTTGGAACATTTTGAAACAAAAAAATAGGCAAATCGATCTAGCCGTTTTCTTGTGATGCGCTTACCAACGAACAGAATTTCGTTTTTATTATTTATTTATTTTACCATTTATGTACACATATAAACAGACAATGAAAAACAGAACAGAAAAAATTGGTACAGAGGTGATGCTTATTTCATAAGAAATCTCTTCCAGCATACCTGAGATAGGACAATAGATACAGAGATGTAGACAGCGTGTGATAGAGCAAAGGAGACAAAAAACTAATACATACAATCAAAAAACAATTCACTTAAAAACTAAACAAAAATTACGAGAATAACATACATACAAATAAACATACATAAATACTTCAAAAATAAATATTACTAGAATGATAATAATTATATCATACTCAAAATAATAAATACATACATAACTATGATGAAGTGGACAGACAGTGTTCTTTCACTCTTCTCTTGAAAACTGCAACAGTTTGGCAGTCCCTAATGTCAGGCGGTAGTGAATTCCACAATCGCACCGCGTGTACTGTGAAGGAGTAGGAGTAGAAGTAGGTAGAGTGGGGAGGGGACTTGAGAAGGTTTTTAAGATGCGACCTGCAAGGTGCATCTGAGGGACGGGCGTAGGAAAAACGCTCCCGCAGATAGGATGGTGTTTTAGGATTGTGAAGGAGATTGAATAGCAGACACAATATCCGAGAGTTCCTGCGTAGTCGAATGGGGAGCCACTTGAGTATCTTGCGAACATTTTTATTATTTATATATATTAGAAAGTTTCCTAAGAGGGCTAGCTCCATTTAATTACGAAATATTGTTTGTAAGTACTGAGCGGCATAAGCATCGATGCACTACCTGTTACCATGGATTCAGTACATGATCCTGGAACCCATTGCGTCGAACGCTACGCTAAGGGGTCTAAAATCATGTGCTGAATTCATAGTTACAGTTTGCGCGTCAATGTCCCTGCCACCCTGTATAGATTAAGACGATTAGCTTTTCTATTAATAACGAAATATCGTTGTTAAATATAATATTTAGAATGCATAAAGTAAACCACTTTCATCGACACAGAAATTAAAATCTCTCCTCACAACTACGAAAATTACTTACAAGCATTTGACGCTTTTTCAAAAAGTTTAACACGGAAGTAAATTCCTGTAAAACAAGGTACAATCGAGTCCAATACGAGTACACATAATACACGGATAATGTGTTATTTGTGAAGGAATCATTTCGGGACTTTGGCCTTTTGCCACGGTGAGATGTACCGACAGACTACGTACCGGTCAGGGATGGGCCAAATCTTTTTTTTTTTATTATTAAAAAAAAACTAGTAAGTAATGTATTTATGTATAACAATATAAAAATATATGAATAAACTTCTTATGATAAATTAACTAACATAACTATTAACTAACTAAAATATGGCGTCAAAAAATTCCTCCACATCGCTGTCGACTGGTCATGTAAAAAAACTTGATTAACTTTTGTATTAAAAGTTGTTAATATTTTACTATACAGACGTTTTGTCAGTTCTAAAATTGGTAAATATTCGACCATGCTGACCATCGAAACTGATCCTTTTTACTTCTTAAAAAAACGATAGAAAGGCTATATTTTAGCTATTATGCCCACATACATACATACATAAACACAATCATACTAACTTTAATTTTTAAACAATAATTATGTTCGGCCTCACCGACTTTGTACAATACCAAATGTTATTCACGTGATTGATTTGATTTCTATGTAAAAGGTGGAGTCCTGGTGTCCTGAAACACAGGCTTGCAGCTTAGCTCAGGCACCAGTCTCCCACAATGTTAAAGTTATTATAACATTTTAAATGATGTATTGTATAATATTGTGGTGAGAAATAAACATTTATTATTATTATTATTATTTAATATATTTATACAGGGTGATTTTTTAAAGACCAGCCAAATTTAAGGATGTGGTACAGACCATCAAACTGAACAACTTTCTCCATGGGACCAACATCGTAATCGCGAATAAAAATTCAGCCGTCCCATACATTTAGGTCGAGTAGGTATTGAAGTTTTCTATGGGACAGTTGCTAAAATTTTCGCGATTACGCTATTTGTCCCATGGAGAAACTTGTTCAGTTTGCTGGTCTGTACCACATCCTTAAATTTGGCTGGTCTTTAAAAAATAACCCTGTATACTAAAAAAATGTTTAATGTTGTAACTGCACGTAGACCATTGTAATCTGTAATTGTAAAATTCAAAAATGAAACCTTATTTTAAAAAATATATATATACTTTAACTGTTTTTATTTTTTGGTTTTAGTGATTTTGATTTAAATTAAATTTAAGTCGGCCAGCCCTGAAACCGGTACAGTCGTGTACTAAATCGTTAAATGTGATTTAACGAACCTCTGCCAACGTTTGGGTAAGAAATCTATTCTTGTTAATAGAATTGCTTCATTGGTTTAGTGGTAATAAGCTGTGCGGAACTAGAGACCTTGAACTCGATTCTCGGGCCAGTTCTTAATTAGATTATTTTTCGTTGAATTAATTTTGAGTTTCCTGGGATTCCTAGTAAAATTGAGTAAAGTTTTAGATGGCTTTCTATTGTAGTTCATTGATAATTTATATTATAAAGAGGTAGACTTTGTGAACTGCTGATCTCATTCCGAAAATTATTTTACTAATGGGAAGCTACAGTATTGCCAAGTGTCATAGGATATATTTTATGTTAAGAAAAGAAATTTCAAGTAAACAAAGTCGCGGACAGAAGCTAGTTGTTAATCATAATACATTAATAACAACGATTACAAAGACGACGTCATAGTATTTCTGTATACAACGTATTTTCAGCCTGGAACTGTACGCGGTTTAGGCCAATCCTTTCTGTTCCGCCATTTTCCACGATATGCGGTGTCGTCAACACGTTTTCGAACTTCCCGAGTACCTTAAACCTGATACAAAACCGTTTACTTAATTTCGAAGCAATGTAAAACATTACGTATTACCTATTTGCATAAACAAGATTAATCGCAACTTTGTATCTTTAATTTATTCATTGTGTTTTAATTCCAGTTTGTAATAACGGCCCGATCGATTCGATCGTTTGAAATTCAAATTTTAAGATAATTTCGTCGCTATTAACGCACTTGGAATCAAAAGGCTTGCTCAGAATTTCTCGTTAAATATGATGACATTCTCTCCGGCTGTTTAAAATTAAACGGTGTACTTAATTATTTTACTTCAAAGGTGTTTGCGATTAGGTACGAGTGTGTTTAAAAATTCATGTTTTAATCGTTGTTTTACCAATGTTTTGGGATTAGTTGTGTTGTTTTTGACACTTAGATAGAATGTCATTGAGCTCAGTTTAGATGCAAAAGGTAACTGCTAATACTGCAGAACTGTCTGAATCTAACCATTCGTCAAATATAGTTTTGTGAAATAGCCGTTGGTCCCGGCTGTTATTCTTGGATGTTTGGCTGACGTAACGGGTCATCTGAAGCCCAAAAGTCTGAAAACCAGTCTTACCAAGGGGGATCGTATTACCCAGTGTCTGTGTTGTCAGATAGAGGTGAGGTCAGATAGGCAGTCGCTCCATGTAAAATACTGGTATTCAGTTGAATCTGGTTAGACTAGAAGCCGACCCCTACATAGTTGGGTAAAGGCTAGGCATATGATGACTTGTCATGTCATCAGTACGTGGACAAAATAGATCATATTGTTTTTATTGTTGTGTTGTTATGTGTTGTGTGCTATATCTGTATACAGCGTGTATCAGAAATATTTAAGGGTGTGGTACAGACCATCAAACTGAACGACTTTCTTCATGAGACCAACATCGAAATCGCGAAAAAAAATTGTCCACTGTCCCATACAAAACTTGAAAACCAACTCGACCCAAATGTACTTAATGGACGACTGATTATTTCTCTTCCCTTTTATATGGGACATAAACATAACTGGCGAAATGTAGGTGTACAGGTGGTGTACCTGTACACCCACATTTCTGTGGGTGTAGGTACTATACATTTCTGACCTGTCTAACTCTACTGGAAATACAGTCGTGATGTTATGTTGTAGCTACTAAAAGTGTAGTATATTAATGCACTTCCATTAAATAGCTTCTGGACTCAATTTGGTCTGTTTGACGTACGTTGATAGATGACCAGTTTACTATTTAGTTTGATGGATCTCTTGTAAACGAATACATTGGAGGTTTTTAATCTATTATAAACAAGACACTGAAGGAATTTAGGAAGTTAGTGTATCAAATATCGTATCGTATAGTAAGTAGTATAGTAGGAGCTTATGGCTAAATAATAACAGCCATACGGATCGACCGTTCAGGTTAAGCTACGCTTGCCGCGGTTGGTCCGTGGATGAGTGACCATCTTTACATACATCCTTCCGTGCCTCGGAAAGCACGTTAAGCCGTTAGTCCCGGCTGTCATTCGTGTAACATTGACAGTCGTTACGAGGCGTCAGAAGCCCGAAAGTCTGATAAAAATCAGTCTTACCAAGGGGTTTCGTTTTACCCGGTAACTGGGTTGTGGAGGTCAGATAGGCAGTCGCTCAATGTAAAATACTGGTATTCAGCTGCATCTGGTTACACTGGAAGCCGACCCCAACATAGTTGGGAAAAGGCTAGGCAGATAATGATGAGTTTGTCAAGTGTTTCATGGTTGAATAAAAAAAATCCATAATAGGGTAGTTGCCTGGGTAAAAAAATAATTATTATTATATTTAGTCCGTCAGTTAGATTATCGAAAAATAATGGACACGTATTTTTTCTTTTGTCAATCAAACAAAAAATGACTAAGATAAAGCGCGTCAAAATTTGGGAGGGGGGGGGTCGTGACGTCACTTGCTTGCAAAAGTGTCGCAAGCAAGTGACGTCACGCGGAACTCTAACGGGCGATATCTTCATCATTTTTTATATAATTGACAAAAGAAAAAATACGGGTTCAATATTTTTTGATAATCTAACTGACGGACTAATTAATTTTTTTTTGGAAAATAGCCTATTAATCTATTATAGAATGTGTGATATGCATGAAAACCAAAAAAAAAGGAATTCTTCTTCGCATTTTAATTTTCTAAAAAAAATCAAGAATTGCAAACCTCTTCTTCTTTTCGAGTTAATGCATAATCAGCCTATAATGCTACCACTGCTGGGACACAGGCCTGATCCTCTCGGAGAGAGGGAGTGGGCCGTAATCCACCACGCGCGCCCAGTGCGGGCTTATAGATGTCAAATGCCTTCGAATTTTTTGGTTCTAGGACATGCCGGTTTCCTCACGATGTTTTCCTTCACCGTTTTGAGAGCAGTGGTGATGAAATAATTTACACAAAGTAAAGCGCCTGTCTGGGCTGGGCCAAACTTAACGTTTAATAGCAAACGACATCGCGGCAGGCCCAGTCGGAGATGGCGGGATGAGCTGGACTCCTTTCATAAAGATTAGTCCTTGGCAGCTCTGGACAGAGAGAGGTGGAAGGAGAGTAAGGAGGCTTTTGCCCAGCAGTGGGACATTAACGGCTAATAAAAAAGCGCCTGTCGGGGTTCGAACATACGACCTACAACTCGTAACTCGCGGTCGTTACCACTTGGCCAGCACTGCTCACAGCAATGATCAATGCAAATATATCTTGGCTCTTCAACTAAGTAATTGATAGAAACCTTCCAAACCATAACTCTAAAACGTTAATAGTCGCGATAATTACACAACATTAAACATAGTATCCAATATTTTGGCACTGCCATCAACTCGGCGCGACCCTTCATAGATCACTTGTACATTTATGACGATAATAACTGCCGTATCACAGCCGACTGTGACAATAATGGCCGCGGGTGATATGTCACTCTCGTCGTACATTAGGCAGGATGTGTTTTATAAACAGGACACTGGGAATTATGTTAGTGTATACTATAAATATGAATATAAAACTCTGAGAAAGAACTATTGTATTTTGCTACGGACCGACTAGGTAGGTGGCTAGGTAGGTAGGTGTAGGTATAGTCACCAAAGGAGAAAAGTTACCAGGGTCGTGGGATATAGTTCAAGTTTAGTAAGAAATCGATGGGTGTTTTCGATTGAAATTTAGTTTGATAAATGAACTGTTTGTTTTCTATTAATTAAATAAAATTTTATCCGAAAATATCAATCCGTTTCTTGCTAAACTTCAACTATATCCGACGACCCTGGTTACTTATCTCCTTTGGTAACCGTACATTCCTAAATTTCAAATGTTCTTTTTCTATATTTATTGCATAAAATTCAAAATGTGCTAATACATATTTCTGGAGTTGTCGACTCGCCCACAAATCAATTAACTTCGTGCGAGTCTCCTTTAGAAAAAAGAATATTATTTTAAAGTAACGATGCGCCCGTTTCGGACGAGTAAATTTGTGCACATCGACTAATAGCCCCAAAATTCGTAACATAGCATTACATAAATAATTAAATTTATATTTACTTAAGGTACCCTGTCTATTGGGTTAACCGTTTTTTGACAGCTGTCTTAGAACGTAACTATTCCAGATTAAGCAAAAGTTAACTTTAATAATAAAATAAATATATAAACTGCCTTATCTCATTGAATTATCTTATTTATGGCTTCTTGCAGAGATTATAATACCGTACGTGTATTAATCAATGTATTGTGTGTTGCTGCAATCACTAGTTCCATCTGGAAAAATGGTTTATCTAATGGGATTATATGCATAAAAGGGATATCCTTGAGACAGTTTGGCTGTGAAAATAATGGCCGCGGATGACAGGTCACTCTTGATGTACATTTGGCAGGATGTGTAATGGCAGCAGACAGTATAACCTATTGAAATGTAAAAGCTTTTAGGCTATGATAAACGGTAAAGTGTCGCACGCCAGTCCTAGAGAATTAATAACAGCAGTGCGATTCTGTAATCATCTCACCGTGAAAACTTTGGTGAAGTGAGCGTGGAGTGAGCTGTCATTCGAACTAATGCTAAGGATTGACAGCTCACTCTAAGCTCACTTCACCTGACTTTTCACGGTGAGATTTTTACAGAATCGATCGGCAGGATCCAATACCAAATAACACACTGTCAAGCATAATCTGAATAATTTTGAAGGATATTGCTAAACCATTGCTTCATATGTTCGAAAAATTTGTCCGCTCAACAACGTAAATAACGTAATGAATATTGTTGAACTGTCAAAATAAAAGCCATTGCTACTGTGTAACTGCATGTGTGTGGGGGTGTGTGTTTGTGTGTATTGTTGTGTGTGTGACGCAATTGCCCCGCTGAAGCATCACTAGATACTTAGATAGCCTTTGTATTGAGCAACCTCCAAATATAAACATTTTTTTCAATTAAACCAATTACAGGCACTTTTTAATTGTTGTAGGAGTCGATCAGTCAGAAAGATAAAGGTAGTGACCCATTCCAAAGCGTAGTAGGTACCTATGGAGAAGAGCGGGCAAGAAACTACATGAGCACTCATTCAAATCGAAATATTGTTACAAAATATTGGTTACATCTGCAAAGTTATACTTCGCTCCATTTGTCTCTTCGAATTTAAGCACTGAACTTTACTAACTAACTGACTAAAATTTTAGTCCAGACTTCAGAAAATGCCCGTGTGTGCACTCATATACACATTACACAAAAAGCTTTAACATACTTATGTACATTTACTGAATTTTATTTGATTTTTTCGCTGAGGTTTATGAGTATGTGTCTATCTAGATCACCAAAGTGTTTGAAAAGCATGGTTAAAACTGAAATTCAATCGGTTTTCTCTGACAGTTTTTCCGAAAAGGGATCAAAAACATCTCTATTTTTGAAATTATGATTAACCAGGAAAAGCCTCCCACATGCATTTATATTTTTGCAATAACTCATCATGGACGCTTTGAAAACACGTAAAAACGATGTCAAACTCTGAATCACTACACCACATTCCAATAATGACTAAAATACCTAAATAACTAAAAACCGATTTACTTTGTAATGACACATCCCTATTTCAGGATCGTTGACTAGTCGACAGGTTAGTCAAAAAAACTAGGTCTATGAACGAAATCAGATCAATAGAAAATAGTTATTTGAGTAAAAATGGGTCTAGTGAGTAGCTAACTATTCTTCGGTGATGTGCGTCTGTTTGATGTTTTACTATGACAAAGCTGACCTACGTAGGTACGTAAATACCCCACCTGAACCACAAAATTTCCTTATGATCTTCTGTCAAAGAGCGTCATTGAAATGACAGAATCTACCACAACCATAGCTTTTGGTATCACCAAACAGCATTGCTGTGTTTCAACAGTTGCGGTTGCTGATGAATTTTCGGGCACAGAACTTTTTAATATTATCTTTAAATTTGTTCTTCTCTTATTGTTACAGGTATTGCAAGTATGTAGACATGAGCTTACGTTGTGTTTGTAGGTATATACACAAGAGGGTTTGAACCCGAAACCTCGTACTTAATAGGTAAAGAAAAGTGTCCGTAAACCCTCATGCCATATTATTACTAGCACTATTTTGGTATGCTAACTTTAAAAAAAAAGCCTTGTGGCACAGACATCAGAATCTAGTCAAAAACTCAACTCAGCAACAAACAATTTCAAAAAACTTGGTAAAAATTTAGGAAAATTAGAGATACTCGTATTTTTGACAAATTGAGACTGAGATCAGACTGTGAACGGTCTTAAAATTACGAGAATTGCCCCACAGGCTACCACGCCGATTGTTAACTTATCAAACGGAAATTATTTTTAGCTATGCAGTGTTTTTCTTCCAGTGTTATTTACTCAAAAATAGTGCTAACTGAACAATTTTTAGTTTATCGCAATAGTTTTTAATGAAAGATTTTATATTGTGTGTGCAGAATCGAACCCACGACACGCAGCGCAACAGTCGATCGCTCAGCCACTGTGCCAACCGTGTCGTCAAAAAAAATTAACTTGTGGACATTTTGTGTTAAAGTGAAACAAATATTTATTATTTTAGCCTATTTTGTCCCACTGCAGTTCAAAGGTCTCTCTTTCTCCTTTCCACTCCTCTCCGTCTTGGCTAGTGCTAGTGTGGACCAATCCTGTAGGCGTCAAGATCTTTTATTTGATAACATAACCACATGTTTGAAACCGATCCCAACCGATTACATGGAACTTAAACATAACTGACGAAATGTGGGTTGAAAACAGACGTAAAGTTATGTTTTTAACAAACCGATCTAATCCAAGAGCCGAGAGTATGTTTACTGAAATTGATATAAAAAAAAATCATCAAGAGAGCAATCAACCTGTAATTCCTAGTAAAACTAAAACCTATAAAACGCACACAGATTACCTATACCCGGCGCGGCGCGAGATATTTCATGTTTCACCATCTGTTTTTTTTTTATTTAATGTGTGTTTATTTTATTTTATTTCATGATTTGATTTTTGTTTTTTGTTTTGTGTCGAATCATATGTTGAATGGTTTATTTTATTTTCTTGTTTTGATTGTAATTTTATTTATTTATGTATAATTGCATGCTGCACTGGTAACGTCATCACGTCAACGCCGTCTGCCGCTGAAAACCAGCGCTTGGGCTCTGTCTCGTATAGGGTCTTAGCATTATGCTGAGCGAAGGCCGTTTTGCGTGAATGTGACGCATGTTTACCCTCAACTTGTTTTTTTTGTGTGTTTATGTCCTTTTTTCATGCGTCATGTTTGCCGCAAATAAATGCATTTTCTTTCTTTCTTTCTATCTTTGATTGGAATCCAAAGTAAATTAAAATATTTCATTCCCACTTCAAAAACTACTTACTAGGCAACTATAAAACAGCCAAGCAGCATGCCAGTAGACAATAACCACGCTTGTTAAAAAAAAAAATACTAACCACGTTGCTAGAAAAAAAAACAACTTCGCAGTTCTACAATCCGAGGTGATCCGATCTCGCCCGAACACAAACACGGAACTCCAGACTGACAAAAACTAAAAACTCCGAGGTGGACGCACTCTCTAAGTTCATTACCACTTGGCAGGAGACAGCCGTCACCTGTAAAACACCTTTTACCACCTACGGCTTGGCTGCCTGCCAAACTTACCTATACATCCATTCTCCATTCAGTATGAGGTATCTTAGGATGTTTGCAGACAGCCGACTGCTCACCGACTCCAAAGTTAAGTTTATCACATCCAGTCGGCCAACGTCGATCGGTGTCAGTGATCGATACAAAATGAGATCATCAGGATGTCGTTCAAACTCTTTCAAGGTTACTAAGAGATAAAGGCGATAATTTTTTTTTGTAATCGCTGAATGGACCTGCTCTTGGCCTCGATCACGCCTGATGGAAAGTGATGGATGAGGTCTATGATGGAACGAGCGTGCCCAGAAGATGCCTGTTCACTCTTGCTTTGAATGCAGATATACAACGTTGTATACGAGTATCTAACGTTGGTCTACTTGTTATGGTTGTTGAAAAACGTAATTCTAAATGAATTTGAATATGTTTTCAATATGCATATTGTCGACCGCTGCGCCTTTAAAATACATAGTTGTAGATTACATGCCTAAGCTCTATGTAAATTAAGTGAGATAAGTTGCCCCTGACCGATTAATCTGAACAGACCTGTGCTGCTGGGGAGTCTGTTCCGCCACTTCTTCTTCCCAGCCAAAGCACTAGGAAGTGGTGAAAGGCGGGAGGGCGTTTTGGGGGACTGTCTTGTGTAATTTATACATTCAAAAAGTGCTGATTCTCAGCCCACTTTGAATTATTATGGTTTTGAAACTATCGAACGATAAAAAAGTATCTAGTGCGCGCTAGCTTAGCGCTAAAGCAAATTATTAAAAATGTTGCTAAATCTGCGTTTTGTACCTACTAAATGATTGTGTTAACCCAATTACTGCGACGGGTCTTTTGAAAGACCCTTAAACGCATACATACGACACGCATGCGACCCCTATATTACGACGAGCCTTTTAAAAGGCCTCCTTTCCCTGAATTTCCTGGAAAAAATAGTTCAGTAACATCTGGGAGAAGAGTTGGAGACCAACCCAACTGCAGTTTATAGTTGGTCCAACAAATCGGCGGTCTGTGGCCGTCCTTATGCTCACAGAACTCAAACTTAAAGATAACACGGTGTGATTGATGACGGGTCCCACTATGGTACTATTGGGTCGGGGGTATTTATACTGTTTGTGTTAACGTGTACGAAGGTAGGCCTAGATGGTTGAAAGGACTTAGAATTTAGGACGAGATGTACATAGTATATTGTGTAGAGATATCTTTTGCGGCGATGTTGGGTATTTTGTTGATAACATTTAAAATTCCATGGAAACAGTAAAGTTATAGGTATTTTTATTATTATTCTTAAGAATAACGTTTGTATGAAATTATAATATTAATAATATGTATTAACAATAAACAAGTTAATGCTTAGAAAACTCATTTTCTCTCAAGATAGCAAAAAAGATTTTTATAATAACGAAGGGACCTTCCATGAATGATTTTTATTAAATGGACACACTTAATAAACTAACATATGAAAATTAAAATTCCACATAGTTAAGAACATTCTCGCAGCGATGACAGGTGGAGTAAATCTGTGACAGAGTGGCGTCCAAACACTGGAAGACGAGATGTCGGTCATCCGGCGGCGAGTTGGGCAGACGACATTGTTGCCATCGCGCGCAAAACCTGGATGAGGCTAGCACAGGAGCGTGGGGACTGGCACAAGAACAGAGAGGCGTATGCCCGGCAGTGGGTGAAGTCGGACTGTGGATGATAATGATAAAGAATATGTCCTTAGCGTAAGCAACTATAAATGAATACAGAAACCATAATGGCGAATAAATCCAACACTTCTGGCCTAAGAAACTTAGCTACAAGTAAAAGAACACCGTGTTATTTTAATCGGTGTTTTGAAAGAAACTGAAATGTCGCATGCTTAATGGAAAACTGACTTAACTCAAAAAAAGACGATTTTTGGGAAAACGCAGAAGAAGATCTTGCTATGAGGACTTATCCTACTTGTTGATGCATAAAAATAAAACTGATTTATATTAATCATGAATGCTTGTAATTTGAACGTCTATGATTAACTATTGATGAGATCTGAGTAAAAAAAAAACGGAAATCACATCTGACCTATCTACTAATGGGTCAGTGTTCCATCAAGCATGCGATGTGTTCGGGGCTCTCCTCTCTCTCAAAGCAATGAGTATTTCCTTACATAAAAGATTTGGCTAAATGATCGTAGGTAAAACCGCCGCCGATTACCGTAACTTTCAATGTAGATGTTGTCTAAAAAAATGTCTTTTTGCGATAAGACCGCCCATTGTGTCACCCTATGTACAATTTGTACAAATCTATCTGTAATATTTTTTATTTTTTAAAAAACGTTGCCCCACACACTAAGAATTTCTCCTGTATCGTGGGTGCGTTTACAAACATTTAAACTGACATACACAAACAGCCAGACCCGGAACAACTACTTGTAGGTCATACAAATATTTGTTCCGTGCGGGAATCGAACCCACGACACGCAGCGCAGCAGTCAATCGCTTAACCACTGCGCCAATCGTGTCGTCAAAATTCATAATAAAGAGTATTATATTATATTCTATTCTATTTGAGCAGTGGTGGCTCAGTGATAACAGCCGCTACTAACAAGTTGTAGGTCGTAGGTTCGAACCCAGACAGGCGCTTTACTTTGTGTAAATTTCATCACCACTGATCTCAAAACGGTGAACGAAAACACCGTGAGGAAACCGGCATGTCCTAGAACCAAAAAATCGAAGACATGTGACATATACCAACCCGCATTGGACCCGCGTGGTGGAGTACGGCCCACTCCCTCTCACCGAGAGGAGGCCTGTGTCCCAGCAGTGGGAACATTATAGGCTGATTGTGCTTAGTTATCATTCAATGTCAAATTCAAATAGGCATCGGCTGAAATCTAGTTATCATAATTATAACATGGGTCAGTGTACCTACATCTTGCGTATAACTAAAGAGTCGGTCACCTTACTAGTAAATTCGTCAAATTCTGAGAAAACAGGTCACGACGTAAAAGGGACATGTATAAAGGACCAAGGACTTATCCTTTCTTATCCTTCTAAAGACCTGTACCGGATATCTTTGAATTTTCCTAAACCTTTCTATGGTAGGTACACATAAAAAATATTCACACCTGTTTTTCCGATGGGTTAACCAGAGGTGTACCTACGTACCTTTGTATAGTATGAAGAATAAAGTCTGATAAAAAAATAGCATAAACATAAAAACATATCAGCTTTATTGTTCCCACTGTTGGGACACATCCCTCCTCTCTGTAAACGGGGACGGGGGGGTATTATTATAACCACAATCTACCACGCGGGCTCAGTGCGGTTTGGTGGATGTCACATGTCGTCGAATTTTTGGTCATGCCGGTTCCCTTGGGAAATCATCAAATGACCCCTCCCGCTCTGGGTGGAGCAGAAAGGAGTGTCAGACTCTTACTGACTAAAACCCACCCGTGTTCCTTCCTTAGCCCTTTATGTACCAGGGCAGCGGTAACCCTTTCGGACGATCCCGCTACCCCAGCAGGATGCCGGTTCCCTCACGATGTTTTCCTTTGGTGGGTTTTGAGAGTAATGGTGATGACATAGATTACACAAAGTAATGTGCCTGCCTGGGTTCCAATCCACGATTCACACACGACACGTTAGTCAGGATTGTTACCCATGGGCCACCAGTGTGCAGTGCTGCTAGATAAATAAATACAGAATTGAATTAACCCAAGCCATGGTAAAGACGCCAGCACAACAAGCTACTACAATCTGTCAATTTTTAAATAGATTTTCAACTTTATCGCTGAAGCATTAAGGTTCAAGGTTGATTGGGAAAATTTGACAGTTTCGGGTAGCTTGACTTGCTGGCGTCTGTACATGTCCGAAGCATTCAGCAAGATTTTAACGGCGCCGAGAGCTGAGGGTATGCCAGACTACCGGTGTACTTAAGTGTCACCATCGTAGGAGAAATTTAATGGACCCAAACTTCGGCACTTCCACGGCATCGTCAGAGGCAGCGCAGAGGTCAAGGGCTCCGTACCACCGAATAATATTGAAAACTACATTTTTTTTTTTTAAACACATTTCTTGATCACCCCCCTTTAATTTCTATTATCTTTATTTATTTATTTTTATATAGCGCTCCTAGAAATACACACTGTGTAAAAAGTTTAACTGTCTACTTGTTATGGTTCATGAGATACAGCCCGCTGACAGATAAACGGCGTAGGCTTAGTAATAGGGTCTCCTTTGAGAACGGAACCACCCTAAAACACGAACGAAATGAACGTCAAGAACAGCATCAAATTCCGTAGTTATAAACTCCACGATCTACAAAACAATGAAGCTTCATAAACACAAGCCAGTCAACGTTACATAATATGAAAAAGCAGTAAGCTAAATTTCAGTTAAGGTAAACCAAGTTCGAACTAAAACAACAGGGAAGAGAGAAATCCTACAAAATTTTACACAAGATACACGTCCGTGATGTGAGATAAAACATACTGGTTTGTTGCTGAACATTATGCTGATAACGATATAACTTAACATGTATTATGACGTGGTGAAAACTCCGTGTGTGCTGTGTATAAACTTGGGTTTTAATTGTAAACGTAGTTGATCTAGATTTTGCATTGAAAATTGTGTTTTCCTGGTTGGTTATATGGTCTGGGATATAGATGACTTACAGGTAAGAAAACAGATCAATCTTCTACTTACTGACAGACAACGCACAGCCTTCACTGCTGGGTCTAGGAGCATGAAATTTTATACACGAGTTCCATTTATAACGAAAATTATCAACAAGGAAGAATTTTTGAAAATTCGTCCCCTGAAGGAGTGTTTGACGCCCCCCAGCTAGATGAATCGACGACCTTAAAAAGTACGGACTGGATGCGGAAGGCGGAGGACAGAGTATTGTGGCGCAGCCTGGGAGAGGCCTATGCCCAACAGTGTACTGGAATAGACTCAGTTGATCCCTTGCAGGTGATATATGGGAGATATACGTTTGTATGCATATCATCCCTTTTTTTTCAGTGGGAAATCCTATCAGACACACGGCTTGTATACACCGTGTTCCGGACGATATACATAAACTTCGATCAGATGTTCAGACCATAGAAATAAGCATTTTTCATTACGGACACATTAATGAATTCTTTCTTATTTTTTATTAATTATCATACAAACTAAATACCTTGACGTAAATCACCCGATATGCATGCCTCTTTATCTCTTTATTTTGATTGCACTATAAGCGGCAACATAGGACAAATTAAGATCCTTTCTTACTGCATAGCTCAATTAAATTTCATTAAATGAAATTACAAATATCTTTGTAACGAATCCTTTTAAGTACTACTTCCTTTATTAGATTTGATTTGTAAAAGCTGTAGAAGCGTTTGCCAAAGATTATGGATAACGTGAAGAACACGGTGTATAATAGTATTATAATAATGATTTGATATTTGCAACTACAAACAGACTCAAGACAGACGCATATAAAGTTTCTTTGTATTTCTAATAGGATAGCTTATTTTCCTTAAAACTACAACATCGCAATATTGTTCAGGGAACAATCTTTTCTTTAACAACTAAAAATGTTATCTTACACGATGAAGGAAGTTAACAACTAATTGTTATTTCCTATCAACCTTAGAGATACAAAACAACTGTCGATAAAAATTATGATAACAGGAAACAACACTCGCAAAAATAAAAGATGAAAACTGGTCACAGATCATATTTCATTCAACCAGTAGAAAACAGCTGCGAACAATACATTTTCGTAATTTTTTCTAGCAGATTAACCATCAAAACAGTAAGAATAATAATACGAGATGGTTCAACGAAAAATATATCAATAAAAACTAGTGACGAGAAAGATTTGTTGGAGGCCAGCCAAAGTTTAATAGAACTCATTTAAATTAATACTGATGAACCCAATCTTCTGAGCTAATAACACTAATTTCTGAAACAGTTTTAAGATTATATTCTGCTTTTAAAATTAATCGTGTCATATTTTTGATAGTTTTAATAAGTTATGTAGGTACAAGTTCTCTTAAGTAAAAGATTCGTCGTGAGAATATCAATTTCACTATCATAGGATTGTTTTTAAAACATTATGACTGCATAGCATAATTAGCTTATAATGTTCCTACTTCTGGGACACAGGCCACCAGGTAGACGGCCGTAATCTACCACGCGGGCTCAGTGCGGGTTGATAGATGTCACATGTCTGCGAATTTTTGGTTCCAGGACATGCCGGTTTCCTTCAATGTTTTCCTTCATAGTTTTGAGAGCAGTGGTGATAACATAATTTTCACAAATCCTGTCTGGGTTCACGTAAGTCGCGACCGTTTCCACTTGGTTCTTAATATTGTTACTTAATTATTACTGTAACTGTTTGGTGTTCAAGTCTTCACAAAATTTACTATGTATAAACCTTAACTAGAGACTGGACTATTTCACCGGCCATTTAACTTTCCGAGTGGAAAATTCAACTCAATCCTACCCCATAGTAATCTACATTTCCACACTACGGTAATGCCGTAACAAAACATCCAGAAAACGTAAATAAACAATAATAAAGTGAACGTGATACGTTAGTCGTATCATTCAGACGTCGTGATGACGTGCGGAGTACACCTGTCTGGCGGCGCCGGCGCAAGTGACGTCATGAAAGATTTATAGTGCATGTAGACGCGACACCTTTGATGTTGTAATTTAGGAGCAAGAATTTTCACCTTTGACTGCTTTGTTGATCTTGCAATAGCAAGCGCAGGTTTTAGCTAGATATCCGTAGAATACGGGCACTGGTGGCCCAGTGGTAATGGCTGCGACTTGTACGAGTTGTTTGTCATATGTTCGAACCCAGCCACTAGCTTTACTTGGTGTTTTTTTTATTTTGTTTAATTTACAATGTTTTCAAATTACACAGTGTGGGCCTGTCAACAAGTACCAGGTATTTAATAAAAGATAAAATGGTCTACAAATATACAGTCTACAAGGTCTTAAACGTTCTCACATTCACAAAATATAAAAGAAAAATAATAAAATACGAAAACCTATTTCAACCAAAGGACATGATTGTTAAAAAAGGACATGAATGATGGTGATATGATGTCATCTTTATAAATCAAAAACGGTTTATTTACTTTACCAAGTTTTTTGAAAGGCTATTCAATTTAATCGTTTCCATATCCCGTGATCACAGTACGTTTCACAGCGATTGTTTAGGTACTATTGTGTCTGCTTCGCGAACAGTGAGCGTATTAATCCATTGTTTTTCAAATTAATTATATGAAATTATGATTTAGGTTTAGGCAATTACAAATAGCTAATTAATTAGAGATGTGACAATAGATATTTTCTCGATCAGCCTGAAGCTGAAGTGTTCTGAGTATGATAAACAATTGCTCCGTAGTCTCTTAATCCCAAGCGCGACTGCTGAACTCGTGAGTTTGATTCACAGGTCGGGGAAAGTGTTATTTGATTTTTCTATTAAGAATTTCTTAACAGCACAGAGTTTGGAAGTTAGCGGTGTGATACCCCCATGCCTTGGAAAACACGTTAAGCCATTGATCCTGCGCCTGATCTCTCTCCGGTCGTGTCGGATTGCGTGCCGTCCCATAGGACTATGAGAGTGAAGGAAGGGTGCACCTGTGTCTGCGCACACGGAACAGCTGATGTTTTTTTATGTATGGAACAGCTGATATTTTTTTTAATAACCGACCGAATAACCGATTTTCAACGCACTGGGGTCCACAATAATGTACTGAATCTATGGTAGCAGGTTGTGCTTCGACGTCCCTGCCATTCTGTATTATTAAAAAAAAAACCTTTCCCGTTTATATTGTAGGTAAAAGTTAACTAAGTATAGCAGAAACCAAAACTCTCATCCTAGAATAGTAATTCTATTATACTTAAGTCACTACCACTGTTTAGTAAATTGACAACTTGTCACAATAAAAACCACTTTTATATACTGTAAACTACTGTTAAATACGGTGTTATGACGTATCTATGCCAACTAACGTACAGTCACGAGCAAAAGCATGTATACACTAGGCTTTTATTCAAAAGCGATTTACTCCTTTATTTTTTAATGAAATTTTATGTTGTTAAAAACATAGCTTTTTCGAACCCATAGGTTTATGTAATGTGTCGTATTTCAACGTTGCGTTCGTTATTACACGAAAAAATCGCAATTGAAAGTTGCCAAGTGTTGACATATTTGTGCTCGTGACTGTACGTGTACGTCGTATTCTGGCACCTATTAAAATTGTTGTGTTCTTGTGAAGCAATTATGAACAAGATTTTATGTCCCTGTACATACATAATCTGCCATGTAGTCTTGGCTCTAATTTTAGGAAGATGCTACTAAAGGGCTATTAGGAAAATGGCCAGAAGCACCCATCTGCGTACTTACTATTTATTTTAATCACTAATCCTTGCCTCGTGCATTCCTTATGTACGATATTTATCGACCAATATAATATATGGAACAAATTACCAGCTGTCTCATACAAAACTCCAATACCTACTGGATCCAAATGTTACACAGCTGATTATTTTTCGCGATCACGATGTTGGTCCCATAGAGAAAGTTGTTCAGTTTGATGATCTGTACCACACCCATAAATGAGACCAAAAGTTTCTGATACGCGCTGTATACAGGTTGGCAGGGACAGCGACCCTCAAACTGTAACCATGAATTCAGCACATGATTCTAGACGGTAGCGTAGAAAATTTCGTCGGTTCAAAAAAAAACAACAGTTTTTTTTAATAACCGACTAATTATTTCAACGATAATGATTCTGAACCTCCCCAGGTTCAGAATCAGATACTGAATAATGGTAACCGTTTGCACGTCGATGTTCCTGTAGTTTGGTGTTTCGATATTTATATTTCGTTAAGAGCTGAGAATAAATAAGTGACATTGATGATCAAACTAATTATTATTTTTTATTTTTTTTAATGTTGCCCCACACTAGGAATTACTCCTGTATCGTGGGTGCGTTTACAAACTCACATACACAAACAGCCAGACCCGGAACAACTACCTGTAGGCAATACAAATATTTGTTCCGTGCGGGAATCGAACCCGCGACAAGCAGCGCAGCAGTCGATCGGTCAGCCACTGCGCCAACCGTGTCGTCAATTGTATTTAGGAGCCAAAATCAAGCCAGATTGGTATAAAGTTTTGCACTTAAATAAGATCATTGACAATAATCTGCCTTGCTCCATGTCCCTTATAATATTACAATGAAACTCTATAATAATGGTACACGTGCCTGAATGAACTGTCTAAGAATATTAAAGAAGATATAGGAGCCAGGACAATAGACAAGCTTATTTCTATCCTACTATAATATTATAAATGCGAAAGTTTGTATGGATGGATGGGTGGATGTTTGTTACTCTTTCCTGCAAAAACTACTGAACGGATTTGGATGAACTTTTGGCACATAGATGGTTTATAACTAGGATTAACATATAGAACACTTTTTATCCCGATATTCCCACGGGATCGAGACTTATGCGGGTGAAACCGCGGGGTGCAGCTAGTATCTACATAAATTGAAGGCGCTTTTCCTGTCTAACTATGTGACTGCGTTATTCTTCTAAACTACACAACGGATTTTGATGTGGATTTCAGCATCATTTAGAGAATTTATTGCAGAAGGTTTGTATATTATACATTAATATTAACCTTAACTACATGTGTATATTAAAAAAATATTTTTGTTTTTTTTTTTCCAAGTCGTAAATCCGTAGAATTCAGGGGCGAGGCGCTCGTTGCCTCATAATTACACTTTCATTAATCAAAATTTAGGTACTCGTTACCACAGAATGGTCAAGAAAAAATTGCATCACAAATATTTACATAGCCAAAACTAACAAGACGAAAACAGCACCCTACTTGCTTATCAATCTCAATCTGAATAATTTTGAAGGATATTGCTAAACCATTGCTTCATATGTTGGAAACATTTGTCTGCTCAACAACGCAAATAACGCAATGAATGTAGTTCAACTGTCAAAATGAAAGCCATTGGTACTGATAGTGTATTACGCAACTACCCAGCTGTTCTTGTTTTAACCAATTTCTCATTCAACAATATGTAAAGACAAGTAAATCAACAATTTTTAAGTAAATTGACTACTAACTCAAATCCTCCGTATTTCAAAACACAACTGTCACTTTAACAGTTGTTTCAAATGGTTATAGCACGACAAACCGACGTTAGGTCTCAATTTGTGTACCTACCTATTTCCCATCCCCAACAAGACGAAAACAACGTCAGTTCTTGTTTTAACCAACCATTCAAACTAAATGTACCAAGTTCCTGGCGTGGCCAGATTGGAAAGTAGCGATTGAACAGTTATAAATCTCTATGCAATCCATTTCCTAATGTTGATTTACAAGTAAGACTTTTGGCAATGCAGACTAGTCTGATTGTGATTGAATAACCTAGTTCGTGTGCAAAACGAAGATACATGTACCGATGAAGAAGGTGGTAATCTTTATAGCTGCTAGATTTTGAACTGCGGGGTAATTGCGTAACATACATACAATGGCAATCGATGGCAATGCCTTTCATTTTGACAGTTCAACCATGTTCATTGTGTTATTTCAACGTTATGAAGCAATGCGATTTTGATTGGATGGTCTTGATTACTATCATCCATGAGTGAAACACTTGGGTGAGCCCCCCGTCTTTCTCGTCAGCTTATAATAGTCCACTGCTGGACATAGAGCTCTTCAATTACGCGCCACTGAGCTCAATCCTTGGCTAGATAGTACTCAATAATTTATTATTATTAATTCATCTTATATGAAGGTGACCCAACGTGTTTACAACGTGTTCAAGAAGTCTGGTTTCCAAAATATAATAATTTACAATTCTGTATGTTTGTTAGAACATAGTTTATGAATATTGTTAGCACACCAACCACGCGGTGAGATCACTCACTCTTCCGTTCGTGGCAGCGAGCCGAAAAACTGTTTTTTTTTCTACCACTCTCCAGGGAAATAAACTATTTAACCGTCAAACAACGGGTGCGTCGATAAAAGTGTTTAAATACAATCTAGGAGGCTGTAAATTAAAGAATTGAATCGAAAATGAATTCCCACCTAAAGATCCTAAAACTTATGCCATCATGCATAAACTTATTACTTGAACTTTATTATCTCAGACAATGTCTTATTTGACGAACCTAGAACGATTTACATCATCATCATCTTCAAGAAACAGTTAAAAGTAAGGATAGCTAACCCTCAAGTTACTTAACTTCCGATATCAAAGATAAATATTATTATTTTCAGCGTTATATCACACAACAGTTTGACATAGAGCATTCTAATCTCGCGATCACAAAAAGCGATAATTTTATATTTTGTACTGTTCGATCTAATTTTTTGTTACGTATTTTAGTGGTATACAATAAAGTATATCTAAATAAATAACCTCTTCCTCCCGGTACAAATACCAAAGAAAAAATACTAATAATAATTCCTCATGTTTTTTAAATTTCTTGAAATAATTCGCTTAAAGCTTTCCCCTTGAGTCTAAACAATTATGTTCCCTGTGTTAAGGAATACGAGGAAAAGAACGTCTTTGTTTGGAAACGCTGATTTATCCACTGCATTTGTTCAGAAGGCCAATTCCCGTTATTAAAAGCGTTCAACATTTAGTCGCAATCTCATCTCAGCGGCAATCAATGTCAAAAACTTATCAAAAATTTTGGAAAATCAGAGGTATTTTTGACAGAATGAGAAATTGTCCCTCTGATATTTAGTGGACACACCTTTAGAGAAACTAGAAACGTACAAAGACATCTCTGTAATTCTAAACATTGTTCTAACAAAAAAATTGTATTACAAAGGATTCATTTATTTTCAGACGAAAACGTAACTTATTAACAATGCAATAACACATGATATCATTCATGACGAAATGCAAGGCTAAAAACAACATAAACCGAGTTAAAAATATTTGAAATAACTGGCGGGATCTTCTAAATATCCGAAAAGTTATTATAGGTATCGGAAATCCAGTGGCGGAGACGACCTTCGGAGTCCAGGGTCGTGGGTTTAATTCATTCTGTGGCAGTTATGTTCGGTTGACCTAGACTTGTTTGTTTATGAGATTTGTGTATGTTTTAACATGACAGAAGTAGTTCTAATTACAGTAATCTCCTGAAAATTGGTTACTGCAATGTATCGAAATAAATAATCTCATGCAAAACTTCAATGGCTTCTCGAATCAAGTTATGGAACGACCGATATTTTTTTCGCGATTACGGTGGTGGTCTAAAGGAGAGAAAGTTGTTCAGTTTTATGGTCTGTACCAAACCCTTAATTTTGACCACCCATTTTTAATAGACGTGGTATATTTTTGTGATTGGTCCAATGTAGGCGATATTGTTTTTGGATGTTGGTAATGATTACGTGGTGATCGAAAGGAACAGAATATGTTTATTTACACAGAATGTGATCAGTGCTCGTTCCTACGCTTTAAAAGAGGATGCTTTGGGCGCGGTAGTTACAGACACATAGCCTCTTCAATTATTTTGTTGTTTTGCGTAATGTTTTAAATCAAAAGAAAACACTTTTATGTACACATACATAACCTCACGCCTTCCTCCGATGGGGGTAGGCAGAAACTACAGAACACCATCTGCTACGGTCCTCACATACTTAGTTAAATACTATTAAAAAACTTTTCTTTTCCAAAAATATCATCTGCAGCTTCGAGGAATGTTTGGTTTTAGTTACAGTATGTTTAACGAATTAAACTATTAACACGACTCAAATAACCGGACCCTATTCGAGTAACATCTGTTACAACTTAACTAACAGTTAATTAAAGAGTACTTTTGAAGTTTTAACTGTTTATCTGCCTCTCAAATATCCCTGTCCGTCATAGAAGCTGACATATTAAAGTTATAAACATTTTCTTTTTAAAAGCGAGTAGCTCATTGAGCCAAGGAGATTTATGTTCCGCCTAGAAATAGATTTGATATAGAATGTACTGCGCCAACGGAAAATGTTACAAAATGTCTTCTCCCACGCGAACTAATAAAAATATCCTATCATTCCTCGTAACTAACGAATAACGCTGTATAATTATATTACTTGGGAATTTTCTTCAATATTTGAAGAAATCTTTGAACTAGCCAATGAAAGTCTTTTGATATCGAGATCATCAACGTTGTTAAATTAGATTCGAAGAATATAGAATAGTTTTGATGGAAATATTTTAAATTACGTAATTTATTTTATCATGAAATTAACACCATGCTAGAATAGCCTCGGTCCAGATTTCCCCCCTGAGGGGGATTCTCTCAGGGGGAATAGTAGAATAAACCTGAAGTTTTTCATTAAAAAAAAATCAGTTGATTAACTAAATTAAATCAATGTAACTTTTGATATCTAATGTCATAGGGCAACAGCTAACAACCTATAAAAAGAACTAAATATTCATTATATCATACATCAGACAATACTCTAACATGAAAATTGCAAACGATATACCTACATAATATGATATGGCCACACTATTGAAAGTAAGAAAAATCTTTCTCATTTTAATAGAAACCAAAAATCACTTCACCTTTACGAAAAAATCTTAAAAACCTTTTTAAAAGAAGAAACACAAGCTGGATCCCGTCATAGAAGAAACTTAATTAACTACACATTAAAGCAGGTTAAACCATTAACTAGATGCAACTTGACAGTTTTAATTAAACACAAAGCTCAATCGTAGCAAGTTAAACAAACACTTTTCCTCTGAACCCGACAGTCACCATTTCCCTACTTCCCTACTCGTTAACATATTTCCCACTCCATAATTACTTCCTGTACACTTGAACTGCAAAATTAACTTGTGTTTTTTCCGTGCCAACGACACACCGGTGAATGGCCGGTGAGTTTTGAGCTTTGTTATCCACGTCTGTTATTATAATAGTGATAATGACATTGCGTTAGGTGAGACAGGTGTACCTGTGAGCAGTCTCGAGTGGTTGCGCCTGCGCACCGCACGCCTCCAGACCTCCAGAGAAGAACTACGCAGCTCCCTCTCGACACACGCCCGCGAGCCCGAATCGGCTATTTATAAACGAATCGCTTATAATTTTATTGTTTGAGCGAAAAGCCAGAACGCGACAAGTACGCACGGCGGTCGTAACACTAATGCCAACTCGAATGTTTCCAGTTTCTCAGCGTTCCCTACGTAGTACATTGATAATTCCAGCAGTGTTGATATTAAAGAGACGAATGAAAGGTTTCTAAGTCATCGGCGACCTTCGGTTGGGCCGGAGAAGTCATCTTTACTCAGTTCGCTCGTCTTGATCCGACCCCGATCGGCTGTCGCGCTCAATGTTGGACAACCTAACATGTAGGTCAGCAGACTAAAGTCAAAACGAAAGTAAAAAGGATTTGAACATAAATTTTAGAGCACAGCGGAGTTTTAGTGAAAAGTTACAGAACTGCCATACTTCATCCACAGTTAGATGAAATTGAAAAAGAGTTCGCGTTTCAGGTTTCTATTGATTTTGACTAAAACATTAGAGAGTACGTGCTGCGATTTTTAGGTGATGCTTTGAATATTTTATTAGGTTCTGAAAGTCCATTGAAACTTTCGACATTTTGGTAGAAAGTAAAATATTAATAAATATTTTATTTTTTTTTAGATTCGCCAGCCCCATCTAATCAGCCTATAATGTTCCTACTGCTGGGACACAGGTCTCCACCCGGTGAGACGGTGATCCACCACGCGAACCCAGTGCATAAATTTAAAAATGTGGCTACACTTATCGTTAATCCTATCCATCCTGCCCTTGAAAAAAAAAATGTTCTATTTACCACTGGCTATGATAAACTATACCTTTACCATTAAATTAGGTACCTTGAAAAATAAGCAACTATATTGTTTTATTACTGGCGACAGAAAAATACTATGCGCTTGGAAAATCTTTTCAAATATCACCTGACTTTTAGTAATTTATTTCACGAGTTTGAAAACCCGTTGACAGATTTGAAGGCGTGTATTGAAGTGCAACTTGTTACGCTTCCAAAACAAAAACCAAATGGATTTTGCATAATCTATATTCGCAAGGACGCGGCTCGTTTTCTGCAACATGCCAGAATACCAGGGTAAGTAGCTCATATGCCTAGCCTTTTCCCAACTACGTTGGGGTCGGCTTCCTGTCTAACCGGATGCAGCTGAATACCAGTATTTTACATGGAGCGACTGCCTATCTGACCTCCACAACCCAGTTACTAGGTAATACGATACCCCTTGGGAAGACTGGTTGTCAGACTTTCGGGCTTCTGACTACCCGTAACGACTGCCAAAGATCCATGAATGACAGCCGGGACCAACGGCTTAACGTGCTTTCCGAGGCACGGAGGGGTCTCGGTATGTAAAGATGGTCACCCATCCACAGACCAACCGCGGCAAGCGTAGCTTAACCTGACCAATCGACCTGTGCGGCTGTTATTATTTAGCCACGGGCCCACCAGGGTAAGTAGCTAAAAAATTAAATAAAACTAGAACTGAATCATGAAGCGATATCGAAAGACCGTTGTAGGATGTAGATATAGGAAGTCGAGAATCTAACTATGGAAATCATAAAATCGATGCAGTTGACCCTGAAACTCTTCGGTAGATGCACTGGTATAGACACCAGCTCATCAAGCTACTACAATCTGTCAAATTTCTTTAATAGATTTTCAACTTTATCACTAAAGTCTATAATATAATCTATTCGTGAATTGCCCCTTACGCGTTTAAGACATATATTAAAGAAATGGCTTATTAAAAATGTTTTTATGATATTGACGAATTCATGACATATAAATATTTTTTTTTTTTTTTTGTTGGAGGTTAAGTATCAATTTTTGTATTTAAGAAATTACTTATTGTTTTTATAATATTGCAAATTAATTAATGACATGTGAATAATAATACTGACATTTTTAATTGTACCAATTGTAAATGACTCAATTTTGCATATAAATTATACGGTGAGACATGGTGAACTTCTACAATGTATAATGTAACGTAACACCCTGTAACCATGTGTCTGGCAAAATAAATTATTCTTATTCTTCTTATTCTTATTCTTAAAGCATTAAGGTTCAAGGTTGATTGGGAAAATTTGACAGTTTCGGGTAGCTTGACCTGCTGGCGTCTGTACAAGGAAAAGAAAAGAAAGATGGAAAACCAGGGTTTGTAGGGACTTTATTTGTGTTAAATACTGCAGATGCATCTCTCCTCTCAAAACGGTGAAGGAAAACATCGCGAGGAAACTGGCAAATCGAAGAAATGTGACATCTACCAACCCGCACTGGGCGCGGCGGATTCCGGCCCACTCCCTCTCTCGGTGGAGAGGCCTGTGTCTCAGCAGTGGGAACATTATAGGCTGATTATACTTTTGCTTTACTCCAGATGCACTAGGCAAAATATGGATTGAAGCAAACTTTAGCCTACATACAAAAGATCACCTACCATCATCATCATTAACTGCCTAGCCTTTTCCCCTCCACGACCCAGTTACTGGGTAATACAATACCCCTTGGTAAGACTGGTTGTCACACTTTCGGGCCCCTGACTACCCGTAACGACTGTCAAAGATCCACGAATGACAGCCGGGACCAACGGCTCAACGTGCTTTCCGAGACACGGACGGGTCTCGGTATGAAAAGATCACCTCCCATCATCACATTATTTTGTTTTTAAGCTTATATATCATATTTTGTTCTTTATATGACACCGCATTACGAACAAAGTCACAGCGACCACAAAGTTTGCCCCATAACGTAATTTCCAATATAACCTTGAGTTTAGCAGCAGTTTAGCTCACGTGCTCAGCCAGAATTTGGCAAGCCGTTAGTTCTTTGGCAGTTCTAGGTTTGGGAACTATTCCTATGACTTAACAATGTCTGTCAAACTTCGACTGGCGTAGAGTTTCTGAAGTCTGGTTGACGGGGTGTCCATAAATTTGGCAGTAATTCGGTATTTGCCGGCATTTTGTGGTGTATTGTATAATAGTTTGGCGTTATTTGAATATATTATCGACTCTAAGCCCAGGTGCACACGGGCGCGTTTTTCCCGCGGTGATTTTTTTTTGCACTGAATTTTCAACTCTCTGCTTAGCGCCGAGTGTTGAAAATCCAACGGTGTGTTTATTTGACGTGCTGGGTTGCGCTCTGTTGGATTCTCAATGCTCGGCTCAACACCGAGAGTTGAAAATTCAATGCGCGATAAAATCCCGCCGCGATAATTTTACGTTCGAGCGGTCGTGGGCTTATTCCTATGGGTATTTACACTTTATTCTTAATTACATAAGAATAGTAGTAGTCGCTATCTACGTGGGTTTTCTCGTGGGCTCTAGACAGTTTGATAAGTTGCCTGAAACACTTTTCAACAATTTCCATTCTTGCGTTGATTCGAGCTTTTATACGTCAGTAGTACAAAGCTTAATTTTACTACAAAAACCTTCCGTTTTGTTTTAATATAAGCTCGATAATTAACTGTAATAGTTATTACTGTAAAAGTTAAAACATGTCCATGCCAGATAACTTTTATTCGAGGAAGAAAATTGACGTTTGACAGGTTTTGTATGAAATAACTGTCAAAATTATTCCTCGAATAAAGTTATCAGATGATTGAAAAATCAGCCCTCAATGTATTATTACCAATTGAATATCAAAATACCAATATAAATCAAATCAAGTAAGATGCAGTGACATCTTGCCATACCAATATGTTTTAAATATACATTAGATACATTTAAATACATTCATACATAAAATCACCCCGTCATCCCCTTTTTATTTTTTTGAGGATGGGGAATCATCAAATGACTCCTCCCGCTCTGGGTGGAGCGGAAGGGAGTGTCAGACTCTTACTGACTAAAACCCACCCGCGTTCCTTCCTTAGCCCTTTATGTTCCAGGGCAGCGGTAACCCTTTCGGACGATCCCGCTACCCCGGCAGGCTTCGGCCCTGTCGGGCCCCGTTAACTATGCTGACATCTCTTTGAGGCGCGCGTGGAACACAAACGCTCCATCCGGCACGGGCCTGGTCCTGATCGGACGGAAAGCTACCCATTGCTCTCCACCCGCAGGCCCGCGCCTACGGTGGCCGGGAGTCGTCACGCGACTCCCGGACACCGTAGGCGCGGGCTGACTTTAATCGCAATATTCCCGCGGAATCGTCACTTATGCGAGTAAAGCCGCGGGGCTCTGCTAGTATTTAAATAAATAATAACCGTACATGACACATTAGTGTTACAACTGATTGCAACTGACAATTGTTTCTGTTACAACTGAAATCTATGTCTCGCTTTCATTACACTATATTTATGATACGCTGCATCATAATCTGCATCCAAAAGATTTTCTTTTTCTATCCCTAGAGATTTGCTAGCTCAGGTATTATAGTTTAAGATTTTTCTCTACTGATTTTCTCATGAAATCTGAAACTGTGAAAAAGATGTTTACCTACTGGAAAATAATGGGTAAATGAGGCATTTTATTAGGTTAACAACGAGTCAATTGTCGTTATAAGTAAGTGTCGCTTAATAGCTACTGGAGAGGTTGTGCTTGGGGATGAGTTTCTCATCCAACCACCAAGAATGTTTGATTAGTAAAGGGCACATCACGAGATAATCATATACTAGCTCCTGCCCGGAAATTCGTCCCCGTAAAATTTCTTGTTAACCCATCCCGCCTCAAGATTATCTATCAAATGCAAAAAGAATTTTTCAAATCGAACTTCTAGTTCCAGAGATTAGCGCGAACCTACTCCGGCGTGCATACAAAAACTTACTAAAGTTTCATCACAATCGGTAGAGTCATTTTTGAGTTTTTGCGAGACTACCGAACGGCAACCGATTTTGATATTTAAGAAGAAGAAGCAGATTGAGTCGAATTCCCTGATCAACAAATTTATCTTTAGAACTAATTAAAAATGCAGGTTTATAATATCTATTTTTCTCAAGTGCAGAAAAGGTACTCCGACCACATTTTTTTTCACAGTTTCCGTTCAAAATGTAATAAAGTTTGTAGCAGTGATACAGCTACCTCCCTCCCGCCCACCTTATTATGTCTCAGTAAGTGGACAATATCATTATTATCAGAATGATAGTTAGTAGCACCTGCGCACTAATTCATCACACTGCGACCATCAATCCGCCTGGCAGCGTACTAATTATAATATCACTAAACATGTTTATAAGCTGCTAATTACGTTGAGTATCTGACAACAAATACTTGAGTAGTTATTAACAAATACTAGATAGGTAAATAAGTGCCTATAGAATAGAAAAACATTGATTGTGGAAAAAGATTGCTCAAGTTTCTTACCTAGAGGAACGGACAACGAGCTTTATGACGACCAGTCCGGCATTAGTATTAGGGGTTAAAGTATGAAATTGCCGATTTGTACTGAAAAATTGAAATTGGTTCTTTTTTAAATTTAACATATTCATTTAATAAAAATAATTACCATTATTATCTATACATTGCTGCCATTTAATAGGAAGGTCATTTATGCCTTTGCGATAGAACTCTCGTGATCTAGATTCGACAAACTGTGTGAAAGCATTTTGTACTGCCTCCTGAGAAGAAAACTTTTTATCACGTAGAAAATTGTCCAAATCACGAAAAAAATGGTAGTCCGTTGGAGCAAGGTCTGGCGAATACGGAGGGTGACGAATGGTTTCTAATTGCAGTTCCTGTAGAGTTAAAACGGTTTCTCGTGCTGTATGAGGTCTCGCGTTATCATGGAGCAATAATGGTGAAGATCGATTCATGAGTCGGGGCCGTTTCACTGCTAGTTTTGCTATCATTGTTCGGAGTTCGGCACAGTAGACATCTGCCGTTATTGCTTGACCAGATCGGAGAAAGCCATAGCTTTCTCCGATCTACCATTAACATTACCTTTTTATTGGTAAGCTTTGCTTTAGGACACTGTTGCGGCGTTTGACCTGGGGTCAGCCATTGCATTTTTCGCTTACGACTATCGTAAAGAATCCACTTTTCATCACATGTCACAATTTGATCCAATATTCCTTCATTTCTGTATCGATTCAACAAGGCAACACAAGTTTCAACACGCGTTTCTTTCTGCAGATCAGTCAAATCATGAGGCACCAATTTCTCATATTTTTTTATTTTATTGATTTGACGCAAATGAGTCAATATTGTTGGTAAGGTAACGTTAAACCATGCCGCTAATTCCTGGGTAGTTTGGCTCGGATCGGCTTCCACCATCTCTTTCAATTCATTGTTATTCACCTGTGTGGGCGGTCTTCCACGTGGTTCGTTCTTCAAATCAAAGTTTCCATCACCAAAGCGTTTAAACCAAAATCGCACGGTGCGTTCATTAGCAGTCCCCTCTCCAAACGCAACATTGATATTGCGAGCTGTTTCTGCCGCGTTAGTCATTTAGTATGTGATTGAACAGATTTGCTAAAGGTGGAGCTAGTATTGTTTGACCTATCTTTAGGGCTTCGTTGTGAATATAGTCTGACCCTGGGCTCTTGTCATTTTACAACCTGATTATTGCCTCCAGTATCTCTAGTTCCGTTATTTCCTTGACTTCGCTTGTATCACTAGAGCTTTACGATGTATAGTTACCCATGCAGGGCTTTTCACTATATAGGTTTCTGTAGAAATTAGTAGCTACTTCTATGATCTCACTGCGATTGTGTTTGGTTTTCCCTGATGATTTAAGTCCCTCTATCCATGGTTTGTTTGTTCTTAGTTCTTTGTCAGCTTTTTTGGCACTTCCTGACTGGTTTAGGTGTTTTGTAAATATATTTTGCATGTGTTTGGCGTAGTCGTCTTTGATGTATTTACTAATTAGTTTATACAGAGCTACCATTTCGTTTTTTTCGCAACGGGATTTATTTTTATTTTTATGTAATGTTCTCCTTCTGTCTATTAGTTCCACTGTGCGCGGTGACAGTATTCCATGGGTTTTGGGATCGTTGCTAGTTGTATGCGCTTCTCGTAGGCTTTTAGTAATTGTGTTGATTAACTTGGTATAGTATGTTTGTATGCAGTTAGATTCTTGCCAGCTCGGTATTCTTGTCATGTTAATGGCATAATGTCTCTCTCCAAACTTCTGTGTTTCTTTTCCGTTCTTCAGTGATGTCATTACGTTGTTTTAAAATAAATAAGGAGTAATAAGTCCGGGTGTGACTTTAACTAATTACAGAATGTAAATCAATGTCAAATAAAAATTATACAATTACATTAGCAACCAGTTTAATTTTGTCTAGAACAACCATTTTGATTTTATCTGGGTAATACGATACCCCTTGGTAAGACTGGATGTCAGACTTTCACTGTCTAAGTTCCAAGAATGACAGCCGGCTTAACGTGCTTTCCGAGGCACAGTGAAGTTTCTTTATGTAAAGGTAAACCTAATCAATCTACCCGTGTGGCTGTTATTACTTACCCACTTTTGATGAAAAGACACGTACTGACGATCTGTATGATCAGGTACCTACCGAAATAGACAACGATTAATTCTTACAGGTATCATCCTCATCTATATCACATTTAAGATTTCAGACAGTAATCTAAGTCATTTCAAAGATAAATAAATATTAGACATGATTTTTATGGTGTAAACATTGCTTTCATAAAACGTACAAAACATAGCATTTAAAGCTATAAATTTCCCCTAAAATTATTCAGTGATCAAACTACTATATTTATGTAATTAACACCCACTGTCAGATTTGTGATTAAAGAATCGTTATTATTTTATAGCCAGTATCAATATAAGCATTACCGTTTAAAACATTTTTTTATCTTGATATTCGTTTACTATGAAGATTCGCTGACAGTTTCAGCCTTTTTTTTTATTGCTAAATTTTGCTCTTGACCTCGATCACGCCTGATGGAAAGCGATGGATGAGATCTACGATGAAAAGAGACTGCCCAGGTGCCTGTTCACTCTTGCTTTGAAGGCAGACGGGTTAAATGTGGGAAGAAACACAGAACGCAGAGAGTTCCACACTTTGGCTGTGCGCATAATAAACGTGGAGGAGAAGCGCTGAGTACGACTCGTCGGGATATCAACCAAGTGTGGATAGTACGCTGCAGTACGTCTGGTTGTCCGGTGGTAAAATGGCAATGGTGGGATCAGCAGTGCGATTCTGTAACCATCTCACCGTTAAAACTTAGGTGAAGTGACCATGGAGTGAGCTGTCATTCCAAATAATGCTAGGGATTAACACTACTGACAACTCACATCAAGCTCACTTCACTGAAGTTTTAACGGTGAGATTTTTACAGAATCGACCGGCAGGTCGTGGAGCTCCTTCGCGCACTCTCCGATGTACAGTCTGTAGAAGACTGACAGGCAAGCAACATTACGTCGATGAGCTAGGCTGTGTAGCGTAGCTACCAACGTGTCGCCTATGTTACTAGATGAAAATCCAGTTTAATTCTAGACAACTATGCATTGCTCCAACCACCATGTTACTTCTTCTCCTCTTCTTCTTCTATCTCCTGGCTATTATCCTAATTTATTTGGGGTCAGCCCTCCTAGTGCTTCTGCGTCTTCTGCTAGGAATTTCTCAGTAACAGCTCGGAGTTTGGAACCTCGGGTTTGATAACCTCGTGCCTCGGAACGGGCGTTAAGCAGTTGGTCCTGCGCTTGATCTCTCTACAGTCATGTCGGATTGCCGTCCCATTAAACTATGAGAGTAAGGGAAGACAGAGTGCACCTTTTCCTGCGCACACACTTGTGCACTATAATATCTCCCGCGCCGAAGGCTAGTCTCCGTTGAGATTGGCCGCCATGGCCGAAACGGTCAGGAGGACTATAATTCTGCGCCACACCGTACGGTTGTGGGTTGTCTCTTTGGTTGTTTTGCTCGCTATCATGTCATTTTTAATTGTTCATAGCCATGTTACGTTTTAGAATCGCGTTGCTCATTGTACTTTTGTAGAATTGAGAATATGGTGATTTGAGAATCATGTAAATTACGAATCTGGTGAACTGCTCATGAGCCAGTGGTGGAGTGGTGGTGGTGGTCATCCACGGCCTCTTTTTCCATCCAACAAGCAAGTTACTTCACCACATAAAAATAATTGTCCAGTAAGGGTCACTAGTTACTGTCAGACTGCATTATCCCACACCTGGGCAAAGGACTCTACCTATGACTTTCAGCTATTTCGATCCAGAGCCAATGTGGACCATTGATGGCCTTCAAGCAGTTTAGCCAGGTGGTAGATTCACAGAGACCTCAGTTTTTTAAAGAAATATTTGTACCTATGTTTACAACCACGAGCTATCACATGATAGTGGCAGCATTTTAAATTAAACGCAGAGAATTCCGTAGTTCCAAATTGGTAACATAACTCTATAATGTTCACGGCGCACTAGCAACCGTCTGCCAAGCAAGGGTATCGATTACCTTATAGTGTGAAGTACTATGTTATACAACAGAGTAGGGAACAAACAGAGTGCTTACCATACCCCTTTTTTTTAAGAGACTATGCCGTTTCACCGAGTCAGTCAGAAATGGGAGGGAAGAAATTAGTGCCGTTTCAGAATCTAATTTATACATATTTTTAGATAAAAGTCGCTTTTCGTGTTCATCCGCGAAGCAGGCCAGTTCTCTGGTTATACTATAGGTAAAGTCGAATGCTAGTCATCAGCGTTGATCCTGGCAGAGGTTGTATTATGTCAAGAAAACCCTCAGAAGCCAAATCTGATCTTGCGTCTAGTCTTGTTCTTATTACATCGGACGTGCCTCCGATCGTTGCACCAATTTGTATGTAGAACGTTATAGTTATGGCAACATCACAAAAGTTGGTGGAGTAGTCTAACGAGAGCCATAATCAGAAGTCGCTTGCAAGTCAATATGATATTACGACTGTCACAATGGCGAAATCATTGTGACAGTCGTAATAACGACTCACAAAGGAGGGACCATTGAAACTTTTGTAAATTAGTAGACTTGGCCCCCAGTTCTTGAACGCACCAATTTGTCGACATCAGCACTCCATTTATTCAATACTCCGTGCCCTCGCATGTAGTCTGTACGGGGCTTACTCAGCGACTCGACGTAACTTTAAGTTGAGTAATATCACTTCTTGAGCGATTTCTGCGAAGTTTATGAAAGGCGAAGTGTTGTTCCATGCAGAATGTATGCATATGCATGCTGAGACAACTATCGCTGTTATACCAAGTTGTCGAAATTTGTAAGGAGATTATGAGCGAAGCGGGTGAAAATTATATTCTCCAAAGCTGCTTTTCGAACACAAAACAATTCCGGATATTTATGTTGATAACCTTTCTTCTTACCTACTGAGCAGTGGTGACTGGTGACCCAGTGCCCCCTACTTACGAGTCGTAGGTCGTGGTTTCAAAACCATACAAGCACTTTGTACAGGTATTTAATTTCATCACCACTACTCTCAAAACGGGGAAGGGACCGCGCGAGGACATGCGACATCCACCAACCCGCACTGGGCCCGTGTGGTGGATTATAGCTCACTCCACCTCATAAAGAGGAGAGCCATGTCCCAGCAGTAGGAACATTATATGCTGATTAAACTAAGCTTTCTTCTGAGCGAGGGATCTTAACATAGGTAAATAAGCAAAGGCCGGACAGTCGTCACTGGTCTATAGCGAAAAAGCAAAAACAAAATTATAATGTATGTTTCTAAGTGAAGCTACTCCCTTCCGTGGTTGCTGCTGTGTGATTTCACCACTTTTATTTAAGTTTATCTAAGTTATAACTTAGGGTGAGCGCACACGAGCCACCGGTCACAACCACCGGTGCTGGTCGCCTCCTGCTGCGGTGACTAGTACCGCTCTAGCGGGTGCTGCCACCGGCCATAACACGGGACGCTCTAACAGGTCGCCGTCACCGGCTACACTTGTGTGACGATTCCATACAAAACGTATGAACCACTTGTCGCTGGGCTACCGGTGGATGTGGCCGGTAGCTAATTTGCCTTAGCCTTTACAGTTTTTCTTCAAAATAATAACGCGACGCAAGGCTGAGCTAAATGCACTTCCCTCAGTAATCTTGAAATCCGGAGTTACCGCAAAATTCTTCAATATTGGCACAACACGACAGTTTATTTCTACCAATGACAATTAAGAGAAGAATCGGACATTAATATCAAAAACAAGAACATTTGGTTTACTACATTGGAATTTCAATTTGCAACCTATATTACTTACATATACTGAGTGCCTTTTAGTCTGTGCTAAACAAATGTATTTTCTTTTTATTTCTTTCTTTCAACAAAAATACGGTTTCCATTTTATTGAGAGCCACAACGATACTTTCTTTAAAGTAAAGTGCATTTTTCTTAGCCTATCTTATTTATTAAATACTAGCGGACCCGGCAGACGTTGTCCTGCCCGAAAAAGCAGCGCCATCTACCGGGTCCCATTGTGTATACAAACCTTGTCCTGACAATAACAAACAAAAAAAAAGAATTATCCAATTTGGTGCAGTCGATCGGAAGTAATTATGCGCGTACATACATTTCGGTGATTCATTTTTATTTATATAGCTATATGGCGCATGCGCATTGTACTAAAAGTTTGAGTAAGTAAGTAGTTGTCAAAATAGATAAATCCGTATATGTAGTCTTATGCAATTAATACATTTTTTTTTAAAGTAACCGTGGAGTTTCTTGCCGGCTCTTCTCCATAGGAAACGACCATTTGGAACTGTGCTCCTAGCATCTGACGTTTCATAAGTGCCCATGTAGGTTTATGTGAAATAAAATATTTTGATTTTGAAATAGATTTATAGACGACTCCGCCTTGGAGTGCAAATACGGTAGTGCTCCACAAACGATGGGACACTTATCATGTCCTGCGTGGCCTATCAGCTGCACGTTACAGGAACTGATGGACGCTAGTGATGGCCACAAACACGTAGCCGAATTCTGGGCCGAGTCCATTTAGATTGCCATCGACATGCTGAGAAGAAGAATAGAAAGAACAAGACATTCATACCTAACTTAAAGTAAATGATTGATGCGAAAACCTGTAGTTTTTATAAGCATGTATTTAATCGAGCCTCAAATAATTCCCATTTTGCTTTCCTAAAAATATTATTCAACACTAATATAATGATTGCGCCTCTTTTTGTGAACTTCAAATAATTCCTATTTTGGGGTCCTAAAAATACTAAATGTCGACTCAACTTGGATGTAGCGCTCGCCGGTTGCTGACGCGGCACTCGCGCGTGGTAAGCCACAGTTCCAACCTAATCTAACCCGTTTGGTCAGGGTGCAGGGTGTGTAGCTTACTTAGTGCGACCAACTGCGAGAGAGGGCCAGAAAGTTAATACATCATAAGAGTAAAAAAAGGTATAATATCGAGTCACTTAACTTGCGTGACCCTAATTGCGTAAAACACTATTAATCACAATTTGAATCATTTTGAAGGATATTGCTAATCCATTGCTTTATATATTAGAAAAATTTGTCTGCTCAGCAACGTAAACGACGCAATGAATGTTGTTGAACTGTCAAAATGAAAGCCATTGCTACTGATAGTGAGTTTCGCAAATACCCCATTGGTCGATCTATACCACACAAAAACCACAAGAGAACTAACCAACTAAACCTCCTAACGAGCAACTGACACGGCCAATTATTTAAAAAAATATGCAACATTAGAAGCGCAAAAAGTTTTCAGATGTATTTACACTAATTTATAAAAAAAAAACGGGTTGCACTACGGGAGTGCCGGCAGAAGTGAAAACTTGAACATTAACGTTGTGCATTTTTGATATTTTGGAATGCGGTCTACTCTCCCTTCGTCTTACGAATTTTCGATCAGGTCACGTGTCCTGACGCGAGCTCCGTCTTACGAATTTTCGATCAGGTCACTTGTCCTGACGCGAGCTCCGTCTTACGAATTTTCGATCAGGTCACATGTCCTGATGCGAGTTTAACATTTTTTGCCCATCACAAAAAAGTGCACAACGCCGCTAAAGAAGTTTTCACTTCACAAATATCCAACATCAGATGGTCAATAAATTTTTAGAGGACCAGTTAAACATTTCCCGTTTTCAAACCTTTTCTGTTTAAAAATAAAACATTTTAGGACGAATACACATTACACGGTAGAATTTTTAGTTGTCTTATATTGCAACCGCCAAAATTCGCCCAGTACGTAGCATACTCCATTTTATTATGTAGACGACTGTGTTCTGTTTGCAGTACCAGTTATTTAATAAAGAGTTCTATAAAGTACAAGTATTTTTGCTTTAGAAGGAGCATTCCTCCTTTGTTGTGATGTTGGGTAAAAGCGCATATCTCAAACTACTAAGCTTGTACGTTGGTACTGTTCTTCTTAGTGAAAAATATGAATATTTTTTTTTTTTTTAAAGTACTAAGTTCTTATAATTTTTTAAATGTGGTAAAAACAAGTCTTACGTTTACTTATGCGGGTTTTATACATGACTCGACTGACAGGTAAATGGACTGTCTCAGTGGCAATTCGATTCCTAAGTAGAATAGGTTTTCAACTTTTGTCGTGCGGCGACAGGTCACATGCAGCGGGTGACTAAAATCGACTGAGAAAATGCTCAGTCGCAGGCGATCACTCGCCGCATGAAGGTCGACATTTTGATGCAAAGTGAACTACTCACCTGCGATATTTATCGACCTGTGTAAATGGGGTGGCGATTCGGCTTTTGAGGCGATTTTGGTAAGCAACCAGCCGCATGGCGAAATTCGATCTTGTGTAAATCCCCCATTAGGTGCCATTTCCACGGGCGCCGAGCGAGTGAATCGCGGCGATAGTCTTGCCGTGCCATCAAATTCTCGCCACAATGATATCGCCGTGTGGAGTTTGCTTCATACAGTTTCTATAGAATTTGATGCCAAGGCCTGATTATCGCCGCGATATTCTCGCCCGTGTAAGAAAGAAAGAAAGAAAAAACATTTATTTAGCACAGACTAAAAGACACACAATACACCAGATACATACATCAGATAACAACTAATAAAAAAACAAATAGAAAGTATAAAAACCGATGTAAGAAGTAGATGATGTAATAATATATATAATGAAGATGGCGCCTTAAGGCAGGCGGGAATTTGAGGTCGCAGGCGCTCAGAGTAGGGACACTGTCGGCGCACCGAGCGCCCTCAGCAAAGACGGCGCACAGTGGTCACGACCTGCCTTGCACAGTTAGGTTTCGGGGAGACCTCTTTACAGTCTCCCCAGGAATGTGTCCTAATAGGCGTTTTAGAAAAGTAAAGGTCCAATAGACCCCGGTCTTCTCTCGAAAAAAATTACCTGCTTTGCAATACATTCTTGAACTCTATAAATTTTGTTCTTATTCATGAATCATCATATTCTTGAACCAAAAATTCGAAGTCAAGTGACATCTACCAACCCGCACTGGGCCCGCGTGGTGGATTATAGCCCACTCCCTCTCACTGAGAGAAGACCTGTGTGAGTGGGAACACTATAGGCTCATTATGGACGGCACGGTTGGCGCAGTGGTTAAGCGATTGACTGCTGCGCCGTGTCGCGGGTTCGATTCCCACACGGAACAAATATTTGTATGGCCTACAAGTAGTTGTTCCGGGTCTGGCTGTTTGTGTATGTGAGTTTAAATGTTTGTAAACGCACGCACGATACAGGAGAAATTCCTAGTGTGAGGCAACGTTTTTTAAAAAATATCATTACGCATGAATCTTGAATTAGAAGAAATGCTTTCTTGATTTTCTGTTCCAAAATATTGATCAGGTTTTACAGAAACCTTATAAAAAGTATGAATTCTTTACTTCTGTATCCTGTATCCTTTGCCTAGAACTTTGAACACAATAACAATGCATCTTACTTTAAAAATTCTTAGCATACCTCGAGCTGCTAGACTATTAACTTTAATTTATAATGGCTCTTAAACCCGGGATAGATAGTGCTTTAGGCAAATAAAATTTCAATATTGAAATCACAGATAGAATACTTTAGAGGAATATCTTTCATCAGAATATACAGTAAGGGAAATTAATCTAAGGACTGATTTTCCAATCGACCGATAATTTGTATTCGTGGAATAAAATTGACGTCTGACAGTTTTGGCATAGAAGAACTGTCAAAAAAACAAAATTATTCTTCCGATAGAGTTATCTGCATTCCAATTCTCGTAATTTAAAATGTTCAAAATCTACTCACAGTCTCATCTCGGCAACAAACAAATGTCAAAAACTTGTCAAAATGTAGGGAAATTAGAGCTATTTTTGACAGATTGACACTGAGATCAGACTGTGAACGTTCTTAAAATTACGAGAATTACCCCTCTAAACTAATATTATAAAGAGAAAAGATTTAATTTTTTGTATATTTGTTTGTTACCCTTTCACGCTAAAACGGCTGAACGGATCTGGATGAAATTTGGCACATGGATAGGATGTAAAATACTTTTTATCCGATATTCCTACGGGATCGAGACTTATACGGGTGAAACCGCGAGGCACAGCCAGTTGTTTATAAAATTGATGACACACTACGTCAATTCGACGTGATATAGCGATTTCATATAACTATCACAAAATGACAGTATGTGATTTGAATATATGGACAATTCATGTTGGAATTAATTTAATAAACAATTAATTTCCCTGGCTTAGATGGAGAGGGTTAGGGCAGTAGTCTGTAACATTAATGAAAATAATAATTCTGTAAAGAAAAGCGGCGTTTGTCACGGTTAATCTGTAGATGGGTGAGAATTCATTCATTATATTCATTGAATATATACTATCCGCGTCCCAGAGGTTAAACCATCCATCTCATTCGTCATAGGAATCCCGAACAAAGGTTTGGGAGTCTGACAATCGATCAAACTTTAGGATAACGGAATTGCCAAGTAATTGGGTCACAGGAATGAGATTGCAGTCACTCAAACTGAAATACTGATTCAGGTGAATCCAGCATTGCAAGACTAGAATTTCACACTAACATAGACTAGGAAAAGATGCGCAAAGTTCATGAGGGGCTCGTGGCTAAATGATAACAGAAGCACGGGTCGACCGAACGTTAAGCTTCGCTTGCCGCAGTCGGTCCGTGGATGGGTGAACATCTATTACATATTAAAAATTCAAGTGCCCTCCGTGCCTCGGAAAGCATATTAAGCCATTGGTCCCGGCTGTCATTCGTAGATATTTGACAGTCGTTACGGGTCGTCAGAAGCCCGAAAGTCTAACAATAACCAGTCTTAAAGGGGTATCGTTTTAGCTAGTAACTGGGTTGTGGAGGTCAGATAGGCAGTCGCTCCATGTAAAATACTGGTGTTCAGCTTCATCTGGAAGCCAACCCCAACATAGTTGGAAAAAGACTAGGCATATTGATTGATTTTGGGCAAAAAGGAAGTTCAATTGCGAAAACATAACAATCTAATTCTCCCATCAATGCGATCTTTCCGATAATTTATCACATTACAAAATCAGTTGCTGCATTCAACACCAATATATCAATCAAAGTGCTAACAAATCCATCGATGTACATTGAAAATACGTTAACAATTGCCGATAAAAACCAAAAAGGAAAAAGCTTCGACAGCGCTGGCAACACAAATAGTCGACAATAGTTATTGACATGGCTGTTGACTGCCAATAGCTGACAACACAGAGTTTACAATCCAGTTCGGCTTAGGTACACAACAGGTTTTTTATGTAAACGTTTTTTGATGCTTGATGCATATAACATAAAAAATATTGAACTACAAAACTACAACCTTTGATTTTGACAATATAGAAAATGGCTCGTGTTTTAAGTGAAATTAAATGTTTAGTATGCAAGGTGAGGAAACAGGCATGTTCAAGAATCATAAATTAGAAGACATGTGACATCTACCAAACCGCACTGGGCCCGCGTGGTGGATTACGTTATGGCCCACTCCCTCTCACCGAGAGGAGGCCTGTGTCCTAGGAATGGGAACATTATAACTGATTATGCTTATATCATCTACCTAGCCTTTTCGCCAACTATGTTGGGGTCGGCTTCCAGTCTAACCGCATACAGCTGAATACCAGTATTTTTACATGGAGCGACTGCCTATCTGACCTCCACAACCCAGTTACTGGGTAATACGAAACCCCTTGGTAAGAAGAGTGGTTGTCAGACTTTCGGGCTTCTGACTACCCGTAACAACTGTCAAAGATCCAGGAAGCCGGGACCAACGGCTGAATGATTTTGGATTATGCTTATGCAAGGTGTAATTTAAATAACTGAAATCTCTTGTATTCAGCATTATAAAGAACTTTTGCCAATGGGTCCAATCCTGAAATCGTGAATAAAAAACAGCTGTTCAATTGTTTTTTTTTTTTCACAATTTCTGGTTTGGTCCTATAGTTTAATCTGTTTATTTATTTAAGTCCAGTATGCTGTTTTGATGTTTTCAGTTATTCAATTATACCTCGTAGACTTAAACTAAACTAGATACTAGTAATAGTAGTTTAAAAATAAATAAAGAAAAATAAAAAAAGCCTTTTATTTCATGCATTGAAGAATAAATTAACATTTTTACATGAGTGTGTTTACATTTATACATTGGAATAATTTAAGAAGAAGAAATAGTAGTTTACGTATCGTTAATTTTGACAGGCCTGTTGGTCTAGTGGTTAGTGACCCTGACTGCTATGCCGGAGGTCGTGGGTTCGATTCCCACCCAGGAAAAATGTTTGTGTAATGAGCACGATCATTTGTTCTGTGTCTGGGTGTAATTTATCTATAATATTTATGTATTTAGAAATATATAAGTATGTTTATCAGTTGTCTAGTACCCATAACACAAGCTCTGCTTACCTTGGGACTAGATGGCGTTGTGTGATAGTTGTGGAATATTTATTATTATTATTTATTTATTAATTTAACGTTGTGTTATTAGCATTGCATTTTCAAAATGATATAATGTATGACAAATTCATACATAGATATTAGTTTTGCAACCAATTGGAGAGATTGATAGCTCAGAATTTGCAACAAACGATCATTCATCAAATGGCATATCAGGCATAGATCGATTGATCTATGCTCCGTGTCCATGCCATAACAATGTAGCACTCACTATTCTAAACTAATTTGTCTCTGGTTTCCGACAAATGATAATGACGCCTTTGACACAGCCAAACTGTCTGATTGGAATCGTTGGCTCGGCTCCTAAGTGCGCGTTATTAATTGAGGATTTAAACTTTTATTAATTTGTTTTTTTTCGCGGGTTTCTAGCAGACTGTTACGAGCATTCGAACAGTGGGTAAGTTGAACTAGTAATCCCCAGAAACGTGCCCTAACAGGCGTTGCACAGATGTGGTTCTGGGTCGGTCTTTTGGGAGGTAACGGTGCCCCCCTTCTATGTGCAGATGGTGACCACCGGGGTGGTTTTAGTGAGGTAAAAATCCCCCACTCCCTGGTCTTATCCCCGAATACAGGGCGCCTTTTGAAGGTTTCCGCCGAAAACAAAAAAAAAGGTTGAACTAGTAAACCGAGCGAGCATGAAAGTTAGATAGAAACCTGTTATAGTCGCATAGCCACCCCCGACGCCATTTTTATTTTTTTATGTGGCACGGTGCACGATTTGTTTGGAATATGTATATAGTAGAAGATACGTGAACAAGCGAAAATGTCAGTGATATGGTTTCCTAAAGTGTCACGTATTTGGAGGTAAAGATCGCTGTATGAGAACTTTACTCTTAGCGATAAGACAGCCCATTGTGTCAGCCTTTGTAAAATTTCTATATTTATGTCTGTAATTTATATGGTGTTCATAATAAAGAGTATTTTATTATATTCTTCTATCCTTTACTTTCAAATATCTCAGCATGAGCCTCTATAACAGTTTCATCATCCGCCACAACATTGTAGAAAAATGAAAATGGCAATGGTTATTCCAGCTTCCATAGAAAAATGATTCGGACCCCTTTTTCAGCCATTTGGAAGCTTGTTGTTTAATGCTCGGTAACGAATGCTCGCGATACGGATGACTAGCTTCTACGCGCGACTTCGTCCGCGTGAAATTTTTTGTTCCTCCGACCTACCCAATCGCATCGCATCGCCTGCGAGTAATACTTCGTTTTCGCTTAGCCTTCTTTTGAATTTTTTCTTTTTGCTCGGTTACTCAGGGTCCTAGCATGATTTTAAATACCCTATAGCCGTCCTCGAGAATTGGGCTATGAACTGCAAAAAGATTTTTTTAATCCGACCAGTAGTTCCAGAGTTCAGCGCATTCAAACAAACAAACAAATTCATTAGCTTTATTATTAGTCCAGAGTATAGATTTTGAGAGATCAGCAACACTTAATTGGAGTGGGTGGAGCGACCATCTTCGCAGGATGGCTGATAGCAGCTGGATGAGAGTTGCCGAAAATCGAGTTGAATGGCGTGCAATAGGAGAGGCCTATGTCCAGCAGTGGACTGCTATAGGCTGATGATGATTATGAACACTTAATTATTCAGTAATCGTACTAATAGGCTAGTTTCCTAAAAAATTCTAATTAGTCCGTCAGTTAGATTATCAAAAAATATTGGACCCGTATTTTTTCTTTTGTAAATTATATAAAAAATGATGAAGATATCGCCCGTTAAAGTTCCGCGTGACGTCACTAGCCTGCCTTGCCTTGCTACACTTTTAAGCATGGCGTGACGTCACGACCCCCCTCTACCAAATTTTAACGCGCTTTATCTTTTTTTTATTTTTTGTTTGATTGACAAAAGAAAAAATACGAGGCCATTATTTTTCGATAATCTAACTGACGGACTAAATATAATAATTATTTTGACACAAAGAATATGGGTGATCAAAAAAATATCACCCTACAATGTCATGATTTTATTTCAATGTGAACGTTCACTCATACTAAAATACCACCTTGTATTGTTTTTGTTACATTGTTGAAATACTTGTTTATGAATGTGTGTACATGCACTATGAAAATTCCGGTAAACTGTAGTACACTTTACTTATTGTTTACCCTGGCTTGCTCTCTGCACTGTTTGGACATTAAGAAAATGTTATAGAAGGTCCAGTTCACATAACTCTCAAAAAGGTACCACTGCAAAATTATAATTATATAAGTTGTTGTTTAATGTTGTAAAAATTTTATTATGGAAAGTAATCTTCAAAACTTTTTTTTAACTAAATAAATTTCTAATTCTAATTTACTTCAATGGGAGCTTAATTTCAAACACCAATCAGAGCAAAGTAACGTCACCCTCTTCGGGACTAAATATAGCCTCGTCCTTTTTTGCTTGTGCTGCCTAAATCGCAAACAGTCCAATGAAGACTCATCAAACTGAAACAAAACAAAACAAAACATCGTGTTACAACAACAAACATCGTGTATGTTCTTAGGCAATTAGTAGTTTAGCTGCACGTAGTCATTGCTCTTAAACGATCAGGTAGCACAAAAAATTATGCACAACAACCGCAAATCCAATTATTATATCGTTATTTGTCAGTGTAATCAATTAGCTTTATACTCTTGCAGTTGGCTTTTATAATCGTGACTATAATTGTGAGCAATTCCGTCTTGTTTCGTTTTCAGCTAGAGTTCACCAATACTCTCAAAACTTTGAATGAAAACATAGTGAGGAAACCGGCATGTCCTAGAACCAAAAATTCGATGACTTATGTGACATCTAACAACCCGCAGTGAACAGGTCCACACACACACACAGAGAGAGAGAGGAGATCTGTGTCCCACCAGTGGAAACCTTAAATACTGCAGGTCTGTTCTGTTAAAATCTTACCGTGAAAACTTAGGTGAAGTGATATTCCATCTGATTCATTCCACTTCACCTAAGTTCTCACGGTGAGATTTGTACAGAATAGATCGGCTGATTAGGAAGCCAGAGTGCGCCTTCTACATTTATTTCTATCCAATAGTTCCGAGTGCCATACATATTTTCCTCCGAGAATAAATGACTCTAAATATTGCACTACTATGTTTGTCCATCTGTTTCCATGTTCTTACATGTTCCGACCCAATTCTTTATATGTACTTCAGTGTAATGTGTTTATATCATAAAAGCCAGATTTAGGTAAACGTTGTGAAATCCTTCGCTGTTTGTTCTGACTCTGTAGGTACTTGAAGAGTTTTCTTTTAAAATTAGGTACGTGATGTATGTATTTTGTTCCTACGTTTCATAGGCGTTAGTTATTTGGTATGTGCTGGCAATTAGCTTCAGGACACCCATCAGCTATTTACAATGTCTAAACACATAACATCTCCAGACGGTTAAGCATAGGTGTACTCATAGAACACCCATATTTCGCCAGTTATGATTTAAAAGCAAGAGAGGATTACAATGTCTAATTCATACAACTTTTATATTTTCCTGTTCCCACGCCAGTTCAGATTTCTCCTAAAAAAACAAAGAATCAAGCACCAGACTATAGGAAAATCCTCAAAAATGGTACAATTCATTTAACTAATCAACCAAAATGAATACCCAGATAAAATTTCAATTCAATCACATTTCACTTTACTGCGCACTGAAATCGTAGAGCTAACCAAAATAATAAATTAATTTACAAAATATGAACATGCGCAGTGGCCTCCAGTGGCAAGATAATTACTTTTCACTACAAAATATTGCAGTTTATAAATAAAATCCAGCCTGCAACAATATATCTGTTCCGTTATATTTATAACTAATTCAACATGTTAAATATTAAAGTCAGGGTTGGCGACGAAAACTTTAGAAAAAAATATTTTTCGTTTTGTCTGACAAAAAAATAAAATTTGGCATTAAAATACAGTTTTTACTCTCTTATTACATGTTGAAAACAAAAACAAATAACTCATTTAACTGACATAAGAGTATATTACCACAGTTTTCTTGCATTTTAATTTACGTTTCACAACAATGTCATTTTGACAACATAACAAATGGTTGTTTTAATCCACATTATTTTTTAGTTTAGGAAGTTCACCCCTACGCTGCGCGTGGGCAAGCGCGCGATCTATCAGTGTCGTCACCAAGGTCGATGCGCGGACGCACGAAACAACGACGGTATTTTCAGAACTGAATTACGCAACACGCGCCGACTTTTCGATTTTCAAACTGTAAAAGTTTTCGTCGCTAATTAGCATCGATTCTTCCGCTTTCACGCGTCATCGTTGATGCTTTTGAAATGTCAAAAAAAGTAAATGTTCCTCATTTCCGTTCCTTTCTATATTCAAATGTTTCTATTAGAACGAATTTTGAATTTTGACGTAAACAATATACGACCGCATATACGTTCCGACCTTTTTTTAACTTTTGAATATCGAATATTGCTTTTTTTATTCGTGGAACTGTCAGTAATTTTGACATAACAAATATTGGTCTTTACAGCTGGGTGCATTTTTTAATCCGTCCCTATTCTTAATGGTTTTGTTGGCAGCACGTAGACTACACGTGGGTGATGGAGCTGCATGTCAATGATCTCGCATCACTCGCATACTAGAGCCACTATATACACAATTCTGTATAGCTAGGTATTTTAATATACATAGATTATGTACGTATGCGTGTATGCCTAGAGAATTCCGCGCGATTCCGCCAACGTTTTTATCGCTAAGCACATTTATTTGCCAATGTATTTAAATGTGGTTGCAATTCGGACTCTAATAATGTCGGAGATAGATTTACGAGAGAGGTCAACCTAGATTCGGCAACAACAGATCTTTCTTACTTTCTATTATGATCATGATCGTAGACATCTATAACTGTGGACCAAGTCTGCCAACGCAATTGTGTCAGGGAGATCTATCCATTGTGGAAACTCACAATGGAGAGACCATAGAGTTTCCTGCCCGTTCTTCTCCATAGGTACCTACTACGCTTTGGAATTGGCAACTAGCTTCATCTTTCTGACGGACCCTTGATAATTCAAAAGTAATTGGTTTATTTGAAATGAATGCTGTGAGTTTCAGTATGAGTTTTCACAATGGCGTTTTTGACAGATTTGCCATACGAAATCTGTTAAATTAGTAGAATTAGACCCCTGCTACTGTAATTAACTTGGAGCCAAAGACGAATGCATAGTTACCATGATTGGCAGATACAGTATACTCATTAGCCGTCTTACGGCCTCTTACGACAGTTATAACAATCAGTCCATACTGAAATTGGATGAACCAGTGCTTTTACTAGAGAATGGCGCTGTCTTTTACATTCGAAATAATCCTTTTTCCCCCACTGCCTCCCACTCCTAAGGCACACTTTCCTGCTAATTTCTGACATCGGACTTCACACTTTTTTTTTTTTTTTTTTTATTATTTTATTGTTTGTTTTATCTGATGGATGTATCTGGTGTATTGTGTGTCTTTTAGTTTGTGCCAAATAAATGCCTTTTCTTTCTTTCTTTCCACATGGTCTATTTTCACATAGCCCTTTTTCTCACAAAAATACAGTCAAAATATGTAAATTTTTGACAGTTATAAGAATAAAGCTGTCCTTAAAAACAAACCAGTGCTTTTACAAGAGAATGGCTCTTTCCTTTTACGTTCGAAACAATCCTTTTTCTCCCACGTGACCTAATTTCTCATGACCCATTTTCTTACAAAAATACAGTCTGCTTATTGCAGTTCCAGTAACTGCCGTAAAACTGAGATCTTTAAACGTTAATGTGTTATTTGGCACTAAATGCCATTGTGTTCAAATGCGCCTGCGCATCAAAATAAAACAAATATTATATTACTACACAAGAAAATTTCGCATACGACCGGTGTATTTGATAATATTCTATTATATATTTTAGTTTCGTAAACAATTGGAATTGACAGTTTTATGGTCGTATATGAGACAATTATATTATTATTTGAATGACGTAGGTGTCTGGGGGTCCTTGTAAAAGAGTTAGTCTGGGACAATAGGTATTACCATTAGATTTCGGTATACCTAGCACCAGACGCTGTTGTATTCCGGTGTGATAAGGAGCTGGTAAAATTTTGAAATCCTGCTTATAACCTCTCCCTAGATAAAATATACATATAGAAGGCAGTGGTGGCTCAGAGATAACGGCCTCGAATTACGAGTTGTAAGTCGTAGGTTTCAACCCAGACGGACACTTTACTTTGTGCAAATTATTTCATCACCACTGCTCTCAAAACAGTGAAGAAAAACATCACGAGAAAAATGGCTTGTGCCTGTAGGACGTTATTGTTGTTGTAGAACGAAAAATTTGAAGACATATGATATGTACCAACCCGTACTGGGCCGGCGTCATGGATCACGGCCCACTCCCTCACACTGAGAGGAGGCCTGTGTCTTAGCAATTGGCACATTATAAGCTGAATATGCAACATGTCCCTAAGTTAAATCAGTATAACGCAGTCCATACTACCAGTCCTTTGTTAACTTGCACCACAACTCCCGGTTCTCAATCTTCCACACATCAAAACTGAACTTTCTTCGTGTACATTCTATAAAATAAAATTGGAAACAGATTTTTATCATGCAAACCTAGTGCTTGAGATGACGTAGACAGGTGTCCATACCACAAAACTTTACAATTACAATTTAAAAGTTACATTGTTATTAAATCTTACAAGTGTCTTTAGCCACATAATTGTAACGGAAAAACCTGATAAATATGTAAATTGTAGTGACTTGTAGATTGTAACTATACATTTTTGTAATTACTGTTACGCAATTTTTTTTTTTTATTAACAATTTTGTAAAATTGTGGACTTATTAAAGTTTTGCGGTACTTATAAGGCCCAGGGTATATTTATTATTATTTTTCAATCAATACGACAGTGAAGTCGTCAATCTTGCTATTTTATGTCCAAAATTTCGTAAAATTAAATAGGGCTGTGTGGCAGGTAGGTGGTAGGTCAAGCAAAGGATATTGTGTTTTCCCGTTAGGCATTTCTCCGTAACTGCCTGGAGTCTGGATTCGTGCCCGGTGGATCACAACAGACTCACTGCCTACTAAGTATCAAGTTGGGACTTAAACATAACTGGCGAAATGTGGGTATACTGGTGCCCAACAGTTCGTTCACTTCTTCATTACAGGCGTGTTATTGTTACAAGCTTCGGATTCGTGACAGTAAAAACTGCCGATATAAATTACCAAAAATTACACTTTAATTGAACAACACTAATAACAACTCAAACACACTAATTATAAAACACAATTGTACTTCAGTCGCACTTGAAGATCGCTTTCGATGTATTCGCTTGTATCGCTTATCCAGCTCTGCTTCGGTCATGGCTTATCCCGGTCTTATATAGTGCCGCAGATAGTTCTAGAACCTTCTGTTGTACAAACATCTAGAAGGTTCGAGTACATACCGGCCCCGACTGACCAGATGACGATAGTTCTAGAACGTTCTAGTATCGATATTTCTAGAAGGATCTTAACTTCTGCTACTCGATACTAGATGGCGCTAGTGGTAACTATGTCACCATGTACCAGGCATTAATTGTGGCGCGCAACATTATGTTATGTACCTAAAGCTCAAAAACCAGGTTCATAAACCTTCGGAGGCGTTTTAATATGTCATATAGTCCAGAAATACACGTCGACCTTACCACCCAATTTATTTTGTTCGTCATATTCTTAGCGCCGTCATACATAATACTGCGCACGCGTCGTGTCGTGGTTCTCGGTTAATTTAGCATGGTGCTGACCTTATTATATTTGTTTACACGTTTTAACTGTTGTAAGAGCAGAAAATTAGAGCTGTTTAATTATAAAATGGGACTGCAAGAAATTAGTTTGAGTACGTGTAGGAATAGTTGCTTGCAATTTGAACAATTGCTGACTGCAATCACGGAATCTTTACAATTACCCCTTTGACCTTTTCGCAGTGATTATAGACATCCATCTTCAGCATAATCAGCTTATAATGTTCCCACTGCTGGGACACAGGCTTCCTCTCTTCGAGAGGGAGTGAGCCATAATCCACCACGCGGGCCCAGTGCGGGTTGGTAGATGTCACATGTCTTCGAATTTTTGGTTCTAGGACATGCCGGTTTCCTCACAATGTGTTTTACCTTCACCGTTTTGCAGCAATGGTGGTGAAATCCTACTAATATTATAATCGCGAAAGTTTGTATAGATGGATGGATGAATGTTCGTTACTCTTTCACGCAAAAACGATTGAACGGATTTGGATAAAATGTGGTACACAGATCGTTTATAACCAGGATTAACACATAGGATACTTTTTATTCCGATATTCCCACGGGATCAAAACTTATGCGGGTAAAACCGCCGGGCGCAGCTAGTAAATTACAAACACACAGGTAAAGCGCCTGTCGGGGTTCATATCCACGACCTACGACTCGTAAGTCGGGGCCACTGCTCCTGCAAAAGAAAGAAAAACCATTATTGAAGCATTACAAAATATACAATGATTATACTAGATAACACAGTAAATGTGAGTAGGTGCTATAGGTAGGAACGCCTTTGCCTTACCTTTCGGGGAAGAACGGCGTGATATTATGTTTTGTGTTGCTGTAAACACAGATAAAAAAAGCCGGCCAAGTGCGAGTCGGACTCGCGCACGAAGGGTTCCGTACCATTATCTATAAAAATCACGTCTGTTGTATGGGAGCCCCCCTTAAATATTTATTTTATTATTTATTATTAAAGTAAAAATACAACTTAGTATTTTGTGAATATTTCAAGTGCCTACCTGTTGCCATTATTGATATCGTGCAAAAACGGGCAAAAAAAATCGAGTTGGTTGTATGGGAGCCCCACTTAAATATTTATTTTATTTTGTTTTAAGTATTTGTTGTTATAGCGGCAACAGAAATACATAATTTGTGAAAATTTCAACTGTCTAGCTATCGCGGTTCTTGAGATACAGCCTGGTGACGGACAGACGGACGGACAGACAGCGAAGTCTTAGTAATAGGGTCCCATTTTTACGCTTTGGGTACGGAGCCCTAAAAAAGAAAAAAAACTTTACTTTCAAAGTAATAATCTTACAACATATAAAAAGTTTTGAATGCGTTTGAATAAACTACCCAAGCAAAGTTAATACAATTTATATGGGATCACACACCCCTGACGCATATCTTATCCATTAAAAAAACAATTTTACAAATATTTCTATATGTGACGAAGTTATGCCCGAACACACATAAAAAAAATATATGAACATCCGAATTGAGAACCAGCTCCTTTTTTGAAGTCGGTTAAAAATAACTCGCTTCTCAAAAAAATACTTCCTTAAAAACGCCACTTAGGCACTTATCTACGACTACCAACAGCCTTACAAACCAGAATTCCTTAAAAGTTGATTTCTTAAGACATTGTTATAGCTAGCAGCTAGCGGAATGCTGAAACACTCAAAGTAAAAAATACCAAGACTTTCTTTGCCATTCTCTTCATTCTTCTTTAGTTGGATACGGGGAAACCTTTTGTCTTTGTTAACTTAACGAAGAGCTGCATTTGATAGGATATTTTTATTAATTTGAAGTAGAACCTCTCCGACTGCTATGGTAATTGCGTAACTATCACTATCAGTAGCAATGGCTTTAAGAAAGAAAGAAAGAAAAAGCATTTATGTGAATCGTACAAGATCATAAACTAAACTAAACACAGCTTTCATTTTGACAGTTCAACAGCATTCATTGCGTTTTTTAGGTAGGTACGTTGTTGAGCAGACCAATTTATCGAACATATGAAACAATGTGTTAGCAATATACTTGAAAATGATTTAGATTGAATTCAAAGTGATTAATAGTGTGTCACGCAATTAGGGTCCTGTATTTAAGACATTAGTGAAAGTGCAAAGTTGAAATGACAATCATAACCGTTAAAATGGAACCCAATGCCACGTTGCTAAGCGAAAGTTAAGGTTATTACCTCCTGGCTAAATAATAACAGCCGGACGGGTCGATCGACCAAGTTGCTCAATCAAGATCGCTTGTCGAGGTCGGTCGTGGGTAGGTGACCATCCATTACAATCATATCGAGACCCCTCCGTGCCTCGGAAAGAAAGAAAGAAAAGAAAGAAAATACATTTATTTGGCACAAACTAAAAGACACACGATACACCAGATATATACATCAGACAAAACAAACAATAAGATTAAAAAATAAATAAAAGATTAAATAAAAAATGTGAAGTCCGATGCAAGAAAATTATCAGGAAAGTGTGCCTCACGGCTGCGCCAAAAAGCACGTTAATCCGTTGGTCCCGGCTGTCAGAAGCCCGAAAGTTTGACAACCAGTCTTGCCAAGGGGTATCGTGTTACTCAGTTACTGAGTTATGAAGGCAGATAGGCAGTTACTCTATGTAAAATACTGGTATTCAGCTGCATCCGGTTAGACTGGAAGCCGACGCCAACAAAGTTGGGAAAAGGCTAGGCAGTTTGATTGACTGATTATATCCACCCTCTTTGAACTCTTTCTAAAGGAGCTGTACTAAGATTACTTTCGTTATCTATTCCATTTTATAATGGTCATGCAGCATCAACAAAAAAGCTATAAATAAAATTGTAGTACTGAAACAAGGAATGCAGATTACCAATGATCATGTGATTATAAAAACCGCAACATTACAGAATGATCGCTTTATAATATCCGGTGATTGAAACGTATAAACATGGCTCTCACTACTATATGCGTTCAAAAGCTTGCGAACTCAAATATTTTAATATTCTGATAGTTTAAAGTTGTAAGTTGTCGTGTATGTCTGTCGAAGGACCGATGGATGGAGCAGACGAGTCCTGGAATGGAGACCGCGTATCGGCAAGCGTAGTGTGGGACGCCCCCCAGCTAGATGGACGGACGACCTAAAGAAGGTGACTGGATGCGGCAGGCGGAGGACAGGGTGTTGTGGCGCAGTCTGGGAGAGGCCTATGTCCAGCAGTGGATTACGATAGGCTGAGTTGAAAGTTAAATGTCTTTCATACATATAGTAAATCTATAAATACCTGCAAATGCGAAGGTGTCTGTCTGTTTGTTACGTTGTCATACCATAAACCATTTTTGATGAAATCTTGTTCACCTACAAATAGTTTGAACGTTAAGAACAACACATAGACATTTCTCTTTCTAAAATTTTGAACTGGGGTGTTGAAGTTCACATGGAAAAATTCGTAGTCACAGACAAAAACTAGTGTTTAAGTTTTTAAAAGTAAATCGTTTTCATACGTTATAAATATTACTTCAAAGTGACGCGAAATTACGTTTTGATGCATTAATTCAAACATGTTTGAAAGGCGGGAATTTCTAACGGCCATTGAAAATTGAACGACGAACAAATGTGTAAACATATTTTTTTAGACAATTTTCAGTCTATTTTGGTCTATCTAGAATTGTGGATGTCGTCAGGTCATTGACTTGCGAATTTTTAGCATACTGCATGTTTCATTTATTTTACCATTTATGTACACACATATATAAACAGGCAATGAAAAACAAAACAGAAAAAAATAGGAACAGAGGTGATGCTTTTACATTTTTTAACTTACTCTAAAAATACGTAGCGTAGGAAGGCTTCCCCACAAGGTGGACCGACTACCTTGTGAAGGTCGCAAGAATGTGCTGGAAGCAAGAAACACAGAACCGCGGGGTAATTGCTTAACTTACTAACAGTAGCAATGGCTTTCATTTTGACAGTTCAACAACATTCATTGCGTTATTCACGTTGTCCATTTTTCGAACTGATGAAGCAATGGGTTAGCAATATCTTTCAAAATTATTCAGATTGACATTGATAGTGTTTTACGCAATTATAATATAACGCTATGAATGTTATTGAACTGTCAAAATATAAACCATTGCTACTGTTAGTGTGTAACGAAATAGGCTATTTTTTTTTTTTTTTATTCTAATTAGACTGTAGCGGTATCTACAACGCCACATGCGAACAACGCGTCATACTGACGCGTTGTTCGCATGTGGCATACCTCTATAAGACCGTCAGTTAGATTATCAAAAAATATTGAACCAGTATTTTTTCTTTTGTCAATTATATAAAAAATTATGAAGATATCGCCCGTTAAAGTTCCGCGTGACGTCACTTGCCTGCGACATTTTTGCAAGCAAGTGACGTCACGACCCCCCACCCCCAAATTTTGACGCGCTTTATCTTTGTCATTTTTTGTTTGATTGGCAAAAGAAAAAATACGTGTCCATTATTTTTCGATAATCTAACTGACGGACTTATTATAATAATTATTTTGTTACCTAGGCAACTACCCTATTACCCCGCAGGGCTACTGATAGTTTTATTCAATTATAAGTTCTGGTACTTCAGCAATATTTTCAGTAAAATTCATCATTCAGTTATTTTTAACTCTCCGTTAACTCGTGGATTAATTCTCCTTAGCATCTTACATATTAAAACACTTAACACCACGCTCAATGTCAATAAATAAAGAAAACTACAGCATTATTTAACCCGAGCTCAGTTAATAGTGTATGTTTACAACGCGAGGTGCCCATGCGCAGGATGACGTCACACGCGTGAGCGCGTACGTGATGAAAACTTTCGCCCTTCATGTAAAGTGAATTTTCTTTTATGTAACGTTTGTAATCAGACGTCAGGCATTTATTAGGAGGCAACTGGGATTGGGCACAAAGAAAGAAAGGCCTGTATCCAGCAGTATAATAATAATAATCTTTCTTTATTCACGAATATGAGACATCCATACAGAGTAACTTAATAATAATCCCAGGATAGACGATTGACGGCACGGTTGGCGCAGTGGTTAAGCGATTGACTGCTGCGCTACGTGTCGCGGGTTCGATTCCCGCACGGAACAAATATTTGTATGGCCTACAAGTAGTTGTTCCGGATCTGGCTGTTTGTGTATGTGAGTTTAAATGTTTGTAAACGCACCCACGATACAGGAGATATTCCTAGTGTGGGGCAACGTAACTTTAAACGATTAAACGATAAAATAACTATAACGAAAAAAAAATCGTTTAAAGTTATTTAGACAAGGCAGGTCAACAGTTTGAGAATGTGAAGTAGTAGATTGTAAAAATGGTTTGGTTGTCTTTGGACTGATTCACCCTATCCCCTCGTACCAGTATAAAACTGTATAACGAGCGGATAGTCTTCCTCAACCTTAGACCAACAGATTCCCACGAGGTTCCAGTTACAAGTCACATAGTCAAGCAGATTGATTGCATACTGTATAGGTAAGCAGTAGGTGAAGTGTGCACCAGTGGAAAATGATGATGAACTGCTAGTACTCCTAGTCACTTGTAACAGCGTAAGAAGTGTATTATTATTTATTACGGAGGACCGATGACCTTGTGAAGGCCGCAGGAATCCGCTGGATGCGGGAAGCAAAGAACCGGTCGAAGTGGAAGTGCTTGGGGGAGGCCTATGTCCAGCAGTGGACGTCTTTAGGCTTAAATGAGGATGATGATTACTTATTAAAAGCCTGTGGTATCTCACTGCAGGCTTAAGGCTTCCCCACTCTGTACACTTCTCTCTATTTGAAGCTTCTAAAGACCAGGGAGCCTAAAAAGGCCACTTTGGCAGAATCATAATTTAATATGTTTGATCTCTGACTTGTTATTTGTTTTTTAATTATGTCAATTATGTAATATGTTTAATTTTAGTTTTATGTTTAGTTTTACCTGTTAATTACTGTCATTGGCGCAAGCCTTTATAATTAATTATAAGTAAATAAATAAAATAACAATATGAATCATATTAAAAATCGTAAAATGGTCACAAACTGACAATTCATAATATGATCTGTGTGCAATTCACATCACAATGAAATAACATTTAAACTGTAGAAATATAAAATAAAAAACCATTTCATTAATAAAAAACGGTAATGAAAAAATTACCGATAAAATTACGGTTTTTATTTTTTTCATGCGGCAATGTTTACACCAAATATGAAATGAAATTTTACGAAAATTAGAGGAATTACTAATGATCTGCTGGGAAGTCAGGAAATGAATAGCTTTTAGAGGTATTGCTTAAAGTGGCCTTTTTAGGCCCCAGTTCCAGTACCTTAATTTCGTAACACACTGTCAATCACAATCTTTTTGACGGCACGGTTGGCGCAGTGGTTAAGCGATTGACTGCTGAGCTGCGTGTCGCGGGTTCGATTCCCGCACGGAACAAATATTTGTATGACCTACAAGTAGTTGTTTCGGCTCTGGCTGTTTGTGTATGTGAGTTTAAATGTTTGTAAACGCACCCACGATACAGGAGAAATTTCTAGTGTGGGGCAACGTTTTAAAAAAGAAAAATAAACTGAATAATTTTGAAGGATATTGCTAATCTATTGATTCATATGTTTGAACAATGTGCCTGCTCAACAACGTGAATAACGCATTGAATGTTATTGAACTGTCAAAATTAAAGCCATTGCCACTGTTAGTGTGTAACTCAATTACCCCGCTGTTTAGTTTACAATAGGGCTTCCTCAAACCACTTCAATGAACGGTATTGAAAAACCAGCACGCACATTGTTCACGACGGTTTCGTCTACAAGGCCAGGTTTTATAGCATTATTACCGAATGGTTACGACTAACGAGCAACCTCGGGAACTGGGAATACTGGAGTTGCAGCTGTCCATACCGTGCTGGATATTGGGGGCGATTATTTTTAGAATTAATTATTAGAAAACTTTTATTAGGGACTAGTGTCTCGCCCTTGCTTCCCACGGGTGCGATCTACCAATGTGGTGACATATCGGAACATTGAGATTAGTGAGCTGTACAGGGTGGCAGGGACATCAACCCGCGATCTATTTCCATGGATTCAGCACATGATTCTAAGCCACCACTGCGCTGAAAATTTTGGTCAGATAACAAAAAAAAAAAACTGTTCATACATTTTGACCGCGTAGGTACCTATTGCACTTTTCTATGAAACAGCAGTTTTTTTTTATAACCGGCGAAAAATATCTACGCTACGTTTAAAATCATGAGCTGAAACCATGAATTCCACCCTGTATACGGGTTAAATATTCATGTTTAATATGTATTATACATAAATGGTCATATATAATAAATGCTCTAAATGATGGTGAAAACAGCATAAACATCCATTGCACAGTTTAGAAAATCTTAGCGGGCACACAGACAGACGCGAAAGGCAACTTTGTATAATAATTCATATTTAAGGAAGCAATATAGCTTTCCTGTTAACTGCCCTGAGAAGTTCCTGATGGAAAAACTCAACAACACTTCACTCTAACTGGAAATCCAACCTTGAATCCCATGCTCAGAAGTCGCTCTTGCGACCACCAAGACCAACGAAACAGCCCTATAAAACTATAGGCTTTTATAAATTCTAATCATATAAATTGTACAATGTTTCATCATCTGCGTACCTTCTCCCAACTATGTTAGGGTCGCCTTCCAGTCTAACCGGATGCAGCTGAGTATCAGTATTTTACACGGAGCGACTGCCTATCTGACCTCCACAAACCAGTTACCGGGTAATACGATACCCCTTGGTAAGACTGATTGTCAGACTTTCGGGCTTCTGACGACCCGTAACGGCTGTCAAAGATCCACGAATGACAGCCGGGACCAACGGCTTTACGTGCTTTCCAAGACACGGAGGAGTCTTGGTATGCGAAGATGGTGAACCCATCCATGAAAAACCGCGGCAAGCGTAGCTTAACCTGATTGATCGACCCGTGCGGCTGTTATTATTTAGCCACAAGCCCCTTGTACACTGTTTATTTTTCCTAATACAATAAAATAAAACGTCCAACGGAGGATGTTCACCAGCCAATAAAGTGATGATGACTATTATTCCTAACTCCCACATTGCAGTTCTCCAATAACATTATTCCAGCTGAAGATCTGGAGAGCCTTTTAATCGCTATAGATCACGTTACTACCAATAATGATGTATATGAACATTAATTCTGAAACTATAGTATTTCCGCTGCCTTACCATAAACAATACGACGTGATTCATGGTCCAGGAACAGCTTGCAACTGGAAACCGATAGTTGAGAATGAGATCATTATTTACAATATATTATTTTGAGATGGTCTGGTTTCAGTAGTTAGACTTGAGAAACTTCTAGATGTGTTTCAACTAATGAAATGGAATTAAATATTTTTTTTGTAAATAGGATATCGGAATCACTTTTACACGACATATATTAAAAAAATAAGCTAGATGAGGTCGGAGTTACCTAGCTCGCCATCCGGTAAGGACCAGGCCCGGATCGACGGCGCGTTGTGTTCCACGCGCACCTCAAAGAGATATCAGCACTAACTGATGGAATCCACTAGGGCCGATACCTGCCCGGGTCGCGGTCGCGAGTTGTTCGAAAGAGTTACCGTGGCCCCTGGCACAGGCAACTGAAGGAACGCGGGTGGGTTTTAGGCAATAAAAGTCTGACATTCATCCCGCCCCGCCCAAACCAAAGCGGGAAAAGTTATTTGATGATTACCCACCCAAAAAAAAAGGTCAGCGTTTCTTATTCAGAAGAAAGGTTGAAACTCAGAGGAACCAACTCAGAGGTCACAGTCTCTTTTAAAGTCCAGACATAATCTTGGTCAGATTATATGAAGACCATGTAGATTGATGTCTGAAATGGTCTTTTAAGGAAAGTACCACACAGATTTGAGTGGACCAGTCCAGTCAGTGCAAGCATTTGTCAGTAATCGTGTAGCTCAACTCAGAACTTGAGGAGCTCAGCGACTAGACAGTTCTTACCACACAGATTTGAGAGGACCAGTCCAGTCAGTGCAAGCATTTGTCAGTAATCGTGTAGCTCAACTCAGAACTTGAGGAGCTCAGAGACTAGACAGTTCTTACCACATAGATTTGAGAGGGCCAGTCCAGGCTCAGAACTTGAGGAAGACAAAACCGACATAGATCTTGAGACAATGATTGTGCCACAATGATGGTATGTATTTAGATGGTTAACCTTTATATAAATAAACAAGCACGTGTCGTGAAAAGATTTATACTTTCTAAAACAAACAGACAACAAACTAAAACACATGAACAACAAATACAATATACATATATACAGCATGTTCAGCGTAATTAAGAACCTATTTTCATGGACGGACAGAAAAATCTGTGAATTGTATGCAAGCTGCATTCATCAGCGTTGACAAAACCAGCGAGCATAATACCCGAGTTTTCATTGAAAAACTACCAAAACCAATTTCCCAGCACCATTTTATTTATAAATCCTCGAAATCACTCAAAGGCACTGCAGTTTTCAGTTACATTATACAAACTGTGGAGCTTAAATTTTCCATTTTCAAAGTGCGTTCCTATTTCGAACCGGAGTGACAATGTCACAATCGGTGCTCGTCGGACGAGCTCGGCTCAGCTCGGGAGCTATCGGCGCAAACGCCGCCACTACCGAGTTAATTGAGCTTCGGCGACACAATCCGATCAGTTTGATTGTTTCCTCGTCAATTCGTATACCTCTAGCAGCTATTAAATATGGTGATGGGAATTGTGGGCTATTGCTATTGTGTTTTGGCAATTTCAATTTTGTGTTTTTCTTGTTATACACCAAAAACCAGCCATTTTGACAATTTATGACGCAGACCATCTTAGATTCTTTATAAGATGAACAGCGGTTAGATGTATACCAACAAGTAAGTATTGACTAGTGATCGCTTATAAGACAAGCCCATTGATATTTCTCAAGCATAACAGAGCTCTGCCTTTTAAATAAATTGGCAATTCAGCATGAATATTGCAATATCTCGATTTTTTGGCCTATCCTCTCCTACTGCTGGGCAAAGGCCACCTCCAAATCCTTCCAGGTACTCTTTTCCTGCGCCACCTTAAACCAGTCCTCGCGGTACCTGTCCAGTTCATCTCGCCATTTCTTTCTGGGCCGGCCTTGGTGGCGCCGTCCATCTTCAGGTACCTTTCGATTATACGAAGGTAATCGTTTAACTTTTCTTTAGCTATAATTCATTTTGCTTAATTACAAAAGCTTTAGACGAGTAGGCGCTAGAACAAACTCCTAAGACAACTTAGTTAACTAAGTTAAATTACTTACTTCAAGTGTAATCTTTTTAGATTACCTACAGCGAACTTAGTACTTACCTATACATACTTTCACAAAACTGTTTATAAGTTTTGAATGAAACGATTAAAAGAAAGTGTACGTAATTCATCGTCTACCAAGTGCCAAACATCAGCCTATAATGTTCTCCCTGACAGGGAGTGGGCTGTAATCTACCACCCGGGGTGTGAACCAGTGCGGTGTACCAGTGCGGGTTGGTAGATGTCACAAATGCCTTCGAATTTTTAGTTCTAAGCCATGCCGGTTTCCTCACGATATTTTCCTTCACCGTTTTGAAGCAATGGTAATGGAAAGTAAAGCGCCTATCTGAGTTCGAACCTATTACTCGTAAGTCACAGCTGTTACCACATGGCCAGTACGGCTCGTCCAGCAACATTAATCAATACGCGTCCTTCTTCAATCACCACGATTCAGACACTGAACTCCAGGTTTCCTTACTAAGACAACCCTTTAATAAGCATCTGCCAATACAATAAAAGACATACTGATCCTTCCTCCACACAAAGTAATTACATCCTTATATTATCCCCCGTCACAGGTTAAGATCCCCAATAAAGACGGCGGCCATTTTATAGGGATCTATTTGCCATCAACATAGGTAATAGTGTTGGGCATCATAATCCCGCGACGATGCTCATGAAATTGTTAATTAACGGACACGGGATGGCCAGGTGACATCACTGTTTTATCGGATACAAGTTTCATAGTTTTGGGGGTGTTTTTGTTAATTGGTTGTGTAATATCTTGGTGTTTACTTGAGAGTAGAACTTCGAGCTTTGGAAGTATGTGATTTTTGTAATAATTATTCTTTCCGGTTCAGTGGTTCCTTGTCGATAACAATTGTGCAAAATCTTTCCGTGCCCTCTCTTAATAAACTCTTGCTGGTAAGAATGGTGATCGGAGTAGTCCACTCCAGCTTCCTCACGGCAGTCTGACAGTACAAGTTGTTCCGTAGGTGTGACGAGATGACACATGTCTTCGATTTTTTTAGTTCTAGGAAATGCCGGCTTCCTCACGATATTTTTCTTCACCGTTTTGAGAGCAGTGGTGATGAAATAATTTACACAAAGTAAAGCGCCTGTCTGGGTTTGAACCCACGACCTACAACTCGCAAGTTGCAAGTTGCCGAGCAATTGGCTTCTGCAAAACTGGTCGACTCGGTTTAATTCCTGCACTAAATACTAAATCATTTGTATAGCCAAATAGTCTATCCAGTTCTGACAAACCGAAGAAGTCATGGTGTTAGATTAATCAATAGTAAAACGTACATAACGTACATAACAAAACGTACATAACATAACCGTATTTAATTTTAAACATGGTCTGCTAGTTCGGGAATATTTCAGCGGACCATGTTTAAAATGAAATACGGGTATGTTATGTACGTAATTAATTAATTTGGCAATGCATATTGCAACGGTAATCCGTAGTACAAGACAAGTTCGCCACGTGCCCTCATTTTCAAGGAAGTTTATTTTAATCGCTCCGAATTCCCCAAAATTATTTGATGCTGCAGCTGACTTGATCTTCTGATTCTTTACTAGCGACCCGACCCAGCTTCACACCGTTTTTACAAGTTGACAAAACATCGAGATTGTTAGTAAATAAATGTATTTTCTTTCTTCTTTCTTTGTAGTTTACATGTATAAAACTCTAGCAGAACCCCGCGGTTTCATCCGCATAAGATTTGATCTCGTAAAAATATCGGGATAAAAAGTATCCTATGTGTTAATTCTGGTTATAAACTATATTTGTGCCAAATTTCATCCAAATCCGTGAAGTCGTTTTTGCGTAAATGAGTAACAACCATCCATCCATCCATCCACCATCTTTACAAACTTTCGCTTTTATAATATTAATAGGATTAATATTACTTTCTCTAAATGGTATTAAAAACTCTTACCAAAATCCGTTGCATAGTTAAAAACCACGCACTTACACAGACAGGCACGAAAACTGACTTTAATTTATAATATGTATAGAGATAAATATTTATAATTACAAAAACAATGAACGACAATAATGTTTACAATAATACAACGTCACAATAATATAAGGAAAGCATATCGCTGATAGAAACTCATTTTTGTCTAGGCTCTCTGGAGTGCGTCACTCAAGTAGAATATTTAATTTAATGCTCCGAATCTTTATAGCGTACCATAAACAGTTAGTCGTTAAAATTAAACCCTAAAATCGCCACGTCGAAATTACCCTTTCAATTCAAGAAATTAACCCTACAAATCCGATCGAAGGGTAACAAAATGCTATTGACGATTCACAGTCAATAAGGACAAGCTCTTTATACCCCGTGTAACGGATCAATGACGGCGGCCGTTAAATGTGGCTCGTGTTCCAAGTAATTGAGTTAGTCACACAGGAATTAATTTCAAGTTTACTGATTAATCTGAAAGTCTTAAGGTGAGGGATATTTGGTCAAACGTTTAAGTAGGAATGGTTAAGCAATGCGGTTATAAAGTGGCTTTTCTATGGGAGGCGTTAATACCCTCGACCCCTTGGTATCTTCTTTGAAACAATCTAATCTAAATACATACAGGGTGGCAGGGACATCGACGCGCAAACGGTTACCATGAATTCAGCACATGATTCTAGACCCCCCCTCCCCCCCCCCTAACTTAGAAATTTTTCGTTGGTTATCAAATAATCAGCGGTTTCCTGCAAAAGTGCAAAACCTACGCGGTCAAAATGAACAGCAATTTTTTTTTTTTAATAACCGACGAATTATTGTAACGTCTGCGTTTCAGAAACATGTACTTAATCCAGGTAACAGATTGCGCGTCGATGTCCCTGTTGCCCTGTATAGGTACACATTCGAACTAAGTTTAAAGACAATATCTGTTGCCCGCGTGTATTTTATCATTTTTATCAACTAGCCTGCGTGAATTTCATCATTTTTAATACAAATATCCAGGTTAAATGGCCTTTGACCTGTCCAGATCCCAGGCTAGCTATAGGTAAGAGACAGACGGAGTTACTTTCGCATGGATAGACTGTCCATCCTATGTGCCGAAATGACTTAGAATGATGACCGTTTCTTCTACTTTTCTATTTTTACACTAAAATGTGGAATAATTTCACATTTTTCTTATAGCCCCGTAGCGATTTAAATAACATTATCTATTTCATAAACACATTCAGAGAATAAAAGTATCATCAATATTCAACATTCCGTCATTCTAACAAATATTGATCGTCAATCATCAAGTAATTTTGGCACTCAGTGGAAAAAAAAAAACTCACTCACTCACTCAGCACGCATACTCGTATTATTTTCTTTAGATAAAACTTTTAGGGCTATAGCACACCTACACGCCGCGAAAATAATGATGGGAAACCGCTATACGAATTAACTCCGCATCGCGGATCGCAGGTTTAACTGGCTTCCAAGCAGATCGGCGATATCGCGCGGGAAAAAGATAGAATCATAATCAAATATGTGCGTTAGAAGTTCCCTTCTGTTTCGCTTGCCGTACAACGGACAAGTCATCGAGAGCTACTGCGGTTTCGCTGCTATGGTTTCGCGGCGGAGATGTGATGCCCGCCTTAAAAGGCTGTCAGTGTTCTGTAATATAAAATAAACATTTAGTTACATTTTTCCTTTTAAAACGTTGAGTTATCCTGCTGTCCCCAAAATACTGCTGTAGAAAATCACATACTGACGTGAAGGTAGATTTTACCCAACGCATTAGCTAACGACCTACAAAATAATGTGTGTCTTTTTTTTATATGAAGGCTTACCAACTAAATACCATACGTAGCATTAACCCACAATCTTTGTCATAATACATCTCTCTCACAAGACAGAAAATAAAAGACACAGAGAGAAAATAAGAGAGAGACAGAAGTATGGTCAATTTAGCGCATCGTATTGAAATTTTGAGCAGCTGTGCCCCAGTGGTAATGGCCGTGACTGACGAGTTGAAGGTCGCAGGCGACCCAGACAGGCGCTTCACTTTGTGTAAATTATTTCATCACCACTGCTCTCAACACGGTGAAGGAAAGTATCGTGAGGAAACCGGCATGTCGTAGAACGAGGAGACCTGTGTTCCAACAGTGGGAATATTATAGACTGATTATGTCTGTGTTATGTATTTAAACTTTAATCTTGGCATTAATTGTAATTGATTGTTTAAGCTGTTATAAAATACATAATACTAAATTAATGTCGTATAATCTCTTTTCATCTGCAGAATTAACGGTTTCCCGTGGATAGGTAGGTACTTCCTTAAAACTAGCATGTTCTACACATCAGGGTATCGACAATTTGTCATTTATCATTTGACGACTAATCACACGTCAGTCAGGTCTAATCATTGTTCATTGTCGATTACCTATTTATCACAACAACAGTCCAACTCGAAAATATTTATTTACCTACTTATTTGGCCAATTATGACATCCTCCATCACGACATTCACCCATTTTTCAACTAAACAACAATAATGATTGTTATGACGTTATGATGAAGTTAATTTATGAAGTTATGGACTTGTCCCGACCACATTACTCTATAACTTCCATACCTATACAAACTCACTACCTAACACTAGCTGCTCTAGCCTCCAACTCGTATCTCTTCTATTAGCATCATATGCGGGATGGAGTTATGTAAGTTCAATTGCAACAGATAAGAGATAGAATACAAGACAATATAAATGTACGTCACAGTTCCGTTGGCAAGCCAGCGGCAATTGGTTTGTGTGGTGACATAGAACGACTAGATGTGACTTAGTGACAGATAATAAAATAAAAAATATTTTTAGTACTTTGCGCACAAAAGAATGGTGCAGCCTAAAAAAAGAATGGTGTCAAAAATAATCACAATAATCGGCCCAATAACCACTGAGAAATCGGTGTATATCCATGATGAAAAAACTTGATGTTTTTTTTCATGAATCCTTTTTACAAGCTTTTATTTAACTGGCGATGTATGTATGTTCGGGTGAGGTTTTATAGTCATTGGTTCGGGTGGACTCTTGCAACTCAATTTTTTTAAATTCGTTTTAACATATAACGTATGGGCCATGTGATGCGGAGGAATAAGGAAAATGTCATGAGGAAAGTTTTGAGTATGAATATCGATGGCTTTAAGAATAGGGGAAAACGAAAGAAACGATGGATGGACTGTGTGAAAAACGATATGGCTGGAAAGGGGTTGTCTACTGAGATGACGGCTACGTGCCGACCACACATAAATTGAGATAAGGGCAGAAGAATTATGACCTGTAGGTAATATACCTGAAGGTAAAAGGTGATTCTATGAGCACATAGTAGGCTAAGCCGTGGTTCATCCGTGGCTTCGCCCGCATAGCCGCCATTTGGAACTTTTTAGTTTCTGAACCGGATGCTTTCAAAATGATTGTACAACAATCTGATTCTACCACGAAATTCGTAGACCTATCGCGTACTCGTCCTACGAAGCTTAGTTCTACACGTAAATGAACGGTTTTTGGCGTTACACCGTATTGAATATTGAATTGCGTACCTACATTTTCTTTAAAATCCATAATCTCATCTACTAAACCTTGGTGCCTTGTTATTGAAAGTAACCAAATTTTTATTTAAACCCAATAGTAAATAATTAAACAACTATTTATACCAGATACCTACTAAATTAAATAACTAACCCATGTCTTGATCGCAAAATAATTTAATACTTGACACATCCAGCAATCTCTCCAACATCCAACTGCACAATAATCACGCACAGGACACGCATCTTCAAGGAATTCCGACAAAAAGACACTGTTGTCGTCATCTGGACGTCACGTTATCGCCCCGCGAATAAACAACAAACGTTGACGTCCAAAATAAACATGTCCTACTCCTAACCTGTTTGTGAAAGAATGTGGGCGAAGGAATAATTGCCTGTCTATAGGTATGTTGCTCGGCTATGTAACGTGGCCAGAGACCATTGAAGGAAGAGAGATATGTTATCTGTTATCACTGTAAAGAGTATACATATTTTCATATTTGGTTGTTTCAAGGAGGAAAACCCGTCCAAGTGGAAGATTAGTCTTTAGGTTAGTTTGGACGGCGGAGCAGACGATTTCTACCGACTCCTGAGCTAGATCTTAAGAAAGTGACTGGGACAGACTGGATACGGAAGGTGGAGGACAGGGTGTTGTGGCGTAGCTTGGGAGTGGCCTTTGTCCAGCAGGTGACTGCGATAGGCAAAAGTTGATTGAAGTTTGACAACCAAATCGAGAACACGATGCTGATTTCATCGTCATCCTATAGGCTGCTATAGGTTGAGAATCATGATGATGATACCAGCATTTATCTTGCAGTGGATTGCCACTGCCAAATAGAGGTCTCTCCAATTTCATCCCTGTAACGTTTATGATTGGATCATCTTCTTCGTGTCGGAAGCACGACTGTATGTCAGATATTGTCCGGCCAAACTTCGCCATTTCTTTGGCGACGTCGGTGGCAGCGCGGAGGTCACTTAGAATAATAATCACAATAATGGCATAATTTGATAACTAACGCATAATCAATCTCCTGAAGAGTTAAAAGTACTTTGAGAGCCTCTTGTCGTGTATGATTTGCGAATAAACATCAGGGACCGATAAGAAAATTTCCAACGCATCTAAATATCGGTAGCTTTTTATACTTCATGTTTTTCTTTCCTGGTAAGTATTTTAGGGTCGATAATAGATATGTTTAAACCTTATATCGTGGGTGTAGCCCACGATATAAGTATATTTAGATTTCTCGATGTTAAGAGGATCTTGATATGACAGGTAGGTGAGGTCCTACTTACATCTCAAATCGTTTATTGCAATACATAATGTACAATTACAGGTGGTAAATAAATGAAAAATAATAGAAACAATTATGGACCCTGTCGGGCACAACACATTTTTAAGTAGGTAGGTAGAGAGAGGAAGAGCGCTTTATTAATTTTCTTTGTAATTAAGTTAGAATTATTTTATACCTATATATTTATATTTCCATTCATTCACTTATTCTATTAATATTTTATATGCTGGTCTATCTATTAATTTATAGTTATATTTAATATTGCTTATTTCTCTACTCGCTTAAACATTTTTCATTATTATTAATGTAGTATAATTATTAAGTATTGTTATAATTTTTTTCTTTGTTATTTTTTTATGTTATTTTTTTTTTTCATTTTCACATTTTTTTACATTTTTTTTTTTACATTTTCATTACTTATTATTGTACTGATCAAAAACTACGACAATACAAGGTGGCAGGGACATCGACGCTGAATATGATACTGAAACCAGCACATGATTCTAGACACCCCAGCGTAGAAATTTGCCGTCGATAATCAAACAGAAGTCAGTTGTTTCATAGAAGAGTGCAATAGGTACCTACGCAGCCAAAATGTACGGCAGAGCTAATTACTTTTTTAATAACCGACGAAAAATCCATGGTAACAGGTTGTCCGTCGATGTCCCTGCCACCTTGTAAATTGTTCCTACGTACATTTCCATAATTAATTGAAAGTAGGTTTGACCTACAAGACTGGCATGGAATCTTGTTTATGATACCGAAATGGCCATGAAACCATTTGAAAATCAGTGAAAATAAAAATAAAACTACTTTAGATGTAAACACCCTTCTTTCTAGATGTATGAAAGATATCTGTGCCAAGTTTCAAGACGCTTTGATATGGATTTAGATATACGACAAAATAAAAACAGCTATTAACTTTTGATGGAAAACGTCGCTTTTATTACGTATGTGCGCGTGCAAAACCTACGTAAAAATACGTGCGTTTTTCGCATACTAAGGTGCTATCAGTCACTCGTATCGTATGAATAACTAGCTTTTGCTCGCGACTTCGTCCGCGTGAAATGTTTGTTCCCCCGACCCACCCTGTCGCATCGCATTGCCTGCTCGCGATATCACTTTGTATTCGCTAAGCGTTCTTTCTGACTTTTTTTTCTTTTTGCCCGGCCCCTAAGGGCCATGGCGTGATGTTATATAGCTTATATCCTTCCTCGAGAATTGGGCTATCAAATGCAAAAAGTAAATAAATAAAATATATTTTTCAATCCGGCCAGTAGTTTCAAAGATTAACACGTTTAAAGAAATAAACAAACTCTTTAGCTTTATTATTAATAATATTAATGGTTTTTATTTCGGACCAAAGAATCCATAAAGTGTTATAGTTTGACCGAAACTGCTGCACCGCGCCTTATGAATACGCGGCGAGGCGGGGGGCGGGACGCCGTGAGCGATGACAAATGAGCGGCCTGCACTGCCCACCCGTCTCGCCGCGCACATACCGAAGGCGCGGTACAGCGGTTTTGGTCAAACTATAGTAACATAATATTAAAACAACTTATTATCTAGTGTTAGTACCAATCACCCTCTGCACAAACTGTTTTACAATTGGAGAGCCGAAACTCTCCGCTACAGTTCTCAGGATGCTGTTGCGACTGTCTCCTCAGGAGTGACGCTGTTTTTTTGCAAATAATCGCATGAAACCCGTCGGTACGAGCAAGTGCAAACATTTCCGACGCACTGCAGTAGCGAGGAAGTCCCAACAACATCCTGAAACCATTATTGTACTGAACGCGAAGGACATCCAGCGAACTTTTAGTGTAATTGACCCATAGATTACTCGTGTACAGACTCTGGCAGTACGCTTTGAAAATAGTTATTTTTACTAGGTCTGTACACCGAGCAAATCTACGGGCCAACATGTTGCACAGGACAGCGAGTGCCCTGCGCTCCCTCTTTATATCTACAAGGTCCTTAAGGTCGTTGGAAAGAAAGTGACCTAGGTATTTAAAAGGGGATACCCTTTTAATTACTGACCCGTTTACAAGTAGCTCGGTTCCCACTTCACGGCATTGCCTCAACGACCTCAAAGACCATAATATGTATTCACATTTCTTAACATTATAAACTAGTCCATGTGCAGCAGCGTAGGCTTCACAAGTCTTTATATTGATATCGGTAAAGTAAAAAATTCAAAGCATTTATTTCAAATAAAAGGCACTTTTGAACGTCAAAAATTACATTAAAATAGAATTGATTCTAGTCGCCCCTTTCAAATGGTAGTTTTCGTATGGAGAAGAATGGGCAAGAAACTCCACCGTTACTCTTTTAAAATTTTGCCCTCAACAGACCCACAGTGCAGCAGGGCGAACCCTCTGTTGTATCTTCTATTCTACAGTGCAGGAGCGAGCGTAGGTCGTCGTGCATATTCACTGCATTTTGGCGTCCGGTTACTAATCTTGTTTTCATTCACAGTTCAGAATAAAATCATTAGAATTTGCTTGTTTGACATTTTGTTACTCCAAAAGCTCTCCGCGAATCACCACCGTAGGACAAATAAAGCTTAGCCCTAAAAGCTTTACAAAGCAAATCAAGAAACGTGCATGGAGAAGCATGCTGCTCATAAAAGTGGAGACCTTGGCACATCTATACTTAAGGAGGAGTTTCTCGTCCGTTCTTCTCCATAGGAACCTATTACGGTTTGGAATGGGTCACTAGCTTCATCTGACTGACCAACTCCTTTAGAATTCAAAAGTGCCAGTAATTGGTTTAATTGTACTGGTACTTGTTGACAGAGCTACACTGCCCTCCCATACCTATTAACTAAAGTAAAAACCAATTATTTTTAATAGAGTGACCGTGGAGTTTCTTGCCGGCTCTTCTCCATAGGAAATGACCAATTGGAACCGTGCACCTACTGACACATGACTACATGTGGGTTTATGTGAATTAAAATATTTTGATGTTGAATAGGGTATTTGCCTGGGTAAAAAAAAAATTATTATATTTAGTCCCTCAGTTAGATTATCGAAAAATAATGGACACGTATTTTTTCTTTTGTCAATCAAACAAAAAATGACAAAGAAAAAGAGCGTCAATATTTGGGAGTGGGGTGTCGTGACGTCACTTGCTTGCAAAAGTGCCGCAAGCAAGTGACGGCACGCGGAACTTTAACGGGCGATATCTTCACCGTTTTTTATACAATTGACAAAAGAAAAAATACGGGTTCAATATTTTTTGATAATCTAACTGACGGACTAATTAGATTTTTTTAGGAAAATAGCCTATTGAAAGAAATTCTTGAGTTTGAAATTTGCAATCTAATGATTATTACAAACAGCGCAAACTTATCTGTCCTTTTCAATCACGCATTATCTGCCTAGCCTTTTCCCAACTATAGTGGGGTCGGCTTCCAGTCTAACCGGATGCAGCTAATTACCAGTATGGAGCGACTGCCTATCTGACCTCCACAACCCAGTTACTGGATAATACGACACCCCTTGGTAAGACTGGTGGTCAGACTTTCGGCCTTCTGACTACCCGTAATGACTGTCAAAGATCCATGAATGACATCCGGGACCAACTGCTTAACGTGCTTTCCGAGGCACGGAGGGGTCTTGGTATGAGAGATAGGACCAACAGCGGCAAGCGTAGCTTAGCCTGATCAATCGACCCGTGCAGCTGTTATTGCTGCTACAAGCCCCTCCAAATAAATGAATCAAGCACAAAAACAAAAAGCAAGTTCATCACACACGTGTGTACGTCAAGCCATAAAAAGTGTTTGTTATCGAGACCACTGTTCGTACATATGTTAAATAAAAGAAGTTTTTTATGTGCTTTTTACTGCCTCAGAGGGTATCGTAAATATACATTAGGCTAAATCAGGGATGTCACGGGGATGCCACGGGCTGATAAAACTGATTAGTTGTGTCCTTACGATCCAGAGTGCGGTGAGAGAAAGTTTGTGGGTTATTGAATGTATTCGATGTTAGATAAGAACTTACGTGAACCTTATGTATATACGTTTAAATAGTTTCGTGAATGACTGACAGCCACACAGCGCACAACTTTAGATTTTATTACTTACTTTATTTTATTACTTTATTTTAGGTCTCCTTTCTGTAAAACATTCTGCCTAGGTCCTCTCACAAAGAGGCTAGGCTCACGTGGTGGATTATGCCCCCCTAATCCACCACACAGCCCCAGTGTGGGATGATGGATGTCACACGTCTTTGAATGTTTGGTTCTAGGACATGCCGGTTTCCTCACGATGCTTTACTGTCACTATAAGGAGAGAAGAGTGATGAAATAATGACGCAAACAAAACCTGCCTGTGTTCAAACCCGTGACCTACGACACGTAGGTAAGATCTGTTACCACTGACCCACCACCACTCCGCATCACTATAACATCTTAAAATTAAACGTAAGAAGTAAGGTCTTTTAGGGTATGTTGCGCTAAGCAAGTATTTTTTTAAATTCAACCCCTGAGCCCTCTACGAAACTTTGTAGCTTGTAGCAGTCGTAGCCATGTAGCCGTCGTAGCTCGTAGCCAACATGAATTATCACAACTTTTATTGGAGACGATGGTAGAACCTAATGGACTGAATCAAATGATATTCATGGAAAAAGTTATCACAACAACAGTCGGTTTACAAATGTACATATTTATCAGGATCGTAACAATAATATCGACGCCACCACCGAATAAAATGGTAACCCGAAATGGAATAAATAACTTTACAGGACAAATAAAAAACTTTGTTTGCTTACTATTTCATATATGAAAAGAATGAGCGAATTAGGTAATGTGTCACATGCAAGGCATGCATGCATTACTTTTTCCCACTAATCAAAAGCAAAAGTTTGTATGGATGGATGGATGGATGTTTGTTACGGTTTCACGCCAAAACTACTGAACGGATTTAGATGAAATTTGGCACACAGATCGTTTTTAATCAGAATTAACACAAAGGATACTTTTTATCCCGATATTCCCACGGGATCAAAACGTCTGTGGGTTAAACCGCGGGGCGCAGTTAGTCATTTATAAAAAATCATTTTATAAACATTTTATTTTTTTGGCTAATATTTTTTTTGCCGTTGCACATTGCCGATAATGTAGTGAACAGTCAGTTACATAGCTGCTTGCAACATGGTTTTACCATGTAATAAAATAATTAGCAGTCATGTTCGTTGACATTTTAACTAATGGACAACAAAACAATCTCTCCTTACTTTGCCTTTCAAAGCTAAATACTACAGGGACAGATTTTTATCAGATTTTACGTTCAGTAAACATATTTTTTATTGTATAGTAGATAATAATACTTACTACTTGAACATTGTAAAAGCTAATTATTTTTAAAAGACTGACCGTGGAGACTCTTGCCGGCTCTTCTCCATAGGAAACGACCAATTGGAACCGTGCACCTAGCTTCTGACGTTTCATAAGTGCCCATGTTGGTTTATGTGAAATAAAATATTTTTATTTTGAAATATTTATTTTTGATTTTATGCTATAAACGACGTACGGAATACCTATTGTAATAAAATGTCATATTATTGTCAGATTGAGATTCTACGCGAATAATATTATAATCACATATTATTGAATCGTTGAGGTAATTGCTAATCGGTAATGCGCTATAGGTGTTTTCATGTACAAAAAAAATATATAAAAAATATTTTTGCAATGTCAAAGTAATTACAAAAATATTTTTTTATATTTTTTTATTGATATAAATAATCAATATCAATCTGCCTTTTCCCAACTACACAATTATGTTAGGGTCGGCTTCCAGTGTAACCGGATGCAGCTGAATACCAGTATTTTACATGGGGTAACTGTCAATCTGACCTCCACAACCCAGTAACTAGGTAATGCGATACCCCTTGGTAAGACTGGTTGTCGGACTTTTGGGCATCTGACTACCGGTAACGACTGTCAAAGATCTACAAATGACAGCCGGGACTAACAGCTTAACGTGTTTTCCGAGGCACCGAGGGGCCTCGATATGTAATGGATGGTCACCCATCCACGAACCGGCACGACACGCGTAGCTTAACCTTCGACCAACACGTGTGGCTGTTATTATTTAGTCACGAGCTTTGAAATAAATAATCACAAAAATATTTTAAAAAATCTAGAACGTACCTAACCAACTCTGAAGATTACGAATAATATGGAATAAAACATTTAACAGCAATATGAGTTTATGATTATTCCATTTTAATTGGTGGGGGCGTCGATATGTTTTTATTTTTTTCTTTTCTAGCCAATATCCCTAATTTCGCTATTAAATTTGTTTCCAATAACTATCGACAGATGGCAGCACTATCACCTTACTTGACGGTGGTCATACTGTGTAACTAACAGCAGTGGCCAGTGGCTGATCACGTTAGAAATCACTGCTGAAAACTACAGATGGAGCCACTTGAATGTTTCAGTATTCACTTCATTAGAAGTTCATCCTTTTCTTTTCTCATAACTTTATTACCGTGGAAAATAAGTCACTCCACTCCTTTCTCCTGATTCCTTTTCTAGCCACTTAATTACCAATGGTTAACTTGAAGCAGCAATAAACTTAGCTCGTTTTTAAAAGTACCTATAGCAAAAGCTACCAATTAAATAGTCGCAAATCAGTTCTTTGTAACCCCGAGCAGTAAATATGTTATATTATTATTAATACTGAATCCATTTTATGTCCAGGAAAATCACTGTCCGTTCCAAGGTTGCCTGGAAATGATCGCAGAAACCGCTTAAAGGCCGCTCATTGTTCGTAGTGTTATGCATTTTTTATGTTATTTTAATGGCGTACAATAAAGTATATATGTATAAATAAATAACAAACAAAAACAAAAGGGGTTCAAATCAAATCAAATCAAATCATTTATTCATTTGCAAACATGGTTGCACTCCGGCTGTGCCGGCAGAAGTGAAAACTTGAATATTAACGTTGTGCATTTTATTATTACGTCACGAAAGCTGTACAATAATATTGTACTTAAGTTCCTTCCAATTAACAAGAACGGTTTTTTTATAAGCAATAATCAAGCCCTGTCCATTAGGTTTTTTGATAGCTGTCTTAGAACGTATACATTCCAGATTACGTAAAAGTTAACTTTAAAATGCGTAATAAAATAAATATATAAACAGCGGTATCTTATTGAATTATATTATTTATTGCTTCTTACAGACATTATTATATCGTACGTGCATCAACCAATTTATTGTGTGTTGCTGCAATCACTAGTTCCATCTGTCAAAAAACGTTTTACCTAAGCTAGAAAATTAAAGACAAATAGAATTTTATAACTTTTTATTATAAAATTAAATTATACTTAAATACTATATAATATGTAATAGGATTAAGCAAAATATAAAATCTATAATAATTTTAATATAAAATAAATTTTATAGTACCTAGGCGTATATGTATAATAATATACGTAATATACTTAAGAAAGATCACACTGACTAGATTGCCACACCCCTCGTCTGATTTCAATATGTTTACAAGAATAATAGTGATGATAACTGGTCATAAAATAATACTAAATACAGATACACTTACCAATAGATATATAAGAACGGCATTCTCTATTTTTGGAAAATTTCCTGTTTGAAATTAATTAATTATATATATAAACTAAAATTAAAACTATACATTACAATTATATAATCGATTTCTAAATATAGAAATCTATAAATTACACGTATATAATAATAATTATGAAAGATATTATCAGGACTATTTTTTTTTAATTATTGTATAAAGAACAATAAAACATAACTATAAAATTTATGAACCAGTCACATCACTACCGTGCTAAACAATAATTTTTAGTTAATCACAATACACAAAACATATTTTTTTCGGGAACTTCGGAAATGCCAAGATCGTTATGAAAACACGAATCTTCCAGAATTAATTTGTTAGTATCCATAACTTCGTTAATCCGGTCCAAAAACAAAAAATATACATATATTTATTAATATATTATAAATATAGATATTAATTAAGGATTAGTAGGGACCATAAATTGAATTATAAGGAAGAAATAAATATATAAAATGTTTAAATATACTATATAAAATACAGGAATGAATATAAAATAAATATATAATAAGGTGCATTAGTAAGAGGAAATATAAATTAATTAATTACGAAATCTAAATGTAGAGAAGTAAATAATTGATTTGGTAAATTTTAAAACAACTATTATAGCTAATAATTAGAATACCTACACTTAACCTATGTATGTAATATATTTCGAAACTATAATTTAATCATTATTCCGATATATTTAAGAATAATTTATTAATTACATCTAAGATTTCTTTGGTAAGCTAGCTGTGTTCATGAGCATTAGTAAAATATCGAAATTACCGTAATATTTCGGTTCGCCATTATTATTCGATTTATATACAAAACGTTTAATTATCCGTAAGATTTATACATTAAATAATATAATTATATCGTTAATTAAATTAATAATACGTATAAACTTTACTCCTCATTTATTAATACAATTATAAAGTTTATTTACGAATATATAGATTACATGGCTAATTTTGTGTCTGAAATAATAATAAAAATAATTTATCATCAATCCGACGCTAGACAACAAATAATAAGTTCTAGAGAGTTAAATTAGAGGAAGTTAGTTCTAAGTCCAACAATTTAGACAACAAGTTATTATATCTGCGACTTAAATTGTAACTTTGAATACTACTCGTATTAGTGCGTAACGCTAGCAAATTGATAGACAAAAAACAATGATAATTCATTCATAATATATTATACATTTAAGTGATAAAATATGTAACTTTAAAAGTGTATACTCACGTGGATTGCCTTATTATATTTATTATGACACCAAAATATATAATTATACTTATTAATAAAATAATATATATATTTACATATAATTTTTATAAGTCAGTGTATCCGTGATGTTTTTCGATCACTTGGATGTTGTCCAGATCCTCGGTACCTGTGATGATCTGCAGAACCCTGAATGCCTTCGATTGCCGTGGGGGCCCCTCTTGCGTAAACTTGTGGTAGAATACGCTGAAAATGTATACTACATATTAATTATTAATTAATATATAAAATGTATTAGTTTTAGTTATACTCGTAGCATGAATCTTTGTTTAGGATGATGTGTTTTTTAGAAAAGAAGTTTTAATATTTAAGGTTTTTTTAATATGAGTGTTAATTAGTTTTGTACGAAATATTTTTAAAGCTTTTCAGAAAGCTATTATTTTACAGTGGCAGAAAAATATTAGACTGATTTGTTTAGTTTTTATTTTATATATGAAGATTTGATTTAAATTTTCATGTTATGTTTTGGTTATAAACGATATTTTTTATTATTTTTACTATTTTTAGAAAGAAAATACAAAATATAACACAGTTTTAAACAAAATACAACGTAGTTAAGAAGCGCAAAATGTACACCAATTGAGCAATAGCTTAAAAAACCCATCAGTAATTAGACAAAATAACCATGACCTGATATCAATGGTTTATTAAAGATCGTGATGAACCTGAATAGCCAATTAATAACGGCAACAGCGTTAGGAGAATGATTCGATTAGTGGAAAATAAAATTAGACCGTGTGGAAAGAGAGCGCTAAATATAAAGCAAGCGAAACACTGAGTCATTTAGAAGCGGTGCAGTAAAAACTGTTTACTTTGGACCAGTAGCTCCCTTAGTACCGCCCACCGAAGCTGAAACGAGGATAGACAGTTGTAATGTGATATTTAGTTGAAGATATTTGAGTAATCCTGGATTTGGAGACGTTATTTCAATGGCAGGGCCGTAATTGAGTGTCCTTGGATTTCATTTTACAAGTTGATAAATCTGTAGAGTGTTGTATAGATAACATAGTTTTATTTTTGCCTATAATTGTGGCAGTAGCAGACTATAAGGTATAAATTGGAAAAAATGTTTACTATTTAATCGTCCTGAATACAAATAAGCAAATTCTTACCTCTTGTTTGCCCCGCCATTTCCACCTTCAATCTGAATCGGAATTATCCTCGTCTTTGGCTGACTGTCTTGGAAACTTCTGTTCAGGGTCGGCAGATCCGGCTGTTGGTTTGAGTCTTCTAATCTCACCAGTTGTGGTGACAGCACTCTCATTATGCGTTGGGTCGGTGGCGAGAATGGTGCACGAGCTTCTGGATTCTGGTTCATACCAATTGTAATCCTCAGTCCAGGCTGTGGTTGACCACCGTGCCTAGAGTCTCTTGTCTCCGTTGCCGATACTTCCATCTGAATAGGAATCACCCTTGCTCCCGGGGAACCTGGTGCATTATCCCTTGGCAAACTTTTGCGGTTTTCTGAAGGGCGTGTCGACCATGATGGCTGTACAGGCTGCTGGTATTTAGGAGGACTGATCACTTCGCGGGCACCTCTTTGCATTTCGTTACTCTTTCTCACCCATTCTGGTTCTTGGTTCGCGTCTCGGGGTGGTGTGTTCAGCTCCCTAGAAAGACTTTTCCTGCCATCTAAAGGCCTTTGAACCCAGGTTGGAGGAGGAGTTTTCGTCTTTTCCTTTTGTGTTTTCACCCAAGGAGGCATAGATTTCGCATTTTCTGGACAGAAGTACACTGGCTCCTCAGTCACATAGACTACCTCCTTTTGCGGTGTGTTATTGTATTCCGGCTGAGGGTTCTGTTTCCTAGGAGTCACAGGAATGGACATCGTTGATTGGTAACGAGGTTGTTCTTGCTGGTTCGGCTTTGGAGGTGATGAGGGAGCCTCCTGGCTTCTCCTTGGAGCAGAGTTATTCTCCTGAACCCGATTGTTGTTAGCGTCCTGTGAATTTACCCATGGAGGGATGTACTGCTGCTGAGGTTTATTTTCCTGTTTCCATGCAGGAACATGAGTATTTTCGTTATTAATTGCCGTGTTATTGTTCTGGTTAACTTTCCACGGAGGGATGTACGGCTCTTGATTTGAGTTAGCATTGTTATAAATTGGTTGTTGATTTTCTTGCTCCCTAGGATTTCTGTTTAGAGTAGCTGTCCTCCAAGGCGCTGCGTTAGACTCATTTGGAGGACTTGGCTTCGTGTTATTATACACCATATTATTGTTTTGTGGTTCTGCGTTTCTTTGTCCAGCTCTAGGTAAAGTATGGAAAACAGGACCGGAGTTGGAAGGTAGGCTTTGGTTTTGATGGTTAGGGGCATACTGCTGGTTATTCGGTGAATATTGCTGATTATTTGGTGAGTACTGTTGTGGGTTTGGTGAAAATGGACTACGATTCGAGTGAATGGATGGTGGGCTGCTATGAACATTGCTAGCAGGAGAGTCCCTTTTTTCAGGTTGTCTCCAGTTGTTATTGGGGCTAGGTGAATATGGAGAGCTGTTTAAGGAAGGCATGCCGCCCGCATATGGCTGGGGACTTTTGTTGAATTGTGAGTCCTGTCGTTGTAAAATTTCTCTCGTTGGTGGCGATCCTTGTGGGGAGGCAGAATGTTGGTGAGCATACTGAGCTTCAGGCTTATAAATGGGACTCTCAGGGTTACGTTGATTGCCATACGGAGCACGTTGGAAGTTATTCTGCGATGGCGGTGTGTAAGTTTGGGGCTGCTGCTGCGTGAAGGAAGAAGGAGGCATTTGCACCGTCAGAGGACTAGGTACTTTATCGACGTACTTAGGAGTATTTCCTAACTTCTGTAGTTCTGCCTTCTCAACCTCCCAGTGGTAAGGGCTGTTGGTTTTTCGTAACATTCCAATGGGATTTTCTGGAATTACAATTTCGGGGCGTTCGCCGGGTGCAATGGGTTTGGGGGATTTTGAATTTGGTGCTTGGATAACTATTGGTGGTGGTGGAGGGGGAGGAACGGGCATTTTTGGTGGCGGGGGTGGCGGAGCAGCTGGTCCTCCTTGGGGATGGTAGCCACCATTGTTTGGTTGTTGAGCGTAGTATTGTTGTTGTTCGTGGTCTTCCTGAGACCGCTGCCTTGCCATTCTTCTCGCCATGCTGGGAGTTTTAATCTGGGACAGATCGAGGCCACCTGGTGTGTATGTAAAGGGCTTCTTATCCTTTGTCATCATGGCGTTCTGAATGCATGCTGGTGGCTCGTAGTTACCCATTGGCTGGAAACAGAAAAGATGACGTTAATAGAAGGTTATAAATTATATGTATAGAAAAACTGACAATCATTTTTTAATGTGAAAAATAAAAAATAAAATCATGTCTACTTCAAGAACTATGAAGTTAAATTACCAGCGTTTGGACTCGAACACGAAAATTATATTTATTTATTTCAAGAAACTGTGTAACAAAATCCCCCACACGAAAACGAAACAGAAACGAACGAACAGTAAATACGAAACCCCCGCCTCATGGAATTTATCATCCATCACCACAAACCAAATATCAAAACTTAAAACTTACGTTAACCTGAGTTTTTCCGTAGTGGGGAATTCTGCCGATGTGTCCAGCGGTTGGGCCGTACCTGGAAACCAGCCAAGATTCACGTTATTTTTACATGAACTGACATCGTGGACACCAGTTTGCTGCCCGTCGGGGGCGACTGATGTGACCTATTCCACTTTTAAGCCAGTTGTCCGGAAATCGTTGTTCGATTATCAAAATAGAATACTTTTATTAATCCCATTTCTCATTCCGATTTGAAATAGTTTAGTTGAAGATTTATGCGATCAAGCTTTAGTGGATTTGCATGATGTCTGGAGTCGTAAACGTCGACATTCATTTTGGAATTTGAAACAGTAATACAATAGTTATTTGAGTCTTGAGAAATATTTATGTCAATCATAACTTCTTGAAGCCAACCTTGCATTTCTGAAGCAAACAGAAACGTTTCACGTGAAAATTTAAATTGGAAAGCTTTCTTACCCGTTCTCAGCCATTTTTTTCGAATATGGATGCAGTCAACAGTCCATACAAACACGGCTCTCGTTCCTGTGAAATGAGATCACGCCTTGTAATCGTGTAAACACATGTTTTTCGGAAAGCTTGCCCCATGATCTACACCATATGTTTCGTTTGGCCAAGGTCGGAAGCTAGGGGAAAGTCTATTTGTGGAAACTGGAGCAGTTATGTTATGCAGTTTTGTTTAAGCCTTTTGCATCTTCGATAGCATACTAATAGATATATGTTCATCGAGTTTTGAAATAGTTTGAAGCGATAAATGTGTGTTCGATGGCAGGTTGGAGGAAAATATTTGTACCTAGTCTTCTTTTTATTTTTTGCGTATGATGAGTGGTGGTTTTTGTAGAGATTGGGGAACATTATAATTCAGCAATTTTGACCAATAGTTTGTTTTGATTTGTGTCGTGTTTTTGCAATAACAACACTTCTTTTCTCTCTCTTTCAATAACATAGTTTGTACAATATACTTAGACATTCATTGGGACAAAATACACACTGCTCATCGGTCAAATATTCAGAATCATTGTCACAAAATATTTACGTCCCAAAGCATATAGTCGTTAGTCACAGTCCAGGACTAACGTATGTCCATAGAGTATTGATGCCAGACATGGCATGTAATGCTAATAGAATTTTGGCACTCTTACTATAATTATAGTGCATGGCTTGGCGCCAATATTATATTTAGGTTCCAACTGCGCCTTCCCATTCCAATAACGCGTGTTATAATCTCCATAGTCCTTTTGAGTAGGTGTATTGAAGATTTTTTTAATGTTCTTACTTTTCAATGTTATATAGTCATTAATTTGGTTATTGGCCGCCATTTTTATTTGATGTCACATGGTGTCACATGGTGATTTAGGGCTGATTTTTCAATCGACAGATAATTTTTATTCGTGGAATAAAATTGCCGTCTGACAGTTTTTGTATGAAAGTGAAACCATAACTGTCAAAAGAAAAAATTATTTCTCCGATAAAATTATCTGGCGTTGCAAAAATCAGCCCTTATTAAAATATTAATAATATTTTATTATCATTATTAGTATACCTACAGGCCGGCATCATCGACGCGCAAACTGTAACCATCAATTCAGCACATTATTCTGGATAGTACGGCAGATATTTTTTACCGGTTATCAAAAAAAATCTGCTGATTCATAGTAAAAAAAAAGGTATTAAAATGTATGGGACACATTTATAACCGACGAAAAATCTCAACTATTCCCACGAAGCCCTGCCACCCTGTATAATATATGTCAGGATTTATCCAGGGCAAGAGAATGCAGTTATAATAAAATCTTGTTGGCATTATTTTAGTTAAGACACAACGTGACAGAAAGTGAGTGGGGGACAAGAAAAGATGGCGCGTGCTACTGTAATAAAATATATTTGAGTTATTATTGTTCCAGGGCCATGTCACGAAGCTATAAACAGAAAAAACATAATCTATGTTCCTACATAAGTACCTACTATCCTGGCAAAAGTGTGTTCTGCCAATTTCACACGGTATATGAAAAACATTAGATAAGTAGGTACTAAATAGTAACTATATACATATTCATATGTATATCATCAAGTAGGTACGGGGAATGCCTATTGTAATTTTTCACGTTTCAAAAACGCTTATTCTTTAACAATTTTCGAAATGAGTTCTTTATGATTTTATTCTTGCCCTTGGGTAATATCGATTTAGGTCAGAAAACGTAATTTTCGCGAGAACAGTAGTAGGTACACCTTGTATAACAAATAGATATTGCATGAACCATAGTGTTTTATTAGATACCAACAATAACCTCAAAATAAACAGCAGTTTATTGCATTTATCTAAATTAAAGTCTAATATATATAACAATTTAGTTCGAAAAACTTTATTTTCACAACTTCAGTAAATAAAGCTTATAACAAATAGAAATGGCAAAAAACATAGTTTTATTGCATCTAGATTCCCAATAATAAAGTCATAATTTAACAATCATTCATCATATTTATCTAAATATTAATTTACGATCAAATCAGTTCCCTTTAAAGATGAAATCAGAAGTGCTATCCACTCCCTTTCATCAAAGACTTCGCACTATGCACTGTTATGAAACTTATGATAACGCTGGCAGCGGCGCGTTTAGGGACTATTGTTAGCCGAGGACGTGCAACTGGGCCGTGCGCCGGCGCAGGTGAAGTGAGGAGCTTTCGTACTGGACGGTATGATGGGCCGACCTCGGAGGTGCGGAATTGTTTGAGGAATGTAATGTGTGGAATTGTAACATGTTTCTATTCTAACCATTTTTTTTTTAAATGACTAGGTACAGATATTATAAATTTAACTGCAGCAGTTTTGAGTTAATTAAGGACTGCTAATAATAATGATGAAAAACCCGCACTGGGCCCGTGTGCAGCCATTAAGGCCCATTCCTTCTCACCGAAACGAGGCCTGTTTTCCAGCAGTGGAAACATTATAGGCTGATTATACTATAATAATGACATACTTATCCACTGTATCATGTTCCTTATCAAAACTTGTAGTCGAGTTGGATAGCTCATGTAAAATACAATAAAAAATATTGTAAATTGAAAACGGTTGTCCCCTTTTTTTTTTTTTTTTTTTTTTTTTTTTTATGGTTCGTATTTTAGTAAAATCTATCTTGTACCTACTAACTCGAAATCTTATTCAGGGAGGAATTTTTACTTTAGGCAAGAATTCTGAAAAGTTTTTATATTCATTTTCCATATACAAGGTAGCATCATCAAACCGCAAGCTGGACCATGAATTCAGCACATGATTCTAGACCACAATAAAAAAACCCGTCAGTTATCAAAAAAAAAACCGGACAAGTGCGAGTCGGACTCACGCACGAAGGGTTCCGTACCATTATCTGTAAAAATCACGGCTGTTGTATGGGAGCCCTTAAATATTTATTTTATTTTAATTTTATTATTTATTATTAAAGTAAAAATACAACTGAATATTTTGTGAATATTTCAAGTGCCTACCTGTTGCCATTATTGATATCGAGCAAAAAAGGCCAAAAAAAATCGCGTTTGTTATATGGGAGCCCCCCTTAAATATTTATTTTATTTTGTTTTTAGTATTTGTTGTTATAGCGGCAACAGAAATACATAATTTGTGAAAAATTCAACTGTCTAGCTATCGCGGTTCTTGAGATACAGCCTGGTGACAGACAGACGGACACATAGCGAAGTCTTAGTAATAGGGTCCCGTTTTTACCCTTTGGTATAACGCGTGTTATAATCTCCATAGTCCTTTTGAGTAGGTGTATTGAAGATTTTTTTAATGTTCTTACTTTTCAATGTTATATAGTCATTAATTTGGTTATTGGCCGCCATTTTTATTTGATGTCACATGGTGTCACATGGTGATTTAGGGCTGATTTTTCAATCGACAGATAATTTTTATTCGTGGAATAAAATTGCCGTCTGACAGTTTTTGTATGAAAGTGAAACCATAACTGTCAAAAGAAAAAATTATTTCTCCGATAAAATTATCTGGCGTTGCAAAAATCAGCCCTTATTAAAATATTAATAATATTTTATTATCATTATTAGTATACCTACAGGCCGGCATCATCGACGCGCAAACTGTAACCATCAATTCAGCACATTATTCTGGATAGTACGGCAGATATTTTTTACCGGTTATCAAAAAAAATCTGCTGATTCATAGTAAAAAAAAAGGTATTAAAATGTATGGGACACATTTATAACCGACGAAAAATCTCAACTATTCCCACGAAGCCCTGCCACCCTGTATAATATATGTCAGGATTTATCCAGGGCAAGAGAATGCAGTTATAATAAAATCTTGTTGGCATTATTTTAGTTAAGACACAACGTGACAGAAAGTGAGTGGGGGACAAGAAAAGATGGCGCGTGCTACTGTAATAAAATATATTTGAGTTATTATTGTTCCAGGGCCATGTCACGAAGCTATAAACAGAAAAAACATAATCTATGTTCCTACATAAGTACCTACTATCCTGGCAAAAGTGTGTTCTGCCAATTTCACACGGTATATGAAAAACATTAGATAAGTAGGTACTAAATAGTAACTATATACATATTCATATGTATATCATCAAGTAGGTACGGGGAATGCCTATTGTAATTTTTCACGTTTCAAAAACGCTTATTCTTTAACAATTTTCGAAATGAGTTCTTTATGATTTTATTCTTGCCCTTGGGTAATATCGATTTAGGTCAGAAAACGTAATTTTCGCGAGAACAGTAGTAGGTACACCTTGTATAACAAATAGATATTGCATGAACCATAGTGTTTTATTAGATACCAACAATAACCTCAAAATAAACAGCAGTTTATTGCATTTATCTAAATTAAAGTCTAATATATATAACAATTTAGTTCGAAAAACTTTATTTTCACAACTTCAGTAAATAAAGCTTATAACAAATAGAAATGGCAAAAAACATAGTTTTATTGCATCTAGATTCCCAATAATAAAGTCATAATTTAACAATCATTCATCATATTTATCTAAATATTAATTTACGATCAAATCAGTTCCCTTTAAAGATGAAATCAGAAGTGCTATCCACTCCCTTTCATCAAAGACTTCGCACTATGCACTGTTATGAAACTTATGATAACGCTGGCAGCGGCGCGTTTAGGGACTATTGTTAGCCGAGGACGTGCAACTGGGCCGTGCGCCGGCGCAGGTGAAGTGAGGAGCTTTCGTACTGGACGGTATGATGGGCCGACCTCGGAGGTGCGGAATTGTTTGAGGAATGTAATGTGTGGAATTGTAACATGTTTCTATTCTAACCATTTTTTTTTTAAATGACTAGGTACAGATATTATAAATTTAACTGCAGCAGTTTTGAGTTAATTAAGGACTGCTAATAATAATGATGAAAAACCCGCACTGGGCCCGTGTGCAGCCATTAAGGCCCATTCCTTCTCACCGAAACGAGGCCTGTTTTCCAGCAGTGGAAACATTATAGGCTGATTATACTATAATAATGACATACTTATCCACTGTATCATGTTCCTTATCAAAACTTGTAGTCGAGTTGGATAGCTCATGTAAAATACAATAAAAAATATTGTAAATTGAAAACGGTTGTCCCCTTTTTTTTTTTTTTTTTTTTTTTTTTTTTATGGTTCGTATTTTAGTAAAATCTATCTTGTACCTACTAACTCGAAATCTTATTCAGGGAGGAATTTTTACTTTAGGCAAGAATTCTGAAAAGTTTTTATATTCATTTTCCATATACAAGGTAGCATCATCAAACCGCAAGCTGGACCATGAATTCAGCACATGATTCTAGACCACAATAAAAAAACCCGTCAGTTATCAAAAAAAAAACCGGACAAGTGCGAGTCGGACTCACGCACGAAGGGTTCCGTACCATTATCTGTAAAAATCACGGCTGTTGTATGGGAGCCCTTAAATATTTATTTTATTTTAATTTTATTATTTATTATTAAAGTAAAAATACAACTGAATATTTTGTGAATATTTCAAGTGCCTACCTGTTGCCATTATTGATATCGAGCAAAAAAGGCCAAAAAAAATCGCGTTTGTTATATGGGAGCCCCCCTTAAATATTTATTTTATTTTGTTTTTAGTATTTGTTGTTATAGCGGCAACAGAAATACATAATTTGTGAAAAATTCAACTGTCTAGCTATCGCGGTTCTTGAGATACAGCCTGGTGACAGACAGACGGACACATAGCGAAGTCTTAGTAATAGGGTCCCGTTTTTACCCTTTGGTATAACGCGTGTTATAATCTCCATAGTCCTTTTGAGTAGGTGTATTGAAGATTTTTTTAATGTTCTTACTTTTCAATGTTATATAGTCATTAATTTGGTTATTGGCCGCCATTTTTATTTGATGTCACATGGTGTCACATGGTGATTTAGGGCTGATTTTTCAATCGACAGATAATTTTTATTCGTGGAATAAAATTGCCGTCTGACAGTTTTTGTATGAAAGTGAAACCATAACTGTCAAAAGAAAAAATTATTTCTCCGATAAAATTATCTGGCGTTGCAAAAATCAGCCCTTATTAAAATATTAATAATATTTTATTATCATTATTAGTATACCTACAGGCCGGCATCATCGACGCGCAAACTGTAACCATCAATTCAGCACATTATTCTGGATAGTACGGCAGATATTTTTTACCGGTTATCAAAAAAAATCTGCTGATTCATAGTAAAAAAAAAGGTATTAAAATGTATGGGACACATTTATAACCGACGAAAAATCTCAACTATTCCCACGAAGCCCTGCCACCCTGTATAATATATGTCAGGATTTATCCAGGGCAAGAGAATGCAGTTATAATAAAATCTTGTTGGCATTATTTTAGTTAAGACACAACGTGACAGAAAGTGAGTGGGGGACAAGAAAAGATGGCGCGTGCTACTGTAATAAAATATATTTGAGTTATTATTGTTCCAGGGCCATGTCACGAAGCTATAAACAGAAAAAACATAATCTATGTTCCTACATAAGTACCTACTATCCTGGCAAAAGTGTGTTCTGCCAATTTCACACGGTATATGAAAAACATTAGATAAGTAGGTACTAAATAGTAACTATATACATATTCATATGTATATCATCAAGTAGGTACGGGGAATGCCTATTGTAATTTTTCACGTTTCAAAAACGCTTATTCTTTAACAATTTTCGAAATGAGTTCTTTATGATTTTATTCTTGCCCTTGGGTAATATCGATTTAGGTCAGAAAACGTAATTTTCGCGAGAACAGTAGTAGGTACACCTTGTATAACAAATAGATATTGCATGAACCATAGTGTTTTATTAGATACCAACAATAACCTCAAAATAAACAGCAGTTTATTGCATTTATCTAAATTAAAGTCTAATATATATAACAATTTAGTTCGAAAAACTTTATTTTCACAACTTCAGTAAATAAAGCTTATAACAAATAGAAATGGCAAAAAACATAGTTTTATTGCATCTAGATTCCCAATAATAAAGTCATAATTTAACAATCATTCATCATATTTATCTAAATATTAATTTACGATCAAATCAGTTCCCTTTAAAGATGAAATCAGAAGTGCTATCCACTCCCTTTCATCAAAGACTTCGCACTATGCACTGTTATGAAACTTATGATAACGCTGGCAGCGGCGCGTTTAGGGACTATTGTTAGCCGAGGACGTGCAACTGGGCCGTGCGCCGGCGCAGGTGAAGTGAGGAGCTTTCGTACTGGACGGTATGATGGGCCGACCTCGGAGGTGCGGAATTGTTTGAGGAATGTAATGTGTGGAATTGTAACATGTTTCTATTCTAACCATTTTTTTTTTAAATGACTAGGTACAGATATTATAAATTTAACTGCAGCAGTTTTGAGTTAATTAAGGACTGCTAATAATAATGATGAAACCCTAAAAATCTGCAGTTTCATAGAAAAGGGCAATACCTACACGGTCTTAATATATGGAGCAGCAAATTAAAAAAAAAAATACGACGTAAACAACGCAGATTCAGAATCATATACTCCTCCATGGTAGCAGGCTACACGTCCATGTCCCTGCCACCCTGTAAATCCCTTGCTCCCAATATTCAATCATATCAATCACAAACCGTTTGTCAACAGGTTTATTTTGAACTCTGCAATGAGTGACGATGAACGGTATAGAATGCAAGTGATAGCCAACTAATGGAACGTCATCAAAAATAATAAATAATCCACTGTGTATTGTTTTCATGTAAAAAATGGCTCGCAAACTGAAGCGATGAATTCAGCACATGATTGTAGACGTAGCGTAGAAATTATTCGTAGGTTATCACAAAAATTTATTGCTATTTCATAGAAAATAGGATACATACCTATGCGGTCAAAATGTATGGAACAACAATATTTTTAATAAGCGAGGAAAATATTCAACGCATGATGGTCCAGAATCATGTACTGATATGGTTTCAGGTTGTAAGTCGATGTCCCTGCCACCCTGTATGATTTCTTTTCGACCTTGACAATTCAAAAGTGCCTGTAATTGGTTTATTTGAAATAAATAGTTTGAGTTTGAGTTTTGTTTCAGAAACAAAATCTTGGGAATCTAAACTAAAAGGTGAGACTTTATTTGAATTCTATGTAGCTATATATTTACTCTATAGATTTAAAGATACTCTATAGATTTAGTTTCTGTAAGTAGGTTTATACAAACACTTTTACACGTCAATCATATTTTTTTTAAACTAGATGAGGTCGGCGTTTCCTATCTGACTACTCTGAGAAGAAAGGCCGAAACAAAGTCGGAGGTCTCTTTTAAAGTCCAGACATAATCTTGGTCAGATTATGTCAAGACCATGTAGATTGGTGTCTGAAATGGTCTTTTGAGGAAAGAACCACATAGATTGAGTGGACCTGTTCAGTCAGTGCACGCATTTGTCAAAAATCCTGCAGCTCAACTCAAAACACAACGTTACATTTTTATTTCAAATTTCCCCGTGGAACTGAACCCAGTCAAATACTGAAAGAATCTTCAGATTATGATGATGAAAGATCGTCTATAAAGTAAAGGCTCCTTTGTGCTACTTGAAAATATGGATTATAGTTTGACCTGCCATCTTTTTCATGACTAACCCCTTGCGCCGTAAATGATAATAAAATTTCTACATCGCATTACATAAATATCTTTGATTTTTATATCTTAACATTTTTACGTGGTTTATCGAAATTCAATAATTTCCTGCTTTTTCCTTTTTCTTCATTGGCATTATTTCAAGGGGTGAGATTACGTAAATACCTATAAACAACTGTTGCTATGGAATCGGCTCAGAAAGAGCATAACAAGCGAATGCAATCATTGGTAAGTAATCTGTTTTTCGTGGAACCCTATTTTTTTTCTAATATAAAGTAGCCTACTCGTTATAACATCAGCGATCTGCCAGTGAAACTCCCGTCAAAATCGGTCCAGCCGTTTCGGAGCCGGAACAAACAGACAGACAGACAAAAATTTTAATAATTGTTTTGTTTATTTCATGTACCAATGTACCGTATATACATTCATACACATATAGTAAGAAGCTGTTATTTTGACATTACATACAAACTGATACTTTAATTTTTTTATCAATATGAAAAAGTTTACTAAAGATTTTTTTTTTTTTTGAGTTTGTTGTTAATTTCACCCCATAAAAATCACAGTCGTCATCTTTCCCAAAAATATATATTACATAAAGTACGCATATAAACAACATTGATTCCCCGAACCATTCTCAACGCGAAACGAAACATACGACCTCTTTACGACAGGAAATATCGTAATAATATCAGCGGTTTGGCCACGAATACAGCATTACAGCTACATGCTATAGCTAACTTCAGGTGTAAATGGTTATTACAGTCACAAAATGGCCGACTAAATAATTACATGCACCTGTGCCAAGACCTCTTTACAGACGGATTTAATGGAAGGAAGAAAGTTTTGTAACCGAAGTGCTATTACTGTAGCGGTAAAATTAAAGGCAGATTTGATAAAACTAGGGAAAAATATATTGGATTAACCTAGATTATTACTTATCTACATACTAGCTCAGCGGTTTCACCCGCATAAATTTGGGATAAAAAGTATCCTATATGTTAACCCTGGTTATAAACCATCTGTCTGCCAAATTTCATCCTAATCCGTTCAGTCGTTTTTGCGTGAAAGGGTAAGTAACAAACATCCATCCATCCATCCATCCATATTAACTTTCGCATTTATAATATTAGTAGGATTATATACTAGCTTCTGTCCCTGACTTCGTCTGCGCATAAATTTTTGTTCCCCGGCTCACCCCGTCGCATCGCATCGCTGTATTACTTCGTTCTCGCTTAGCGTTCTTTCTGACTTTTTTTGGTTTTGTTCGGCAAGAACAACAAGCGTGATGTTTAATAGCCTTCCTCAAAAATTGGGCTATCAAATGCAAAAACAAACAAACTCTTAGAAAGAAAGAAAGAAAAAGTATTTATTGCGACTCGAACCGGATCATAAACTAAACTAAACACAGTTAAAAATAAAAATAAAACAAATTATATAAAAAAGTAACAAAAGGAAAAAATGAAACAGTCCTCTACGAGGCCAAAAGGCTCCTATCTCAGCATGATGCTGCGACATTTAAAAAATAAAGCTCCTCAGCTTTATTATTAGTATAGATAGATGAGGGAATGAAACCGTCCATCCTTCCAACAATCGGAGTACATGGAATAACGTTTTGATTTCGGGTAAATTATGCTGCTAAATATTAAGCATGTTTCTTTTCAGCTGAATTATTTTTGCTCGCGTTATACAGGGTGATTTTTTAAAGACCAGCCAAATTTAAGGATGTGGTACAGACCATCAAACTGAACAACTTTCTCCATGGGACCAACATCGTAATCGCGAATAAAAATTCAGCCGTCCCATACATTTAGGTCGAGTAGGTATTGAAGTTTTCTATGGGACAGTTGATAAAATTTTCGCGATTACGCTATTTGTCCGATGGAGAAAGTTGTTCAGTTTGATGGTCTGAACCACATCCTTAAATTTGGCTGGTCTTTAAAAAATAACCCTGTATGTAGTTAACCAAAGTAGTCAGTTAGGTACAGTATTTATCTAACATTGAAGGTAGGTTTCCTTCTTCCTTACAGGACAATGAAGTAGGTACTTCATTGTCCTGTATTCTCCGAAGGGTGGTGGTGAAGGCAGAGGTATACCTCTAGAAAACCCACGTTGCGTCCAGTTTGAGAGCCTGGAACCAGGCACAAATCCAGACTACGGGCTGCTTCTCAGAAATTCCAGATGGAAAATCCCAATAACACTTTACCCAACCCGGGGATCGAACCCATGACCTCATGCTCAGCAGTAGCGACTTAATTTATGTACCTTATAAAACAATTAATCTTTCAGTAATCCGTATTTTTCTTCAAGCCTAAAGAAACACATGACACTGTAAACACTGCTAGGAAGCCTAGGACCAATCGTCTCCATCTATAATTCTAGATACAATTAAATCCACACCACATTTTTTTTTTTTTTAATTAAACCGATTAGATCCAACTGTTTAAGCAGTATATCCACTATCTATCATGAAATCCAGGTAAATCCTAACACAATGATCAGTAAACTTTCTGGGAAGCTGATGTTTACGTCTGTTTGCGCCCGCGCTTGCATCTAAATCAGACCCATCGTGACGTCACTTGTACGGCTTGTACCAAGCTTACATGATGCTTTAATGTGTCATTAACTCATTATACAACGTTATTTATAATGTTTCTGTCATCGGGGCGATATTTTGAAGAGAACATCATGTCTTTGAAATGTGATTGTGATGCATCGTCGTCAGGTCTACGTGAAACACCCACTTCTTAAGGGTGATACGCTGAGATATCCCGTGAAAACAAATTTTCTTAAATTATTTGAGATTTTCAGGTCATTGTCTGGTTGTATGTTTATCTAAATATAATTCGCGGCCGTAACAAATATGACTTTACAGAATTATAATCATTACAATCAGCAACACAACTCCTTGAGTTAGAATTTGCCTCAAATGTCACGACTTCATGAAAGAGTCATTCATTAGGGTAATATGAACTTAGAGTGCTGTATTGATCATTTTTATGATAATAAAATTCTATAAATATTTGTAACGGCCGTGAATAATATTTAGATCATACAACCTGATGTTGACCTGCACATTGCAAAAAAGTTTAAAAAATATGAATTTCGGGCTATCCAGACGCTTTTTTTTTTTTTTTTTTCTGGGTGGGAAATCATCAAATGGCTCCTCCCGCTCTGGGCGGAGCAGAAGGGAGTGTCAGACTTTTACTGACTTAAAACCCACCTGTGTTCCTTCCTTAGCTCTTTATGTACCAGGGCAGCGGTAACCCTTTCGGACGATCCCGCTATGCTATCCTGACGCTTTCGTCTAGTAAAAATGTAATGGCTGTAAATTGAATAGTTTGCGAAGAACTAACTATAATCGCCACGGTTTGGTTTACGAATTGGTAATCTCGGAATAATGTTAGCATGGAATAAGCTGGTTTTCTTATTCACCACCTAAATTCCTAGATTTACATTCACTCACAGGAAAAATGGCTGATTCTTTGCTATAAAGGTATCGAAGGTAATGCAAGGTCTTCAAACTTCATATTACTGAAATTAAATTAAATTGTTTAGCCCAGACATAATCGTGGTCAGATCATGTGAAGACCATGTAGATTGTCGTCTGAAATGGTCTTATAGAGAAACTACCACTCAGATTTGAGTGGACCGGTCCAGTGCAAGCATTTGTCAGTAATCGTGTAGCTCAACTCAGGACTTGAGGAGCTCAACGACTCGACGAACAATACCACAGAAAGGACATTTGGGTAGGCCGCAGACTCAAACTGCCAGACCAACATTAAAAACTGTAAAGAACAACAAATTAAACTCCCGTTTACAGTTAGTTTTTGTTGTTGTTGACAATAGTACTAATACTATTGCCATAAAATTCATTGTACAGACGCCAGCACATCGAGCTACTACAATCTGTCAATACAACTTTATGGCTAAAACATTAAGGTTCAAGGTTGATTGGGAAAATTTGACAGTTTCGGGTAGCCTGGTGCTGGCGTCTGTACAGTTCAACGAACGTATTGCTAATGAGGTGGTTTACTTCGATGATCTTTGGCAAACATCTAATTATCTTGTTGTTGAAAACTGTAAGTACTCAACAAACAACAATTAGGTACCAATATCAACAAGTACCTATCTATTAATTGTGCTAATTACCAACAAACGAAAAGCTAAAACCTTTGTACCTAATTAAGAAAAATTATTTATTTAAGAATTTAATAGTTTTCTTCGAAATTAACTAGTAAATATAAACCTACTGCTTGCTTGAACCAAGTAGGAATGGCTTTCATTTTGACAGTTCAACAACATTCATTGCGTTATTTACGTTGTTGAGCAGACAAATTTTTCGAACATATGAAGCAATGGATTAGCAATATCCTTCAAAACGATTCAGATTATGATTGATCGTGTGTTATGCAAATAGGGTATTTAATCTAGTAAATATTGGTATATCAGACGATTATAGTGATTTTGCTGTAAACTTTTATGTGATAGATTGCCCATAATATGTACTTAGCTGCGTGTCCATGCTTCTGTAGTACCTACCTAAACTCTGATTTTAATTTTCTAGACTAAAATGACAGATGCGGTCGACCTTTTTTGCCAACATGACATTATTTAGTATATAATTATGTACATATTATCTGTCATTTTGGTGTAGCAAACTAACACAAATATTCTCAGTTATTTTACCTCTGACAGCAACAACCGAATAGCAACCTTATTCCATCGAAAATAAAGATCATTGAAATGAAAGATCACACGTTTGTCCTCTGATTTTCTATCACAGTGATCTTTATCGTCGAATTAGGGTGCTTAGTCAAGAGACTGACTTCGCAATGGCAGCAACCCAATAGCAACCTTATTGCCAAGTCGATAAAGATCACTCTAAAATAACTAGAAACGGACTGTAGCTGCGTGTCCAAGTTTCTAGGACTATGGGAGGCACAATTAACATCAAAGGAGAAACATTACAGATACAATCTGTTCACCTATCTTTGTCTAGGTACTCCTTGATTTGTCATTATTTACAGTGAAGTCAGAGCTTTGTTCTAACGATGCTTCAACCGGTAGATTACTCATCATAAAGCTTACGTAGCTGCGCACGCGCATATTATATTATACAATGGTGGAAGGTCAACTACGCACTCCTAGTTACACAATTAAGATATCTCTATACAAAATAAACTCTGTAAACTGTAACTGTACTTCCTGCCTGCCCTCATGGGAAAAAGGCGTAAATTTATATATGTACTAGCTGCGCCCCGCGGTTTCACCCGCATAAGTCTCGATCCCGTGGGAATATCGGGATGAAAAGTATCCTATGTGTTAATCCTGGTTATAAACTATCTGTGTGCCAAATTTCATTCAAATCCGTTCTGTAGTTTTGGCGTGAAAGAGTAACAAATATCTATCCATCCATCCATCCATCCATACAAACTTTCGCATCTATAATATTAGGTATATAATAGGAGTAGGAAGTAGGATGTGTACCTAAACTAATCCAAAAAATGCTTGAAAACAAATGTGGAGTTGAAACTGAAAAGCTCTTTCACTCATACCTACTGAGTTTTCATGGCCACCCTTGTTTCCTCACTATTATCGCAAAACTAAGGTACCTAATTAAGACATGGGGCTGTTTACAACAAACAACTGTGGCAATCCATGTGCACCAATATGTCAACATTTGGCAACTTTCATGTGCGATTTTTACGTTGAAACACATTACATAAACCTATGGGTTCGAAAATGTTATGTTCGTAACAACATAAAATTTCATTAAAAAATAATGGAGTAAATCGCTTTTGAATAAAGCCGAGTGTATACATACTTTTGCTCGTGACTGTACAAAGCAAGGTGATGATTTGCGTTTTAAACGTCGTCATGTAGAGGGAGTCGTCATGGAGAAGAGCCGGCAAGAAACACCAAGGTTAGGTTCTCTTTAAAACATAATTGGCTTTTACTATGTTTTCAAATGACAGTAAATGGTAGCGTCGGTGGCGTTCATTAGATCCTCTGAAGAAGATGCAGCTCTAATGATACTTGGGACTGCTAAGAGATTCTATCAAGCAAGGGTGGTCTTCGCAAGAACCACACCGTATATATATACTTATGTATTTATTCGTATAGAGTGCCTCATTGGGCTAGTGGTCGCAAGCGCTACTGCTGAGCACGAGGTCCTGGGATCGATGCTCGGGTCGGGCAAAGTTTTTTTGCGTCTGGATATTTCAGAGGCCGCCCGGAGTTATGATTTATGCCCGGTTAATGGCAATAGGCTCGCTCCCTATTACATGGGGCTTAAACATAACTAGCAAAATATGGGTGTACTATAAGTCCACCTCTGCCTAACACTTCGAGGTATATAGGCGTGTTGTTATGTTATATTAAACGTATAGATAACGGATTCTTTTTAACCGATTTTAAAAAAAGGGGATGTGATGCATTCCGCGGGTTTTTATATGTAGCATAGCTCTCATCATTATGATACTTCTGCTAAAGCGTTAACGCCAATCGTGACGTAGATATCTAAATCACATGTCTACGAGAAGTATTTATACATTTTATTGAGCTGTATAAATAGAAAACAAATATTAAATTCAAGGAAATACTTCTTAGAGTTTAATTCGCACTGGCTCCGAATATATGATCACGATTTATGAAGAATGCAGAGTCTTGAAGCTTTCTGCTTACACCGAAAGTCACACGGGTTGAAAACACGAATAATGTTACTACACGCATTAAAACAATATTTCTAAGTAAGATGTGAATCTGTGCAAATATTATTAAGGCACAAAAGTGAGCTGAAACTGAAATTAATTCCTGCAATCAACTCGAGTATCTTTTAATCGATCATTTTATCGCTCCCTACCGGTTTAGATATCTGAGGAAAAACCTTGAGTTCGTTAAAACGGCACGTTATATTTTATAATGCATCATAAGCTCTTTCATGAATTTTCGACGTTTTTAAACATAACTGTACTGTCAGTATCCCAAAAATCTTTTAATTAGTCACTTACAAAAAGAAATAACACTTTATTCATTTAAACGAACAGTCTTCGACTCACCTGAATTTCTTTCTTTAAAAAAAAATCCAATCTCCGTCAGCACAGCACACAAAAAACAAAAAGTAAATATGGTCTAAGAATATTTTTTCAGAATAGGGTTGTAACAGGATAGTGCAGGGTTCGCAAACGCGGCACACGAGTGGGACAGTTCGTTCGTTCGGATATGATGCCGGCCGCTCGGCCAGTATGGAACGACGCCCGCGCGATTCGTTTGCAAGCGAATAGTGATGGGATTGAGCGAGTATCGATATCGATAAGTTTGATTTGGTAGGAGAGAGATGACGTGCGAGCAAACGCAGCTGCACGCTACACGGGAAGAGATGACAATGTGATAGCGAGTGGATGGACGATTAACGGCCTGATGGGTGGCGGGTTTTGCCCCACCCGCTCTTTTTGCCGTATTATTGTGAAGCTTGAGTAAAGGTCGAACTGGTGGGGTTAAAAAGAATAGTGTTAACGAGCAACACAGTTTCATGTTTGAACTTGCATACTAAATAAAAACAAATGAATGAGCCTTTATAAAAATTTCAGAAGCGTAGCGTGGTAATTTGTAGAAAAGTTGGTATAAACAGTTTGATATCGAAAAACTAGGGTGACACACGATGCGTGATTGACTCTAACTCGTTATTTTCAAATAAGAAGTAGTGTATAGGTATGGCACCTAACAATTTATACACTCAAACACACAGGGATTAGTAAATCTCCATTTTAAATTATACTGCATTTTCCAATATATTTTTAATAGTTATATTTTTAAGTAAATACGTAATATAATATATTATAAGGGCAGGTATAACGGAATAAGGGCAGAAGAATGATGATGAATTTTTAAGTAGTATTTGTAGGTAATATTTCATCACCACTGCTCTCAAAACGGTGAAGGAAAACATCGTGAGGAAACCGACATGTCCTAGAACCAAAATATTCGAAGACATGTGGCATTTACCAACCCGCACTGGGCTCGCGTGGTAGATTACGGCCCACTCCCTCTCACAGAGAGGAGGCCTGTGTCCTAGCAGTGGGAACAATATAGGCTGATTATGCTATGTGTAGGTAATACCGAATTTAACTTTTCGTGCGTAGAATTTTATCGACATTTTGTCTGAAACTTTTACCCGTCACTAAAGTCATGAAAAGTTTCACTGTTGCCCGCCCGTAGACTTGCTTCAGTCTTCGTCCCGCGCACTTAGCAATGTTTTGCAAATCACAGATTATAATTAGGCTAGTTACTCATATGTTTTTATTAATCATATTTCTAAAAGTATATATCGTTAGGAGTTATTTTTATAAAGATTCTGTGATGAAACGTAGGAGGAGTTAATTCAACGAGATAATTTGAAGGACCGTCATTTATGATTAACTTTATTAACCTCATTATAACATGCAAAAATATTCATGTTTTTAGATCTGATTAAAAACGATCTTTTCACAAAAATCTAATCTATTGCCAGATTTTCAGGTTACTGTTTTCATGACCTGACAAAATTTTACGATAAATCATAGGAAGCACCTACTTCTTGTCTACCGGCCCCCTATTACTGAGATGGGGCTTTTAAACGTGCATAGTTCAGCAATATGTGGCTGAACAGACACTTCGGGGAATACGTCATTTATGTGTTGATGTTATGTTGCATAGTTGTTAAATGTTTCTAGAAATCCCACGAAATCTTGACGTAGAAGCGAATCACAGCAGTATGTAAGATGAAGTCTCAATAACGAATTATTCTGGAGAGGATGATACATTACATCTGAATCGTGAGAAGTGTGCAACCTATGTAACGCCCAGACTAGCTGTTCAGACATTTGTTATGGGTAAATAATTAATTGACTGAAATCATACGCACGTGCATCAAACATAATGGCGCGGAGTGCACAATCTTCACAAGCCAATACTGACGTAGGCAGACTATCCAAGACTTTAATAGACTTCCCTCATCATCATCATTGCCTTGTTTCAGCCACTCAGTATAGTCCGTTCGAGGAGTCCGTTCTGGGGTTGGCTAGGCAAAGTTACACGTAGAATAGAATAGAATATCTTTATTTTGCATAAAATATATGGTAAGATACATAAAATAGAGTTCAAAAGGGAATTCATATTGTCAAAATATTGAGTTTAACTGTACCCAGTCGGAAGCGGATTAATACATAGTGTCGCCTCATTTGTTTAGATCCCCGAAGGTAATTCCTCACACAATACATCCATCATATATAAGCTCACGCATGATAAGGAATCCCTTGTACTGAGATTATTATTTTTTATTTTAACATTTATTTCAGACTTTCTATCTATATATAATATAATAGAATATAAAATAAAATAATATATATAATAAAATACACATACTAACAAAATCTCAAAAATACACAATACATGAAAGAGATACAAACAATACGATAGCAGTGACAACACAGAAGAAGCAACACATTAAATTTGACTAGGAGGAAATATCCACTGCTCACAAGGCAGTGTGCAAGCGCATCCAGTGCGCAGCAGTGGAGCGTCCCACCTGTCCGCGAACACGCTGAGTAAGCTGTTGCTGCTGGACCTAATACGACTCAGCAGCGACGCATATTTCTTCCTTATTAAGGCATAAAAGCCTGCGAAGTGTGCGCCTCCGCGAACATCGTCGATGCAGAATCGTGATAGCCCCAGCAACACCCTAAATGCGTTGTTGAATTGAACACGCAAGGCGCTGTATGCTCCCAGTGTGTAGTTAACCCACAGGCTGCACGTGTAAAGTGTTTGGCAGTAAGACTTAAAATTTTAACTTTCACTTCATTACTGCTACGTGCGAACCTGCGTGCCAACATATTACACCGGACAGCCAACGCCCTACGTGCCCTTTCCACATCTGTGTTGTCTTTAAGGCCCAGTGGCCCAGATACTTGACCTGTGTGACTCTGTTCAAGGCGGTTCCTGCTTAGGTGACTGAGGGAACGGTCACGTAGTTTTTGCCCCGCCCCTTAAAAACTAACAGCTCGCTTTTCTTAGCATTGTTTTCTTTGCATAAGACTAACAAACCCGTACCAACTTCCGCAAACCTCCAATCGATGGACTCAGCAATACCATGTCGTCTGCGTAGCTTATGTCGTTTACACAGACTCCATCAATCCTACACCCGACATTGGTACTACTGAGTTCACCGACAAGCCGATTAATTACAGGTTAAAGAGCTTAGGCGAGGTCAGTCCACCCAGTCTCACCCCGCACTGCAACCTATACACGTCCGAGAAAGAGTTTACCCATCATACACTATTTTCCTGGTTGTTGTACCAATATCTAAAAACAGAAATAACTTCCGGATTACATTCTATCTCAGTTTCCAGCTTCTCCCATAGCTTATCATATGAAACTAGTTCGAAAGCTTTCGACAGATCCAGAAAGCAAGCAAAGACAGGAGTTTTCCGATCACTGTAGTATTGAACAGTCTACTTGAGACACATGATGGCTCTCTCCGTGGACAAAACGGATGTAAAACCAAATTGCGCATCATGGAGCTTGATATGCTTGGCCAACTGTTGGTCAAGCAGACTGTCCAGTACTATCGCTATCAGTAGCTAACTAAATCGGCCTGTAGCAATAAATCGGAAGTATCTCCGGTCTTATTTTTAGCTAATGGTACAACAACCGTGAATATTAATTAATATATCAGGTAGGTAAGAATGGCTAACACATAAATTAAAAAACATTGCCAAAATCCGCGGCAAGTGACAGCCCGCATTTTGCAAATGTTCAATGTTGAGGCTGTAATAATTTTTGCCACATCTTTGGCTGAAAACCTGACTTTAAGGTCTCCGGCTCCACAGTCAACATTAAGCGTCCGCGACGCCGTACCCAATGGCGACTCAACCTTAAAAAGCTGTTGGGACAGGTTGACAATTTTCTGTGGCTCATGCACGCCAGCAACACTCACAGGATGACCAGGCTTCGGATTTAACTTATTTGTCTTTTTCCAGAATCCTTTAAAATCCTTCTTGAAATGGTGATCTGCAATAATATCCATTTTAATGTTTTGCTCGTTATCCTGACACCACTTCAATTGGGACTTAAAAAGTTTCCTGGATTCACACATATTATCGTACATGGGTTTACCATGTAGTACCCAAATCTGAAAACAATGCCTGGCCCTCACATGAGCGTCCCTGATATATCTGTTCCACCCAGTTATTTTACCTTTCCTACGCCTCTTTTTAACAGTTTTTGTATATTTAGCCGCATCTGACAGTATACAAACTATTTCATCGTATATTTTATCTAAACAATGTCTATGTTCTATGTTAGAACACATGTTATTAGCGCAACTAGTAATTTCTGCCGGATAATCAATATTCCGCAGTTTAGCATGACATAGCTCACTATATGCACTGATTTGATTTTGGTCCCTTTCACCCCAGATCACATTATTGCTAGGTACAAATATCATCATCAGTAAGCATTACTTTTGGTTTTATTAAACCTAAGTCACACTCCAGTTGAACAGTGGTCGGACCAGTAAATGTCATAAAGAACCGACGCTCCAACAACAGCAAGGCGCGCGGCACTAGTCACAACACAGTGGTCAGGCCAGCGGCGGGCGCCGCGACCCGTGCGCGTCACTCACAAAAGTATATGTGTCCGACGGCAAAAGTTCCCTGTCGACGCACAACCACAACCGTTCCGCACAAAAATGTGTTAATTCACAGTCAAAGAGCTCACCTTTGTGTGCGTTGAAGTCCCCCAGCATAAACACAGATTCTACATTATTACCATCAATAATGGCATTTATTTCATTTTATTTTATTATCTGACGGAAAACCCGCTAGAGTTAGTACAAGAACCGATGCAGCGACGCAGCATTTGACTATGTTGGAACCTACCATAGGTACACCTCTGCCTAACCCTTCTGGGACCCCGTAGCTACCATGTTTTTGAAAAAACAAAGATAAATATTCCTTCTTAACGTTACATCATAAGGAAACTCTAAAATTATCTTTCCAAAAAATTTTAAAGTGACTCAAGCGCGAACAAGCTTAAACCTTCAATTAATAAATACAAACTCATTTGCGGTATAAACGGATCGGAAATGCCGTGTGCCAATATCAAAGTGACCTGATGAATCATGTGCAGCAAACCTGTATCGATCTATTCGTGGTTCACAAGGTTTCAAGTGGCAAGGACGAGGTATGACAGAAACGAAAATAACAAGACGAATTTCAAGGTTGACCTCTAAAACATTTCAAGATCAAAATGTTTTTCGTGATGTTTCCAGGCCGAAAGTGTTTTTAAATGTCGTAAGTTTTCAAGTTCGCAGTGCGACTTTTTCAGTTTCATACATTACATTTCGTAGGTACTTCTTTCTGGAAGGAGTGGGCAATCGGCCCCGACTTACGAATTTTAGATCGTGTGTTCGAACCCAGACAGGCAGTTCACTTTGTGTGAGTATTTAAATTCGTCACCACTGCTCTCAAAAAAGTGAAGGAAAACATCGTGAGGAAACCGGTATGTCCTAGAACCATCACTCCGTCCTAGAATATCCACCAACCCGCACTGGTCCCGCGTGGTGGATTATGGCCCACTCCCTCTTACAGAGAGGAGGGCTATGTCTCAGCAGTGGGAACGTTATAGGCTGATTATGCTACTTCTTTCTTTATTTGTCACTAGCGGCCCGTCCCGGCTTCGCACGGGTGGTTAAGTTTTAGTAAGGATCCCTAATCTTTTCTAGCAATAAGTATAGCCTATGTCACTCAGGGTGAATGTAGCTTTCCAATAGTGAAAGAATTTATGAAATCGGCACAGTAGTTTTTGAGTTTATTCATTACAAACATACACACAAAAATACAAATCTTTCTTCTTTATAATATTAGTATTGATGAACGCCACAGACTTACGGTTGAGACAAACACGTCCTGAGGAATCCTGGGTTCGAGTAAACGTTTATGATCAGACCAATCCCTCACTAGGTAGGTAAAGGTATGTATGGAACAATAATATATATAAATATATAGGTATTGTATTCTCAAAATAAAACCATTCAAGATAAAGTATTCGAAGCGAAGGTAGAAACGCTTGAAACAGAAATTCCTTGACGACCATGATTAATGAGTTCGAGACAAGAAAAAACATCTTAATAATTGTGTGTAAAAAAACTTCAATGTCTTCATTATCTTACGGTTTCCCGGCCACATGCCAATTTTAATTTTGCTTAAATGATCTGGTAATATGTAGGTTGGTTCGCTCATTAGCACACAGATTGCCTGTGGCTCTGCGTCCATTTTTTCGCGAAATGACCTCAACCTTTGAGAAAATTGATTTAAAAAAATGCTGTACCTAAGGTCTATTCAAATTTATGTTAGCAGTTGATGTTATTTCAAGTGAAACAAATTTCAACTTTATTTCAATGATAATAAGTTCATTTCAGAGTGAATAGAACTATTGAATTTTTTTATAAAAATGTTTGAAGTTATAGCGTAAACTAAACTTTATTGTGTAGGCATTAAAGTTATTTTCCATTAATTCATATTTGTTTACATTTTTGGCAATTAAATCGCGAACGCGGATTAGATAGGAGCACTCGGTGGTCCAGCGGAAACAACCGCGAGTATTAACGAGTTGTAAGAGTGTCGTGGGTTCGAACCTCGGGAGGCACTTTACTTTGTGTAAATTATTTCATCACCACTGCTCTCAAAACGGTGAAGGAAAATATCGTGAGGAAGCATGTCCTAGAACCAAAAATTCGAAGACATGTGACATCCACCAACCCGCACCGGGCCCGCGCGGTGGACTACCACTCCCACTTACAGAGAGGAGGCCTGTGTCCCAGCAGTGGGAACATTATAAACTGATTATGATTATGCTGTCAGTTACCAGGCGGATGAGCAGAAGAGAATTAAAGTGCCCAGATCAAAACATTAAGCTTATCATAAAGCTTTACTTGCAATGCTTTTATAAAACCACGCCCTGGCGACATTTAAACATATAAATCTTACGTTTAATTTCCATTAAGACGCATATTTTCAGAACAATTGACAAACCTCAAATAAAATACAGTGTAATTTTTAATTCCCAAAAAAAAAATACGAAGGAAACCGTTTGGGAAGCTGGGAAATAACTCGATCGTGAAGAGAAAAACATGTAAACAGGGCCGGCCTCGTACGCTAAAAATAAAACTAATATTTCAGAATATTCTCGCCTCACGCCATTCCGCAGACTACATTTGTAAATATTTAAACCTTGTCTTACTGTATACTCAAACGTTTTTCACTAACTTACACTTTGTCCCTGAAACCAGAGTAAATAATAATAATCTTTATTATGATACAAACAAGATTCATGATATACAAGAGCAGATGTATAAAATAACATAGGTATATCTACATAAATCTACACGGATTATGTAACCCTGCCTTCTAAAAAAGGTAGTCCTGTATCTTAGGAGACAGTGTTAGGCCATACTGGGCGATTAGTCATGTAGGTATAGCAGCAGCCGGGGTGCTTAGCGCAAGGGTGGTTAAGTAATATATTTGTGTGCCGGTGTATAAATGTGTTTGGGTGTATGTGTGTGAGTGAGTGATCACAAGCATGTGTAAGTGTATGAGTGGTGAGTATTGGAGTGAGTGCGTACCTCTAAGGGTGCATGTGAGAATGAGTGTGTGTATGCAGGGATAAGGGTTGGTAGATGAGTGAGTGATCGTGTGTTGAGTGTGAGTCGGGTAAAGTAATGATTTTTGGGATTATTCTATGAATGTAACTAAAAAATAAGTTAACTACTTTATTTATTTATTCATATATCAATTGCTTGCTGCAATTTAGTAGTTATATAAACAGTATTGATGAGACCCTTTTGTTTTACCCTAAAAAAGCTACATGTTGCTCATCTATCAGACCTCTTCTACGACGGAGGAATATACCCAGAGAACTCGGAGAAAATCTAGCAACGACTTACATTTCAGAGAAATAACTTAGCTACAGCCTAAGGGTGTAGGCACGGCGATCTGCTTGTAACTTTATAACTGCAACTACACTAGATCTATTTGATTTTTATTGAAGCAAATCTGCAACAGTGGCGTTAAGAGTAACAAAAACAGAGGTCAAGTTAACATTCCTATAAATTTTCCAGTTACTTCCTATAAACAACTATGAGGAATAGCATTGAAAGCGTCAAAAATCTGAGGGCCAGTGCCACAGGTCACACACAAAAATAGCGCTGTAAAACTATTCCACCTACATACACGAAAAATTGTGTCTCCTACAATATACTCCATCAATGCTAACAACGATTGCGAAATGACACCGTGTCGCTGGGTGTTCGTTGTTGGAAAGTGAGCGTGCGGTCGATTGGAATGGTGCCGATAAGCGGGAGTGAGTCGCGCTGTATTTATAGTGGAGTGACCAACGATGAGGTGTGGGATAAGAGAGAGAAGATCGGCGAGTATCCAATTTTTTTTCCTAACCCAGGTCCAAGGTAGCCCACCTCTAGGCTAGCGAGATGCAGCTAAGTACTGCCTACCTATCTGACGTCGTCAGATGGCGCCAAACTGACAAGGGCAGCTACCAGAGCGGAGGAGGGAGTCCGTAGTACTAATAAACTTCTTGGCGCCGAAGATGTGTGAGTGCAGAACTTCTCTCACGCCTTCGAAGCTTTCACTTTCTATACGCTTGGTCTGAAAAGAAAGTGTTGACAGTGATGCGACTAGTCTGTTGACAGTTATTTTACCTCTGACAGCAGCAATCTAACAGCATCCTTATTGTGTGGACAATAAAGATCACAATGATTTTGACAGACTTGTCAATGGCAGCAACCCAACAGCAACCTTATTAGAATGAGAATAAAGATCATGTGATTTGGACAGTGATGCAAAATCAGAGGTAAAATAACTGTGAACCGACTGTAGCAGCGGCTGCCGAAGCGGACGAGTATGTATGATCTGTGGTCCTTGTTTAGATTAGTGATAGGGTAGGTAGTTGCCTGGGTAAAAAAATAATAATTATATTTAGTCCGTCAGTTAGATTATCGAAAAATAATGGTTACGTATTTTTTCTTTTGTCGATCAAAAAAAATGACTAAGATAAACCGCGTCAAAATTTGGGAGTGGGGGTCGTGACGTCACTTGCTTGCAAAAGTGTCGCAAGCAATTGACGTCACGCGGAACTTTAACGGGCAATATCTTAATCATTTTTTATATAATTGACAAAAGAAAAAATACGGTTTCAATATTTTTTGATAATCTAACTGACGTACTAATTAGATTTTTTTAGGAAAATAGCCTAGCTTTCGAATGAGTCAGCCATTGATATTCGCAAGATTGCCTGACGACTTTCCGTGTTTCCGATATGTGACGGATGTTTACCGGCAAACGTAGCCTACCCTCGCTGATCGAACAGCCAGTTGATGTTTGAAATAGTTACTCTTTTCATTTACTTAGATCTACATAGTATCAGTTCTTTGCAGCGACTGCTAGCCACTTGAAGATCAATGAATCGTTAATAATGCGTTTACGAAAACGACAACTAAGTAGGTTATAAGACTCGGACTATAGCGGTTGAAACCCAGAGTACCCATCACATCTGCCGAGTTTCGCTAGCTAATTTAATTTGAACTTGTATATAATAGGCGCACGTTAAGCCGTTGATCCCGGCTGTCATTCGTGGATCTTTGACAGTCGTTACGGGTCGTCAGAAGCCCAAGTCTGACAACCAGTGTTACCAAGGGGTGTCGTATTACCCAGTAACTGGGTTGTGGAGGTCATATAGGCAGTCGCTCCATGTAAAATGCTGGTATTCAGCTGGTATTCAGGGATTTACCAGTTTTGCTAAGCCGCTCAGATGTGCTAAAAACCAGTAGGTAAAAACGATTTTTTTTATTTTTGCCCTCATTATCAAACGTATGGCGTATAAAACCCTGTTGTTTCTCGCTACCTCTTATGACTTACGACATTTATTTGGAAGGACAATAAAGTTTGAAACAGATTTCGCTATGAATAATCATACTTAAAATTATCTTAGTATTAATAGTAATAGGGTATTTGCCTGGGTAAAAACATAATTATTATATTTAGTCCGTCAGTTAGATTATCGAAAAATAATGGACACGTATTTTTTCTTTTGTCAATCAAACAACAACTACACACACATTACACCCCACATGTACTCACCTGAACTGTTTTTGTATTTTCACTCTATGTAGTTAGCTTCTTTTTTACTAACTTTTTGTTTAATTATGAATTATTATAAAAATTAAAATTAAATTATTAATAGTTAATTATTACGAATTTATAAATACCAATCTTGCGCTAGCAGAACTGGTTCAATTAGTAAACTTTGTGTAGGGGTCACCAAGATACAGGCTGTGCCTAGTTTGGGACCCGCTGTTAAATCAGTCTAAGCATTTCTGTTGGTTAGAACTTCATGCTAATACTTGTATGTTTGTGAACTATGTGTAAGTTTTAATAAATGAATTTGAATTAGAAAAAATGACAAAAATAAAGCGCGTCACAATTTGGGAGTGTCTCAAGCAAGTGCCGTCACGCGGAACTTTAACGGGCGATATCTTCATCATTTTTTATATAATTGACGATATTGATAATTGAATACGGGTTCAATATTTTTTGATAATCTAACTGACGGACTATAGTTTGACCGAAACTGCTGTACCGCGCCTTAGGAATGCGCGGTGAGGCGGGAGGAATGCGCGGCGAGGCGGGGGGCGGGATGCCGTGAGCGATGACGAATGAGCGGCCTGCACTGCCCCCCAAGTCTCGCCGCGCACATACCGAAGGCGCGGTACAGCGGTTTTGGTCAATCTATAATTAGATTTTTTTAAGGAAAATAGCCTATTGTGGCTTCTGAACGTTTGAGAATACCTATTTACAGAGAATATATAGTCCTTGTCCCACAATCGTAAGATATGTTGCGTTCGTAGAAATATAACAGATGAGCAAAGCTAAGGGAACACTTTCTCAGAACTCAACCAATGGGAGAAAAGATTTCTTCCCACGGGGAATTCCTTCTCATACCTCTCATAAATACTACCTGGGTTTGCGAAGTGAAGTAATATTTTCTACGATTCATGTTATTTCTTGTATCTGTAACTCAAACTCATTACCCATAAAAAAACCAGTAAAGAAACCAGGACCGTCCAAAAACGCGCTGGGTTGACGATATCGTCAAAGTCGCACGAAACACCTGGATGAGGGATGCACGCAACCGGAAAGTATGGCAGAAGAAAGCGGAGGCTATATCCAGCAGTGGGTGGATTCCGAGCTTTTTATTTTTGGGTGGGAAATCATAATATGATTTCTCCCGCTCTGGGCGGAGCGGGAGTGCGTGTCAGACTTTTACTGACTAAAACCCACCCGTGTTCCTGCAGTTGCCTGTGCCAGGGGCCACGGTATCTCTTTCGAACAACCCGCGGCCCTGGCAGGGGTGATTCCAGGCTTAAATGTTGATCATGCAGGGCTTAAATGAAAACCCTTCCTTTGCTGCACCGTATTCTGATAAAAAATAAGCTAATTTTTAAATAACTTCCCGCGTCCTTCTCTGTAAAGAGGGTGTTCAGTGGAAATGTATCTTGTGAAGGCCGCAGGAACCCGTTGGATGCGAGAAGCACAGAACCGGTCGAAGTGGAGGTGTTTAGCCTATGTCCAGCAGTGGACGTCTTTCCGCTGAAATGATGATGACGATGATGAAGTCGACCACGTAATTGCTTTACCTCCACTTCTGACAACAATTTCCAGTAAATTGAAACTTCACTACAGTCCATTCCCAGTAATTTTACCTCTGACAGCAGCAACCTTATTGTGACGCGAATAAAGATCAGTGATTTTGACAGACTAGTCAGTTGTAACAACCCAACCGTAACCATAATGTAACGAGCATAAAGATCACTTTGATGTTAACAGTAATTTAAAAAGGTAAAATAACTGTGAACGAACAGTAAGGTTGAAACTTTCTTAAGCTGTCACAGACCTGTGGGGTAATTTTATTTATTTATCCATTTATTTCAGGCATCAAGGCCCACATAAACACATACAACACAATATTAATATAACTTAAAAAATACTATAAATACATACAACATTATGATTACACTAAAAACTAACTAACGTGAAGTGTCTGCCGTCGTGTTTCGCTGACTGGTGTCATGTAGAAGGCCACGAAACCGGTGGTACACAACACCATTCGGCCAGAACTCTTCCTTGAGGATTGAGGAACTTCTCGAGATGATGTGTCGGACCACGAACGACTTGAAGTTCGTGTTGTGACGCGACTCCAACTTCTCGACCCTCAAAGTCCATTTGGTCTTCACACGCAAATACTTCACGATCTCCTCAACTTTCTTAATTGCGTAACACATACTCGTACAATTACTATTGATCGCAATGTATTTCATTATGAGAGATCAACCACTTTCATTGCGGTAATTACGTAGGTAAGCAGACGAATTTTACAAACCAATGCAATGTATGTATATATTAGGAATTTCCTTCAAAACCCTTGAATTGGAAGTGTTACGAAATATTAGAATACTTGTCTTGTGTGCAAGTGACATTCAACCTTAAGCCTATATTACACATGGTGTGCCATATCCACTTCTGATTGGTGAATGGCACAATGGCGTGCAAGCTACTTGCAAACTTTTGTACAAGTTCTAGGCATGTGTTTTATGGACGATAGTGGTAAAGAAATTACGAGTTCGACTAAACAACGCGTCGTACTGTGTACGTAGAGACAAACGTTGTTAACATAGCGTTGTTAGGTGTACATTGCCACTTGAGAATTCACATTCGGAATTAAAATTCGAATCGCCCGCGCAATATGTACGAAGGAGGTCGATAGACTCATTGTATTGGTTTGCGCCGGTACGTGGCATTTCAGTAAAATAAAACGATTATTAGAGGAATAACCTTTATATTCATTTCTTTCATAGTTTCACTCTTAACTATGCGCTTAAGGCTATGTTGTTACACGGTGTGCATTCTACATCCCTCTTTATTCAACAAACACCAGCTTTTAAGTGAAAAACAATAGTGTAGTGTCAAAAATACATGGCAGGTTCTTAATATTACTAGAATTCACAAAATCCTTATGTAAAATTGCGAGGACATTGTTTTTACAACAATTATGACAAGATTTTTACCCTATTTAGTTGTCAAACTGAATTAACTATTAAATTTGTTAATATTAAATGTCATTATTAGTGCATACAGCGTTTCAACTTGCCTTTTTATAAAACCATTTTGTATGTACTTTTTAGGGTTCCGTACTTAAGGGGTGCCAACGGGACCTTATTACTGAGGCTCCACTGTCCGTCCGTCCGTCTATCCGCAATAGGTAGACACTTTTTACAAAGTGTGTACTACTATGATCGCTATAACAACAAATAATTAAAATAAAGTTAAAATTAAAGGAAAATAAAAATTGAACGCCGAAAATATTGTGTACGGAACCCTTCATATGCGAGTCCGACTCGCACTTGGTCGGTTTTTATTGAAAACTGAACGCGTAATACGCCCTTACATAAACACAGTAGCTACCAAAATATACATGACCGATTTTCAAAACCAATGGTCCAATAAAAACATCACGTCCTTTAAAGAAACTTTTACATAGGCAAGCAGAAAATTCGCCTCTCAATCAATACTAACGCTTAATATTACCTAAGATGCCACCAATCATGCTCTAACTTGGCAGACCTTATGCTAATCACAATAACTTCTAAAATCGCTTGTAGTTACTCAAAATCATTCCAACGGGATATAGGACCACAACGATGTCGCCGAAACAACGTTCAATCAACTTGTTTTAAACAAGAATACGACGCAATTATTTACAAAAGCTATAGTTTATGAATGTCCCTAAGAACAACAAACATTAGTCTTCAAACTTTGGATAACTTCGGTATATCTCCAATAACTGTTAGTCAATGGGTCACAATATAATATTGTACGCGAGAGGGCATTACGGCTCTCGATAACTGTCCTATGTAGAATTTGACAAATATCTTTAGTATTTCAAAACTTCAACATCATTTAAAAAACTTACCACGTATTTAATATCATCTAAAACCCTTTGAATCCTTTTCATCACTATAAAGAGGTATTTTTGATACACGATTTTTTTGTGAGAAGCTTCTAAGAGAAAATTTTAATGAATATATTTTAGACTAAGTACTGTCTCGCGATTTCTTTGCTTTGTAATTTGGGAGCGTGACCACGCTGCACATTATAGTAAAAATATTCTCAATAAATTGTACTATTTACAAAACTTGCATAATCCGAATCTTTACAAAGACATTGGTAACAATATTAATAATTGTAAATTGTAAAATTCCGACGCATAAACTAAACCGTTATAAGCAATAACAAAAATAATAAAATATTTTGTGATGATCACTCGCTATCAACATAAAATTGAACATTTATAAAAACTGATTATTTTATGTAAAAAAAAAGAAAACTGCAAGCATAATATTCTCTCTGTAAGACTTAATATAATAAACACTATATTAGTTTATCATCGACATTCGATCGTAGTCTTAATAAAAAATAATTATGATAAAAAAAAATCGAAAACACTAACGTTCACTAACAGAAACTGTATAAAATCATTCAACACAAGATAATTATTAATCTGCCAAGTAATAATAATTAAAGCAACCCTTAAGCAAACGACAAAAAATCTCATATACTTTTTAAAAACACCATTACTAACCTTAATATCTATAACCACTTACGATTTTTCGTACACAAAATATGTCATTTTATTCTTAACTTACATCTAGTGTAGAAATTCACCGAAAATAATAAAGTCACACTATTTCGTGAGAACTTGACATTAGCCGACTTCGAGTGCGCGTACGCATACTATACACGTTTTGTTAGCACATCACAGATCATCTAAAGACTTAGCGAAATTGCATGGACTTATGTAATTTTAGAACTAAATAAATAACGTAATAGGGACCGCACACACTATACACACATACATTACGTAAATATAAGCAGGTATAGTGTATGTTCTTTTATAATAGTGTCCATGCAATTCCTCTAATGAGGCACACTTCACGCTAACAAAAATACAGCCTTTCCCTCCGCACGCCTCGGCCTTCATGCCTAAACGTTACAAATATCATAAATTACTCTAAAATCTACCTTATAACAACGCGATAGCTTATCTCTATCAAAAGCTAATTCCCATTTGGCTTCTTTCAAGTTGAACCATATTTATGTCTTGTTTTTTATCATCTACACTAGGACTTATTATTTTTTGTAAAATGCCTTAATTTGGTATAGCTGTTACTAAAATTCGTTTGTTTTATAGTTTATACAAATAATCACGAACTCATTTCATTTCTGTTGAGCAATGACAATGTTTGTATTCGTCGTTCATATTTTTTTTTATAAATACTAATATCTTACATTATTTTAACTTCATTTAGGATTTGTGAAAAATATTTTACTGAGATCCCTTATATGTTCTTTAGTTTGTTCCATCTCAATACTGTTACATACATATCTATAATATTTAACTTATTTACTGCAACTACTTACATTTTAGTATAAATAGATACAAGACATAAATTATAAGTTCACCTCATTTTAACGAGCGATGCACATCCACGACTGGTGCAAACATGTTCCTAAAACCAACAATTTCTTAACCAAACCAAATGAATTAAACAATTTTAGTGCCGGAAGACGAACAACAAATAAATTTGGAAGACGTAGGCCAAATACGTAATTTTGTGATCACAATTTTTAATTAAAAATAATGACTTAAATAAATGCTATTCATATGGCATCTTACTCTTACAGAATGAAAAGTATGGCATACTACTTATGCTAGAACAACATAAAGTTACAACACATTTAAGGTAAAGTTCCAACAACGATATATCACTACCATCTTCTCCGCTGCAGTGACACACAGTAGTATGACACACGCTCACTCCCGCACGTTTCACTCGATACAATCACATCACTATTTATCGATACATCGACTAGGTCGTCCTTGTCTCGCACTAGTGTGGGGGTCGCTAGGGATGCGACGCGCGCGGTCGCTCGAAGGCCTCAAAAGAAGCCGATCAACTCCTACTCGATGGTGCTCCGAGGACCGTCGATTGGCATCGTGTGCAGAACCTCGTCAAGGAGCTGCAGGGCTCTGAGAATATAATGAGTAAAAGAACTTGTTAAATCAAATGCAATCTCAATCACGATTAATACTATTTTTGTTTTATTTTTAGATTTAGACAACAGCCAGGAGTATTTTTGTCCAAAAGTCAAGGTGTCACAGAATTCATTAAAAATTAGAACAAGAATGTTTAAAAGTGGACCAGCAAAACCCACTAGGTTTTTGCTGGTCCAGTTTTAAGCAAATAGACTTTCCTGTATCCAGAACAGTCTACTTTCTTTCATATTAAGTGCAGACCTAAAAAATAATCACAGAAGCAAAGGTTTTCTAATGACATTGATCTTCATTTACAGTTTATTTTTAGTTGCATACAGGAAAAATTTGTATAAGTAGGTAGTCGTATAAGTCGCAGACATTATGCTTCTTGAAGGGCATTGCATTGCACTCAGGGCCCTGTTTTCACTATGACCACTTAACGATCCTTACTGAAACCACGTCAATTCCTCTTAGCTAATCACGCCAATTCGCGTTGATTTCGCGTGGTTTCTTTCATTATGTCATAGAGAATTACGGCCCTGAACTTGTAAGCACTTTATGACACTCGTAATAAAGTTAACTCTGAAAATTTTCTACCCCTCGCTCCTCAAAGCAGTATGATATATCAAACTAGATTTTGGGCTTGATTGCTCAGCTCGTTGATAAGTCCTATGGAAAGTTCAACGAGAACCTGGTTTTTATACTATAGAGGTATGAGGAACAGGGTGTAAAGTTCACTCATCCTCCTTAGAAAAGGGAGGATCCTCCGACCAGAGGGTGTTGTCTGGCGGGCAACGGCCCAACGATTGATGTTGGGAAATTGTATCTATGCTAATAGCGCGGTAAACTCTGTTTGCGAGATGCAGGATTTGCGTGACGTCAGTATGACGCGTTGTTCGCATGTGGCGTTGTAGATACCGCTACAATACTAATAATAATACCAGCCTGTAACTGTCCCACTGCAGGGCAAAGAACTTTTCTCATACAGATAAGGTTTTTATACTACAACTAAATAAACATAAAAGCTTCCTCACCTATGCAGATGCACCTCAACCCAGCAAGGCGTCTCCTTAATCGAAGTCCTGGGGTAGTCGGGTCCCCAGCCTTTAACAAAGGACAGTCGCACGATGCACAGCCGCCGCAGGTCGTCGACCCCGATGCCCGCCGCTGCCGATAAACCTGCGCCATTGAGATACTTCAGACACACATGGACTGGACACGGTCATCATGGTCCGGGTACGTTCTACAAGTCCCCGAAAGTCTGGTGTTTATTTATTTTCGACTTTATTCACCTTCTGCAAGGCTCAATTTATCTTTACCGTGGTTACCTTTTTTTCGCCAAATTACATTTGTGTGTAAGTAGTTTTCTTACACAGCATTGATGGATAGGAAATTTAGGCATAGGATTGATTGGAAGTAGGACTGGCTCCATGTGTGTCATTGAAAGTGAACACAAAAGGACCTGGCGATCTCTGTACAAATCTCACCGCGAAAACTTAGGTGAAGTGAGCTTGAAGTGAATCGTCAATAGTGTCAATTCCTAGCATCAGATGGAATGCAAACTCAGTTCTACTCACCTAAGTTTTCACGGTGAGATTTTTACAGAATAGCCCGGATGATACTTGCGAAATTATGCAACTAAAATGAGCTAACTAATAAACTACGGACTACGGCTGATACTACAGACGGGCGCTAAAATTCTTGATCGCTCTGAACTTGTACTTGCATTGAGTAAAAGATATACCTACTGTTTCGTCAGACGACCGTGATCATAAAATAAGTATCATTGACTTTACTATTTATTGAGTCGTATTTTCGCAACAGTGAAGTTAGAACAGGCCACAGTTTCGGGCTCAAGTAAAGGTCAAAACTGAGGGTTTGATCGCTCGATGAAAACTAATAAAGCTTGATCTTTACTATGCTTATTCTGACCCATAGGTTCTGAACGTGGGCGATAACGCAACCTCTCGGGCGTTTGAAACTTTCAGGGGGGCAGTAGAAGACCCAGAGAAAATTATATATCCTATCTTACGGCTATATAATATTTTATGTTTAATTATAAATATGGCAATAGCACTAGATTCGCGACAGATGGTAAGTAAATGAAAAAATATATACTCAAAGTAAAAAGAAGCGGTTGAGAACCTATTTTCTAAACGGTAGTGTACTAGTGAGAACGATCAACAATTCCTGCGCACGTCTGCACAACGTACACTTATTCATAGTGGGGTGCTGCGGCTGGATGTGGCCGGCCACGGCGGCGGCCTGCGCGGCGGCCGCGGCCTGCGCCGTGGCCGCCTGGCTCTGCATCTGGCGGTGGCACTGGCGCAGGTCGAACACCTGGGGAAATAACATCCATGAGGCAAAGCAAAAATTATTATTTCTGTTGAGGCAAGTGGTTTTCTGTATTTTTTTACTTAATATAAGATCACGCCTGTTTCCCGGAAGAGTTAGGAAGTGGTGCATAGCACAGGAGGAGGAGGAGGCTCTCGTTGGGCAGCTGGATCAAGGGCTTGATTCAGAAAGCGGTACTTCTGGACACGGCTCGCATTGTCAGGAGGTTCCTCTCTCTGGAGCCCTGACCACCGGTAGCTTGGACCCTGTTCCCGATACCGGTGGACTATATATTATATTTTTAAATGTTTTTATACTTTTTATATTCTAATATTTAAAAATATAATTTATATGTTTACATTGAAATAAAGGAGATAATAATAATCAATCAATAATCCAAACTCCAGACTGCTACTGAGAAATTCCTGATGAAAAAACCGCGTAACAGTTTGCTCGACCTGGCCAGGCCTTAGTCCGGCTTTTCGGTCCAGGTAGTACCACTGTAGAACAGCAAGTAGTATGATAGACACCTGTTTCATAGTGAATAGGCTAGTTTCCTAAAAAAATCGAATTAGTCCGTCAGTTAGATTATCAGAAAATATTGGACCCGTATTTTTTCTTTTGTCAATTATATAAAAAATTATGAAGATATCGCCCGTTAAAGTACCGCGTGACGTCACTTGCTTGCCTTGCCTTGCCTTATAATCATTATTTTTTTACCCAGGAAACTACCAAATTATGTTACCTTGATGCAGGCGGAGGGGTATATCTTATGCACGGCGTCGCCGGGCGCTCGTCCGGCCTCTCGGTCCAGGTAGTACGACTGTACGAACACGGAGTGGTCTGATAGACAACGTAGCCAGACGTCGCCTTCACCACGTAGGTCTAATTGCACGCCTTTGCCGATGTGTAGTCTGGAATGGAGATGGTTGTTTTGTTAACAAGGTGAAGAATAACAGTTCAAGCTCATATAGCAATCACGACATTATTACTGCAAATAGTATCGCGCAAATGTTGCGCAGATCCTGCATATTAGCGCGTAAAGGTACGCAAAAAGACTGTTGTAAACAAATTTTCTCCTTAATATCTTATCTTAATCTAAAGGATGTCTTTAAAAGATGGCTTCTAGCGATAAGACCGCCCATTGTGTCACCCCATGTAACATTTCTAACCCTATGTAATCTTATATTTGCCGTTCGTTAGTCTCGCAAAAACTAGAAAATGGCTCGACCGATTGTGATGTAACTTTGGTAAGTTGTTGAGTGCGCGCCGGAGAAGGCTCCTACGTATGCTGGACATTAGCTAGTGTTCGCTAAAGTCTATATTGGAGAAAAATAATAAGATATCTACAGACTTTCCAGGCGTATGTGTTCAAAAAGTTGATTTTTTAGTACCCTCACTATGCCAGGTATTTATGGTGATAATAACAATATCTTACCTCGCGCGCTCGCTCTGTTCTGTCCTGTGAACGTTACTGAGGGCACCCAAACAGAATCTATTGCCACCCGAGGGGTCCACATAGCCATCCACCTGGAAAAACAATTATAATGTCATAAATTCACACTGAGCATGCAAAATGTCTAGACCCGAGGAAAGAAGGTGAGTATTATATTTTTTTCTCGGTGATTTTTATTATTGTTTACGCCTACAGAACCCAGAATCTAAAACTCTAATAAAGGGGATTGAAGATTTTTATAAGGAGCCTGGCAGTGTCGTGCCATTTTTAATTTTTTTCAAAATTCTGGTCACGCCTTAAACTTTTGACCTCTGAACGTTAATATCTCGGAATCGTGACACTTTACAGGGTTTGGTGTTCATGTTTTCTGTTTGCGTTGATATCAGCTATCGATCTCTAAAGGTTACATGCGTGGCCGCCATTTTGAAAAAAAAAAACAAAACGCGGACCGTAAGGTATGCCACGTATCTTCAAACCTCTTTAACTAGTCATCTAATTTAATGTTTCCTTACATAATTCTTGACGTTTGTTTTTGGTTAACCAATTGAAATGTATATACAACCGGTCTTGTAGTTCAAAACCACGATCTCTTCAAAAATTCGTCAGTAAGTCAATGCAATATTGAAAATAATAGTCTCAACTAGTAGATATCATACTCACGGTAACGTTGGGTCTACTGGAGGGCACCTTGAACGTCTCCCCAACCTGCGTGTCCAGCTCGAAGTAGGCTACCGAGCACCAGTACTCGGGCGCCGGCTGGCTAGAGAGAAGGCCGCCTGGGTTGCCGTTATCTGGAATAGAGTCTACTCTTTAGTTTTAATAAGTTTTCCCCATAGTAAAGTATTGACTCATAGTGCTAGTGTTTGTTTAACTAAAGATTTAATAGTGCGTGCCCTTAAGGACCTCGCACACTACGCAGTCACCACACCACAACCAGTCGTGGTCAATTTTGCTCCAACGAAGATGTGGATGTGGATGTTCATACTAAAGTACACAATGCTTGCAACTGGTTGGACAACCTGTCGTGCGAGTTAGTCGAAGCGGCCAAGTACGCGATGCGCATTCAGTTTCCATACCTGAGTCAGATCTCAGTCTCAATCTGTCAAAAATACCTCCAGTTTCCCTACATTTTTGGCAAGTTTTTGGCATTTGTTTGTTGCCGAGATGAGACTGCGACTAGATTTTGAACATTTTAAATTTCAAAAATTGGCCTTCTGGCCTGTACAAGTAAGTCATGTATAACTCACACGTCTTGCCGAGCCTCATACACTTCGAAGGGTCGCTTTTCCAAGTTGTGAAGGAATATGTCTACCTAGGACAAGTCATCCAGCTCAGTAGACACAACTTTGAGAAAGATATCGACAGAAGGATCCAGTTGGGTTGGGCAGCGTTTGGAAAACTTGAAAGATCCAGTTGGGTTGGGCAGCATTTGGAAGACTTCGTCAAGTCTTCTCGTCGTCTATTCCGCAATGTTTGATGGCTAAGGTCTTCAACCAGTGCACCTGCCCGTTATGGCATACGGTGCCGTGGACACTGGCTGGGGTGGTCCACAAATTCAAGGTCGCTCACCGCGCTATGGAGCGGGCTAAGTTCAGAGTTTCTTTGAAGGATAGAATAAGAAAGAAATCATCCAGAAAAGAAGTGGAGCTACCAAAATAGCTTGCAGTACAAGCAAGCTGAAGTGACAGTGGGCTGGCCGATGGACTTAACTAGTCCTGGAGTGTGTGGGACGCCCTCCAAAGGTGGCTGGGACAGACTGGATGCGGAAGACCGAGGGAGTTGTGGCGCAACCAGGGAGAGGCTTATGTCCAGCAGTGGACTACGATAGGCTGAGTTGATTGATTGGACCTGGTATGTTCGGCCACTGGCCGTGGTCGTGCATAGTGCGCGAGGACCATTTCCCGTACCGACCATTGAGGTTCTTTCTATTCTGCTGTTCCAAGAAATGTCTGGGAGCAGATCGTATAACGACTTTCTCGCATACGCCTTGTCATGATAACACAGTCTGGGCCACCGAATAGACTTTCAAATAACAATACTTCAATACAAATTAATTAATGATATTATACACACATTTTAATCATTGTTTTAATTTTCATTGATCTTTGCTAAGGCTAACAGTGTTCTGACAATTTACAACTGGCAGTCACTAACCAACAGCCAAGACAGTACGAAAATATCTATACTTGAATTTTCAACCTTAGGCGGACACGAAAAGCAACTTTATTTTGTACTATTTGTATAGAGGATGTTGAGTTTATAATTCCAAAACATGGTCCAAGATTCTGATATCAAATTTAGTTGCTAATATGAGCGTGGTGAGATGGCCGACGAAGTATAGCTGTGACCAAATGGTTAAGGCCAAGGTTAAGCCAGCGCGCGTACTTGATATTGTCAAAGTCGGGAGAAACACCTGGATGAGAGGCGCACGGAACCGGGAAGTATGGCAGAAAAAACACCTGTATGAGAGGCGCACGGAACCGGGAAGTATGGCAGAAAAAACACCTGTATGAGAGGCGCACGGATCCGGGAAGTATGGCAGAAAAAAGGGATGGCCTATACCCAGCCGTGGATCATTCCGGTCTGAAATGATGATGAGCGTTGTAACCACAAGGTCTAAGTTCGTCAGTTTATTGTGATAAGTTATCAATGTTCAACTTACAGTAATGATGGTGTGGAGGGGCATCCAGAGGAACAGGCGGCGCGGCGGGCGGAGGCGCCAGGCTCTGTCTGTATGTTAGTGTGTTGTTGCCGGTCCAAGTGCCTAGAGAAGAGAATAGTTACTGTATGATTATGTTTTGTACCCAGCATTACGTATTTACAGCGGGGTTATTGCGTAACAGACTAAAGCCTTTTGTACACACACGTTTTTCTTGCTGTGAATAACTACGATTTATTCGCCGTGTTCGTCAGAGTCTATGGAAGCTTGCGTGTAAAAAGAGCCTAAGTTCTCATACACACGAGCGGCGACACGCGTCGACGACAGAGGCAGAGTCGAGGGTTGTAGTTGCCTTACACATAGCTTATATTTCCTGTGAAAAACTAGAAACTTTGAATGTTCCTAATAGCCTTGAATACAAAATTAGCTACATAATTAAACACAAATACATACCTTGTTGCTGCTGATGCTGCGTGCGATGTGGCAAGGGGCTAGGTTGAGGTGCAGGACTGCCATCAGTCGTGAATCCATTCTGTTGGGAGCCATCGCCGGAACCAGGGGATACCGTGCCGGCTGCGTGGGTATCTGATGGAAAGAACATATTTTTTAAGGTTCTATTTTTTTTTTCTATTTATTAAAAAACGTTGCCCCACACTAGGAATTTCTCCCGTGTCGTGGGTGCGTTTACATACATTTAAACTCACATATACAAGCAGCCAGACCAGAGTTGTAGAAGATAAAGTCTTTTTATAAGGCTCAGTAGGTAATGACTGTAAAGGATCCAAGCATGACAGCCGGGATCAACGGCTTAACGTGCTTTCCGAAGCACGGAGGGGTCTCGGTATTGAAAGATGGTAGCTTAACCTGATTGATCGACCCGTGCACCTGTTACTACTTAGCCATGAGTACCGTTAATTTATCGTCACTAAACACTACATAAGAATGATACCTTATATGGAGCACAAATCGTGTTTCCTTGTAATTTAAACAAGTTCGAAGCATATCGGAAGTTGACTTTGTTTTTTTATATTTATTTCACACTTTAATTGTGCAACACAAAAAACAAAAAGGACAGTGCAGTGGTATCTTTGTAAATGCAACTACTGTAGGTACACACGACGACATATCTGTACATTTCCAGTTTTAGCTGACCTCGCTTTGTATAGGTTTTTCGGAAGTACACTGAGAAGTCAGCTTATACTAGAAATGTATAGCTTGTCTGCATTTATATGTCGTCTGAAATGAATGTTAAGGTAGAAAACAGGTTTGTCTGCATTTATAACGAAACCACTATAAATGATCGTATTCTTTCTTACTGGAAAATTTGATAAACATGTGAATAAACTTACTAGACAAAGTTTGCGTTAGCTGAGGAGAATCATTGGAAGTTTGATCCGAAGTGAAGAAGGTGGTGGTTGAGCCATCAATGAGCGGTGTGGTCGCACCCGGAGACATAGTCACTGGCATGGCCGCTAAAACACACGCAGCCACGTTAAATAGTCATAAATAATAACTTTCTATAGAGCCTTTGTTGACTTACGATGTCCAATAACAGAATACACGCAGCAGTCAATAATATTAACTTTACAAGAGCCTTGGTAATTTAAAACGTCCAAAAACCATAAAAATGTGAATCAAAATTAAAAATACAAAGTGCAAATCAAAAGAATAAAGCTTACAATGGTTCATTCGTTTAGGCAGCCACATAGCACGAGCGTCCATCGTATCGGGGGGCTCCAGTTTCGGAGCCACCGCCCGTTGTTGAGCCATGGCCATCTGTTGCGGACTGGGTAGCGACATCGGCCGGTTCATTGAAGGCATTTGAGGCGTTGCTGGCGACATTGAAGGGGCTGCAGCCAGGCGAGGTGAAGACATCTGTCCTTGGCCCATTCCTCCTCCTAGCGGCGACTGAGCCCCGACCATTTGTTGCCCCGCCATGGGCCCCGGGTGCGGCCCACACATCTGCGGCGAGGGAGCCGCGTGGCCCATGGGCGGTGCGAGCGGCGCGTGCGGCGGCGCGGGTGCCCGGAGCGGCGTGCGCGGCGCGTGTGTCGGCGAAAACATGTTCGGAACGCCTTCAGGCGCTAGTAACCACATAACGCAAAATAATATTTAGCATGCAGCAAAAAATAAAAGTTACACAGATACTAATGGAATCAACATTTTGGATGAGATAGGCTGGATGACGATGGCAAAAATATGACTTTTCAAAGTCAAAGTCAAATCATTTATTTCAAATAGGCACATAAAAGGCACTTTTGAACGTCAAAAATAAAATTAAAATAAAATTGATTCTAGTCGCCCCTTCCAAAAGGTAGTTTTCGTATGGAGAAGAATGGGCAAGAAACAAGAGGTGACAAAGAATCTTACTTCAACGCTTTCTCACCTACAATAAAAACCGTAATATTAACAATTGGCTTAAGACATTTTTACACAATCAAATAAATAAAGAGAATAGCTCTTTATGTCATCATTCCACCCAAGCTACACCATACAAATGTTTTCTTCCTTCAACTTCACAACAGAAAAACTTCAAATAAAGTCCACTTACTTTGTCCCTGATTAATAATGATATTCGTGGTCTGGAACTGCTGATGGTGATGCGGCATCGGCGTATGATGATGCCTCGGACTGGTCGCATGGTGCTGTATGGTCACCATCTCTCCAGTGTCCATGTCCATGCCGTTCCCACTCAGGCCGGCCGTGTATTCGTCCTTTACTAACCTACTGGGGCCCGATTGCAGGGTGAGACCTGATAAATCTGAAAATGTTTTCTTCATTGGAACACATAAACACACGTACACTGTATTACTGTCGAGCGATATCGACTTTTACTGAGGGAGGACTTGAAGCAACTGAATAAACTGTGAAAGTTTAAAGCAAACTTTTAAGTTAAATAATAATGGCAACTTTTACTGTAGTAGGGGTCTGTCTAGACAGACAATTGTCTAGCCTAGTTTAAAACCAGTTTAACACACAATAGATATTACTAAAAGAAGCATTATTACTAATACTGACCAATTCCTGGGGAGACAACCCTCTCATAATGGTAGGGGTTCACACAGACAGAGTCACATTTTAAGTCGAAAGCAAACTGGCAGAACTTGACGTGTTTTAATTCATTTTTGTGTAGGTCTGGCCACCGCCATATGCGTGCATAGATTACGTGTGGGAAACCTTTTCGACCGGCCACCTGAAACAATAGATTACTAGTTAAACTGGGGCCTTGTCTAGCTGAAAATACGGATGAACTTGGTGCATTTCGTTGTACATTTCTATGGACCTGGGAAGGGGTAGGCCATTTGCATGAATCATCTACAATTCTATTAAAGCCGAAGAGTTTGTTAGTTTGAAGGCGCTAATCTCTGGAACTACCATGTTGTGGTTGGATTTGAAAAATTATTTTTGCATTTGATAGCCGAATTCTTGAGAAAGGTTCTAGGCTATTTAATATCACGCTACGACCCTTAGGAGTCAAGCAAAACGCGGATGAAGTCGCGGGCAGAAGCTAGTTCCAAGATAAAATTGATCGCAGAAAACAAATATTTTTAGTGATCAATCATTTTTTTTAATGTATTTTTGTGGTGTACAGTAAAGTATATATAAATAATAAATAAAGCACACATCTCATTCCAAAAAAATATAAAGTTAAAAGTGTGTGGTTTGAGAGAGGTGATTGATTTATAAATAATTTGAAGCACCACTGAAAGACTGCATGTTACAATATATGATTTTCAACCAATAGTACAATATTTGTTTTTCAACCAATAATGAGACCATTATTGTATGTTGAGAAATGAAAACTTTATGAAAAATACCCTAAAATAAATGAAAATAATGAAAATGTGCAATACTGTTGTATAAATTTTTCACATGGCTCCATTCAGAGTATGCGAGATCTTAGGGGTAGAAAGTGGGGAGAAAGGTAAACCCAGTCAACTTCAGAACCTCTCTGGAAACCTAAGTTCTACACAATTACTGACAAATGCTTGCACTGACTGGACTGGTCCATTCAAATCTGTGTGGCACTTTCCTCAAAAAACTCAGACATCAATCTACATGGTCTGGACTGTAAAGAGACTGTGACGTCTGAGTTTATTTCGATCTTTCTTCACAGAGTAGTCAGATAGGAAATGCTGACCTAATCTAGCTTTTTTTTTAATAATATGACATTTAAAAGTTATTCCAATACCCTATTTATAGAATAAACCATTTCAGTTCATTAAGGAAATAGGATGAATTATTTACTTATTCAGACAATATTTACTTACAGTAGTGCTACGGAAATCTAGTCTAGCAAAAAAGTCATTGTCAAACCCTTGCTCAAGTTATATGTGGTAGATAGATAGATTGAATACTGTTTATGGTAAACCTAGCTCAAAACAAAAGGCAAAGAAAAGTTCAGCCTGTCAACTATACTTGAACTTATAATCGTATTCAGTAATTTGACAGTTCAAAGCAAAATAATGTTACCATACTACAACTCGTGGCGAGTTCGCTGCACACTCGCCGCGCTTTCCACTCGCTCGCAACTCGCTAGTGTGATAAAGCCCGAAAGTTATTTGATAAATGATTTTATTTTGTAAGTAGGTTTGTACAAACACTTTTACATGTCAATCATATTTTAAAACTAGATGAGGTTGGTGTTTCCTATCTGACTAGTCTGAGAAGAAAGGCTGAAACAAACTCAGAGGTCACAGTCTCTTTTAAAGTCCAGACATAATCTTGGTCAGATCATATGAAGACAAAGTAGATTGATGTCTGAGATGGTTTTTTGAAGAAAGAACCAAACAGTTTGTTTTTTTATTTTACTACTAATATAATGTATTCTGAATTTAAGTAATGAAATCCAATTAAAACTATCTTTATGGTTTATTATAAAGTCCATTAATTTTACATTTTTTTTTAAATCTTATATATTTCTGATCCTGCTCTGTCCGGCTCCTGGGCAAAGACCTTCCTCCACTCCTTCCATGTTTAGTTTAACAGAGACAAACATCCACTTCTTATCATGGATTTCAGAGAGTTCACTGTCTCACCCATCCAGAATATCTTACTCATTCACCCACAAATCAATCTACTTTTGTCAAGTTGTACAAGGTTGTCAACCATTATCTTTTAGTATTGTAAGGAAATTGTATTTTGGTGAAGTAGTATCCCACTGAAATATGTGATATTATATTAAATAACTAACTGGTCAAGTAATTACCTGTAATCTGCCATCAAGGGTCCTCTGTATCGTTACACATTTACTTGGATGAGCTCCATTGGTTGTTATTGCCGTTATGAGAGAGTCTAACTCATCTCGCTTCTCTTTTAGTTTCTTCACGAGGGACTCAATGGCACGCTTGGAGAAGCCCTCACTCTCTCCTCCCTGTCTATGGCACATCAGCGAGTGCACGATGCTCAGGCATGCATCCGCCGACGTTGGTGCCGTGGTATTCATGACTGTGGAGGCAATATACAGAATTGTAGGTTACAAATACAGCAATTCGTAGATATAGCGATAGTAGAACGCACAAATTGACGACTAGAATTAAATAGAATGCTGCAATGCTATAGAAGAAGTAATTAGACAAAGTAATCAGCACATAATTAATTTCAAATCAGAATACTAAAGTACAAAAGATAAATAATAGAGAACGACAATATTGTGTAACATATTTGTTAAACTTTAAGTTAGGCTGTCCTAGATACGGCTAGGAATATAATTTATATCAGAAATTCACAAAAATAAGTCATAATAAAACTGAAAATAAAAGGAATTATTCACTTAACGAAATGATCTGTTCTAGGGTATCTAGGAGCTAGGAAATTACCTGATTGATGCACCAGATTTGCTTTAAATATTTATAAATGAAAGCATTTAATCACTTTGCTTTTATTCACTAAAGTAATTTGTAAATTACCGAAATTAATTTATTTTATTGTGAGACGATACCAAAACAGAATGCGACATTTTGGCGGTCCATAGACAGATAGAGTGAAGAATGTTGCCATCATCAGCCATTTCATAAAATATTTTTTTTAGAACCGCGACTTTTTGCTTCATGGAACCATAGAAATAGTAAATCAAATCAAATCAAAAGTCATTTATTCAAATTAGGCTGAGAATCAACACTTTTCGAACGTCAAAATTGCAAAAGACAGTCCCCCAAAAATGCCCGCCCTTCACCACTTCCTAGTGCTATCGCTGGGAAGAAGAAGTGGCGCACAAACTCCCTAGCAGCACAGCTGTCTGTTCAGTTAGAAAATAGTTGATTTTATACAATACTAGGAACCTATGTTCAGCAATTAATCTCACAAGAAAATTAAATTATTTGCCTTATGTCAGCTAGCCACGCCAATATACCAACAAATATAATAAAAACTATACGTACTCAAGCTAAAAAATAATTAATTAAAATTAAAATGTAAATAAAAACTTACTACCCAAATCAAAGCCTCCAGGCATAAGGAGCGTGACAGCATACATATTTATGCATTGCTGGTTTCTGTTCACATAACTGTCACTTAAGTCACAAATATGACTATCGAAGTAAAATAAATAAATAAGTGCTGAAATTTATTTGTTTTTTTTTTTAACACTAATATAAACTATATACAAGTATAAAATACAAAAAAAAATAGAAAAGGGCAGGAGCTGTCAATGGGATAAGTGCCCAAAAGGCTGGCAGCATTACCACGTTGGATGGCAATGCTGATTCTTTGGGCTAAGAATAGGCCAGCCTTCTGGTCACGTGAAGAGTCAACCAACCGCTTGGCGATGTCCCGAAAAATTCGATGAGCACTCGGACCCCAGGGCCCTACTGTTTCAACCCCAAACGGCTCAAACATATAGCTCCCAATAAGGTTGTTATATTTGCGCCGTTTGAGGTTTTCTGCTCCTGTAGCAGCCGCCCCAGCACAGCCTGCCGTGCTAGGAAGATGGGATGGCGCGAGGGTGTCAACACAGGTTGCATCCCACACCAAAGGCCTACCCAACTTCCAAGGCATTATGGTCATTCCATCGGGCCTCTTTCCATCGTCGCGTGCCAAGCCATTGGGTTCTAAAACAGCTGGCACCCCCGCCGGAGACAAGAGCCCGACGGATGATGTCGTTAATGCTGGCGTGCCTTGCCATCCGTCCAGCGCTCTTGCTGCAGGATAGGCCATGGTGTCCGAGGTAGTCGACTGCTTCACCGCATTAACAGCGATGTGGAGCTACGCAAGGAGCGCCCAGACGCAAACATGTAGCGAGCCGGAATGTAGTGTCACCCAGCATAGTGCCTATATTGGGTGACGGTAGCGCCTGAAGCCAGAGGCCTGACTCCCATTCACCCACAGCCAGCAGGCGGGCACGCTCAGCAGTATTAGTGGACGTATTAATAAGTTTATTCCGTACCAACCTGCAGAGCGGCTCATCCCACTGTCTCTGGGAAGACGGGTTCTCGGGCTGAACCGTGTCCGGTAAATAAATAAGTAAATAACAATAACCTGTCAGTAAGCTAATTCTGGAGAAAGAACATAAACAATCTTCAGTCTTGCGTTAAATTAAGGCGACCAACTATTCATATCGTGTAAGTAGTCGTTGATGGAATAGTATGCCTTTAAACAAATGTTGGATTTTACTTGAGCTTTAAACGCATTAAAAGGCAAGTCTAGCAAAGAAGAGGGTATCTTGTTATAAAAGGTTATACCAAGCCCAACAAATGAGTTATGAACCTTATTAAGCTGGTTAAAGGGGGCACGTAGTTTGTCCTTATTTCTAGTGTTAACACTATGAATATCACTGTTTTTAGTGTAAAAGTGTAAATTTTGCCTAATATATATTGGCTATTGGCAAAGATAAATTGTGATGCAACCGTGAGAATACTTATATCTTTAAAAAAAAATCTATTATAGAAACTCTGGCACCTAGCTGGTAAATTGTTTGAACAGCTCGTTTTTTATGGACAAATATATTTTGTATATCAGCGGCTTTGCCCCACTGCAGAATACCGTAGGATATGACGCTGTAAAACTAACTAAAATAGACTAAACGAGTTGTATCAACGTCAGTGTATTGTCTTACTTTCCTGATGGCGTAGGCAGCCGAACTGAGCCTTCCTGCTAGACTTGTTAGATGAGGTCCTCACAATCAATTTGGGTCCCCCATTGCCTGGGGTTCCGGGTCATATTTTCCTGATTAATTCTTTAAAGTCTTCAACATGCATGAAGAGTACCCTAAAAATTAAAACCCTACACATTTTCTTAAGTGTATTGTATCAAATGTTACGATTAGACAAATATTTTATCGAGTTTACACACGCTAAGCAGTTGGCATGTGTTAGAGTGAGAAAAGGTTACATGCTCTGTGAGAGTGAGTTTGAAACTCATCATCATCGTCCGTTGCGTGTTGTACTTCTTTTCAAGGGACATTATACCACTGGCGGACTAAGAGGGCTTGACAGGTGCGGTCCCAAAACCCGAGAAATACTGTCTAATCATACCAAAATATGTTCAGTAAGTAAAAGGTAGTTTTTAGTTGGACCCCTACCCTACCCTAGGCATGCTAAGTATGAAACTATAAAAAAATTTCGAGCGCGCTCCGCTCGCTCTTGCAAACTACATTTTCTTTTTTTCTCAGACTTCTCTGTATAAGGCTACAATGAAACTCTTATTTATATTTCGCTAACCACTAATTAACAAATGTTTATTAAAAAGGGGAGGATCTTCTATTTCTGTATCAATAGTCAAAATAAAACCTAACATTTTCTAGGCAGCTTGCTAAATATTTCGACGTTCATTTCTGGGCGGCATTTAGCTTTACCGCCCCGGGTCCTAAGCTTAGTTTGCCACTACATTATACTTGATTATTCACCTTAGGGCGTTATGCTTTCACCAAAGAGGACTATCCGACTCGGTAACATGACACCGATATCATCGGCCTTCCAACAGTGCCTACTTAGATACATGGCTGTATATGGTACTCTAAAAATATACGATATTATTTAAAAATACAAAATCCTTGACTCAGTTTTATTGTTTTTTTTCACTAAATAGATGTTTTTTAAACAAAAACCACAAAGTAATAAAAAAATGCCTTTTTTTGTAAAACATGACAACAATAACATGATGTCAGTTAAAACGAAACGCAAATATCTGTCGAGTTGGGTGATGACAGCGAGTTTTGACAAATTCTCGTTTTTAATTTCTTCAAAAAAGTCAAAACGAGTTAAAAATAATAAGAATTAATGAAAATATCCATTATAATTAATTAGTAGTTGCTACAGAATTGCTGTATCCATATGTTCGTTGTAAATTAATATTCGCGAATAAAGTGGGTGGATTCCGTTTGGACTAATAATCGTAGTGTTATTTGTGTCATGCCCGCAAAATCGACGATATGTGTTGATGATGAGAAGCAGATGAAAAATGAAGGGTGTCGATAGTGTAACAGGCGACCGTGAAGGCATGACACATAAACCGATTGTTACATGTAAGTTTCTACTCCTTATGTTTATGCAAATCTTTGATTATTTTTATGTGGATAAACAATTGATTTTTTATTGATGTTAGGCGCGGGAGACTGGAATCTGTTTTGCACCCTAGAGGCGCCCCTAGTGGCCGCCATACCGCAGGACTCATGTGAATGGAGACGGTCATATGGACGGGCCACTAAGTCTGTGTATTTGGAGGCTTCGTTCACCAAGTATAATAAAGACAGAGCTCAGCCTGAGTTGAACTTATTGAAGAAGCCAATATTCCATATTTATTGGACGGACTGTGTGGTTTGTATATTTTTGTTTACGTTTTGATATCCCATTGTTGAATTTGTTACACATTGAATAGATTATTACATTGTTAAAATCTATTCAAACCAAATCAGGTTTAACTTTATTTTCTTGAAGAATTTTTTGCATTTTACCCAATATATTCTGTTAGCTTTTTATTTGGTCAGATAAAAAATATTTTGTTAAATAATCTTGGATTGAGGCGACGCTAGAATAGGATACCTGGAAGGGTTTGGGAAGGCCATTGCTCAGCAGTAGGAATGTGTAGGCTAACAAAAAAAAAACTGCCAAGTAACAAAGCTACTCTTTGGTCAAAATTAACTATTTCTATCATCTATTCTGCAGTTTGTAAATACATACCTAATAAATAAAGAGATTCACTTTACAATTTATAATATTAATGTTGGTTTCAACCATACCCAAATGGTCAACGAACAATAAAAAAATAGATTTCTGATAAGGTTGTGTTGTGTTCTACTGATAAGATTTACTTATTGATTTTTACCTAAAGTTCTTATTTGATAGCATTATTTGCTTTAAAAAATTGTTGATAATAAATTCAATAATTAAAACATGTAAGTGTGTTGTGTTTTTTGTAACTAGTACAATGCATTTACTTGCGTAACTCACACAGTAAAGTAATTATTACTTTATTTGTAGCGTATCTGGGTTGATTGAACAATTATGCAATGCACCCATTGAAAAGAGTATGCTTAGATAGTTTGGTTACGTTGAAAGGATGAATGAAGGGCGACTAACAAAAGGTATTTACAAGGCAGATGTGAGTGGAAAGGGACACTCTAGGAGGACATATAGTGACCTTATCGGTGATGCTCTTCAGAAAGGTCAGGTGCGTAGTACTCGCAACCAGTGTGCGTGTATGACCAGATGTATGAACGTAAACGAGGCAAAAGGAGTATGTAAGGATCATAGCAGGTGGAGTACTCTAGTTTCTGCCTACCTCCACGGGAAGAAGGTGTGAGTTTATTTATTTATATATACTTTATTGTACACCAGAAAATACATAACAAAAAATAGTATCAATCATTTTATGCATGTATGTGTATTAAGTAAATAATTATTGTATTTCCTGATTTAACACATCCCTACTTCCCAATAATAATATTATAAATTTAATTATGTATTTGGTACTGTGAAATAAGTCCATTAAATGATATTTAGGATGAAACTCATAATGTGGGTATTTTGATTTCAATTTTGCAACTTCTTACCTATCACAAAAGTAATATCAAAACTTCAATCTCCTTTAACAGGACATAGAATACTACAAAACAACTCTAAGAGAAGATATAGAGGCATGGCTGAAACAACTGGAAAAAAATGGCATAACGGACTGGATGATAATATTAGTAGAAACTTATGACATACGAAAAACAAACAAATTATTACCGAGGACCACAGTCTTGGACAAAATCAAAGGTGATTTTGGCATAAAACAAACGGAGGATAGATTTATATCTGTTATAAATCCTATCAAATCTGAGGCAAGGAGTGCAGAGTCATGGAGGGCATTAGTAGCAAAGATTAGACATTTTGTCCTCGTGGCATATAATAAGGCTCTTATAAAATTTGAGGAATATATGAGAGAACAGAGAGAGAAACGTAATGATCCAGATTGGGATTTTTGTAAATATTTTATTCTGCAGGTAAGGAATTCTATGTGAAATACACACTTTACTCTATAATAAATTTAATATTTTAAGCACATCAATTTTGGCCAACTGTAATCCTTCAGATTGTCATTTGTCATATCCTGTGCAAAATGCCTTACTCTTTCAAAATATTTTTTACTGTAAAAAAATGCCCTAAAACTAATTTATTTTTCAGGAACAACTAGCATTTGTCTTAGAAATGCTAGGCTTGTATGACGAGGCGTTAGTCCAGTATGACGAATTAGATGCTCTGTTCTCTCAATTTGTGCTCAATTCTAATGTGACAGAGAGTCCAAAATGGCTTGAGACATTCAAGCAACCTGTGACTTCTTGGCAAGCGGTGCGGTTAACTGCCTTGGTTCCTCAACATCTTAGAGAGCTGATTATTAAGAATAAAGCCTCCCTGTTGGATTTCAGAAGCTATTTGTTTCAACGTCAAAGTGCCATGTTACTACCTTCATCGAAACCTTGGGAGGTATGTTGAAATTATCAGCTTTTAATACTTATTTATTTATAAAAAACTGTTGTTTTGTTGAAAATTATGTAATGATTTCCCTTATTACCGTTTTAACAAGCTATTTCAGTATTTTCCCACGGGAATCAGGGAAAAAAACATGGAATATATGTGGTATGTATGCTCTTATCACCCTGCTCCAGTGACTTTATTAAAAGGATTAGTCACTACATTGCATTTTTATCAATAAACAATGCACTATAGTAATTTGTTTGGTCCAAATAATACTCAATTGTATTATTGTGTGCCTAAACAAGTTGCGTATTTATATAGAATGTGAAACTGAATTAATGCACATTATGAAAGTAGTTTGTTCAGAATCGTTTACTGAATAATTTCTGTAATTTTTAATATAGGTAATATTTTATCCCAAAAATAATTAAAACCACGTAAATGACTGTCACACTTCCGCTGTACAGTCAAAACAAACCAAAATGGATGAAATACCCACTGAGCTAGACCCATATACGAGTGCGACTGTGTGCATGCGTACATTTGTAATGTGACCATAATTTTCTCCCACAATCAGTATAAGTAATTTATTAAAAAAACAATGTTTTTTACATAATAATAAAAATTCAGTGTATGTATTATGACTATAACATAATATTCTAATTGGGGTGTCTGGTGGTGTGCGTTAATTCCGGGACATTTTGTATATTAGAGTTGCTTGTTAACAGCGAATAATGCCTGTTTTCACTAGGCGACACCTAAATGAATGCTGTTGGTTTTTCACCGCTCGCAAACGCTGTATCTAATACAGCGTTTTTCAAGAACGGTCCCATAAATATCGTTTTTAAAGCTATCACAGTATCCATGACACTTACATGCATCTTATATCTAACACGTCGTGCGTAACATGAAATATAACCCCGTCTGACGTATCGTTGCCCACGCGCACCTGAATACTGAAATTATTAACACACGGCCACTTATTCTGATTTATTAGATTAATCTTTACTAGTTTTACATTGCTTAATGATGCTTGTAGGCAATTAGTGGACATTGATATTAGCTGATGATAATCAGTCTCAAGTCTGCTGAACATGGGCCACCAATAACTACTACAAGTAATAGACAAACTGGAATGTGTCTAAATCACAAACGCGTGGTAGAAAAATCCATACGGTACTAATATTGTAAATGCGAAAGCAACTGTCTGTTTGTTTTACCTTTTCACGCCTTAATGGCAAAACGGCTTTCGTTAAAATTTGGCACACAGGACATCTATCGCGATCCTTTGCTCAACACAAACGTAAATTAGGAGTCAAGGGCCACTGTGGCACTTGACTCCTAATTTGCCTTCATGTAGGTACTTGCTTAGCAAGACTAGCCAGGGGGTCTACTCCGAAGTAGTATCGGCCGAATGATCTGCCGTTTCCTGCTACAAAGTGACTATTTGGTTCGGTCGGTTCCGATCCTACACTCCACAACTACACGACACAAATGAGCCGATCCGATTTTTTTTCTCATTTTTCAATAATATCCGGTTCGGCCATGTGTCGGTCCGATCCGAACATTGGCACTTTGCACTTCGGAGTAGGCCCCCAGGTAACCCGACAATGACAACCTGAAGGAGGTGGTTACTGCCTAAAGGCCCTAGCTAACGGTAATAGGCCCTTGCCCTATTACATGGCACTTAAACACAACTGGCAAAATATGGGTGTACTATAGGCATCTCTGCCTAACCCTCCGGTAATTACAGGCATGATGTTATGCTCAACAAAATGATGGAATACGCATTGTTGAGTAGGTACTTACTCTCTTGCAAAAAAGCCTTTCTCCCATTTCACGAGTAAACACTAGAAAAAAAGACTCGGCTAGCATACAAGCAAATAGCTAGCCTATTTCAAGTAATGATATACAGTATATATGATGTATGTGCAAACAATCAAACGCGAGCATTGAAGATAATTACGAACCAATTACTGTCCAATACTGTGAATTATTTATAACGTCGAATGTTTGTGCTGAATTGTTCGTGGAGTACTTCTTGGTAAAGATTCCATAGCTAGCATATTTCTTTTCATTCGTTTGAACGAGTTGACACTAGAAAATGCCTGCTGTTTGGATGGTAAATCTTTTGTTACTAAGCTAGAAAGTTTTTGTTTTTCTAATATCAACTCAACTTCTCAACACCTTTTTCCACAACCTTCTTCTTCAACTTCTTTAACCAAACTTTCTCAAGCCAAAAAGCTAAGTAAGATAAAATCACGTAGTATACCTTTTTTATCGGTTACATAACAAATGGCAAGTATAACTGGCGAAATGTGGGGAGTATGTACAGACGCCAGCACATCGAGCTACTACAATCTGTCAAATTTCTTTAATAGATTTTCAACTTTATCGCTATAGCATTAGGTTCAAGGTTGATTGGGAAAATTTGACAGTTTCGGGTAGCTTGACTTGCTGGCGTCTGTACTATACACCTCTGCCCTACCCTTTGGGGATTACAGGCGTAATGTTATGTGTTAAGATATCACAGACATTACACTGAATCGAACTTCTGCATACTGCAAATAGCGAAGAATCCACAGTGATAACTTATGCCCGAGACACATTTGTATCTATAGACCTTGTCTGAGGTAGCAGCGCGGTGCGGGAGGGGTGTAATGACGTGATGCGAGAGCTCAGTAATTCGTCAACTTGTGACAACTATCACCCCTCCCGCACCTCGCAGCTACCTCAGGCAACGTCTCAGTTAAGCGGTCGGCCTATAGTCACGGTACTCCAATAATATTTCACTTTGATTAACGTGTACACCTGTATATTTCAAACCAATATTTTCCCCATGGCCAGCCATGTATAACGCACATGACTTATCATTACCAATGCTCCGTATTTAGTAGTGTATTGACTGTTGCGGTAGGTCAAGTGCGGACAATAAAGGTGGGATTATGTCACTCAGGAAATAAGTCATTACGGTATAAAAGAATGATGGTATAATAATAAACTGGATGAGCGGTTAAACTGTTAACTGTTGATGTTTATCATGTGTGTCATATTTAGAACAATATGGAGTGATGTGACAATGTGTTTATTTACGGTAACCTGCAGCACGTTTAAAATAGTCTGTTTATAATTGTCATTTTCGAAGATAGTTGGTGCAATTGACAACTTTAGCGTAAAAGTTTATTGAGTCGATTTCAAAATCTAGTCAATCATAGTAGTTTTTTTCAATTTGCAGGTCAGTGTCAGGTTGTATGTTGACTACAATATGATTCGCGACAGTAACAAATATGACCGTGACGTTACAGAATTATAATAATTAAAATTATCAATATAACCCTCTAAGTTCATATAATCCTATGGAATAACTTTTCATGAAATATCAATATCATTCGGGCTACCATTAATTATTACGCACACAATACAAATGAATATTGACAGCGTAGTGGAAAGATAAATATGTTCACCTGTATACCAAATAGCTGGTTCAACTGTAAAGTATTCAAATACCACCCTATATTTTCCTTCCAGATCGCGTCCCGCTGCCTATCCACCGTCCACAATACTCTAGTGGAGCTATCCCTACTCGGCGCAACCGCAGTGGAAGGGGCAGCCGCATGCTGGGCGCAACTGGCATGCGCAGAAACGTTGCGCGCATGTGAAAGATTGGCCGCTAATAATAATGCGCTTGATATGTGTACTGCTACTCAAGCGCCACTTTTGCATAATGCAAAGGATAAGGTAAGCAGTCAATGATTAGAGTAGGGTTTGACTAGCATGCGCACAAACATTGTGCGCATGTGAGGAACTGGCAGCTAATAACAACGTATTAGATATGTGTAATGTTACTCAAGCTCCTCTAGTGCATAATGCTAAGGATAAGGTAATTAAAAATATATATGTTTAGTTCAACTAGCACCAGCTAACTATATGTGTTCATATACGTTGCGTGTTTGTGTGACTACTAATAACAAACCACCGAACAAACAAGTTTTTTAATGACATCACAAAGCTTTACAATACTACTGGTATCGTTTAAAAACGGGGCTTGTAGCTAAGTAATAACAGCCGCACTTATCGATCGATCAGGTTAAGCTACGCTTACTGCGGTCGGTCAGTGGATGGGTGACCATCTTTACATACCAAGACCACTCCGTGTCTCGAAAAGCACGTTAAGCCGTTGGTTCCGACTGTCATTCGTGGCTCATTGACAGTCGTTAGGGGTCGTCAGAAGTCCGAAAGTGGCAACCAGTCTTACCAAGGGGTATCGTATTACCTAGTAACTGGGTTGTGGAGTTACCCACTCCACAACCCATGTAAAATACTGATATCCAGCCAGGCGCCGTCGCAGCCCAAGATTTTGGGGGGGATCACCAAGTAGTAAGTTAGTAAGGTAAGTAAATCATGCAGACTCGACAGCTTGAATGATTTTGGGGGATCATGACACCCAATATATTATATTATATATATATTATATGATATATTATGATATGACATAATCGTAATTTAATTTTTGTTACACAACCCGATATCAATCACCGACAGCCGAGCCTCTTGGACACGCCCTTGACGACTACTGTTGTTGTTGGTTTAAAAGATGGCTCCGAGCCAGCACAGTTGAATGAAAACAAGTGACAATATTGCTTTGTTGAATGATGTATCCTTGTATTACGTTAAGATTGCTCAAAATGGCGTAATTAGTTACTTTTTTAGTGCGCGCATCCGAGTCCAACTTGGCCAGTTTATAGATTATTTTAGAAAGAAAAATTATTCTCGGACTAGGCAATTTGTTATTTAGGTAGTGGGGATTGTGCCGTAAACGAGAGAAGCTTGTATGACTCCACAATACCCTGTCCATTAGGTTAACCGTTTTTTGACAGCTGTCTTAGAACGTACATATTCCAGATTACGTAAAAGTTAACTTTAAAATGCATAATAAAATAAATATATAAACTGCCTTATCTTATTTATGGCTTCTTACAGACATTATAATACCGTACGTGTATCAATCAATGTATTGCGTGTTGCTGACATCACTAGTTCCGTCTGTCAAAAACGGTTTACCTAATGGACAAGGTATAGATGACGTTTTCATCGGTGTTATGGTTGCTTATAGTTTTACTCACATGCACAATTTAGAATGATTCATTCTTACTATGTTATAAGCTCATGTATAAGCACATTATTTTGTGTCTGAAACCTATCAGGGAATCCTGAAACATGCGTTGTTATGCAAATTTGTCAAAATTCATAAACTCAATTAATTCCACAAAAGTTAAAATATTATGAGTGCACAAAACGTAAAGAAAATGTCATGATGCATGTTGATACTTCTATGACTATTAACATACATCAGGAAAGATTTAGCTTTCCCCATCACAATACATTAACTAAATTATCCCTATATTTCTAACTCCATAATCCTTTGTTACAGCTCCACGAATTAGGAAAACTCTGTGGCCTCCTCCCCGGCTCGCCAGACCCTTCTTCAGAACAACTGCACCTAGTAGTCATGTTATCAGCAGGAATGGGAGATAACGAGACCAACAACCAACACCCAACCCCAACTGATAGACTGAAAGAAGCGTTGTGTAGCAAGACCTGCTTCCAGCAGTATTACTTGGAACTGGCTGAGCTTGCTATGGGAACTTATAAGCATATTGGACGGCTAAGGTAAGTTTTCATCGAATTTTACTCTAAGTTTAGTTTTACTTTAAGTTTTTTTTAGGTGACCAAATCTGGGCTTGGTCCCCTTTGGATTGCATTAAAAGTGCCTCTATTAGCGACAAATCTATTGCCGCCCATTGTATATTTTGTATTGTTTCATGTATTTTTTATGCTATGTATTTTTGTGGTGTACAATAAAGTATATATAAATAAATAAATAAATCTTGGTCGGTGACAATAAGACCAACAACCAACATCTAACATCCAAACCTGACTGATAGGTCGAACGAAGCGTTGTGTAGCAAGATCTATTTCCTATTTACTTGGAAATGTTAAACTCGCGTCAGGACACGTGACCTGATCGAAAATTCGTAAGACGGAGCTCGCGTCAGGACACGTGACCTGATCGAAAATTCGTAAGACGGAGGGAGAGTAGACCACATTCCAAAATATCAAGAATGCACAACGTTAATATTCAAGTTTTCACTTCTGCCGGCACTCCCGGAGTGCAACCCGTTTTTTTTTTAAATTTATTATTACTATTGCTTCGATTCTTACAAAACTTTCACAATTTCAGGTTCGCCCGTCTAATAGGCCGGGACTTAGCCGCCTTCTACTCTGAGTTAGGCGAGACCGGTAAAGCGGTGGTATTCCTCATGGATGCGCTAAGGTCTTATGAGGAGCAAGGCTGGCGGGACCTGGCTGCACAGACCAGGCTCGAGCTAGTGGCGGCTGCTAAGAAGATGAATGATATGGATAGGTAAGTTTTTATCAATAGAAGTAGGAGTTTTTAAAGCTTTGAACGTACCTATGATTTTAAAATTGACATTCTCGATTACCGTTCTGAAAAATGTTAATAAATTTTAGTTTTTATCCTACATGTAACGTGTTCCCCGACTAGACAGAGACAGAGAAACACAGCTTACAATTGCGAAATGTAGGCTGAATTAAAGATGAGGATCCTTTGTCCGCCAGTGGCAGTACTATCTGCCTGGTAGACTGTTTAGACTGATTTGAAAATAAAATCTGTGCTTTTTAATCGAGACTTAAGGTGCGTTTCCATTAAGGCGGAGACGAGCGGAACGGAGAGATGTGCAGGAATCGACCAATCACATCATCACGTCTCTTTTGTGGTTGCTTGATTCCTGCTCGTCTCTGCTCCGGTCCGCTCGTCTCCGCCTCAGTGGCAACGCGCCCTTAAGCGCTTTTATTGGGCATGCTTGTACTCTAATTGCGTTACTTTTACATTTTCTCCTTTCAGATACACAAAACTCTCAGCAACAATAGCAAGCACAGCCGAACTAGAGATCCTAGTCAGAAACTTCTATTTCGAGGAAATGATGAAATCCATTCGAGAGGACCTATCCAAAAAGACCGAAACAGTCCTCACAGAGTTGAACGAATGTTTCAAGGTCGTATCAGCGACCTTAGTGCCGTCGGAACGTGGTGTTTATATCACTGACAATAAGGTTCAATGTCGCATGACGGTGGTGAGTTACTTGCCGAAGGATGTGACTTGTACCAGGGCAGCAATAAGTATAGAGAGGTGTAAAGATGACAAAGCAGAGAAGAGGACCCCTGTTAAAAGTTATAAGACTGATTTAAGTGTTAGCGGTAGTGTGGGCTCGCCGAAACGGGGGCCGGTTGAGCCTGAAAGTGAAACTACTAACTTAATTACAAGGTGAGACTAAATTGCAGTATTTATTCAATTATGCCGTAAACATACAAAGGGCCCCACCATTTGGTTTTATATTCTTTTGTGTATTTTGGCTACTGGAGTTTTTACCAGTTTCGACCATTTCCAATTATATCACAGTAAAGTATTATTATCTCACGAAGCGACGTGCGCTTTACTTGTGGTAACCAAGTGTACAAACACGCTGTGCACATGTGTGCGTGAATATGAGTAGCGTCAGCACATAACACTCACACACACACTTCCTACTTCGCCATTGTCTCGGACGGTACCGAGAGCTCCTGTGCCTACACACACATTCACACCGTGTTTCTACACTTGGTAACCACAAGTAGAATTTAAAAAAATGACAACGGTAAATGGTGCCATTACATTTTTTTCACTTTTAAATCATTAATTTAACTGATGAATCAATAACAATATTTTTCTAATTTCAGCATAAGACTGGACGATTTAAAACCCAAGAACCCTTTACTAAACCCTTTACACATAACCTCACAACTTCACTACAAAGAAGATAGATCCCTACAAAAAGTCACCGTTGAATGTCAAAACCCCAAAGTAACCCTCAAACGTTCCGACAGCTGCAAATACCGGAAACCCTCCGCAACGATGCGACACAGTTACGATAACTGTTTTTCTGTAGATATGGTTATTTTAACACCTGGCTCAAATGACCTGGTGTTAGACTTTGTGGCGAGTAAATGTGGGACGTTTAAACTTGGGCAGGTTTGTGATTAATCGTTTTGAAACAACTTAATTCGAATGGCTTATAGACAAATCCTTTAGAGTACAAAGGTTCCCAGTGATTATTTCATAATATGAATTTATAATTTGAAGAATGATCTTAGGTAATGACCTAAGATCATTCTTCAAATTATAAATTACCCTGATAGAAAAAAATTACCCTGTATACACAATGGTGTATACAGGGTAATTTTTTTCTATCCAGTATGTGTAAGTTCTAAACTACAGGTCATAGTAAAAACGCTGAAAGGAACCTTGTGCTTAAGTTTTAAAAAGAAAAAAAAAACACCCTGTATAATAATGAATTATTGATATACGAAATAAGACATGGATGGTAATGCATACTTCATTAGCTACACAAATGTTATGAATATTCAATCAGACAAATTAATTGTTTACCAAATTGACACCCTACGTGAATTTTCTATAACCATATGTTATAACCATTTCATACAACTGTCAAAGAATGGCAGTTGTCATTTGAATATGCAGGCAATGTACAAGAACAAATTTCAACAATTAATTTCCCATAGATTACCTATTCAATAGCATTGCATGATAGTTTTGGCGAGTTACAAAAAAATTGAGAACCTGACCAACTGTAATGTTCTACAATTCTTGCAAATAAATAATTAATTTAATTGCATTTCAGGTTTCTTTGATAGTGGAAGGGAAATTAGAGTTCTTATCGAATGTTCTCATTGGCAATAAGATGGGGTGTGAGGTGGTGACGCAGGGGGTGAACGTGTTCTTAAATAAGGTGGAAGCGAAGAAGGATCTTGTGGCTGGGTTGGAACAGGCGATGGAGTTGGTGGTGACGAGTGGGAGCTCACATATTGAAGAGGTTTGTTGATTCTTTATAATAATAAATATAAACATAAAGATCAGGTCATAATGGCGGCTTTACTGGACACACAAAGAAGAAAATTGATTTAGCCGACGTCAGAAATATGTGGGCATTGAATTTGCTCACTTCCGTAATAGAAGAAAGCCTAAATCAAAAGTTTAGGACCACAACATATAGGGCGCCCTGTCATAACTCGATATACAACATTATGCACAAGGTTTAACAATCCCTACTAGTCCCCAGCTCAGCTCGATGTCTTAAACCATAATGGCTGAAATTTGAAACCGAGATGCTAATTCAAAACACATTAAAAAGATTTACAGTCGCGTAAGCAAAGTTTTCTATCTCAGATTTTGCGACATCGCCTCGCGGTTTGGAGTTCTAGCCGTATACAATACTCTTTATTATTTACAATTACATCATATAAATTGTAGACGTAAATATAGAAATTTTACATAGGGTGACACAATGGGCGGTCTTAACCCTAAGAGCGATCTTTTAATGACAACCTTTGGATGGATTAAAAAGGGGATGAAGAGACAAATACTGTAGGCAGTAGTGGGCTAGTACTAGTGTGTACTGTAGGCGTATAGTACTTAGTCAGCAATAGCTTTAACAAAGCAACATTTTTCCTTACCCAGAACACAACAATACTTCTCAAGACGTCATCAGGTCTGCTCATCCGCTTCGCCGACAGTGAAACAGCGATGTCGCGCGAGCTATCCATCAAAGTGGCTTCTATGGAGCCGTTCCAGACCACCCGGGTACCTTTGAGGCTGTTGTCCACCTTGCAGCCTAGGAAGGAGAAGAGTATTGAGCATACTGTGAGTTTAAAATAGGTTTTATTTAGGTATTGTGTGAGGTTTTAAACTTTGCGGATCGAGGAGTGCAGAGGATTTTCTGGTAACATTGAAAAATATACTTTAGGATTATCACCATAAAGGGCAAAGTTGTGCAAACTTTGACGTAAAACTGAGCAATGCTGCAAAATCTTGTATTTTAAGCATAACTAACAGTACTGGTAACATTGAAAAATATACTTTAGGATTAGCACCATAAAGTGCAAAGTTGTGCAAACTTCGACGTAAAACTCTGAGCAATGCTGCAAAATTTTGTATTTTAGGGAATGAACATTTTACCTACTGAGATAAAATATTGTTGCGCGCCACAATTAATGCCTGATACATGGTGACATTAGTTACCACTAGCGCCATCTAGTTTCGAGTAGCTGAACTAATAGTCACTTGTGCCATCTATTGTCGAATAGCTGAACTAATAGAGTCACTGGCGCCATCTATTATCGAGTAGAGATGTCGGTGCTGGAACTTACTAGAACTGTCGACATCTGGTCAGTTGGGGCCGGTATGTGTTCGAACATTCTAGATGTTTCTACAATAGAAGGTTCTGGAATTATCTGCGGCACTATATAAGGCCGGGACTAGCCGCGACCAATCAGACTTGGTTCTGCGATAGAAGCGAATACATCGAAAGCGATCTTCAAGTGCGATTTAAGAGCGATTGTGTTTTATAATTAGTGTGTTAGAGTTGTTATAAGTGTTGGTAAATTAAAGTGTAACTTTTGGTAATTTTTATCGGCAGTTTTTATTGTCACGAACCCGAAGCTCGTAACAATATAACCATTTAACTCCAACCCAACTGAAAGCAGGCTGTTGCCAATACTTCAACCAGTTTTGTGGCTCAGATATTGTGTATCTGGTTATTACTACTTATAAGCAGTGATAGGAATAGGTAATGCCTATTTGCCTTAACTTCGAAGAACAGAGACAAGAAACGGAGACTTCCTTAGGACTACATTTTTTACGTTTATTTTTTCCGTACGTACATTTTGTTTCATGCTTTCCAATTACGTCATATTTAAAAAATAATATAAAATACATATATTTGTTACAACAATATTCTATGTGTTTTATTTTTCCTTTAGAGCCCATTATGGAGTTATAAATTATAAATGTTATGTCTAGTCGCAAAATTTAGGTAAATATAGACGAATTACTTATTCTAAATAACATAAATATTTTTTTAATGTATTTAAAAGTGTTGTCCCGAATTTCGGGACAGATGTCCCGGAAAAATTTAGTCCTAAAGTCTCCGTTTCTTGTCTCTGTTCTTCGAAGTTTAGGCAAATAGGCACTACCTATTCCTATCACTGCTTATAAGACACAAAAAATTAAACAAAGAAAAAAAAATTGTGAAACAGTATGAGGTTTTTTGAGTATCGCCATAATGCACCATTTGTATCGAAAAGGTTAGTACGATTTTGCCGTACTAACCTTTTTAAGACAAAATGTGAGCATTATACTCATGTTCCTCAGGTCTGGTTAACCTGTCCCTGGTGGGAAGCCGTGACAGAAGTACCTCTACACTTCACGCCTCCCATGGTGGCATCCTGGAGACTGCTCACCTCGAACGCGAGGAAGTTCATCCACGTGACCCTCAAGTCTACCGTGGTGCATCTGGTGCAGTTTTCGCTGGTAGACCCGAAGTTGGTGTGTGATGGGGCTGATAACTCGGTGGCAGATTTGAATCCGAAGAATTCTGATCATATGGTAAGGACGATTCTGTTTTGTTTTTATTGAGAACTAGCTGACCCGCCAAACGTTGTTTTGCCTTATAAATTATTTCTAGCTGCCCGGCGCTACTTCGTTCGCGTGGTGTCCTATCCCCTACCCTACTCCTACCCTACCCCTCCCCTACTCTTACCCTACTCCTACACTACTCCTACCCTACTCCTAACCTACTCCTACCCTACTCCTATCCTATTTCTACCCTACTCCTAACCTACTCCTACACTATTCAAAATCCTTAATTTAATACGTGCAATTCGAGTGGACCCGAGTCTACCGTACCGAAGGGACGATCGTCAAATGTTTGACAGGAAAGTAGGTAGAACAGTTTATATGGGAAAATAAAATTGTTGTTTTTACTATCTTCCTCGCAATTTTTCCCTATTTTCTCACCGTTTAACCTTCCCTGGACTACGACAAACATTTCAAAGCCAAAATCAGCTAAATCGGCCCAGCCGTTCTCGAGTTTTAGTGACTCAAACGAACAGCAATTGATTTATATATATATAGATGGAGATCATGATGGGACAATGTAATGTTGAAATGGACGTTATACATCATGTCATCGTAAACAACGATCAGGCTTCGTACGCACTCACAAGTGGGTTGCGTACCGCATAAAGCCTAGAAAGTCACCTAAAATGAACACTAAAATTTTCGCAAACGGCCGCACTGCACGCTTGGCGCCCTCGCTGTCGCCTGGCGTGTCTCGAAGGATATTAGGTCACAAGCTTCTAGATGCTAAGCAAGCCACCTGTCAGTGCGTACGTAGCCTTAGAGACGATACATTAATTACAAAAACTTATAATAATTCAGATGTGAATGGTTATTCTTTTGTCCGCAAAAGTTAATTAATTACTTATTTAAAACAAAACCTGATGACATCTCGAGTAAAAGGGGCTCTAGTGGACTGATTAAATTACAAATTTCGGTCAATACTCACTCGAAATCTTCCAATTTAAATCAAATCGGTTTGACACTAAAGGCTGATTTCACCAAAGTCAGACGTCTTTTAACCATTTGTCAAAAATTTTAAATTTATTATTTTCAGTATAAGACTTATTCTAGGTATAAAAGTTTGGTGGAATTCGCCCTAAATCGAATAACGTTCTAAAAGATACCAACATCTCAAAAATATCGTGTTCAAAAATTCACTTTCAACATCTTCTAATACTTTCTTCCAGATGGTAGCTTCTGACGGTACTACAGCCTCATTCATGTGGGAACTCCTCAAAGACCCCCTGGTAAAAGCAGGTCCAATGAAGGCCACATTCTCCGTGCACTATCATCCTTCAGACACCGAGGGGCCAGGCAGATCATTCAGCTGTCCGTTTGATGTGCAAGACTATACGACGCTGTTTGTTATAAGGACGAAATTGGAGCCTAGTAAGGGCTCCGATTTTTGTAGGGCTTCGCAGATGTGCTGTTTGCAGTTGAGCGTGCAAAGGGTATGTGGGAATTAATTTGTTACTTACTTTTAATTTGCTTCTGTTATTTTATTCGACCCTTTTAAAGGGGATTGCAGATTTTTACATGGAGCCTGGCATACCTACCTGTCCGCCATTTTACATGTTTACATCTTGTTGCATAGAGAGGCCCGTGACTAAATAATAATAACAACCACACGGGTCGATTGATCAGGTTAAGCTACGCTTGCCGCGGTTGGTCCGTGGATGGGTGACCATCTTTATATACCGAGACCCCTCCGTTCCTCGGAAAGCACGTTATGCCGTTAGTCCCGACTGTCATTCGTGGATCTTTGACAGTCTTTACGGGTAGTCAGAAGCCCGAATGTCTGACAACCAGTCCTATCAAGAGGTATCGTAATACCCAGTAACTGGGTTATGGAGGTCAGATTGGCAGTCGCTCTATGTAAAATATCAGCTGCATCCAGTTAGACTGGAAGCCGACCCCAACAAAGTTGGGAAAAGGCAGGCAGATGATAATCTTGTTGTATAGATGTTTGAAATAATCATTCTGAATGTTTAAAATAATCAAACATTTATGCAACAAGATGTAAACAAGTTCATAAAATATGGATGTCACGTGATCAACTTTGAACATTAATATCTCGGAAACGTGACACTACGGGGTTGGTCTTATTATATTTTCTGTTTGCATTGATGTCAGCTATCGATTTATATAGATCTCGTGCGTGGCAGCCATTTTGAAAAAAAAAACAAAATGGTGGACAGGTAGGTATGCCGCGGACCTTCTAAGTCTTTTGTTCTGTTTTTTTTTTATTCTTTATTAATATTGTTCTGAAAGAATCAGTATAGCGTCTTCGTATCTGGCGTTGGTTGAAGTTGCGTAGATGCTGGGCTAGCTTCACGTAGACATGATTGTAGAGAAACTAACGTCGCGTTGAGGTGGCGTTAGCGCAGCGTATACGTTTGTCGAACGCCTACGCTTGTTGCGAATTTGCCTTATGAAAAGAACCAAAAAACTGAAAAATAATGTTGTCTTGATGTTTCTTGTTATCTTTTAATTTCGACTATTTCGGTTTATAATCTTGCTCTTCCTAACCCAAGTTTACATAATTTCAGGTGAATGAAACAGAATACACGTCGCTTATGTACGAAGTTCTCGCTGACCAGACTATGTGGGCAGTTCTAGGTCGTACTGCAGGTAAAAACCAATCAGATTAATCCCTGGTCTGAAGCATTTTCAATTAAACCTTTTGGTCACTTCCATGCTGAGCTGATGGTATTTTGGTCAACTAGAAGCAACAGCTTAAAGTAAAATAAAAAAATAGGTTCCAAAACATTAGGCTGACATATAAAGTCAAACACTTCTCTTTTTTACTATGCCGTTACTTGAGGTAGCTGCGCGGTGCGGCAGGGGTGATAGTGGTCACAAGTTGACGAATCACTGAACTCTCACATCACGACACCACACCCCTCCCGCACCGCGCTACTACCTCAGGCAACGTCTCAGTTAAGCGGTTGGCCCATACTAATTATTACCAAACAATCGAATGTATCTTCCAGGTGTCATAACTATGGAATGTACGAGCACGGAGCCGCAGAATGTAACCCTAGACGTGATGCCGTTAGTCGCCGGATATCTACCGCTACCGACCGTCCGACTGTCCAAGTACATCGCAGCTAACACCAAAGGTAAAGAAAATATATATTATTTATAATGTCAACGGGATATACATATGATCCCAAAGTTTTACCATAAATGCTTAAGAAAGACACAAACAAAGAAAGGTCAGCAGTTGGTAAAACAATGAAATGCAGGACGCAGAAATTTTATTAAAATTTAAATTGTGTAAATAACACAATTTGAATTTTAATAAGATTTCATTTCATTCATATGAAAATGACCCTGATAAATTTATTGACTTCTTCTTTTTACATTTATAAAGAAGGAAAATCTGGTAGCCCAACATAGCCAGTTTTCACACGATGGTAACACTGCTAGTGAGTTATTTAAGTGGGCAAGCTTTTCGGTCATCTACAAGTGCTGAATGTGCTGATATAGAAGAAGTGTCATTCCTGACGTCTGAACTCGCCCTCCTTTTATACCTCCTAACTTGAATATTAACGACCCGATGTAATTTCTATGTAGCACGTTAGAAAAATGTTATTTTTAATGTCACCTAATTTGGAAGGCGCTGGTGTTTGTGGTACAATGTGTTTTATTAGAATAGACACCAACAATACCCTTCTTTCTGGAATGTTCTATTTTTACTTGGAAAATTGTTTTTGTGAACCATAAATAAGTTTTTTCTGAAGTAAATACATTATTTATTTATTTAATTTTCTAGATCCAAAGAAAGACATCTCGGCTCACCCCCGCCTCGAACCATTCAGTCCGGGTCAAGTTTACCACGCAGGTAAAGCGAAGCAGGTTCACGTTCTACCTCCAATGCCGAAGGAACATCTAGACGTGTTAGGCAACTAATGTAAGTCACGCCAGGCTAACATGCACAGCGCGACAATTTTTTATCGTCACATTATCTCACGCCAAGACGAGATATGTGGCTATTTATGTATAGTCGCATCTCGTTCTCGTTCGGCGCGAGATATTACGAGGGTAACATTTTGTCGCGCGTGTTTGGCTGGGTGGAGACTAGTCTATGAGCTTAGTAATTATGCTGGTAGGGATGTGGAGCTTGCAGGTTTTGTTGGCAAAAGTTTAATGTTAGGAAATGACTTGTTATATAACTGAGGGTGATGTGTTATGTTAAGTGGTGGATGAGGTCAGAAAATCTTATGAATTACTTCTATATTTGTTAAAGCCGTTTCGTGACTGACTGCCAATGTATATCCTTGGTACATGTATGTCCAGATAAGATGATAATATACGAGTAGCACTAAACGCAACACAACGACTCGAGTATCTGAACTTGCGCGAAGTGTAACGCGAATGAAACGTCGAATGCACGCGCGTATATATCTTTGTTTGGTATATACCCTGTGGTATTGCAAATAACAAATGTCTGGAGCATTTAAAAAGCTTTCAAACTAGAAAGAATAAAAGCTTGCGAGTTTCACATCCCGAAATATGATTTAAATATAAAACTGAATATTCATGACATACACCACAATAATCGACTAAAGTAATAAAATAAAACAACACTAGCTGTCAACTGTCAAAATACACAGATTGTGAAAATAAATACGTCCATTACGTTTAATGAAACGTTATAACATTACCAGGCTCAATAAATTATGTTCAATGTATTCATTAATATTAATGATAAAATAATATAAATAAATAAATTGATATTATACATTGACGTTTCGTGTTAGGGACAAACGAATTATTTGTATGCTTAAATGTATTTTAAAAGTACCTATACTAATCGTTGGCATAAAGAATATACTTGATGGGTATTATTTTAATGTGCGTTATTTTAAATAATAACTTATTAACTGTGATCTTATTGAACGCAAATAAACACATTTTTATGAAAATAACGCACATTTACTACCCTTATTTTAGAAACAAATTGCTGCTATGATATTGTACTCGAAGAGAATAAAAAAGCTTCTGTTAAACTAAAAATATTTTGATGTAAAATAATGAAAGATGCAGGGTGTAATTGAAATCATTCAAAGTTTTCAAAAAAACGTGTGTGGTCGGGGACCCCCGTCAAGAAAGACGTTCCTTACACGATACTCGCACACACATTCGTATATAATAGAAAGAGATACACACAGAGAGAAATTTTCCATTTAACACGCGATTTTAATACAGAGATAGCTAGCATAAGTTTTGAGAACCTCTCATATAGTTGTCGCCATCTTGGATTTTCATTTTGACTCACTATAACGCTTTTTTCGTTACGTAACGATTTCTACCAGTTTACTCCTAGCATAAACTTCGTTCCAAAATACTCAAGTATATGAATGATTTCAATTTTACCATGTATGGAATATCTGATAGTACTGCTTACGAAATTCTATTCTATGACTAAGAATCGGACCATCACATGTGATAACACATATGCTTCGTAAGGTTGTATGTGTGTAATGTAATTATAAATACTATAAATTATAAATACAGGGTAAGTTTTTGAATAGAATGCACTGTGGCAAATATGCTGTAGGTGATAGGATGTCTGTTAAAAAACTAACCCTGCAAGTGTGTAATACGTTCATAATCTTGCAGCTATATTTGTTATTGCTTTGGCAACATTGTTAGAGAAAATAATTCACAAGTTTCTTTTTAACATTATTCAATAACTTAGTTATTATTGTGCAATACCACAACGAAAGGTTTCGAAAAACTATGCCAATAAAAGCGTTATATGAAGTAGAAAATCATTGTCCTCTACGTAAAAAAAAAAACTTGCTTACTTTCCGATGAGATTACTGCATTAAAAAAGCATTTGTTATAGTGAAAATACTAAGCCATCTTTATAATTTTTTAAAAATAATTTGTGGCTTATTTTTCCTATGATCTAGTGCCATATCGTTTGAAATATCAACTTTTGGCAAAACAAAATGCACATTTTATTGTGGGAGTGTTGAAATATATGTCGCAAATGGATTGTCGAATCCACTGTTTTACATAACCGTTAGCCGTTTTACAAAACAGCTGCGTTACGTAAAACAGCTGAATGACGTTTAGCTATGACATAAACGTATTGCATTTATCAATGCAGCGCGTCAACGATTAGAGGTTATGCAAAACAGCGTGAAATGAAACGTCAGGTTGTAGATTTTAGTTCTGAATTTTGACCATATTATTATTATCCCTACTTAGGCACATTGAACGATGAACTTAAAACAAAAGAACGTTTGGTATATGTCGCCTTATGTATATTCAAGCAAGTAAATGATTTAATTTCATGAATATTGAACGTCTTTATAACTTTAAAATTGGAATAGTAAAGTTAATCGCTGCCACTGTACAGGGAAATCAATACGTATGCCTCATTCTCTTACATTCAACATTACATCTTATTTAACTAATATTTAGGTCTAAAGTTAAATAGCTAGCTATGTGTTAGACGTTTATATGTGTAACATAGTGTTATTGTACTTTGGGTTTGTATGGACTTGGCACACCTAATTAAAACCTGATTTGAAAATGGTGAATACACTTCCACCCTAATTGTGTAATACACCATCAATCACAATCTGAAACATTTTGAAGGATATTATAAATCCACTTTAAAAATATTGTCCGCTTAACAACGCAATGAATGTTGTTGAACTGGCAAAATGAAAGCTATTCCTGCTGTTAGTGTGATACACAATCCCGCAAGACTTGTAAGTAAAGAGGAAGCCTGAAATGCCTATTAGCAAATCTGCTGTTGTGCTTCCTAGGCGGAAATAACAGTAGCCATTGATATCACATGACAGCAGATTTAATTGAATAGGCTTTCAAAATCCAAGGTTTATTGTAGAAATGAAAACCGCGCTTGAAATCGCTCTTATAAGACTCAAATTAGGCTATGTACGCACTGATAGGTGGCTTGCTCAGCCCCTAGAGCCTAGCGAGTAGCGAAGTGAAACGAACGCTCTAGAATTTTCGCAAACGGCTGCACTGCGCGCTTGGCGCCTTCGCTAGTCGCCTAGCGCGCATTGCGGCCAGCTCTTGGCGTTGGCGCTAAACTAGCCACCTGTCAGTGCATACGTAGCCTTATACAACGTCGCCATACTTATTTCGCCACAACGATTATGTCTACCTAGTCTCTTTCTCGTCTTTTCTTTTCTCATATAAGTTGTAAATACAATTTGGTGCTAGATTATTATAGAGTTAACACCAAATTCTTCATAATGTTCAAGTTATTAAGTTATCTTTGTATATCTTGTTACAATAATCTCAATTAAGTTATACTGGTGCATGTATTTTAAGAGCTGTTTCGGTTTATTTTTGACATAAGATATTATAGCAATATTTATTTACTTGAAAATGGGAATTAAATTATGCAGGGTGTATATTTCAGTTGAATGGAACTGGCTTGAACTTAATTGAAAATTAATGATATAAGAAGAAACCCATCTGCCTTCAAAGCATGAGTGAACAGGCATCTTCTGGGCACGCTCGTTCTTTCATAGACCATTGCTTTCCATCAGGCGTGATCGGGGTCAAGAGCAGGCCCATTTAGCAATTAAAAAAAGAAGAGACGAATGCCATCACAGTCTGATTATTATTCTCAGCCCAAAATCCAGTGATTGTAATGTTTACATTCGTTTAAAAAAATAAGCCTAACGCAAATAAACACCCTGTATTGTTTATCAATCTATTTTCTATTGTGTCTATACTATATTTATGAGCTTTCCCTAGTGTAAGTTATCCAAAGAATAATTTGATGTACACAATCTGTTAAGTTACTAATGCTAGCCATCATAGTAATTATATAGCCGGAACTAACAATGCAAAGGGAAAAAGGTATGTTCGTTATATTTGCGCGGTAGATTATGACTTTGTATAAAATGACAAAGTAAAAAATGAGTATACTCAGTAGGTGTGACATATTTTTTTATTATTTTTAAGAAGCTTAGATATTTGTTTACTATTGCATTTCAATAAATTGCAATAATGATTACGTTGGCAACTTCAAGCTTGTTTCAGTGTTGCAACTTATTTAAATGAAAATATTTTTAGCATGGTTAGAGTAAATAAAGTTAGTTTAATGTCGTATAGTTCTCATTAAGTTATTGAGATTTCCATAAAGTATATTTATTTTGATTTTGTAAGTGAATAATGATCCTTTGTCGACGATTTATACGGAGTTAAATTTTTAAATTCAATTTAACAGCTCAATGCGCCGTTATAATCTGGCAAAATTCGACGTTAAAATAAATCGTTAATGATGGATCCTATTATAATCATTATGTTTATCGGTATTTTGACATGTATTGGTAGTTAAACATAACGTAAAGAGAGAAAGAAATAAGAAAAATCTTCAAAAATAATTTGACACACCAGTGAATTTGACTAACTACTCAATGTCAGACATTTTTATAACATTAGATTATTGGTTAACTTCTAACATTTGACCATTCTTCTGCTGAAAGCTAAACGGAGCGAGGTGTTAATGTAAATAGACGTAATACTGTATAACTGCAGATTGTATTTATGTTTCATACTATGTATTATATCTAGAACTACGAATATAATGTTTATTGTTAGCGTCATTGTTTTATTTGGACAACCCAGGACAACTCTACCCTAGTATTGAGAAAAATAGCAGTGAGATCCAGTGAGATCTTTCTTTGTGTGATGAGTCCGCATAAATACCCGCCACCTGAGAATGCAGAGGGATAAATCGAACTGTTACTACCATCATCCAAATCAGAGAAAAAGTGCCATTGGATATTTTAATGAATTTTTATTTGCACGAAATATAGTGGATTTCAGTTTTTGCATCAGGAATTTCTCAGTAGCATCCTGGAGTGGACTGGATTTGTGCCTGGTTGACGGCAATAGGCTCGCCCCCATAACTGGTGAAATGTGGGTGTCACTATAGGTACCTACACCTCTGCCTAACCCTTCGGGGATTACAAGCGTGATGTTACATATGTTATTTTAGTTTTTCCTAATTATATTCTCACTAATATTATTGCTGGTATTTCGTGTGCACCAATACAATACTGTGTTCTAAAAAGTAATCGTTATGGTGAACCAAGATTTTGAAGTAGACTTTCAAGTATAAAAACCCTGTATTGGTAAGCGCGGACATGTCCGATTCACTCAAAGACATTAAATTATTTACTTGACTATCTTAAATCTCTTTGGATTCACTAGATTCCAACCGGATTCAAAGTTTCTCCTCGTCCTCCTGTCATACATGTATTTAGTATTATTATTTTCAAGTCAGACCAGCCATAGATCAGTGGACCGGTCTGACTTTGTGTGTGGCAAAACTGCAAAAGCCGTTAAATATTTTTTTGATTTCACTACATTAGTCGATTATCTTAGAAGCATCACTAGTAGCAGTTTACGTTTGCAAATTAAAACGAGCTCGCTATACGGAGATACCAACTCACAGATACTAACTATTCGAGTTCATCATTGGTTGATTGATTTTAGGTTGGCAGTTGACTTGCGATTGTGATTGTGAACTGTCGAACGAAATTGATAAGTTTGTTTTGTCACAAAAATATGGTCATAGTTTTAATAAATTCAGCGGAACCATGAGATAAGTTGTACCACATGTAAACATACATTTGCAATGTGTCAAGTGAATAAAGCAAAAATACAATGAAAGTCGTGTGGGTTATGTTGTGAAAATGCGAAGTGTTACATTTGGATTATTGGATGTCACACGCGATTGTAATCTTCGAAGTGGTCTCCCCGAAGAACCATAAAGTTTTCACTGAAGATAAGTTACATGTACGCAGCGGGAATGACAATAATGGCAGTTTCTGTTGGCGAAATTTGCGAGAACACGAAGCTAGCGAGGGAGATGGCATTGATGGGGAACTATGAGTCGGCGCTGGTATACTACGAGGGCACGGTGCAGATGATACACAGACTGCTCATCACCATCGCAGACCCCACGCGCAAGTCCAAGTGGCAACTGGTGAGTACCTTCAAGTTTTCTGCATGTTTCCCAAGTACTTCGATGGCTGCTTACCTTGAATATTAACGTTTCCTTTTATGATAAGCTGTGGTGCTAATTAGTTGCGCGGATAGTAGGAAGGCGGAAGGCCACCCGCTGCGTTCACATAATTTGCCATGTAGGTTTGTTTATGTCCTTTTTTGTTCTTGAATCTAGGTCATCTAGGTCTGTTGTGGTCCATGCTTGGATACCATAGTGCTAGTAGTAAGTAGCAGTTTTTTTTTGGCAGGATTTTTGAAAATCAACTGCAATTTTTCCAATATCACAAAAAAGTCTTTGTGTACAATGACATGTGGCACTACTCTACAATAACTTTTATTTAGATAGATTTTATTTTGGTACTATGCCTTTTATTTTTCTGTATTCCATACAGGTATTTGGATAAATTAAACCTGCTTACCCTGAGATTTATTTTTAAAAACTTGTTACTATATTCTCTTCATTACACTAAATTGTAAACAATACCACCTCAGAGTTTTTATTGTTTCAATAATCTACCTTTGAAAAGAAAGGGTGTGAATCATCCCACTTACAAAGGATGCCCTCATTTGTTAAAGCTAAAGTACCCATTTCTTTTAAACAAAGAAACTGACTTAAACTAATCTGTTAAACATGACCTAAACATATTTAAGAATGGACAAAATTATACAGTTACGAAAGGGAATAACTATGCAACGCTAACATATCCAAATTAGTCTGTCAACATTCCTAGAACTACTAGAATATTAACACATTGACAGAATACATAACAATTTGGTTAGCACTTTTTTAAGTTACCTATTATGCATTTCATAATCTTAAAATCCGCTTGCCTGATAAGTAATATTATAATGTTTAATTTCTTGAAGTCAGTGACGTCTTATTTTTGTGATCAGTGTGTTAAGAGTAATAAAACAGTCTGATAAACATCTTATGGGAATCTGTTATCATTGTTTGCAATTTCATATCTTTTATGACATCATAATGGTAGGTTCTATTAAGCCCTTATGGCAGCAAACATTTTCAAGATGTTTGTGGTTTTATACCACAAACATCTTGAAAATGTTTCGCCCATTGTGTCACCCTTTGTAAAATATTTATGTTTCTGTAATTTGTATGGTGTACAATAAAGAGTATTCTATCTATCTATCTATGTTTGCTTGTGGTTTTTATAACCCTTCCTATTTATCATCATTTCTCCTGCTCTTATTCCAATTTATTTGGGGTTGGCACAACATGTCTCCAATAAACCCTTCTTATTGGATTTTCTTGAAAAAACCATCATATCCATCTAATAACAAAAAAAGTTAAAAGTAACATATTAAAGAATTTGGCTGCAATTTTGTGTTGCCGTGCCCATAATTCCGATCAGGCTGTTAAACTATTCATGCATGCATAATCTTACTCAATTATTGACTTTAAAACCGCTACAAAAGATAACTGTAAACTATTGGTTTTAAACAAATGATTTCTGTTAAGTTTCATGTGTATGTACTCTTGTACTAGTGACATAAAAAGTACTGTTCTTTTATTTGTGTTAACCATTACTCATAGGTTTATATTTAGCATGACTTTCGCACTTATTTGAAGGTTTAACTAACCGTAAAAAAATAATATAGTCAATGATTTGATTTTTTTACTAGCCGTTAATGTTCTACTGCTGGGCAAAGGCCTCCCTATTCTCTTTCCGCGTCTTTCCTTTATGTTTATTTTTTTTTTAAACGTTGCCCCACACTAGGAATTTCTCCTGTATCGTGGGTGCGTTTACAAACATTTAAACTCACATACACAAACAGCCAGACCTACAGACTACTTGTAGGCCATACAAATATTTGTTCCGTGCGGGAATCGAACCCGCGACACGCAGCGCAGCAGTCAATCGCTTAACCACTCCGCCAACCGTGCCGTACCTCTCTCTGTCCAGAGCTGCCAACGACCAATCTTTATTAAAGGAGTTCAGCTCAGTCCAATGATGATGCTATGAAAATCTGGCTAGGCTGCCTTGTTGGTCTAGTGGTAGCAAGTGCTTCTGCTGTCCATGTGGTTCTGGGTTCGATTCCCAGTTCTATTTTCTCAGTAGCAGTCTGGAGTCTGGATTTATGCCTGGTTAATGGCAATAAGCTTGCCCCCTATTACATGGGTCTTAAACAAAACTGCCAAATTGCGAATATAACATGTCTATGGGGACACCTCTGGGCTCCACGGCACGTGACACCCGCGCGAGCGAAACTTCAATTTTTTTTTATGTCTTCATGTAGAATTCTTTTGCAAAATTTCAAACTGCGCAATCGCTTAGTTTTTGAGAAAAGAAAATCATAATGTTTCAAAACATGATTATGCGCACTTTAGGGATTTCAAAAATACATTTAAAAGCATTTATTTTATTCCCTTTGGGACTTACAGGCGTGGTCTTATGTTTAAGTGCCTATAAATAGTTCAGCATAGACGCGTGGCATTATTATTTATTGTTTCTTTTGATATTTCTCGGGACCCTGGACCTTTGGTAGGCATACGAAGGACCGAAGCCAACTCGCAGAGGCCCGTTAGACTTTTTAATGAAATGAGGCACCAACCGACGATTATCCCTGTATGCACCATGCAAGTGCACCTAAGGTAACAACAACAATAACAAAAACCTGACAACCCCGGTTGATGCAGGACTATTGCAGAACATGGGAACAAAATATACGGGGCTATGGCTTTGGGTGGCTTGCACACTTAATAATGGGCCCCCGAAAACGGTCGCTAGCACACAGTGTCGTAACAACAAGGGGGCAACATGTCTTGAGGTGCTTTTGAGGAGTGGAGAGGTATTCCGCGGCTATCAGGACAATCCCGGAAGTACGGTCAAGATCCCTACCAGCATCTTACTGAAATACTTCCTTCCTCCAACCGTGTTTGCTCTTGATTATGATTTTTAATTATGTTATTGTAGTGTCTGTAAAAATTTTGTTTCTTGATTTATTTTGATGTTTTATTTGATTTTAATTTTGTAATAGTTAAGGACTATGGACATTGTCTGAAATAAATAAATTGAATTGAATTATATACTGCATAAACTATATTCAAATGCATCTTCCACATCAATTCACAACTGAACCACCATAAGGTAGCAATCTAATTGAACATACAGACATAATACACAAGCAGACATTCATTATCATAATTAACATCTCATATCTCAAGCGTAAAGATAAACCCTGATCATATATCATGAATTTTATGAGGACGAAAGCGCAGCTGACTCACAAACTGAGGCGAGTAAACAAAGAAGCAAAACAGATCGGGTACAGTCCTTACACATTTATTTTACCTCTGACATCAATCTATAGAATGGTTATTAACCTTATAGAAATGAGGGTAGAGATCAAAATTAAGATGACTGTGATGCAAAATTAGAAGTGAAATAAATGTAAATGTGGACTATTCCCCTGATATAGTTTTTGTGTGCCACTGCTGGGCAAAGGCCTTCCCTTGTTTCTTCCAAACCTCCATGTCTTGTGCGAACTCTGGCGCCATGTTGGCCCTGAAAATGCTATCACATCGTCGCACCACCTTCGCCATGGCCTACCTCCACGGCGATGTCCAACCTTATTTTATTAAAACATTTTAAAACGAATAACAATAATTTAAAGACTGTTTTTATTTACAAATGCACATAAAAGACAAAATTTGAAATGATAAAGTTGAGGTAAAAAGTTAACAACACTTGCGTTTTACACTACACACTGAAGTTTTTCTATGGAAAAATGTGTGTAAACATTCTCTTTTATTGATAAACTTTTTTTGTTTTCATGTTTCCTTGCTGGATTCTAGGAAAGTTTAAGTAAATCTGCGGTTTCACAATGGGTTTGGCGACAGACCGACCGACACTGTTGTGAGGTTGACAGCTACAGTTTTAAATTCTTTGAATATTTCCTATTGGGCTTATCCAGAGTTCTTATTTCTCCTTATCCACCTACGTTAATTGTTGGGATTTGTCAGAAATATGCCCAGAGGCATCTTCAAACCAGAAACATCAAAATAGCCTCAATCTTTTTACCTTGAAGTTATGATGATGAAAAGGATTTTTTATACTAACATCATTATACAAACTAGCTGACCGACAGACATCGTCCAGTCTTTTCAATAACTCATACCATAAACCATGAAAAAAAAATGAAGTTCAGGTAACCCAAAAAAGAAAATTTCCCAGAGAACTTTTCCAATTTTTCTTTGCATAAAAATCAGCCAAAATGTTTAACCAAAAAATAGCCAAATCGATCCAGCCGTTCTCAAGTGCTTCCCAACGAACAGCATTTGAAACTTATTTATACAATAAAAAAACCTACTTTTTATATAATCTATTACATGCATAGTGCTCTTAATACAGGTTTTGCTCCACTACTACAGACTAAATTGGCATTGAGCATGTCTATTATATTTCTTCAACTCCGAAGGCCATTGGTTATAATATTCTTCATCTATTGAACATCTTCCTTGTCGTTTTTATTATTATATTAATATACACTGTAATGACTAGCTTTGAAAAGATGAGACTTAGCATTTTATTTTGCTCAATAAACTTCTTTTTTGTAAGAATAAGGAAAATGAGTGCTGTATGGCCAACAGATACATGTTTCGAAATACATGTTTGACTTAAACTTGACCTGGAAACATTTGGGTCTCTTATCTTGTTTTCAATGACCATTTTTGTACCTGTAGCATTTATTGTACCAACAGCCTTATCCTTGTCTTGCACGTAAGTAAAGGTTGTAATACATTCAAAAGCCGAAAACGTTTTTCTAACTGTTAATAAATCATATTCATAATCTATCTTATTATCATCTTCTTGTCCTTCACTCGAAGTTATTTTGGGGTCGGCGCAACACATTTAGGCCGTCATCTCAGAGTACACTTTCTTCCTAGCCATGTTACCTTTCACACAGAAGATCAGGAGGCTCGTAGGGGGGAGGTTCTGTTTCTTTCAGAGAAAGTGCAGCTGTGTCAGCGCATACAGACTGCACTATACTATCTCCCGCGCCGAAGGCTAAGGACATATCTTTCACACAATCGATCCTATGAATCTATCTTTCATCACTTTTTGCTAGCTAATTCTGTCCCACTGTTGAGCAAAGGCTTCCCCTAAATTATTTTCATTAAGTACTGTATTTTTTCAAACCAGTCCTCGCGGTGCGCGTCCGTTTTGTCTCGCCACCTAATTAATAAATATAGCTTAGACTTTTGCCTAAGCTTCTGTTTCAGACCACAGTAACTAAACTTGTTTCAAAATCTTCATGAATATTTGATTGTCTAAACATTTTATACATTTGCATAGTTTAGCATGCATATTTCACAACTAAGTATCTCATTTCCATTCATGCAAATGTTTGTGATTTTGCAGTTTTGCATCTAAAAACTATCAATCTCTTTCCTATCTAATTTGCGTTGTCAATGTGTCGTCATGGAGTCATTTGTCTCAATAGAAAGCTTCATATAACGTTTTTGATGAGGTCAATGGTATTCTGAGTCACTTATCATACGCCTACGCGGAATCTTGCGCGTATAATGATGCATACGAGCGTATGTGGCTTGTACTTGATTTGTGATTTGAGAAGATTTGTCAAACATGGCGGTTCAGCTTCTTCGTGTCCCTGACACGACAGTATTTCCAATAAAAATAGAAAAAATAAATCCAGAATTGAAATAACCCAAGCCTTAGTATATATCTAAAATATTCAGAAAGGCGGTAGCCGTGGCGAGAGCTGAGGGTATGCCATGACTTTACTTAAGTATCACCACTTTTTGCAAGCGATTTAATGCATCAAAACTTCGTCACTTCTACGACGTCATCGGTGGCAGGACAGAGGTCACTTTGACTGCATGTTTTGGGACATAGGAGGTAAAGCATAGTTTGCGACACAGCCACAGTTCAACATAGAGGTTGGAACTGATTAACCGGCTGAACTGCCTTGGTTGACTCTAGTGGCTACAAGCGCAAGTGCAGAGTGTGAGGTTCCGAGTACGATCTGCGATCCTCGAAAGTCTTATTCGGATTCCAATCAGAAAATTGAGTAGCAACCCGGAGTTTGACTTTGTGCGCTGATATGGCCCTTATAACTGAATACTAAGTTGCGTATAAGTTCATAATACTACACTTCTGCCCACCCTCTTGAGGAATACAGACGCGTGATGTAAGTTATGGCAGTTGGAATTTCAAGCCAGAATTCGCACTACCTGCTACTAAGGTCAGGGCACAGGTAGGCGAAACGATTGAGATTCGAAAAGGTCACTCCCCATTTTTTTTTAATTTTAAGCGTCCCGACCGCTCGCCGTTTAGTGGCTGGAGAATACGACCTGCTATAATTCCAGTTACTTTGGATATTATTTACGTGAGTGTTATACCAATTCCTTGATTCTCTGGTAGTTTGGTTTTTTCTTTTGGCAAATTTCCTATACGCCTTGACTTTTCTTATAACATTTCTAATAGTATTCTTAGCGGTTTTCCTGTTCCTTATTAAAGCTAAAGAGGAGGTCTTTGACCTGCAGTGTGAGAACTCACAATTGCAGGATAGCATAATTATGGTATGGACCTTTACTCATATCACCATGATCAAAATTTGAATAATGCAAAATTTTCGTCTGACTCTTCAAAGAATAATGCCATATATTTCTCGCTTATTTCCCTGTTCAAGTGCATGTATTATCAACTTGCATACCAGGAACACAGGCGATCATATCACAGGTCACATGATTCAGCTGAAGCCACGTATAGCTATAACGTGCGGATTTAACGATTAAACACGCGCAAAAGTGGCTATTGTGTTGGTATTGATAGAAGACTTACAACCGTCGTTAGTCCTAATCCCAGCTCAGTTCCATATCCGCTGGTTTGGTAATTAATCAAGCCCTGATAAAGCAAAAAATGTCATTAAAAGATTACAAATACTGGATTTTTTTTACAGTCTTTTAAAGAAAACTGGAATTCCCCTGACGGTAAACAGAACTGCTTGACTCTTTGGGCATATATTCTGACGATTTGAGCCCGTCCGGTCCTCTAAAATTGTATACTGCATTATTCTGGAATATTTATTTGCGACAAAAACAAGGATATTCGCAAAAGTTTGTCCCAAATCAAGTATTTTCCCTTACCACAAATACCTATTATCACTCAAGCATTAAAATGAAATTAAACTAAAAGTAATAATGCAGCGAGCAATAAAGGTAACCGCAATGATTAATTATGAACAATTGAGATAGAAAACATCGCATGATCAAATTATGCACGCCATCATTAGTTGATAGAACGTCTTGGAATATACCGAGACGTTGTACATGTGAAACTTTGAACGCGGATCTGCAAACGATGTGTATAAGTTGTGGTACCCAACTTTTTGTGGAGGTGCTATGGCACTCGTAGGTCGTAGCAGAGTGGGAATGAATTAATGGTGTGCCATCTAGCAGGCTTATGTTCAATGACTCCTATAGATTGTTAGAAAACCATTCAATTCACTACTTCATCATGACCATCATGATTATCATAATATGATTTGGCACACGGATAGTCTCTCTGCTCTCAAAACGGTGAAAGAAAACACCGTGAGAAAACCGGCATGTCCCAGAACCAAAAGTTCGAAGACATGTAACATCAACCAACCCAAACTGGGCACGCGTGGTAGAAGGTTACCTTCATAAAGTCTGCTCAACACGTAAATAACGCACTGAATGTTGTTGAACTGTCAAAATGAAACCGATTCTGATTGATTGTGTGTTAAGCAATTAGGGTGCCGTTCTCTAAGCTAAGTAGCTTGCTCCATCTTTTCCAATATTTTGTGGTCCCAGAACCCAGACACCTATGATTCTCCATACGAAAACTACCTTTTGGAAGGGGCGACTAGAATCAATTCTATTTTAATGTGATTTTTGCCGTTCAAAAGTGCCTTTTTTATGTGCCTATTTGAAATAAATGATTTGACTTTGACTGTGATTAATTCTTGTGTAATCTCATCATTCCTTGTAATGCCACACTGTCGGTTCCTGTTGGTTCGGACCCTCTGTTTGTTTTTCATCGTCCCAAAACACCTTTAGAAAAAGTTTCAAAACAGGTTATCGAACGAAGTAACTCGCTCCGTGACTCGCAAAAATCTTTAATCATTGCCCTGCCTCTATACTATTCAGGTTATCTCAGAATTACTACACCAAATCTATAGGTTTCAAGATCTTTTCCTTATGGCCAGCGTGATAAATTGATGTCACGCCCCCAAGCACCAACCAATAAGGCGTGCTGCAAATACAATTAAACAACGATTTTACACACTCAATACACGCTTGATTTACATACAAATGGTTTTGCTAAGTCATACACGTACTTTGTTATTGTTCAATCTTCACGCTGTTGATCTTGCGAGGGTCTGTAGGATTGAAAAGAATAACTTTACACTTGATGAAATCGCATACTGAATAATAGTCTTGAATATTGGTAGCTTAAATATTTAAATATGGCTTTGTTTCTCAGCATGGATTGGCCTTCCCAATTGTTTTGTTGTTAGTGTAAGGCAACTTCTTCTCGCATGAACTAATGAGTCCACAGGTGGCCCAGCGGTAACGGCTCCGACTTACGAGTGTAGAACCCAGGCAGGCGTTTTACTTTATATACATACTGTATTTCATCACCACTGCTCTCAAAAGCAGTGAAGGAAAACATCGAGAGGAAACCGGCAAGTCCTAGAACCGAAAATTCAAAGACATGACATCTACCAACCCGCATTGGGCGCGCATTTTGTATTACGGCCCATTCCCTCTCACAGAGAGGAGGCCTGTGTCCCAGCAGTAGGAAAGTGACAGGTTGATTATGTTAATGAGAACAGCTCATGTCGTGGTAAAAATATTATCCAGTTACCAAGGTCTTGGTGGGGCTGATTGCCCAGGGTGCGCCAGTCGTACATTTAAGTTAACTGAATGGTAAATACTTATGACGGTCAGTGGAGTCTTCCCGTCTGCTAATAAGTACCTTTTGCGATAGCCAATCAGTCTGGCAAGAGCACTGTAAATATGGCTTCTGGCCTTTGATCTTTCGCGGTAGCGATTACTGGGAGTCAAGTAGAATTTTATGGGCTGTTATTATGACCTTTCCGATGCCCTTTTGAAGGGTATGCCTCAAATTGCCACAGCGGACGCTTTTGGGGGTAATTTAATAATCTTGACATAGGGAAGGAGATGGCCGTAGGTGGACCGAAAACCTGGTGAAGATTGTGGGAATCTGATTGAATAGGGAAGCCTGAGACCGGTCGTTCTGGCGATGCTTTTGAGGAAGCAGCTATATCTAGCATCCCAACGTCTTATAGCTACAATGATGATGAGGGAAGTCCAAGGGATCATCAAAATCAGTGTATACTTAGATTAGTAAAGCCTATTGACCTAATCCACTGGAATGGGGAAGCCCAGGACCAGTGAATGGCATTGCTTTGGAGGCAGCTATGGCCAGCTTCCCAAAGTCTTTTAACTGCAATGATGATAATATAGAGAGTAGAAGAAAGTCGATCACCATCATCATGATCATAATCAGCCTACAGCAGTCCACTGCTGGACCAATACCAGGCATTGAGGCGATGCTTCAGGTAGGCAGGTATGGCCAGCTACCCAACGTCTTGTGACTGCAATGAAGGTGATAATTAGGGAAGTCGATGGATCGTTAAAATCAGTATATGGGTTGATAAGCTAAAGCCTATTGACCTTATAATAATCTTATTGTAGCCCGCTTACGACACCCACAATAATCCACTTACTAAATACAAAATAGACAAACAGTTGTTGTTGTATAGCATGTCCTTGTGATCGATACAGCGACGGTTTTTGTGCTAGTTAAGTGAAACCCGACAAATTCTTTTGTAAGTGATCGAGTCGGTCCACTGTTGATGTAACTCACTTAATCCAGGCATCGACCTTCGCATTAACAATGACATTTTGGCAATACGCGGTGACAATCACCTTGAAGTATCGCAATTTTATCATTCTGTTCTGAAATCCGAATCCTAAACGTAACAACAGTTATTAATGAATGTGTCATCAAAATTGTTACAGCCGCTTTTGAGAAAACCAACACCATCCCACATACATTTCACATGTAAAATGTCATATTATAGTAGACTAGTAACTCGACTTACGTCAAAGACAAATCATTTATTTCAAATAGGCACATAAAAAAAGCACTTTTGAACGTCAAAATGGTATGATTGTATCCTATCTAAAGTCTGTTAAAAATACTTTCAATTCTATTAGATTCCTTTTAGTTCTTTATGCGGCGATAAAGGGAAAGGTATATTCAAGCAATATGACTGTGAAACCAGTTTACTTCAGTCGGCATTTGAAAGGCCCGATAAACATTTGAAACAGCGGTAACGTAGAAACACCTTTATTTCGGTCGGTGTTATTGTTATTCGCTAGAATATACTGCATCTCTACTGTAATATAAATTAGGCCTACTATAGATTTTCATGGAGGCAGTAACACAGTCTGCCAGCAATCTCATTTATACATGATTTGACAGTTTTACCACGATCAATGTCGCCTTTCCTAAAACTTTGGTTTACTTGCAGCCTGTTTTTTATGAAGTAAATATCAAAGCAGCATAATTTTAAGGCGAAAGCGTCAGAATAGTCCGCGAAATTCCAATTTTCTCACGTTTTTTTGGAATTTTGTAGGTCAGTATCAGGTTGTATGTTGATCGAAATATGATTCGCGGCCGTAACAAATATTTATTTATAGAAATATAATCATAATGATCGTCAATACATCTCTCTAAGTTCATATTACCATATTTAATGACTATTTCATGAAATCAAGACATATTTTGAAGCCAATTCTAACTTAAGGAGTTGTATTGCTGATTCTCATGATTATAATTCTGTAAAGCCATATTTGTTACGGCCGGGAATCATATTTTATTCAACATACAACCTGACACCTGACCTGTAAATTGCAAGTGGTGAATTTAGCGGGCTACCTTAGAGCATCCTGTTTAACGAAAGATTTCCTCACCTAAGGAAATTATATAATTTTGAGATATTTAAAATAACCATCCTTTTTGCTTCAACACAGTCGACTAATCAATCGTGACCATACGTTCCTATGTTTTACGACTATCGTTGAAAGTAATTAAATTGATACGGCTCTAATCTCAGCATTTATATTTGGTAACAGTAAAAGTATTATCACGCTTTTTACAGAGGTGTTAGCATCGACTCTTCAGTCAATATGAATGTTCCATCTACCCACGATTTCCTGCTCGACAGAATCAAAGCTACCCGATCGAAAAAGATAAATAAATATCTTTTAGGCTCGCCATATCGCACCGATCAGCAATCGGGGCATAATAACACCGAGAAAAATCATCTTGTCTTGAAGTTCTTTATTTATTTCTTTGATATAACTCCACAAGAAATATTCCATGTTAATTCACTGGAACGTAAATCGATCGATTAAATGATTACCAATCATTTATAATTAAATTGTTACACTTTTACTACTTTGCCGTCATGCGTCGGTTTTTGCACCTCCATGCATTTGCATATGAACACGTAACTTCGTACTAAATGATTTGAGTCAGGCGATTTCGTGCTATTAAGTAATTTGTTATAAATAAATTATCTTATTTCGAAAGGCGAGTGACTGATCCAGTGATTCTGTAGTCATTGTTTCCATGGTGTGTGGTTAAAAAAAGTAATGGTTGCATTTCTATTGTTCTCGACCTTACGTAAATATTACGTTTGTGAAAATAATGGTTCAATTCGGTAGTTTTTAGTTGGAGTGTCTTCTCATTAATCAACATTTCTTGCTTGTAACGATCAGAGAATATTTGTAGTTGGATGCAACATCAGACAATCTCATGTTTGTTCAACTCAAGACTACATATTTTACCGGCGAGTGAGACAAGTATTGCCCAAGCACTATACCGTCCAACATGAACTGGTTCTGACTGAACCAATAAAACATAATACGAGCTCGTCCACTCATCTCATATATTAGCCTTCGTTCGCAATAACTGTCTTGATTAATAGCAGGACTTTATGGTGCTAAGAGCTTCAGGCTTTTTACTTGAGTTTAGGTCACCTAGTCTAAATTAGAGACTGGAAGGACGCCAAGCGTTTGTTCTATTGTCGACGTGTGTCAGTCGTGGTTGTTTTATATTGTCATGCGTGTTGTTGCCTCCGTCAGGCCGCGAAGTGTTGACGACGCGGGTCGACGAACCTTCTCCACGCAGTATATCGGTCGTTCGGTGACGCGTACGGACTGCCCAATTTTGTTCAACACTGTAACTGCCCATCTGTCAAAATTATGCACGCCACTTCCGTCTTTACCTGAACAATATTACGGCATGTATTATTTTGACGGACAGTTTTATTACTACGTTGTGACTTGTGAATATCGCGGTGTCCCAATTACACGTTTAGTTTGTTAACATTGTGGGTAGTTTTAATTATTGTCCTACTTAAACTAAAGTTGTTCATATTAGTGGCTCCTTATAGAAGTCGGTCAAGGTATTTAAGCTTAAATTAGGTGAAAATAAGCACGTTATGTGGCGTGTGATCGCCGGATGTTACTCAACGAATTGGACTTTTTGTGTGGGAAGTGCTTAAGATATTTTTTATTGTGCGCGAACATTGTGTGATAATCGTAGTGAGAGATCGTCATTTTCACTTTTGTGCCCACATCAAGAAAATCATGTGCGTATCTTTGTTGCATCTTTATCCATTATTGAGTCAATGTATATTAGTGTTTTTTGTGCAGCTTGCTGAGCGATTGCTTGGAGGATTAGATTGTAATTTGATGCTAATGTTGAGATTTCACATGTGTGAACTTGGTTTAATCATAACACAATATACCATTTATTAAACGAGTTTCCATTGAAACGAACATTATCCATTAATACATTATCAAGTTTCATTCAATTTGTCTTCACAACTTGCTGCTTCATTTGCATTTGTGACACTTGAAATCTGCACTCGTCTTGCAAAAGTCGTTACGTATTTCATATTCAAATGGCCAATGATCCACATTGATATGCGAGACACTTTCTTTCCCTTGAAGACGTTATATCTTACATATTTATCTCTATTGATTCGTATTCGTTTACCATCTTTATATTCATTATCATCATCGTTGTGAAGGTTTAGAAATTCATACAAGTCTTCCTCAGACAATAGCGGTTCTATGTACTCTAAGTCTAGACATGAAATTAGGCACAAATACAGGTCGTTATACCGACCTGCATTTCTGCATAATAAACTGCCAGTAGCATAATGTTGACGGGTGAATGGTGATTAATATCGCATTCTCGCCCACATACAAACTACGTAAGTAAGTCTCTCTTTAAGCTGCAAACGCTGAGCTCCTACGAAATCTGTACTCCTGGTACATACTATTACAATAATAACGGATCGTTTTAAATTTTCAATAATCCTATGGGAAATACATACATACGTGTGTTGTGTAGTAATAGTGTAATACAATGTAATTGGTTAGTTACGGTTTACTTTGGGAACTTTGAACTTGTTGCTAAATTGTGTTTTGTAATTTTAAAGCTATTGTATACAGACAGATACATCATACACAGGCCATTTTCTGACACGGTTTTTTGCAAAACATATCACTGTTATCTCTGTTTAAGTTGGCACCATCTATGTCGTAATCTAGGCATACATTAATCTAGGTGCGTCTTGTTGATGACCTTATTATCATTAGTTCAAGCGTGTCATCTCAATGATATATAAAACATCTCCATCTCCAAAATAGAATGACTATGGTATTTCATCAACATTCAAGATATTGGTATAGATTGTCCCTGAAATAAAGAAAACTGTTATTTTTAGCTACACAATCAACAATAAACATCTATAGGGGACGTATTTATAAACATTAAGTATTAGTAGTAGGACTTAGCTCGTTACCTAGGTCAAGTTCTGTTCATCTGCTAAACCATAATTATACTTTTTGACGTTAAGACGTCTCATTAACTTTAACAAGCGTTTATAAATAAACCCCTCTAGTCTAACTTTCGGTAACACAGGTACTCTCCGTGAGACGGTCAGTACCATCAGGGCGTTACTGGCTTTCCTCGAGGAGCTGGGGTGGATCGAATAATCGATTTTCGAATCCGCACGCAAAATACGCGCATTGACGTGGAGTTGCGGACACCAATCCGTATTACCTATTAACATAGGTAACTGTTGCTATAATATTCTCACTGAATCTGTTCCATTCCGTACCTAAGCAGCAGGTAACAGCCATTTGACTTATTGTGGCTGTTTTATAGAAGGCAGTTGATGCTAATGGACTGATGGGCTATCTTCTTGGTTGTGCAGGTTCAGAAGCAGATGGCACGCGAGTACGAGCAGTTGAAGGCGACGGTGGCGACATTGCAGATGTTCCAGCACGACGGAGAAAAAGCCATCACACCACTTACAGGCAGTAAGTATCTTTTTCCTTGTACTAGTGTCATAGAAAATCCGCCACTATGTGTAGAGATCCAAACCCTTTTTTTTCTGTAGGGAAATTCATCCAGAATCATAGATCGTAGTTGCCATGTCTGCAGAGAGGGTTGATATTTATTCAAATTACATTAGCTTATGAGCTAGGCTAGCTAAGGTTTGCAGCGGTGTTTTAACCAATGCAAACCTTAAGTCTTCTGTGGCTTCTGCGCATGAGTCACTCGCGTTTGCACTGCACTCCGGTGTTTTAAAGCCTTGTGTTTCGGACATTTTAAAAAGGTAATTTTTTTTTTCTATCCTTTTCAATCACTGTTAATTTATTTTTTTAGGATCTCCAATAAGAAATAAACTTTTTTCATGACAAACGACTACGAGAAAATAGTTACTTATTAAACTTAAAAAACTTTAACAACAGAATAAATTATATTCTGTATATTCTGATGGTTTCACCACATCTCATAAATGTGTCACAAAAACTCACGTCGTGGTCAATGCCACGGCCTGATAACATAACAGTAAACATTTTCAACTAGTTCATCTGGAAATGAGCTATCACGCTATGTTGGTCGACACTTCCGAAGGAAACAGACGACCATTATAAAACTGGAAATTATATTTAATTTCGCGGTATTAAAGTTACTTTAAGGTTAGGCACTGGTCCCACTGTTAGCGAATAGCGAGAGTTCTCAGAAAAAAAGTTCTGTCAGGGTTGTTTCCTCGCTTTCGGTGAGACAACCGCCTTATGTGGAAGAAAGAAATTAGGGAGATATCTGCCTCAAAGCGGATGGGCTCAGAGGATGCTGTGATGTGATAAATGCAGTATAAAAATACTTCAAAGAATTGTTTTTAATCTACAGCAGGTAGATTGGTATTTCCGTTCACAATTAAGTAGACATTTTTAATTGTCGAGAATTTAGTAGTAGTCTTTAAGTCGTTACTGGTCGTCCGAAGCCCGAAAGTCTGACAACCAGTCCGAAGGGTATCGTATTACCCAGTAAATGGGTTGTGGAGGTCAGATAGACAGTCGCTCTTTGTAAAATACTGATATTCAGTTGCATCCGGTTATATTGGAAGCCGAACCCAACATAGTTTTGAAAAGGTTAAATTGATGATTTGCCTTTATTCTTTGCTCATAAAAATCTCGTTTTTGCGGTTGCCAAATTCCCAATAGGATATAGGTAAATCAGTTTTTATACAGCACAGCAGTTGCACTAGCAGACAAACTCAATCAAAACACCAGTGTATGCAAAGTTAACGCTTCAACACATTTTATTCAGGCAGGTCGTAGACTTTTTGACTCATGTTTTAATAGCAAACATTAATAAAAAACTGGAGTAGGTTCAATATCCTAACACAATGGACTTAGCCTAGTCATGACTGAAACGTAATTGCAGTATTTATGCCTCCATAATAGATATTTGATTTATTTTAGATTTATTGATTTCCGCAGTTTGTTTCCTAGTCATAATATGCCTTACTAAGAAGAACAAATTGCTACTATCGTATTGACCTCTTGACCCCTACCTAAACAAATCACCCTATAATGTTTCCAATGCTGAGATACAGGCCGCATCTCTTCGAGAGGGAGAGGGCCATAATCCACCACGCGGGCCCAGTGCGGTTTGGTAGATGTCGCATGTTTTCGATTTTTTTGTTCTAGATCATGTCGGTTTCCTCACGATGTTTTCCTTCACCGTTTTGAGAACAATGGTGATGAAATAATTTACACAAAGTAAAGCGCCTTTTGGGTTCAACCCTATGACCTACAATTCTTTAGTCGCGGCCGTTATCACTGGGCCACCACTACTCACCTCACACACTGCTAGACCTCTTGACACGACACGGTTTTGCCTTTGGGACTTAAATCCATTACAACTATTTTAATTCTATTACCCAAAAAATGGGGTTCCCATGGCGATAACATGATGTCACTACAATTTTTGATGGCGTCATTGTAATATAAGAACTACTTGTCATGGCCCAAAACCTAACCTAACTGATAAATAATGCACACTTCGTGGAAAGCCTTTCATTTCATGTCTATTATAAGTATTGTGGGTACCGGTTGATAATGACTGGTAAAAAAACAATTTTCGTCCATACAGCAGCTACACAGTTCGACAAACTTTAACCTCAAGGTAACCTTCAACAACTGGGCACACTACGTTTATTTCCCACCCTTGAATTATCAGACAAATTCCTTTATTGAAGGTCTGCTCTAGATTGACAGGTTTCAACCACCGTTTATGGTTGACAAGAAACTCGTTTCTTTATTTATGGCTTGAATGCTACAATAGTTGTTCTTGATGGGTTTCGAGGTAAAAAACTTGTGGTGAAAAATCACCGTGGGATATCTAGCTTATTCCCAATTTCTAATGACTTTTTAAAGTAGCATAACAGCATAGCATAATCATCCTATGATGTTCCCTCTGCTGGAACACAGGCCTCCTCTCTGAAAGAGGGAGTGAGCCGTAATCCACCACGCGGGCCCAGTGCGGGTCGGTAGATGTCACATGTGTTCAAATTTTTGGTACCTTGGTCCTTCACCGCTTTTTAGAGCAGTGGTAATGAAATTATTTACACAAAGTAAAGTGCCTGTCTGGGTTGGAGCCTACGACCTTCAACTTGGTAAATCCCGGCCGTTACCACTGGGCCCACACTACTTTAAAAGCAATCTAGTGTTAAATCGAATGCCAACTGTGATTAACAATAAGGACAAGACGTGAGATTTATCAGAAGTTTTATTTAGCAGAGATTTTATCAGGCTTCAAAAAGCTGAACAAAGAAACTCTTCACTATCCATAAAATTGAAAGAACTACTTCAGCTACTTTTGGAAAGTAATTAACTCCCATTCCCCATTTCTTTTACCAAAACGGACGCTAAACACGAAACTAGATAAAAGAGAAGAATAGCACACCAATCAAAACACGCAGATCTAATCTAAGCCATTGTTCAGGTATCTGCACAGTCATTCAATAAACTATATAGAACAGCAATCACCAAAACGCTCAATTTCAATCACCCGATTTCTAACTAAAGTAAAAAGTGAAACGTCAGGCAGTTGGATGAGCAAGCAATTAGCAATAAAAGTTCGTTAACCCACGTCATAAGGCCGAAGACGACGGTAATCGACTGCGACCTTCGATGGAACCATTGAACGACCGATAAAGGCCACCATGTCGTCAATTATGTCACCATTCATGGTGGTACAATAGGGGACGATACCGCGCGTATATTCACTCGTTTGTATTGTCTATTTTGTTTTGGTTCAGGTTTATGCTTTGTCCTTTTAAATTCAGAGGTCTTTATGAATAGAGGTTTTATTGGTATTGGATATTTGGGGTGCTGGTAAATGATGCGAGTTTGATTCTATTGATATTGATCTATTTGAACTTACTGATTAATTTATTTCCAGAATTCAACTCTTTATTGTCCTACAGCTGGAGGTACTGGGAACTTTTTTAAACTCAGTTCGCTTAGTCCATGGTGTTTATAATCATCTGCTGGTACGCTTAGGGTTTCGGCAAATACTTACATGTCGTTTAGCCTTTACATTACAGATAATCATTAATTCATTATCGTGGCAAGTGAAATGGACAATTAATTAGTTTCAATTCCATGATTTATCGTTTTTTTAGTGCAACCTTGTGTCTGATAAAAATTACTCGTAATTTTATCAGATATCTGTGATTATCTCCATCACGAAACATTTTTAATAACATCGATGTTGATTTTCTGATAATTTTAACATTAGCCAATCAATCATCACAATGACGCGAATGTCAGTTGCTTTTATTATAATGCACTTTAAACGGTACTCTTGCACTTTAACATCAGACGGCACATAAAATTGAGTCAGTCTGACTCTCATCCTGCCTTCTTTGTGTTCACAATTTTATATTATCAGCTACAACATCTTACGAGCGAACTGCAGACAAAATTATTCTTGTATTGTGACGAAACTGGCCAAAAACCATTACATACACGGATTTAGAATTTAATGGCTACTAATATACCCCAAAATGTCTTTAAGAGTTCCGTAAAAAGGAGGTCGGTGTTTTTATGAATCAGTGCAGTTTTGTTTTTGATGAGTTTAATATCTTTTTAGTTGCGTAACTATAAAATTTGATTCGTATCTAGAAACATTGTTGTAGAAAGTATGATGAATTGTTACACGGAATCCCCGGTGTTTTATAGTTATTCTTTCGGATTGTTTGACCGAATATTTCGTGTCTTATCACTTTTATTAATTTCTAGTTGTCTAGACGTCGTTTTTGTATTCACAGCAATCGTTGATGAATAATTTGTATGCTGGTTTTCATCGTGGTGGGGCATGGATACTGAGTGAGAAACACATTATAAACTTGATTTAATACGTCAGTCACATTTACATAATACTCGTTTTTGGGGCTCTTCGAAAAGTCGTTGGATAGGTTACATACATGCCAAGGTCGTCGATGACGGCATAAGGATCCAATTTGGGTCCTTGTGATGTAAGGACGATCATAACGCGTTTTGTCGGGCACTATGCCAATACTAAGGTATAACGTCACGTCTCTATAGAATTACTTATTCATTCGCCCTGGTGTTCCAAACTCCCCAAACTAAGAAATCCGCACCCAAAATTGGTTAGCAAAAAGCATTTATTTCAAATGGGCACATGAAAGGCACTTTTGAACGTCAAAAACAATGTCTTTCATGTGCCCATTTGAAATAAATGCTTTGACTTTGACCTGTGTAGGGAAAAGTTTTCAGCAATATGAGGAGCAGAAGTACTAAAATATCGTCAGTGTAGAAGACTATTCAAACAGGAAGTCCTCCATTAGACCACTATCGCCAAAATACATCAACCAATTAATTAAAACTAAAAGCAATTAGTTCTCAAGGTTCGCATTAGTGAGCCCCTCGATAACCGATTCCCTCCATTAACTTCTGACACATGCGGGATGATGGCGAACTGATAGGAACCACTTACTAATTCCACTCCCTGATCAATATGACTACCTACATTTGTTTAGCTTTTGACTACCTTATTGGTTAGACTTGGGTCCTAGTTATATGATATCCCCAGGTCGAGTTTAATTGGGTTTTCCAGTGGGAAATTCTCAATATCTCCTTATTCTCAGCACCATGTCATCATCTGCCTAGCATTTTCACAATTATGTTGGGGTCGGCTTCGAGTCTAACCGGATTCAGCTGAATACCAGTATTTTACATGGAACGACTGCCTATCTGACGTCCACAACCCAGTTACTAGATAACGAGTGACGGTGACGACCCAGTAACTGGGCAAGATACCCCTTGGTAAGACTGGTTCTGGTTCTGATTCTCAGCACCATTGTATCTCTTCTTACCTATTGTAAGAGAAGACGATGGACTTCACATATAATTAATGTATACAAAATATTGTAAAACATTTTTAAAAGGGTAACGGTGGAGTTTCTTGCTCATTCTTCTCCATACGAAACTACCTTTTGGAAGAGGCGACTGGAGTCAATTCTATTTTTTTTTTTGTAATTTTTGCCGTATAGTGCCTTTAATGTGCCTATTTGAAATAAATGATTTGACGTTGACTCAACAGCAATCAGCCTGGAGTCCAGATTTGTTCCCGTCGTTATACTCGTTAACTACACGGGACTTGCAACATTACTGGCGAATTGTGTGTGTTCCATACTCACCTGTCTAAAACCCCGGGGCTATACAGACGACATGTTATGTTATTCCGATTTTTCAAGGCCTGTTATTTCGCTATATGGCTGTATGCTGTGATTAAATTAAAGTGGGCCCCTCAATATCGTCCAAGTTCTACGCAGGTGACGCTTTTACGCGTAAATTGGTGCGTAATCGAGCGTATCGGAAAGATAAAACTAAGTAACGGCTTTCCCTGGGCGTCATTAAATCTCAATAAACGCAATTACGCGTGGCATTAGACATGGTGACTATAACCTGTCGGGTGACTATCGATTTTTGTAGATAATGAATTAATAACATGCGTGTAATGGCCTTAACTTTGTGTTGTACACAGATCGTTGAATTTTTATTGTATTTCCAAATAATGGGGGCTTTTTTAAATCATAGATCGTGAGCATTATCAAGTGTCAATTGTCGGTTTGACACGAAGCATGAAAAAGAAAGTAGCAGAAATAGAATTCGGGAATATCACAACATACATTTTTTAATGAAACCTCCGATCCCTCCGTGCCTCGGAAGGCACGTTAAGCCGTTGGTTCTGGCTGTTATTCCTGGATCTTTGACAGTCGTTACGGGTCGTCAGAAGCCCGAAAGACAGACAACCAGTCTTACCAAGGGGTATCGTATTACACAGTAACTGGGTTGTGGAGGTCAGGTAGGCAGTCGCTCCATGTAAAACGTATTCAGCTGCATCCGGTTAGGTACGTTGAGTTTGAGTTTGCGCATCTTCTAACAATATATTCTCTTGTCATGACAGCTGATTCTTTCTGTTTTACCAAAGTTCACGAAATCCAGAGTTGCAGTGTATGAACTTATCAACTCAGTAGTTTACTGGTCCGTCCTCGTTGCCTATTTTATTTACTGCTGCCAAATACTAATTCGCCTTTCACTCACTTAAGAATCTGTAGTAGCCATGTAGTTTAAACTGTCCTAGTTATGCAGAAACAGACCCATAGCACAGCCTTCTAACAAAAAATGATTTATATTAAAAGTCCCGACATGCATGCACATCGCTACTCAAACGAACTCAGCTAAAGGAAACTGCAATTCTCCATTCCATTCCATACAAGATTTTTTTCAATAAAACCTGTCACTTCTGCCATTTTGCTAATTTCCTGTTCGCTTTCTTATCCACACTGGCGGTAATTTATATAACATTTAATTAATTTAACATACAACTTTGGTGCGAGGTGATGGCTGAAAGTTGTCGAACAACTTTTAGTTGCAAACTTGCAATACTGCTGTTGTATAGTGCCAGAGCTTATGTTCGTGTATTAAAGACGAGAATATTAAAAACAAAATGATTATTGAACCGTTCTTCTTAAAGGTTATCAGTGAGTTATAAGGGTTGAAGTTTATCCTTATCTGATACATAACGGTAAGTGCTCTTAGCTCCTAAGCTGTTCCGATATGTCGGTTAATTTCCGTTCAGCATAAATTGTAATAAAGCGGTTTACCTCTACTTTTATTCCACAGTGTCGGACATACGTAATTGAGTTTAATAGTTTGCAAGGGAATTGATGCAGCTGCACTTTGTGTTTATGCAACTGCTGCAACGTTTTAATTTAGCTTGCAACTCTTGCAAGAAGTAAGTCTGCAATTACTGGGCTACTACAAGGTGAGGTACCTACTGTTGTGAAATTCGTGGATCAATTAAAGAGAACTCTCCGTTTTCACTTTTACAACCTTGGGTAAAACCCCAACCCGTTGGGTGGGTTCGATAATTATCGAGGTATGAGGAACAGGGTGTATAGTTCACATCCTCCATAGAAAAGGGAGGATCCTCCAACCAGATGGGTGTTGTGTGGTTACTGCCCTACGATTGCTGGCGCGATGCAGATTTTTTGCGTGACGATAGTGTGTTGCGTAGTTCGTAAGTTGCGATGTAGATGGCGCCACAAAATATCCAATATAGCGTAGGATTTTATACAAAATTTGATTGTTGTAGGACTTTCGTCAAATATACACTGGCAAAAGGGGACAAAAGCCACATACAGAAGTCGAATGACTTTCAATGACATTCACCGTCTTTTGCCTAGGAAAATTCTTGGAGTACTCCAAGAATTTTCCTAGGAGTTCCCCACAACCACTGCATCTCAATAAAACATAGCTTTAGATTCCTGCCCAGCAATAAACATTATTCTCTCTTCTTTTACAGACTACGAGGACCTGCCAACACGCGACCAGATGTGGGGCCCCGCGCCGCACGAGATTGACCCCGACATATGGCCCCCACCGCCCGACAGAGACCCGAATTTGTGGCCCCCACCCACCAGTGTTGAACACAAGTTAGTACAACTCAACTACTAAAGCCAACGCTATCCATTGTGTGAAGTCTGGTGGAGTAGTTAATGGACTTTTCCGAAAAGAGATACTCATAGCTACTCAGAGTCGGAAAGCTTATAAACTCAGACTTGTTGTGTATTCATCTATTTTTCTCTTCACTTTATCAATCAATTCACATTATCAATTTTCCGCCCTTACGTGTATGTTACATATGAATGATTGCCAATTTAGATCAGCTAGCTTGGCGAATACTGGCTTCACTCAAGGCGATTGACCCCCAGACCATGCATGTCATTATTTTAGTCAAAAGACGATGACTGTTGGACATAGGTGGTGACTTGTCGCAAGCTTGATGGCTATAAAAGCTAGGTGAACAAGTTTGTTGATTGTTCCACCAACGTCGAAACACCATTTTTTTTTTAGTTTTTTTAACTTCAGCTGTACTTACACAATTGCAGTAGGATTTGAAGGCCGGGAATTATTTAATATTTCCAACAAAATATATTCACAATACACACACATAAATAATGGACAACATCAGGAATTAAGTAGGTGTACTCTTTCACTGCGTGGTGGATTACGGCTTACTCCCTTTTTTTTTTTTTTTGTGGATGGGAAATCATCAAATGACTCCTCCCGCTCTGGGTGGAGCAGAAGGGAGTGTCAGACTCTTACTGACTAAAACCCACCCGTGTTCCTTCCTTAGCCCTTTATGTACCAGGGCAGCGGTAACCCTTTCGGACGATCCCGCTACCCCGGCAGGCTTCGGCCCTGTCGGGCCCCGTCATCTATGCTGACATCTCTTTGAGGCGCACGTGGAACACTTACGCGCCGTCCGGCACGGGCCTGGTCCTGATCGGACGGAGAGCTACCCATTGCTCTCCGCCCGCAGGCCCGCGCCTACGGTGGCCGGGAGTCGTCACGCGGCTCCCGACGCCCGGAGCGTCTCCCTCGGCGGCTGAGGCGTGAGGATCTCTCCCTCGCCCATCCCGCCACCTCCTTCGCTAGCATGACTGCTTCGCAGAAGGAGGTGACCGCCTCCCACTCCCTCTCGCCCCGGACCATGGCTTGCACCAGGGCCGGACGCGAGAGGTCGCCGCCGCTGCCGATCGCCTCTACGAGGACACGGCGGTGCTCTGCCCAAGCGGGGCAGACCTCCACCGTATGCTCCACCGTGTCCTCTGGGCGATCCTCGCAGTGGTGACACCCGGGCGTCTCCTCCCGCCTGATGATGTGCAGGAACCTCCCGAAACATCCGTGTCCGGAGAGGACCTGCGTCAGGCGGTAGGTGAGAGCGCCGTGACGCCTCTCTAGCCACTCCTCAAAGAGGGGTCTTATCGCCGCTATCGTGGCGTGCCCTGCGCTGGGTTGCGATAGTCGCGCCTTCCATTCCACCATGAGACCGCGCCGGAGGTCCGTCCGCTCCGCAGCGATTTGCCGCGGGTGCAGAGTTTCCCCCCGACGTAGTGCCTCCGCGCGCCAGTCATACAGGCGCGCGAGGACTATCGCCTCCAGATCCCATGGTGGCAGTCCGGCAAGGAGGCTTGCTGCCTCGCGCGAGATCGTGCGGTACCCCCGGATCAGCCTTACGGCTACCACCTTTTGGGGCGCGTTCAGGTAGTGTGCGGCTCGAAGCCGCAGTGAACGCGCCCATACCGGGGCCCCATATAGGGCCATGGACCGCACGACCCCCGCGTAAAGCCTCCGGCAGGAGGCGTTTGGCCCCCTCAGGTTGGGCAGGAGCCGCCTTAAGGCGGCCCCGGTCCGTTCCAGTTTTGGAGCCAAACGTCGGAAATGCTCGACGAAGTTCCACCGGCTGTCGAGGACGAGACCCAGGTATCTCATCGTCTTCTCGACGCCGATGTGAACCCCTCCTACCATCAGTTGGGATCCCGAAGGTGGCCCGTACCGGGGCCCATGAAAAGACATGGCCTCGGACTTGTGCAATGCCACCTCGAGACCCAATTGCCGGATCCTTTCCACGACTATCGCAACCCCGCGTGTCATCGCGTCGGCCGCCGCCTGATGCGACCTCCCCTGCGCCAGGACCAGCGTGTCGTCAGCGTAGCAAACTACGCTGACGCCATCAGGGAGGTCGGCCCGCAGCACCCAGTCGTAACCGATGTCCCACAGGAGCGGCCCCAGAACCGATCCCTGTGGGACACCGCACGACATCTCTCGCCGGTTCCAGTTCCCGTCGCGACCGGGGTAGATGACGGCTCTGTCAAGTCTGTAAGTCGGCACCCGGTGATACCGGAGTGCCTCCCCTATGCAGCTCCAGGGCAGGGTGTTGAACGCGTTGGCGATGTCGAGTGACACCGCCACGACCACCCCACCCCGGGACACCGCGTCCCCCGTCGTGAGGGCTCTCACGCGCATGATGGCGTCCACCGTCGAGCGCCCCTTGCGGAAGCCAAACTGGCACTTCGCAAGATCCGGCCCCGTCCTCACCAGGTGCCCGACGAGGCGGCCCGCAATCACTCTCTCAAAGAGCTTGCCGACCTCGTCGAGCAGCACTATGGGCCGGTATGCGGACGGAGAGTCCGCAGGGCGCCCTGGCTTCTGAATGAGGACCAGCTTCCCCGTCTTCCAACGGAGTGAAAACTGGCCTCTCTCCATGCATGCGCTTAAGAGCGCCTCCAGTCGAGGCCCGAGAGCCCTCGAGGCCAGGACCCAGGCTTTACCCGGCAAGCCGTCGGGTCCCGGGGCGGTATTTTTGGCCTTCAGCCTGCCTACCGCCGCTCTCAGATCTACCCCGGTCACTTCAGGGGTGTCGTCGTCGTCGTCCGCGTGGTCCGCTTCGGGCACCGCAAGTGGCGGAGCCATAGGCGGGGGAGTATGCTCCCCCCGTGAAGGGAACAGAGCGCTCACCACCTCCTCCACCAGCTGTGGGCGGAGACTCTGCGTCAGTGGGGGGGCCCATGTGCGGAGTTTATTCCGCACCATTCTGTAGGGGCGCCCCCATGGATCTCTGTTCAGAGTCTCCAGCATCTCCTCGCGGGCCATGTCCTTGGCCCGCTGAACAGCCTGTTGGAGGGCGGTCTTCGCCGCTCTGTACCCCTCGTACAACTCCACCTCCGTGGCTTCCGCATCCGGAGGGCGGATGCGGAGCCTGCGGTGCCTGGTGTACCGATGTCGCGCGTCGACGCACGCCTTGCGTAGCGCCCCAACCTCCTGCGACCACCAGTACACCTGAGCTTACTCCCTCTCACCGAAAGGAGGCCTGTGTCCCAGGAGTGGAAACCTTATAGGCTGACCATGCTTATGCACTTCTTCACTAATTGGAGACCACAGAAAAAAAGTTAACAAAGTTAAAATATTAATTTAGTGATTGTTTATTAGCCATTTTATCGCTGCGTGATTGTTATGACTGGCATCAAAAATGCCTTTTTCGTTGAAATACGCCGTATTAACATGTATGAATCAGCGTCGAAAGAATCCTAGATCAAGAATATTTGTATAAAATTTGATGACATCCTTTTCCTCTACTTGTTTGTGGTTATTACCTGGCGAGCTAATCAAGCTGTGCAGTTAGCTATGTTCACACGAGGCAGCTAAAAGGAACAGTTGCAGTTAGCACGTGGTCGTGGTGCATATGCTAACTAGTTTAAATAACTGCGACACGTGCTGCAGTAAGTTAGAATTATGTTGTGAAACTGAAACTTCCATAAACGATGGGACACTTAATATCATGTCCTGCGTGTCCTGTCAGATGCACGTTACAGGAACTGATGGACGCTAGTGATGGCGCCAAACACGTAGACGAATTCCGGGCCGAGTCGATTTAGATTGCCATCGACACGCTAAGAACAAAAATTTGATATCAGCATCGGTTTGGAAAAGACAGAAATACAGTTTTAATCATCATCGAAACAGAAAGACTAACCCATATTTATCATTACCATCGTATCGGCTCATTGCTCAAACAAACCGTCTTATTACAATAAGACTGTTTAAACCGGTTGGAAAAAGAAGTCTAATTTTATTTTCCTTGCACGTTTACAACGTCTTTTTTATGTAAATAATAGATTATGTATTATTATTATAAAACCAGCTTCTAGCCACGACTTCGTCCGCGTGAAATTTTTTGTTCCCCCGACCCATCCCGTCGCATCGCATCTCCCTCCCGTGCTATTAACTGGTTTTCTTTCTAACTTTTTTTCATTTTGCTCGGCTTATAAGTTCTAGCGTGATGTTAAATAGCCTTAGACTTCGTGAAGAATTGGGCTATCAAATGCAAAAAGAAATCCCACTGGTATTTCCAGAGATTAGCGCGTTCAAACAAACAAATAAACTCTTCAGCTTTATTATTAGTATAGATTATCAACTTACGACGTAGATCTCTGAATAATAGTCAAATATGTAACACCCACTTCTTTATTAGTCATATTTGGTAAGGCCCAGAATTAATCAGACAAAATCACAACATTACTTAATTCAATAGTGGTATAACAGATTACTTCAAAAGGTATCGTTAGATCTTCGTTTCACTTCGTAATCATTCGGAAATAGTTGCGTAGGCGCCGATTTGTCGAAGGTCAATAATGTTTGCAATATAAACTTGTACAGTCGAACAAGGTATTTGGTATACACGCAGCTAACTTGCCAAGAACTACTATTAATTTACAATACTGACTCCGGACTGCTACTGAAAAATACCTGCTGGAAAAACCCAATAACACTTTGATCGACCTGGGAATCGAAGCCAGCCTGGGCTTCGAGCTCAGCAGTAGATATTGCGACCACTAGATCGACGAGGCAGTTGTGTCCTTAAGCTTAAAAAGTTGCCAACACACAGTAAAAATGAAAGTGCAGTGAAAAGATGAATATTTTTGCCAGTATACCTAACTCCTTGGTTGACTGTACTTATAATTATGCAGAAACAGCTGTTTGTTATAAAGGACGTTTTGACGCACAGGTGTTAAAATTAAAACGGATTTTATGATCTTGGTTTCAATAAATTGATTGACCTACATAGTTATATTGGTTTTGTATGTTAAGATTTTATTAGTTGTTGAATCGGTTTGGTACAAGGATGCCATGAATTATGGGTGCCAACACTGAGGCAAATTAAAACGATGAGACCATAATTATATTAATTTGCATTATGATAATTCGTGGGGCTCTTAGACCAGAGGGGCAATTCTCGTAATTTAAAGAACGGTCACAGTCTGATCTCAGTCTGTCAAAAATACCTCTAATTTCCCTACATTTTTCACAAGTTTTTGACATTTGTTCATCACCGAGATGAGTTGTGGAAGTGAAAGGGAAATTAGAGTTTTTATCCAATGTTCTCATTGGTAATAAGATGGGGTGTGAGGTGGTGACGCAGGGGTGAATGTATTCTTAAATAAGGTGGAAGCGTAGCAAACCGCTTTCTCAGAGAAGAGTCCTGTGTGCCCAGCAATGGGAACAATGCTGATAATGGGTCGCCAGATTGTTTGGAACACATTAAAAAAAGCATAACCCTCCTTTTGGGCACCGCCGTAGTCGGGCAAAAAGGACCACTTTAAAGCCTCTCCGAAATTGCAGGACAGGTCCTGAAGACCAATTAAAAATGTTCAAAATCTAGTCGCAATCTCATCTCAGCGACAATCATTGTCAAAAACTTAGGGAAATTAGAGGTATTTTTGACAGATAGAGACTGAGATCAGTCTGTGAACGTTCTTAAAATTACGAGAATTAATTGCCCCTTTGGTTTTATACCTTTTGCGTCCATTTCCTTATAGCAATCATAGCGTAAAAACGGCTTCAAAGACTTCGTCATGGAGATGATTAGAATTACTGACATAACAATAAAATTATTCTAATAATATCTTGATGCGATTAATGTAGTCATTAACTTTTTTTATCTTAAGTTTTTATAGGGGTGTGATAAAAACGTATCTACAGCTGTTTCTTGTTTTCACACAAAGCATAATGTTCTTGATGCAGCTAAATAATAAAGATAGGTGTATGACGTCAGGTGGGAACATACCTACAATTCTATGCAGATCTATAAATAACGTAGTTTATGACAAGATGTGCTGATAAAATATTATGTTGATGTTAAAATTAAATGCAAATATGACTTTACAAAGGTGAAGACGTCTTAAAGATGTTCTAATCGTTTAAACTTGCAATTTATTTCTTTTGTTAACATTAAAATGATTCTTAATCAGCCTGTAATGTTCCCACTGCTGCGACACAGGCCTCCTTACTTCGAGAGGGTTAAAATCTACCACGCGGGCCCAATGCGGGTTGGTAGTTGTCACATGTCTTTCAAATTTTGGGTTCTGGGTAGTTCAAGCTTTGAAATTTTGAACATAACTTTAAACTTTTTCTTGTAGTAAAATCTTTTTGATGCTGCGAAATATAACACAAAATGCAGCGGTGTGCATAGTCATCTCTGCCTTACCCCATAAGGAAAGGCCACGAGTTAATATATGCATAGTGAACCCAGTCACAATCACTGTCAAATACGACCTACATCTATCTTCACACTCAACCCCAACCAATTGGAACATCATCCTTACAGGAAAACTGTCCTTAAATCATTGTACTTTATCCACAGAGGCCCCCCCGCAATGAAATCGGCACGAGCTAACCCACGGACGGCGCGCACAGACAACAAGAGGCCGACCCCAGGCAACCGCAACGCCACCTCCTCGCAACGGAAGACTTCTGACGTTAAGAATCCGAAGAATTCAGCAAACAAGGCACACAGCGGTTAGTAACAAAATACTCTTCTTGGTTTTTGTGTATCTTACAAATATACTGATTTTAGACCACTGTCAACTGCGATACAGGTTTCTTGCCGAATTCTGAAGGTAGAAACTACCATCAGTTCATGATATACTCTCTCTGCTGATTGCAAGGAAAGGTTAACAATGTTGTGTAAATGCAGTTAAGTATCCGAAACGAATAACCTACCACCAAATGGCAGACCGCTGTCCGGCTGAGGACCGCCGAACTAAAACATAATCAAAAAACATTTTTTGTTTTTTAAGTTTTAGTAGTTTCCAACTCTACTCCAGTCTTCAGACTGATAGTTCAAAGTAAAAAACCTTGCTTAACACATTAATAATAATGACTTACTTTGTTATTTTTGTACATTTGTTTATTACGTAATAAAAATGTTTATTTTAGTTTTATTCCTTTTTAATCTTGATTGCTACTTGCTAGTAATGTCAACCAAACGGACAGTCATATTATTTTTTTAAACGGACCCCCATTAATAATAGATAATGGTGATTACTGACCACGTCGCCGTACAATTTACTTTATTCTAGTGGCTTCCAAATTCCATGGATCCAGACCATACAGCTTTGTTTTTCCCTATTGATACCCCCCAAGTTTCGATGATTTTGTATTAAGGAAAACACATGTCGTGGATCTTAGGTACAAAGGCGCCACAGGGCAAAAAGGTTTACGAGTTATTTCCTACTACTATTACATTACCTACCTCGAAGTGTTATGATGTTTTACGTAAATAACCGCAGGAAGCAACAGTGAGATGGTTTCATAACACAATCTGTGGTTAGCGGTTGATTGACTCGATACGAACGCTAAATATATTGCATACAATCGATTTATTATAACAATGTTTAATAATAACACGTCTCAGTAGCTTTAAAAGGTTATACGAGCTTGCGATAAGTGTTTTTATTCAAGGAAAAAAAAAAACTTAAGTAAAAAGGTACTTGAAATAGGAAGTAGGTTGCTATTGGTTACAAATATAGAAGCACACGACTTAGAATCAATGTTTACTAATTAATTATACGCTTATTTTGTATGCTAAGCACGATGCTTCGTGCTCTCAGATATTAACCCATATACTGCTTGACATTTTGCGTTTAATAGCCATCGAGTGTAGCTTCTTGTTGGCCGAATAATTTGTTTTAGTTGGTAATAGAGAATTTTCATCTTTATAAAATTACCATTCATTACATTATCCGTGCCTCAGAAAGCACGTTTAGCCGTTGGTCCCTTCTGTCATTCGTAGATCTTTGTTACGGTTACTCAAAAGCCCAAGTCAGTCAACCAGTCTTACCAAGGGGTATCGTGTTACCCAGTAACGGGGTTGTGGAGGTCAGATAGGCAGTCGCTACACGTAAAATATTGGTATTCAGCTGCATTCGGTTAGACTGGAAGCCGGCCTCAATATAGGTAGTTGGGAAAAGGGAACGCAGGCTGATTGACTACAAAAGGAAAGAGGAAATCCAGTGTGGACCAGTTTATAATGTATGTGGTACAATTTTTCACAATAATGTTTATTGTAATTACTTATTTAGAAAGATGAAGGATGTAGGCTAATCATTACCGAGCAGTTAAAAAATCCTATTCCTACTAATCCTACTAATATTATAAACGTGAAAATTTGTATGGATGGATGGATGTATGTTTATTACTCTTTCACGAAAACACTACTGAACGGATCTGCATGAAATTTGGCACTCAGATAGTTTATATCCAGGATTAAAATATAGGAAACTTTTTATCCCGATATTCCCACGGGGTCAAAACTTATGCGGGTGGAACCGCGGGGCGCAGCTAGTACTACATTAAAAATGTACTCACTCTTAGTACTCTACTTTTTGGACAAGACGTGCTCCGGAAAAGCTTGTTGATAAAAACTAATATTTCTGCAAAAAGCAGGAATTACCATGTCCTAACAAAATCCACGTCTTATTACTTGTGTCAATATTACATAAATAATAATAGGTTTTTGCAGAGTATGGACGTAAAACGTGCTCACCGCTCCGCAGAGCCTTAATAAAAAATGTATATAAGAAGGCGATAGGACAGGCACAAAACCACTGTTTAGTATACGCACGAAACATAGTTCAGAAGGTTAACTCAAAGCTTCATTATAAAAAAATCACACAAAAGATTTTGTTTTTTTTTTTTTGCTATTACGAACAGAAAAGTGAATCGCATAAAGTGCTAGTTAAATATGACTGAATTTACCATTACATTTGCTTCTAAATAAAGTGATAAATAATTTAGTTATTTTATTTTTAGCCTATGTTGTCTGAATGACAAATGTCTGTAGGCGTCAAGCTGCCAATTAAAAAAGCACATCAATTTCCTTTTTATCCGATGTGCCCAATAGGAATTCCCGTCGACAAAAATGGCGAACTTCCATACAAAATTTGCATCCCCTTTAGTGGTGGCATTTCAAAAATCTTTCTACTGCGTCATATAAGGAACTCTTGTGCTAAATTTCGTGCAGAAGTTCGGGCTGTGCGTTGTCTGCCAGTGAACGAATGAATGAATGAATTATTTCTGATTGCAAAATAAATATTTAGCACAAGTATGTGCCAGCCACTGCAAGTAAACTGCATGTCACTCTGCTGTCAATATTTACATACAGTTGTTGCTTATTGTATTCATTGTATCACAGATGGGTAACGATGAAAATGAGTAAATTATCGAAATTGTCTTCCAATATCAAACTCGAAAGTATTTATTTCAACTAAACCTATTACAGGCACTGAATTGTCAAGGGTCGGTCAGTCAAAAAGATGAAGCTGCCCATTCCAAAGCGTAGTAGGTACCTATGGAGAAGAACGGGCTAGAAACTCCACTCCACTCTTTTAAATCACAATAATATGGTTACAAAGTATTGGTTACTTCATTCATGTTCAAAATTATGCATGTGAGAACGATGCAGAACGTTAAAAGCGTCCGTAATGAAAAGATAAAAAAACAATTCAAATATTAAATTAAATCAAAATAAACCATGGCGGCAAAGAGTTGACCTGTCCCTACTGACGGTGCCCGTTCACGAACATGACGCATAAATTAACACCATTCAGCTCAACCATTTTGAAGGGAGCTAAATGCTCGCAACACATGTGCCACCGTCAGCGAGACATTAGAGTGAGCATAACATACTCTCATCCGCCAAGCACATTCAAGTGAATGAAAGACGTACCCAGTAAATGGTAGCTTTATAGTATGTAACATAGTACTCACATACGTTCTATGCAATTATACAATACTAGGAGATTTAATTTATATAATGCAAAAATAGTATTTTAAAATCTTCAGCAGCTCCAACAGAATGTAGGTAGGGTAGGCGTGTGTGAAGTATTTTCAAATGCCAGCGTTTAGCCAAGCATTTTTGTCAGCGATGTAATCCCCTAACTTATAATATGCTTGGCTGCATAGTGTTATGTAAGATTTGAATTTCGTTTCATTGAGTTGGAGAATGTGGGGAGGTATTTTATTGTAACATTTTAAACAGTATCCCATGAAGGAAGAGTCTACTTTAGCCAGTCTGAAACCTGGTTGAACTAATTGGTCCCTATTTCTAGTTCTATAGGTGTGTCTGTCACCTATTTTACTGAAAAGATTTGAATTTTTCCTTACGTACAGGATTTTTCATAGATATATTGACAAGGTACCGTCATGATATTAATATCTTTAAACAGTTCCCTTAGGGAATCGCGCCTGGAAATAGCATACATTGCTCTGATGGCTCTTTTCTGCAGAATAAAAATAGACTCGATATCTGCAGCCCGTCCCCATAGTAAAATACCGTAAGACATGATACTATGAAAGTACCTGAAATAGACTAGCCTCGCGGTATCTACATTAGTAAATTGACGGATTGTTCTTACAGCATATGCTGCTGAACTTAGCCGTCCTGCAAGAGATGTTAAATGAGGACCCCATTGCAGCCTTGAGTCGACCGTTATCCCCAGGAAAACATAGCACAATATTTCCTGTACTAGATGTCCTTGGTCAGAGTTATTTCGATACTCCAATGGTAGCCTGCAATTATTTCTCACCTATTTATCTTAGTGGACTTTCTGAACTTAACACTTTATGTGTAAGTACTTACAGAGACGATATTAAATGTTCTCTCACGTACATTGCAGCTGGGTTTGGCAATAACGTTACATTTTATTGTTAGCGTTTGTGAGACTTTAGTTAATAGCTGTGCTCTTAAGGCGTTTGGTTTGTTACGTGAATTTGAAAATAAGATGCTGTTATGCATTTTGTAGGTGGTTAAAGGTAAGAGTAAAACAGCTGTAAAGTTGACGTATACATCCTGTTGCTGGTGGTTCTACTTTAACCTTATTTCCTGTTCCATGGGTTTTGAGTTTTGACTTCTAATTTAGTTCGAAATAATTAATATATAAAGTCTATTCAAATTATGTTATTTCAAGTTAAACAAATATCAACTTTATTTACTATTAAGTTGATTTCAGAGTGACTAGCGCTATTGAAAAAGTTATGAAAATGTTTGAAGTTGTAGCGTAAACTGAACTTTATTATGTAGGAATTAAAGTTATTTTTCCATAAACTCATATTTGTTTACGTTTTTGGCAAATAAATCTCGAATGAAGATTAGATGTACCCATTTACGTTGAAACTTTTAAGTCAATACACTTCTAATGTAACTAGTTGATTGCAATCTAATCGCCACATTTTCTAGTCATTCCATCCGATGATAGTTACGCATGTATTTCGTACAATTCGAATTCATTCATACATTTTTCACATAATAAACGTCTTGTTCATAGTCGTTATCTTGATAATCTCAAAACAATAAAAAAACTTGAGAAATACCTCCATTTATTAGCCTATGTGTTTTAAGCATGTTAGTTTTGTTGAAACGTGAGGCTAATCTGCATTTCAAGTTATATGAAGTTATTAAAAAAAATTGACTTTTCAGCAGTTTAAAAACTGCGTACTTTTTCTCTTTTCGTGTCGATGGTACTCTTCCTCGTTGTTTTTTTCTTAAATATAGTTTGAGCCCAGTAGGTGGCCACGTCAATTGCGGCCTCGGTGGTATTTTTAGGTCATCCAAGGTGCAGGTGAACGGTAACTTAGGACACTCCAGCAACTGGGGCATGGTCTGATCAGAACACACTCGCACTTGGTGTTTGACTTCATACTAAAGACTAAGTTAAGACTTCAAGTTAAAGTTTAAAGTTACATTTCTGTTTCTTTTACAGCAAAAACAAAAGACACAAGTAATAAGGATCACGGCAAAGATAAACAAGACAGAGACAACAACAATGGCGACACGGACGACGAAAAACATAAAGATGAAGAGAGAAGGTTCGAGCCCCCGTCCGCGGCTGACGGCGACCTCGTCGATATGCTCGGTAAATATATTCTCAACTACAACGTTTAGCAAAAAAAAGCCTATAATATTCCCACTGCTGGGACACAGGCCCCATTTCTGTGACGGTGAGTGGGCCATAATCCACCACGGGCCGTGTGTGGGTTGGTGGATGCGACATGCCAGTTTCCTCACGATGCTTTCCTTTACCGTTTTGAGGAAATTATGATAAAATAAATGTAGAATGGGGATTGTGAGGCTAGTAAAATGATTTGAAAACAGTTTATTGTATATCTTCCTAATTATAATTTATTAAATCTTCGTCTTTACTCTTCATAAAAAATGACAACCGTTCCCTTCAAGTGCTGATCTACCATTCCTCCACTCTCTCTCTCTCACTGTCGTTCCTTCTCTCTCTCATTCGTTACGATCCATTCATCATAGACTTACATTAAAATACTCATCCTACAAAAATTATACTGATATATGACTGCCTGAGTTCGAACCAAAGACCTACGACACTATAGTCGGGCCATCTAATAACAAGTCCTAGAAACCAATGAAAATGTATGATTTATCCAATCCAAAAATTTAAAAGGACCCGTTTTGTATATTTTATTATACAGGGTGGCAGGGACATGGACGCGCAAACTGTAACCATGGATTCAGCACATGAGTTTAGACCCCATAGAGTCGAAATTTTTCGTCGGTTATCAAAAAAAAAAACTTCTGTTTCATAGAAAAGTGCAATACCTACGCGGTCAAAATGTATGGAACAGCAATATTTTTTTAATAAACGACAAAAAAAATTCGACGCTATGGCGTCTAAACTCATGTGCTGATTCCATGGTTACACTTTGCGCGTCGATGTCCCTGCCACTCTGTATAATTTAAGCTGTCTTCTAATTAAATTCTAAACATTTTCTTTTCTAAAACCATATATTTGTAATGTTTCAGAGCGTGACATAGTACAAAAGAACCCTAACATCCGGTGGGACGACATCGCCGACCTGGCGGAGGCCAAACGACTGCTGGAGGAGGCCGTAGTCTTGCCCATGTGGATGCCCGACTTCTTTAAAGTTAGTACTCAACATTATTATTATAGAAAATAAAAAAGGAAGAAGAAAATCATGACATTGCTCTGGACTATTGAGCTGCAAAAAGTTTGTGGTCGATCAGGAAAGACCATTCCAGTTTTGCTCAAGCCAAAGCCAGCCAAGCAAATGTTTAATAAGTTCACCTCAAATACCATGTATTTTTTTAATTAGCCGTTAATGTCCCACTGCTGGGCACAGGCGTCCCTACTCTCCTAACACTTCTCTCAGTCCAGAGCCAATACCATGTATTCCAATTACTATTAAAACAATTATTCTGTCGTAATTCAGATTTTAGCAAAACGATTGAACCTTATCGTCATGAAAAGCGAGTGAGCATTCTCATCAAACCAACTGAATGTGAATATTCAAAAATATTGGTCCCAAATAAAAGTTTGGCTCACACGAGATCATAAAATTATTTACAAAATAGAGAACTATTTACCTACTTTTGCAGCAAACTTATCACTCATTCATAACCAGCTAACGGTGTACTAAAACCCTCCTTCTCCCACATTGCAGGGCATCAGACGACCTTGGAAGGGCGTGCTGATGGTGGGCCCGCCCGGCACCGGTAAGACCATGCTGGCCAAGGCCGTCGCCACCGAGTGCGGGACCACCTTCTTCAACGTATCCTCCTCGACCCTCACCTCTAAGTACCGCGGCGAGTCCGAGAAACTAGTCAGATTGCTCTTTGAAATGGTAACTAATTATGTTCACCTAAATTAAATGCAAATACGGGCTTAAATTAAATTAGCTAGCTAAATTCCGCATATGCGATGGCTATCGATACCTAAACATGATGAAACAAAAAAGAATCACCACTAAACGGATGCAGCTGAATACCATGATATTGTACATGGAACTACTGCCTATCTGACCTCCACAACCAAAATTATACCTATCTACTCAATGAAAAAATTAAATTCATTGACAGGCAACGCACAACCGAAACCGTTGGATCTAGAAGCATGAAATTTTGCACAAGAGTTCCATATACAATAACGAAGGTGAGCACTAAAGAAGGATTTAAGAAAATCATTCCCATACTGGGGTAACAAATAAAAGTCTGTATAGAAGTTCATCAATTTTCTTCATATTCCTGCCCCTATCCCATGTTACTTGGGGTCGGCGCAACACGTTTTCTTCATATTCCTGCCCCTATCCCATGTTACTTGGGGTCGGCGCAACACGTTTTCTTCTTCCATTCTCCCCTGTCAACCGTCACGCTATCATTCACTCCCTTCTCTTTCATATCATTCCTCACACAATCCATCCACCTTTTCTTCGGCCTTCCTCTCCCTCTCCATCCATCAACATGTATATTCATCACTCTTTTAGTCACATGCGTTTCGTCCCTTCTCATCACATGCCCATACCAAGCCAAACGATTTCCTTTCAACTTTTCTGTCATTGGCGCCACTTTCAAACTTCCCCTTATATACTCATTTCTTACTTTATCCATTCTCGTCACTCCACACATCCATCTCAACATTCTCATCTCCGCTGCATGCAATCTTTTTTCATCCGTTTTCTTCACAGCCCAGCATTCAGATCCATAAAGTACGACAGGCCTTATCACGGACTTATAAATTTTCCCCTTTAACTTGAGGGGCATCCGTGGGTCGCAAGTTGTTCCTGTGACCTGTCGCCATTTCATCCATCCTGAGTTGATCCGGTGCGTTGCGTCGTCGAAGTTCATCAATTTTGCCGATGGAAAATCCCATCGGGCACACTGCTGGTTTATCACAAGTATAACTTTTTTGTTTCTTTATTAAAACCATTACTGGAATCGTTTCCAGGCACGGTTCTACGCGCCGAGCACGATATTCATCGACGAGATAGACTCGCTGTGTTCGCGGCGCGGGTCGGACAGCGAACACGAGGCGTCGCGACGCGTCAAGTCAGAGCTACTCGTGCAAATGGATGGACTGGGCTCCGCCAATGATGAGCCTGCTAAAGTAAGTGCACTCTGCTGGTTCATCAATTCGTCAAGAAAACACGGTTGGACGTGTCATTATGAAAATCGTCTACTTTTGGAATGTTTGTGAATATGTGAGCACCATGTATCTATCACATAGTTGATCTATATGTCATAGTTTCATTTATCCATTTTAATTTTTTTTACCTATTGTGGTCTAGTAATTTTATTTTTTGGGTGCATCGTCTTCACATATAATTATATAAATAATGTATGCAAAATATTGTAAAACATTTTAAAAGAGTAACGGTGGAGTTTCTTGCCCATTCTTCTCCATACGAAAACTACCTTTTGGAAGGGGCGACTAGAATCAATTTTATTTTAATTTTATTTTTGACGTTCAAAAGTGCCTTTTATGTGCCTGTTTGAAATAAATGATTTGACTTTGACTTTGACTTTACTGTCAAAAAACGTTTGCGGATCCAGTGATTTAAGCGTTACGAGCAGGTTACGCTTTTACATGGTCATCTTATTTGCACCATACACTAGCAATTATTGCTGAATATTGCTTAAAAAATTAGGATGCACAGGATCAGTTTTACGTCTGACATGCAACATAACAAAAATTACATTCACCTAATATATCTTCACAATGTTCCAGGTGGTAATGGTATTAGCAGCAACAAACTTCCCCTGGGACATCGACGAGGCGTTGCGGCGGCGACTGGAGAAGCGTATCTACATCCCACTGCCGACCCAAGATGGCCGCGAAGCACTCCTCACGATAAACCTGAGAGAGGTGAAGCTAGACGCCGAGGTAGACCTGCACGCTATCGCCAAGAAGCTGGAAGGGTACTCCGGAGCTGATATTACTAATGTCTGCAGGTTGGTTGAGATTTATAGATGGAAGTTACATTTATTTATACTAGAAATCATTATGTAAAATAGTGGTGCTCAGCTGCTTCAAGTTAGACTGGAAGCCGACCCCAACTTAATTTGGGAAAAGGCTAGGCAGCCAATGATATTGAAAATATTGATAGATGGAGAGGGAGCCCAAAGTAAAGAATACTGGATTGTGTGAGGGATGATAAAGAATGATGAGGGAGTGAATGACGAACGTGACTGCCGACTGGAAATAAGAAAATAAATTGCGCCGACCCCAAGTATCATGGGACAAGGGTAGTTTTTTAGCAATCACGCCTGCCTCGTTGGTTCATAAAAATGTTCTATGTTATGGGTTTGGTTTCCGCACTTAGTCCTTCAGCTTCAAGTGGACCATTGTACGTGCCTCGTTGGTCCATTAAATGGGGTTAGATTCCAAAATATCATTAGGTTTTTTCTGTCAAGAATAGGCTATTTTCCAACAAAATTGTAATTAGTCCGTCAGTTAGATTATCAAAAAATATTGAAACCGTATTTTTTCTTTTGTCAATTATATATAAAATGATGAAGATATCGCCCGTTAAAGTTCCGCGTGACGTCACTTGCATGCGACAGTTTTGCAAGCAAGTGACGACACTCCCAAATTTTGACGCGCTTTATCTTTGTCATTTTTTGTTTGATTGACAAAAGAAAAAATACTGTCCATTATTTTTCGATAATCTAACTGACGGACTAAACATAATTATTTTATTTTTTTACCCAGGCAACTACCCTATTGGTACTGACAAACTCCGGGCAGAGTTTGAAACATTTCCATAGAAGCAGGTAGCCCCATTTTGTATGAGGCGTGTGCTTTGCTTAGCTAGCAAACCGTGGGTAAAAACTAAAATACACCTTTACCAATCCTTCCAGAAAAAAGGTTTGATGATGTATAGTTACAGCAATCAGCATGAAATAAGACTAATAAAACTTATTTTCAATTTCCAGGGACGCATCAATGATGTCGATGCGACGCAAGATAGCCGGCCTAAAGCCCGAGCAGATCAAACAACTTGCCAAGGAAGAGCTCGACCTCCCCGTCACCAAGCAGGACTTCATGGAGGCCCTGTCCAAGTGCAACAAGTCCGTGTCCAAGGGAGACATCCAGAAGTACCTCTCCTGGATGGCAGAGTTCGGCTCCTCCTGATTAAAGCACTAACGTCGACAATACTGTCCAGTGTTCAATGTAACACAAACAGCTTCTAGCTCAAATGCTCAACACATTTGATATAGAATCTAAAGAAACACGAAAAATTGCCTTATAAAAACTCAATGTAATAAAATATTTAAGTTAACGAAGTAACAATCAGACTGTTGCAGTATTAATACGGAAAGTATAAAATTGATAGTGGCATATCGAAATTGATAATATTATGTAAGTGAAGAGAAATCATCTATTGATTGGGACATTCCGGTTCTCAAATGTTATGTAAATACGCTTCGTACACTTGGTTTCTAAAGGGTAAATAACTCAAAAATAAACAAAACTACAACCATCTTATTACAAAATTAGTTTTAACTTAAGTAAGACCTATCCTAATCCTTCGAGCCAGTTACTGTATTTTGAACTTTATTTCGACAAACGTAAAGTTATTAATGCAAAATTGACAACTTAGAATTTGGCTTAACTGTAATAAGAACATTAACTTTGTCGGATATACTTCGAAATTTAAAAATGGCTCTATGGTTTAAACTTGGGACTAAAGATAAACTTTGTTTTGTAATAAGGCCGCAAAAGTCTGTCAAACATTGTTAGCTTAGCTATTGGGCTTCAAACTTTATGGCGGTTCTGGAGGCTTACCACCAACTCTTATAGTTGGGCAGAAGTTGAACTGCATTGCTTTTTTTTTCTATAACTAAGTACAAAAAAGCAGTGCAGTTAAACTTAAGCCCCCTGAAGTGGGCTACTCGCTGCGTACTACCACCCCTCACCCTCGCGGTCACATAAGTTTGTTACTGCGCAGCCACTCGTCTCGTGTTCACAGTTGCCATAATGTTGGATTGGCTGACTTAAATAACAACAGCCAATCAAATCACTTGATTGTTCGTTAGCTAATTCTTGAGTTACCTTTCCTGAAACCGAGTCTAACTCTACTAATTGTTGGCAATGTATTGATAACTTTCAAGTCGAGATATTTTATACAAATCGTGATCATTATTAACTTGAACATTGTATAAAGCACAATAAGATACTTCGTTCCATGTACATATTAAATAATATTATAATACTAACTGCATTCAATCGAGCTTACACCAGCGAGATCTGTCATCACATATAATAATTTCAAATGTTATCCTATAAATTGAAATCCGTGATCTTTGTACTTAAATTAGGTTAAATTTGAGATTTGTTTTTATACTTAGATAATAGTTTTATGCCATAACTAATTTATGTGTACTTTTATAGATTTTTTTTTAAATTAAAATGCTATTTTACGTTATTTTATGAAATGAGATATATATTTGGCATTTATATTATAGAATTTCGCTCAATTAAAATTAGCATGATCCCGTGTTTATGTTGCGAGGTGTTTAGATAGAAATTGTAACGATTTTCTCAAGAAGCCACATCACCACCTTTTTGAGTGAACCTTTTTATCATTTTACTACGAAACTAGTGTAAAGTAGCAATGTAATCTTGTGTTCAGACATACCGGTACTATATGATTGAAATAAAACATATTTGGTGTAATAACATTGGTGAAGATAACAATATTTTTGCAAACAAATTAACAAAACTTGTATAACGAAGACATGAAAATAAATCAAATTTTAAAATATGTGTTTTATATTATTCTTCAAACATTCACAACAAAAGAAAGTGAACATACGTAACATTCAAGGCATAGGTAGGTAGTTAGTTAAGTCCCTCTCTAAGTCTACGGTTTCATTTCGCCAACGACGCTTCGCTCTAAAACAGAGCTTGCGAATTGTTAAGGGCTTTATCGCGATAATGTAGCCGTAGCATCAGAATTCCACCACCGACAAGGAAGCGACTAGCTATCAACGATTTCCTCGCTCGAGACGACGTACTAAAGATGGTAATATCCCATGTCAGTAAAAGAGATTACATAATATATTAATAGTTGATCGCTGACTGTTCACACCGCCAAGTACACGTTAGTCAGAGTGACGAGACCTATCAAAAAGAGTACTCGCTTGGCGGGCAGAACATTTGCGGAGAGACTCACTCTTGGTACGCATACCAGCGAGCAATAGCTAGTCGCCATCGTGCACTCGCTGCTTGTTGCCCGCCAACTCGTGTCCAGTTGCTAGCTCTACTCTCCTTTAAGATATTTATGATAAACTTCTTCTTTTCGTCTCGATGGTACTCTTCTTCGATATTTTATATTGTTTGAGCCCAGTAGGTGGCCACATTGATTGCGGCATCAGGGGCGTTCATTAGGTCTTCTTTAGTGCAAGTTATCTGCAAAAGATTACTATGTGGTGCAAGTGAACAGGCACTTAGTACATTCTAGCAAGTGGGGCAACCCTGTATTGAAATTCCATATCACCAGGTTATTTGAAATTCGCGCGCTCTCACCATTTTTGTTACGTGGACGCAAAACTGTCAAATAAATCAAATAGGTCGTGTTTTCTGAGTTAGTAATATTTTTGATGCTCCAAGGTAGCCCGCGAAATTCAAATTTTCTTACGTTTTTTGCAATTTGCTGGTAAGTACTAAGTTGTACGTTGATTAAAATATGATTCGCGGCCGTACAGTAAAACGGGGTGAATAGGAATGCAGGGGTAAATCGGGCCGAAACTTTAAAATGGATTTGTACTTTAAAATAATATAGTTTGCTGCAAACAAGGACACTTAATCTTTAATTAAGAAACAGTAAACACATTACAGTCTTTTCTGGCAACAAACTATATTATTTCAACGTTGAAATCCATTTTAAATTTTCGGCCCGATTCACCCATGCATCCCGATTCACCCCGTTTTACACAAATATGTATTGACAGAATTTATAATCATTAGAATCAGTAATACAACTTTTTAACTTAGCATAATCCTAAAATGTCAAGATTTTATGAAATAGTCATTCAGTAGGATTACTTGATCTAAGGGAGTTGTGTTGATGACTTTAATGATTATAATTCTGTAAATACATATTTGTTACGACTGCGAATCATATTTTAATCAACGTACAACTTAGTACTGACCAGCAAATTGCAAGAAACGTAAGAAAGTTTGAATTTCGCGGGCTACCTTGGAGCATCCACCTTAAGTGTACACAAGTGTTATTGTACCTAAAACAAAAGTATTTATCACAGTTTGTTTTTTTTTCACATCATAAACGGGTTTTATAAAATAATCCCTTCGTCACCTCGTCTCCAGAAAATCAATTTGATTTTACTTTCAAGGGCTAAGTGAGACCTCATTATACGAACAACCAGTTCATTCTATGATCTTGATTAAATTGCTGTCCAATCCAACTTTGATCGCGTATTGCTAAGTAGTCGTTACATTTCCTCTCCATACATTTTGATTTATCCCATTTAAATTAACCTGGTTGAATTGATGCCAGATTGATTGCCCAAAGCCCCCAAAAGGCGAAGGTGTATTTTGCAGGAATACGAATAAAATAGACCGTAAATAAATATTTTAATAAATAGGCCTAATAGAAGTTAAAATGGTTCCGTTTATTTTTTATACTTTCCCTAATTTTAATCGACTAATGCTTGCATACGAATCCAAATCATAGACAAGCTAGTAGTGTACCCCAATTAAAAAATATTTTAATTTAACTGCTGACTGAGCTGAATAAACTAAAACAAAATTTGAATAAATTTAAAGTACTTTATATCTCGGAAACCCCAGGTTAAAAAAGCATTGTTTTATAAAAAATAATATTTCCATGTTTAAATTATTCTTTACTCTATGCATCAAATCTTTAGGCGTTTTCATGTTGGCATTAAATCGGAAATGGATCGCACGCTTACACTTTTTAAATAATCAAGATATGATTAACAAATTGTTTAAACTCTTAGAACAATCAAATGACATGAAAATATAGAATTCAATTTACAACATTTTCATTTCAGCGATTAAATCATCATAAAATAAAAAAGTGGCCACCAACTTGAAATGAACTTAGCAACAAAAGCCTTGGCGCCAGCGGAACTTGTCATTTTGTTGCATGTTTTATGTTGGTACCGCCGTAGTAACTACGTGGTCGCAATAGTACAAAAATGTAAACATGCACAGATAATTTTGGGTTATTTTCCTCCAATTAGTGTACAATTAGCTAATTATTTAGTATAATCGAAACTGAAAAAATATCGAGACAAATATTTAGACCTAGATTAAGCTATCTATGGTAACAGTTTCAACAAAAATATTTTTTGTAACTGGAGTGAACATAGGCAGAAGCGTCGTCAAGCGCAGAATTTCAAGTCCGTAATGGCGGACGCTAATAATTTTGGAAGTTTCGTGATTCTATTGTTCTGTTTTTAAGTATTTTACCTGGTTGTGGGATTGGGAATGAGTTTTGTCATAAGTGAACGTATACGGAGTGTTTATAACGTGATAGTGATATGAAATGTTCAGTTATAGCGTGACAAAATCGCCTTCTAGATATGTAACCTTTTCCCTAACCTCGTTTACGCCAATGGAGTAGATATGTGATCGATGTGTGTGCGTCGGTGAACGATAATTCGTCCGTTTCGCGTTACTATTTGTGTATAGTTAATCTTCTTGTTAGTGATGGAAGTGTCCGCGTCGCGGTTTTGCAATCCGACGCCCGATTCCGATGTAACGTAAGCGAGCCGGTCGATCGCCAGAGCGAGTGTAAGCAGGGACGGCCGTTGCCAGCCGAACATGGCTGCGACGCAGGCTGAGTCTCAGCGTAGCGAAGCGAACATTGAGCAGAATCCATCGGAGCAGCTCAGTGAATCTCGGAACGCTTTGTTGCAAAACGGCACCGACAAGTCCGTCGGGCGCGTTCCGCCCGATGGCGTCGTGAACACAAAGAGCAAATCGCCGATGTCGGCCGAAACGGGGCAGCCACGCGACAGTGGCGAGGCGCCCGGCCACGACCGAGGCGTAGATAGGCCAGTGACGGACCAGTACGGCCAGTATAGATACGCAGAAGGCGCGGATCCTTATTACGCGCCACGGCCAGGTTTTCCCGGCAAACCGCGGCCACCGCCGCAGCAACCGCGCTTTTTCCCTGGACAAGCGGTGTCGCAGGCACCTGGCCCCACGCCCACGCTGAATTCGTTATTGCAATCAAGCGGGGCGCCGCCGCACCGCTATCCCAATAGTTATGAGCAGCCGCCGGCAGGCTACGGCCCGGGCCCCGGCTGGCCGCAGCACAGGCCTATGCCGCCTTATAATCCTCAAGGAAGCCCATATAGAAATTCTACGGTAAGTTTAGTATTGTTATTATAATTAGAATAATGTTTTGGTGGAAAGAATTACCTACTTACTCTATGAATTACCATGATGCAACCCCCTGAAGAGCTTTTAATGACCTAAATAATTATATTTTATAATTATGTCAATGTCTTAAGAACAAGGTTTTCAATTCTTTAGGAAAAAATTGTTAAAATATGCTCCGGAAAACAGTCTAGTCAATTATTGTACAGTAAGAATTTTTGGCAAATATTAAGCCATAATCATTTTTAATTATGGCAAATGAAAGCATCTACAGCATTTTAGCTGATAATTTGCATGTTTGTCACACACCCTCTAATAAACAATACCCAGTAATCATTTGTATTCATCAATTTAATACTGTACTAACCAATTTCATTGATAAGATGACCTATATTGATTTAGGGTAAACTTGCTAATAAATTATGTAAGTAAACAACTTTGAAAGAACAAAATATGCAAAAACGAAATCTTAATAGGTAATTTCAATTTTGCTTACCTTAATTAAGAAAACGGTTTAAATAACTAATATTATACATTATAAACCAATATGAACCATAGATTGCCCAGTATATAAATTTTACTGGCTGTTGCCAATAAATCTGTCGGTGTCTATTTTCAATTACATCGTGTTAGGGTTCTGTACCCAAAGGGTACCAACGGGACCCTATTACTAAGCCTCTGCTGTCCATCCACTCGTCTGTCTGTCAGCGGGTTGTATCTCATGAACCGTAATAGGTAGATGGCTGTGTATTTCTATTGCGGCTATTTTATGAAATATGCAAGACGATAAGTAGGCTATTAGTGTGCTTCTCCAGAGGTTACCTGTCTGCTATTTACCCCAAATCAATCTATAAATGTTATAACTATCGGTTTCATTGGTTTAGGTGTGAAAATGTAACAGACAACTTTCACATTAATTATATTAGAACGAAATGGATTTAAAAATAATTGAGATACATTGTCCTGGAAAGAAGTTTATTTCTAATTGAAACATTGGGTAACTTATTATATTTTAATCGTAACAATTCTTATAAAGTCTATCTAATCCAAATGTTCTTTTTCTAATCTATTAAGTAAATAATCCATAAAAATGGTTTAGAATACTTAATATTTTAGCAGCTAATTGAATCAGCATTAATGGAGATCAATCAGAATTTTTGTAAATAATAAATTTCTTTATTGCCATAAAAACAAGTTACAGAAAGTATGTGAGACCCTGGCTCCAGATTAGAGGCTCTAGGTTAGAGAACTAGAAGGCCAAGTCCTGTGGATAAAAACATTCAAAATCCAGATGCAATCTCATCTCAGCGACAATAATTGTCTAAAAATGTAGGGATTTTCGAGGTATTTTTGATTGATTGAGACTGAGATCAGACTGTGAACATTCTTAAAACTACTAGAATTGCCCTTCTGTACTTGTGTGACTTTTTCCATTAAACCAATAAAAACTAGTACTACTAACTACTACTACTACTAAAACTAACATTTAATTTAAGCACTAGAAACAGAATTAGAAAATGAAATTAGAATTAAATCAGGATTAAAACAAAATTAGATAAAAAAAAACTATTTATAGCAAAGGCGTACAAAAAACAAAAGTAACATCTGAAATCTATGCCCAAACAATGCAAGTTGCATCTGAATCTACCAGGGCGTAGATTCCAAACATATGCATACCAACTCCATAATAAAAACAAATCTTCTATTGATTATTTAAAAAAAAGAAACCTACTTAATCCCTATTAAAATAGATAAATGATTATGATAAAATCATTCATCAATCAAATACCATCACTTTCCTGTATGTACAGTCAGCATTATCAACATCTATTCACTCAGGAAACTCAAAATCCAACTATAGAATAAAAAGCTTGAATGTATTCGGTGCTAGGTATAGACAAATCAAACATACAAATACATTAGAAAAGGGATAACCAATTAATGCAGGCATTGTGTGTGCATCTGCATGGTCAACCTCAGGACTACTTTATCACCCTAGGGTTTAATGTCACATGTATGTCAAAAAACGGCTAGGTGTATTTGTCTATGTGACAGTTACATAGTTTTAACCTTAGATTTAATTTAGTCCGAATTTTTGTCAAAAATGGTGAAGCAATCATTGTTTTATCGTTTGGTTGTCTATATACAAAAGATGTTTATGTTGTGCGAGTAAAAATAGAATAAACAGCAATAAGCAACATAATTATTATTTTAAAACCTAATTGTTTAAATTTTAAGTTTTATACAATAAGAAATAGCTGACCTGATAGAGGTTGTCCTGTCCAAATTTTAATGGTTCATATAAAAATCTCATGAAAAAGGATGTTCAGTTTTTTCTGAATTAAAAATTTCCAGAAATCTTTTCCAATTTTCTTTACATAAAACCTAATTCGGTCTATTAGGAACATTATAAAACAAAACAAAAAATAGCCAAATCAGTTGAGCCCTTCTCTAGTGATGCGCTTACCAGCATTTCATTTTTTTTTATAATGACTCAAAACAATGTTCGACTTTAAGTTTTGAATATTAAGGTTGATAATAATCTGAAGTTATGTATTTTACGTTTTTTTTTTAGTTTACGAAGTAGTAATTTCCAGCTGGTCACTGATATTTTTAAACATTCACATCTACTCACCATTCCCCTGCCCTTATCCAAATTTAAACATTCACATCTACTAAAGAATAAAAATAGTTGGAATACCAAATTCAATTTGATCATCATTTGCCTTGCTTTTCCAGCAGATCTAGGCATAGGAGGTCAGCCATCCACAGACTGCCTGCAGCAAGCATAGCTGAAATTTCATTGATAGATATGTGACACGTTACTTCAACAAGCCCGTTAAAACAATGGCTGTTTTGAACTAGGAAAAAACAGAATTTGTTACCGAGATGAGACTATTTACATTATGAAGTACATTGTAAATGTAATCATTCTATATTATTATTAGATTTTTTTAAATCAGGGGAAATAATAGATAACCACGTTCAAAAATATAACTTTTGCTTATTAGAATGCAGGTTAATTTAATGTATTTTTGAATGCATTCTTAATTTTTATGTGCATAGTTTCATTTTTCAATAGTCAGAAAACTTCTCTAAAGAATAAATATGTATGTAAATATGTCAATTGGACATACTGTTTATGATACTGTTTAATATTTATTCCCCTGGTAACAGTAATTGACTATTAAAAAAAGAACAATAAATGGTTTTATCTATTTCTAAATCTAAAATAAATCTCTGGCAATCATATTAACTCATGTTAATTATTTAAATAAGTTAAACCACTAGCAGAATTTGCAGTATATATTTATAAGTAAAAAGTTTTAATAAAGCCAATTTACGAATGAAAAACGATGGGTACTGGCGTAAGTTGATCGATTTCGTAGCCTCCTTAATTCCGCAGAGTAAAAGTAAACAAAAGATTGTAATTTTTCATAAAGCACACAACACAAGAGCATTTCCATGTAATGTAGCGTTCCTGCGAACGCTCGACACGGTGCTGAAAGTAATGCTCGCGGCGGGTGAGCTTTAACTGTAACATTCCTTTCTATTTTGCCTTTAGTTTTTGTTGAAATATTGGATCTGCACTCATTCACTCCGCGTCACACGGTTTGCCCGCGCTCGTGTCTTTGCTCGATGAAATGTTACACAAATTCGCTGGTTTGCTTCCAAAATGAAAATAAAACAAAACGTTGGGCGTCGGTCAATTCACCGGAGTTTACCGGATCGTGAAAAGGAATACACTATAGCATTACCTTGTAAGAAAAGTGTCACCCTTTCACGAACCGAACAATGAACACGACGCTCGACGCTTTGTTACAACTTGATTTTGCATCAATCAAGCGAATTTGTGCAACATTTCATCGAGCAAAGACGCGATCTGCAGATCCGGCTCTCGAGTAGTAAATGCAAGATAGAAATGAATGTTACAGGGAAATGCTTACTCGCCGTTACCATTACTTTGAACACCATGTCGAGCATTCGCAGGAATACGTTACTTTACATGGAAATGCTCATGAAAATGCTCTATTGTGACGTCAACTCTGTGTTCTATAAAAATTATAATACCTGTGGGCTATTATTTTCCACATTCATTTTAATATGCTTAATTTAATATTCAAATTAAAAAAAAATGTGTATTTATAGAATAAAGGAAATAATAATAATAATCAGCCTGTGTTGTCTGCAAAGCAATGGCCACTCTTTCCCTTTTCCACTCAACCACGTAACCTCAAAAACATTTCACGGAATGATTACTTTGTTCCCGATACTTCGAAAATACGTTTTCGTCATTTAGCTACGTAAACGTAAAAATACCTGTAGTTAAAAAAAAATGGTATTGCCATGATGCTTGCTTCAATCAAGTCAGCCTATTGCAGTCCACTGCTAGACATATGCCTCTCCCAAGCTGCGGAACTTAAAATGACATCTATAGTTCCATATTTTGGTTTCTTCCCTCAAATCAAATAATTTATTTGCATAACAGGTTCAGAGGATGTTACAAAAGGTTCATAAGGCACACTGTATTATAACCATGTGAGGCGTGCAGCTATGTTAGGAATATTATGACACAATTATTCTTATTCAGTTTTCTTATTAAGTTACATTGTCATTGAAAATATAGATAGATAGTCAATTTCGTTACACATTAGATTAAATCTGAACTAATTTATAACAGTAATGTCAAGTAAATTAATTATGTCATAGTAATTGTTATTATTATCATATTATTGAATTAATGTACAAATATTTGGTATAATTTAAATACAATATCTTTATCTTCGAAGTAGTCTTTTACATTATAATAACATTTTTTAATTAGGATATTGTATAATTTCTTCTTAAATAGATGAGTAGGTAACTTCTTAATGTCATCAGGAAATTTATTATAAATCAGTGATGCCCATGTTTATTTATCTCTACACCTTGTCCTCCGCCTTCCGCATCCAGTCTGTCCCAGCTACCTTCTTTAGGTCGTCCCATCTAGCTGGGGGGCGTCCCACACAACGCTTGCCGATACGCGGTCTCCACTCCAGGATACGTCTGCTCCACCGGCCATCGGTCCTTCGACAAACATGGCCAACCACTCCACTATAACTACAGATTGGGTGGTGAAGTAATAAGTCGTGTCACCAAAATAAAGGACCTGGGCGTGACCTTTGACACTGGTCTGACATTTAGAGCTCACGTCTCCTCTCTTGCCAAAGAATCTTTTAGGCGCTTGGGTTTTGTTTTGAGAAATGCCTGTGATTTTCACAACCCAAATTTAATTAAGCTTCTGTACGCCACTTTGGTTCGTAGTAAACTTGAGGCTGGTGCGTGTATCTGGCATCCCTACACTGCGACTCAAACGTTTACGTTAGAAAAGGTACAAAAGATTTTCCTGAGATTTCTATATAAAAAGACGTATCACTTCTTTCCTTTCATGTACCCTACTAATTACGTCCTAGGAGTGTTGGGCTTCAACTCGATGGAGGTTAGACGTGGCTTTCAACAGCTCACAGTAGCCTGCAAAACTCTCAGAGGACGCATCGACAGTCCCGCACTCGATGATCTTTTCTGTCGGCTATTTGTTCCCGACAAATACATCGGACATAGCCAAAGCCGTCGACACAATCTGTTCGCACCGCCGTCATCTAAAACTGTCGGCAGAGCTGAGTCCCCTGTGTGTCGTACTTTAAGGATGCTTAATGCCCTCCTGACCACCAATCCTGAATGTGATCTGTTTGCCGATGATTGGAGTAGAATTATGCGTGTATGTCTGATGTTTTGTGAGAAGAAGTATGCTAGGGTGTCCTCTATTATATGTTAGTAGTTGAAATATTTTTGTATACCTACCATACCTGTTTAAATCTTTAAGTTAATTAATTTAATTGGTGTTACCGTTTTAATTAACAATAAACGATGGCCAGCTCAATGCCACTTCAGGTCGCTTACTCTGCAAGCTATGTCGGTAACTCCGGTTCTTTTCCGGAGCATAGCACGCTCCATAGCGCGTTGGTGACCTTGAATTTGTGGACCAGCCCGACCATTAGTGTCCACGTTTTGACACCATATATCATGACGTGTAGGACGCACTGGTTGAAGACTTTAGTCTTCAAACATTGCGGGATAGGTGACGAGAAGACTTGACGGAGTTTTCCTAATGCTGCCTAACCCAACCCAACTGGATCCTTCTGTCGGCTTCTTCCTCAAAGTGGTTTGGACTCGGCAAGACGTGGGACATGCTTGCTTAAAGACATAAAAACTTGTATTTAGAAATACAATTGAAGTCCTTATTAAATATAATTCAAAATACTGCTAATTCATTCCAATAGTAAAAGAACTTAGATTTATGTTTAGAACATCTCCACCTCTGCAGCTTGAAGCTTGAAGCTCCTAAAGTTTAAGAAGTACGCCGAAGTTTCAATGACAGGTCAATAACCGTATGAAAACTTCTTACCAATAAATAAGTTTCAGATGTTCTCTTTATGGTGTTACGATTCAGATGTTCTCTTTATGGTGAGCTGTTGCTTCAAAAACTTACCAGGTTAATTAATTATAGTTTTTAAAGTGGTCTCCACTTTCGATCCAAAACAAATCCTCCCTTGTTGTTACAACAACTAATGATTTTTGTAAAGTTACGCCAGGTATTTAGCCGATATTTTCTATTTTTAACCGACGAAAAAAAACGGAGCAGGTTCTCAAGTCGACGCGTATATTTTTAAAATTTTATTTTTATGTATGAACACGCATAACTTTTTACAGAGTAGTCCGATTTTGATAATTCTTTTTTTATTGGAAAGGGTATAACCAAAGTTGGTCCCATATAAATTTCGAGAAAAAATCCAACCCAGTTTATTACTCTACTCAGTGCCACATATGCCTGCCCTTTGGCAAAAAATTAGTAGATTATAGCCACAAAAAATTATAAAATAAAAACTTTTCAACAAAAAAATTAAACCGCCGAAAAAACTGAAAAGCAAAAAATAATAAACCTTTTTAATTCAACCTTAATAACTAAGTTCTTAAACTAATGTAAGTATACCTAAGTATTTTTGAGTCGTTTTATCGTCGGTTTATTATTTTTTGCTTTTCAGTTTTTTCGGCGGTTTAATTTTTTTGTTATAAAGCTTTTTTCGCAAATAAATATACCAATTTTTATTTATTTATTCAACCATTTCATACACAGAAAATAAAACCCAAAGAAAATAAAAATAAGGTTCAAAATACTGTTTATTTATGAAGAAATCTCGCGTCTTGTAACTTAATTCATCTGAATTCACTACAATGTTATTCAACTAGAATATTGGAATTCTTAGCAAATAACTTGAAGTACTTACAGTTGTTAACATTTCGGTTTTATGTAAATAATGCATGTGTAATGTTTTATGTAATAAACCTAAACGGCTTACCAGTGTTTCTCGAAAAGATGAAACCATCTTTTCGAGAAACACTGGTAAGCCGTTTAGGTTAATAGACTATTAGCTGCGCCCCGTGGTTTCACCCGCATAAGTTTTGATCCCGTGGGAATATCGGGATAAAAAGTATCCTATATGTTAATCCTGGTTATAAACCATCTGTGTGCCAAATTTCATCCAATCCGTTCAGTAAATTTTGCGTGAAAGGGTAACAAACATCCATCCGAACTTTCGCGTTTATAATGTTTTTGGGATACTAGACTCTTTAATAAATTGTGATATATACAATACAAATCTATGCTGTATCGGTTTATGTTTTAAATTGGGGTCGCAATTTAGAGTCCTTTTATAGTGTTCGGTACTATAGTTTGAACAAAACTGCTGTACCGCGCCTTAGGAATGCGCGGCGAGGCGGGGGGCGGGACGCCGTGAGCGATGGCGAATGAGCGGCCTGCACTGCCCCCCCGTCTCGCCGCGCACATACCGAAGGCGCGGTACAGCGGTTTTGGTCAAACTATAATCATGACCGTATAGAGTTGAGTAAAAGATCCAGTTTTTTTTACTGGATCGGCGTGCGAGATACTCCCTAAAAAAATCTAACCTCGCCATCAGTTTCGACGTAGCCAATGTGCTGACGGTTTTCGTTAGTGAAAAAAAAATATTGCAGTATCCCAACCAAAATGAAGTTACTTCAAACCCTAATGGGGAAACGTAACACAATGCCTTTCAACTGAATGCCCTTTAGCACCGAAGACGATCACGCGGTCGCCGCGTGATCTTTTTTGCCGGTCGATTGCGGCAACCACGTGGTCTGTGCGCGCGCTTACTTGTGTTAACGAAACGAACACGATCTTCAGACATGTATAATTGTTGATAGCCGTGAGGATTTGGGTATGTCTGAACTAGTATATGATGAAAACATAGTTTTCCGTATGATTTTTAGCAAATCTGATGATAAATAAAATCATGATGATCTGCAATAATGACGTTTTGCTAGTCCGAATCGTGATTTTGGCTTTTAGTCGATTCGCGAATCGGCTAGTAAGTTGTAATTTTAAATCACAATATTTACTAAGATTCATATTTTGCAATAATCTAGAATTCGAAAATATTTACAAGCCTATTTTCAAGTTATAATTATTTATTAAATCCTTCTTACTTACCTAGATCAGTCATTCCAATATTAATTGCGTTAGCGTTGTCTCAGACCAACGTTTGACAGTTAGTGCTTAGCTACTTATAAAACAACATTAATTTGTGATCTTGTGCTAATTCATTATCTAAAAGCGCTGCAATTAACGTCTTTCCCCTTCAAGGGTTCTGATCTACCTCCAATCTTTTACAAAATACGAATATAGAAAATCGTTACCAATAATGGATCAGGCTTGCCTTTATTTTCGTTAAAGTGAGGCATAAAGGCAGGCGATCTATTGCCTGCTGGCGTCAGAAGCGTGTCGGTTGTCAGACGCAAAACGGAAAAAAGTACGTAGGAATAACAAAGCGGGCCCGCCGCTGTTAGCAGATATAAAAACGAAAGCGCACAACGATAGTGAAAGTTTGATGTGTAGGCAAATATTACTCGCTTCCAGGAGGAGATTTGCGCGTTGCCTCTCGGTTCAAAAACGGGCTAAAGGGTAGTGAAACGCGAGGCTTCGCCGCCGAACCAGTTCCGCTCCCCCTACATACATTATGTAGAGGCAACGCGCCGGGACGTGTGTTTGACGGAATCAACGTGAATGGAACTTGACATGTGACACGTGTATCTATCTGGCTTGACGTGAACTTTGAAAGGCTTTTCGTTTCGCTATCGGCTGCGTTCGCTTCCAATTTTCAGCTCTTTTTAATGTAAAAGAAACTTGTTGAACATTTTCCGCATAAATTGTTAGCTGAATTTATTTACGGGTTTAGATTATTGATCAATAATGTTGACAATAAAAAATAGATGTCGCTACTAGTTCCATTGTGATGAGATGCTTTGTTCGATAGACCTTTCTAGGAAACTGTTACAGAACCGTTATCCTTATTTTATTTCTGTATTATTTTGTCCATGATGGTGATGTCTTCTTTCTACACCCTTTGGAGCAAATAAGATTTTCGTTAATAAGGACCAAAAGCAATGTTCTGCCCATCAAATTTAGCACATTGGTATAACGTAGTGTTGTTTGTAGTATTTCACAACCGGCAGTTATAAAACAATGCATCGAGCACGTGCCTGTTTACACTTTCGAGTTCACATTCAAGGTCGTACGCATTTGTAAGGATGTACCCGTGTAGGCTGGCCATTGAACAAATACCGGTTACGTAACAATGTCCCACTTCCCACGATATGCACGTTCTTCCGTCCGTCACGGCCTTTTACAATTAGACGATTTATTATTTATGGTGTTGCATTGCTTTTCTTTGACGGGGCGGGCGGGCGGCCAGCCGGTGGGGTATCGATTTCTGGAAACCTCTACCATTGTTTAGTTTCTATGGATGTTAATCGTACTCGCCTTTGAGTGTTTACTCGAAAGTTTGTGATATTCTGAAACTATGAAGTAACATTGAAACTTGAGGACAATTCGTTGATTAAACGTGGGATGTCCTACCTCATTGAGAATTCAACGTGATACTCTGAATCACAGGCGGTTATTGTCAACGAAATCGCTATGACGTTACGCTGATTATTATTTATGAATGGCTCAAATAGGCGAGCATTGTGGAATTAGTCATTTATCTCGGCATGTTGTTTACCCACAATCGTGTTAGATAGTTGTCGATAAGGAGACACGTGGTTGCAGGGTCGACGACCCGACATACTCGTGCTCGCCGACAGCTCGGTAATAATAATAAAATGTTTCCGTGCGACTGGTTCAAGGGCGAGCCGCTGATATCGGCGCTCGCTATATTTAGATTTAGCTGTGTGTGATGTGGGTATGTGTGTGTTTGTCTACATACACAATTGTCTTGCATCTGGTATCCTTCGTTGTGTACGTTTTTGTCTATGCGGTTCATCTGTTTTCTACATAGAACGTGTCTGCATCGACCGGTGTAATATTTGGTTCTTATGCACTAAATTTGTTGTGATTTGGTTTCACTAGTTATTGCCCTCGTCATCTTGAACATGATTTGCACCCTTCCTGATATGAAAACAGACATCAGAATGAAAATGAATGGCTTTGTGCTTAAGGTTATCTCAGTTTAGCGGTCATTGTTTTTATCTTGATTAACAAACGTAGTTCGAATTATTCCATTCATAAAGTTACGAAATTCATCAGTCGAATAGTACGAAGTTCCTTTGTAGTATCAAAGTGCACTGTTTGTCGGAATAAGTTTACTCCAATTTCCATACGTATGTTAATGCTAGTGCGTGTTAAGTGTTAACACAGCAAATTACATGAAACTGCAATGCAATTCTAGTAACAAATATATGTCAAAATCACCCCCACCCCCAAATAGCATAATAATACTGAAATTCAAACGCTATTCAATTATCAATTACCTAATGGCCGTTATCTATTCTCTCGTCGTATTTAGGGCAATACATGGCGGTTCTGTGCGTAGTTGCAGCCCGAGTAAATTTCGCTCTCACTTTCGTATCGCAATAGCAGCGGTGTGTACATGAAAACGAGATGAATGGGCCGACGGAGACCGTTCATTCTGAGTCTGTGATGTGGATTTCGTAAAATCAATGCGAGCCGTCTCGGACCCGCGTGCCGTCCGATAATCGTGTCATTGTGCTGTGCTTGCATAATGGGCACGACCTCGATCGTCTACCGCATTGGGTCAACGAACGCTTAACTGCCATCTATTAAAATTTCACTTGGCATGTGCCAATTTTGATTCGAACATTGAAGTGTAGTGACCTTCTCGCAAATGTTTCAATTAAAGCGTATATCGATGACGCACGCAAATTGTTTTGACGTCCTCCTATTGTCAATCTATGCCGATTTGGCAGCGATGATTTCTGATTGAAAGGAATTCCCCACCGTATGAATGAAACTATAGATAAACTTTGTTAAACACCTGCGTCGCACCTCATCTGAGTGGTGGCGCAACAGCTTGCACCTTACTCTGCGACGTATCGACGAACAAAAACGTCAGCCGTCACGCGGCTTGCATTCATTCATACAATATGTTGAATGTTGTAATGGGGTCGTTAAACCGTGGTGACGTCACGTAATTGCCAGCTCCCTTCGCCGGTCGCCGGTTGAAATCAAAACGTCGGATTAATAACAAGGGAGGTCTGTGTAGGTCAAGCACATTATCACTTCGGTTTGTGTTCGTGACAGCCAGAGTGACGTGCTCTCTAATTACTGCTACTGTAGATTACCAAGACAGACATTCGCTATGATCCTAGTGTAATCAACGCTAATTAATTTCGTGTCTGCCAAAATCATATTTGCAAACGGGTTACGTTATTACGTTAAACTAGTACTACGCAAACTATCTACCTTCAACTAGCTTCTAAGATCTACGAATTTCGTTCCAACAAAACAGTTTTACGAGCAAATTTTATAAACCAAACGTTAGCCAACATTGATGATGCAAACAATGTTACGTAACATCGATAAATGTGTATACTTGTTCGTATGTGAAAGGGGCCATTGCCAAGGACTGAGTCTGAGCGCAGCCGGAAAGGTAAATGACTTCCATACCTATACACCTATATTGTATTCATATATGTTTAGGTACTACACGCGATGTATGTAAAAAGATTACGGCCAGGATTCGTGTTTATTACGAGTGCCATTATCAAACAACGTTATGCCGATTTAGAAGTCCATAAAAAGATGTTATTGTTCTACTTTTTATGTTTATTGTTTTTGAAGTTAAAGTAAGCGCGTTCTTTAGGTCCTGAGAGCAATAAACTTTGACGACATCAAACGTAACGTAAAACAGTTACTAAAATGTTTTTATAACTAACTGCTGCGATACGCAGTTGTCGTAGCGTGGATTGTTGAAATATGGTTTAAGTATTGGTTCAGTCGGAGTATTGCGAAGACAACGCGCCGAGCAGCAGCATTCTCAATCACGTGTAATTATACTCTTTGGACGGGCATTGCAGCTGATATCTATGTCTTGAGTTGGTTCATGCCCCGTTTCCTAGTGAGTTGCTCGTGTTTTTATATATCCTTACAAACTCAAGAAGTGAAACACAGAACTAGTTAAATAATGTTTTCATAAAAAAAGTTTTTATTCTGGCCTTTCTATCTCCACTTCGTTGAATTGTGAGAATTACAGCAAATCTAAATTGTATTCATAATTTTATCAATGAAATACTTTTACAAACTACGCTCCATTTTATCTCAAATCTCAATTTAAATGAGATTAACTTGTCAAAGACGCCTTATCCACATTGGGGGGAACATTTCTTGATGTGATGTGTCAGTAGGTACTTGCGTAAAGCGGGGAGCGTGTCTATACATTGGAGTATATATTAAAAGGTCACGACCGCCACTCTTATGTACCTACTTTAGATACTACGTACCTAAAGGGAGTTCTTTATTGAACCGTCTTGGGTGGAAAAGGGGTCGCCTTATTAGGTCAGTAACACTTGTGATCGCTTGTTTACATTTCTGATTACATCATTTGTTTATTATTACAACTTTTTAATGTTGTTATCAAATTCTGATTTTGGTTAAATGTGTGGTGACTGTTGGGTGTGATCAAACACTGTTTGACGTTACTTTTCACGGTGAGTAAGTGCTCATACACATGACCGACCTGCGTCAACGGCAGAGGCAACTGCGGCCGTAGATTGTGGTCCACAACATGCCGCTCTTGTATTTGAGCACCGTACTCAAATACACGAGCGGCACGTTGTCGACGGCGGGCGTTGTCGGGTATCGATGGCTGCCGTCGTCGCTCGTCGACGGTTGCAGTTGCTTCTGCCCTTGATGCGTGTCGCTCGTCTGTATGCACACTAACGAATCAAGAGAGATGTTTGTTTTAGCATCTGGAACTTCAAACGTTTTCTGGACCTGTTTTTTGACTCCAGCCAGCCAGTAACGATTAATATTCAGGAATGTACTTCAGACTAGACGGGAATAGTTGCTGCAGTGGGAGGAATCTAATATGTTTGGCCCACAATTGAATTTCTTGGGTGCATGCAAATGTTTACTTGTCTAAGATCGCGGTGCAGGCCACCTGTTGCCCAACCGCCGTGGCACCTAGTTAGAGTTACCGCGAGCTTGACATTCACGGGGGCTCGTGACGGCGCGGACCGAAATAACTTGCCGTAACCGACCGCATAACATGACGTAATGCTCTTTCTATTTATAGAGTCTTATAATTAAATACACAGACATTCGTATTTACCTTCCGCTAGTCCGTGACGACAGAGTCGCCGACGCAAACGTGTGCGTTATCGTTCCCGCTAACCGCTAATGCAACGACTTCTTTTGTTTACTTTTTTCATATAATTTACAACCTTTTAAAGGAAACCGTTGCCAAGTCGAGAACGAGAGGATATTTGTAATAAAAATGTTGAACGACATCTTGATCTTGATAAATTTTAAACACGAGTAAAACATTCACAGCAACTTTTCGATGCTTTTTAGGGTTCCGTACCCAAAGGGTATAAACTGGACCCTATTACTAAGACTTCGCTGTCTGTCCGGGTGTCCGTTTGTCTGTCACCAGGCTGTATCTCAAGAACCGCGATAGCTAGACAGTTGAAATTTTCACAAATTATGTATTTCTGTTGCCACTATATCAACAAATACTAAAAACAAAATAAAATAAATATTTAGGGGGGCTCCCATACAACAAACGCGATTTTTTTGCCCTTTTTTGCTCGAAATCAATAATGGCAACAGGTAGGCACTTGAAATATTCACAAAATACTCAGTTGTATTTTTACTTTAATAATAAATAATACAATTAAAATAAAATAAATATTTCCGGGGGGCTCCCATACAACAGACGTGATTTTTATAGATAATGGTACGGAACCCTTCGTGCGCGAGTCCGACTCTCACTAGGCCGGATTTTTCTTGTTCACAAACAAAAATTTCGTCATAAAGATTCTGATGACGAGAGGTAGAACTCGACAACATGAAATCTCATTGAATGTCAAGATTCCTGCAACCGTTATTCAAGACACGTGTGGTCGGAAGTAGGAACAGATGATTCGTTGAATACGGTTTACGTGCCATTGTTGATACTCGACACGTATAAAAAGTGAACCGGTCAGCGGGCCTTTATCGTTCCTCACAGGAGCACGCTGGAGATAATAATAATAGCGGTAACAGTGAACTCATTCATTTTCTTTTTCTGTTAACAATATAGTTATGGTTCGACTTTTTTGTGTGGGTACGCAAAGGGATAGCCCGACGGCGTTTAATATGTAAAGGAAGGCAAGGTTACACGCACACATCTGCGGTGTGTCTGTATAAGCAAGATGCGCTTGTAGTGGAGGGATTCCCCAACTTTTTACAAACACAATCAAAGTTATGTAATGTTTGCTCGTATCCGTCCGCGCACGCTGCCACTGCTGTTTGTACGAATGCCAATGTTATACATTACAGGCCTCTTGTATTAGTCATAGGTCATTAACATCGCTGTTAAACGGTGTTTACTTTTTATACATAATAATATTGTTTCCTTGAGGTGAACAATTCGTTTCGCTCTATATGTTGAATGACGTTCGTCAATTATGTAACTGTTACGACCACGCGTAATTAAATTGGAATTGCAAATATTTTGTTACAGCTTCTCTTTAACGAATATGGTTTAATTACTTTTATGGTTAAGCCAAATGTCATTAAACCAAATTCATAATCTACATTCCAAATCAGTTCTAGGTAAAATTATTTGTGATAACAAGAGTTTACGACTCCATAAGTTTAATTAGACCATATTATAAATGACAAGTAGACATGAATGTGCATGCAAAAGTTTTGAAGACACAAGATTAGGCTTCGATGCGATAAGAAGGCAAACTGACAAAACACTCCGCAAAATATTATTTAACACCTCGGACCTCCTGAGAGAGAAAACAAGAGAGACTGCATTCATAGGAATGTACGAGGAAATTCTGGGAAGTAAAAAAAAAGCTAACATATCCGTATAAAAAAAAACCATACAAATATTGTTTTAACAAGCCAAGACAATTACTTGTAGAAAATTATTTGTCAGCTGCCGAATATTTTGCGAAGTCGATGATCGAGATCGAATTTTAATTCAAATATTTATCTTCTTCAAAGGCACAACTAGAATGTTTATTGTTTACACCGTTTGTTAATTGTTGGAAAATGCCACGTGGAAGTTGCGGGATCTCTAACCTAACGTAAAGAAACGTATTATTTTAATTTTAATAAATACTTTTATTTATTTATTCCTAACTGATCCCGACAGACGTTGCCCTACCCAAATTTCAATTTCCATAGGAAAAAGCGCTTTCAGATTTTCCAGAATTTTCCCTTTTTCCGGGCAAGTTCTACCAAATTTTTCTTTCCGTAAAAATCTAATTCGGACTATTAAGAACATTTTAAAACGAAAAATGGCTAAATCGGTACAGTTTCAAGTGATGCGCTTACCAAAGAACAGCATTTTCATTTGTAAATATATGAATCAAATCCTCAATGAATAAAATAGACTCGGCGTTACAAAAATCGCACCTCTCTTCACCTCAAAATAAGTTTCAAACATGTCCCGCCATCAACGAATACATTAAACCCAATTAAAATTGGTATCAATTGAAAGTATGTTTAACGACCTTTAAATTAATAACAGTTAGAATTCCTAAACACAACAGATCTCAATAGCACGTAACGTTAAAAAAAATGTTTTCAAAATACGCATTACAACGGCCACTAATTGCACCTCCCTACAAGGGTATAAAACGGGCGACCCGGGTTATATGTGGGTCCCCCAGGTCTCTGTACTCGCCCCACTCCTATTCACGCTGTTCACTAGCGATATCCCAAAGGACGCTAAGACCCATCTGGCTCTGTTCGCAGACGACACAGCCATTTATTACACTGGTCGCAGCCACATCCAAATACGGCTTCGTCTCCAAACCGCAGTCAACAAGTTGGCTGCTTGGTTCAGGAAATGGCGTATCGAAGTCAACCCCGATAAGAGTCAAGCGGTTCTCTATTTGAAACCCAGACTCCAACCCACCCCCCCACCGCCCATCACCATGTTCGGCAAGCCAATCCCATGGGAAAAGCGAGCCAAATACCTTGGTGTTATCCTTGACCAACACCTCACCTTCTCAGAGCACATAAAGACGGTCCGTTCGCGCGCCGCTTTCGCTCTCGGTTGTCTCCACTCCGTCCTCAATGAAGGCAGCAAGCTGTCACTCAAGAGTGCAAAATGCGTTTGTATACAGCCTGCATCCTTCCCATAATGACTTACGCTTGCGTAGTCTTTGCTCTTACCAAGCCCCGCCACATCCATAGGATGCAAACACTTCAGAACCGATTCCTCCGCAAGGCCACAAACTCCCCTTGGTTCGTTCGCAACGAGATCCTCCATATCGATCTCAAGTTCCCCACCATCCAGCAGTTTATGAAACGCCTCTCCAAGCGTTTCTTCGACACAGCCGCCAATCATCGCAACCCTCTGGTTGTCGCGGCCGCCAAATACACCCCCTCCAAAATTAGTAAACTTCGCCGTCCAAGGCATGTTCTCGGTGACCCCGATGACCCCATAACCCTCCTCCAGGAGAGCGATAGGGCAACCAGCACATTACAGAAACACAAAGTACCGACATTCCGACCTCGCCGCCGAGGTCCCTCGTGATGCCCCCAAGTAAATTCTCCCCACCGACCCTTGCCCGCTGAAGTGCCAGCCCGCGCCGTAGCTGAGCCAGCAGCTTTAAATCCCCCGACTGTGACCTCTGAGTTTGTTTCGGCCTTTCTTCTCAGAGATAGTCCTAGGAAACGCCGTGCTCATCAAAGCACTAATAATATAAATTCGATCCAGCCTGTCCCTTTGCTGCCCTCTCCCAGCGACGCCCTAAGCCGAGGTTCGTACCCCACAGGGGGTGTGCCCTTAGCGTGCAGTCGCCTAGTTTTAATTAGTTTTAGCCCTGGCTGGAGGCTTTAAGATTTCTTAAGGCAACCACAGGATAGTCCGGTTAAGTAGTCACGACCTCTCAAGGTCAACTACAAGATGCCATTTATAAAAAAAAACAAAAAAATAATAATTTGTGGGTCATTCGCAATCCAACCTTTGAGGTAAACACACGTAAACAGCTACAGCAAGAACACCCCAGAAGATGGATACCACTGCAGATGAAGCCGCTCAAGTCATTGCACTACTGCAGATGCGACAATGTGATGTTGCTCGGCAACTGAACTTGAGTCGTTTTTCCGTTCGACGAGAGTAACAACGCTTCCAAGAGACTGGTAGCTATATCCGAAGACGTGGATCTGGAAGACAACGGCGCACATCCGAAAGAGACGATCGCTTAATTGTTTCGACGTCTTTACGTAATCGGTTCTCCAATGCTGTTGAGCTGCAACAACAACTGCGATCAGCTCGCAGACCTTCTGTGAGCGTCTCCGCGATTAGAAGAAGAATGCGGGAAAAGAGAATTGTAGCACACAGGGTTTCTACAGGGCCAAAATTAACTGCACAGCATAGAAAAGACCGGTTGCAATTTGCCCGTGACCATGTGGATTGGACAATCAAACTCAAACTCAAATCATTTAATTCAACTAAACCAATAACAGGCACTTTTGAATTGTCAAAGGGTCAGTCAGTCAGAAAGAAGAAGCTAGTTATTAATAGACCAATGGAGGGCTGTGCTGTTCTCGGGTGAGACGAGGGTGTGTCTTTTCTGCAACGACAGGCGTAGAAGAGTGTACAGGAGGCAAGAGGAACGATTTGCACAAGCCTGTATTCAAGAGACACTGGAATACGGGGGTGCTCGTGCATGTTCTGGGGCGGCATGTCAATCGACGGCACAACGAACCTTGTGTGTGTTTCTCGGACTGGAAGTGCTCGCGGGCAAGGGTCGCTGACTGCTCCTCGGTACATAACAGAGATCTTAGAGGAGCAAGTTGTCCCTTATGTGGGTTTTGTTGGCAGTGGGTTCACGTTAATGCACGATAACGCCCGCTGTCACATCGCATTACTTGTAAGAGACTACCTGCAAGAAGTTGGGATCCCTGTTATGCGCTGGCCGGCGCGAAGTCCAAACCTGAACCCTATTGAGCACCTTTGGAATGAACTGAAACGGCGAGTACGGGCACGTGATCCTGCCCCTACCACTCTCCAAGATTCCGAAGTTGCAGAATTGGACAACATTCATCAAGAGACTGTTGTCACATTAATTAGGTCCATGAGAGAACGCATGGAAGCAGTTATCAAGGCTAGGGTAACACTAGGTTTTAAGTTGTTTTTAAGGATTTTGTTGTAATTTTTGCTGATAAAATAAAATTTAACTTTTTAATCATTTGCATTAGCTTGCTTTTTTTATTCCCTGGTAAACAAAAAACCATATCTATTGATTTATTCTGAAATTTAAATAAATTGCCTTTTCAATGATACCTTATAGTCATATGTCTACCGTTGAATAATAGGATTAAAATGAGTTTGAAGGGAATTCTTAACAAGGTGAAATTTTTGTGACGCCGAGTGTAGTACGATTAGAATAGACAAAATTAGAATAGCAGGTATAGAGGATGTTCAGTACGGAACATAATACTTAAAGAAAATTGACACGAAGATGATGACAAATATTAGTATTATTGAGTTCAGATTACTTCAGGCAGAAACGGAGAAAAATTTCTGTACATACTTTAAAATTTTAGCACACTAATGTGTTCCATGCGTGCTAAATAAGATACATCTGTTCTTTTTCAAAAATACTGTCCAAAAGCTAACTAAGAAATTAAATACAGTTTTCCGTTTACTCTGTCCCAAAAATACCGGCTATGTCAAAAGTGTTACGCAAAGCGTTAAGTGGCTCTCACACCAAACAACTTTCCACATGTGTGTAATCATCAAGTTGCACGGCCACGGGCTATTAAAGCCCTTCACCTGCATTCCCCACGCCAGTACAATTCATCGTGGAACTTGAAATAACACCTTTCGGAACGGTATAAAAAACGGTATGGCCTATCTTATCTACATTATGGACATTGGGCGAAAAAGTAGGCTCACCTGTCGTGTTAGTTAGAGAATGACTTAATTGACCTTTGTTAGCATTAATCAAAGAAAGAAAAATTGTATATCCTGCACAAACAAAACGCACATTACAAAAAAAAAAAAAAGGCAAAATATACAAAAGTTGACAATCACCCTAATCTTTGTTAACTAAACACTAACTATGTATATCAGCATGATCTTCTTTTTCAATTATTATTCTATAAAGCTTTCGAAACGCAATTTATTACTCGGGCAATTCTGAGAATCAACGTTGCACTTGCAACACTTGCAACGTTCAATTCAGAAAATACCTTCAGATATCACTTTTGCAAATTAGTACCGGAGATTAAGTTCGAGACTCGATAAAGCCGATATTTCTTTGGAAGAAGCTGTGGCGTTCCAATTTGCAAGTTTTCTATGCACTATGCGTAGCTGAATGCTTAGTCGACTTTAAAAAAAAAAAAGATGCCGCATAACCTGTTAAAAGGATGGAGATGAGTTATAGCTGTCATTTTGTTTTATTCGTTTGACGTATGCACAATCATGAATATGAATAGATTGTATTTATAGGACGTATATAATATTAATAATAAATTAACCGCGTGGTGGCCGGCTAAGTATAGATCAACCCACCTTGTTTTGTGGGTGGTATAAGAGGTGATCACGGCCCACCGGCCCTCACAGTCACCATGCTTTCAGTATTCTTGATGTTGCGACTGCATGCATCGACAATACTGGGTCTGGTCTTGACCGTCGTGTGTCTTGTTCTGAGCGCCCTATCACCTGCACGAAGCTGATGAAATGACCATCCGTGTGCAACATACGGAACTTGAAAATGTAATTGTATTTTAGAAGAAACCTCATTTTGAAATTGGGATCGACATGCGATAGAGACATCAATCTAAAGTTGCACGCCGAAATAACAGCAATCTGCATAAACCTAGTAACTCCCAAGCACATGAATAAAGGGAGAGAGTTCTCTTGCCAATGAATTCACGACCAGTTTCACTAACAAACATAACCTTGCCAATCCGATGGGAACCCGGTTTGAAAACAGTGTGACGTATTAATAGTTGTATACATATAATTTCTGTCTGTTCCTCGTTTAGCTATAATGTGGAAGTTTAATTCTATTTTCTCATGAGAGGTCGTTAGGATTGCAAGCTTTGTCATAGCCGATTGTAGAGGCGCACGTCTACACTGTAACAATTCCAATGTTTAAAAATACACAGAACAACCTTTTATGGTTGAATTTCAACTTCCCGCGACTAGCCGTGGGAAGTAGAAATTTGCACGTCGACCCGCGAAAGCAGTCTGTATAGTTACTTCCAGGAAAAATGTAACTCGTCAAGCAGAATTCCAAGAACATAGGACAACATACCTATAATCAACTTATTTTAAGTCGGTGGTGTAATAAAAAATCACTGAGTTATTCATTATGAGTAATAGGGTTAATGTTTAGGCCGGTGGTAATGACATAATAGCGATGCAAGTGGGTGAATGCGGTCGTGTTGACAAGCTGGATCGGAATTCGGTCACATTCCTAACGGCACTACACACTTGCACTGTCGCGTTTGATGCACTTCGCGCGCTCCGTAATATCTACCATATTATCACATTAAATTATGCCAATTAACTTGGTACACCGCATTTCGCACCACGCTGTCTCATACCAGCTAGTCAGCCGGCAGAACTAGTCGTATGTTTAGATTGTGTCGTTTACCCAGTTATCGGAGTTAATTTAAAGTACTTGAATATTTATGGCTGTTTAACCCACTGAGATCGCTATTCTAGATACTCACTAGCTCTAGTTTTAATAACTATTACGAGATATCAAACAACACGTATTTATTCATTCATATTAAACTAAAGTACGCACGTAGTATCAGCTTGATAAAATATTACATCAACATTCCTTATTCGTAAGAGGTGTTTTACATTTCAGTCACAATGACACTTAACAGCTGAGTTTACTACGGAAAGCGTTATTCACGCACAATTTACATTGTTACATAGAACTGACACAGTCTATTTTGGTGACCACGTTTTTGCAACTGATGTTTATTTTATGTGTTCTAACTAGAATTGTTTTTAAAAGGTTTTAGATTATCAGAATAAGATACATTTGTAAAGCAAATTACCTGGGTATGTATATGAAATAGACAATGGTCAAACTTGGGAAATGTTCATTGTAACGACTACTGTACTTATAAGCTTCTTTAATATTATTGAAAAGATGCAGAAGAATTAAGTTCTTGAAGATATATCGTCTTTGAAGCCTTGAATTTAAGGAATTACATCCTTGTCTTAAGACCACTTAATTTATCGTAAACGTGCAATTGCTGTTCAAAACAAACTATTTTGTTGAAGCATTTACATTATTATCTTGTTATTTGCTCGGTAAAATTCACTCGGAAGCCATACAGTTATATATTTAATTCTCGAAACTGTTTTCCACGGCTCTGCTGCTTTCCGAGTCGCTTGCGAAAATGAAATACCTTTTACGTTACGTTTCGTTGTGGTTTACGTTAGACGCTCGTATTTTCAACCCGCAACCTTAACGATTACAGAGCGGTTTTGTCTGTTTTGCTTTCCTGACTTGCGATATTCACTGATCCCTGCAGTCACTCGAGACTACAAAAAACCTTTCAAATCTCTAAATTAACTTTTCATGAGGCCCTTGAAGGCAGCTTTGAGGCAATGGGTCACCCGAGATTTTGTACGGGTTTTACTTATTCCGTATTACAAATATAGGGCAGGCTTTTCTTTATCAGATACATCCGAGAGACTGACGTTCCTTACATGGGTAAATGGATAGTTGTGTAGTACCGATATCTTTTCAAGTATTGGTCTTAATTATTTTCTATTTAATAGGTAAAATTCGGCCTTATTATTGGGTTCACATAATAGATATGAGTACATAATATGAAAACAAATAGAATAGGTGCGTAGGGAGGGCGGTGCGCGGGTTGCGCACCTACCCGCGGGTCAATTACTGCATAAATCAATACGGATGTCGCCCTATGCGGTGGCTCTTTGTTCCAGCCGACTGGAGATACGAGGCCCGTCTCGGCGGCTCCAGCTCTGTCCGGAAAACTCGCTGAGGTATCGCGGGGTCGGATGATTACTTATTAACGTAGGTGGAGGCTGGCTGGCGCGGGCGGGCCGCTGCGAGCTCGTCGCGCGATCGATGCAGAGGCGGCCAATGGCGCGCCGCCGCCCCCCGGCGCCCGTACCCTGCGCAACCCTCACCACACCCCGCGCACGCCGCACCCCGGCACACCGCCCCCATAAATCATTGAATCCGCCATAAAACACCCCAATGTTCGTAAAAATGTAACTCTAATTGGCGAACACAACTCTCATATCTCCTAGTCAAACTACATCCGGAAGCCTTCAGGACAAGGCCTTAGTTTGGAGAAGTAAAACGTTGATCAAAGAGTAATACAGATCCCGCTCGCTCGCTCGTTTGCCTCGTCGGAGCGGGGCTCGTACGAATAATTGAATTTCCATCATAGAACAAAATGAGAGCTGAAAACTGAAGCGGCGACTTTGTTGGCACAGCGAATTATTTCGGACGTCAATTATTTAGTCACGGTATCTGTCTGAAAATTGATATTACAGTAAAAGCGCATTAATTTTACGGGCACATTAGAGGGGCTTTCGACAAAAAGGGTTTTATTAAACCCAGCACATATGTGATGGATGACTTTTTATAGCGCTGTCCGTAATGAAGTACGAAATTAATAAAGCGTTGTTTGTTTTCATCAAATGCTCGGCGTCTAATGAAACCAATGCCCTTATCTCATCGTACGATTGATGCAAAATATTGCTTATCATTCGTAAAACTGGGTGGGTGAATTGGTTTCTGGTGTTTGATGTTACTGAAAAACCGGAGAGCATGCATGTTAAATAAAATCAATAATGACTTGTGTATTGCATAATTTGTTTTACAAACAAACATGTTTATAGTACGCAACAAATCGTGGCTCACAAAAGTAGCTCTGGTAGAATAGTACTACGTAATCAAATAAATATATTCGTAAAGTACTTGAGATTATGAATGAAAATAAATTGAGAACCATATCTAATTGAAAATACTTCAATCTCAGGGTTTACGGGATTGTTCAATAACAATGTTGTAGTTATTTTAATCCGAATCCGTTGTTTACCTCGTAACTTAAGAAAAGTCGTTTTTTAGATACGCGTTCCCATTGAGGGACCACATTTGAATTTTGAGCTTTTGAATGCGTCAGCTTTTAGTAAAAGTTCTCAAACAATTGTAAATTCAGCCTCTAGTTTGTAAAAGTAGCCACTCAAAAGATACAACTGTTTAAAGGTGGTCCCTCAGTCGTGACTGACAGGCATCCATATCTCAAAATCTAGTTAAAATTGATAACTGCTATAAATGACTACTCTTAGTAAAAGTTTTGAAAAACTAATTTAATGAATATCAACCCTTCCTTTTCACAGAATAGAAAGAACTAGCATCCGGAAGGTGGTCCCTCAACCGATCCCCATAAGGTGCACCTTGAGAGCAGACCACAATGGAATTTGAAATTTACTTGGGTCTAGCGTTATTAAAAGTACTTGAACGATTGTGAATTCAACTTCTAGTTTGTAAAAGAAGCCATTCAAAAGTTACAATCGATTTAAGGTGGTCCCTCAATTGAAATGTTTATTAAGGTGGATGCTCCAAGATAGCCCGCGAAATTCAAATTTTCTTACGTTTTTTGCAATTTGCTGGTCAGTACTAAGTTGTACGTTAATTAAAATATGATCTACCTTGGAGCATCCACCTTAATAGAAAAGTCATTTTACGTAGCATTCGGAAGTTAAATTGACGAATGCTACAGTCTATCCTTTAGTAATTATTTTTTACTAACGATTACTTTACTAAACAGTATCAAAATATTTACCGTTTTATTTCAAATAATAATCGAATTCCTGGGAAGAAATACTAAGAAGAGGTGACCACACAGTAGAATTTCTAGTGACTGTTTGTTGATAATAATTTTTAATAAAAATAAAATATGCGTCGACTTGACAACCTTTTGGTTTTCGTCAGTTAAAACGTTTTTGATCATCGAACATACTTAAAAAATATTGGCTCAATGATCAGTAACTCTTTGCGGGTTGAGTTCCCGCAAATAATTAAAAAATATATGATTAAATTTGATGAAAGTCCTCCAAACGAACAAATTTTTATTCATACACTTTGCTACTGTCTCATTAGCAGTAATGTTTGAATTAAAAAGTTTATTTACATTGTCAGTGCAAGACTGCAGGGTAAGATTTTGTTAGTTTTTTTAAATTATCATTATTTTCTTTTCTTTCTGTGTTTTGAATTAGCTAAGTGATGTCAAATATTAATAAAAAATTATATCAACAAACAGTCACTAGTTTTTACTTATTAAAAAAATCCTGCTGTGTGATCTCCTCTATCTTAGTATTTCTTCCCAGGAATTCGATTATTATTTGAAATAAAACGGTAAATATTTTGATACTGTTTAGTAAAAAAAAAATACTAAAGGATAGACTGTAGCATTCGTCAATTTAACTTCCGATTGCTACGTAAATTGATTGTTCTTTTAATAAACATTTCAATTGAGGGACCACCTTAAATCGATTGTAACTTTTGAATGGCTTCTTTTACAAATTAGAGGTTGAATTCACAATCGTTCAAATACTTTTACTAACGCTAGACCCAAGTAAATTTCAAATTCCATTGTGGTCTCCACTCAAGGTGAACCTTGTGGTGATCGGTTGAGGGACCACCTTCCGCATGCTAGTTTTTTCTATTCTGTGAAAAGGAAAGGTTGATATTCATTAAATTAGTTTTACTAATCTTTTACTAAGCGTAGTTATTTATAGCAGTTATAAATTTTAGCTAGATTTTGAGATATGGATGCCTGTCAGTCACGACTGAGGGACCACCTTTAACCGATTGTTCTTTTGAGTGACTACTTTTACAAACTAGAGGCTGAGTTTACAATTGTTTGAGAACTTTTACTAAAAACTGACTCATTCAACAGCTCAAAATTCAAATGTGGTCCCTCAATGGGAACGCAAATGTTTTTTAGCGAAACTGACAATGTTCTTCTTTTCCCTCCCTTATCTAATTCTAAACTCGTACATTCTACCTTTGCATGAAATTCATTCTGTCATCATTGTCATAAACAATATTATAGAGTAACAAAAATCCAAAAAGACTTGAGTTCAAAACATGTAAACTTTTTACAGATTTTAAGATATTTGCCTTGCGGTTTGAATTTACAGACAATTCAAGTTAATAGTCAATTTAATTTTCTTAACAATCAAATTTGCTGATTTGACAAAACAGAATAAAATTGGTACTGTATTGATGATATTAATCCTAGCATAAATATGATTTCCAGAGACCAGCATTCCTAACAAGGTGACAATTTCAACAGCTAAGTAATAAAACGTCAAATAATCGAAACCGTTCACATGATAATGGTGATGTCTATGGGATCAATAAATGTTTTTAACATTTCTGATTTCATTCTAGCCGTTTATCTCCAGGTGTCTCTTACAAAATAGCCTCAATAATAGGATATTGGTACATGGACATGGTACAAAACACCGCTCAAGAATATGTTAGCACCAAGTTAAGGGTTTGTCGGTTGAACTTGCCTAAAGGCAGGCGCGCTCGACTTCTTATTTATTTTTGCACGTTATTCCGAAATCCCAAAGCTTCCGAATTCGGTTAACGACCCAGTGTTATTGCGCTAATATTGAAATTGAAGGTAATGGGGGTGTTTCTTTATCTGTGCCTTTGTTATTATCTTTGTTCGCGTTCGGACTGACTTGTACCCTTAAGTTACTTTAGGAAGACAGCTTTACAGTACTATACTTGCATGTTTGGCTTGTTTTGGTTTCAGATAAGGTTTTGCAAATGCCTTTATCTATCTAATGAAATAAATTACTGATCAGTTCTATAATTATGCGTATTAAACGTGATCTACTTGTTCTATTTTTGTTTAGTTTGCTCCGTTCTGAGATCAAACACTAATGTTTTTTAAAGTTGATTGCTAAAGATAGAATGTTTTGTTTCAGCCGCCTCGGGGCTATGGAGGGCCCCCTTACGCGGGCGCCCCAGGCGGTCCGCAACAGCCCCCGGGGGCGTACGGCCCGCCTGGATCGTACCCTCAGCGGTACCCGCCACCAGGGCCTCCAGGCGCACCCAACTCACGACCGCCTTTCTCGCCACACCAGGTTTGTAATCCACTTATTATGCTGTAACTTTGTAGGTACTCGTACGGCTGACTTCGACAGTTATCATCCGAAACTTTTAGTAGCTGGGTTAGTTAAATCTTTTTCCTGAAACATGAAGTGAGGTGTAAAAGTTCCCCTGGTGAACTAACCTAAATAGGAGATATAAATGGAAATCTAGAATTAAGTGATTGTCAAAGTCAAGTGCGCTGTAAGGGTCAAAAAAGGCTAACTCCCTTGATCGGCCTTCTACTCACATCACATGAACATTATCTGTTGAAGCAGAATCTTAATATGAAAATGGTTGGGCATTTTCATATTAAGATTCTGTTTCATTAAAACATTTTGGGTAAAAACAAATAACAGAAGTTAATTTTTCGGCGAAAATACTGCAGCATAAAAAAGAATCCGTTCCATTATTTTTGGAACAAACGGCCAATAAGTCGACTGTCGACAAAAGCTAAATAAATTCCAGTTTTTAAAAAGGTAGTCCAAACAAAGTTTTTCGTTCAATTCACTTTGTAAAACACTCAATTTATTATTTTATTGTAGACGATGTAACAGTGTTGATACTAAGTGTCTGTTAAAAGAAACTAGTTTGAGAACTGGTCTATTTTCAAGTTGGAGACTTGTTTTGCTTAACACATTAACATACATGCATGCAAATAAATTGCATGAAGATCATGCCAAGTTTGTGTGAAGTTTAATATACTTGGACGACTGATAGCATGACTGAACTAAATTAAGTCTTACAGCTAAGTCTCATCGCGATTAGCAACATTGTGCGCTTTTGTAATTTCTAACGTGACGATATTGTCGTGGACGTCCACGGCATCACAATAACGTAGCGAAGGAAAATGTATTGAAAAATTATGACGATGCTTTTAAATTGCCGCCTACGATACCATACCATAGAAATGAATTAATTACTGTTATTGGTGTATAACCGTTGTAATTAATAATAATAAATTGTTGTTAAATGATTATAACGTGCACGTATTTCCATACAGTTTACTTCTCTGTCATGGAGGTCTACGAAAATATCGTCACGTTAAAAATTAATAAAGCACACATTGTATATCATTACTTTGTTGGTTCTCATGTTAGTTTTTACAACGCTCGAATCTATTTCAATCATATATTGGATTGAACGGTAGTTACAGCTAAACGGTTTGAATACACTAACAGATTGACATTTTGTGACGATCCGTTCGACCATGATCAATTCAACGGTAAAAATGGCAACAACTAATCCAATATATGCAGTTATGCGTCCACTACAAACCCGTAAATCAACGGTGATTGATCACCATATTGACGACATATCTAAATATATGCTGGTAATCAACTCTCAAGTAGGGCCAAAGGTTAATGTCCTCTAGGCGCAGTTGGGTCCTGCGTCTTAGCATAAACCGTCATATATCAATATCCATAGTAACTTGATATGTGCTATCTATTGATTCACCAAAGTCCTTTGTCAACACAACCTCCATGTTTGTGTAAACATAATTCTGTACTTGTGATAAAAACAACTGTACAATTTTATAAAAGTCCTACGGAGTTTGCCAGAAACCTTGTTTAGATAAGTATTTATGTCTTGAACTGGCACTTAAAGTATTTAGACAATTCAATTTATCTCTCCGCTTTCTGCACAGACAACAGAAGGCCAATTCTAGTAATTTAAAACGTTCAAAATCTAGTCGCAGTCTCATCTCGGCGACAAACAAATGTCAAAATGTAGGGAAATTAAAGGCATTTTTGACAGATTGAGACTGAGTTCAGACTGTGAACGTTCTTAAAATTACGAGAATTACCCCTGAGACTGTGAACGTTTTTAAAATTAAGAGAATCTCTGAAAACCGCTGTAACAAATGTTGCCTGAAACGTTTCAAAAATACTTTTTCGGGGTTGACATTTTTCTACAAAAGTTTTTCAACTACTGTTAAGAAGCATCTTAAAATATATACTGTCTACCAAATCAAAAACACTCGGGGGTTTTTATACAAGTTAACTGTCAGTAAATACTCTAAAATACTGCTTTTCCAATCTCTGCACTCAGGATTTGTCATCTTACAAATATTCCTTTTGACAGCAAAAGGCGAGATAAGTTTTAAGCAGATACAGTGAGTGAGCATTTATAAAGCGATTCATGAATGCACGCTGCCATAAGCTCGAGTTTATACCTTTTTGAAAGACATATTGTGAATGGAAGCACCTTTCAATTTGTGTACATTGAACACTTAGAATGAGGTAAGTTTGTGCCAATGAAATAATAAAGGCGTTTGTGAAAAACCTTACATTTATGCTAATTAACACGAATTTTGATTTAAATTTTGATATATCAAGCTATTTGGTTATATCTTACAGGAAATGCTAAATTCTTAAAAGGTATCCTAGGTTGCCGGTAGAGGTAGAGGCATATTACAGCTATAACGATAGCCGTATCCGGTGGCTACCCCGTCGACTACAGCGCTATTAAGAAACCAGTTTCTTTAATAGATTTTGCATCCTACGCGGGAAAGATTTTAGATTTTTTACTTTAAATAATTAATAACACCTCTAAGGAAATCGTATACGGAAATGGTAAACTAAAGTTGACATTAATTTAAAAAAGCTTCTTCTTATGAAAGTCCTTGCTCAATTGAATGCATGCAGCATTTCTAATAAATAACCCATGGAGAAGAAGTCTGTAAACCATTCTGACGATGTCATCTTCTGAGAAATATGTTTATGCTCGGTCGCCGTGTTGGAGGATTCATATTCAAGTCCGAAACTAGAGAGCCGACTGGAACGTTTCTCAGAATCGTTGAGCCGGCGGCGGCGCGTCGGAGCCTCATCCACTCACGTGAACATAAACGTTCTATCATACTTAAGCCGTCTTCGAAGGAACACGACTCTAAAAGCCATAGGCGCAAGTTCTAACTTAGCTTGGAGGCTCAAGATACGCTCGAATGACGTAAGCCGCTCCGCGCGCTCGCTGACGTAAGCTCGTTGTGCAACGGAGCCAGAGGTACGTTTGAAGCAGGGCTCTTGGAGCGAACTCGTGTAGACATCGATGTTAAGAAATGATTTTACTACGAACAAGGCCGTTTTCAAAACATGCCTCTATGTATTTTGGTGAAAACTACCTTAAGATGTGTTTTGTCTTCAATTAGTGAAGAATATAGTATATCTTGAGCCTTTCGGTATCTAAAAAATATTGAATATCCAACTATCCTGTCTTCGCACATTCATGAATGTTAAGTATTTGGATTTATGTTTGTACTCTACCATGCAGCTTTTCTGAATTAACTAACGAGAGAGGTTTACAAAGATACATAGATCACCCAGTAATCCAGTCATTATGAATATTATTTTTCATTTAGCATATCGGAGTATAATTAATATCCTAAGAATTGAGCTAAGTGGTAAGAACTTTGTTGCAAAGTAGAAATAGCTTGGCATACTTTATGGCCGATTCCTAAATCATGTTCCTTTTTACCCGACTGTGCGACAACAAAGACAGGGTTATGTTTTTCATGCGTATTTATGTATCTTAGTTTGTGGGAATCCTTTATACCCTCGACGCATCCTAACGGTTCGTTGGATTTTAATAGGTAGGTCTCTAGGTCGCGCGATGGTTACGTTTTGATTTTTTTTTAAATCAAAAGGCGGTTTTTGACATCAAATAGAACTTAATTATCTTTATTAAATAAAAACCGGCTAAGTGCGAGTCGAACTCGCGCACGATGGGTTCCGTACCATTATCTATAAAAAAAAAAACAAGCATTTATTACTTATTAATAAAAAGGACTAAAAAGTTTAAAATAATATAATTTATATTTAAATTAAATTAATAATAAGAAATAAATAAAAGCGTGTTACATTTTGATGGAACATTAAAGAACATTTAGAACACAATGTAACACGCTTTTGTTTATTTCTTATCAGGTTTAAATAATTTTTAACTTTATAGCCCTTTTTATTAATAAGTAATCAATGCTTGTTATTAAAAAGTTTTTTTATTTTATTTTTAAATTTTTAGTATTTTTTATGCTAGATTTACTACGGCGTGGTTCGTAGCGCGTAGCAGTGTTTTTCCGTTATATGCGTTTACTGCACTTAAGCTACCTGTTCATCTTTAGTCCCTGGTTACCATCGAGCACCAAAGCACTCGGCAAGACAAATCAAACGAGCCCAAACTCGATGGGTTTATATCGTTTAATTACCGTGTTCCTATGGCCATCTTCCAGGTCCATCATCAGAAACTGGTTACCATCTAACACCAAAGTACTCGTCAAGACGAATCATACGAGCCCAAACTCGATGGGGTTGTGTCGTTTAATTACCGAGTTCCTAAGGCCATCTTCCAGCTCTATCATCAGACCCTGGTTACCATCTAGCACCAAAGTACTCGTCAAGACGAATCAGACGAGCCCAAACTCGATGGGGTTGTGTCGTTTAATAACTGAATTCCTGTGGCCATCTTCCAGCTCCACCATCAGACCCTGGATACCATCTAGCACCAAAGTTCTCGTCAAGACGAATCAAACTAGTCCAAACTCGATGGGGTTGTGTCGTTTAACTACCGAGTTCCTACGGCCACCTTCCGGTTCCATCATCAGATCAGCTCCATGTCATAATAATTTTACACTGTCATCCGATTTACACATGCATGCAAAATTTCAACTCAATCGGTTGAAGATATCTGCTTCAAAATTGAGTCGCAAGAGTCCACCCGACCAAACATAGTTACATACATACATACATCGCAAGTTAGCTTGTAAAATAACGTCTGTTGTATAGGGCCCCCCCTTAAATATTTATTTTATTTTGTTTTTAGTATTTCTTGTTATAGCGTCAACAGAAATACATAATTTGTGAAAATTTCAACTGTCTAGCTAACGCGGTTCTTGAGATACAGCCTGGTGGCAGACAGACGGACGGGACAGACAGCGAAATCTTAGTAATAGGGAGTTTTTACCCTTTGGGTAAGGAACCCTAAAAATGATTGTGTCATGTGGGTATCAAAACAATGAGCTTGAAGATACGACACCCTACAAGGTTGAAAAAATTATTAAATAAAAAAACCCGACTGCATCAGAGTGCTAGAAAAGTTAGCTTGTATTGAAATTTTTAGTTGGAGACGAGTTTTTCAATTTTTGTAATACAGTAATAGATGTCATAACAAACAAACGTACTGCAAGAGATATAGAAGACTTTAACAATATGTGTCAAAAACAACGCAACACACACTTTTAACCGAATTAGGTAAGCATCTGCTGTTTCAAGTGCAAAAACGCCGTGGAGTCCGAGTGGTCATTGCTTGTTCCATGAACTCTCTAAACGGCTGGTTGACACTTCCCGTGACCCAAGGGCTGGCTTACCTTGGCCTGAGGATAAGCATTGCCATACAACGTGGCAATGCCGCCAGTCTGTTGGGTACATTACTAGTCGATAGCGATGTAGAGGAATATTTCGACGCATTATTTTAGTTTTTTAATAGTTTTAGTTAGTATATTATATTTTTATTTTAATAATTTGTAGTTTATTTAGTATTAAAAGTTTGTAAAAGTTTTTTTACTTTATAATCTCGAGTTACTTGTCTAAAGCCAGATAAAAAAACCCAGCTAAAATAAAAGCTTTCAGATTCGATGTCAAATGTTTTGTATTCAAACGGCATTTTCCAATTTCTTACGTTTATCTTCAACATTTTCAAAGGTATGCCAAACATCCTCTTTGCTGAAAACACAACTATTTGACTACTTATCAAGTTTTTGACTTTTGATCGGATCTTTACTATTACAAGGTTTCTGGTTTACTTGGATTTGTTTGATATTTGTCGTCTTGCCAGACTCATATAACACGCGGTTGAACTAAAATAAATGAATAATAGTTAATTTAGAAATTCAGTACACTAAAGGAAAAATAATGAAATTAAATGCTTTATTCTGTAAATAGGATATCGGAATCATATTTACGAGGGTAAATTAAAAAGTTCTTAGAATTGCATATATATAAAACCTTTTTGGGAGAAGTTTGATGTTCAAATTAAAGAGTATCAATCACACAATATTTATGCAAACTGTCACTTGTTTTTGTCACTTCGTTCGCACGTAATAAATTATTTGTGCAACGAGTTGCTAAAAACCCAAAATTATGGATATAAGTGAGTTACGTGCGGTGACAAAATATCTCAGTTTGAAAAAAATGCCTATGAAGGATTTTTTTTCGGACATTCAGCAGACATTAGGGGATGATGCTGTTTCTTATTCTACGGTTGCGTATTGGGTGGCTGAATTTAAAAGAGGTAGATCAAGCCGTAAAGATGACCCGCGTTCTGGGCGGCCTTCAACCTCCGTTACGGAAGAAAATGTCAAAAAGGTTGAGAATCTGTTTTTGGAAGACAGATGAATAACTATAAAACATATAGCTGAGATCCTAAAGATATCATTTGGTAGCGTTCAATCCATTTTAATTGATTCACTGGGGTTCAAAAAAGTGTCGGCAAGATTGGTGCCTCGAATGTTAACCGACGAAAACAAAAAGCGACGTTTGGAAATTTTCTAAGCGTAATCTCGAAATGTTTCAGCGTGATTCGGATAATTTTTGCCGTCGCCTTGTCACCATGGATGAAACGTGGGTCCACCATTTCGATCCTGAAACTAAGAGACAAAGCATGTCATGGAAACGACCATCCTCTCCATCTATTAAGAAATTTCGAGTAGCTCCAACCGCTGGCAAAGTTATGGCCTCAGTGTTCTGGGATAGTGAAGGAGTCCTTTTTATTGATTACATGCCAAAAGTTCAGACGATTACTGGACCCTATTACGCAAATTTAATCCCGAAAGTGCGTGAAGCGATTAAATAAAAACGTCATGGAAAACTATCGTTGGGCGTGTTGTTTCTTCAAGATAACGCTCCTGCTCATCGATCGGAAGTTGCGCTCAACGCAATCCGCTGTGCTGGCTTCAATCTCCTTGACCACCCAGCATATTCTCCGGACTTAGCCCCAAGTGATTTTCACTTATTCCCAAAAATTAAAAGAGGACATTCGTGGAACAAAATTTTACGATAATGACGCGGTTATTGCTGCCGTAGTGGAGTTTTTCGAGAGTCAAGAAAAACAATTTTTTTCACAAGGAATAAGGAAGTTAGAAACGCGTTATTCTAAATGCATTGCATTGGCGGGAGATTATGTAGAAAAATAAAATATTTTTGTTCTTTGTCTTTGCAGTCGACATTTCCTGTCAGACTAACACAGAAGAAATGGCGAAATAAACTCAGGGGCTGCAGTCTCGACATTCATAGCGATCGCTTTACGAGCGAATTCGGTCGCAAAGTCCCGGATTGACAGGAGTGATGTATGGAGTGACAGGACTTTGCGACCGAATTCGGTCGTAAAGCGATCACTATGAATGTCGAGACTGCAGCCCCAGGGATGAGCAAGTAACGATCGCAAAGCCGATATATCGGATAACTAAATATAACTAATGGTCATAATATTCTACGGTAAATATAGGTAGAGGTCCAAACAATGTTGTTGGCTAATTAGCGCATTGTTTTTCTTTGTAACAAGACACTTAGCTATGCGTTAACGTCCTCATTAAATATAATTGTACTGAATAGGTTTATCGTAGAATTTGTAATGAGCCAAATTCGAAGTAATTAGCATCCTCACAAGGAATCTCAGGTTGTTTTTAAATCAGATCCGTTATTCGGAACTGTCAATGATTGAAACAAATGAGAAAAATGTCAATGAGAAAAAAACCTAATAAACATCGTAATTTTTATTAATTTTTGTCTTCGCTACCTGTACGTAAAAGGAAACGTTAATAGGTTTAATATAGTAAAAATCTAAGGCAAAAACCAATCAAGTTTGCCAAAAAAGTGGTTAGTATTAATGTTTTTTTTTTGTCTTACCTTTGATTGATTTTGTTGTTTCTATCCTGCGATAATATCCTACTAATATTATAAACGCGAAAGTTTATGAGAATGGATGGATCTTTGTTACCACGCAAAACCTACTGAACGGATTTTGATTAAATTTGTCACACAAATAGTTTATAACCAGGATTAACACAGGATACTTTTATCCCGATATTCCCACAGGATCGAAACTTCTGCAGGTGAAACCGCGGGACGCTGCTAGTAATATTTATAAAAGTGCTAGTTTGAATATTTCGATAATATGTTTCTAACTTAATCACGAAAAAACGGAAGAACAGATTTGGATGAATTTTAGCGCATATATAGTTTATTACCTGGATTAACATTACTTATTATCCCGGTTGTACGTTCCCGTGGCATAATTTCCGACCTCCACGCGGGCGAACCCTCGGGCAAAAGCTAGTAAAGTAACAAAATGGGTTCTAAAGTTTTATCGGTTGCTTTAAATAAATTGGTGTTTATATCGTTAGGATCTACAGCATTAAAAATTAATCAAAATATCAACAAAACTAACATTGGAGATTATTCAATATTTTTTTTTTTTTTTTGTTTACTGGTTTTGTCTCGACCGACGGCCGACGGCCGCCGGCTAAACAATAAACATTCAGCACAGTCATGAAGGTATTAATGTGCTGAATTATTAGTTGGCTGAAAAAAGTGCTTCCTAAATTTTTTGGAAATAATCATAAAATATCAAAGTCATTCCAAATCTAGTTATGTAACATAATCCAGTTTTGATGATTTGATGTAATTTTAGACAGTCAAATTAATTCATTATTTAGGAGACAATAGAGTGATAATCTCATCAAATATGTTTGACAGCAAAACCAAGTCAACTACCATAAAAAGATTTAGATATGAGATTTCATAAAAAGTCTCATCTTATGTAATGTGGCTGGTCAAGTTTTTTTGTTTATCTTGCACACAGCACAAGTCCGAGATCCAAAGCACTACATTCGTGCTGATAGATACACCAAACCTTAGATCCGATGGTAGTGTTGTCTCCAAGTCTCCAATCACCAATCACCAATAACTATTAACAATAACAATTATATTCACCAACTGCTGCTGTAACATTGAAATAAGATTCAAGTTGACCTTCACATGTCTTAGATTCGAAGTATCAATAACACTTGATAGTAAAATGAACCTGTGTAACGGCAGCGCTGTATAAGATCGGCGATAAAGACGTGCTACGTCATCAAGCACGTCGCACAGACGATCAGCTGAAATGTTCACAACTTGCAGTGTTTAGGTGTAGGTACTCAAAGTGGTGTCGGGGGTGTGTCCCCGAGTCTATAAGATAGCTAGGTGGTGTCTTGAGTGCGAGTATTGCGGGCTCAGAGATACGACCCGCATCCGGGTGCAATGAATGCGACGACGGTTTCAAGGGCGCGCCTCAGGTGATGACGTACGCGCACCCCTACCGCCCCCAACTCGGCTCCCGCGGGTGTTCCGGCACCCACCTAATAATGCACGTCTACGCCCTGTCTACCGCGTCCGCACTCGTTGCAACCTTGAGTGCTCTCGGGGACACCCCTGCTCGCACCTCCGGGTGAGGCCTTTAAAAAACTCAACGACCGCAACACAAATGGACCGACACAAAAGCACTCCTTATAACTTGAACACCACAAAAGTCACACTTAACAGGTTACCTAATTTTGTATACAGTTACGTAAATTAGAGCCTATCGATATTGATATTGAGTGATGCCGAGGCCGACGCTCGTCACGCCCTCGAGCTTGTCGTTCGTTAGCGTCGCTACAATTAGACTGTGTAGTTAATATCACGTTGATAGCTCTCTAATTATCATAATAATAGTGGAGGTACACGGGCGGGGTGGCGGCCCCGTCAGCTGAGCGAAAACGAAAGTAAACAGAACTCGGTCAAAGGGTTTGTACTCACCTACCCGCAATATTTATGTGGGTACGGGGGGTGTACCCCACACCCGATCTAGTCACCCCTCCTTTGATGGATTGGTTGGCGACTGGCGCGGATGTTCGACTGAAACTCAGCCAAACTCAGTTGCCAAGCATTAGTCTCGATTTCCTGCTATGTTCTGTTCGGCAAACTTTTACCGCGAAATTATTATTCAGTGAAAGTTCTAACAATTCTTTGTATTTTGTTTTGGACGCAGACGACCTACTACCCGACCCACCCTCGCCTCCTTTGAGACTTACTATGTACAGTGACGAATTGTTCGAATCGACACGAAAATGTTTATTTTGGAAACGCTTTTGTTACATAAGTCTGCTTTGATGGTACATTGACTAGTCAGTGTTCGTCTCACTGTCCAGTGTCATTAAGCGTGTCTGTCCAATATCATTATATGTGTCACAAATCGTCTACCGTTCCGATAATGCTAAATGGAATGACAATTAATCGCTCTTAGCTTTACTGCCAGGTATTGAATAGGTTTCGGCTTTACCGGTAAATGAACGCAGCATATCCAATTACCCGGTAGCGGGGCGGTCCTTTAGTCGGAGCCCATTATGCAAGAGCCAAGTTAAGCTGATTATAATATTGCTATTTGGAATCAAACTGACCATACCTATACGAACCTAAAATAACCATATTTCAATAAATAAAACCCACGCAAAGTGAATTGCAACAATACCCGGCTATCCGGCTCCAAAATACATTACCACAATACAAACTAATCGATTCTAAAAACTTGTTGAGCACTACAATTACAATGTCACATGCGCTATAATTACAAAAATTGTTTCGTTATCAAGAACAATAACACGTAACAGGAGGCCGTGAACTGTTGACGTCACGATTATTATTCAATTATCGCCAGCCGGTAGGGGGAAACACAAAAAGTGAATGACTCCTCTTGACCTGGATTAGTAAATATCAGGCCAACCTTATCTGCAGCCTTGAAACGTGACGCGGAAACTGGCTGCCGAGTGAAAGCATTGTGCGACTGACTGATGCAATGAATGTCTGCATTGTCAGCAAGATCTATGTCGAGGACTGGCGAAGTCGATTTATGATAACTGGGATAGTCATTGGGTATAATTTTTTTACTTACTGCAGTTGTCTGAAAAAAAAAAGCAAGTAATAGTGACCATGATCTCTGAGTTTGTTTCGGCATTTCTTATCAGGGATCAGTCAGCTACGAAATGCCGGCGCCATCTAGTTTATAAAATATTGACCAACAAAATATTGTCGTGTAAAAGTGTCTTAAAAGATCTACTAACATAAAATAAACATTAAATTTAAATTCTGAATTCAACTTGAAGAGTGACACATTTCTAACACGAACAGTGACTGAAAACGTGTCCATGCCGATGGGGAACTACAAAAAGCCGTATATTTTCAACCAATTTTCTTCCAAAAACCTCGTCACTGTAATCCAAGTCATGTAATTGAATCTAAATTGGATGCTAGCCTCAATCTAAACGCAAATTACTTATCCAATAAAACCTGAACGATGTTTTTACGATGTTATTGCGTTGCATGTTTCCCTGCGAAACGTTCAATTAATTGAACGTGTGCATTGCATCAAAACCGCCGGCACAACTAGAAACGGCCAACAATACCGACAGAACGGCCAATCATGTTACGTCATCCCATAGTAGTGGAGCTCTTTCGTGCTGGTTTATTATACATACAGACATATTTACATAGGCACTAGTAGGCGTAGATGCGTTGCGGTGCACTCGTTTGCAAGTAAACGGGTGTGCATAATGGATGCACGGTCAAGGCCGTTCGTGGTCGCCGACCCTGCTCTTGCACGTGCCCGTTGCTTTATACCAACTATATATTTAATGTGCGTGTGTGTGTGTGAACATCATTAATAGTTATATTAGCGTGGTGAACTTGTTGTTAAGGACGGTTAGAGAAACCCGTTTTGCGACAATAGCTTGTCGTTGTCCTGCGACTAGTCCATTGTCAACCGGATGACATTTTCGAGGGGAGCTTAGGTGTGACAATAGTAAAAGGGATTTGGCTTTGTAAGTGCTCTTAGGAGTTAATGTGAAAGAAAAAGTAAGGTTTGGTAATCTCTGCCTAGTCTCTTCGAAATGAGTCGTTAACACGTCATGTCGTCATGTTTGGCGTAGTCTCATAACACCACAAAATATACCGAAATGTTCTAACCCAGACAATATCATACCCATTACGAAGGATTTGGTTAAAAGATTACTTCCATTTGTCAGACGGACAACAATGCTATTACCATAATACCTTCAAGCTTCAATGTCTCGAAGACCCCGAATGAGTGTATAACAAAAAGGTTGGTAATTAGAGTGAGCGTGCTCGCGATTCTGAGTCACGGCCAAGGACACGAGAGCTTTGTCGGCTGTGATTAATTGAGTGTTCCCATTTCAATTGCTGCTCGATTCATTATTACAACACCGGTTACATTTTATGTGAACCCCAAGTAATGAAAGTTTTATGCGGAGTCTGAGACAAATGTTTGCTCTTAAAATGTTTGTCAGATTTGGCATTTGGTTTCTTTGATGCTTTTGTGATTTGTAGTGGCATTTGTATTGACATTATACAAAAATGATATATTCGTGTAACAAAAAAGTCAAGAATTGGTATATTTTAGGCGAAAACCGCGTTGGCCAAACGATTTTTCCGACACATTTTCCGAGATCTAGTACAGACCAGGGACATTATGCTTGTAATGCCACAACAGATAGTCCTGATTTAACAACCACAAGGTATTGTAGCCGTGCTTTGTAGTCTCCGGGGCATTGAGATTAGCCTATAAAGTGATAGGGGAAGTCTCTTGGGTGTTGTATGAACCGACGTGCAGGTTACTGGTCTCAAGTTGTTGATAGATCATGGACGAGTTGTGTTACTACTGCCAGTTTGTTTTCTACTTGGTACGTGTAAAGAAAAGTAAAGGCCATAAAGAAGAAAAGAAGTTAAGGCATAGTTTCCAAAAAATTATAATAAGAACAGAAAATATGCAGGTTTTGTATCACAATCACACATTCATAATCTCACACAACTAAATACAACAGTCGATTCTGAAAAGAAATATTCAAAGAAAATGATCGTCTCATGTTTCTGAGCGTTTCGCCAGCAACGATCATTCAACTCCTTCAGCCGAATTTACACCACACGCGGGGCGATAAACACTCGGAATGTTTTACGGTCTTGTACGGAAGTAAAAGAGGTCAAAGTCATCGTTATATCAACCGGAACACTTCATGAATTTTCCGGTTCTCCCAATCTTTTATGTTGCATGTTGTTCAATGTAGAAGCTATCGACCTCTTGAAGTTTTCGATCTGTCGGGAACTTTACAACTTCTTACGACTTCCTTGTACCTGAGCAGGAAAGCTCTCTAATTAATTATTAAAATTTATCTTTGGAACAAATTCTAAGAAGTGATATCTGACTAAATAACATTGTTACATTTTGTCGCACCAAGAAGAGGAATTAATGCTAAATTATAAATAGTGCAGTGCTGTTGATGTTGATTGTTTTTCTAAAATTTTCCAGTGTAGTTCAAGCAGAAATATCTATGTGAAATTAGTGACGCGACCAAATATCATAAACCAGGAGTATCGAATTCAGAAATTCATGAAAGTGCTAATTAGTGTTAAGCTAACTATATAACCTTCTTTTTTAAATTGCTTCCAGTCCAATTATAATAAAGAGCATATTTGAATTTGTGCAGGGCTATGAGCGAGGCGGTTCCCCTCAACCGCCGACGCAGCCGCCAGGCGCGCCAAGCCCAGGCGCAGGACAAAGTGCGCCCGGTGCCATGTCACCCACCCAGGACTCGCAGCACCCGCCCCATATGCCGCCGCATGGGGCACAACCACCGCCACATCAGGTATGATACCCAAAAATCTGTGTGAGAATTCTTGGAGTACTTTTAAGAACATTTGACCTGACACCATTGGTCGAGCAGTTACGGTCCAAAAATGGTTTAAGGCAAAAAATCCTTAGAATGATTTGGCATGAGCTGTGTTGAACCAAAGAGGATTTTCGGCTTTCATTTCTGTTTGAAAATTCATCTTTGGGTATTTTGAAGAACGTTGGTTGGGCGGACAGACCATTGGTATACCAAAGGTTTCGACCCAAAAATAATGCAGGACAAAAATAGGGCTAAAATGATTTAAGCATGACTATGAGCTATGTTGGACCAAAGAGGAAACTCGGCTGTCCTTTCCAGTTTGAAAATCCCTCTTTGGGTATTGTAAAGAACGTTGGTTGGACGGACGGACCATTGGTAGACCAAAGGTTTCGGTCCAGAAATGGTGTAGGACAAAAAATCTTAATAGAATGATTTGGAGCAAATAGGATATTCGGCCGTTCTTTCCAACACCAATCAATCTGCCTTGCCTTTTGCCAACTATGGTCGGGGTCGGCTTCCAGTATAACCGGAGCGACTGCCAATCTGACCTCCACAACCCAGTTACTGGGTAATACTATAAATACTACCCCTTGGTAAGACTGGTTTGTTGACTTTTGGGTTTCTGACGACCCATACCGAATGTCAAAGATCCACCCACGAATGACAGCCGGAATTACCAACGGCTTAACTTGCTTTCCGAGACACGTCACCTTACGATCGTCTTGGTATGTAAAGATGGACCCATCCACGAATCAACCGCGGCAAGACTTAACCTGTCCGATCGACCCGTGCGGCTTTTTTTTTTTTTTTTTTGTGGATGGGAAATCATCAAATGACTCCTCCCGCTCTGGGTGGACCTGCGTCAGGCGGTAGGTGAGAGCGCCGTGACGCCTCTCTAGCCACTCCTCAAAGAGGGGTCTTACCGCCGCTATCGTGGCGTGCCCTGCGCTGGGTTGCGATAGTCGCGCCTTCCATTCCACCATGAGACCGCGCCGGAGGTCCGACCCGTGCGGCTGTTATTACTTAGCCACAAGCCCTTCTAACTCTGACTAACAAGCAAATATTAATACCCTACGAGTTTTTAAAAACGAGAATTTCCACGTGAAACCAGATGATAGCCTTAAATTAGAGAAAACTACACATATCGGTGTCATATCAAAATGTGTCGTAATCACAACAACGGATCATAATGGACAAGTGTGTTGTTTGATGTGATGTAATTTATCGACAGGTAGATAAGACCAGCGCCGTCCAGTCCACCTGCTATACTTTGTAAATAATCCTTTTGTTGTGTTTTACGACCTTGGGGTAGCCCCCAAAACCGGAACCCAGCTGACGGTTGATATATGTATACTATTGAATTCGAGTCACCCCAGAGATTTGTGCGTAACAACACAGAGAAAAAAAAAACAATACGCTTCGGCAATGGACATTATTGGGGTCTGTTATCACCTCTATGCAGACTGATTCTGAATGAATATTTTTTTCGGATGTTTGAATTTGATTATTCTAATAGATATTTTTCTGATCTACTTAAATCACAATGCTAGACTTCAAGTATTTTCTATATGATAAAACTCAGGAAACCACGGATTTGTCATTCTTAAACCTTTATTAAAAAAATACTTATGTCGTTTAGATTTTATACCGACATTGCAAACAATCTCGTTTTATCGGAAGCAAGGAAGTTATCCCAGTTAAATCTGGTAATCACATAGCTGTCCGGAAACATTAAGTGTTGTAAATAAGCACGTGGAAAGACAGTTAATCTTGTGAGTTAGAAACAGGTTTAAAGGGAATGTCGACACTAACACTTCGTTTCACCTGTCTCTTGGCAGTTTATTAAAAGAAGGACAATTATACAAAATCATTTCGCATCATGTGTACACGAACACTATAAAATTGGCTCCGTGTAAAATTGGTCCATCTAAAAAATCGAATGTAACTTTCAGCGTTTTTCTATAAAAGAACCACTTAGTTAGAAATAGTCATAGTTACACTAAACGCACATACAGAGCACACAGAGACCTCATAAGCATATTACAGGCCTCGATTGCTCAGTATATGAAACATACAGCAATGGTTCACATACTAACATGCAAACCTCTGTAATGAATAAAATCATCAACCATAATTTAAACAGGACTTAACCGTATTGGTATTATCCGAAAACGAAAGTAGAATAATCGACAAGAAAGCAGTTTCAGACTTCTTAAACATATAAGTTTAAGTTGAAACTAACAAAGTTAAGACGGTAAACTTCCCATTAGCCTTGAAACGAAGCTTTCAACAAGTTTGTTATGCATGATCTACAGTTTAAACAAAACTTTTTGTCAACCAGTGACCTATTGTGCACTGTAAGATGGTTTGGTTTAAACTTTTACGATCCAATTAAAAACATTTATTAATGAGTCAAGTCACATGTCATCGTTCTGAAACTTAATAACGATTATGTTTTTTACTCCTGCTAATGTCCAAATTAATTGATGACAAAAAATATCAATAGGATCCGAAGCAAAGACGAGACAATGAATCGAATTCTTGTTTCCATTTGAACTTCCTTTGAACCATGTCGTGACTTGTATTTTCAATTGATTGTTGTTACTTCTTCGCTGTTACTTTCATCATTTAAAAATAACAAATAGCAGTCACACATACAAATTTCTTTTTTTTTTTTTCTTTATCGATCTCGGAATATATTTTCTTCACACAATGAATAATTTAGGATTTTATGAAAGATTACATTTGCCATAATATTAAAATATGTTACGTTGGTTATTAGTACCATTTTTTTTTTTTTATACTGATTCGGCTGTTTAGTTTACTCTTCTTTTTTACTCTAACTAATAAAACTCATAAAAATTGTTACTGAAAGCAAAATAAGTTTAAAGTAGATAACTGCTGTGTCAAGCAGTCGTGATCATTTATGTCTTGGTTGAAAAATATCATGATTCAATATTCAATGCTGAATTGGATGAACGCTTTTTTCTATCTTCAGCCACGGACTAGAAATCGCATTTATTTGTAGGCTGGTTTTTATCTTTTTGAAAACTATTTTACTTATACAATTTTTAAAACGATTGCCCAGTAGTTTCCTACGTGAAGTCTACAGCCATGAAGCCCTTTTAATTCCAATTTAGTCGTACTCACTGTACTGTAAAAATAATTAAATTAAAGCAAACGTTATTTTTATAGCACACTGCACCTTCATTAAGCTAATTCAAGTGATTAGAATAACTCACGTTTACTTAGCGGTCTGAACACCACATGAAAAGTTCATTGCATTCCATTTGCGCCAGTGCGGATGAAGTAGCTAACGTTGAACAGCAAAGGTAATTCTAACTAGTAGTTGGCTCACGAGCATTTAACGTACGTCGTTCTGCCGACTCTGAATTGCAAATTCAGTCAATACTCCACTGTAAAATCCGAATCAGGAAACCTTTTTACTAACTATCCAGACAGCTTATTTAAACATTACAAAACTAAAGACCATTGATTTAGTAAAGACAAATTAATCATCTCGATTGAAATGTAAGATAATGTTCCGTAAAATCGATGGGCGGTTTAGAAACTATAATAGAAAACAGTTTTTGCTCGACAACTAATTTATGACCATGCACGCTGTTATACCTGCTTTTATAATGGAGAAATTTGCAGACATTTTTATGCAGAGGGGAACTGCAAACTGAGAGAGAAACAAATACGATTCCTTATTGCACCACATTCTAAAATGATCTCCGTTAGGCCGTATCTTTAACCAAAACTTTAATAAGTAAAACATGTTGGTTCGACGAGTCGGCGTCATGTTTGCATTTCGTTTATCGCGCCGATATCGCGGAGAACGTCGTCGCCGACGGAAATTTTCGATAATTTTGGCCGAAACTCCACTGTTAAACTACGTAGTGTGCGCCTCGCGAGATAGCTACCCGAAAACACGATAAACGGTTTGTTGCTAATCGAAAATAACCAACGCGAATTTATCTTGTAACTTATTGGTGTTGCTTATGTAAAATCATTCGCGTCAATACCTAGAAGTGTTCGGATTTCAGAATGTGAATCATATTTTGTATTTTTTCTTCTTCTTATCTTACGGAGCATAATATTGGAATTTAATTATAATTAGTCATGTATCTGTACCTCGTTAAAGAAACTATGTTATCAATCCTTGTAAAAACGAAAGTATTACTAAATATGTACAAAAATATGTTGTGCTGCGTACCCAGTACAGCTAAAAATACATTGTTATGGCGTGTGTACAAGCAGTTACTATATAAATAAATAAATATATATTTTCATTTGTAATGTCTTCTTACACTTGTAGTTGTGTAGTCTTGTATCAGCACGCGCATAGATACGAATCTGTATAGCTTTAACGAAATTGAACCCACTCTATATGGAAAGTATAGTAATCCCGAGAACTCGGTGGCTGGAACTTTGGCTATGAACTTTACTGTTATCGTTACACATTAAACTGCTGCCGAATGTACGAAAACTCTCGTTGTTAGCAATTTTTTAAAATTACCATCCCCAACCATAACTATTTCAATAAACCGTCTATGGTCATATCATACCCCACCTAATGGACGACTTTTACTTTCGTTATGTTTGTTTTCCTGTTTTGCTATTCTTTCCACTCTTTTATTTTACGTATTATAACCGTCGTTGCGGAATATAGGTTTGTTTTTCTTGTTTTACATTAACAATAATATCTGTATTCGCCCTCGAGTAATATCTGCGCTTACCTTTTTTTTTTTTTTTTTTTTTTTTTTGTGGATGGGAAATCATCAAATGACTCCTCCCGCTCTGGGTGGAGCAGAAGGGAGTGTCAGACTCTTACTGACTAAAACCCACCCGTGTTCCTTCCTTAGCCCTTTACGTACCAGGGCAGCGGTAACCCTTTCGGACGATCCCGCTATCTTCGCTTACCTTGGCTTTACTTTCTTGATTATATCAAAATGTTTGCAGCCCGTATTGAAGAAGCTTGTTGAATGTTTTAGATTAGTTTAGGTTAAGGTATTAAGTTTTACATCGCACTTGTGGACATTCGACCCCGGCCTAAAAACTAGTCCCAAGAGCTGTCTCAACTAGAACTTGAGCGACTTATAGAAGTCGATAAGTTCGATCAGGGAATTGCACGTTTACAGCGCCGAGCGAACAGTATAAAATGAAAACAAATAAATAAGTACCATTTTCCAAGTGGTTGGTGTTACTATGAAAACTTCTTACTTGGATCATATGCTTGAAAAGTTTGTAAGTTTATGTTGAACTTCAGACATTAATCTAATTCTCTGATATGGTTGAAGTGTGCCTTTGGGCCATTTTACGTCTAGATTTGTCAGGAATTGTGGTAAAGTTGTCTCTGTTATTAATTCTGTTTCTTTTAAATGACCTTCACAATCTGATTGCATATCGTTATAAGAGCGTTCATGCATGAACCAATCATCTTAGAAACCAAGAACCAAACTATCAATGGTTATCCATAAAATAAAAGGATAATAATCGACGAAAAAAGGAAACATGCCTTATACAAGTGTGCAATAATTGGTATCCTATCAGTCGTGACTCGTAGAGCGGCGTCGTGGATGATCGGTTCGTCATAGTGCAGCGATCAGCATTCATCGTGATCATGAGCCAACGTTTTTGGCTCGCCGTGCGATTTACATATTTCTATGTCCTTACTCGCCGCCTCGCCCGCGCCCGGCGTATGGTTCGCACGTGGCCGGCCTAGCGACGGCTTCACGATATAATGGAGATGTAGCACATGTTGGCAGCTTTGCATGCGAACGAAACGCTCTAAACAAGTCGCAAGTTTCTCTCTATGAAACATTTCGTTTAGCATTCCTCGCGCTTACTCATTCCTCTACTGTTTTTATTGATGATAAAAGTTGTATCTTTTATTTGGTACTTACAATGTTTTTTTGATGACCGGATTGAGTGTAATGTATAGGGTGTTATACTCAATGCATAAGCAGAAGCCAATTTGTAACGAAGAAGACCTTTAACATAAATACTGTCTTATTTATGCAGTCCTCCCACATAACTTGAACAACAAAAAGAATCCTCACCGGAAGATAAAAAAATGTAGAAGGTGACGCATTCATCTCCGAAATCTTATCTTCGAAAAAAAAAGCGCGTCGTGCAAAAATTAAACGTCACTCAAGATATCATGTAATCGACGGAGCAGAAACTCCGAGCAGTGGGAGAGCGCGGCTTGTGTCGATTTTATACAGCTCTGGAACTAAACGCCGCCAGGCTACGGCTACAATTTATGCTAACATAAACCCGGCCGGCATCGGGGCCGGCTTCGAAGAGATGTAGAGCTTTATACCTTTTATACCTCAGCTTCCTTCCACTCCTATACAGATCTTGACTTGCTCCAAAAGACACTGTTCATACCAATCAGAGTAACGCTGTAATTAAAAATCAGACACAGAAGGACAGAATCTTTTCTTTATCTCTTAATAGAAGCTGAATTTCCTCTCTATACTTGTTGCTATAGATAGAAGTACTTCACCTTCCCTCCCGCACTCAACTATTGTTGCTCCATTCGAACAAACAACATAAATCTATCTGTACGGTGCGGAGGCTTAACTAAATTCTCGGCGAGCTACGCTTGGTAATACTCCACGATGTCAGTAGAGAATTTTGAGAGTCAAGGGCCATTTCAGCATCGTGATCGCTCGAGAGTTGTACAGTCGAAATGAAACGTCGTATCTTATTTTATGATTAGCGGCTCGAAAGCGCTTTGTAATTTTGTTAGTTCCGCCTTTCTGGTGCTGGGGGCGAGCACAGAGAGTGGAGATCGATGCGAGCATTGCGTGCGAGTGCGATAGGGAGGGCAACAGTCGATGCTTGCTCCGTCCCTTTCACTCGAACCGCCTACCAGGCAGCCATGTTGCGCTCGACCTGCGCTCGCCCGACCGCCATTGTAGCATTCGTGGCTAGTGATGTTCACTGACTCACTCGATATTATTGTACACGTGCCTCCGACTACTCGGAATATTACTAGCGAACGCAGCATAGCCGTTAAAATAATTCAAACTCGAATATTTCATTGATGACGAATTGACGGTTATCTTCGTAACAGTTTAGCAGTTTACACATCGATATCGATATGGATCAAATAAGTTATTTTGAACGAGTAAAGTTCATGAATTTGATGTATTGCAGATCAAAATACCCGTAACAGATCTTTGTGTAAACGCTGAAGTAAACCACTCACATTTTATAAACAAAAGCAGTACTCTACTCTACTAACCGGCCTACTTCTATGTTTCTCGACAAACTTGCGAGGCTTTCATTTGGTACAACTTTCAAACAATATAATTTTATGCTTCATTGGCATCCAGTATAAATAGAGAAGTACCTTTAGGATGTCGACAAAATTGTCGATAGAAAAATTATGCAGTGGACTCATACCCGCGGCTCCGGAATTAAAATGTCAGACGTGCGGCAGCGGCAGCGCGGGCGAGCGTGGGGGCCAGAGGGGGCCGCGCGCGGGGCGGGGCGGGCGGCCAGCGTTATTAATAACCATAAGCCAGCAGACGCACGAACGTCCAGAGGGGCCACGCCAGCCGCGCGGTAATGAGGAATCACTAATTATATTTTACTGGACTTTCGTATTAAAGCCACATTAAATACGCTAGACGCTGTACAAATATAATACACCTTGCGATACTTTTATACACGTTTACCCTTAATTCACTTCATGCTTCTCTTTGAAATAAAATATCGTTAACGTTGACCTTTCGATAGTCGAATAGTAACGATACACAACATTTGCTTTGCAATCACATCAGTTGATAGCGTAGCATACTGGATATTGGATCCCGGAACTGGGACAGAATGGCAAGATAATAATAATGGCATGGCTGGCGGGGTACGGTCCGTTTAATATTCCCCCACAGTAGGCGCGCCGGTTGCACGAGACAGTTCTACCCGTTCTCTAGCCCGGGCGTTCGCCTTCGCCAGTAAAAACTCAGTATATTTTATTGTCAAGGAAATATATTTGTCAAAGGCCGTGCGATTAATTGCTCGACTTTTCTGAAGTGCGCCTCCGGGAGATTTTCTTTTAGGAATTTCTTTGACATTAAGTTCATGCATACAATTGTCGAATTATCAGGACGACTTACGGCTGTTAAAATTCTCAATGTCTCCCTCACTGGAACCTCCATCGCGATGATAGGATGATATCGCCAGTAATTTTCTTTTTAATCTGTTTAATCCCCTCACAATAAAACTGCGCTTCAAAGTCCATGTTTCGCATTAGCTAACTTATTCTGGTAACTATCGCAGCTCCAACATTAACTAAGAAGCGACTTTACGCTGTGTCCTTGTTTTTCTCTGTACATAAAGAGCAACTTATCGCTGGCAGCACTCCGCTCTCATAATAACAAACTGCAAAATGCTCCGGATTCTCCGAACTTTAGTGTGGCAGCCCCGCTCGCCGTTGGAAACCTCTAAAGCGCTGACGGTGGGGCGTACATTCTCTCTCCTGTGGCGGAGTCACGGTGGCAGGGCTGTCGGGAATTGCCGACTTGGATAAATTATGCCGCTCGCTCCCCCCTTTTGCAATCTCCGCAAAATAATGCAATTCAATTGTAAAGAGAAGAGAAACTGACATTTGTCTTGTCTATTGTGTGACTCGTCTACTTACTGCTCCATTATTATGATAAAGTTTTATTGAAGGTGTTGTAGGGACAGCCCTAAGTGTAAGCTGTGAAGGCTGCATCTAGAGATGGCCCGATTTATTGAAAGCATGTACTCGCAGGTGAGGTAGTCGTAGACGACTCGACACTCGAGACCTGCCACCAGGTATCATCTGTGACAATACGTTCTCACCAACTATTTTAACGCTATATTTTCGTAAGTTACGAAACGAAACATATATTATGTTTTATTTTTCCAAACAATGTTAGCTAAGGATCTTTTTAATTAATCCTTGAACTCATCGTTTGCCGAAATTATTTGCCCCGGAATTAGTACTCGTACAAATTAAATATCCTTGTCTTAAATATCAATGAATATACATATTCCAATAATGATTAAATCAGCGAGTTTGTTTAGTAAATATTTGTAATGAGCTTACACCGTGTTCCTATTTGGAACGTGTCCTGTCTGATAAAGAGATCATGTCGTGGCCGTTTCACAAACTTGTTTCCAATTCATTATAAGTTTGGAACAGACTTACCTCTGTTACAGTCGGCGTGCACTTTCCTCACTAATTTTGAGCAGCTACTCCCGGAGTTAACGTCGGAAATATTACAACGGATTAATCCTCTTTTCGGACGTTTCTCTAAGTCAACGGTTTGGAATTTAATTGGCCTATCTGGTTTAATATGTATCGCAAATTGATATTGAGCTGTTTAATTTTGTGTTATCACAAGTACCCTCGGATTTTCAATTGCTTACTTAAATTAATTAATTCAAAATTGTTCATTTCTTCCATCACATTCCACAATGCGGACTAAGGTTCTTATATAAAAATAAAATGAGGTCTGAAAACTCGTTAACAATTCAGCTGGTATCTACGTGTGGTACCTGAAAATAATTTGCGTCGATTATTCTTAATGACAAGCTCTGAAAAGAAACGCTGAAATCAAATTAGGTTGTATGACCTGCATAAAACAACAAATGGTTTATCTCTGCCAAAAACTAGACAGCTAGATAGAGCCATCCTCGTAATTATAAAAGCCAGTTTATTTACAGCCTAAAAATGATTAACGTAAAGTAACTGCAGCCAGCCGTTACATAAAATTCCCATTTATCATGTCAACGAGGTAAAACAATTAGTATGTTTTGCGAGATAAAGTTTGAACGTTCCAAATTGCGGAGTCCGTTACAACTTTGTGATATTCGGGAGCACAAAATGTTGAATTAGATGTTTATTTGATATTTCGGAGAAGTTTAACCTTACTTTCTATGCCGAAATATTCGTATTTGAACTCATAATATTATGCCGTGAAATTCACACTATTTTTAACTTTCAAGCAAAAGTTGTAAAGTAAACCAAATATTCCATTTCGAGTAACTTTGGTTTAACTTTAGAATAATGAATGTGGATCAGCTTGAATGAACAGATTCATTAAATAGATGTGAACTTTGAACTCATGTCGTAAAGCATTTTCGCCCACTTTTCTTTTCTTTTGATAAGGATGGTACTCAATGTGACGCCCAGAACGCCTGATGTGACTCAACTTAAAAAAAAAGTGCGTTATATTGCAAGTCCATTCCGCGTCCTTTCCACTGCCAGTATTCTGTGATTTCATTTTTACATTAAGTGTTTTAGTACTGGTGTCGGGACGTAGTTTCAGTACGAAAGTCTGGCCTTCGGCTTACAGTGGCGTACGAAACTAACTTTGGGCTTAAGCTTGTGAACTTTTTGTCATTGTCGCCCGTTTGAAATTGCGATTTAATTCGAATCGCCGCCGACTTTCAGTTAAACACTTCGTGTTGCTGGCTGCAATTTTTGTTTTTGTTTTTGTTATCATTTTGGGAGTTATTATAGCTGTGCTGACAGTGGATTGCATCGGAATTGTTACGCCGGGCGCCAGTCGGAGTTGGTTTCAATTAGAAGTCCCGTGTCATGACCGGACCCAACCGAGCGGTGATCTAGTCGTAAGACCGATATTGCTGACCGCAGTCCTTCATACACTACAAATGCTCCTATAGTTAGACTAGTCTGGGTAACATTTCAAATGCCCGCTCTTATTGCAGTATGGTGCTATTATCGTTAACGCTGATAATGTCCGCACTATAGGATGTTGTTAATTCGAACTTACGAACCACGTACGATCATATCGGCGAGCAAGGCAATTGAAGTTACATTGTAACTTGAATTGCCTGCTTAGTTATGGTTGCAGGTATTCCAACGGTACAATGTAGGTTCTTACGTGCCTGCGGGATTATTTAATGAACATATTTCCCTGATTAAATTGAAACTTGCGCCACTTCTTTCCTGCGAAAGCACTAGGAAGTGGTAAAGGGAAGCGTTTTGGGGACTGTCTTATGTCATTTTGACGTTCGAAAAAGGCTGATTCTGAATGACTAAATATAGATTTTTTAAACAAAAGTGATGGTTTTTTACAATATAAATATCAAATTTTGTTTGCAGGGTTACCCGCCACCACCTAGGCCAGCGCAGCCGTCCACGCCAAACGCACATGATCCAGACTCTGTAAGTAATTAATAAATTATCGATCAAGACGCAATCATAATTGTTACAAGCTATGGGCTAGAATGCTTCCCACAATCAATCAGCGGTGTCTGCCGCCCGATGAATCAAGAAGGCAGGGTATTAAAAAGCCATCAACCGCTAACCATTCACCCAATCGAGTAGGTAGTCTTTAGAGAAACATACGTACCTACACCTATTAAAAATTACGCATTGCTAGTAAATGTGACGACTTATAACCGCGTAGTGATTCATTTAAACACTGAAATACAATAATGTGAATTAGACAAATACACTTCAGAACCTAGCCTCTTTCCTCATAGGTAAAATAACTCAGTGACGTTTAATACATTTTTAAATATACGTATATCGACATGACGTTGTCCTTTTTGACGTAGGACTGGGGTGTGGTACAGACGTACACTAATGGCTGAATAATGTAGGCAGCTGGTCACGCAAAGAACAAAATACAAGGTCGGTTTCCGCGGCTAATGAAGCTCCTTGTACTCTCTTACATCTTGTCGACTTTCATTTATTTTCGCTGTACATGCGAGTAATCCTGCATCTCTCATAATTGTAACGTTAAAATGTTTCAGATAAATATTAGGATGCGTGGTATACTAGTTTTTTCAGCAATTATCATAACATTACATACATTTTGTTATTTCTCTCGACTGACGTCGTCAATTCGCTCATTTGTTGATTAAGTTGATGAATGAGCTCGGTCTGTTCGTTACGTATAGCATCATCCTACATCAAAAACCGAGCGGACGTGAATAAACATAATCATAAACGTCGTGTCTTCATTAGCGCACATGTGGCCCACGAAAACGAGCGAGCTTCGGACGACTCGGCCTCTATTTGTGGACGAGCACTCCATATTCAGAGTTAGTACGCCGTCCGGCGCATGACACTTGACAATAAGCTTGTTTGCTGAATCGCATCGTCACACTGAAAAACCTACAAGTGTTAGTGTACGCGTCGTGGGCGTAATCGTAAATAGATTCTATTTACATACTTTGTTTCCAACTGAAAAATGAAAGCAATTTCCTCTGACATAACAATGTAGACGAAGGAAATAAACGTTCTCTTGTCAGAATTTGTTATTTATAGACAAACGTGCATGATTAATTTCGTGTTTACAATCTGATTTCAGTTTTATTTTTACGTCTATGAACATGGTTTTGCGTGGGTGCGATGTTTGTTTTGAAACGCATGTTTCGGTTATTTGATGAGAATACGTCATGAGCAAATGTGCCCTACTACTAATGTGTTTGCGAGGATTGAGATGAGCACACATCCCGCGGGCGTTTGCTTATCGACGTCGGCTTGTGCATGCATAACGACTGTGTGATAAAAAGAATCGTTTACTACAGACTCCAAAGCGCATTAGCGCCGCTATATTTTATACTGAAAGTGTAATCATAATCCAGCTTTATATTAAAGCAGCTTTTAAGCCAAATGTTGGCTACGTCTCTATATTATGCGCTGAATTCGCTACGCCGTAGTCGGTGCTTATTCTTTATGAAGCCACTAGTGTGTGATTATCTATACTAATATTATAAAGAGGTTTGTATGTATGTAATGGGGTAATCTCCGGAACTACCAGTCAGATTTTAAAAATTCTTATTGCATTTGATAGCCCGATTCTTGAGGAAGGTTATAGGCTATCTAACATCACGGTACGATCCTTAGGAGCCGAGCAAAATGAAAAAAAAAAAAAAAAACAAAGAACACTAAGCAAAAACGAAGTAGTAGCACAGGCAAGCGATGGGACGCGACGCGATGGGCCATAATTTAGAATTTTAGAAGTCGCGGGCAAAAGCTAGTTGTTCATATAATTATCATTTGAATGTTCTAGCTTCGTGTTTATTTAAATTAGGTTACAAATAAAAGCAAGCAAACTAACATAAAATCGCGACATATTCGCCAAAAATGTAAACAAATATGTGTTTATGGAAAAATTACTTTAATCCCTACATAATAAAGTTCAGTTTACGCTACAACTTCAAACTTTTTATAACTTTATCAATAGTGCTAGTCACTCTGAAATCAACTTAACTACTATTAAAATAAAGTTGATATTGGTTTAATTTGAAATAACGTCAATTTGAAACAAACAAAATTTGAATTTAGATCTATTGCTTCCTATCCTGAGATCCAATAGTTCTAGTTCAACACAGGGATTACGTAACACTTCAACTATTGTTAATGAACTAAATACAAGTTCGATGCCCCAGAAACTTAACATTGTGTGGGATTTTACGTTTGCATAATCTCAATAAACTAATATATGCTCAAAACGTACAACCCTAAAGCTGTGTATAGATAGAGCGTAGCGGGTTTGTTTGATGTTGATTGATACCGTTAGCCGGGCGCGCATTGTCTCGCCGAGTCGCCCGGGGGAACCCAAATGAGTGGAATTATTAAACCGGGGCCCGTTCTGCGATGTGACGCTTTTTGTAATGAATGTACCGAGTGCTGTGTATCGCCCGAAACGAGGGGAACCCGAAACTCGCCGCTCCTATCAATTGTAGCAACAACCCATGGCTCCCTAGTCCCCGCTGCCACCCCAGCCTTATTGTCAAATGTTTTAATGGGGAATTTTGAAATCACAATGATTGCGATTTCTTTTTTGTTGTTGTTCGTCTTCAAAGGATCAGCTGTTCCACTCGTTTGGCGAAGTTACCTAAAAACCCTAGAGATAACGTTCGGAGCGTTTCTAGAAGTTTATTATCAATTAAAAGAGCTCTGGACCTATATATAGATTGTGTACTGTTATCAAAAAGTACAATCTAACATAAATTTTAATGGGCGGTTATTATCTAGCCGTAACTTAACAACTTACGTGGGAAGTCAGTAGATATTCTTCTTGGGAAAGGTTTTTGTTTACTACTATTCCATAATCTATTTTCGTAACAAGGCAGAATTACCGAATATTTCCTCCAAAAACATTTCCCTATAAAATTCATCAATTGTCAGTTAAATGTCAGCTATTTACTGAGACGTTGAACACAAAAGCGGGTAAGAAATTATTCACCGTGAGTCGCGAGCATTCAACGTTTGCGCGCTACGTGAAGGGTTCTAATTCGAGTTATTTATTTATGCAACTTTACCGGCATTGTGATTGCTCAGGAGAAATGTGCCGCTCCCATGACTCGAATAAAGAAATTCTTTATAAAAATGTTCTTTTACAATTTCTATACACTGCCGGCCAAAATTCCCTGCTTCGGCGCCACATGACATGTATTATCGAAATGTTAATGGTGTTCGCACTAATTTGTCTTCATTAGATAGTATTGATGATGATCATTTGTCAAACGTAGGATATGGGAGCTATTAGTGATGAGATTGTCTTTAGTGATTTAGTGGCGTAGAGATACAATTCCGGCTTGCTAGTTTAGTCTTCTATAGATTAGCTACTTACATATATGTAGTTATAAGAGATTTAATGAAAGTCTCATCTGCTGAAATAGCTCTACACTGTTTTGCAATCCCTGAAAGGAGAGTATTTCTTCTATTGTAATGATACAGACCCCGGTAATTTTCAGCCATTGTGAAGGTTATTATATCATCAAACAGATTTGTGTAAACCTAACGAACAATCTACACTGCAATGTAATTAAACTTGTACAGGCTTTTGTCTCTTAGCAGTTGCTACAGCAGTGTTAACATAAGTTCTTATTTAAACTTAATTCAGTCCAGGCTGCCTTTACAAACTGCTTGATTATACGGTACAGAGAGTAAATGAGTGTTGAAAAATAAAACGGAATAATGTCAATTAAAAACATTCCGCACGTAAATGAACGCTGCGACTCATGTGCACTATCATCTCGCAGAAAGACTCTTTCCTAACAATGTAAAAGTAATGCATGAAGCAAAATATTCAACTGTAAAAAGCGAGAGGCAGGGTTGCTCGCCCGTTGCACGTTCATAATAAACGAGATTGAGTGGGGCGGTGTACAGACTCAAATGAATGACGCTAACAGCGCGGAGCGTAATCAGCCGACAGGCGACGTGCGTTCGCATGTAAAAACAAAGCAAATACATTTTACTCGAAAATGTTCACATGAACATTTCTCGAGGCATGCCTAATAAATGACTTTTATATTCAACTAGTGTTCTATCACATTAGCTATGAAAAAGAAAATATCTTTTTCAGACTCCGCATAAAATTTCTGTTTGTCACTCCGCTGTATTAGCGACTGAAGCTTGCACTGAATTTAAAAATGGTATTGTACTTCTTTATTTTCTCTGTGTGAGGGTTGACTATACGGGGTGTGGCGCACATAGTGAATAAGCTTATAACTACTCATGGGATAAATTCACTGGGCTAGACTAGAACCACTTACCACATATCTCAGTTTTTATTGTTTGCCAAGAAGTAAAAGGGTGACGGGGGTCATTCTGGTGGAACACTCAAAAACACTGCCTTGCTCACTTTTTGTTCGCTTGCTGGTTTGTATGCTTGTTTCTTACACGTGCGCTTATTTTTAATGCTCGCTTGTTTTTTGCACATTTGCTTGTTTATTTTTTGCACGCTTGTTTGCTTTCTTGTGTGGATATTTGCTTATTTCTCAAGAATATTACTTGGCTTTCTCTAATTCTTACATTCTGACTTTCTTTACTGCCGTCATGATAACGTGCTTTCATGTCCGCTAATATGCTTGCCATCATGCTTGTTTACTTTAGTTAACCTGCTTAGTGACGCTTAGTACATGTTACACAACGGATATCATGCAACTAATATTTTTATGTGTTATGTTTTTCATCTAAAAAATCACGAAAAGAAACGAAACTCATCGTTCTCTAGAAACTACGATGACAAAATGTTACTAACAAAAATAAAATGTGACAATAGATTCTAAATGACTGATATTGCGAGTTAAAATAAATTTATTTTTTTACTTTGGTTCAAATTTAAAACACTGAACAATGACTCGTTCATCGTAGGGGTTGATTATACCAGCTAAACAGTTTAACTCAGTCAATAGATTGAACCTGACTAGTGACGCGGCTAAAACGAATCTCATTTGTCAAATAGGATCTTCTGTATCAGAATTACGAGTAGTCAGAATGCGCGCTTGAGTACGTTTCCTTTTTAATTGAATAAGCCGAGGGTGCTACATAATCCGGCCGGTGCCGCCCAACGCGAACGCCAAAATTCACGTTGCCTCCTGTTTGCTTTTGTTACACAGTCTCTGCTTTACCGTTTCTACTTTCTCTCGTTTGTCTCTCGGTTGTGCATTCGAACAAATTTTTGTGTGACTACGCTGAAGGGTTTAATTTGGTACCTGACTTGCTTTGCTACAAAAACAGAATAATATCGATTTTAACAGATGAAGCGACTTTGCTTCATGACGGAGTTATGATCTGAAAATTCCCATTTAACAAACACCCCGTGTATCTTTACAGTAGAGCTTTAGTTTTACATTTACTTTATTAAATATTCTATCTTCAAAGCGTGTACGTAATATCTGTCTCCATATTTTAAAAATTAAATTCTGCACTGATTGAAATGGTTTTGTTTGAATACCAAGTTTAATTAAATGTTCGCTATTCCAGAGAACGAATAATATATTTTTCATTGATAAAATGTTATCGCGGACGTATATTTTATTTAGTCGTTTGGACAGATGGATGGAGTGGCCGCATTCGGCTCGAATGTAATTATTGCGGTCCGATTTCGATAATGCGCCGCGAGGCCGGTTGTGAACAAAATGTGGTCGCCCACTCGTTTTGTTGCATTTTAATAATTTATACGACTCACAGAGCAGATAAAGCCTTTCTGTGTTATTTCAATTTTGCATTACGCGAATTTTAAACATGTTTCAATTTTGTAGGTAATCTATCATACGTCAGGATGATGAACGAACTACATACATTATTTATAATGAGTATGTACAATTGTTTTTCTGTTTACAACCTTGTTTTATATTTAAATGTAATTTATTTGCGTATACAATACGTTACGGCAATAGAATTGTTAGCTCTGGAGACTTCAATAAAAAGATTTACCCCAATTACAGGGACCGTAGGTTGGGTGAGCGGTTTAATCGGGCTGTAAAAACGTTGGATCGCCGGTAACGAGGCAGTAAACCGGACCGGCGTCCCATAACCAAACGAACTGCTCTGTGATAGCACTAAAACATTGCACGATTTGCGTACTCGAGTGTCATGCCAGTCCTCTACTCAAGTACACGTATACCTGAAATATTTAAAGGGAACTTGAAAGGACGCTTGCACCGTACTAAATCGGCTTTACTGTTACCAAAACTCCAATATACTGCAAAAATAGCGTATTATTACATTCCCCAATGTAGGAGCCGCACAGGCAGAAATCTCAGTTAGCTCAAAAGCTCGTACATTCATGTAGCAGGCGATATTAGGGGAGTCCGTTGTAGACCACTATGTTCCGTGTTCCATGCGGTCGGTTGCGTGCGCCGCTACCACCGTTGCGGTTACTTTGTCAACTTTATGTTCTTAGTAAACTGTTTATATTAACATATTTTACTGCTCCATACCTGATGAACGAGAGTTTTACGGTCTACCTTCTTTATTAATCATCGTAAACTCACTATATTGCCTATAACGATTAGATCTAATGGGTTTAATACGGCAATTACGTCACTAAACCATAACATTCCCATACAAGTCCCATATAAATATCATGCAAATGTTTTAATAACTTTCGATGCGTAGTATTCACAACAGCGTTAACGTCTTCTGCTTTTTCAATAGACCGCAGTAAAAGAGAATAAGCCATCATAAAAGCTAATAAGCCAACATAAGTGTGTTTTTTAGGGTTCCGTAGTTCACGTCTCGGAACCCTTATAGTTTTGTCATGCCCGTCCGTCCGACAGTTCTCGGCTCACCTTCCAAACGGTTAATGCTAGAAAGATGAAACTGCATGGATATGTATTTACCATGTCGACAAAGTGCTAAAATAAAATCACGAAAAAATTTTTTTTTAAAGTGGTGATGATTTTTTTTTCTCGCATCTGCCCCATAATGTGGGGTATCATTAGATAGGTATTTTAAAAACATTAAGAGGTTGCTAAGACGATTTTTTGATATAGGTGTCCGTTTGCGATATATTCAACTTGTAAGCGCATTTTTTTGTTAAAATAAGGCGTTCCCCGCTCTAAAAGCTAAACGGCTGGCTCGAAAAATCGGAAAAATTCATGATGGTAGTCCATGTAGCTTTTACGGCTTAGATTACTTTGTTAGTTCAGAAGTTATAGAGGCCTAACTTGTAAAATGCGCTTACTTAGTTAACTTCGAACTAAAATAACGAAATAATAGGTAAACATGTAAAATATTAAAAATAAAATCATAACAATTATCTATGTCTAAGGAACCCTTTGTGCGCGAGTCTGACTCGCACTTGGCCGGTTTTATTTTTATTTTTCATTTGTGGTTTAGGGTTGACACAAAATGATAAGACAAGAATACCTTTACATTATGATAATCAGTTAAACCATTTTTTTTTTAAACCACCACCACCTTCTGTCATCAATAATGACCACCGATACAGAGACGAACAAGTAAGATAAATACAATGTGTTTACTTCAAGCTGGAAACCTTCGACTTAGTATGCTTCGTCTGTTTACATGACATTGTCTTGCTAACATTTGCCGGTAGGTACAGCCAAATGTAATTGAGCATAGTTTATATCCAAGGCTATATGCGTGGGAACATGTTCTCTTTATCAAAATAACAACACAGAAAAGATTCTTAAACTTTTCGTTATTCAGTCTATCTCGGAATACAAGTCGAGACGGCTCGGCTGTATAAATAAGACAAGCTCGTTGCCGTTGTATGGAATCGTAAGACCGTATAGTTTTCTTTCTCCGGATCGTACCTAATGTAATTCAATAGGTTTGTTTTCAGTCAATAGAATACTTGAATAACTCGAGTTCGCATCGTATCGTAGACCTTTACCGGATCGTTATTACGTTACAATATGCGGATGTGTGTTGTAGATGTTTGTCGTAAAAGCGACCGTGTCGTTTTATAGCACCGACCCTGCCTTCAGAATGGGGTCGAACAGCCACCGTGCTGGGTGGTCGTAATGTAACATAACCTGAGACCACCCTCCTTGTTTTATGAATTTTAATAAACTAAACAACATTGCCTCAGACTCTTTCAGCGAAAGTTATGACATGCTGTCACTCATAATTAATTTATCGCTGTTCCTGCCAGAACTTGACAATCCCATTTTAATTGCAAATCAATAAGATACCAACTCCGACTGACTGCGAACAAAATAGACACAACTCTGTTGCAAAAGTGAATACCTAGACGATAAACACCGCTCAGCTGGATGATTATTATTACATCCCGTCGGTTATTGTAATCGTGACGGCATTGACCCCACGACCCCCGGCAGCTGACGTAACGAGTGTCACCGCAACCATCAATCACTGGCTGCTTTGTGACGTTTTGCGACCTGCGCCTCTGACGACACTGAAGCCAAGCCAACGTGACCCGCATCTTTGTGCACACGCTGTTTTTGAGAACAACTCTCCGGTAACGGCCATGTATTTATTGGACAAGTGAAAAGCATATTACATGAATGGTAATGTTCATGTTGGTAATGCTCGTTCATATAAAAAGCTTGATTGGTCTTCACCTTTAGCGTTATAGACGCAAGCTATTACCGCCTAAATGCAACAGTCTTGCATCAAGGAGTTGTCCATTTAGTGAATTGGAGTATGTGGCGGCAGCATGATGTCATCTGATTGCGATGGGCGGGCACGCCTCGGCCTCCGCCGCTGATTCGTGACCAAGACTCTAAACGACTCGTGCATACCTAGCCTCACTCCATGCTGAACATTCGTGCATTCTACGTAGCCTCGCGAACAACAGTTTTTATGTTTCGAAATTTCGACGCGAGGTATCGCCGCGAACAAGTCAAGTTGGGCAAAATTCATTTTTTATTCCTACGAATAAATCAAGACAATGATGAATAGTGGTGGTATGTCAAAATTCAACCTGCCGTCAATCCACGGAGCTTGAACGCATTATTATTCTGAATTTATTTAAAGATGGCCCCTTCCTGTTGGCAACCATCCAACGGGGTATCCCCAACATTTACCAGACGATTTAATAATTATGGACTTTTATGTGGGTTAATGTATGTGTCTACTCATGTTTGTATTTGTATTCATTCATTCAAGATATTCCAATGTTCACAGAGCTGCCGTTACATATATCGAAAATGTAGGTGAATGTCACGCTGCATCCATCTATGTTTTGTGTAAGTTAGTTTGTGTGTTTATAGAGTTGTCGAGCCACAGTAACCAAGCGTTTCTTGTTCGAAAGCGAGAGTTCCAAGTTTCTCGGGAGCACGCTCTGCTTCGTCGTAGAATCGACCGACAACACCAGATTTGTATAGCTTTCGTGTTTTACTTATTCATGTACATACTTGTATAAAACTTCACTCCATTCTCCAATTGAAAATTGATCGAAAATATCTTTAGAGATGGTTGAAAGTAAAACTATTTCCAATTAGTTTTGTATCCATTCATATAATTAATGCGTATAAACGTCTATTTACTTAAACTTTTGTGTTCATACACTCAGACTCATTCACATGTAAAACAATGTTACGTGTATTGCTTGTGAATATCAATATTTACTCGCTCATTTATTACGTTACCGTAACTACGTCTTGTGACGTTGTGTCTCTGACGATTTTCTTCTTTTGATCAAGACCTTCAAAGCGATCACGCCTACGTTTTACATCTATCCGCAGTAATCTGATGCGAATTTCGTCACTCAATTCAATAGGTCAGGGTGTCGGTAATTGAGTCGCGTCAGCTGTTCTCAGGATCCCTCACGTTACGAAATCCGTGTTTCATTAAATTCATTATTGTGTCGATACCGTGCTCGGGTGTCTACGACGTCCTATACATATACAAATGTGTAGGTACCGAAGACTGAAGGCGTTCATGAGCGGGGGATGCCTCCAGATAATAAATAACGAGTGCAACGATTGCGACCGCCGGGCTGGGGATAAGGGGGGTCCGGGGAGGGCCCGACCATTTTAATGTCCCGGCGCCAGACTTTATATTAAACATTCGACCTTGGCAGTGGCCTACATCGACACCGGGACACGCACACACGCCCACTTCTCTCGTCACGAAAAGAAAAGTTCATTCAATGTTTCGGCACTTCTCAACGCTATAAATAATAAGCGTGACGTGTTTACTCATCTAGCACGCTATTTAAACCCTGCCTTATCTTTGTTGTGTAACGGTGACATTGTCGAAGGCCTTTGTCACGTACTTTGCGACGTCTGTGCTAGATCAACACTTTTTGTCTGTCTACGAAGCGTGTCGGGTTTATGCTAGACCACCTTATAGTCGAAATATTGTTCTTTTGTTTAAAGCTGTAGGTACCTTACTGACCGAAACCTAGTAATATTATTACCCTGTAGGGCCTGCCACGTCAGGAATGGCCGTAACGGATTCACCGTTACGGCCAGGTGTCCAAATAGGTGGTGAAGATTATTGAGCAATAGTACTTATCACTATCCAAAAATATGCTGACTGCGTGAAAAGTTTCCTTTGCTTTAAGAACAGGGCGACTGACAATTATGGCTTAAGAATCAGTACTCCGCAGATAAAATTAGAATTTTTTATACCAATCACCAATCAATCCTTACCCGAGCTTGGCGACTTTGACACTTTGTTGATTTGCTACATCAATTTCATCAAGAAAATTGTTCCTTTCTCTATTGGAAGAGTCATCCAGTATTATCAGATCAATTTTAGTATTTTATTCATGTTAATCTCAATCAATCTGCCGAGCCTTTTCCCAGCTATGTTGGGATCGGCTTCCAGTCTCACCGAATGCAGCTGAATACTAGTATTTTACATGAAGCGACTGCCTATCTGTCCTCCACAACCCAGTTACTGGGGAATACAATACCCCTTGGTAAGACTAGCTGTCAGATTTTTGGGCGACTGACGATTCATAACGACTGCCAAAGATCCACGAATGTGAACGTGCTTTCCGAGGCACGGAGGGGTCTTGGTATGTGAAGATGGTAACCCATCTACGGTCCAACCGCAGCAAGCGTAGCTTAACCTGATCGATCGACCCGTGCGGCTGTTATTACTTAGCCGTAAGCCCCTCATATTGTTCTGGTAATATAAATGTCAATAGACTCATCTTTATCTAAAGCTATAATAAATCTGATGTTACACTATCCTTAACTTCAGTAAATGTCGAATCAAAAATACAAAAGTCCAAGTAAGATTTTGGTTTATTTTGAAACATCTTAAAATGCGCTTTTGAGTAAACACCATAACCATCAAACCATCTTTAAATAACAAGACCCCTGTCTTGTTATGTAAAGAAGGTTTGATTGGTTATATTCATGTTGATCTAACACCAAAAAATTAATCAAACTGTTTCATTATCACTGCACGAACAAAGCCCCTGGTTCTAATTTACAAAAACCATCACGCTGCCCACACACTTAGATTCAGGGGTTACGGCCACAAGGCCTAATATGATCCATGGTCCAGAAATACATGGATTGAATATTATCTACTTTAATTCTCATAAATCGTCACCCTTGTCAGCACGTAAATCGCGGAAGAATTTATACGGGACGTTTTGGATGATATAGAACCACGTCTTGGAAGTGCCACAGAAACAGAATGAAGATTTAGAATGTAGTTCAGTGCGGAAAGGTGGGATAGTATTAAGCAGATACTCAGCATTTATCATCGTCTCTCTGCCTTACTACTTTAATATTAGTTGGAAAATGGAATTCGTGTTGCTTTTTTCCATGAAAGGATGGAAATATGTCTGGAAATAAAATTCACTCGCATCCTGTTCGGAGAATTCACTGATGCCTGGTGCGCATAGCTACGATACTCTATTACTATTAGTGTATAAGCTTCGTCTTCTTCGAGAAAAGCTAGTTTTAGAGGGACCTTCTTTTGCCAACCATTTAAAAATAAACTCACATGTAATTTCAAATGGCGATGATTTATAACATGAAATTGTAGCCTATCATGACAGACATCTACGCAACCATTCGATTGTGCCCTATCGAATATAATATTACTCACGAGCTTTTCAGTAATCACACTCGTGAAGTGTTCATATCTCTCAAATTGACGTTTTCTAAGTGTTCTGCTACTACCAACCAATATCTACTTTGCTAACATTTAACAAAGATATGAAATATATCTAGCAGAGAACCGGGATGTATGAAAAAGCGCTGCCGTAGATTCTGCAAAATACTGTAAAACTATTATATAAAGAGGTAAAAAGACATGAGAGTCAGTTGATTATTATTTAGATCCTGCTGATAGAGGAAAATAAGAATATAGAAAATTCTACGTTACAATAAAAACAACAGAAAAATCTGCTTTTAGACTCAATCCCAAGAAAGAAAAATATTATTCTGAATAAACCGAGTAAGCTCATTCAAATTCCCTGAATTGATTAAACGAGGTAAAAATAACCATGATGTTCAATCAAAATTGGCAGATCAATCATAGAAACTATAACTATTAAGTGTTATTAAACGGATGTTAATTTATGCGCGTTACTGTAACACAGACGGTGCAATATTATGTAATGAATGAGTTTACCGTTATTGTTATTGCGTGTAGCGAGTGAGTAATGTGGGTCAGTGACGAGAACAGAGGCAGGGTCGAGATGCCATTGACGCGTCTTTTAAACTTACGTAACAACCGCGTATTGTTTCGCCAAACAAGGACTCGAGGATGCTCCACGCACACAAAACATAAAAAATAAATAAAGTCTTACACATGTGGACCGTTGCTATGCAAATTAAACGTTACTGCTTCCAGTCATCCTTTTGAATTTGCTTCTTTGAGCTTTTCCATAGTCCACTGTAAACTACGTTTTTATCGGAGCTCCCCTCTCCGTTTACATTGGATCAATTAACTATTAAAGCGATCGGCTCCTGCTTTTATGGACATTGCAAGTTTCCTTTATGGAGATCTATTTCGTTGATAACTCAGCCTATTCAACCTCTACGAGCTCTTTAAAAGTTATAGTGCTAGCTCTCTTCTATTACATGATATCTATCTAGCTACTGTAACAAACGTATAGATTTAAATATTTTGCTTAGTGCACCTGCGATAGCAATGGTTTTATCAAAACAGAATACGTAGGCAGAACAGTGGTGGCGGTTGTGCTTGCAGGTGTTCGATGTCACTCCTAAACTGGTCGGGCATCCGGTCTGAGCCTCGCGCAGCGCCCGACAGATGGCGCCACGTGCATATTACTTGTGCATTGTGCATCATGCTTCGTTCCTATACTTAAACTTAAATGTTATTACATCGAACTTATACAGTTTATTTGACCAATCAGCATGCCCAGGATATTTTCAGTTTTGAAATGATTATAAAGATTAAATTCTGTACGTTCAAAATTATAAATGGTACAACACTTATACTTTATCTTGGCTCTTTCTAGTAAAAGGTTACTGTTAGATAAATTTACGTTCGTACCGTGTACCTTAATAGCTCAAGTTTAACCCAATTACGGTTAAATTTGCCAAAGATCCCTTATGAAATATTTTTATGACATTATCGGCTATAAGACAAATTGTCTAATTACGGTCCCGCCCGGCCGCTTATGTAACTAATGGCGGCATAATCGGGCCCGAGGAATCCGATCGTAAACACGCTCGCTAACCCACTAAAACATATTTCTTTTATTTGGCGAAGTGGGTTGACTACGCAGCCCCGGCTCGGTCGGACCGCCACTTTACAGAACAGGTTCCTATATCGAAATTAACGATAAATCCGCCTGCGAGGTGCCGCCTCACCCTCTCTGCATATTTTCCTCAGTCTCGAGAATAACTCAACATTTTTGAAATATATCTGGTAGTTCACTCCCCATGTTGGAGCTTATATTCATAATTTGGAAAGAACAACTGACGGATTTCTTAAAATATAAGTACACGGTTTCAAATTGGATGAAATGGAAGTTTACTTGAAACTTTTTCTTTTGCCCAGTAAACATTTTCTAACAGACATGAGACAGCCAGACCTATATCAACTTTTGGCCGTAACAATGCTGTATCGTGGATCTCGTTGGCATCACACAATATGATTACACCATTCCTTTTTTTTTTCATTTTGTTTGACATAATTTGGCTCTGAAATACTTATTGTGGTTTTGAGTATACGTATTTCTGCTCGTGTAGATATTGTGGCAAATGGCAATGCATGTTACTAGTCATTTTTAGAACTGGTTTTTTATTGAGCTTAGCTCGGAATCTCGGATACTAGGTTTCGTCAATGATAATGGTTACCTACTTATAGATGTTTTCTGTAGAAGCAAAACATTCACACAGTTTTCTATTCAACCATCACAAATCTCGTCCAGGTTTATCTTTTAGTATTTCTTTATTTTGTTTCATTTAACGCTTAGTTTAATCATTTCATCAATTGTTGGACTAAATTACATTTCAGACTCTTATTTTAGTGAACGGGCTAAATATTAGTACTTAACTTCATCAGCATAAGTGCTCATCAAGTTAATATAAACGATCGTTGCCTTCCCAATATCCCAACACAGTTTATTTGTCAACATAGCAATAAAAATACAAGCATGGAATGACGCTACAAGAGAATTTTAACTGTGATGTAAAGTTATAGTTTTGCGTAGACCATCGGGCGTCTAGTCGAGAGTCCCGCAGGGAGGCGTCGTTGGCGCCGTGTTCAATCAAGCTACAACCATTTCATTTTTTCTCCCAGCTCTTCGATTGAACGAATATTATGGTTTTACTCGCTCACCACACTCGATACACGACGCTAATGGATTCACACAGCCTCAACATACACATAACTGTTGCGTTCGAACAAAGTTGGCACACATTTCCCCTATCCGTGTGTCATTATAATTGGAAATGACATATTCTTAACGTTATTTCTTAAAATATTATTGTCTCTTGCAGAAGGTTAGATTTCCTAATTTGGCAACATTTCACGCGATAACTACTATCACCGAATAAATAGAGATACCTTATGTTTGCATCACTTCTATACAAATACAATATAAATATCGTGAAACGGACACAGTGCGCATATGCATTGACCCGCATTCCCAATAGGCCGTCACTGTTTGCACTACGACAGTAATGAGATGTAGTATATGGATGATAATATTACTATTGGCTCGCGCAGTCGATCAATATTTCCTAATTAGTTACTAGGTGTATCACAGATAACTGTGATTTTGCGCGTACTTGTGGTAACGTGAATTGTATTGCCTGTTATTATTATGTTAATAACTGATAAGCGATTCTGTTCATTATTATCAATGATAAGTTCACGATCTTATATTTACTCAACAGTATCGCGCTTGTGTGTATATGTATATGAACAATTTCATATTATAATGATAGCCTACGGCTGTATCTACATTCTACACACACACACGCACACAAGTTTAATGAACAGCATTATAATACTGTAGTGTTTGTAAACTGTAACCTTTATAGTTCCTCGTGTACCAGAGAAGTTTGCTACATTTATTTTAAATGGCTTTCGTGGTAGAGCTTCATTATATTTTTTAAGATCGGTACTTTATTATTCTTTTTGAACAATTCATAGGTTTCGAAGACTCCAAGTGAATAAATAATAACTGAATGTATCACAAAAAAGTAGTTACGTGCCTTCGGTACAAAGTAAGGCTGGCTGAGGCGAACAAATAACTGGTTGAGTTGGATAGTTGGTTGAGTGCGTGCAGCTCGGCGCTCGGCGACCCCCCGCTCGAGGTTCGCTGGCGTGCCCTCGCTCGTTGTAGCTATACATATGGGTCGTAGCGAGCGGCGTGCCGTCGCAATATCAGCCCGGTGAAATCGCTCGCCCGCCCGCTTCGTCGCACCGCACGCCTCGCCTGCGCCAGTCGCCGTGCGCCAACTGAAACGCGCGCACTGCTAGCGCAATCGAACGTACAATATTCCACACGAGGCTCTCGCTCTCTGCTAGCTTCCACCGCCTTCGTCCCGGCAACGCTCCTATTACCGGCGCCGGTCGATGATTCGGAACGTTTGCTATTAGGCAAAATTTGTCACCTTTTCGACATTCGTAATATTCCATTGTGTGTGTGAGAAGTGCATGTGCGCAGCTCGCCCTAATTTGTGCTTCGGTGTAGTTAAGAAAAGGATTCAAGACGGCTGTCATCATAAGGCTGCCTGCGAACACAGTAAGTATCGCAGCGGCCGCATGACTCAATGTAAAATGGGACGATTCTTATCTACCGCACTTGTGTGCGTGGGTGTGCCGATGCTGAGTTTGCCAGTGTTTGCGTGACATCCGACCGCCTCCGCGCCTGTGTGTGCGTTGGCTCAATACTCGGTTCTATTTTGTGGCGGAGCGGCTAGATGTTTGTTTTTATTATCATATGACCGGCGACTGCTGTTACTTGCTTTAAATTCAAGTACTGTTGACTTTGATGGATCTATATTAGAGCTATCAAAGGGCGGTGATAAGAATGATTGTGCCTTGAATAATAATTGAAAGTAGTTGAAACTTTATATCAGCAAAAAGGAATTTATTCCTCTTTTACACGAAAACAGAAATAATGCCAGCAATAAAAGCATTAAGCTGAAATAGTCTGCTTGCTGGATACTTGTCGCTTTTCATTTGCCGTCGGCGACGTTGTAGGCGTATTTGTACGGCGCTCCGCATCTCTTCTCTGTTGAACATTGGAAGCTTATTTTACTGTAAATCTATTTTATTCATATAAAGGAAAGTGCATGATAAAATTTTGAATGTGTTTGATGTATTCATTTGGTCGAAATTAAACCATTATTGGCCGTAATGTGCCAAAAAAACACACCTGCCTTCGTACATAAGGACCAGTCATTTTCAGATTTTTGCGAATATAGTTTTGTTTAATGTCTAATTATTTCAAATGATTTATAACTATAAATCATTTCTGTTACCCGATCCTAAAAAATATGTTCAATAGAAAAAACAGACACTTCAACCGATTGATATTCAATAGAAGAGAGAGCCTTAAGAATGATAAATTGTGAAACAGTGATTTAGTAGGTACAACTATGCTTATTGCTTGCATCACTAAATTATAAATTCAATTTCCTACACTACCCGGGATGAATTACAAACAAAACAACACAGTAACTTGTCAAACAAAGCCCGTCAAGCAGATAATATTGAAACGAAAAGGGTCCTCTACCCACACAGTAGACACTGGCTGCTTCATTTACAAAAGCAAGAACTATCTCTCCCTTTTCTGCAACATAGGGATGTCCTGAATGAAGTTCTCACCACAATTATGTTTTTAGAGAAACTGAACATTCAAGGCAACCAACAAACAACTCAATTCAACCCATCTTACTTCATATTAGGACATTATTCATTGTTTTGTGAAAATACATTTTTGTTAATTGCTTCGTTCCCTCTATTTGGTGGACTTTCTTATAAACATTTAGCTGTAAAACGATTTAAGTAGTCGCTTTTCTTGTAGCATCGCTAGTGATATTTCTTTCGTCATGTTATTAGTCTTTGCGATCTGCATATCAGTGTCAGTTCCTAACATAGCATCTTTGACAATCATAGTTCTTTTCTTGTTCAGGAACGCTGCGTCAAAAGTATATTTTAAATCCATTTTGTTGTTCATATTACTAACGTTTGCAAAAAGCTCTTCAGTGTTCTTGCGATGTGATTACTAAAGAGCATTGTTATCATCGCGCATGTGTTCGTAATGCTTGTATGCGTTTCTGATTATTTAATGCGATCTCACGCTCGACAAGTTCACTTGAATAAAGTCCTAACTGCCAGCAATGAGGCAGATCAATCGTCGATTTTATTCATCTTGTCGTAAAAACTATAATGGCGGAGAAAACGTTGGCGTATCACACATTCCTCTTCAGTCGGTGGCTCATACAAATTATACGATGTGTGTTACGTATAGCTAGGTAGGTGGGCCGTCATTATTTATGTTCTCTAACAGTCGGCTCAGTGGTGTGGGTTAAAATCGGAGCAGTCAGCTGATCGTCCATGTGTGTGTGTGCGTTCTTCGGGAAACACCTTTCGATGACGTGTGCGAGCTCCGTTTAATTGGACATTCACATTGTTCCCTCTTGTTTTTTTTTTCTGTTTAGTCATATTGATTGATATGCCTGATAAAAGCGTGCAGTACTATTTCTTGACGGTGGTTTCTGTTTTGCAGTAGGCGACACGTTTTTTGTGTGACATTGATCCATTAACTTTTTCAGTTATCAGTAGCTCGTAATGCACGACAGTAAATTAGTCAACAACTGGAACAAATAGCTTCTTTATAGGAACTTATGGAAGATAACGACTGCTCTACAATATATGTTTACAACCAATTAGTAAATAAAAGCTATTTGTCTTACGTAATGTTAATGAATTATGATTATTTACTATGTTACCTTGACTACCTACAACGATAGCTTCCGACATTAGAAATCTATAACAATTTAGAATCACAATTTTTTTAGAAATTCTATGCTTTTTACTGGTTTATGTTCGGTTGCAAGATATCAGTTTTCAATTTGGTCTGAAGGCGTATTCTCGTAATTTAAAACGTTCAAAATCTAGTCGCAGTCTCATCTCGGCGACAAACAAATGTCAAAAACTTGTCAAAATGTAGGGAAATTAGAGGAATTTTTGACAGATTGAGACTGAGATCAGACTGTGAACGTTCTTAAAATTACGAGAATTGCCCCTCTGGTCTAGTTTATCTTGATCAGTATTCGGGCAATGATTGATAACTTTACAAAACACGAACTCATTATCTAGCACACTGTAATTTCAAACCGGGCTGGTAAGTATACCTTATTGGGGTTTGCACGTAAACAGTCATTATGGAACATGTCATTTGGTAAAAAACATGACGTGGTCGGTGATTATTACATTCGCCCGTGTAGCTACGTAGTAATGTTATGGCTTGAGCCTCTGTCGTTATGTATATTATGCCGTTTTTGCACATCTATCATAGAGCCTCTTAACGGGATGCTTTGCTTGTAAAAACATATTATTATAACCTGCAGACTTCGTCAGACAATAAGGTTTTTCGGTATCCATAGATTTCAGAATGGCCCTTCTGTCAATTTGCGCTTGCATTATAAAGTTTAAAGAAGTTGATAACAAGTTAACAAACAATCTGTCATAACAGTTTTACCCTTATTTCAAAATGGGATACTGAACAGGGACATAGCACTGGGATTCTTAGGTATCAGGGCTCAGCGGTTATGAAAGCGAATAGGTGAGTGTGATAGATGGACACACAGGCAGAGGCACTACTGTTACTACTTTTGCCGATGTATCAAGTTAAATGTACTAAAACCATTCAAAGTCAACGTTTTGAGTACGAATGAAATGAGTTTAAGCCAAAAAATAATGGTAGTATCATATCATAGTGGCGCTTGATAATATTATAAGCGTTCCTGGAATAAGGGATGGTCTGATAAAGCGGTGACAAAGTGGGTATGCGATAAATAACAACTCTGCCTACTTTCTTCAAGTTTATGACCAAAAACGATGTGTATCATTTTCAATTATTGGCTGTTGATTTTCACTTTCACGATCCCCACGTGAAAACTAGCGTGGAGTTCACTTAATTAATTCGGCGCTCTACGTCATCACGTTACAATCGAACAATAGTAGAAGTTGGCGAGGAAAGTTAAGCTTCGGCGTCGCTTCCCCCTTCCCACTTCAACCCCCTTCGTCACAAATAAATAAGCCAGAGCCGACATCCGACAACAATAATAATAATTCGCTCGAGCCCGATCAGCTGTTTCGCCGACACCGACCCGAGTAACAGGTGGTCTATAAAGACATTCAATAAAGTGTGTACCACTTGCCTTCGTTGCGGAACCGTCTATTTTACACAAATACACTCACACATACAAGTAGACTCACTACTAACCCAAGTTGAACTTTTTGCCATCTTTCTCATTCTTACCGACCATTGGTATTCCGATAAGATGTGAGCAAATTCAATGTCCCTTTTTGGAGTTATTTAATTTGACTTTTGCTGAAATTGGGATTTTCTGTAAAATTTCTGCCTCCAAGTACTACTGGTGTAGTAGTACTTGGAGGCAGAAATTTTACTACTCGAAATCTACCATCATGCCACATAATGAAGAACAACTGAAATACGTTCCTGGGGGGGTTAAAACAGGATACTTGACCTATCGACTTAAACAGATGAACATGGACAAAACACAATTCCTCGTTCAACTCCCATCTATCTATTAAACTTTCAACTGCCTACGCATGCAGCAATCGAGCGATGTCATATAAGTCTTTCAGAAAATATCACTCTCAATGTAACAGTGTCGGCAGTGTGATTCATCTGCCACACAGAGAGCTCAACGTAGATCGGAAACTGTAGACATACGTATGCAAATTTACTTTGAACGAATAAAGGTGTGGGGTGGAAATGGGTCGCGACCTTCTCACTGTCCCCCACTACACGTGGTTCGTTGTATATAATTGTACGAGCCGCGTAAGATTACTGTAGGCCAGGCATTCCAGGCACTACGCACTACCCGTCCCTACTCAAAACAGCACTGAGCACCCTCTTTGTTTACCTTTCATTTGTACGCCCTTCATGTTCTTAATGAAGGACTTGTTGAATTCCTACATTTTGGCGTACCGTGTTTTTTTTTTTAGAAGAATCTGTTTCTGGTGAAAATATAGCAATTTGTTCTGAATTCCGATTTTGAAAGTCCAGCGTTTTCACATGACTAGTGTTCAAAGAGTGAATAGGCTATAACGTGAAAGAGCGCCGTATTGGAGCGGGGTAAGTTGGTGTACGGTGCAACGATTTGTAAGAGTTGCACAGCATTTCGCTCTCAATAGCGCGCGGTCGTCGATGACGAGCCGGTTATGTAATGTAAATGTTTACGTACCTACTACACGTGGTCGGCACCACGTGCCCCAACTGAGAACACTAGCCTTGTGAATTATTTATTTACGACAACATTTTCGCACGCCGGTCGACGAACTCTTGAATGGTCTTGGAACGCATTTACGCCGATTAATCTCGACATGTCTCATATGACATTGATATTATACTTTTGTTATTACTTGAAATGAGGAAAGTGGGTTTACGATAACATCGGTGAGCCTCATTCCCTTGGCTGATTCAACATGTTTTATTATAACTCTGAGGACTATCTATTCTCTACGTAAATTTTACTACTGCAATAAACTTTATCCAAATTGGGTCAGTTTCTATCAAATCTGTTTTGAATGTAACTGAAACGTTCTAAAAGTAATGTCGTTAATGTTACTTGACTTTATAGTCGTCTTAACATTCAATAACGATGAATAGCGAGCAAAATTAAGCGTATACATTAGGTACGTTTGATGATGTGGAGAACTGCGAGGCGCAGGGGATTTGCGGTTATTTAGACGAGCTTCATCGCCCATCAGCAGGCTATTTATAACGTACGTCACTCCGTAGCGTGGCTCCCGTGCCACTGACCTAGCCTACCAGATATTAATATGAAGATCTAACTATCTATCGTGTGTAGCTTGGGACAATAATGAACGTAATAGCGACATGGAGACGCTATAACCGATTGCGATCGCCCTGATTGCTATATGAGTCACCGTTTCTTGTTACATGACCAAGGTTTTTCAAGAGCATTTCTTGGAAAACTCGTATGTAGATTCTAGAGGCTTGTAACACTCACCAGACTTCAAAGTCCGGAGTTAGTCTATCTAAAGTTCTACAATAAACTTACGAAACCAAAATCAAAATAAAAGAGTTATAGCTTAAACTCGGTATCTTTAATTTACAAAGAAAGAATGAACTATTGTATCTTAATCCTAACTAATCGCACCTGGATTCTGATGCTATAAAGCGTAGTGTTGTGAAGCAAAATCTTTGTACTAAAGCAATCCTGTATATGTAAGTACCGCTCATTGTTAGTCGGGCCCACGTGAGCGTTTCTCTCGGCTCAATAGCGGGTTTCATGATCGTCGTCGCCTCGTTCCCACTGCACCTCACCTATATAAGGTACGTAGGCTACGTAGGTTTGTGTGGTTGCGTTAGTCCCTCTATTTACCGTGCTGCTGGCAGCCTCCACACAATGTGTAGACACACCAACAAGAGCGATTTTGTGTTTATTTGCGTCGGGATTTGGGCCAAGTGCAGTCGGTCAATTTAAGCCGATCTCGTTCGTTCGTGCTCGACTGACGTATCGCAGTCGACGTAGCCCAATCACTCTAACAGCTGATCAATGTTTTGTTAGATCTTAATTGAATGCCGTAGAGTTCTGAAATGTAGATGTAGTTAAAACTTTTTGTTTTATTACGAGTTCATTCAAATTTTCTCTGGACCTTTTGTCTCAAAGTGGTCCTTTGTCCTTTTTCCACGGTTGTATCGACTTCCTATCTGGAGCCATTGTAGTAAATGTTTTATCAGGAAGTGTGAAAACACCTAAAGTATGAACAGAGAATTTAGATAGTTGTTAATTATTTCTTTGGGGAATGGGACATTACGGGCTAAGTAGATGATAGATAATTAATCGTGGTCGAAACCCCAATATTATTACTTGTCCCTCATCAACATATTTCCATATCTCTGCTTAAGGGCTTACCGAGCCTGCACATCATCAGGCGGGAGGAGACGCCCGGGTGTCACCACTGCGAGGATCGCCCAGAGGACACGGTGGAGCATACGGTGGAGGTCTGCCCCGCTTGGGCAGAGCACCGCCGTGTCCTCGTAGAGGCGATCGGCAGCGGCGGCGACCTCTCGCGCCCGGCCCTGGTGCAAGCCATGGTCCGGGGCGAGAGGGAGTGGGAGGCGGTCACCTCCTTCTGCGAAGCAGTCATGCTAGCGAAGGAGGTGGCGGGATGGGCGAGGGAAAGATCCTCACGCCTCAGCCGCCGAGGGAGACGCTCCGGGCGTCGGGAGCCGCGTGACGACTCCCGGCCACCGTAGGCGCGGGCCTGCGGGCGGAGAGCAATGGGTAGCTCTCCGTCCGATCAGGACCAGGCCCGTGCCGGACGGCGTGTATGTGTTCCACGCGCGCCTCAAAGAGATGTCAGCGTAGTTGACGGGGCCCGACAGGGCCGAAGCCTGCCGGGGTAGCGGGATCGTCCGAAAGGGTTACCGCTGCCCTGGTACGTAAAGGGCTAAGGAAGGAACACGGGTGGGTTTTAGTCAGTAAGAGTCTGACACTCCCTTCTGCTCCACCCAGAGCGGGAGGAGTCATTTGATGATTTCCCATCCTGAAAAAAAAAAAAAAAAAAAAAAAAGGGCTTACCGAGCATCAGTTCTATTTTTACTACTTTATCAGTAAGTTGTTTAGAGACTTGTAATAGTCAAACATTAAATTCAATATCAAAGACTACACTGATTTGTTAATTTCCTTTTTTGCCGTGTCTCATCTAAGGTTTTTTTTAATCCTGTGTCTACTTATCAAACAGTCAGTTAGTCTGTCTAGCTAAGTTATAAGTACGTGGCCCACGTCAAATCATTTCGGTTCCAATTTACTAGGTATACATCTGAAAGCACTACAGCAGATACTGTATCTAGATAGAGCCGCCCAGCACGTCCCGACAGCTTCCAACAATAATAATTAATTGACTCGTCCGTTCGTTATCGTGCTTTTATATTGACGTTCCCGAGTGAGCAAGCGAGCGAGGCGCATTCGGAATGAAATTTCCATAAAAACTTTTGTGCTCCGGCGGACGTTGCGAGCGCACGTTAAAATCGTCGGCTGGCAATAAAACAGCGGCCGGTGCGGCGAGGCGCGACGAAGCGAGCAACGAGTGCGAGAGGGACAGCCTTAGAGATAATGGACTCTATACGAAATGAAGAACGCGCCTGGTGCGCCGAGCGAGCGAGCTGGAGCGCTGGGCAAAAACATCGCCGCAGTTATCGCGCTCCCCGCCGCCCCGCGCCCCGCCCCACCGGCCGGACTCGTCTGATCGACGCCGGAGCCTCTCGCAGGCGAACTAACCTCGACAGCGGGGGGTCGTGAGTTGCCTCGTCGAGCCCGTTCGAACGTCGAGAATGCGTTGCACCGTCGCCGCTCTCTCTATAATACGACTCGATTTTAACTTTGAAAAAGCTTAACATTTACGCGTCCGTTGCACAGTTGCTCTCGTCCGCTCTAAGCTCACTCTAATCGCGTTTACCGTTGTATGTTGTAATAGAAAAGGACCACTGATTGATTTACGAGCTACGAACATTGACTGCGCTGAAACGGTACGTACTATCATATGATTGTCAACTGTGTACAATAGTTTGTTGGGTGAGCTTTTATGGGTTCGTATGAACTTGCATTATTATGCATAACTCGTTGTTCCATTGTACTTTAACGACTGTTGGTTTACGTTACATAACTTAGTTACCGTACAAAAGATGATCTGCATTCAAGTTTAATATTAGCGCGAGGCGTGCCACATTTGTTTTTATTTTGGTGTTGGTTGCGAGCGCATTGTTTGCGGAGATTCCGTACGTTGTTTTATTGCACGATTACCGCAAGTGGCCGTGCTCTATTGACTCGGCGTGCTATTGTTGCTCTTTACTGCCTAGGTTGCAGTGTCAAGGCATCTCACCTAGGCATAAGAATGCGCTTTATGCCGTGTGGGTTATGCAAATAAGAATTGCCTTTTACATTAACATCTGTTAGTGATCTTTTACGGCAAACATTCTGAGGATTTGCTTAGGGATGCTTCTTCTTTTATCATTAACAATAGTTAATTAAATACTAAAACTCTTATCAACTGTTTTTTTTTTCGTCATTTCATTTGGATGAAAGTTACTATCATTCTGAGAAGAAATCATAGATTGGCAGCAATCAAGATTTTGGTCCTTGAGTGCTCATTTGTTGATGATCAACATCAACTTTGCTTTAAGACACTCGCAAGTGCACCAATTTTCCAACTCTTTCATTATTTTCTTATTCCACAAGGATCCAATTTAAGGTTGGGTAAAAATGTTCACAATGTTTATATCGATTGATAGTCCAAAGGGCAACATTTACCTTAAACTGAAATCGTTTCCTCATTCAGGAAATACTAACATAGTTTGTCAATCATACATTAATCAGATTATGTTCAAAGATCATTTTCTTATTACTTTCACATTTCCTCAGAAACTATTGTGTGATTATGATTAACAACTAATAACATTCAACTAGAATTTAATCAAAATCCTAAGCTTGATCATTTGTGTACGTTCTGTTAAATTGCCATACCAACTCCTATCATTTTATGCAGATTTAAGGTGATGGCTAAGCGTCATTGGTATCTAAATTAAATCTGGTTAATAGGTAGAATAAAGAGGACCTAGAGACCACAATATTGAATTCAATATTAATACATGAAGTAATTTGTCTGAACAATTTACAAAAAAAGTTACATTTCACATTTTTTCTTGAGGCTTTTACTCATAAAATTTAATTTACTTAAATCTTAAAAGATTTCTACCCAGGGAAAATACGTTCTAGGAAATTATGTTTATAAGGACCAACTATAATTCTAGGTTTTATAATAAGTTCACGATCTTGAACTTATGTACCTAGAATTATCATTCTTGGTCGTAATAAGTTGAATCATACATTTGTACATAAATGCAAAATCAAGTCTCTCATACATTAAATACAGTTTAAACGAACCAAATTTGATGGAATATAGAGAAATTAAACAGGCTTACAATACATTTCATGTTTTTTTGCGTACCTGCGTTACCATCGAAGTGGACCCCGATAGAAAGAAAGAAAAAATATTTATTGGTCAGGAAGATACTGAATTCCATATGAATGTGGTTATGTGTTGTTCCAGGATCTGACCGGTCAGAACAGCAATGACTCGGGCGGTAGCGGCGGTGCTGGGCGCGCTACCACGCCGCACCTGAGGCCGACGCCCAGCCCCACAGGCTCCAGTGGCTCACGCTCCATGTCACCGGCTGTTGGTAAGTTAACCCTCCATACACTTCACTTATTCAAGTTTTAGGGCCACTTATACTACAAATCATTAAGGGTGAATTTGTCCACTAAAACTGAACCCGATTAGCACGTGTAAATCACGTTCATGAGCTGTCAGTATCTTTATTCACAACAGATATGACTGACAACTCTTGTACTCGGTTTAGACGTGCTGATCGCGTTCATGTTCATCGGTGAAATTGGTCCTAAATGAAACATAAAACATCATTTTATTTCTATTAATCGTTTCAAAATGTTTTTAAAAACGTTTAGCGTTAATTGCATTTGTGATTTGTGGTGCAAGATGGGTCTTAAGCGTACGAGACACGCGTTTCCTTAGTCAAAATTACAGCCACATAATAGCCGCAATGACGGTGGTAAGTGGTCGAGAATAGTGTGGCGTTTGACAATCTACTGTGGTTGTTATACTGAACAAGACTGTTGTCCAAGTTAAGCCTGAAAGTTATTTTCTAAAAGTAAATGCTTTATTGGGCACAAATCAAGTAGAAATAAGGTACCAATAGTAGAAGTAAAAAACCGATGAAATAAGACAATGTCATCAATTCTGCATGAACGAGTAAAACCAACATAGCTTTACATTTCAAAATGTTGAAAATGATTAGCCAGACACGATTTTATGTGAATGGTGAATTGATGACTCAGAACTTTGATAGTAATTTCATCACGAGTGCGTTTGTTTTTGAACAAAAGCCAATGAAGTACAATGTTGCCGTGAAAATAAACTTGATTCCAATCACATAACATCTAAGTGCACACACTAATCATCGAAATCAGACACATGTTTTCGTCAACTGATATTGAAGGAAGTAGCACTTCGTTAGCGTTCTCTTTCAATTTGAACCTTATTTCCAGGGATTAAGGACTTATTATATTCTTGGGAGGTTTTGCCTTATCCTTTGTTTTGTCACGGGTGTGTTGATCAGATTCGTTGTGCATACTCCGTCACCGGTAGACACGGGCTTTCCCCGACATTGACCCACATAGAACGGGCGCCCAGAGTACGCCGTATTTTGCCCCTTTTGCGGGCGCGAACCACCCCAGCCCGCCCACCTTATGTACGAGTCGGGGTGGTCGCGGTATATAGGGCCTCGTGAAAAACTTACCCCCACCGACGGTCGGAGCGAGCACGCAAAACAGGACCTTCCACCCCTGAAGCCCACGAGGCGCTCCTATGTGCCGGATCGCCACCGACCTCACCATTGACAAACCTTCCCACCTATATAACAACAAAAAAACGAAACCGACTTTTACTTTGCCGAACTTGGCACGATTTTGATAAAAGCTAAAAAGTCCCGATTGAAAAGTAGAGCCACATTGATTGCGTTAAATGATGAATTCGCATAATCGATCAATTGGAACGGACAGCGTTATTCAATAGGCTGACTAATATGCTACGAATGTGTTCAATATTTGATCAACGAGCCGCGTATCAAACCCAAATACATTTTAAAAGTGTTTGTTGACATTCCAATTTACATCTAGTTGAAATGTAAAGATTCCTAGAACACCCTTGTGGGGTTTCCCTCGAAGTGACCTTGACGGGTTCACCCACCGGGGACGCCGCATCTTATATACTTACCTACTCACTGTCACGATTTGTTTGACGTAGGAATATGTATATTACGAGTACATAGTTAGAGTTACTTTTGCCTTCCCATCTGATTTTATACGAGTAATACCTAAACCTACTACAATTCCATTCATGAACAGTTGAATAATTATAAACTTTATGTACCTAACTTGATAAGCCGGTAAATATCTGACATTGGCTTGGATACAATGGTTCTCCCTTTCCCCTCTAATATAGACCAAGACGCAACCATATCTTATCATTTTCTTTAGACAACAAATAAGACACTTATAACAATTATTATACATATAGTGTTCAGATAAAAGGTGCATTAATATTGACGATGTTATCAGTCAATTAATATAATAAAATCATTCCAACTGTATGTGATGTCTAACCCGGACAAACAAACGATGTTAAAACAGGTATTCGTGCCGAAGTATGACGCAAACAAGTAATTGGACTTTGATATAGTCTGTTTTCAATGGCAGTAGCCACCTATTAGTTGTGGTTTATAGGTTTTATTTTATCTAATTTAATTACCCATGTTCTAATAATAAGGGACTATTTCACAGTTACCAAAGTATCAAATGTTAACAAAGACGTATCCGCTTACTTGAAGAACGTAAAACGCAAAACTCAGAACGCAAATTGCTTTGTAAATGTATTCACGCATGTTCAATAACTTACGATTGGTGACCATTCCAAACCATTAAAATTCGATTGTTTTATTTCACGCTGGATTTTTTTCGCAATAAGTGCCTTTTAAGATCCTATATTACGAAGAAATATGAGATTTGCATAATTCAAGTTTCAATTTCGGATTTCAATTGTGTATGTCAAATCAATGGTTCTCCTTTTGTTATAGGCAGTACCGTGCATGGCTTGCAATTATAATATGTTGCCGTGAAACTCATTATCAAGAAAACTGTGAAAGCTGGTTCTGACACATCTTCGTCATCACTATCCTCCCTTATCCCAATTTATTTAAAGTGTGCGCAACATGTATTTTTCGTACATACTTCTCTATTAGTCGTCATCAAGCTTGCTCTCACACGTGACAATCTAATTTTCTGTTTTAACAACATTCCAGAATTCCATCATTTCAAAACCATCTTTTCGAACATCCCACATACTCCAGAAGAGGGCACCTGATGATGTTTGCAACAAGCGATCGTTCCTTCTGTTTGTTTCACTTTCGACGCTCTTGTCTAATCACCGTTATAGAAGCAAATACCAACGTCCACCTTTTCAGACGTTTGTACACGAACATTGAAGCTAAGGCCATAATTTAGTTATTATTTAAGCTTATGCTAATTGGATAATCATCAAAGTCAGGGTTGGTTAGTTCGTATACAAAGCATTAACAGTTATCAATTTGTCCCGGTTGAGTGAAGTAATTGGCCTCAAAATAAACATTGTGCCGCCCTCATATATGCAGGTATCATAAAAAGCAATTTGGTATTTTGCCTAAACCGGCTGTAGCGAACGGCAACCGCAAAAGCAATCGTGTTTTGTTAACGTCGCCGATTGCCGAACGTGGCTTTCTCAAAACATCGGGCTGTAGACCGGCCGAGCTCCGACTGCCGCGCCACTCGAATACCGGTTATATGACCGCAATACACCCTCACACTGTATCTCCAGCGTTCTGAGCGAACCAAACAACCTCCATGTCCAACGCTGCTCGTGTTCCTCGCCGGCAAATACAGCGAGAACTTGCGCAGCAATGTATTATACCCCGCCACATAAATTGTCACGAGCTGGTGGAGTGGTAGAAGGTTAACATGACTGTATGACGTCAACTGTTCGGCTCGTCGGACTTCTTGACTCTCGACAAACATCGAGTGAATATGTGAAGTCTCGCGCTAGAAAATTATAGACGAAGCGGTTGAGGAAAAATACGCTGATTTATATGTTGCCTGCCTGCGTTCAAATGTGCACCAATGACTAGCATTGTTTTCTAAGTTGTTTAAACGTTTAAATATTATTCGTTTACGTATCTAATTATAAAAATAGATAGGTTATCTCAAACGATACATGACTCAATCCTAATTATAGATATATTTTAAACGAAAATAAAATGGTTACTAGGTAAGAAAAGCAATACTAGATAAGAATGACCAACAACTTGATATCGGTAAAAAAATGTAGGTCATTATTAATATTATTGTACGAAATTGAATTCAAGTAAATAGAGTAGGTATGCATATTAGATCAATTCGAAATAAAGGATATTGTTATCAAATAGGTACGTAGGTAGTAACCGCGTGCAAGAATTCGTTATCTCTTATCTATGCAGTCTCATTGATTGATCGTAATATTCTTTATCGATGTGTAAATAAAAATAAATTTCTGTTTATCGACCGCATTGTGCTCGTTTCCAATCCAAGTTCCATCGTTATTTTAACACAATGAAGCCGCAATACCGCAACCCGACGCGTTCGAAGGTGAATTGCGTATTGTTTGACGCCCGCATACAACGTGACTTTCGAAAACGACTTTAATTTTCGACCAATAAGGTTTCTTTTGCGCGAAGTGTACCTATTATCGCGGCTGTGGTATTTCAGACCTTGTGCTTTTGTCGCGTTGGGCGATAATTCCTTGGCCCAGTGGTCGGTTGTTCAGTATACGGGCGCTAAAAGCGTTTCGCAGTCGTCCGTCGTGCGTATCGGCCGCCGAGCAGTGGAATGCCATCAACTAAGATAAGGCTGGCTCTTGGGACCGAGTCGAACGCTCGCTCGCTGTTTCTCCGTGACATTTGAAACCTATATTTACTTCGGTTTATACTTAGCTCGATGCTTAACGTTTTATATAGAAAATATTTGAAGTTTATCCTGTTTTTTGTTGCAATCGTTTTAAAACTATAAGTTGTTATCACTTGGAATTATGTTATTAAAATGGATTTAGACCATGTGCCGATTAGCATGGCCAGGAAAAACAAAGTAAAACAATTACAAGACATTCATTTGAACAGTTGATTTGCATATCATGTGTCTTAATAACAATAATTAATAACTAACGAAGTTATTAATTATTATAAAGCCTTTACATAATCCTAATTAATACGGTTGCATAATTCATTTATGTGCTATCGTGTTTTATCGCTCGTTTCTAAGTTCGGAAGTGGTCTGTGCTTGATTGTGAGCATTAAGTATTCACCCTCACACATGCCATGTGTGAGGGTCGGTACAAGTGTTTGACGTTTAACTGAAATGCCTCTATGTACGGCCACGTGCTTCCACGTCCTTGGCAAGGCCAACGACCTTCGACTTAAAAAAAAGATAAAACAAAACGCTTTTTGCCCCGATCCTGCCATAATGTTTGTTTTGATCGTTTTCACGTAAACGAGCCTTCGTGGTTTGTTTTGAATACTTTTTTTTGTGCCGTGAACGACGTGGTCGTTATTATTATTTATGGTGTTCTTTCTACCAACTACCGCCCACCTATTGTTGTCACAAACAATTTTTATTTCATATTTATGCGATTTCTTAGAATATTTCCATCGAGCCATCCAGTAAAATGTTCTTCTTTTAGAATTCTATCTCGAAAAGTGACTAAGTAAATTCTATTGTGACCACCACTTGTACGTGTGTCTTTGTTCTAGTCAGCAAGTCCACACTTCTTGAGCATTCAAGTATCATTTACTTTGATATTGATTTAAAAGTATTTACAGGTCTGTTTTGCAAAGCGCAAGTGCCATTCAATGTAAACACGATTCTCATTATTCTTGTCCAACTTTGAGATTTAAGATTTGAATACATAGCTGTCCTGAGTAACGGAGGGAGCACAAAAAAAAACTTGTAAAAGAATATGACTTCTGTAACGGGAACCTGTTGCGTGTCTGCGGTCCCGCCCGTTGGCTGCCCATCGCCTAATTGTATTCAGATTACCCCGGAAAAGTGATAAATCTCGGCGAGTCAAGGTCGTCGGAGGGTTCGACAGCCCATTCACCCCGTTCCGTCTGCCCCCTTGGCTAATGGTGCGGACATTCTTTCCCTAACCTCGACCAGACTTGCCCGGCTCACTCTATACTCTATAGTATACTATACACATTCACTAAGTGTACAAGTGTATCCACCTACCCCCCACGCCCGATAACCAGATGTACTTACCTCGCAGACGTAACAACCACCCTGTTTTCGGTCCCTCTCCCCGAGATTGTTGTAAGATTGAAAAGGAAAACGAGATTTAATTTGTCAATGAAATACTTCTAAAGGTTTTATTTGATTTGTCTTGTTTGTTATATAGCCATTTTGACAATTTGCCTCGGCTTTCGATACTGAATAAATGAAATTTATTCAACTGTACGTATGAAATTGCTAAACACGGTTTAAAATACGTTATTATTTTCTTGTATGCTTTTTCTTTTTGGAAATCCCCAGGTGACGTAACTGAAAGTTTTAGTATGCAGCTGCTGCACTGTTCAGCATAGCTCAATGTTGAATGTAAACTGTAGAAATGTGTAAATTCTAAGATAAATCAGCGTTGTATATCATGTGGTATGTGGGGACGGCGAGTGTGTTAGTGGTGATCAAGTTAAATGGGTCGACAAACACCGCCGTCGCTCCGACGCCACCGTTTGTCTCAACTAGGCCGCTTGTTAACGCTATTGTCTATGTTCTGTTTATACTCCTTGCTGTTAACACATTTTACACGATGTACCCAGTAAACTTATGCAAATCGTTCCTTTTGGCTTATTCTCAAGTATAATAGTTTTTGCTTGACTTGACAGCTTCAATATTAAATGGCTATGAAATAAGACAGGCATTGTCTCGTCAGAACATTCCAAAAATACCTATAAATTGGAAAATACATCCAAAAACAAATATGTATATGAAATCTATATTATTAATCCCTATGTACAGATGAATACATGGCATACATCGTCTTGCTATTAGCGTCGTGTCTGCGTGACTATGAATTCTCTAGTACAAATACTCATGTCATACCACTTTTGAACGACCACGTTGTGAGACTGTCAGTTTAGATACTTGGTGTAAATTGTGAGCACTTGACGCAACCTTTATATGGCTCTTATATTAACAAAAATATGCTGTATTTTATACTGTGCCTTGAAACTTACATTTAGTATCTTGTTTATCAAAATTACAATCAACATAATGTTCAATCATTGGGCTGGTTATGTATGGAATTCTGCAGTAAATAAATCTTATATTGCCCCAGTAAAATAACTTGCCTTGTTGGCGGTTTCAATGGCAGTAATTTGCGGTGGCGATCTAGGGTTTGCAAATAAAAAAAATATTGTCATTAGAAAACCCAACAAATGCTTAGTTTGATTTTTCATAATAATTTTTCTCTTATGACCACAATAAAAACCACGATAATGCTTTAAGAATGGCACAAACATAACTCAGGTCTTTGGACTTGTGTCAAATTGTACGACTAAATGAGGTAGTAAGGAATAATGTAAGGGAGTGCGCTCGTAATAAGGATTACCCACACAATAACCGCGGGAGTTCCCAGCACTCATGCAGGAATCAAAGCCGACGATAGCTCACAAAACAAGACAGACCTCTTCCTTTCCCCAACAATGTCGAGTTGGGGTGGTTCGTTATAGGAGTACTAACACGAGTACTCCATTACTTGCTATTCCGTGGATCTCGGTGGAACCACTGCTATATACTTACCGACTACTCCCGCCCGTTTGCTTTCTCCACTGATATGCCCCATAAGAGAATAAGAGAGCTGAAAGTATGCACGTTCCACCGAATGGCAACAAAACAGCGTGCTGAGACATTCCACGCTTTCTACCGACAATCCATTTCGATTCCGATCATTCGGTAGCCCTATATGCAGCCAACGTGGGCGCGGTTGATCGTATGCGCGGAATGTGTTGGTAGCTATGACCGCGGTAGGTTCGCGCGGCTGTCCGCACATTGCTCGCAAGCCCGCGCCCTTCGTGCCTGACACTTGACTTTGATGCACGCCGTGTTATATCTATGTGCTAAGGTATTCCAACCCGAAGGAACACCAACAAGTTGTCTGTGAGTCCATAAGATAAACTGAGTAAAGTTGGTTGGAACGAAACTCGCTTACAAAATGTAGAAGATACTATTACAGAAACAGGTCTTCAGACTAAAATTAATTTGTGGAAAATAGCTTACGTAATTTGTAACACTATCTATTTACCTACCATTAAAAACAGGTATTTTTAGTCCCTGTGCCCCTGTGTCTAGTTTGATAACATGCTAGTCGGTAAACCCAAAGATGAAATGTCTGTATAGCATCCTGTTTTGACATACCAATTTGGTTATAAAACACTTTCACCGAATAAATTGTGACCGTTTCTTTTCGAGACACATGCTCAAACTTCAAAGTAACATTAACAGAAACCTTGCACTGAGTTGCACGTGCAACTGTGGCGTTATTGTCGGATGGGAAAGTAAAGACCTCGGCTTGGTGCGTTACGCACGCGGTCGCGCGGTGACGGGCGCTGCCCTTGACAGAGCTGGTTCGAGCCCGCGACTTGCTGCGTTGCTCAATCAGACTACAAGACTTATTGCATTTAGGGCGCCTGTGTATGCAAACGTTCACTGTTTTTTATATGATTGAGAGAAGAACGGTAGTAGACCATAGACCATTGTCTTCTGCTTCAACGTAAGAGATACGTCACGAATGTCTGTTCAAAAAGTGGTTGTATGCGTATGCTATGTAACTGTGCAACTATGAGTTTTTGTTTATGAATAAATCGTATGGCAGTACACAAACTAACCATTGAATAACTGAAACGTTTTGAAATGAAGATATCCTAATAGGTTGTTAAACAGTCTATAGGTCCTGTCGCTAGCACTTGCGTCATTCTCTGTATCTAAAGACACTGTTGTTGTGACGTGAAAACAATGGACTCATGTGCTGAAGATTGCAACTGTGTACAAACAAACAATGGAGATTACACGGCATTTCGTCCACTTGATAACAGTTGGCCAAAGCATATTAGGTGCCTGTCAGCTGTTGTTTACAAACAGATCCAGCAGACTTAGGATCATTAGTAAGAGATAAGTAAAAGAGAGGATTTCTGTCGTCACACACGGTTGCATGCTATCTTTATTACACATTTGAAAATAGCACGCGTGCTATTTTTACGAGACATTGGTCGGATGTGAGTCGGGTCGGGACGACCCCATTACCGTGGCGCTACACTCATTAAAGGTCGCCGTAAACAAATAGATATATAGGTGGGCGCGTATGGCACAGCGCTGTTATCTATGATTCACCGGCGCCTCGCCGTCTGCCGGCCGTCTGATCGCGCCGACACAATATAATGGCCCGATAATAGCCCGCTGATGAGATTAAAGTGACGACCCTCACACGTGTTTATCTTTATTCATACATAACGTCGTGAAGGGCGCCTTTCAAATGTGCACTGAAAAACTTTAAAGCGCGCCGCTTTAGCTGGCGCGCAGTTTTCGCCACTGCACCGACGTAATTGCAAATGTATATTAACTGTGTAACAGACGGTAGTCGCTCTCACGTAACACTAACATAACCGACTCCAAATCGACCTACATAAAAGCTGCAATACCACTTTCGTCGTCGCAAATCACTGCCGCTCGTATCTCGGCCTCGGTCAATGCGTTGCGTGCATGTCGTATGCACATATACGGATGCAATAAAGTGCAGCGAGAATTCGCAGGCTAGCGGCGCATTCTGCTCACGTGCCGACGGAAAATGAAAGTGATCGGATGCGTCTCTCCGCCCTCGATTGATGCTCGGCCGGCTTAGGCGAGCCCTCGTTAACTGTATTATTCAAATTGTGTGTGCGAGCACCGGCGCTGAGCTCCACGATCGATCACAAAACCCGATATACGCCAATGTTTGTCGCTTGCACTCTCGTATACAATTTAATTGATACACTTGACACTCAACTTGGATTTGTGTTATAAACCGGCCCGACGCTAGTTTTGGAGCTATGACTCGTGAATGTTGTTTGCTCGATACTAGAGCAAGTCGTCTACAGTTCTTTAAAAGTACGATTTCACGACTTGTGTATTATTTACATTATTATTATGGAATTAATTATACATAATTGTTTGATAACTTAATTGCAGGCACGCAGAACGTAGCGATGCCGCCGCGAACGTCGTCATCGCTGTCGGACGGCAGCGGGCCGACGGCGCGGCCGGGGCCCGGCGCGGCGGGCGCGCCGTCGCCCGGAGGCCCGCCCCCCGGCGCGCTGGTGGCGCAGCCCTACGCGCACCACCCCGGCTACAAGCCGCCGCACTACCCGCCGCCGCAACCCTACGGCTACCCGCCGCGAAATCACCATCCTTACCCGTACGGGTACCGCCCGCCGCCGCCGCCGCATCCGCCACAACATTACCCTCCTCTGAAGGTACCTCTACTGGACTGTTAGCATTCTGACCCACTCTTTGATGAGTTTTCGTCGACATAAACCAATAGCTACAGGCGATCTACCTTAATTCGAACTCCGAAATCTGACTGAATACAACAAAATAGACTCGGTGATGTCGATGATTGTTCAGCTCGTAAGTAACTGTGTATCCTTGCTGTTTCAGCAGCAACCACGGCACATGGGCCCCCCGGGCCCGGGCGGGCCGGGCACGCCCGGGGCCCCCGAGGGCGCCATGCCGCCGCCCACGGCGCCGGCCGAGCCGCACGACAACGGGCCGGCCGCGCCCGCCACCGCGCTCGTCACCACGGGACCGGATGGCGCACCGCTAGATGAAGGCAGCCAGCAGAGCACGCTCAGTAATGCATCCGCAGGTACGAACTTTATCAATCAAAACTCATATCGACGCCGTGCAGTGATTGAATTAAACGTTACTTTACAAGGGAAGATAAAAACTGTCTGTAAAATTACCGTCATTGACGTCTTCCGAGGTTCATTATCATCAATAAAATCACGCAACTAATTAAAAGAAAAACCATACATTGTCCTTTACTGCACGTCGATGATATTGAATTGCATCGCCATCATTATTACTCCGAAAGACCTCCACTGTTGAGGCGGTCTGCCTCCCCCAAGTATCGCCACAACGACTGGTCCTGAGCTTCTCGCTTCACAAAATTGACTATAAATAAATTGTTTGCTTTAACGATGAACTAATCTAGCAGTACGTGTTGTTGCAGCATCAGGAGAAGAAGCATGCGGCGGCGGGTCGGGCTCCAGTAAGGGTGGCTCGCGTAAAGAATATGGCCCCGGCAGCGCGGCGCCCTCGCCCTCGCCCGGCGGCGGCTCGCACTCGTCGCTGCACGACGACTACGACGCCTCGCCCTCGTCGTGGCCGCGCCCGCCCTCTAGTCCCGTGAGTCTCGCCACACGTCACACTACACGCCACACCTGAACACCGTCACCACACTGACCTATCTGTGGAACTGGCCAGCTTATCGACACTGAACTTACCATGAACCCTTTGGCAGCACATTCACGATCAAATTTGTATGACGTAAAACCATTAATAAGTCATTGCAATGTTATCCTATTTCAATATAATAAAGTATAAATTAAAAAGATTGCCTCGAGTTTGATAAACTTTCGGCAATCATCCTAACTTATACTGTACCTTACCGAGATAAGAGTTACATTGCAATGACTTAATAATGGTTTTAGGTCGACCGTGAATGTCCTACCTTACTTCTAAACAGTTAAGAATTTCAAGAAAGAAAAATTGCTATTTGTAAAAAGCCCTAAATGTAGTCAAAACGAGACTTGTTCCACAGATATTAATGTCAAGTAGTACCACTCCTTGTCTACTCTGTCCTTTTAGCTGGTTCAGACTTTCACAACAATATTGTGTTACTAAGGATTTTGGCTTTTAGTTAGACTTGCGAATGCATGATTGACTAAAAGCCCTAATACTTGCCTTGTCCTTAAGCCAGTTCTCTGATGGCAACTGTCTGAAGGACGTTTTTGTTTTCGTAAGCCCAACAAAAAAAAAAATTTTCAAGAGGTGATTTAAAAAACGAAATATTGATTTGATAGGGTAGGAAAAAAAGACGAATTAAAATAAAGAAACCAATTGTCAAAGTAAATAAACTAAGCACAGGTTACGAGAACAAAAAAAAAAATGAATGAAATTTTATTATAATCGTCCTTTCGTATTTTTTACTATTCACATAATTATTGCTTTTATGTGGAGATCCACATCGAACCTCACTCGACACGGGTGTCGATCACACGAAAACCATGAAGATTTGCATTATACTATGTATGTGATGCATTGTGCACTTTGTACACCGAACTTATTTGTGTGGTCAACATTCGTGTACCCAACATTATTTTTTGTTCCTTTTCAATCGAGACCCACATCACCGGCCGTTTAAGTTTTTAGTAGGTTTACCTCATACATTTCAACTGTCTTGTTCTTTCCTAACATGAGCTGTGTGTAAGCGAAAGGGAGGCATTGCATTTTATCATGTATTTCAGGTATTTAACAGTCACATTGCGCCGGAGTCCTACAGATCAAAGGTTTATATCAAGTTAAAGATCATAAGCATGAGTAGTGCTCGATACGATTAATATTTTCACTTAATACCGTGTTACGATTGCATGTTAGTCATTTTCTATCTGCATAATACAAAATGCATTGCCTTTTAATGCATAACATTGTCTGACTGCATCTTTGTACATGTTTTTTTCACAACCTTCGACACCAACTTTTAGCTTGAAGCTTGAGAAATCCTTTAGTTATTCACTTTTGTTTCGCTTTCTGCTACGGTTTTCTTTTTGGTTGTGGACTCGCTTAAAGAAACAATTTAGGAACTTTTCAACTGAGAACTGTTTTAGTACTTTCAAACACTTTACACAACAAAAGGTTCTGTTGGTTCTAAATTACATTTTTATGTAGCATTTTCAAACACAATTTAGTCTTGAATGAAATCTCCGTGTTCTTGTCGACTGTGTACTGTGTAGCCACTTTTGTATAGCATGACGTCTGAAGCCTGTTGAACTTATACATTGATATGCACTGTGCATCGGTTGCATGAAAATACCCAAAGTCCCCGTTTCGTAAACTATGTACTAACTTGTAATATGTAGTTTATTGAAAAGGGTTAGTATTGGAATGCAATTTCGTAAAAACTCCTTATTTTATATAATCATTTCTCTTCATTTTTTTTTCTCTTCTCTCACTAATTTTGTTTTATTTTTGAACTATTCATAAACCATAAGGAGTTTTTCCAAACGAACGGGGCTGACGAAAGTAGTTTGTTGAACATAAAATTTATATTAGTGGACTTTTTTATTCTAGGCTGAAAATTCAAGGCGACGAATAGGCGAGTCTTCGTCAGGCCCGGTAACACATACACTATCAATCTAAAACGCTTAAACTTGATTGCCGTGAAAATAGCTCACTCCATATACAATACTCTGCGTAAAATAAGACTATACCCTATGTATACCTAGATGTACTTGCTAGAAATTAATAACTAAGCACTCGTTTTAGTATAATTCAAAAGAGATGGTTTTTTTGATCACTTAATTGGTGTAGACTTGTTAAATTTTAGTTATTACAGACATAAAGATTAATAGAAACTGGTGCTTAGTTTTAATAACAAGGTAGACTGGCCTGAAAATTTCGACCCATACGACATACTCATACCCAGAATTGAACTGTCTTGATTAGAAATCGACCGTAGTCAATTATTATGGTTGCATTAAATTTTTTTAAATTAAAAAATGTCAGATGAACTTAAAAAAATTATTCGTAAAATCTATGAAAGTTAGACCTTGCATGACTTTTGGTGAGACGAAATTCTTGACAAGCTGTCTTGTCACGTTAGCTATCACTTATGGTACCATTCGGTGCTCTTTGGTAGACGACAGCGACATACAACGAATTGTCGCGTGACATGGGCCGTCAGTGGCGAACGAACGACGAAAGTACTGTTGCAATGTCGCTACGGCAGTGCCGCTGTCGTCTCCCGAATGCAGGGCACCGAGTGCTGCCTATAGGTACCTGTACCATCGCCGGCGAGGAAGCGACTAGCTATAGACTATTTTCTCGCTCAAGAAACTTACAATAGATGTAGGTCCTTAGTTGATCGCTTACTGTTCACACTTTCACAGTGCCGGTGAGAATTTCCTCTAGTGTACGTTTATGAGAAAAACAATTGTCGATAATTAGTCGCTTCGTCGGCGGCGGTCGGACAGGTTGCTTTAGGGCCAGTTTCCCGAACGAAAATTATCGCAAAATTAAAGTGACAAATTGTCATGCCCGCGTAAACTGATCACTGACTGGTTGATCGCAGCAGTTTGCGCGGTTGCTTGACAATTTTCAAATTCACATAAATTTTGCGATCATTTTCGTTCGGGAAACCGGCCCCGAGGGTGACAAGACACGATCGTGTTGCGCTAGACCTCTCGGTATGGAGTATGTCCTGTGGGTGTATCCATGGGACGGGTATGTGATGAGTGTGTGTTGCACCAGAAGTCGGACTCGCTGGGCAAGCTGTACGAGATGGACGACGCGCCCGAGCGGCGCGGCTGGGTGGAGCGCCTGCTGGCCTTCATGGACGAGCGCCGCACGCCCATCGCCGCCTGCCCCACCATCTCCAAGCAGCCGCTCGACCTCTACCGCCTGTACCTGCTCGTGCGCGACCGCGGCGGCTTCGTCGAGGTACGGACTCTCCATCATTACATCATTAGCCTTTATTGTTCCCACTGCTGAGACACAGGCCTCCTCTCTGGGAAAGGAAGTGGAACGCAAGACACCACGCGGGCTAGATGTGTCTTCGAATTTTTGTTCTATGATATGCCGGTTTCCTCAGGATGTTTTCCTTCACCGTTGTGGGAGTAGTGGTGATAAAATAGTTTCCACAAAGTAAAGTAGCCTGCCTGGTTCGAACCTATCGCGACGCCAAACTGCCATCCGCCGACATAGTAACCCTACTCATGATTAGTTTTTACAGGATCATTTTTTTTTTGCTTTGAGTTGTTGCGAAACCAGACGACTCATTTAATTCACAAACGTTGCTGGAACTGCCTCTTGACTTCGAGAAAAGGCCTTGAGAACAAATCCTTACAAATTAAAAACATAGTGGTGTATCAGCTACCTTTCACGGCGCGAAAGTAGCCAGGGCCAGCGGAGGGAAATGCGTTATTATGTTGCCGGTCTCATGTCCTAAATGAGGCGAGACGAAGCTACATCGATCTAAGGGCCGACATACACGGACTGCTTGAAGCAGTCAAGATGGACTGCTTCAAGCTGCGACTGCATAGTGAACTACAGTCTTCTACGTACACACATACACGAACCGCTCGAGCAGTTGCAACTGCTTCGGGCGGTCGTGCGGTCAAGCAGTCGCCAGGCATACACTGACTGCTCGAGCTGTCGACTGCTCTCGCTCAGTTACCTGATTTGAATGACGAGGAGTTGGTATCAACTGCTCCAGCAGTTATCAATGGCAGCTTCAAGCTGTTGACTATGACTGCAAGAGCGGTCCGTCTATGTTGATCAATCGCTAACTGCTCGAGCAGTCCGTGTATTTCGGCCCTAAGCGAGTCAATTCCATAGATTTCAAATACATGTCAGCCATGATCATTTAAAAATAACATTTCTTCGACATTTCAAACAAATACATTTTATTAATCCGGTATTTCTCATAGTAGCTAAGTCTTTTGAGTCTAAACAACATTTACCATTTGGTTGATTTAAATATTATAACAAGAGAGTAAGTGGCACAATGTGAAGGCGTCTGCCATATTTAGAAACACTGTTAAATGCGCGCTCAATTTTAAAGTTGTGTCTAGTCGTCTCAATAAAAAACCGGATTACAACGGAATTAGTTAACTTTTTAGCTACCTATGTATTATTAGAAAACAATTTACAAATCTTCTATACAGGCTGATTTTTTAAAGACCGGCCAAATTTAAGGATGTGGTACAGACCATCAAACTGAACAACTTTCTCCATGGGACCAACATCGTAATCGCGAATAAAAATTCAGCCGTCCCATACATTTAGGTCGAGTAGGTATTGAAGTTTTCTATGGGACAGTTGATAAAATTTTCGCGATTACGCTATTTGTCCCATGGAGAAAGTTGTTCAGTTTGATGGTCTGTACCACATCCTTAAATTTGGCTGGTCCTTAAAAAATCAGCCTGTATAAATAAAACAAAGTCGGGTTAGTTACACCATCTATAACTCAAGAACGGCTGGACCGATTTTTATGGTCTTTGATTTGTTGGATTTGTCTCCGCCCCGAATAGCAGAATAACTATTAAAACATGGGAGATATTCACAAAAAAAAAAGATAATTCATTTTCTCATACATTCTTTCTTATTGATTCTGAGACTGTATGAAGTTTGCCGGGGCAGCTAGTTAAATATAGAAATAATACGTATGAAAACTGAAAATCTGAGTGTAAAAATGTAAGTGCAACTTGATTAAAACTTCACTTGTAACTGTTACGAGTGAACATGATCACCACACAGTCGTTATACATTTCAGTGCATTCAGCAACGCTCAGTGTTACGTATCTTTTTCTCCGTTACTTCACTATAAACGTAAATCTTGCATTTAAAACTGCAGTCTATTTTGCTTACCAAACTAAAAGTCAAACAAATAAATATACTGAGGACGAACGGTGTGTGTAATTCAATTCGGTTTTACAGTTTAAACGTTAACATTTGTAAACATTTGTATTCTCGAGTATCACTTTAGCGGTGCTAGTAAAACCGAGGCGCAGCGCACTATGCAACTGAGACTAATAGACTTCAGCAAGGATTTATGTTAGTGCATGTACCGCGCTTTATGTGAATAGGCACCATAAACCGGGCCTTTAACGATAGTTAATAAATTTTTATCATTGTACTGTTGGAGCGCGGGCGGTGCGCGACACTCCGGCGCGCCTCGCCGTCCGCGCCGGTCGCGTCGCAGCACCGCATGGAAATATCTCGCCATTATTATATCGCCGGCATGGTCAGGTTTCCACTCGTTAACACGCGCGAGTTATCGCCTTTTCCACTGAGCACTAAACCTTCACACTTTATGTTCGAGTTAACTGTCGCCTCGTGTTCATTTGTTTACTTTAAAACTGCAAAGTTGTTCGTTTTACGTTTACTCATTATGTGTGTTTGCAGGTGACTAAGAATAAGACGTGGAAGGACATTGCGGGGTTGCTGGGTATCGGTGCGTCGTCGTCCGCGGCGTACACGCTTCGCAAGCACTACACGAAGAATTTGCTCGCGTATGAGTGCCACTTTGACCGCGGTGGCATTGACCCACAACCCATCATCAACCAAGTTGAAGCATCCACTAAGAAAAAGAGCGGCAAATCTAATAGCACGTCCAGTACAGGTATGTTCGGATAAATTCATTTGCTGTAAATATTCGTATTTCACGACTGTACAGTTAATGGGATAATATCTAATGAATTCTTTATGTGACTGTCAGTTGCAATAATTACTTATTTTCGCTTTATGGTTCTAGTCAGTTTTAGTGCTGTTAGTTTTTTTAAATACAGTTGACGTTTTGACCGTATGGAAGTCATTTTTGACGAATACTTCCTACTAAGCTCTTTAATCTTGATTTTGATGCTACAGGCAAAACCTAGTCAAAACTCCTTAGCAGGTTCATTGCAAGTTATGATTTTTTTGCGCATGTTGAAGCTCCCAGTGTATTAGGCTTAACTAAAAACATAATCTGAGTTTGCAGGTCATATAACATTCTGTTCATATTCCTCAGCAGGGTCGTCAAACTCGCAAGAGTCGTTCCCCGCGGGCGCCGGCGCGGGCGCGGGCGGCGCGGACGGGTACGCCGCGCAGTACGCCGGCTACCCGCCGCAACACAACCACTCGCAAGGTACGCGCTGCGAGCCTGTCCGCGACTCGATCTCTCTCAATGTCGCTTCATCTCTTGCTGTACCAACAACTCTTTATTTCCCGTTCATTTTGTGCTAAAAAGTGGTCTTATGCGCGTGCGCATAGGCATAAATGACTGATGATGATAAATGTAGTTCGACCGTGTTCTATTTAAATTTTCAGGCTAAACTGTTTGGTTTTTATAACTGCGGCAGTATAAATTAATAAAAAAGAGCCACTAATACTATTTAGCAGCTGAATTATTATTCTTCTTGCACGTTTAAGCCATGCTTCATACTGTGACGTCATAGCGACAGTTTCCATAAACCATGGATGTAAGAGTTGGTGGTACGGCCTCTTGATTGCTAGTGTGAATAGACAGTCGCTAGCTCCGACTGTAGTGGCACCGCGTCACTCGCACGGACGTACACTGATAGGCGCTCTTGAACACCGGCGACTACGAAGCCTTTAAGGTCCTTTGAAAATATGAAATGGGATATATAAAGTCTCGTATTCATGGTAAAAAACTTGCGCATCTATGTCCCCGCATCATGATGTTTTACACTTTTTGTATGCGATGTTGTTGCTGGCAAAATATTTTCAGCGACTCAAAATCATTTTGCTGAAACTATGTTGTTACCGCATGCATGTTCACGGCACACATTCATTAATGAATGCGTGCCATTTTAGCTTTTATTATTTGTAAGCGATTTATTTGTACGCTATGGCTAAAAAACCGCGTATTTTATTGTTCTTAGAACTGTTAATTGGGACGCCGATGTTTCTTCTGAAATTCAGATAATTCCAAGTCTTATAATTTATATTATCATTTGTATCATTACCGGAACATAATCAGACAAACAAAACAAATAAAAAATAAAGATTATATTATATTACAAAAAATGGGAAGACTTTATACATAACAATAGTATCACGTGTCACCTGTGTTCATAGAGCTGGCCCGTTAGCCCGCTGTACATGAGCTAGCCCTAGCTGAGCCGAGCGCGCCAGTGCGACGTTGACACTGCACGATGCGCCGCGCCGGCGCTTCTTTTGTTTCTTTTCGTGCCAACTAACTATCTAACCGTCTCCGAGTGGCCACTGCTAACCAATCATACGGCTCTAACCGCTTACCACTAACTTCTAACACCCGGTGTCTGAAAACCCGACCGAGCCTGATCTTTTAGGCTTTCTTGCATCATAAACAAATAAATACATTTAGCGCTAAACGTTTTTAAAACACCATTTTGTCTTTGTCAACTAACGATTTACAGATAGAACGATATTTTAAATATGTTAAACACTAGTATTTATGTGATTTTTTGGTGCAATTAGGCCTTGTCAAACGTCAAAACTCACGTCATTGTGATACGTTGTTGAAAATAACAGCGAATCAAACTTGACATGGGATTTTACCACAGATTAATTTGAACAGGCTTTCAGAAACCGGGGGTAACTGTCGTATCTCAGAGGAATTTAACATCTATGTGAATAAACTATGTTCTACTGTAAATATAATAATTGTATTCTTCTCTGGTTTCTACTACCGATGGTACACTGAGCACTTTGGTGGCACAGAATAAATAGCTACAGAATGCTCGCGTCTTACAATGCACGATAGGCTGGCTCGCATATCCACAATAAACAAAATCGCCTAAAGCGGTTGCTGTGTCCGACTGCAGAAATCCTGATAGCGGTATTTTGGTTACTGGAATGCCATCTCATTCGATCCGGATTTTCATACTGTATGTCGATTTGTGCGAGGTTCCATTCGCGCATTGTTAAGTAGCTTCTGCCCCTATTCATTCCGTGCTCGTAGTTAGAATGGAAGTGAATGTCGGAGGGTTAGCGTTCCTCTCGGGTACGTGTGGGTACAAAGACGTGTGGTTGTAGGCGGCGGGCCGGGCGGCGACAACCTTGCCGCCTCCAACCCGTTCGACGAGCCGCCGGGGCCCAGGAGACCCCCAGGTACTTAACACTTGCACATCTCCTCACTACATGGCTAGTAAGCGAATTGAGGGCTGCTAGAAATACTGCGAAGTTTATCGACAAACTAGTCGGGCCTACTGCATTCAAGCTGGAGCCATACTATGAAAGTGTTATGGGTCTACACTCACGTGATCAACGTCGGTTAATGCCATCGTTCGATAGAACAAATCAATTTCCATCGTTTGATAACATTGATCGACGTTGGTCGAGTGGGTGTAGTAACACCCTCAATGTCATTGTTCCGTTGCGAAAAAGGAATGTTGCTATTCGTCCTGTATTAAATATCACCATTTCTCTCTCACAATGTAAAAATGATGGTTCATACATTGTCTTGCAGCTGGAATGCAGTTTTTTCACATGGCCAAACATCAAATAAAGTCTGCTTGAAATGCTAGCACTCCATTTGTTAACTACTCCGTGGCTCTTACCAATGTCACATATTAACCCTTGTCCATTCGCTTGATACCGATAATAACCTAAAAGTAACAATCTTCCATATTATAATCTTTTATTCTTTTGGTCTTTCTATAAAAGCATTTATGTTTTAGCATGAAGATCAATAAGTGCATGGTCATCTCTAGTAAACTTTCAATATGACCAAAATATATAATTAATAAATTAGTTAGCCAGTTACAAAATATTTCATTGTTATTGCAAACCCTTATACAGGATGGCAGGGACATCGACACGCAACCTGTTACCATGGATTCAGTACATGATTCAGAACCCCCTCGTGCGTTGCAATTTTTCGACGAATAAAAAAAAAAAAAAAATGCTGTTCCATACATTTTGACCGCATAGGTATTGCATTTTTCTATGAAACAGCAGATTTTTTTAAATATTCGCCTGAAAATATCTACGCTTTTTTCTAGAATCATGTGCTGAATTCATGGTTACAGTTTGCGCATTGATGTCCCTGTCACCCTGTATTGTCCATATAGTTAAACAAAAGAGATTTATTTACGGTATCAAGTGATCAGACCTCCTGTGTATATTTAATTTCATTGTCTTGTCTGTGTGTGTTCCTATATTTTTCCTGTAACATATAAATGTAGCTTGTTATGGCCATATTTATATAATTTTGCAAATAAAAATAAAAACATTTATTTATTTAGTGTTGTTTATTGTATATCCCATAATATACAAAGTCTGCATGGTTTTTATTATAATATTATGTATATAATTGTCATTATGTGCACGTCTTTTTCAAATTGAAATATTTACAGTACCCGACCATTAATATGTCACAACGAGTTTCAGAAATGAACTATCGTTCATGTAGTAAGGACAGAGACGCTCTACAATGTTCAATTAAGTGGGATACGCTGAGGTAGTCCGCTAAATCCAAATTTTCTTACGTTTTTTGTAATTTGCAAGTCTAGTATCACGTTGTATGTTGATTAAAATATGATTCGCGAACTTAACAAATATGGCTTTACAGAATTATAATCATCAGAATCAGCAATACAACTACTTGAGTTAGAATTGGCCTCAAATGTCATGATTTCGTGAAATAGTCCTTCAATACGGTAATATGAACTTAGAGAGTTGTACTGATGATTATCATTTTATAAATAAATATTTGTTACGGCCGCGAATCATATTTAGATCAACATACAACCCGATACTAACCTGCAAATTGCAAAAAACGTAAGATAATTAGAATTTCGCAGGCTACCCTGACGCTTTTGCCTTAATCTAGAACTCGCTTTGCCATATTTACGTCCGAATACAGTATATGTATGTTAATATTTAATTTAAGAAATATTTCTATAATGTGTAATTCGATTCACAGGTTACCAACAAGGTTACGGGTACGAATACGGATCTCCTTACCAACCGAATAGGCCTGTTTATCCTCCTTATGGTCCCGATGGTGACAGGTGAGCTGATAAACCCATATTTATATGACAGAAATATTTTGGTTTTCTTAAGTCGTTTCATAAGTCTTTCAAAGTTCACACAATTCTCGAATAAAAACATGATATTCATAATAGACGGCCTATCAAAGAATATGCACAATCACTTGATCCTGAGTCACTAGACACGTCTTGATCCCTACATACATGATCTCTACGATTTTAAAAGCCTAAAGCAGGCAACAGTTGTTTATTGACGCGTATTATTCAACTTTGTGTTTTCGTAATCCCATACTGGGTAAGTGTTAAACAGCAATCAACAAGGTATTTTGTAACAATGTCCATAATACCAGTATTCAATGTGTTATTTTACGTCTAGCAGCAACCCAAAAGCATCCTTACTGCAAAAATAATAAAGATCACTGTGATTATGACAGTGACGTAAATAACTGTGAAAGGACTACCCTAAGTTGGATGTGATTTTTTAGATCTATGTATCAATAACATCAAAAGCTACAAGTAAAGAAAAATATAATACAAATTCGTCTGGCGTTTCCGCATTATTCAATTCATCTAACACACAATGCACGGTACTGCATACTGATTATTTCAATCGATATCGGTAGAATTTTATCTCGGGGAATTCCTACGACTTTTAGTAGTACCGGTCTATCGGTGTAAAGGGGAAGGCCCATGTTCAGTAGTACCTTTGAAGAGCTCAGTGCGGACGTGTGCACGATAGTGAAGTCATAATGTTGTGATCGTTATTTTAATTTTGGAGGTTTATACTTTATAGTGATGGGCCGCATGTTGAGGTTTGTTTTGAATGATTTTCAAATTAACAAAATATATATCCCACGTATAATTTTTACTTAATTAGTCCTATCCGGTTTTTGTGGATTAATAATAATAATAGTAAGCATTTATTACAAAGTATCATACATTAAAAGTATAAACAAACTTGTGTTAATTAAAGTCAGCGCGCCGTGATTTACACTCGTTCGATAACAAGGCGATAAGTCTAAGGTCTTTAAGCCTTATTATTGCAAACTTGTCCTTTATTCTTGGTGTTTTCAATGCTAATGTGCGTGTGTGCGTTCTCCCAGCAGAGGGTACCGAGGCGGGTCGGTGGGGTCGGTGGGCGCGGTGGGCGGGCCGGGCGCGGGCGCCGAGTACCAGCAGTACGGCGCCTACGCCGGCGCCTACCGCGGGGCCGCGCCCGGGGCCGCCACGCCGCCGCCCGCGCAGCCCTACCCCGACTACTACCGCGCGCCGCACCCGCAGCACCCGCAGCACCCGCACCCGCCGCACCCGCAGCACCCGCAACACCCGCAGCATCCACAGCACCCGCCGCATCCGCCCATCTCGCCGCAGCAGCCGCCGCATGAGGTAACTACTCGACTGTATTACATGCTACACTATCGTGTTTGTCTCGGTTATACATAGTCAAGGTTCACCATAGTCTGGATGTACCATAAAAGAAACGATGCTCTGAAGTACATAATATATATATTTGTTTTACGTGTAATAAACATAAAATAATTATTGTTTTATAAACGACGACGCTTCCAGACTATAGGTTAAAAAATTGACGCAACTTTTTCGATACTGAAACAAATGTTCTGAAACAAAAAATTAAAGGGTAAAAAAGTTGCCTCAAGTTATTATGTGTAGCATGAATCATAAAGTTTAGTATAGACTGTAAATTTATTTACTTTATAGAAAAAGTTTATTAAAAGATACATATTTCGTCCTGTTCCAATCTGATTATTATAGTAGTTTCAAGTTAGTCAAAATTTAAAATACTAGCAGATTTTTTTTTTTTGAACGAACGTTAGTCTGGAATGTCAATAGTTACCATCCCTGTAGCCAGTCTAAGTATTGGCCTGCATGTCTAGCATGTAAGGAGTACTATACTATAGTCAAGTAAATGAAATGCTTGTGTGTTACACTATTACATATTTGGTTGATGTTCAATTTTTAAGTCATTTCTAGAACTCATCTGCCAAGGAGCTTAACAGATTGAGGGCTGATTTTTCAATCGTCAGATAACTTTTCTCTGACGAATAAATATTGCAGTTTGACAGCTTTTGTTTCGAAAATATGTCAAACTGTTATATTTATTCTTCAGAGAAAAGTTACCGGACTACTGAAAAATCAGCCCCTAGCCCAAATTCAATATCTCAATGCAAAACATCGAACATCATCCAATGATTTAGTGCCTTTATTGTAACGGTCCATAGAGAAGCTAACAAAAGTTAATTAGGTTTTAATATAATGACATTTCTCAAAGTACCCATTATAAGTTAATTATTGTTAAAACTTAAAAAATTATCGTCTAATATGCGTTATATGTGTTATGTCCTATAATGTAGCGTGACGGCATGATGTTCAAAGATTCAATACACAGCCGTATTTCATAAAGAAATGATAAGTGTCGTAAACCATTGTTATGTTATAAAGCCACACTAAGCAATTTATCGGCAGACATTTATTTATCTCTTTGTAAAGTGATAGAAAGCTGTGCTTTTAATTAAGTTTCCTATTGGGGTCTGTGACTCTTATGATTTTTTTAATAATAAATTGTTTGGTGAACGGCCAGCTAACATTGCCCATAGACGTCTTAATATCCCACGTTTTCTGATAGTTCCATCATAACGCTGTAAAAGGGGGAGGGACGCATCACTGTGTGTGTGTGTTCGAATTGGTCAATATATTTCTGCAGACTGTGTGTGGCATTAAGATGTCTACAGGCATGTATAAGGTAGACGTATTAGTATTATAACTCTGTTGTGTAACGCGTAATGTGTTATCGCGGCGAGTGACGCTCCCTGTGGCGACGTGATGTCTTGAGTGACGGTTCTGTCTGGTGTGTAGATGTCGGGCGGCGCGCAGTCCGTCAGTAACTTATTGAACTCGCAGCTCGCGCGGCAGCTGGTGGCGCCGCTGTCGCCCACGCCCAGGCCCTACGTACGGACGCCCCGTTTGTACCACGCACTCAACACCGCTTCCCATCGATTGGCGATACGGTCTCATTCTCACCCGCACGGACTGCTCACGCGAGCCCCACAACACGATTCTCGTTTGCACACGATTTTGAATTACTATCGTGTGTAAAACATCGTATAAAAGCTACGATGCATTTTTTTCAAGGTTGTTGCCGAATTAAGACCTAAATCAGAATGCAAATGTGGTTCTTATTAAGCGAACAAACGTATCAAGTTATAGCAAGTTTTATTCCCATTGCACATCATTCTTAGAAAGAATTAGTGATTAATTGAAAAATTGTGCACACTATTTTTCACTATTTATTCACTGATTAAGTTATTCTAGTTCACAAAGGCAACAGTTATTTTAACAGATCAATATGATTCAAACAGTTCACTATTTGTCATTTTGAAGACTTTTTTTATGGGAGGAAATTTAGAAAACGATTATCGTGTAAGGGGCAAATCTCATTCGTGGTTTTGGCTTCATTTTTTTTTTTTTCAAATAATACCACTCGTTTGACAAAATTTTAAGCTATCACTGTTAATTTTTTCTTCTATTTTTGTTTAACAAAATTTTTGGCTTGCGGTGTGATTAATTGGCTTTTCGGATTCTCGTCGTTGCCGGTCGTTTGGCTGAGCGATGGCCCAACAAAAACTCGTCCACTAGCTCCTTCAAAATTTAACAAAAATAATCAATACATGGAAGTAAAGGTTTAGAGTGTGTGGTGGTGGCTTTATATGAACAATTTTGGTCACTAAATCATGTGCATGCATTCAATTCTCACAAATCATGTAAGCTTAGCTGTAAGTTAACGGAATCGTAGCTTTGTTTTTTACAGCAACACGAATCGATCGAATGCATCAGTGTATGATATATTTACTGTACATAATTTTGTACTTTATTCCATGATTCCTTCGATGGATTTCCGTACGAAATAATCATCCTAAAGCGAACACATTTGGGTGCACGGCCAGTGTAACAAAGTTATTTTAATGTTGCTTTCTGTAACGAATACCACCTCGTATGGTTCGAACTGTCAGTTTTCCAAATATTTGAAATTGTGTAATGTGCATTTTAAATTATTATTTAAAAAAAATATATATATAAAGGAAAAATGAGAAATAATAGCAGTACTGAGTGAGGCATTTGAAAGAATTATTCGATAAAAAATCGTTACACTACTTATACCATTTTATACCAAAAGGTCATAAACTGACGGTTCGCACCAATCTCCTGATTTCCGGGGTCCCGGATTGAGAGACGAGTACCTATAAGTTTCTCGGGTGGTCCCAGTGAGACTATTTCGGTTGCCGTCTCGAGTCTGAGGTCTGCAGTGCTACTCTGTAAAAATCTCACTGTGGAAATTTAGGTGAAGTGAGCTTGAAGTGAGATGTCAATCCATAGTCAACTTGCCTAGTCTTTTCCCAACTATGTTGGGGTCGGCTTCCAGTCTAACCGAATACAGCAGTATTTTATATGGAGTGAGTGCCTATCTGAACTCCACAATCCAGTAACTAAAGCACCTGCCATCTAATCTCTTCACCACCCTTGGTTGACTGGTAGAGAATGCCTAAGGCATTAAGTCCGCCTTTGTACCTTTTTGTGCGAAAAGTTTAAATAAATAAATAACTGGGTAACACAATACCCTTTGATAAGACTGGTTGACAGACTTTTGGGCTTCTGACTACTCGTAACGACTGTCAAATATTTACGAATGACAACCGGGACCGACGGTTTAAAGTGCTTTTAAGTGCACGGACAGGCTCGGTACGTAATGGATCAAGTGGAATGACTCACTTCGCCAAAATCTTCACGGTGATATTTTTATAGAATAGGCCGGCTGGAGATGAAAGAGAGCGAGGCTCGGTCGAAACAATGACATGCGCTCATACGTGTCGCTGCGTGTCCACAGTACGCCGGCGGCAAGGCGCTGGCGGGCGCGCCCGCAGTCGCCGGGGCGCCGCGCAGGCACCCCGACTTCGCGAAGGGAGAGCCCGCGTACGGAGGGCCCGGGGGCGCGGGGGCCGCGGGCGGGCCCCCGGCCGGCGCCGCGGGGGCCCCGGCGGGCGGCGCGGGCGCGCGCTTCGGCGGCGCGTGGGGCGGCCAGTTCCCGCGCGCGCCCGCGCCGCCCGCGCCCGCCGCGCCCTGGCGCCCGCAGCCCGGCGCGCCGCAGCCGCCCAACTGGACGCATCCGCCCTACTCCAACACGGTAGGTTCCTACACGTCCTTTTCTAACCTCTGCTGATAAAAGAGCGCTGTGTGGCTATGTCTCGCAGTGTTAAAGCATTATGCTGAGCGATGGCCGTTTTGCGTAGACGCATATTTTCCCCCAACTTGTTCTCTTTTGTGTTTGAGTTTTTCTTTGCGTCATGTTTACCGCAAATTAATGAATCTTTTTTTTTTTCAAATGGAACCGAAATAAAATATTCTCAATTTGAAAGGGTTTCAAATTGAGAATATTTTATTCAAATGTTCTTAGATTTTTTGCTCTTTTATCTTAATGTATTTTGTGTGTTCCTAAATAATATGCTCGAAATTAGTAAACAACTTGTCCGTATTCCAGCCGAGCGGAGGTCCCGCATGGGGAGGTGCGCCACGGCCGCCGACGCAAGACCCCTACAACTCCACCGCGCCCTCACCGGTATATTGCAATACTTTATAAATTGCCTTCCAAGAATTGTAGCATGGCTTATAAATAATATTAAAATCATTGTTCATGATTTGATCTACAACCTAACTAAAACAACTAATTTAATAATTTTTTAGGGCACGGCACCAGTTATGACTGCCCCCGGACAATTGAAACGGGAGCTAACATTCCCTGCCGAGTGCGTGGAGGCGGCCGTCCCGACCGGCGAGAAGCGGAGAAGACTTACCAAGGCAGACGTCGCGCCTGTGGATGCGTGGCGCATCATGATGGCGCTCAAGTCCGGCCTGCTGGCCGAGACCTGCTGGGCGCTAGACATCCTCAACATTCTCCTCTTCGACGACAACTGCATAGGATACTTTGGCCTGCAGCATATGCCTGGGCTGCTCGACTTATTACTTGAACACTTCCACAAAAGTCTAAGCGACGTGTTCGACTCGCCGTCGAACGAAGACGGACCCTGGTACGCGCCGCCCGCCAGTCCCGAGCCCGTGATCAAGTGCGCGAAAACAACGAGAGAACCGCGGGAGCCGCCCGACCCGACCGACCGAGTGCGCTTCCTCAACGGAGAGAACTACACGCTCGAGTCGCGGCGGCGGCATCCCGTCGTGTACAAGCCGGACGACGAGCTGTTCGCGCCCGAAGACGACGACGCGGCCGAGCACGCGCACCACGACGTGCTGGAGCCCTGGCACACCGGCGGCGACACGGGCGGCGCCGCGCACGTGCTGCCCGTGTTCCGCGCGGAGTTCCTGCACCTCCCCTTCGTGCGCGTCATGCGCGGCGCGCGCGCGCCCAGCCCGCCGCCCGAGCCGCGCGCGCCCGAGCCCGCGCCCGAGCCCGCGCCCGACGCCGACAACCTGGCGCCCGAGCCCATGGAGCTGGAGCCGGCCGGCCGCGCGCTGGCCGTGCGCGACCCGGCCGGCGTGCTGCGGCGCCGGCGCCTGGCCGACTACGAGGACGAGTGCTACACGCGCGACGAGCCCAGCCTCAACCTCGTGGACGACACGCGCGACGCGCTGGCGCGGCGCTGCATCGCGCTCTCCAACATCCTGCGCGGCCTCACCTTCGTGCCCGGCAACGAGGCCGAGTTCAGCCGCTCCGGCGCCTTTCTGGCGCTGGCCGGCAAGCTGCTGCTGCTGCACCACGAGCACGCGCCGCGGGCCGCGCGCGCGCGCGCCTACGAGCGGGCGGCGCGGGACGAGCACGACCAGGCCGCGTGCTGCTCCTCGCTGCGCGGGGGAGCCGAGTGGTGGTGGGACGCGCTGGCGCAGCTGCGCGAGGACGCGCTCGTGTGCTGCGCCAACATCGCGGGCGGCGTGGAGCTGGCGGGGCAGCCCGAGGCCGTGGCGCGGCCGCTGCTGGACGGCCTGCTGCACTGGTCCGTGTGCCCGGCGGCCGTGGCCGGCGACGCGCCGCCCGCGGCCGGCGCGGCCTCGCCGCTGTCGCCGCGCCGCCTGGCGCTGGAGGCGCTGTGCAAGCTGTGCGTCACGGACGCCAACGTGGACCTGGTGCTGGCCACGCCGCCGCGCGGCCGCATCGCGGCGCTGTGCGCGGGGCTGGCGCGCGACCTGTGCCGGCCCGAGCGGCCCGTGGTGCGCGAGTTCGCCGTGAACCTGCTGCACTACCTGGCGGGCGCGGGTGGCGCGGCGGCCCGCGAGGTGGCCCTGCACGCGCCGGCCGTGGCGCAGCTCGTGGCCTTCATCGAGCGCGCCGAGCAGACGGCGCTGGGCGTGGCCAACCAGCACGGCGTGGCGGCGCTGCGCGACAACCCGGACGCCATGGGCACGTCGCTGGACATGCTGCGGCGCGCGGCCGCCACGCTGCTGCGCCTGGCCGAGCACCCGGAGAACCGGCCGCTGATCCGGCGCCACGAGCGGCGCCTGCTGTCGCTGGTCATGAGCCAGATCCTGGACCAGAAGGTGGCGCACGAGCTGGCCGACGTGCTGTTCCACTGCAGCCAGGCGCGCGCGGACGACGCGGAGTAGTGTTGTGTAGTGAGTGGACGCCTCGCGCCCGGGCTACCTGTGGGTACGTGTACATATAGTGATACGGACGCCCGGTGAGGCGCTACTACGTACTGTGACTGTCTCGCGACTCCGACCTCATTATAGCGGTGTCTCAAGTGTTAGGCTGTACGATCCGATTTTGTTATTTATGTCCATGATGATTTATTTACAACAAGAATGTCAATGTGCTATAATCGATTTCTATTGTTCGATTGTGAAAAAAGATGTATTATAACACGTAATTTTGATTTTTATAATAAAATGGGACTTGAATCTGTTTATTGGTTTTATGATGGAGATTTTATACCGAGTACCTTTAGCGCCTTTGTCTATAAGAGAAAACGTAGTGGAGAGTGTGAGGAGCTTATGTGGGCTATAAGTTTAATTAAGTTTAATGTGAATTACAATAATCTATAATATATTGAAATTGAATCTGAATTTTATTTTTTTTCATGAATTGGCATTTTATAATTTTGTGTACCTTTACCGAATTAAATTTGATTCAGGCAATGATGAAAATTATGACCATCATTAAAATCATAATATTCATATTAAATTTTTATTTTGTTAGTTTTCGTTTTTAAAGTTAAAGCCAGCTAAAAACCCATGAAATTGCGGTATCTTAGTGAGCGAGGGAACAAATCTTATAAGCTCTGGTATTTCAAAGTATATAACATAATCGAAAGTATTCTGAAGTGAACATGCACAGTCATTCGGAAATGCTTTTCTATAACTGTGCTATGTACAACCATTTGATTCGTTGTGGGATTCGATTGAAAGGTTCGTTTAGGGGGAATGCTACACAACGCGATAATTTCTATGTTACCAATGCAGCGTTATAACAAAAAAAAAATTGGTATTTCGTAACATAAACTTAAGTGTTTACTAATATAAATAATTATTAAGTGATTAATTTAAAAGGAAACCAGGTGTAAATTTATAATATTTTTTTTTTATTTCGAGATAACAAACTGGGATGTTCTGGAACCAAATTCGAAGACATGTGATGTCTACCAACTCGCACAGGGCCCGCGTGGTGGATTATGGCCCACTCCCTCTCACAGGAAGAGGAGGCCTGTGTCCCAGCACTGGGAACATTAGAGGCTGATTATGCATGCATTATGCGAACTTACTTGGCTATCCACCAATCAAAAACCGGTATTTTTCATTGATTAATTCGATATGAAGCCCTAAATTTTTCTAGCATTTGCTGTCGTGAGCTAGTTGGAAACCTGAAAATTATATTTTGTCTGGTAAATACTATCTAAAAAGAACATTCATATTGCCTATAAACTAAAAACACAGTAAACTTATTTAAGTGTTGTTTGAATTTAATATGTAAAGTTTTAATAATATTTTGTACACTGCCTTCATCCAAGTATATATTCACATAATATTAGGTGGTTTGCAAAAGTCACGTACTACGCAAATTATAAAACGAAATAAAACAATATTGTTTTCAATAAAATATAATTTCGATTAAATTAATCAATACAGACTGATTTAACATCTCTGGCGTATACAAAGAAACCAACCTTACAATGGAACCTGACAGCGAATCGAATGGTTGTGAATAGCACTGGCGGTATTCAAAATATTTTTTTGTTTAGTTTTGGTAGGCTGGGTTTGAATGAATCGAAATCCTGAAATTAGTAATTGGTTCTGGAGATTCTGGGTTAGGGAGTGCCCTATTGGATCCTATAGGTACAACTCTGCCTTACCCTTCTGCGCATACAGGCGTGATGATGGTATGTTTTGGGTCACGACATAGGCGATGACTCAAGATTTAGATTTTGGCGTTTAAATTAAAATTCTTGAGATTTGGTTATTTATGCTTTGACTAATAACAAGTGGGAGACTTATTGCACTAAGCATTAGTCGCGGTCATAAGTAAAAACGCCACAGTTACTTTGCCGCGTGGCCAAATTCTGAACTAACGCCGCCATCTTGTTTTGTCAATTAAATTTTTGTGACAATTTCACAAACTTTTACCAACAATAGACTGGGGGTGTATGTCATTCAGGCGCCAATTAATATAAATATAATGTTAAAAAATATAATGTTCCCACTGCGAACACAAGCCTCCTCTCTTGAAGAGGAAGTGGAATGTGATCTACCACGCGGGCCCAGTGTGGGTTTGGTATATGTCACGTCTTCGAAGTTTTGGTTCTAGGACATGCCGGTTTCCTCACGATGTTTTTTCTTCACCGTTTTGACAGCAGCGGTGATGGAATTATTTACACAAAGTAAAGTGCTTGCCTGGGTTCGAACCCACGACTTACATCTCGTAACTCGGGGCCGTTACCTTTGGAGCCCCAATGCCTTGCACCACTGCTTTTCTGTGTCGTTACCCTATTATAGATCTATGGTTACCCAACTCTCTTTGAGATCTATGGGTTTCTTCTCCACCTCTGTTTCTATCGAAAGAGTTTGACATCGTATGAGTCTGGCAGCCAAGACTCTGACTTTGGAGCACAGAATTCTTAGTTCAACTTTACATAAACACAATTGTTATCCCTCTGTTTTGACCTTGTATTTTTGGTTTTAATTTTTTTAAATTCTTATTTATTTCGTAAAAATATTCTACAACACCATAATACAGTGATGAGAGTAATAGAAGTAAAGTAGTTTAGGAATATTAACCTCCAATGTCGGGAGATCCATTTGACTATATACGATGGAATGTCAGCCAAGCGATAGTAAAAAAATTTTCAAAGTATTCGACGCGACAAAACGCAAGAGGAGTAGGAAAAAACGGGATGGGCTCGACGATTCTAACTCCGTAGTGACAGACTCTAGCGTAAGTATTCTGTAAGCATCGATGAGCTTCGCAGTCACATCAACAGCTAGGTACCTATTATTATGCTTATCCGAGAATCTGACTGTTTACACGCCGAGCTAAGCGTCTCGCATCGGTAGCGATACCGAAAAGAGTAAGTAAAACGTGTGCCTTTCTAACTCTCTATTTTTATTGTATAGTCGTCGACAAAAGTAGTTGATCGCAAGAAGAAATTGAAGCAAGTAGGTAAAAATGTCCAGTAGTCTGCGATTCGGTAAGTTGGCAGATTGAAGTAATAATTGGCTAGTTTTCATTCATGCTTATCATTTATGTAGCTACATAAGTGACAAGTATGAACGAAAACTTCTTATTTGTTCCTATAGTAGTTAAATGCTGTATTTTACTTGATTCTATCTAACCACAGGGTGGTCCGGCCGTCTGTCGAGTGCCCTCCGCGAAAGCTAGTTTACAAGAGACAGCCACAGTGCAGAATTTAAGTGGACAGCATGATTCCAACATTACAAAGAGGTTGTATGTATTACATTGTAACTATATTATCAATTTAGGCCTGTGGCCATGCCCTTATACATACATGGTGTAAAATGACCCATCGTGAAGCAATCATCTACACATTCTGTATATCAAACTAAGTAACATTGAGCAAAAATGATTAATGGGAAACGACTTTAATTTTGGTGTGAAAAATCGCTGTTTACGGCACCGCGGAATGTGCCGCACGCAAAACATTGGCCACACGCAAAACATTGAACCTATTATGAGACATACAACTGTACGGGAGTTGTGGGGCTATTTAAAACTATTTCGTAAAAGAAATTAGAACTACAAGTTTAACCTTCAATATCTCAGTACGGTTGAGTACAAAATAAATATTACAATTACGGGGAGAACAAGTGACTCAGCTTCGATAATACGTCTTTTTACACCTGTTATAAGCGATAATCGCCCAAATACGGATTGGTACTGGACTAAGTAATAATTGAAATAAGTAAATTTACAAGGTTTGCAATCTCAATAGGGACCGAGACAGCAGTCCCTCAGCATCGCAGTCACCGGTAGAGACGCATCGTCATGCGCGGTCGCCGCGACGTCATCGACGATCCGCGTATGTTACTGTTAAATATTTATCTCTGGTAATGTTAAATGTTAGCGTTTTAACCCTTAGAATATCTGCGTGGCAGAAATCAGAAGATTCCTGTGGAAAAGCCGGAATTTGGAAAGTTTTACAAGGCGTGACAAAATCCTGAAATAGCCGACCAAGTTAATTTAGTTAATTTATTTTAAGTTTTAGTCACGAATGTACCTGTTAGGTGGATCTACGTCAACCTCTAGCAGACCATATTTCAACAACTTGGTTTAGCTTACATTAGAGCGTGCCGAAAGAATAACCCAGGGCCGATTTCAGCACTAGGATCAGACAGGACAGAATCAAAGTCTATGTTGGACTTAGATTGGGAAAGGCGCTATCGGGTTCGCATGTATACAGGTGACCAATAACATACACGTTAATTAATTTACCATACATACCAATTACCTACGAGAGTCCGTCACACGATAGAAGTCCCGCAGACTTGGCGCGACGGAGGATCTTTATTCATATATTTTTCTCAACATCATATTACAGGCACTGGTTTATAAAATACGAAAAGGAGTCTAATTTAGTCACTCTGAATTATTTTGTGATGTTACAGAAGAGAGGGCGTTTCTTTGGCTTTGAAAGCGGGTCTGGTTTCAACTCCACGCTCTATGTCACCTGCACCGGTTAATATATTAATTAATATACAATTGACTTATTTAATATTACCTAGTTGTTATAATGTAAGTTTTATTTGGTTTAGGGACCTATCGGTGAATCCATCCCACAAGACCATGATTCGTTTATATACACTTTTCTAGAGGAAGCCATCAAAAAGGACAAGAAGAAGTAAGTAGTCTTTTGTTGTAGGAGATGCTTATAAATCTCATCTTGCGGTTAGCGAAGCAGCTATGCTACTGATCCCTGTAAAAGGATTCAGCCTGTATAATGTTCCCGGGTATATGACGGACATGATGGCTAATAGAGATGCATGGAAGAAAACATGCCATGACATGCTGCGCCGACTCCAAACAAACTGGGACAAGTGCAGAAAGATGATGTTGAAAGATCTACTTTCTCACCCTGCTCTGTAAAAGACATGTGGAAAAAGGCGGGAGCTTAAAAAGTGCTGATTGTCAGCCTAAAGGCCAGCGCACATCGGCGGACGGCGGGGCAGTGTATTTTAAATTTACCAACGTCAATTCGTACGTATGTAATTGTAACAAGATATCGATTCCAAAGCTTAGAGACCGACCAGGGAGCATCAAAGGGGATTTCTCTCTGCGATAGAGGTTTATACTGTGCTATTACGGTGGGATGCTACAGCATGTGGCGGGAGGTAGCGACAGTATGCGCCGGAGTCCGCTAGCTTAGAATCGCGGGGAAGAGGCAGTGCAGTTAATTATTTATTTCTTTCATTTCTTCAATTCATCAAGTTTAATTGACGACACGGTTGGCGCAGTTGCGGAGCGATCGACTGCTGCGTGTCGCGGGTTCGTTTCCCGCACGGAACAAATATTTGTATTGCTTACAGGTAGTTGTTCCGGGTCTGGCTGTTTGTGTATGTCAGTTTAAATGTTTGTAAACGCACCCACGATACAGGAGTAATTCCTAGTGTGGGGCAATGTATATTAAAAAAATATAATTAAATTAAAAAAGTAATTAATTAAATTAATTATTTCTTTCATTAACAATTTTTACATTACACAATTTGTCGAAATGTTACAGTTAAAACTAAAGCAACATGAACACATAACTTGAAAGATTTGATACCGCGGGATGCTCCTCGGCAAATCCACCTCGAGTCCCCCCTTCGTCCGCTGGTGACCTTCATTTGATTAAACGATTTTTTATTTTATACTTGCCCAATGTAGATGTACCCATCCTACTTGAAGTTCACATTTCAGACAGCGCCACGCTCGACGTCGGGAGGAGAGGCGCAGTCGTGACGACGATGAGCGCGATCATTCCACCGTCAGGGAGAGGCACCGACACCACCACAGGGACCGACACAGAGACGATGTGCCTTCTAGAGAACATGACATGTAAGATACACTACATCACGACTACATTCCCTGAAGGGTTAGGCAGAGGCTTATAGTCAATCCTCGTAGGTATAATGGTCAGATATCCGATGCCCATCACATCTGTGGAGTTTCGCTAGTTAATTTAATTTGACCTTGTAAATAATAAATAATAGGAGGGAGTCTGTTGCCACAATATGAGACATCAGCAGGGACATAGACTACGGCTTGTAAGTCTTCTGTTATTCTATTTGCAATGATTTCAGCCAACCAAAAGAAGTTTCTTCTCCCACCGCACCGGTAGACCAATCTTTGCTCATCGAGACGTTCGCAAAACTCTGTGCACAAATAAACGGCAACAAAAGTAGCCATAACACCTATAAAGTACAAGTGGTACGTAATATTCTATAAGCACCTTCATGATCACTTCTAATCACTTCTAACCTTAACTTCTTACTCAAGTTAAGTCTATTCTTACAGCCTCGCACTCAGAGCCACAAGTCATTGCAATGTGAAGTCACTGCGGGACGATCAGAGGCGTACGACCTTGACCATCGCCCAGTTAAATTAAATCATGAAAAAACTCGAGAACAGGTTGGCGCGTCCAAAATACGGAGCCAGGAGAACTTCTCAGCCAAAACTCGAAGCCGCGAAAATAGTAAAATGGTAATACCTCATGACGTCGAACGGGGACCGCAAGACAGATCTTACTACGAGAAGGACATTCCTAAATATCCTAGCAAACTGGATATTGCGAGGTCGAGGATGCGTCACTTGGAGGACTCGTACCCCGACCGATACCCCGAATACCCTCCGGTACGCGTCCCGACGAGGAGTTATGTCGATCCGTGTAGAACACGGCCCCCTAACTACCGCGACTACGACCGGGAGATGAGAAGACATTACGAAGAAGAGAAGAAGAAGTACTATGAGCAGAAGACAAGCCGGAGCTTCGACGTGCACAGAGAAGGTTACGACGACGATCGGAACTGCCGCAGAACCGCACGAAGCGACACCAACAGAATCAGGCGTTGCGATGAGAGAGACAAAAGATATGACGAAGTTACGAAGTATTACGATGAGAAACCTGGGAAGTACTATGATGAGAAACCCGTGGAACCGCGGTCTCGGAATAATGCGTCGAGTAAGGATCGGCGCTGGAGGCGGAATGTGGACAGATGTGACAGGAACTCGGTGGTGTCGCGGGAGGACGACTACAGAGAGAGAGACAGAGATAGGGATAGAGACAGGGATAGGTACTCTGAGCGAGACAGGGACTCGGGGATGAGTGCGGCTGATGGAGAGACGAGCACCATTAGTGGGAGGAGCAACTATCTGAAGGTTGTAAAGGTATGTTTGGCTTATTTGCCACCAAACCTAAAGTCGAAGCGACTACGCTTTTATCAATTCTATCTATCTATGGTCTATTCCAAAACTAACCGATGAAAATGTGAATGAATGGACCCCAAAACGTACATATGGATGCTGATTTGTAGTGCTACTTAGTACTTACATATGGAGTTCTATGATTTGATTATTTGAAAACGTAAACCCGGAATCGTAATTTCAAATAACCCTAAAGATGTTTTTCTTTTAGCAATATTAATTGAGGTTATTTTTATGGGTAGCGGGATCGTCCGAAAGGGTTACCGCTGCCCTGGAACATAAAGGGCTAAGGAAGGAACACGGGTGGGTTTTAGTCAGTAAGAGTCTGACACTCCCTTCCACTCCACCCAGAGCGTGAGGGAACATTAGATGATTTTCCATCCGAAAAAAAAAAAGGTTATTTTTATAACCTTATTTTCGTCTTATGATTTTTCAACAACAATTTAATCATGTTAAAAGCTGTGAGATATAAAGATGAAACCTTCTTAAAACAGATGAATGTATTAGTAATTCCCTTTATTGAGTGATTACGTAAGCATTCAATCTTGCATAGTTGACGGGGCCCGACAGGGCCGAAGCCTGACGGGGTAGCGGGATTGTCCGAAAGGGTTACCGCTGCCCTGGTATGTAAAGGGCTAAGGAAGGAACACGGGTGGGTTTTAGTCAGTAAGAGTCTGACACTCCCTTCTGCTCCACCCAGAGCGGGAGGAGTCATTTGATGATTTCCCATCCTGAAAAAAAAAAAAAAGCATTCAATCTGGACAGGCGTTGTTTACATTTTCGTCAGATACTTTTGGGAACAGACCATAAGACTCAATATTCATGGACACTTTATTTTATTATAGAGTTCTACCAGGGTTACTGATAAGACGCGTGGCTTGTTGCAGCAAGAGATAGCGGAACAGCGAGAGGCGATGGATAAGATGATGAAGCTCTGGAAAGAGCTCATGCGGTGCTTTAAGGGCTTCTCGCAGACGCAAGTGCAGGATAAAAATATTAGAGTAAATATCACAAATTTTGATATATGTAGGTACCTATATGGTTTTAAACGCTTATTGTAAAAAAGATTCAAAACGTTTTTAAACAAAAAAAAAAAAACTGAACTTTGTGAAAATGGAACATCGAACACCTTAATTGCGTAACACACTATCCATCACAATTTAAATAATTTTGAAGGATATTGCTAATCCATTGCTTCATATGTTCGAAATATTTGCCTGTTCAACAACTAAAATGACGCAATGAATGTTGTTAAACTGTCGAAATGAAACCCTTTGCTACTGTTAGTGTGTTACGCAATTAACTCGCAGGACTGTGATCCTCAGATGTTGTAGAAAAGATTAGGGCTTTAAAACACGAAGTATTCAGCCTCAGCAGTCTCGACATTCATAGCGATCGCTTTACGACCGAATTCGGTCGCAAAGTCCTGTCACTCCATACATTACACCTGTCAATCCGAGACTTTGCGACCGAATTCGGTCGTAAAGCTATCGCTATAAATGTTGAGACTGCTGGGGCAGGTTTGGGATTGTCTTTGGTTGGGACTTTTTTAAACATGATTGCCTTTAGCCTAATTTGAATCCATCCAAGGCGAAGGACAAACATCGTGAGGAAACCATTTAATATAAGGCTGAAATCGCCAACCCGTCCTGAGCAAGCGTGGTGATCAATGCTCGTGCCTTCTCTGTACGAGAAAAGGCCTTTGCCCAGTGTTATAATAGGCTGGTATTATTATTATTATATCGAAGCTGTTTCCGCCGAAACCTCTGTTGCAGTCCTCTCTAGTTAGAAATTCAATGTTGGACCACCGTAAACTTCTAAGTTACTGTAACTGTTAGCCTGCATCATCCCACTGCTGGGCAAAGGCCTCTCCCCATGACTTCCAGCTCTTTCAATCCAGGGAGAAAGTGGACCACTGTTTGCCGCGACGCCATCAGGCTGTAAACTTGTAAATGATCGCTAGTAAATTACTGTAATAATATTATCTTCAGGACTCAGCCGCCAACGTGCGTGAATCAGCGGCTGCGCAGCTACGGTTGTGGCGCGAATGTATGCGTCGCTACGAGACCGTCGCGAGAGACGTCGGGGACACAGACGCTAGGCTTATGGTAAGTGACTTTTGCAACTATCAGCATCATCACTTCGAAAGACGTCCACTGCTGGATATAGGCCCCACCCAAGCATCGCCACTTCGATCGGTTTTGTGCTTCTCGCATCCAGCGGATTCCTGCGGCCTTCACCAGGTCATAGTTTCATCTTGTGGGAGGACTTGCACTTTTCATGTAAGGGCTTATTTTTTAATAGTGTAATAACTTTCATGTCAAGAATAAATATGACAGTTTCACATATTTTCCATACAAAAGGTTTTAGCCCACGCACGGACGGATATATCGCGGCGGAATTTTAAAGCGCACTACATTTTCAACTTTCGGCGTAGAATCGACCATTGAGAATCCAACAGAGCGCATCCCAGTGCGTCAAAACAACACACTGTTGGATTTTCACCTCTCGGCGCTAAGCAGTGCGTTGAAAATACAGTGCGCGAAAAAAACAATGCCGCGGGAAAAACACGCCGTGGCTACCTGGGCTTAAACGGCAATATTTATTCTTCAGACAAATGTTATCCCGTCTATTGAAAAATCAGCATTAAGATTATATAATATATACATATAAATAGTGTGAAACAGGATATTTGTTATTCTTTTTCAGGAGGAGATCAAGAAGCAACGCTCGGAGATGGCAGAGATGGCCACCATGTGGCAGGAGTGCTTGCAGCGGTACCGCGACATGAGCAACGACTTCAACAACCTCAAGCAACAGGTACAGGTTAAACGTGGGGATTTAGAAGCTGGATTTTTTTGGTGTGGCAGTTAACTAATTTAAAAAAAAACCGGTCAGGGGGCTTACCACCAGCTCGTACAGCAAGGCAGAAGTTTAACTTTTTTGTTCTATGACTAAGTACAAAAAAGCAGTGCAGCTCAACTTCTGCACTGCTATATGAGCTGGTGACAAAAGCAAAACTTCCCACTTTTGAGTTTTTCGCTAATATCTTTAAAATGGTGCGTCGTAGAGAAAAATTATCTTCTATGTATTGAAATCTCATAAAATTTTCTACAACTTTTACCTTAAACACTTTTTTCGAATTACTACCCATTTTTGAACTACACGTTCCGAAAAAGTGAAAATTTTCGAAAAAACGTCTTATATCAAACACTGGCTGTTGCCTGCTACTTCGTTTGCGTTATTTCTTAATTTTTGGAGTACGAGTTGGCCCCATTTCCCTTGGCACTTCAAGGGAAATGGGGCCAACTCGTACTCCAAAAATTCCATCGAATCGTCCTCTGATCGTTTGCAATAGCAGTGTTTGGTCAACTACAACCATTCATCTCAACGGCTGACCGGATTTGGATGAAATTTGGTAGGTAGATAGATTAGGACCTGGATTAACATATAGGCCCCCGATCCCGAAATAACGCGAACGAGGTAGCAGGCAACAGCGAGTGTTTGATAAAAGTAGTTTTTTGGAAAATTTTCACTTTTCGGGAACGTGTAGTTCGAAAATGGGTAGGAATTCGAAAAAAGTGTTTAAGATAAAAGTTGTAGAAAATTTTATGAGCTTTCATTACATAGAAAATATATTTTCTCTACGACGCACTATTTTAAAGATATTAGCGAAAAACTCAAAAGTGGGATCTTTTATCCCCCCCCCACTCCGGCTCACCCCCTAGATGCGGGGACTTTTAGTATGTTTACTCCCTAAGCTCCCTGAACAACTTTCTGAAGAAATCGCTTAGGTCCCAGTTCACGCATTCTACAACACCTTTGTTGAGTGGACTATTATACATCAGAATAACACATAGGATACTTTTTATTCCGATATTTCTACGGGATCGACACTTATGCGGGTGAAACCGCGGCACGCTGCTAGTGTCTCTATATTTTGTGCAAGTTTTTGAATATGTACTTAGGATTTTTAATTTTTTTGGCTTTTTTCCTATTTCATATGAATAAGAAGTAACATTTAGCTATATTTTCATTTCGTAACACCTAGTGCATCTACCTTCGACAGCTGGTGACACCCGAGAGTCCTACCCGCCTGGCCGCTCCGCCGCTGGTGTGCGCGGACGGCGAGGGCGCCCTGCCCGCCGTGGCCTACCGCCTGCCGCCTAACTACCCACACGTAAGTTATATTATTTTGTAATTGTGTAAATCGTGTTGCGAGATAGATATAGAACTAGTACTGAGTACAACAGTATTTTTATCTCACAAAGCGACGCGCGATTTATTTGTGGTTACCAAGTGTGCAAACACGGCACCGTCCGAGATTTTGGCGAATCCGGTGTGTGTGTGTCGTGTGGGCCTGTGGGTGTAGTTTGCTGACGCCACTCGACTTCACGCACACAGCGTGTGCCTAAAGTCAGATAGATAACATGAAGTCGAGAAAGGAGGCCAGCTCAGAGAGAAGTGGCTAGATGACCTGTGTGCGCACCGCGACCTGGATGCATTTGGGGGAGACTTTTGCCCAGCGGTGGATTAGAGATCCCTTTCGTAGAGGAGAACTGTGTCCCAGTTGTGGAAACATTATAGGCTAAAAATACTAAGGCCCACTTACACCAGAAATCGTTGAATGATGTTTAACGCATTCAGCAATCTGTAGTGCAAGCAGGCCTAGGAGTTCTAAGGCGTAATGTACGTGTAACCAACTTTTCCCTTCCCCGCAGCACATGCCGCCGCCCCCGGGCCCCGCGTACGGCGTGAGCGGGGCCGGCGGGTCCCCGCTGCGGGGCCGCGCGTCGGCCCCGCCCGCGTGGTGGTGGACCCCGGAATCGGCCCCGCGCTCGCCGCGCCGCCGCTCATCGCCCGAGTCGCGCACCAGCCGCGAGCGCGACCGCAGGCATCGACGTAAAGAGAGAGGTACATAGAGACTGATTGGGTCAGTGGGTTATCTTAGGGGTGCCATGATACTCAAGCAGATATCAAACGCTCCACTTCTGGCATCTTTCACTCGAAGTAAAACGTCAGAATACTTTAATAAAAAATGAATTAATTAAAAATTCATTGCAATGTAACTATAGGAGTAACATTGCAGTGAGTTTTCTAAATATTGCTGGGTCAGATTTAGATGCCCCTTTGCACAATCAATTTCATATAAGATTTCCCTGTCATCTAACTTAACTTTACAAGAGATGGGCTGATCCTTAATATTGTTATTTAAATTAAATAAATTATAAATACCTCCGTCAAAAACATCATCGTCATCCGTTCCCAAAAAATGACTATCATTTATCTTAGCCTTGCACACTCTTTTTAGATGACTTTTCTCTTTCGAGTGATTTTTGTACCCACAATCTTCATAATTCTTAGACTATGAGATACGATAATAATATATCTATATACTAGATATATTATTATCGTTAGAAAAACCCCTCGGCCGCTGTAGTGCGAACACAGGCTGCGCCTGCGCCGCCTCCGCAGAGCTCGTGCGGTTTGCAAAGTGGCGCGCGCACACCGCACGCTCTGCTCCATCTCCAATGCCTTGTTGAATGTGAGGGTTCCTATGCTTTCTGCGAACAATTTCTCTTTTTCCTTGATATTTTCTAATTCTATGACGAACATGTCACGTAAAGCAGTATCTAACTTGGTCTTGAATCCACAGTACTGTGCCAAATTGCGCACTCGCGCCGTCCATTCGGGTAGATCTTCCTTAGGACGTTGTTCCACCTTGTAAAACTTGTTCCTTTCAGCGAACGTACTCTTTTTTGCTTGAAAATGGACGTTAAATTTTACTAACGGGTCTTTATACTCGACGTTGGCCTAGTTTTCTGGAAAAATCAAATCTCTTGCGACGCGGTAGGTATTTTCCACCAGCGCAGTGAGCAGCAAAGCTCGTCTTCTCATTCCAGATTTATCGGTGTCGTCTCCAGTGTCGTTCGCCGTGCAGTACTGGATAAAACGACTTCTAAAAATGCTCCACTCATGCACGCGGTGATCAAATGAGAGGTTGCCGTCAAACCCCATATTAAACGACTTTGCGTGCTCCGTGGTCATTGAAATCACAATCATTAGTGACACAGATAATACTAACACACGAAAATAACGCCTCGTCGCCAAATGTTCTGTATTTAAGGATTATATCAATAAACACTGTAATCACATAGACTCGTGTAATGGCTAACAACCAACTGAACTTGACAAGCCTACACACATCTAGGATTATTATCAGATATACTACAATACCCCTACACAAACATGAAAACCATATCACTATTGGTCCATAGATTGGGCGATTTTGTATGGGAAAGTGGTCCCATACAATATCGCCCAGTCTCCTTTGATCGTGAATGTTCTAATTTAATATATCTGGTGAAATTCGGATGTACTTTACACCTATGCCTTCGGGGAAGATGGAAGTGATGTATAGCGAACGGTCAATAAAAATAATTCAGCTAAATATATACGACCTTGGCTAGTCTGGCCCTACTACCACTATACTGTTACGAGCTTCGGGTTCGTGACAATAAAAACTGCCGATATAAATTACCAAAACTTACAGTTAAATTGAAAAACACTAATAACAACTCAAACACTAATTATAAAACACAATTGCAATTAAGTCGCACTTGAAGATCGCTTTCGATGTATTCGCATGTATCGCTGATCCAAGTCTGTCTGGTCGTGGCTAATCCCTGCCTTATATAGTGCCTCAGATAGTTCCAGAACCTTCTATTGTAGAAACATCTAGAAGGTTCGAGTACATACCGGCCCCGACTGACCAGATGTCGATAGTTCTAGCATTGAAATTTCTAAACGGATCTATTAGTTCTGCTCCTCGATACTAGATGGCGCTAGTGGTAAATTCGTTATGCTACTTGATACAAGATGGCGCTAGTGGTAACTAATGTCTAATGTGTGTAATTGTGGCGCGCAACTATACTATACTGAAGGGATTTTGACCATAGCATGAGCTGTTCTCATAAAAATCGCGCTGATACGAGAGTAGAAGAAACAGCGTCTTTTTCATCAGTTTACGATGGCTCGGAACTCTATAATTAACCTTAATATAAAAAAAATGCTATACCACCAGTGTTATATAGTAAAAAAAAATCGTTAGTGAGATAAAAATAAATGAATAAAAACATCTAGCTAAAATGACCTGCACCCTAATTGCGAAACACAGAATCAATCTCAATCTGAATAATTTTGAAGGATATTGCTAATCCATTGCTTCAAAGTTCGAAAAAGGTTACCTTCATAAAGTCTGCTCAACACGTAAATAACGCAATGAATGTTGTTGAACTGTCAAAATGAAACAGATTCTGATTGATTGTGTGTTACGCAATTAGGGTGCGGCTACGACTCTAGCCACGAAATAAGTTAATTAGCACACTAACCTAACTTTAGAAAAATGTTAGGCCATCATCGGAAGAAATACTTATTCTAAAATCCAAGTCTCATTACTTACGACCGTTTTTCTTTCTACTTTCAGAAGAACCTAGATATAAGGAGAAATCAAAACCTTCTGCTGCACATTCTGAGCACAGGCACAGAAAAAGATGAGAAACCCCTTCCAAGTTAAAATTCTCGTAACGACAACACATCCAACCATGTTCGCAATGCACGAGAAATTGACGAAACTTTAGAACTAAGAAAAAATGTATAGTGATTCAGAAATTATGCCATGTGCTCTAAAATTGTATTGTATCGTTTGATTTTTAAGAATGTATATGTATCAAGTGACTTTTTACTGTTGTTGCAAGATTCATTAAACACATGAAAAGGCTTTTGTTGTTTCTTTCCGTTTTTGGCATGTGGTCCGATCGACAAGTTCTACTATTAGGACCAAGGGTATTTTTCTTTTCAGTGGTTCTATCAATCGGACCAGAAACGAGCGGCATACGATTGATATGCCGTTCGGTTTTAGGATAGGTACGGTACTTCATAAAATGGTATAGTATTTTTATCTCATGATGCAATGCACGTTTTACTTGTGGTAACCAAGACTAGTAGCGTCAGTAAATAGCGCTCACACACACTTCCGACTTAGCCATTGTCCCGGACGGTACCGCGAGAGCTTCTGCGCATACACACACATTCACAGTGTGATTGTACACTTGGTAACCACAAGTAAAGCGCGCGTCGCTTCGTGAGATAAAAATACTGTAAGTAGGTACCAATGTTAGGTAACTATAGAGGGCGCTATCAGTGGAGTTTCCTTTATACTAGTGGTGCGGCTGAGGAAATCGCTGACAACAGGCAGAGGAAGACTGGTGCTTCACTTAAGAAGGATTCTGGATATTGATACAAAACAAATGAAACTACTTATTTAAAATGTATTTTTTATATTTTTACTAAAGTAAAGTTGTTATTATAGCTTAAAATTAATAGTCAGTACACATGAATCGTCTCATCACAAGAGGAATTCACATTAATCCAAGCACAAACCTTCAAGCCAGTTTTTGTATTTCGAACTTCGAATTTGAACATTGTCGGAACATAGTTCGAAATTCAAAAAAGGCTCTATGGTTTAAACATGGGTCTAAAAAGTAATCTTGTATCGGCCTTATTAATTACAAATCTAGTTTTTTTTAATTCGACCTAAAATAAGTGGGTCGACAGACTGATGTTTGTAATAAGGATCACTATGATTTCTTCTTCAAAGATTGTGATGAACATGAGTGATGAATTGAAGATACTACAATAAAACTGTAAAATAAAACTTAGTTCTTGGATTATTTACAGCAATGGACTGCCCATTGCTGTCAGAAAACAAAAATCCCGTAACTACAAAAAAAAAAGATAGTGATCACTATTGAGTGAGTTGAGCAACCTTAGAAGAGCGTTTCCGTCATATCTATAAGGGACGTCATGAAAATCTGTTATTTTCACTAGTATTTGACATTAAGCTGATGTCAAAAACGCTCTGTATTTGGACATTATGGCCGCCTGTGGCGATAACCGTTCTTTTATGAAACCGAAGCATAACCATTAGGTACAGTCCAGTCGTCCAGAGAATGCGTTCCTGACACCTCTCAATGCGACCACTCTAGTAACTAATAAATATCAAATTCGCAAAACATGTATTCATTTGTACGAAACTGACAGGTGTCAAGAACGCATTCTGTCGACGGCCGGACTGTCTGTCGGTACGTAGTACAAATTACCATTGTCTCATGGTAAAGCAAACTTTGAGCGACAAGTCCCATAATTTCTGTGCTGCTTCATGGTCAAAAGCTAGTTTAGAAAGAGTATCTTCCTCGCAGTTCGTGTAGTATCTACCCGAGGTATGCAACCCGGGCATCAGTTCCTGCACCGCTAGAAATATTGAAGTCTGTGCTCCTTGTTTCGGCGTCAGAAACAACAACTTCAAAATTAATTTTATTATTCTTGGTTGATTCCGAAATATATCAGTGTAAACTGCTCCGGGGTGACAACAGTTCACAATAATATTGTTATTCTTAAAAAACACTTCTTCCGCTAGCTTCCGCGTAAATAGTATATTCGCCAGTTTCGTATTGGAATAAACTCTTCTGCGTTCTAAAAACGTCTTCCCCTGCTTATCCAAATTTTCTACTGTCCCGAACATGTGCATTATTGACGTAACGTTAATAATTCGAGCTGTTTCTGGTAATTTTTTCATTACGGGCAGCAGTAACATAGTGAGGAAAAATGGACCGAAATGGTTTACTTGTGCTTCTATCGGCAAGCCGTCTTCAGTAAGAGAGTTGTCGAGGACTCCTGTGCCAGCGTTGTTGATGAGAATATCTACTTTTCCCTCACTTTTTATTATATCTTTAGCGAATGCGAGGACGGTCTTGAAAGATGCTAGGTCCAAATATTTGGCAATGACCTCATGTCCCGTTTCTGATTGAATTTCAGTTGCAGCTTTCTGGGCTTTGTTGAGATCTCTGCAGGCGAGGATGACTCGGCCACCTCGTCTGGACAACTCTTTGGCGGTCTCGTAACCGATGCCGGTGTTAGCACCGGTAATGATCACTACTTTATTTGTTATTCTAATCTTTGATACAAACGACTTGTGCAACCTCCTTTGATTAATAATGAACGAAAGTGCGAAAAAAAGTATAAAACATAGCAATGCTTGAAACATTTTGTCTAAATTATGAAGTAATAAGGAATTCTGAGTTCCCTCGTAGGTGTCTGGCGATGTAGCAATATTGTAATGTTGGTTGGAACTTAAACAAATCTTAAGAAATCTGTTAAGTACCTACCTACTTTACATTGCAAACAATTAAATAATTTATTATTGTTTGAATACTGCAGTGCCTTGGGATGTCAAAATATCAACAAAACGATAAAATAAATCAATGTAGGGCGTCGCGTCGACGCGTACCGTCAGCAGAGTCACTGTCGTCATGTCGTGCTGTCAAAACGTACACATTTAAAAAAAAAAATATTAACTGGCTACTGCGGCCTTTAAGACCAGTTTAAAAAAAAAATTGGTAACATGGTTTTACTCAGTCAGTTAGATGCACAGGATGCACTAGGTAATAATTAAAAATCAAAACTCCGATGTTTCTTCTTATTGGTTTTAATGCGTTTGGTCATTTAAATAAACAATAGGTACAACCAGACCGCGTTAGAAACCGGTTTCTTATTTCTTAATATAAGATTCGTTTTTGGCCAAAGGTACACTAGGTAAACTAATAATGTAGGCAAATAATTATTGGTAATGGAGAACATGTTTTAAGTTGGTGTCATTTTGTTCGGTTGGCAAACCAGATGTTCGCGAGCGCCAATTTTAAATACTGAACGTGTTTAATTTTCTTACATTTTCATTGTGTTTGTTAGTACAAAGCAAGCAAATTCGTACTTAACTAATTGAATCCCTTGCTTTTAATTAAATCTATATTATCTTTAATCTTTTCTTTTTGAGGGTTCCTTAATCATAACATCTTATTCTTCTCCATACGAAAACTAACTTTTGGAAGGGGCGACTAGAATCAATTTTATTTTAATTTAATTTTTGACGTTCAAAAGTGCCTTTTATGTGCCTATTTGAAATTAATGATTTGACTTTGACTTTATAAGACGGCTTCGTTGTCCGTCTGTCAAGACCCTTTTTCTCAGGAACGCATGGAGTTATCAAGTTGAAATTAATATCAAATACTCAGGCCTGCAATCCCTTGAAGCTGTAAAAATAAAAAATAACGCAATCAAACGATACGGGCGTTTATGTTCCGTTTATGCCGTATATTTTGACACTCGCAAGGAATCAAAACCTAGAATCATGAAATTTGGCAAGGAGCAATGTCATATAGCACAAGTAAAGGAAAAAATCCGAAAACTGTAAATTTGTAGTTACATACCTACAAATTTGTACGGAACCCTCGGTGCGCGCGTTCGACTTGCACTTGACCGGTTTTTTTTCTATACATATTATTCTTTTGCTTTTAGAGCACAAATTAACTTTTAGAGTGACTCAAGATTCTTAAACAGCCTAGGGGTAGGTCGGGGATTATGTAATACGCCAAATAAAACGAGAAAACACTTTTGTAATTCTTTTATATAGAACAAGTTATTAAATGGACATTACAAATTATTTTATATACCTACATGTGTATAAACTACCAATGTTTTATAACACAACTTTGTCGTTTTAACTAAAAAATGACAAAATTATTATTTTATTCAATCAGGGCGAGGCAGTCGATTGTTTGATAAGCTATGTTTTCTGTAGTAAGAAAGATATGGTTACCTATATGTTTGTTACACACTAATTACAGTTCAGAATACCGGTATTCAGAGTTGCTCAGTGCAAAATTAAGTCGAGAGAAAAATTAATAAATAGCATAACAAACAAAGGAGTGTGACACCTTTTTTGGCTACAACACTGACGGGTTCTAAGTAAATATGTAAATTGTATGTATATTTGTAAAAATATATAATTCAGTTTCAGTCTCCAGACGAACAATGATTCAGTCATTCGGTTGCCCAAAACCGTTCGGGCAAGAAGACTATACAGGACGAGAAATTGACTTTAAACCTAACTTCTAATGATTAGAAAAAGTAATTATTATAAATTAGACTTATAGCTAAATATGAGACGTTTCAAAACAACACATCGATTATTACTGTCGTGCTAAGGAAAAAGGAGCACCTACTTAGCAATTTTAGCTTTTTTCTTTGTAGTCAGCACAAAAAATGCATGTCCCAAATTTTTTTTTGTCTATGGAAAGAAACAGCGTTTTTTGCACCATAGGCTAGGTTATGCAAGTTACGCCCTCCTTCCTTAGCGCGGCAGAATAGTGTACTAATATCCTAATCTATGCACAAATAGTTTCACATAATTCGATAAGGAGTGCTTTTATTCGATTTGAAAGTAAGTGATAGTTTTTATAGGAAAACTGTGAAATATATTTATATTTGAAACAGAATTTTGAAGACATTTTCTTGTGTATCTATTATAAGAAAAAGAAATGAATGCAAGATAAGGACCAAAGATGAAATATTATACCAGAAAGGTAATTTTTCCAAAAACTACAAATCATCACTCATCATCATCAATAGATAAGTAGTTTAAATATTGAACAGAATAGAAAGATTAGAAAAAAAAATAGAATAGAGAGATTTAGAAGAAACGATTTGTGTTCAATATTATTTCTCTTGACATATAATTGAATACAAATCAAATTATTGCGAGCATTTAAGAGCAATTTTACATTCAAACCGTCATCTAACTAATTTTATATTTAGCCAATAATGTATGAAATATAGTCTCTTCACAACATTCAGTAGGTTTAGGATAGGTAGGTACACACAACAGTCAACAAACTTTAATAATATATAGATTATAGATAGTAATTGCAATTGAAAGTCTATGACATTTAGGAATAGATACATTTCATATTATGATGTCTGAAATTCAGTTTTTCAGGACTTTCAATAATATATGACTTGGCAATGTCTCGAGGATAGAATAGAGGTACATTATAATTGAGGTTATAGGTCACTATAATTTGTTTATAGGTCTATAAAAGTTTAAAAAATGAATTGAATCATCATTTCGAATATTAGCAATTAATTCTAATACCCACATATTCAAATCGCAGATACCTAGGTACCTGTTCTGCACCCTATTTGCGAAATACACTATCAATCACAATCCGAGAAAGATTTTGAAGGAAATTGCTAATCTATTGCTAAATATGCTAGAAAAATTCTTCTGCCCAACAACGTAAATGACGCAATGAATGTTGTTGAACTGTCAAAATGAAAGCCATTCCTACTGATAGTGTGTTACGCAATTACCCCGCTGGCAATAATAGGTTGCTCCCATATTAGCCACATCAAAATATTTTGTCTATGCCATTGCTTGACAAAATTACACCTTTCTTCAAATCGATGATACAATTATTTTCATTCGTCTAGCTTCAACACCGTATAGCATAAATTAAAATTGACTAAATAAGCACATCATTTACGTATAGGTAAATATAATTCTATAAGTCACAATACACAAGACACTTTATTACATAAGTACAATAACAGTCTGGAAGTAGATATTTTTATTTGTTTTTTATAGATTTAATTGAATTTGACTTTTTAAAGTCTGTTTTTTCTTGCATCTCTTATTTGGTAAACAAACACAGTACCTATATGACCAATTTAGACAGGGATCTACATGGTCCTCACATGATCTGACCTTGTTTAGGTATCTGACTAATGTGACTGTCTAGACTTTAAACGAGACTGACCCCTGAGTTTGTCTCGCCATTTCTTCTCAAGGGTAGCCAGATAGGAAATGTCGACTCCATCTTGGCTTATTTTTTTAATATGAAGTGTCAAGGTGATTTCGATAACCTATTTAAAGAAAAAACAATTTCATTTCATTAAAATCTGCTACGAATACCATATAAACACATAATTTATTTCTCAGCACGTTGTTTGTTTACCAAATTGACGAGAAAAGAAAAAATACACTAGTAAATATATGGTTTTAATATGTCCTAGCTGGAGCTTAGTAGGGTCATCTATTTACTATTTTATAATAGTTATGTACATTCGTCATCGGCTTTCACAGTAATTGACGATGCAGTTCTTAATAGTAAAAGGAGAGAAGTCAAGGAACAATAGTTTCATGATACATAGACAACATAGACGACGAGTATAGTCCAATTTGCACTGTGTCGTGTCGACAGATAGTTGTCCTGTGGCGGCATCTACAAGGCCACATGCGAACTACGCATCACACCGACGTCACGCAAAATCCAGCATCGCGAAAAAAAAGTTTTCCGCGCGACTAGCATAGTCAACGTCGTAGCGTACAGTAGACCACCAAACATGACACCCATCTCGTCGGAGGATCGGATCCTTCCTTTACTATGGAGGTTGAGTGAACTTTACACCCTGTGCCTCATACCTCTATAGTCCTATATAAATTGTCGTAGCTTGCATATTAAATGGCGCCGGCTTCAGTCTGACCGGGTGCGGCTGAATTTGTCAGTATCTAATCTAAAGAGGGCAGCGACCGACTGAATGCGGAAGGCGGAGGACAGGGTGTTGCGGCGCAGTCTGGGAGAGGCCTATGTCCATCAGTGGAGTGCGATAAGCTGAGATGATATCGATGACTGCGTATCTGACGTCCACAATACAACAGCGTCATTTGTTAATTATGTCCTGACGTCATGACCCCTAGAAACGACAGTCGTCACTGAATTCGTCACGACACAGGGCAATGGTACCTAAGTAGTACATCTAACATAAATTTTGGGTAACTCGCTAATATTCTGAATTCGGTTTACTTTCTTATTTACACAACAAAACTTACTGCTTACACTTAACGTAGTCATTAATAAATAGAGTCTGTTTAGATCATGTTCACACAGTGCATTCGATCACTCGGTTTTATCACTTGCGTCCTTCGAGGCGCCCTGCGCGCATCAGTAAACCTGCAAATTGAAAGATAGAGTTAGTTTCATGGTTGTAGGTACAGTAGGTAGATATTACGAATACGGGAGCACGAATGTGTCACAGTTAACAGGGTAAAGATTAGATTTTTTTTAATAACCGACGAAAATTTGTTTAGGTTAGGTTTAGAACCATGTATTGAATCAATGGTAACAGGTTGCGCGTCGATTTTGCACCAACCTGTATGCCCAGTACTTCTGTGAGGTTTTGCAACTTCATTTAATTTGTCCTTGTTTAACTACTTGTCTAACCACCGACGAGGAAGCGACTAGCTAGCTTTTCTCCCTCAAGAAACTTACATTAAATTGTAGGTCCCGTGTCAGTAAAAAAGATACATAATTATGTTAACAGTTGATTGCTGACTGTTCAACCTACCGGCGAGAATTCTGTTAAACAAACAATTCGTTTTAGCTAATCGCTCTATTCGCTTCTCGCTACGCCGGCGGTGGAACTTCCAAGGCAATGAGTCAGAGGAAAATCAAATCAATCGCTTAGATCAGATAGGTACAGCGGGGTAATTGCGTAACACACTAACAAGGAATAGCTTTCATTTTGACAGTTCAGCAACATTCATTGCCTTATATAAGTTTTGAGCAGATAAATTGTTCAAACATATGAAGCAATGGATAAGCAATATCCATCAAAATGATACCGATTGTGATTCAGTGTGTATGTTACGCAATTACCCCGCTGTACCTATCTGATCTCGAACTGTGTCCAAATAAACTATTTTTCTTTCTTTCAATTAGGCTGCTGTACCTATCTGATCTAAGCGATTGATTTGTTTTTCCTCTGACTCATTGGAGGTTCCACCACCGGCGTTTAGCGAGAAGCGGATGGCATAGACATTTCTATCAAAGTTTTTCCCGAATATAACAGGAATCTACATAGTTATTTAGCCAATGACACGAACAAATATTCAATGATTCTAAACTCCGTATTGTTATTGATAACTTTGAATATAAATTACCTAAACTTGTAGTCATGTAAGCTGTTTGTAGACATGTAGACATGAATGATTCATTGAACCTCGAGTGTCTGGTTTTAAACTGGCATCTATTTCTAATGAATAACGGCATACGGTATTGTTTTGTTTTATAGTCAGGAAAAAATATTTAACTGCCAACTTAAAATCGTAACACATTCATTCACTCAACAATGTCTCATTCATTCTTTCACAGTTGTTTATGAGGCAAAGTGACATAGGTTGTCAATTTGCTTAGCAAAAAAATTCCCTGACTGTAAAGTCACCAAAGGAGACAAGTAACCAGGGTCGTCGGATATAGTTGAAGTTTAGTAACAAACTGATGGATGTTTTCGAATGAAATTTAATTTAATAGATGAACTGTTTGTTTTCTATTAACTAAATTAAATTTTATTCGAAAACACCCATCGGTTTCTTACTAAACTTCAACTATTTCCGAAGACCCTGGTTACTTATCTCCTTTGGTGACCGTACATAAGAACCGACAGTTTTGACAAGTCAGTGCGTTCACCTCAAACAAAACATGGTAGGCGGAAGATAATATTTGCATTAAATAGTTTCGCATCCACCGTTTCGGTATTGCCATATAGAGTAAAGGCTATTTTATTTCACTTTTTGTCACTGATTGTCTAAATATTTATTTCAAAATTATTGCTTCGACCGCCTCCTATATCTAGTGGTCTAGCAGTATCTAAAGCCTGACTGTTAGGGGGTTCTGGGCTCCATCTCTAGGTGGACCAAAGTGTTATGGGGAGTTCCATTTCGAATATCTCTCTAGCAGGCCAGAGGCTGGAGTTGCTAGAGCCTTTTTGGGGAATACATAATCAGCCTATAATGTTCCCACTGCTGGGACACAGGCCTCCTCTCTGCGAGAGAGAGTGGGCCGTAATCCACTACGCGGGCCCAGTGCGGGTTGGAAGATGTCACATTTCTTCGAAGTTTTCGTCGGTTTCCTCACGATGTTTTCCTTCGCCGTTTTGAGAGCAGTGGTGATGAAATAATTTACACAAAGTAAAGCGCCTGTCAGGGTCCGAACCTACGACCTATACCTCATAAGACGCGTCCACTGATCTCCATTTTGGGGAATACCCGCCTCATACTATGTTCTATTAAATGTTCGTTATTTATTCCACACTAAAAACAGCCAAACTACTACAGGATCTGACCCAAGGTGACATTTACTTATCATTGACAATGACTAACTCCTGGCCAGACACGATCTTTTAGAAACACAGCATAGATTCAAGGTTGCTCGTGTGGTAGGTTTTAATGTTTTGAAATAACAAATTAACATAGCTAATTGGCTGTTAAAAACTAATGAGATGAAGTTTAAATATCAAATTGCAGTCTCTTAGCAAAAAACACTTTTGGAATCAACCTTCATCAAGTCAATTTGTAATCAATCTAGGATATCACCTAAATATTTGAAATCTGTATCTAATTAATGGATGGATGTTTTAGGTCAGTTTCAACAGTGATGAGTGATAGGCGACTATCAAAAGGTAACCAAGACATGCTAGTGGAAACACGGACAGGAGACGCCCTGGACGGACATATAGTGACCTTATTGGTGATGTTCTTCAGAAAGGTCAGGTGCGTAGTACTCGCAACCGGCGTACGAGTATGACCGACCGAAGGATCGTAGCAGGTGACGTTCTGTAGTTTCTGCCTACCCCCATGGGGAGAAGGCGTAATGTATGTATGTGTTTGAGTCTTTCCTCTACTAACTTTAATAAATGGCTAAATCTTTTCCCTATGAACCTACATATGACTAGCAATTCACTTTGGCAAGTTCAATGTTTGTGGACGACTGAGCGTCAGTATAGTTAGAAGTAGGTACTAACACCAAAACCTATATCTGACCATTTTTAAAACAAAATCCCGTGCGCATGATGACCACAGCCCGTCCGTAAGTAAAACAACAGAGTATCCTTTTTAGGTCAACTAATAATATGCGGTACAAGCAGGAATAGACCTTACGGGGTGGTCAGATATATGTAGATTTTAGCCATAGTACTTACTAAGTGTTTTGATAGTGACAACTCCCAATTGCGGGTATGGACCACTACCAATTTTAATCAGAATAGATAATTACCTTAACGCCATAAGCCATCTCGTAGCCGCCCTTGCTCTGCATCTGGTTCTGCATGGTGTGGAGCAACGACGACGGGATGTCCACGTCTGTTGAGCCTGGAATCATTAGAATGGAATAATTTAGTAAATATTCCAAGTATAACTTTTAGGAAAGAATCGGTACCGAGGATAAATCAGTACAATTTACCGAAGAATTTTGTGTACGGATGGGACAGGTGGTTTATTTTTGAAAGATAGAAAGAAAGAATAACGTTTATTTGGATACAAAACGTGAAACACAAAATACAAATAAAACAGTGACAATAATGTTTTAACAATACAATACTGCGTGCGTCACGGTTTCGCCAAAAAGGTCTAAGTATCTCAGCACAGATGCTTTCTATCGCTGGTTTTCTAATTTTCTTTTTGTGCTGCACGTTTAGACCTTATGCAACTACCAGTAGCATAATTATGTTTTGCTATTCAGAAATTGTTAATTGTTGAATTTATTTTCAACAACATTTTAAAACTAGAGCCATGACGTGTTCTTTCCATTAAAAGACCTTGGCATTTCAAAATTATAACGCGCGATGTTCAAGAATTTGTAAAATAAAGAAAAAATATTTTAACGGATCTTTTTTTGAAAGGTCAACTGTTGGGATTGCAAAATTCTTTGATTTGAAGTGCCTTTGGTGCTCCAAATGCCAACATTGTTGGGAGAAGGCTAGGCAAGTAACCAACGCTTCCAGAAAAAAGCTTCGCAAAAGGTCTTATATCTATGCAAATAAATAGAATTCTCTAATAAAATTCTGTTTGTAATGTCAAAACAACAGCTTTTTACTAAATGCGTACAAAAACACAATTATTAAAATTTTGACAGGACTTTTACTGGCAGGTAGCTGATGTTATATGGAGTATTTTAGGCTACGTTTATTTTAGAAAAAGAATTAGGGTTCCTTCCGAGCAAAAAAACAAAACCCGTCCGACATGCACGCGAACAGCTATATAATCACATGTTTAGCAAAATATTAGTGAAGTTAAGCTCATTATCACGAACCACCATCATAAAGAACAATAAACTATCTAGTCACGAAAATAGTCAAGTATTTCACGTAACAAACGACCAACAACACGCAACGAAAGTTATGTCAGTTCGCCATATTATCTAATTAGCGCAGAAGGTCACACAGTCACACCACTAGTGGCATAGATTTATGATAACAATCTACTTATTAATAGATCGTTTAGTATAACAAATGGTTCTGAAATGGCAGACAGAAAACCTTGCAAAAGTTTCCGAACTTCCAGTAACTTGGAGACTTGGAGCAGTGGTGGCTTCATAGAAATATAAAAAACTTCTTTCCTATATCTATGGGAGGTTTATGATAACGGCCGCGACTTTCGAGTTGTAGGTTATAATGTCGTAGGTTCGAACCCAGACAGGGGTCAGTGGGTCATCTTAGGACAGGAGCTTTACTTTGGGTAAATTATTTCATCACCGCTGCTCTCAAAACGGTGAAGGAAAACATGTGAGGAAACCGGCATGTCTTAGAACCAAACATGCGAAGACATGTGACATCTACCAACCCGCACTGGGTCCGCGTGGTGGATTACGGCCTACTCCCTCTCGCAGAGAGGCTTGTGTCCCAGCAGTGGAAATATTATAGGCTGATTATGCAGTAACTTGGGTTTTTCAAGATCTTGGGTTTTAACCAGAACAGAGTTTTTAGTCTAATGAGGAAGATCTTATACTTGATATTCTTTTGATTTATTTATTTTGAGATGAAGGATCTATTTCCAATTCAATCAAATAATTCAAAAAGTCAAAGGTCGTTTTTCTCTTTCGATTATATCTTTAAAGCGACCCGCCTGGTTTGATTATTCCTTTTCTATAGAGGGAAAAATAACAATTCAAAGTTTTTAAGAAAATATAGTGTGAATCACATCTATTTGTACGCACATTTTATCCGCGCAAACCATTTGAAGTCATAACACCAAAACCACAGAACAAATAAATCGGATTTGTGACCACAATGTGTGAAAACAATGTTATTAATTGTTATAAATCCAATTCAGAATCAGAAAAACATTCCAATCACACCAACGGCCTTACCTAACACAACACAACGGCTACTGATCTACAAATCACAACCATTTCGTGAGACACAACTATATCTGTCAAAACAGATACAAGTAGCCCCCTGACTCATGCAGATGTCCTTGAGGTTGTAGATAATGGTGATAGTCTGTTGATTGATCGCGTTCTAAGAAACGGAGGGACGGCTTGGGACGGCACCGCTGGATAAGAAGATGATCCAGTCTACCTGATTGTAGGATAGAATTTAATTTAAAAATGAAGTTGTTGGTTTTTGTCTTGTCTTGTTCTTTGAGATCTTGTCGCAAAACTATGTGTGTGCCAGTAGCATGCACGGTCACCAAAGAAGATAAATAACCAGGGTCGTCGGATATCGTTGAAGTTTATTAGGAAACCGATGCATGTTTTCGAATGAAATTTTATTTAAATAATAGAAAACAAACAGTTTTTTATCAAATTAAATTTCATTCGAAAATATCCATCGGTTTCTTACTAAACTTCTGTACATAAACCGTATAGACAAATGATATATTGCAATGTCAGATGCAAAATGTAAATATAAATAAAGTTTTTCCCTCTAAAATCCTACCTGGTTTTGGCCCATAAGATCAAACAGCAAGGAATATATTTCCTATCATCTATTTCACTGTTATGTATCCTACAGTTAATCTGTGAACAGTATTATTATAATATTGTTTATAATATATATTGTATATTTTTTATATCTAAGTATGTTTTATATTGTAGCTGTTTGTTGTTCCTTTTGAACAAAATTAAATAAAAAATATATTGTTTTCCAAACTTGTAGCTAGTGCGAAGTGCCAAGATTGCGGATTCCTGTCAGATGATAAAACTCATCATAAAATAACAGGAAAGACAGAAAACCGGGGCTAACAAAATGTAACAGGTTGCTTACTCTAGATCTAGAATCAACATGTGGGTAATTTACAAGGCTTAAAGGCAAACTACACTACAGATACCAATAGAGAAAGAACAAGATATTCTGAAGGCAAATACGCGATGCTACAACCTTCGCATCGGCCTTCATTAACAAATAATAATCTTTACTCTAATCACACGGATTTTAAAAATTATACGAAATTACAGTCAGCCTCAAAAAGATGTCGACAAGAACTCATTTGATTGACTACAAAGCCAAAGTGAACAGGTATATTTTGGGCACCCTCGTTCCATCATAGACCTCATTCATTGCTTTCGTGTTTGATCGAAGTCAAGAGGGGGCCCATTAAGCAATAAAAGTCTGTTTCAATCAATCTTCCTAGCCTTATCCCAACTATGTTGGAGTCGGTTTCCAGTCTACCGGATGCAGTTGAATACCAGTATTTTACATGGAATGACTGCCTATCTGACCTCCACAACCCAGTTACTGCGTAACACGGTTTTGTAAGACTGGTTATGGACTTTTGGGCTTCTGACTACCCGTAGCGACTGTCTAAGATCTACGAATGACAGCCGCAATGAGTAGCTAAAATTATATATTAATTGACGAAAACGACTATGTTTTGTGACGACATCATCATCATCAAACTCCTGCCCCTATGCCAAGTTATTTGGGGTCGGCTCAACATGTCTTTTTCTTCCATACATGTTCTATTAGTCATCGGCTCGGTAGTCATCCCCTTTCAGACCATATTATCATTCACACAGTCCATCCATCGTTTTTTTGGTCTTTCCCTACTCTAATAGCCACGTTTCGTTGCTACATCGATACCAGCCCCATCAGTCTCGACATTCATAGCGATCGCTTTACGATCGAATTCGGTCGCAAAGTCCTGTCACTCCATACATTACACTTGTCAATACGGGACTTTGCGACCGAATTCGGTCGTAAAGCGATCGCTATGAATGTCGAGACTGCTGGGGCTGGATTCTTGTTGAAGTAAACCTCTTTTTGAGGCTGACTGTACACGCCAGGTAGTTAAATATAATACTCTCACAGTCACCTTGTGGGAAGATGAGTCAAATGTTAAGGTCGCGCCGAACGGCCTCAGGAAAAACAATATTGTGATTGCAAATGTGAAAAAAATTGTGGACCGTATGAGTGTTACTTTGTAATTGCAATGTTGTGTTCTTGCCTTGTTTTTTTTTCTTTCGTTTTTGTGGTATTGGTATAAAACACAGCGCACTAACTTATTTTTATGATCTTTGTTTGTAATTATCTATGACTAGCTGTGCCTCGTGGTTTCACCCGCATAAGTTTCGATGCCGTGGGAATATCGGAATAAAAAGTATCCTATGTGTTAATCCTGGTTATAAACTATCTGTGTGCTATTTCATCCAAATCCGTTCAGTAGTTTTTGCGTGAAAGAGTTACAAACATCCATCTATCCATTTATCCATCCATACAAACTTTCGCATTTATAATATTAGTAGGATTTACAAATAAACTATTCTTATTCTTAGGAATTTAATCAAACTTGAATAAAATTGTAAAGCGATTTTGGAAGTCAGTATAAAATTGTTGCATGGCGAAACATGTAAGATTATAATTCTATTAATAAGACCTTAATGTTCAAGGGCTGATTTTTCAATCGACTGATAATAATTTTTATTCGTGGGGTAAAATAATTGACGTCTGACAATTTTTGTATGGAAGAACTGTCAAAAATTCAATATTATTCCTCCTCCGATAAAGTTATCTGTTGTTGGAAATATCAGGGCTTTTTTTTTTTTGAGGATGGGAAGTCATCAAATGACTCCTCCCGCTCTGGGCGGAGCAGAAGGGAGTGTCAGACTTTTTCTGACTAAAACCCACCCGTGTTCCTTCAGTTGCCTGTGCCAGGGGCCACGGTATCTCTTTCGAACAACCCGCAGCCCCGGCGGCATCGGCCCTAGCGGACGGTACGGGCCACCTTCGGGATCCCAACTGATGGTAGGAGGGGTTCACATCGGCGTCGAGAAAACGATGAGATACCTGGGTCTCGTCCTCGACAGCCGGTGGAACTTCGTCGAGCATTTCCGACGTTTGGCCCCAAAACTGGAACGGACCGGGGCCGCCTTAAGGCGGCTCCTGCCCAACCTGAGGGGGCCAAACGCCTCCTGCCGGAGGCTTTACGCGGGGGTCGTGCGGTCCATGGCCCTATATGGGGCCCCGGTATGGGCGCGTTCACTGCGGCTTCGAGCCGCACACTACCTGAACGCGCCCCAAAAGGTGGTAGCCGTAAGGCTGATCCGGGGGTACCGCACGATCTCGCGCGAGGCAGCAAGCCTCCTTGCCGGACTGCCACCATGGGATCTGGAGGCGATAGTCCTCGCGCGCCTGTATGACTGGCGCGCGGAGGCACTACGTCGGGGGGAAACTCTGCACCCGCGGCAAATCGCTGCGGAGCGGACGGACCTCCGGCGCGGTCTCATGGTGGAATGGAAGGCGCGACTATCGCAACCCAGCGCAGGGCACGCCACGATAGCGGCGATAAGACCCCTCTTTGAGGAGTGGCTAGAGAGGCGTAACGGCGCTCTCACCTACCGCCTGACGCAGGTCCTCTCCGGACACGGATGTTTCGGGAGGTTCCTGCACATCATCAGGCGGGAGGAGACGCCCGGGTGTCACCACTGCGAGGATCGCCCAGAGGACATGGTGGAGCATACGGTGGAGGTCTGCCCCGCTTGGGCAGAGCACCGCCGTGTCCTCGTAGAGGCGATCGGCAGCGGCGGCGACCTCTCGCGTCCGGCCCTGGTGCAAGCCATGGTCCGGGGCGAGAGGGAGTGGGAGGCGGTCACCTCCTTCTGCGAAGCAGTCATGCTAGCGAAGGAGGTGGCGGGATGGGCGAGGGAGAGATCCTCACGCCTCAGCCGCCGAGGGAGACGCTCCGGGCGTCGGGAGCCGCGTGACGACTCCCGGCCGCCGTAGGCGCGGGCCTGCGGGCGGAGAGCAATGGGTAGCTCTCCGTCCGATCAGGACCAGGCCCGTGCCGGACGGCGCGTAAGTGTTCCACGTGCGCCTCAAAGAGATGTCAGCATAGATGACGGGGCCCGACAGGGCCGAAGCCTGCCGGGGTAGCGGGATCGTCCGAAAGGGTTACCGCTGCCCTGGTACATAAAGGGCTAAGGAAGGAACACGGGTGGGTTTTAGTCAGTAAGAGTCTGACACTCCCTTCTGCTCCACCCAGAGCGGGAGGAGTCATTTGATGATTTCCCATCCTAAAAAAAAAAAAAAAAAAGGGGCCACGGTATCTCTTTCGAACAACCCGCAGCCCCGGCGGCATCGGCCCTAGCGGACCCCGTCAGTTCGTGCTGACAGTTCTTTGAGGCGCGCGTGGAACACAACGCGCCGTCGACCCGGGCCTGGTCCATACCGGGCGGCGAGCTGCCCATAGCTCGCCGCCCGCAAGCCCGCGCCTACGGTGGCCGGGAGTCGGCTGTTGACTCCCGTCCAGGGCGTCTCCTGCGGCGGCTAGGAGCGCGAGGGTGCAGCGATTGCCTCTCCCTCACGCGCTCCGCCTGAAATATCAGCCCTTAAGCAAATAAATTACTCTCTTCTATTCTATAACTTAGAGGAGAAACAATTTAAGATCAATCTGCGGACCTATTCCGTAGTCGTGATTGAAAATACACAGGGTGGGATGGATTGAAAATGCACAGGGGGATAGATGGTCACGTAGTAGTACCCAGCCGTCATACCGAACAACTTTCCCTCTGAAAGCCTCAAAGCCATATTCGATACGAAAAAAAATTATTTTCATACATACATAAAATTGCCTGTCTATGTATGGATGGTAGGATGTGTGAAGTGGAAGTATGTAGAGTAGGTTGTTTCTCACGACTTGTCTGTGGTTTTTACAAGTATAGTTGTTTAGTATGCCGAGAATCATCTCCTCCACGCTTACGCGAGCTGTACATCTAGTCCGTCATCGGCCGAACTATACTCGTACGTCTTCGGCCGAACTCGGATCAAATATATCAATCGAAGTAAAAATATGTAAAAGAAAGCGACTGCCTACGCTACTTAAACCGAAAAGTGCGATGACGTCCGATAACTAGGTGTACGCACTCATTTTCATTTACATACAAAAATTTGGCCCGATCCGACGAGTCGGCAACGACGTACAGTCACGAGCACCAATATGTCAACACTTGGCAACTTCCAAATGCGATTTTTTCGTGAAATAACGAATCCAACATTGAAATACGACACATTACATAAACCTATGCGTTCGAAAAAGCTATGTTCGTAACAACATAAAATTTCATTCAAAACTGAAGTTGTAAATCGGTTTTGAATAAAGGCGAGTGTATACATACTTTTGCTCGTGACTGTACAAGCACAGTGCACCCAAGGACGGATTAGGTGTACGCGAACCGTTACAGGTATATCACTAGCCAGCCAACTTGTAGGTATAAGTGGTACTTACGTGTACTCAGACAGATAAGATACCTTTCAAGATGCAATTTTTTATCTCGACAAGGAAAGTGTTGATCAAATAAACATAATATACGCCAATGATCTTATTTATCTTTGATCTACTGCAATGTTGTGTCCATGAATAACATAATGTCTTGATAACAAGTCACCATCATTCAAGACTTTTTTATGAGACAAGAGATTTTCTAAATTAACTAAGTATACATATAAGTTAAGCCGATCTATTCTGCAGAAATCTCATCGTGAAAACCGGTGAAGTGAGTTGTCAATAGTGTCAATCCTTAGCAGGTGGAGACAGCTCACTTCACCCAAGTCTTCACGGTGAGATTTTTTACAGAATAGACCATCAGGTTTCCCAACGATGTTGTTCCTTCACCGATGTCAGTAATGTCCAGGACAAACACATAGAGAACGACAGCACATACGCATCGAAACAGTCACAATTGGTACTTGCCCGTATTTGAACGCACCCCCTCGTGCATGAGAGGCGAGGCCCTAAACACTGGGCCGTCACGACCTAAAGAAGAAACAAGGTTGAATCAATGTTCATATTTCAGTGTCATCACATGAATTCTCAAGTTCTCACTCGATATAATGACACAGCATGTCACGAAGACGCGGAAACAAGTTGCTTCCAGAAATAAATGGGTGATTCTTGAACTTCAAGGTGAGGCGGACGTCCGCGAATGTAAGTGTTAGCTTGCAGAATTACTCGTCACGATTCACGACCTCACACAGTGCGTATTTATAGAGGATACTTTATATCTGCCTTGCGTGAGTACTTTTTTTAGAGTATTTGATGTTTTTGAGACTTGAAGGCCAATTCCCGTAATTTAAAACGTTCAAAATCTAGTCGCAAACTCATTTCAGCGACAAGCAATGTCAAAAACTTGAAATATTTTTGACAGATTGAGACTGAGATCAGACTGTAAACGTTCTTAAAATAACGGGAATTGCCTCTCAGGTGTCATGGTGGCGGATGAGACAAGGCCTGGCAAGGTCGTAAAATAGTGTTTTACGTTATCGCCAGCAAGATTCAAGAGGAGAAGAGAGATGTGGGTACAGCATAGGTACCTATAGGTACACCTCTGCCTTACCAACAAATAGCCTAACAGCAGCAGCAGCCAAATAGCAGTAATAACAGCCTAACTCTTTCGTATCGAAGGTCATGCATAAGAGAAGAAGAAATGGTTGAAGCGAGACTGAAATAAAGTATTAATCTATTCAGATCTTTTATTCAAAGGTATTAAGGATTCCTGAACTACGAATCGATGAGCAACCAGTATAATTATTTGGAGAAAATAAATATAGCTGCAACATTAAATTGTATAATAACACTTTTAAAATTTTATGTGAAACTAGGTGCACCCCGCGGTTTCACCCACATAAGTCTCGCCCCGTGGGAATATCGGGGTAAAAAGTATCCTATGTCCTAATTTAAGTCATGCTCTACCAATGTGCCAAATTTCATTCAAATCCGTGCTGCTGTTTTATTGTGAAAGCGTAACAAACGTCACGCAAAAATCAAATCCTTTCTCTTTATATAATATTAGTTTAGTTAGATGAAATGCATTAGCAAAATTTTGCTACAGTTATTAACTTATAAAAAAATCCTCCTCTATTAAATCACCACCATTTTGTTTTTTTTTTCTTGGAAATCGGTGCAATTAAGTCGTATTATGATTACATTCATTATTTACCTAAGCCTCCTAAGGTCGTAGATTGCAAAGTACCAACCGAACTAAAACAATATAATAAACAGATATATTACGTAGGTACGAGTATCTAGAATAGTATCGCGTTATCTGTGGTTTTATTCATAATACTTGGAACTATGACATCCTCGTAGATTTTATGGAATCCATTGGTAGGTAATCAATACCTCAGTAGTCCGTAGCCATAACTAGAGTTTTATGTTCTGTTAATTTTTCGTTTATTTCACTAACGGCGGATTTTTCCATCGCCAGATAAATTTTATTCGAGGAATAAAATTGACGTTTGACAGTTTTTGTATGAATTAACTTTGAAAATTTCAAAATTATTTGTCGAATAATAAAGTTATCAGATGATTGAGAAATCAGCCCTAAAAATGTTAATAGCTTCAAAAGTACAGGTTTCAAGGTACAATCAAGGTCCGATTAAGCTGCAGTGAGAATTTCAAACGAAAGAATGAATGTTGTTGTTGAATGTTGAATTTCTGATCTAACTTGAACATAGTTTTAAGGAGAGTCATCGTCTGGCTAGCTTTTTCCCAACTATGTTGAGGTCGGCTTCTAGTCTAACAGGATTTCGCTGAATAACAGCATTTTACACGAAGCGACTGTTTAACTGACATCCACAACCCAGTTACCACGATAAAACGCGATAAACCTTGGTAAGACTGGTTGTTAGACTTTCGGGCTTCTGAGTACTCGTAACGAACATCAAAGACCTTCATATGACTGTGTAACTATAAAAAATTGCGGATATATTATTTAAGCATATTTCTTACATCTCATAACAGAGCACTTGGTTAAGCATTAAGCATTCCTTCATAACATAATAATAATTCATTTTTGAAGCCGTTAATAATCTGTTAACTAATGGAGTATGAAATGGCTGTTAGTCGTAATTATCACTGAACACATGTGGCCCACTGTGGCCCAGCATGGCCTAATGTGACCCAATGTGGTTACGAAATACGCCTGCGGAAGATATTAAAAACTGAAATCTTGTAACAATTGAGGTCAGTTCTGGAGTTATGATGCAAATAAAGTACTGAATTCATAATACGAGTATAGGAATGTTTAGTTTGCTTGAATGGTAAATGTGTCATTGGATATGGTATGGTACAGTTGCAGTTAATGCCCGTAAATTAAAATTACAACTGTCATTCTTTGACATTTCTATGAAATGGCTATATTACGGCAAATTGGCGTAGTGTGTCAATTTGATAAACAATGAATGTTCCGTATTAATTTATTTTCACTTAATTTCCCTATAGCCAGGGAAATTAAAATAAATACTGCAGTTCAAAGAAAGCGTTGAGGGTTTGTGGTCGACCGCTGAAATGTTTTTCCTGAAAGCAATTGGAACCTCTTCGTTGCAAAGTAAAGGTGTAGGCTTTCTTACTATAGGTATTCGTATTATAAGTATATGTACGAGTATATATAAATAAATAATAATATAAGTACACTGACTGGCAGGGACATCGACGCGCAACCTGTTACCATGGATTTGGTATATCACCGACACAAATATTTCGTCGGTTAATAAAAACGAAATAGCTGTTCCATACATTTTGGCGTAGGTATGGCCTTTTATATGAAACAGCAGATTTTTTTGATAGCCGTCGAAAAATGTATACGCTACGTCTAGAATCATGTGCTGAATTCATGGTTACAGTTTGAGCGTCGATGTCCCTGCCACCCTGTATAGGAACAATAATAGAGTAAATTACAATAGGTATTCATGTATGCCACGAAAATTATTGTTTTGGTCAAACAATCAAATGCTCAAATGTGGCCGAGTGGGAGAGCAGTGATGGCCCAGTTGTAGGTCGTAGGTTCGAACCCAGACCGGCGATTTACTTTGTGTAAATTATTTCATCACCACTGCTCTCAAAAACGTTCAAAGAAAACATCGTGAGGAAACCGGCATGTCCTAGAACCAAAAATTCAAAGTAATGTGACATCCACCAACACGCACTGGGCCCGCGTGGTGGATTACGGCCCACTGCCTCTCGCTGATAGGAGGCCTGTGTCCCAGCAGCGGGAACATTATAGGCTGATTATGAATCAAATGCTCATGATTGACTCATCAAGATCATAATCCCGCTGTTGTTTTTGAAGTCACGTTCAAGCTTATATGCAATTATAGAGAATTATATCCTAGGTGCAATCGAATCTGATAAGTAATGTGAATAATAAGTGATTGATTGGACCGGACTTTGTTTATTGACGTATTTGTTAGTACGAGAGAAAAGATAAAGGCTGATTTTAGCCAAGCGTACATTTATTATTTATTATCTTTTTTTTTTATACCCGTGGCGAGCGGGCCGCAGCGAGCCGCGTTGCAAAAACGTGATTGAGTGTGTTCGCTATGAGTCTCATAGAAATGTTCTATTTGGGGACTTGGGGTTGAACCGACTTCAAGCCGAATCCAGTAGGTAACACTGGATTGAAATTTGACCAATGAGCAGCTGCTGAACTGGATTGAAAAGTTTTAAAAGATATCCTACGTTGGTCAAATATCGATCGAGCATCACTGGATTTTATCGGCAATTACTTACAGATAACCGCTAGACTGAGTAATAAATAGTTTTCCACTAAAGAGGTAGCTATTTAGTAGGAAAAAAAGTCAAAATCTTCTCCATAATAAATCGAGTCACTGCACATTCTGAGAAATGAATAAGTTGAGCCTATTAATTTCTCAGTCACAAGGTAAACTTTGGACTTGTCGACTGTAAGCTTACATTATCCTGTTCGAATTGTCATGCGAATGTCTGTTTACCGTCTTTATCAACAAGTAATATGTAGGCACTACTAATGTACATAGGAACACATAGACGCAGCTTATTCAGACGACTAGCTTCTACGCTTTTCGGACTTCGTCGGCGTAAAATTTCTTGTTATAACATCAAATATTGTGTCCTATTCCACTCGTGTCATAGTATCCCATTAGTGAAAGATTCATTGGCTTTCGGGATCAGAAGGCCAATTCCCTGTAGACTCGTGGTATTACATTAGCTACTGTGGAATTAGTTGCCTATCGATATTTTACATAAATTTATAAAACAGAACAGTTTCGGGAAATCACCTAACACATAATTTCTGAGAAGTAATACAGCAGACTAGCTATGAGCCGATAAAAAACGCAGTTGGAAAAAACAGATTATCATATTCATTGCACAGGAAACTATACTTATGTGCTCTACTGAGTAACTGAGTGAAACGGCTACCTGCTAGTGGGTTTCCTGAGTAAAGTAATTAATTACTTGCATAGCAACCTGTTTTACTAATGCACTAGTAGTTCTTAGCTAGACGGCTAAGTGCAGGAGTAAAATCCCTAGGCCCTTAGGGTCTGGATTACCTGCCCCGGATTTGTAGCACTTCTCTATTCTATACGTAGGTATTATATTAAACGATGACAAATTGAAACAGTTTCCTTAAAGACTGACTTTTCTAATCTAACTAGCCTGTATTTTCCTACTGCAGGGGAAATGCCTCCTCTCTTCGAGAGGGAGTGGGCCGTAATCCATCACGCGGGCCCAGCGCGGGTGTGCGGATGTCACATGTTTTCGAATTTTTGGTTCTGGGACATGCCGGTTTCCTCACGATGTTTTCCTTCACCGTTTTGAGGACAGAGTGATGAAATAATTTACACAAAGTAAAGTGCCTACTTGGGTTGAAAGTTGGAACCCACGACTGAGAACTCGTAAGTCGCGGACGTTACAACAGACTGTGCCACCACTGCTTTCGACTTTTACTTGGCCAAGGGTTATCCTTTGGCCAAAGTCAAAGTCTTTGCATTGCTATTCAATTTCAACGTGTCAAAGCCTGTGACAATGCAGCCAGTTTTTTGGGGTCGCTACCAATCAACCTCGACTGCTCCGTGGCTCGTCGTTGGTCCAGACTGTCATTCGTGGATCGTTGACAGTCGTCACGGGTCGTCAGAAGCCCGAAAGTCTGACAACCAGTCTTACCAAGGGGTATCGTATTACCCAGTAACTGGGTTGTGGAGGTCAGATAGGCAGCCGCTCCATGTAAAATACTGGTATTCAGCTGCATCCGGTTAGACTGGAAGTTGACCCCAACATAGTTGGGAAAAGGCTAGGCAGATGAGATGACCAGTCAATCTCGACAGCAATGCGAAGGAATACTTGATGACCTATTTTATTTTTAACCTGTGTCTGTGTGTGTGTGTGTGTTTGTGTGTGTGTATGTCTGTCTGTGGCATCGTAGCTCCTGAACGGATGGACCGATTTTAATTTTGTTTTTTTTGTTTGAAAGGTGAATTTGTGTTGTTTCTTTTGTATAATGTATGACGGAGTGTTGTTGTGTTTACACACACACTTGTGCATTGAAATATCTTTAGCGTACTTGTATATCTCCGTTGAGTTTGGCCACCGTGACCGAAATTCTGTCGGAAGGATGTAACAAAATGATTATTATGTTTCTTATATTATATTATTTTCTTTTAGTGAAAGTAACTGTTGTCCGTGCCTTACAATCTTCTTATTTCTTCCACGGAACACACGGTTTGGGCGGGTGTATTCTACACACTTGCAATAACAATCTGGAGGATGTTGCTAATCCATTGCTTCATATGTTCGAAAAATGTGTCTGCTCGACAACCTAAATAACGCAATTAATGTTGTTGAACTGTCAAAATGGTAGCCCTTGCTGCTGATAGATAGTGTGTTACGCAATTACCCCGCTGATTCATCATATACTACTAATATTGTCTATTATTATGAATTCTAAAGTTAGTTATTAATCAATTACCATCAACGATTGTCTCTATGATTATTTATTTTTAAATGCAGAGATGTATCCATGTAGCGTTGCCAACTGTAGTAAAGTTTGCAGTTTATAAACATTTTACAAAGTAGTAATCTGTTTATAGCGCAAATGTTATCCGCTAGTGTGGTTCAAGGAAGTTCGAATTGCGCTAAATTCTACGCTACTAGGGTTGGCAACATTCTCGAAATAGATAGAATGGGTACTTATACGTTTATGATACAAGACCTTTCCGAGCTTATACACTGAAAGTTTGGTAAACAGTTTTGATGTTGCAAACTTGCTGACAGCTACCTAGCTCGAGTAGCTCGGGTTCTAAATACCATTTAGGTAATTCGACTAAGGGCCGATTTTTTGATCCGTAGTTAACTAAACCAATAGTTAAAAATAGTAACTAATGGTTAAATGTTGGCAAAATGTGTTTTTTGCACAATAGGGTCAACTACCCTATTGTGCAAAAAACACATTTTGGGTAAAAAAATCATAATTATATTTAGTCCGTCAGTTAGATTATCGAAAAATAATGGTCACGTGTTTTTTCTTTTGTCAATCCAACAAAAAATTACAAAGATAAAGCGCGTCAAAATTTGGGAGTGGGTGTCGTGACGTCACTTGCTTGCAAAAATGTCGCAAGCAAGTGACCGGCACGCGGAACTTTAACGGGCGATATCTTCATAATTTTTTATAGATATGTATAATTGACAAAAGAAAAAATACGGGTTCAATATTTTTTGATAATCTAACTGACGGACTAATTAGATTTTTTTAGGAAAATAGCCTATTGTTAGTTTATCTAATGGTTACTTTTTACCTAGCCATACATTACTTTTATTGCATAAAAACAAATTAACACTAATATATACTATATACAATTATATACAAGTATATAATACGAAAAAATATAGAAAAAGGCAGGAGCTCATTGGGCATCAAAAAATTCGTCCGCATCACTGTCAATGGGATAAGTGCCCAAAAGGCTGGCAGCATTACCACGTTGGATGGCAATGCTGATTCTTTGGGCTAAGAATAGGCCAGCCTTCTGGTCACGTGAAGAGTCAACCAACCGCTTGGCGATGTCCCGAAAAATTCGATGAGCACTCGGACCCCAGGGCCCTAGTGTTTCAACTCCAAACGGCTCAAACATATACTCGTAGCTCCCAATAAGGTTGTTATATTTGCGCCGTTTGAGGTTTTCTGCTCCTGTAGCAGCCGCCCCAGCACAGCCCGCCGTGCTAGGAAGATGGGATGGCGCGAGGGTGAAACTTTTTTAACTAATAGTTAATTATTTGGATTTAGTTTTTTTTTTCGATTATATCTTTAGATAAACTAAAAATTAATATAAAAAAACACATTTTGCAAAAATGTAACCATTAATAGTTACTATTTTTAACAATTGGTGCGAGTTTAACTACGGATCAAAAAATCGGCCCTTAGTAGTCCACTTCTAAACAAAGGGCTTGTTATAGAGAAACTATTTCAAATAAACCATTTACAGGCACTTTTGAACTGTCAAGGATTCAGTTAGTCAGAAATATGAAGTTAGTTGCTCATAGTAGGTAGGTAGCTATGGAGAAGAACGGCCAAGAAACTCCAAGGACCAGATAAGTTGTTTCTCTGGTCATTAGAAGGGAATATTGCTCTTGTCTAATCATCAGACGTCGCTACAGGAATGATCACATTTTTTTGTGAAAAATAGGAACTTTTAAGGCAACTTTGGCAGGAGCTTTAATGCCTGTTTTCACTAACACTAAACGACACCTAAACGTAAGGTCTAGACAACACTAGAATTTTTAACTTTAGCCTCAGCGTCGAGAGTTGAAAATCCAATAGAGCGCTTTTAGGTGTCGCTTAGTGTTAGTGAAGACGAGCATTTAAGGGATTTACGATCAAAACAAAGTCATCATTTAAATCTGGAACATCACTAATTTACTGATGCCCAATACATACACATGTCTTGTTCAGACGGGGATAGTTCGAGAAAGTCGCGAACGGCTGTGCTCCGTTCAGACTACACACTACGGACGCGACGTTAGAATCGGGATGAGTCACTGGCTCGCTTGCCGACCGACACGGCCGCCGAACTCGCCTGTTTATTTTAAACTCGACTACAGGGCTGCCTTCTTGTAAACATGTGCGAAATATCAATATTGTTTTCAAGGATAAATGTGGACATGAATAATGTAATCGTAAGCAAGTTAATTGTTAATTAATTTACATGTTATTTTAATGTTTTAAAGTCAAACATACGTTACATTTGCAAATATTTGCAATAATTAGGTATTAATGCTACTCATTATTCAACTTTAAATTGAAAGTTTGCATCTATACCTTTGCGTCATCTATCTACCACACAATAAGTAATTTTGTATTAGTAAAATATATTCCGTTAGTCAAATTAATCAGCTATATTTTTTGTAATAGTTAATTTATGCTTAGGCATCGAAAATAAGCTGTCTTTTGAAACAGGTGTTCTAATAAACTGATTTACAAGAATTCTCATTACGCAATCATAATAAATATCAAAGATAAACGTGTAATCTGTGGTTAGCATCCTTAGCTAGCAGTTACGAATAAATAATATGCGTACAAACCGTCTCGGATGTTCTAAATTTAAAATGCAACGACATTCCGCCGCGGTTCTGTTTGTATGACGCTTCAATGCTCGTTAAACAAATTTTCTTTGTCTATCGAGTCTCTTTTTAGTATCCGTTACTATTAAAACTTACGTATTGTTTTTTGCCAACACGATTAACTGTGATGATATAATCAAATAATTAATTTGACGACTTCTACAGTGTCTTAACATTGTAATGTAATTAATTCAGTACAAGTTAGAGTTACACACAATTGTATTATTAGTATTCAACGTAAAAGTTCACCGCATAACCATAGACACGTAACGAGCACATTAGTATGAATGAAGTATATTTACTTATCTTTATTTATGTTTACTTTCTGGGTCAATAGAACTTTAAGAGCGATATCACTTGGCACATGAGCAGTCTGGACAGTTTTACCTATCTATATACCTAACTTATGTTTATTAATATTTTAATTTTAATGACCGTATGACTGAATTTGTATGATACATTTATATTGTGAATCGGTTTATAATGGCTCATTGCTAAGTCAACTTACTGTTTGTTGAATTCTTGAGGAGTGAGGTAATTTTTTTTATTGAATCAGTTCTATCAGAATGTTTCAATAAAAAAAAAGCATGCTGTGACATTTAGGTAAATATGCTTATTAGAGATATTCATGCATGATTCCCGCACTGGGCTCGTGTGGATTTCGTAATCTACCACACAGGATTACCTATCTATATTTCTGTGCGCGTGCTTCATTCTTCATCTATGTTTACGGGCTTATGGCCCGCTCTCTCGCACCGAGAAGAGGCCTGTGTCCCAGCAGTGGGAAAGATATAGGCTTATGTAAGCATAATTTTGCATGATTCTAGTACCGTAGCTACCGTACCTAAAACAGTAGCAAAAGCGTAAACGTAAATAGAAAGCAATAGTTTGCGGCTTTTGCGTCTTCAATGAGAAAGATGAAATACCTAGGTAGGTACGCACGGCTACACGCCAAGCTATACGTAACCAGTATAAGCTGACATCTGATTGTACGAAAAACCTATACAATGCGAGGTCTGATAAAACTGGAAATGTATAGCATGATGTGTAGCCGTGTGTACTAAGATTTATTTTATAAACGTGAGAATAGACTTTAAAATTACCCAATGTTTCTGTAGTCTCTACTAATCTACTTTCAAATTCGTAAATAAGTTTTCAAATCATTTGCAAATTGAATGAAAAACAGGACAAATTTTAGACATTTTTATCTAAAACAAATAAGAAACTTCAAATACACAATGTAGCTCTAACAAACCGGAAATGTTTAAAATTCAATTAAACAGATTTCATCTGCAATAGTTAGGTCTAATTGGCGATTATGACCATTAAAAAGGCCACTTTAAGCAATACCTCTAAAAGTTATTCATTTCCTGAATTCCCAGCAGATCATTAGCAATTCCCCTAATTTTAGTAAAATTTCTTTTCATATTTTATGTAAACATTGCCGCATAAAAAAAATAAAATCCGTAATTTTGTCAGTAAATTCATTACAGTTTTTATTAATCAAATTGGTTTTTTATTTTTTATTTCTACAGTTTAAATGTTATTTCATTGTGATATGAATTGCACAGAGATCATATTATGAATTGTCAGTTTGTGACCATTTTACGGTTTTTAATATGATTCATATTGTTATCCTATTTATTATGATTGTGCCAAAGTGGCCTTTTTAGGCCCCCAGAGCACGGTGTATTTTTTGTTTTAACATCTTATGTGAACCCAAGAAATTCCACGCGGACGAAGTAGTGGACAGAAGCAAGTTAAGTATAAAACGTATATAACGTATATAATTCTTGATTCATTTATCTCCAACAAAAATTGATTCGTTATTTATTGAAGCGGCTTTAAAGATATCTAAAGACATAGATCGGTACCTAGATGAAATCAGATTGGATACAAATACCAGGTACTTGATTTAGCGTTAAACAGGATTGAAGAGGGCTATAACTGGTCCAGACAACTCTAGTATTAGCTCTGACTAAAGTACTAAATTATATCTAATGCTAGTTACTAGCAAGGAATGTCGCAGATGCAGACATTGAAGTATGGGTAAAGGAAATCATTTTAATTGCAGCTGTATCTGGCTTTAACCTTTTTTTGTTTGCAATTAGAAGTAATGACTTAGGACAAAAAAGATTCGTAGATAATTGATTTCTGCATTTAAGTTTGAACAGTTTTGTCGAAGTTTGAATGATATTTCCGACATATTTTTTGCTTGCAATAAAATATTTAACAAAAACATTAACTAAGTGCATGCTTAGAATGCATTTCATAGATGAAATTAAACGTGATCATCATATCAGGACCCTCGTTCAACCTCGGTCAGTGTCAATGTTCTGCAACAATGAAGACACTGACAGCTGCAGCACACGGTTTAGATGTGCTGATCGTGTTCAGTTTCATTGGTGAAATTCGTCCTTAGAAGGCCAATTCCCATAATTAAAAATGTTCAAAACCCAGCAGACTGTGAACGTTCTTAAAATTACGCGAATTGCCAGAGGGGAATATCTCGTAATTTTAAGAACGTTCACAGTCTCAGTGCAACCAGAGGGTTACAAAATAAACACTAAAAGCTACAAAACTTTAAGACACAACCCTAAGAAAACCAGCCTTATCAAAATGCTCCTTGGGCTGACAAAATGTCACAAAGACAGTTCGTTAGTTACAAACATTTTACATTGACTGCACAAAACGCACTATGACGGTCGACAGGCCATTCCTTTTAGAAGTCCGATAGTTATCTCTACTGGTGCAGAATAGCATTCCTTAATAGGAACACAGAGTCTCCGGTCTATCCGTAACCAAATTAGGAGCTCACTCGTCCTATGGAATACAAATGCGATCAGTTTTTTTATGTAACGTTCGTACTAACGTACTATACGCGTGTGGACACGTCTTAGTCGTTAAATCAATTATGTAAGGTTCAGTTTTGTAAGCCTTACGTGTCCTGACATGTAAGTTTTTACGGTTGTCGGTAAAGGAAAGTAAAGTGTCTGGTCTGCCTAGGTCTAGTGAGGTGGTGTTTGTTTTAAGCGATTAGCAGTTAGTTGGTTTAAGACTCTACTGTGTTTGTTGTATTACTGCTCGTTACTACAGATAACATTCTTATATTAGCATCTAGTAGTTGTGAGAGTTTGTATTGACTATTTTCTAATGAAACTTTGTAAGATTTTAAGGGGAAAGCGCCAGGGTACCCCGCAAAATTCGAATTTTCTTATGTTTTTTGCAATTTTCAAATAAGCGTCAAGTTGTATGTTGATTAAAATATGATTCGCGACCGTAACAAATATGACTTAACAGTATAATAATAATTAAAATCATCAATACAACCCTCTAAGTTCATATAGATCCTTAGACTAATTTACTACATAATATCATCATCATCAATGTGGAAAGTTTTAAAGCTAGCTCGCTTCATACATATACTAGCTTCAACAAGAAGCATATAAATATGAGCCTCGGGTATGCCTCGGTCGTTCCCCTTGCCTTTCGGGAAGGTTACGATAGTGATCGATTGACTGACGGCCCGTTATCGACCCATCGATCGTCGGGATTACGATGATCGCCCTCGAGTACCCATTCGGAAGGGATAAGAGATGTGCAGACTCGTTTAGCCAATTCTTTTAACAAAAGTTTCTAGTCTAAGTGCGAATTTCAGCTATGAAACTTAACGCGATCAGCTTTTGTAAGCCGCGCTCCAGGAGCCTGCTGTCAGTGTCATCATTGTTGTGGAATATAATTATTACGACACTGACAGCTCTTGAATGCGGTTTAGATGTGCTAATCGCGTTCAGTATCATTGGTGAAATTCGCCTTTACTGTACCTACCTACTCTTTGGTTAATCTGGTAAGAGGCCGTGTTTTGGTTTCTCTTTTTTTGCTGAATCTATTCGTAACGTTCAAGGTTACTAATACCAACAATCGTACAAAAAGTTATACAATATGATTACCATTGCCTTATTTACCAGTAGCGTTACCAAGAATCGTACATTCAACAGAACATAGTGACTCACTGTTATGAGAAATGTGATCAAGTCTCTAACAAAAACATTACATTACATTTAGTTTGAGTTTTTACGATGCTTTTTTCTAAGTTTGTAACTTTGCATCAATTGAGCACAATTCTACCATGAACGTAATTTTTTCATCACAACGTAATTTGACTACCTACTTCAGATTTTCCTTATGTTTTGAATCAACCCATTTACAAAAACTAAGGTGTTACATCTTTCAATACAAGTAATAAGTAGTATGCCAGTAGGCAAGAAAGCTACAAATAACCAACTTACCTATGTGTCCTGTGTGTTGAAAGTTGGTCGGCGCACCGATCATGGATCTGTCTATTCTCCGCCGCGTGCGCTGCGCCTGCGCGGCGGGCTGGTAGCAGCACGCGAACCATTGCAGCCAAATTTCACCGCCAGTGCTAGCCATTACTATTCTTTAACGTCCACTTCACACGCGAGTCCTACTTAACCGTCACTGCCGTTTGAACGCAGCACGGAATTCGAATTCGGAACTTGTAGTGATGCACACTTGCGATCGAACGGTCGATACTCGAGCCACTGATATTCTCGTATAACTTGAGGATTAGCCCTTCACTTGACGTCACTAGTCTTCAGATGAGCGCTGCGGAGATAACGTTGATCGCATGATTCTCCGATACCATCTGAAAGTAAAACGTGGCTTGTCAATGATAGGTAAATGATACGAGTATTTACTCTTCCTTAACGAATGGAAACCATATTTCTAAACTAATTTTGTAAGCTTAGTGATGTAAGACATCATTGAGATAATAATTTGAGCGAAGACGACCCACTGACCCCAGTAGGTACATAAATACCCCTAATTAAAGTAATGGCTTTGGGCGCAGCTAATTCGGCGTAATTAATTAAGAAGAGAAAAAAGCGTAAATTTATCTGTTAACGAACGTATTTTTCACAATCATGCTTATTATTATGATTTTAATTTGTGGATAATTGGTGTTTAAGCAAGTAATGAGCGTTAAAAGCTGCTGGCTGCGTGTCGAACGAAAGTTGGGCCAACGTAGGCACAGGCTTAGATGAATATTTTACTTTTCCGAACAATTCGGAGACATGTGACATCTACCAACCCGCACTGGGCCCTCGTAGTAGATTATAGCCCATTCCCTCGCGAATAGAGGAGGCCGGTGTCTTAGCATCGGGAACATTATAGGTTGATTATGCTCCTAATGCTGTTCGTTTTTGACTTGTCAAAGGTGGATTTATGTGCGACATTTAAATTCATGGAGTCGTTCCGCTAATACAGCTAACAATGAGACAAATCGGGAATTACGATAGACAAAGATCAAAATTCGTCCATCGATACAGTTTCCTAAAATTGCCCACTTTTAATGATTCGAGAGCAATCCTGCTTCCTTTTAAGCCATGTTTATGTCTTAACAGCACCATATTTCTCTACCCAACTAGCGTAAGCTTCCATATATGCCAGAATGTTATGGAAACTGGTAAAAAGTCGTAAAATGTTATCTTGGTGTTGTGAGTTAGATAAACCTGTTCCGGTCCCAGCGCAGTTTAAGCGACATCGATGTAACGTGTAATGCAGAGATGCTTGCCAGGTGTGGGGAAGACGTTAGATGCTTAAATATGCTAAGTAAGGTATTAAAGTCATAATATGTAGGTTTTGGGTCAGGTATGAGTTCACTTGACTATAAATAAGTATGAACACATTTCCTGGATTTCAGAATGGAGCCAGGATTTGCCTCTACCTTTCTTAATGGAGTTAGGGTTGGCTTTTACTTTACGTTGAACAAGCTACATGGTGATATTTTTTTCTGAGGAAGCCTATGAATATTACTCGTATATAGGGACATGCCTAATATCGTTCTTCATCGAGTATCCATTGAAATACTCACGATGTTACTCTCGGGAGTCTTAGTAAACAATAAGGGATCCCGGGATGTTAGAATGCTTAAAAACAATATGTACCTAGGTATATAAAAGTCTATTGATTTAACTGTCTGTGTCTACTTACAGGAAAAAAGTGCCTCTACCTACTAGTTTGGTCACTATTTTTAGTTCCTCATTTTGTAATACATATTTGTATACCACTTCATATGGCAAGACCGCAGGACACAGTGATACCTACTTTATAATGTTACTAACTGCGCACCGAGGTTTCACCCGCATAAGTTTAGATCCCGTGGGAATATCGGGATAAAAAGTGTCCTATGTGTTAATACTGGTTATAAACTATCTGTGTGGTACAAATTTAATCCAAATCCGTTTAGTCGTTTTTGCGTGAAAGAGTTACAAACATCCATCCATACTTTCACGTTCATTAGTAGGATAGTATAGTATATAGTAGGTATAGTAATATATTATAGTAAGAAATAAGACAACTATTGTACAGGGTTTTTCAGTTGGCACCGGGTACTGTTACTGTACGGTAATATTTGAATTGAAATAAAAACACATTGGTTGTTTAGTATTCTTTTTTTCAAGGCTTACTTTTTGCAATAAGTATGGAATACAATATCATTTAAATGGCCACCTAGGCTTCGTATGGTAGAGTGAATACAAGAGGTTCAATTTTCCATAAATTTTTGACTTAATGACTCCTCGACGGGTATGATGTTTAAACTCTTTAGGTCTTCGACAGTTCTTGGCGTTCGCATACATCAGTGATTTCACATACTTAACCCCACAAAAAATAATCAAAATTCGTGAAATTACATGACCTTGGGGGCCATGTCTTGTTCCTAAATCTTGAGGCCTCCTGGTCTGTTGACCCGTTGAATTTCTCTTTTAATAAATCTTCGAATTAAACTGCCGTTTTGATCTTTTTATCGCGCTGTTCAACTACATAGCGACACATCTTGATAAATACCGAACTTTGAATTAATCATCTGTCAAAAAATCGCGCCAATAGACAATCTAATATGGCCGCCAACTGCTGTCATAGATACCTTGTCTCTATTGAAAAACCCTTAACGCCTTATAAGTATAACCTTTGTGCACAAATATTGGATTTGATTAAATTTTTTGTTTTGCCAAATTCCGATTCTTCCGCTCATACATCCTATACATTTCTGGTTCAAATTCCCCAAGCCACATTCTCCGTACATGCGATCTTAATCCCATGTGAATATCACTATCTTAGATCCAAGTATCATTAGATGTTATCGTGTTAACACAACTGCACGCCTTCACGCCTTATCCTGGTGTCAGGAACATGCTAGAGGAACAGATAAGTGGCTGACAAAACGTCAGATAGTTTATCTATGCGGCTATTATGTTTTTAGACGAGACTGTGAAGGGGAGACTTTTTGTAACAAAGGAATGGCGACTTCTACTTTTTTTGAGCGTGTGCGCAATTTTTGTGACGCAACCTGTCACAAAAATTGGGCGAAAAACTACATTATTGTTTTTTTTATTGATCACGCCTGATGGAAAGCGATGGATGAGGTCTATGATGGAACGAGCGTGCCCAAATGATGCCTGTTCACTCTGTTTTTGAAGGCAGTAGGGTTAATAAAGGTATTGTGATTTGCTTAGACAGCTTAGAAAAAAAATCTACAACAAGGTTGATGTCCCTTATTGATGTTCTTGATACGGATACTGGAGTTTCTTGCCCGTTCTTCCCCATAGGAACTTACTATGATTTGGAATGGGCAACTAGCTTCACCATTATGACTGACTGTGGCTTGACCATTCAAAAGTGCCTGTAATTGGTTATATTCGAAACAAATGCTTCGAGTTTGAGCTACGCGACTCATGGTCATTTACCCGAAAAGATTATCAATATTTTATGGACTCTGAAATTGCTATCACCGTTTTAAATGTTCTGCAATGCTATTCTGTAAAAATCTCGCCGTGAAAACGTAGGTGAAGTGGGCTGTCATTCACCAGGAGTGCGATTTTGTAACCATATCACCGTGAAAACTTAGGTGAAGTGAGCGTGGAGTGAGCTGTCATTCCAACTAATGCTAGGGATTGACACTATTGACAGCTCACTTTAAGCTCACTTCAACTAACTTTTCACGGTGAGATTTTTACAGAATCGCTCGGCTGATGTTAGGGATTGCCACTATTGACGGCTCACTTCACGCTCATTTCACCTAAGTTTTCACCGTGATATATTTACAGTATTAATACAATACATAGACCGGCTGATTTTCGTGTACTAACTGCGTTTTGTTTTGCATCAGCGCAAGCGCGCTGCTGTGAAACGCCCGCATTTATTTTATTAGAAAGAAGGAGAGAGTAGTTTCGCTTTCAGAAGACATTGTTTTTGTAAGAGCATGAACGAGACGTGTTGAGGGATTTATTTTTATCCGAGCTGTCAGCGGCTGCGCATGAGTTGATCTAAAACTCAGCTTAACATCCATCTACGTACTCTTAAGGCACATCACTTACTGAATCCTACAAATTAGAATGTTTCACATAAGATAAATATCTGACCATTGTCTGCTATCAATGTAGGAATTTATTATAAATCTCACTATTGTGAGTTTTCTCTATTGAGAAAACTTATACAAAGCACGGTTCGAAGTCTAGTCGAATGGCTGACTAGAGATACCTAGGTTTAATCACACTCAACGTCGAAAACATAAATATTAATATCTCAGTAGATAAGTAAGTAATAGAGATACACGATTTTTTAAGGCAAGCATAGCTTTGTAACCTAGATTTGATACTGGCACTGAGTCATATTTTAAGTTCTAACGATTTTAATGGTTTGACAATACGAATAAATAAAAAGCGGACTAGTTTAGTATTTGAAAATTCTGGGCAGTAGTCTGGAGTTTAGCACGGTAAATGATAATAGGCTCACAACCTATATTTAAAGATTATTATATTATAAAAGATTAAAAGCTGGCGAAATATATGTTTTATAAATAATAAGTCCGTAGGCATTGTTTAATTTATGCCTTAATAATCAAAGACTATTTCGTTGTAAACTTTTCCACTATGGTTTTATGTTAAAACAAAATACAAGTTTACAACGCTATAAGAACTCCATAGATATTTTAACTTGGTGAGAAACCGTGTTAAGCGTATTCGGCATACTGGCCCCAATATCAAACCTGGCTAACTAAAACTTCTCGTGAACACATAGTAATAACGTAAAAAGAGAAAGGATTGATTTATTGTCATATTTTTAATCTAGCGCCATCTTGTTTACAGAATCTTTCGCGCCAAATTCCGAATTCTAAATTCGAATAGGAACGTTCGATAAAAGAGGTTTGTCGGTGAAATTTCACTAACAAATGTGTATATTGTTTTGTGTTTAGTGGTGTTTGATTGATTGCCAAAGATATTATGCTTTCTTATGCACGTTGATCAACACGTGAGTTTTACACGTCAAGGGTCGAGGTAAGAGTAAAAGTATTGTTCTGTAGAGCGTCAAAACGTTTTTGGCTTCTATTTAACGTATTACTTTTGAAATATTTTTATTATTTCTGTCTAATCTTTAGATCTACGGCAGAGGGCCCATCGGAAATACACTGAAGATTCAATTACACACGTCTGTGTAGCTTTATCTATCTGATAATATGTGTAAAATATTCTTCTTGTTATATAATAATAATAATGTCTTTCGGCAGAAAGGGTGTCTCCCTCTGTTGCACACTGCACAGTGCAGTCTTATTTAATTTATCATTTCCATTGAAACAGGTTTAATATAATTTACACGTTATACACACACATGCCATAACACCACGCTTAGAATCCTCGAAGGGTTATGCAGATGATAACATGAACATTGAACAAAAAGGAAAGCGTAATCTCTAGCCTACTAATATTATAAACGCGAATGTTTGTATGGATGGATGGATTTTTGTTACTCTTTCACGCAAAAACTTCTAAACGGATTAGGATGAAATTTAGCACGCAGATAGATTATAACCAGGATTAACGCATAGGATACTTTTTATTCCAATATTCCCACGGGATCGAAACTTATGCGGGTGAAACCGCGGGGCGCTGCTAGTATTAAAATAAAAGCGTAGAAAACAATGTAATTAAAAAGTTTTCGTTTTATACTTTGTTTTCCCTTCCCATTTTCACTATCATCGAAAAAACAAAGTTTATTTTTGTATCCCATAGCTATTAGATACAACCTTTTTAATATCTTATTGTTATCGACAGCCAGTGAAAGTTATCGGATCACTGGACCATCACTCAGTGATAGGGAAAGTACTCCGGTTGTCCAGCGTTGTCGATAGATGGGAGATAAAGTTACCTTGTGTCATTGTAGGTACACACTACGACATATCAAGCTGTACAGTGTACATTTCCAGATTTAGCTGACCCCGCATTGTATAGGATTTTCGTATAATGAGAAGTCAGCCTATACTGGAACTGAATAGCTTGATAAGTCGTCGTGCGTACGGTAATTAAATCTCTATATTGTGGTCCATTTCTATTAAGTACTTATTATAAAGAGGTAAAATTTGTGAATTTATATGATGAGAGTAATGTTTGGAACTACTGATCCGACTCCGATTTTTTTTTTCTCGTGCATGAAACATGAAATTTAGTGCAAGCGAAGTCGCGAGCAGAAGCGAGTTATTAATAAGTACTTAAGTAAAGCGATGTGTAACTACCTGTATTTTGTGAAATTCATAAGCGTTGTCATAAAACTTGAAATTCATTTTTTTTTTTTATGACAACGCTTATGCATTTCACAAAATCTAGAGAACTCTACAAGCGTAGAGCAGCTACCTAAGACGTAAGAATCTAGTAGGTATACTAGGTAGTCACTTAACCTAGACAATTAATCCCAATTATCTTTTTACACATAGCTTTACTTAAAACTTGAAATTCAAATTATTATTTTTTTGCAAAAAGTTGTTTATGTTTTGAACGTTATGTGCTGTGTAATCTTAAAAGGAAAGAGAAAATCGCTTTTCAATTTCGCTTACTAAATATTTTTGGAAGTGACTGTACCTTGTTTGTATACTGCAAGCTGAAAGCGTATGCAAAGTGCAGGATGTTACTCATTTTCTTTCTTTTGCAGTTTTGTTAAATGCGTGTCTTACACATCCAATAAGAATTTCAATATTGTGTAATTTTTTACTTCAAATGCGACAGAGGGAAGATTGAACGAATGCAATGATAATGTTAATGTAACCTACTACTTCACATCATTTAACTTTATGAGAAAAACAATTGTTATCTATATTATTTATTACGTCCTACCAAAATTGATATGAAATAAAATGAAATTGTTTACCTATTCTGTAAATAGGATATCGGAATCACTTTTGCACGTCATATAAAAACTAGGCCAGAGGGAGTCGACATACTCGTAATAATAATATGTGACTTGTAACGTGTCACTCACTATCCTTTTTTCTATACGATACTTACCTAATTAGTACATACTAATTCCATGCCTTTTCTATAAACAAATGACAACCAAATGTCAAATGTTATTTTTCTTTTTACAAATGTCTATTAAAAGAAAAAGAGATGATCGGATATTGTCAATAAAACTGCAAAACATAACATGCCCGTTTGAATTCTAGAAATTGGATATCACTCATTTCCATTAGCTCAAATTAAGGAAAACATGTCCCTAACAACAAAAACCGGCCAAGTGCAAGTCGGACTCACGCACGAAGGGTTCTGTACCTTATCTTATCTATAAAAATCACGTCTGTTGTATGGTTTTTAGTATTTGTTGTTATAGCGGCAACAGAAATACATACATAATTTGTGAAAATTTCAACTGTATAGCTATCGCGGTTCTTAAGATAGAGCCTGGTGACAGACCGACGGACGGACAGACGGACGGACAGACAGCGAAGTCTTAGTGTTAGGGTCCCGTTTTTACCCTTTGGGTACGGAACCCTAAAAATAGAAGGTAGGTTAAACAGTACGTAGGTAAAAGACAATAGCATAATAATTATTATCAACACGTGTGTACACGGATCGGTTATCCTATAATTAACTAATTGACGTAGGCACGCATATTGTTCGTCGCTAAGCACTTCGCTTGTACACTATGTGTTAGATTAGAGTTAATTATTATAACAGCTGTCCAGTGCTCAATGCTCCATAGACCAATGGTAGTATAGTAGGTATGTACATACGTATTATAGGACTATTATTTTTCTGTGACAAAGGATCTAGATTAATAAAACGTTAACCATAATAAAAACGTTAATTTATTCAGTTTGGTACCAATTTGAAATTAACAAGAAATTGCGAACACCAATCCAATGGATGATTATGACTTGGCTTACCTACTTAACGCCCGCAGCTTCACCTGTACCCTAATTGCGTAACACTCCATCAATCACCATCTGAATTATTTTGAAGGATATTGCTAATCCATTGCTTCATATTACATATTATGTTCGAAAAATTTGTCTGCTCAACAACCTAAATAACGCAATGGATGTTGTTGAACTGTCAAAATTAAAAGCCACTGTTAATGTCTTACACAATTATCTTGCCCAATTATTTTGCCGGTTGGTGGTCGGAAATTATTCCACGGTAACTTACTACTATTGGGATAAAAGTATACTATGTCCTAACCCAGGTCGTGGCCTACCTGTGTACCAAACATCGAAATGGGTTTCAATAAGGCCTGTTACTTTCGCACTTTCCATGAGTAACTATTGCATTTAAGTATATGTATGTATTTTCTGTCATTCTTAGTATATGTTAATAAATATATTGATTTAACGTAGCTAGCATTTTCCCGAGGGGCCGTGGTGAGTGGTAGCCTATTTTCGTAGCAACATGTCTACGAAAATCGATGTAGTTGACAAATGGAGTAGCTCAGTCCAAAGTCGTCACACCTGAGTGACCTGTTTCGACCTTATACCGATTTGTTTTGTTTAATCGATAAACGCTTACGATTCTACGCTTCTTAACGATTTGACGGTCCCCGTGATCCGATTATAGTGACGTTGTTTTGACTACTTTGCTTTTTTGTTTTAATTTTAAAACCGGCTTTGGGCAATGATATTCAGCCTACTTTTTTATTGCTGGTGTAATGTGCAACGAGCGAGGTTTTTTGACAAACTTTTTGGGAGAAATAATAGTGATAGAGATCTGTGAATTTGGCGCAGTTTTAACTTTAGTTCATTATTATGACCAAGTTGAAAACATGGCTGTGCATGGCGCGGGTGCATGGATGGTAAGCAAATGATAGCATTTTCTTACTAACTGCGGTTTGTGAGAAAATTTTACAAACGGTAGATTGTGAGAAATTAAGTATAGTAAGCTGGAAATATTTCAAATTTTAAGTCTAGGTATCTAGTAGGTAAGACTTGTCAACAAGCTTCAAGAGAGAAAGCTCGCGGACCGTATGTTTTACACCTTATTGTGCACAACAAAGATCTTTTTAATAAGCAATTATTATATAAATACATACACAGATGTAGTCATCACAAGTACAAATAAATACTTATACTTATTTGTCTTTTCTGTTGTCTATTATCACATTATTTGTTATTGTCGCGTCGTTATCTACCACTTTCTACCAGTGACCTCGGCCAATAGCAATACCACAATGCTAAGAGGTCCTAGACCTTTTTTATCTGTTCTGTGCCCTAGACCTATTGGAAAATAAATATAATCCTGATTTGGACTTCAGTAATTGAATCTAAGTTAAGGGCGAATTTCACCAATGAAAACCGCGTTCAAGAGCTGTCTATGTCAAATATTCCACAACAATGATGACACTGACAGCTCTTAAACGCGGTTTATATGTGTTGATCACGATCAATCTTTTTGGTGAAATTCGCCATAAGTCGAATTTAGTTTTAGTTCAAATGAGGATATTAGAAAAAGCATGTTGATCTTGCAAAATCGTGATTTAGCAAGACCATGGTTAATCTACTCGTATTTTTATCGATTTTTTGACGATGCGTAATTCGATTAGCCATCGATCGACTAGCCATCGATCGACGTTAGAAAGAACACCCACCATGGGTCAAAACTCCCATTACCTATTCTATCTACAAGTAGTCTATGATAAAAATAAAAATTGCAATTCTCATAGGCATAACTAACGGCAGTTTGCTAGCTCATTGCTTACGGCATCATAATAACCAGTTTCCGTCTTTTGACTGTAACTGTAAAACTTAATTAAAGCAAGGAATCCAAGAGGTTTCATTCTTTAAGAAAATTGATATAAGGGCAGAGTTATTCCTGATAGTCGCATCATTTACTTATAGAACAAAGGATAAGTGACCTTAAATGTAAACTATGTAAAGTTTATAACTGTTTGGAGCAAAAAGAGTGAAGTGTGAGGCAAGGTGAAGCACCTGTGCTTTGTGCGTCTTCGCTGAGTCACTACTTCGGGTCATTGTCGGGGGTGCTCGGGATGTTTCGGCTTTTACTGGTAAGCCGAACTTTCGTACTTCAGTACAAATTTTGTACATGGCTTCATAAGGTTAGCAAGTGGTATGTATTGTGCTGTCACTTCGGGTCATTGTCGGGGGTGCTCGGGATATTTCGGCTTTTACTGGTAAGTCGAATTTTCGTACATCAATTCAAAATTTTATACATGGCTTCATGGCTTCATAAGGTTTGCAAGTGGTATGTACTGTGTTATCACTTCGGGTCACTGTCGGGGATGCTCGGAATATTTCGGCTTTTACTGGTTCTGGTTAGCCCGTAGATAAGCCAAAGTTTCGTACATCATTCATTAAATGACTTCATTTATTTACTAGTGGTTAAGTAAATAAAGCAAAAATATTTTAAATCAAGGCCTTACGATATTCGAAGCCAGAGGCCATAGATGAACTTGAATCTAGCTTTGAAACTAGATTTAAGTATGGATTTGGCTCAAAATTGGATATTATGATCACAAAGACCTACTTACAAACTTATTTTAAAAACAAGAATAAAATGTTAAAACATTCTATTGATTTTAATCAGGTTTAAATATTATAATTTAAGCAGTTTAGAAAGCTAGTGTCATTGCATTTTCTAATGGCATTTGGCATTGTACTCGCATTTGATTGTGTAACGAGATTCTAACCTTCGCCTTAAATGGACCTTTTGTTTAGTGGCCACTACTAATTTGACAGGCAAGGCTTACTTAGAATATTGTATTATATTGTTTTCAATTATTTTTCATTGAGAGAGATTTATTGTAGGTAAACCCCCTAGCGATTTCCCAAACCATTTCAGTTTTTCCAAAAGAAGGGAGATAGGCAGTCTCCAAGATAAAATAAATAAATAAGGAAACTGAGCAGAGCGCAAGTCACAAAAATATTCACCCTCGCTATTCCATTGTCCACCAGTCACCAATCCCCCTCGATCTTGCAAATAATGTTTTTTTATTTATTACTTTCAGGCACAACTTTATGAAAGAAGGCATTCCTTCGTTAACAAGTACCAAATTTTTTTTATGAAAAAAAAAAACAACTCGGTTTGCTGCCAGCATATAGAGGTACATACTGATTCCATCTTACGTACATACCTACTATTTCCATGCTGCCATCTTATTATTCTAACGTGGCCATCTTGTTCTACGAGTAAACTTGAATTCCCTAAACGGCAGCTGTTTTATCCCTACAAGTTGACACCCACAGTACTCCCACGATATGCGATAATGTCGTCTTCTTGCGTAGGAACTCCGTGCAGATAAACTGAAGGGTAGATAGCGTCCAACGACGAGTTAGGGGCACAATAACAACGATATTTATGATGTTTTTGTCTTAGATGTGATATTAGAATGTTGTAGGACTGTGGGTAGTGTTAGTACTCACCTATAGTTATTGCAGCTCAAGGAAATTAATAGTATTGGTTTATATCTTAATCTGAAATGTTGAATAAGCTATGTTTTAAATTGAAATAAACTGATCCTATGAATAAAACAGAAATTAACGTACGCAGTTAACGTAGGTATAAAAACATCGCCACAACAAAGAAAAAAAGCGATAGGACGCAATCGAAATTTAAATACATATGCGGGTGGTTCACTCGATTGTCAATATTTAATCGATAATGGATTATGGCATCGACCCTGACTTGGCAGGAAAACGCGGAGTTTTATATGTAAACGAGGTTGTCTATAAGACAGTTTATAGCTTCAATACAATAATGTGGTTAAAGTAAGTAATAGCCATTGTCTTAGGCCATTGTTGAATGTCTATGCAATCTCTATGGGCGAGTTTTCAGTTTTAGAAAAAAAGTCTAGAAAAGGATGTTTTACTTTTGGCTTTGGTATTTCCGTTTTCACAACACAGTTTTTTCAATTCATTTCTGAAATGATTATGTTGATTTTTCAAATCTTAATATAATAATTTACACAAAAACATTTTATTTATTATCTCATACTTTGCAGTTAAACAAACATATAACAACTCAATTAACGATTGAGCCACATAGCCAAAGAGGTTCTAACAATAGTGTTTTAACAGGCTGTGTGAGAGCCAGCCTTCGCCATAAAAAATAAAATACTCTATGGTTCTCCATGGGCTGTTTCGCAAACTTAAGATGGTAATCTTTTAACAATAGAGCTTTTCAATGGCTGGCCAAGAGTGATCGCTATTTAATTGCATTTCTTATACCTACTTGCGTCATGCGATGACATCAGAACTGTTAGTGATAGACAAAAAATATAAGGTCAACAACCAGTTATTATAAGAGAGATACAAAATATTAGGGCGTAAGTACGTCATTGTGTGTGTGTATAAGTTCTGCGAAGTCGTGGCTTGCCCATTGCCTTTTTTTTTCATTTATAAAACTTGGTGGTAAGTGCTTTGAACTTCCTTTTCCTTTTCTTTTTATCTTGTTGCGTAGAGAAGAGCGTAGTTGCGTTTGTTTAGAATTAGAATTCGTATGCTCTGCTTGGAGTGCCTAATGTCCAGGGGTTCTAAAAAGGCCACATTGAACGATTCAGAAAGAGGCTGCTATAGGCTGATGATGATGATGCTCTGAGCCTGTTTCGGAGGAAAATCATAGCTATAGATAGTGGTCGCGTTTTAGCATGACGATAGCGGTCATTGACCCGCCTACATTTTCTATCCTTGTTTATTTCAAAAACTAAAATATTGTTGGAAATCATGATAGATATTGATTCAGGAATCTATCGTGATCACTGATCAATCATATTTTTTTAATTATTTTATTTTTTAGATTGTTTTTTTTGTTACTATTTTGCTGTACTCTGGTCTCTGGACGCTTTTAACGTGTACGTCTTTTTTTGTACATCGTTGTCGCAAATAATTATAAATTCAACATTAATGATGTAACTAATATTTTTGTAACAATATAATTTTAAAGAGTGTCTATGGAGGTTCTTGCCTGTTCTTCCCCATAGGTACCTAATATGCTTTGGAATGGGTAACTAGCTTTATATTTTTCTGACTGTCCGACTCCTTGACAATTCAAAAGTGCCTGTAAATAGATATAATTTGAGTTTGATCTCCAACAATATCTTTCAATAACGCAAAACTATACATAGTATGTTGTTTGGGTTCCTACAGAGATATTAAGGAAAGGGCAATGACCGCTATTGCCACGCTAAAACGTAACATCTATAGGTACAGACGTCAGCACATCAAGCTACTATAATCTGTCAAATTTCTTCAATAGATTTTCAGCTTTTCAACAATAAGGTTCAAGGTTGATTGGGAAGGCGGAGTGCGTGAGGGAGAGGCAATCGCTGCACCCTCGCGCGCCTAGCCGCCGCAGGAGACGCCCTGGACGGGAGTCAACAGCCGACTCCCGGCCACCGTAGGCGCGGGGTTGCGGGCGGCGAGCTATGGGCAGCTCGCCGCCCAGTAAGGATCAGGCCCGGGTCGACGGCGCGTTGTGTTCCACGCGCGCCTCAAAGAGCTGTCAGCACGAACTGACGGGGTCCGCTAGTGCCGATGCCGCCGGGGCTGCGGGTTGTTCGAAAGAGATACCGTGGCCCCTGGCACAGGCAACTGAACGAGCACGGGTGGGTTTTAGTCAGTAAAAGTCTGACACTCCCTTCTGCTCCGCCCAGAGCGGGAGGGGTCATAAAGGTTGATTGGGAAAACTTGACAGTTTCGGGTAGTTTGAACTGCTGGCGTCTGTACTTTTAGTTTATCTGAGAAGGACCTCTGAAACCAGGCATCAATCAGAAAAGAGTAGAATATTTTTTATTGGCCAGTAAAGTTACGGACGGGGTGATAGGTAGTAGGTACTGATATTATATCATAATGTCTAGTCATTATATTGAACTTTAAATATTCTATCGGATCGTAGAATAATGTTTTCATATTGCATCTGTGTGTAGCATGGCGATGCCAGACATGGTGCATTCATACGTCTGCCTATAATTAGTTTATGAATAATAACATAACGCAAGTTTCCTCATACGGTTTTCCATCTCATCATTGTTATTATTAAATTGACGAAATAATCCAGTTCAGTTATGTAGGTACTTACATACGTAATTATAAACATCATATTTGGGACAATAATTTTAATTGTGTAATCGAATATACAAAAGGTAATTGAGCGTAGGTACTCAATTACCTTTTGTATACCTAATCGATTAAAAAGGTAATTGAGTACAACGTAAGACGTAATAAGTAGTCGTTAATAATATAACTGTACGAATGATAATTCGAGGAAATGGTCCGATTTTTGTATGACATTTAATACTGTGTTAAAAGCAATGGATAAAAGTTAAAACGACTTTTCAGAACGATGTTTAAAAAGCTAAACTTTCTTTGGTTTTTAATCCGATTAACAAATATATAAGTAAATACCTTTTATTTTATTTTTAAGACAATCGTCTGTCATATAATTTTTACCTATATTATTTTGTGAACCTATATATTTTGTTTTGTTTCGGTAGGCAGTTCACCCGAGAAAAGTGACCACACCAGCTAGGTACCTAAGTAGGGACATTCCGTTACACTTCATAAGTTATTTTGTGAATACACGGGCACATTTTGGTCTCCTAATGAAGAAGCCGACCATTACCAGCATTGTCGTCTGAAGGATGGATGACTGCGACTGTCAGAGGGCAAAAGGAAATACCTAGCCTTATTTAAACATTTTCCTACCATCATCAATCAAGCCAGATACACGGTCCCTTCTACATAAAAATCTATCTGACATAACCCCGCGTCTTTACGAGCGACGTGCATTGTAAAAACAATATGTTATCTATGGTTCGTGAACATAGAAATGTATATTCTATCTTCTATCCTATCTATGTTCGTGAATGTCTATGACTCAACGCAATGTTTGTACGCGGCATGCCACAGATTATGCGCGTAAACACCAAACAGCCATGCAGTCACAGCTTATTAGTTCTGTGTTATTAATTTATTAGTTATTAATTTGTTAACGGATGGAGCTGCCCTGGCTCTGGTCGTTGTGTAGCAAATTGCTTTGATATTCATTTTTCCTGTTCCGGAGCTAGGCACGCAGTGTTCAGTCAATTTCCTGTTGTAAAATGCTTCTGCTTTGCTGCAGTATCTTTTCTATGTGAAAAATGTATCCTAGTTTGATATAAAAAATGTTGTTGGCGATTTTTAGATAGTCAGGGGTTACTTATTGTAATGGTTTACAACAAAACTTGGAGATTTCTAATTCTAAGACTGTGGTAGAGAGAAACTCAAACTGTCTTAGACAGATTTTTGGTTTGTCTTAATGTGGTTTCCCTATTCCTGCCCAACTTAACATCAGGTCAGGTTTACGCAAGTTCATAGTAAGAAATCACTTCAAAAATATGTTAGGTACTACGGCATGCTAATTATTATCTTTAACATAGGGACATTTTACTACGCTAACTACTTTGTCCTGACCTAATACTCCCATAAATTACGACCTACGCATAGATAAATAAAGCATATTTAGTCCAAATACTTCTGTAAAGCATCTAAACAAGTCTAGCATGTCTTACGTTTAAGGTTAGTTCAGACCGTGGGACATACAACCACACAATGATTCGTAAATTATGAATGAAGCCAATGCGTGTGAACTCGCGTGAACGAAGCTTACCGTTTGTATTTAAAACTGATAAGTATCATGGCGCGAATGTTTGCAGTTTTATTGGTTTTGTTTGTGATTTGTAATGCATAGTAATGCATAATGTATTCTTGTGTGATTAATAATAATATTTATTGTCATCGTTTTCATTTCAATACAATACAACACTTATTTGCTTACTAAATATATATAAGTGGCGGAATATATGTTTTTAAGTTTTTAACATAATGTTTTAACATTGCTAAGATTAGACAGACGAAACGTTAAGAAAAAATCTTGAAGATGAAATGTCTCTACATACTCGATATGTGAAATAAAAAATATAGGTAACTATCTAAAACCTCTACAAACAAGTTACACATTGCTAAACCGGTTAAGTTCTAATCTGTAATGTTTTAACTTATAATAAAATTAACTAGAAAATGAAGATGAACAGACATATTAAATGATCTTTGCCATTTGCACCCTAATTGCGTAACACACGATCAATCGGAATCTGAATAATTTGGAAGCAAATTGCTAATCCATTGCGTCATAAGTTCGAAAAATTTGTCTGCTCAACACGTAAATAACGCAATGAATGTTGTTGAACTGTCAAAATGAAACCGATTCCGATTGATCGTGTGTTACGCAATTAGGGTGCTGATTGCTAGGAGGAAAAAAAACGGATTACTCACAAAAGGCAACTGAAGAAATTGCTTACTTTGTAATATTGACGGAGCTGAGTCCAGTTTAAGTTCATTTACACCACAAATTACTAAATACGTTTAGCAATATCTATGAAAAATTATTTAAAACATAATTCGATATCTCTGTCATCTTCAAACGATTGAAAGAAACAGAACGATGTTTTGAATTCGATTAGCGGTAACCGTATTTGGTACTTTTTGGTGCAAGAAGCACCCTAATCTGAATCATTTTGAAGGATATTGCTAATCCATTGCTTTATATGTAAATAACGCAATTAATGTTGTTGTACTATCAGTATGAAAGCCATTGCTAGTTTCTACTGATAGGGTGTTACGCATTTACCCCGCAGGTCTAAGAGGTTAGTTTATAATGCCCGTAAAGAAGTTTATTAAACAGACTAAACGTTCACTAGAACCGATAAAAAAACGTCCTTGCCAAAACAGGCTCAACGGACCAAATATTACGGTAAACGAATTCGGTTTACCGTCGTGACCTGATCTCCAGATAGCTTTCGAGTTACATGTCGAAACGTTCGTGAGGAATGCTTGCTTGCAAGATCAAAGGAGGACGGATGGAAATAGCTCACCCCCCGGTTGCCATGGCAACCGCCTCCCGCCTTCTCGGGGAATATTCTAGTAGAAATGTTTCACTTGCAGTCAGTTGTTTTGACTAAAATTGTAACTACACTGCTACAAGAATTTCGCGCTCGAATCACGTAGACAAGAAGGCGCTGTATGTATTGAAAATACAAGATGGCGGCGTTAGTTCAGATTTTAAGCAGGTACATTTTGATTTGCTGTTAGGTATATCATTTTGTTTTTGTTTTATAATGTTTATATATCGATGCCCACTACGTCTGAGTTTCGGTAACTAATTTAATTTGATCTCGTGTTTCAATGCTTAAATACTCCCACTGAGGTGATTTCTTGATCAGCTCACTTATAAACGTACAGCGTACTGTAGCGAAAAATAAAATAGAAGAATTTTCGCTTTATCACGTTTTAATTTTTGTAATTAAAATAATACAGTAATAAAAAACTTAGCAAAAGACACAGAACGAATATTATTTTTATTATTAAAAAGGATTACGTCGTGACGTCTTTGGTGTTCGAGCCCTATAATAAATTTATTTAATGTTTTCTTGTTACGCGTCGATTAAGATACGTTTGCAAACGTTCCTAAACTTACGTAACTAGATAAATACAAGGACGTCCTAAATAGGTAATTGCAACCAAGTCAATTCGTTAATAGGAAGCGAAATAATAATTCAAATTACAGTTTGATCAAAATTATAAAAAATGGTAATATACGGCTAACTGTTAGTATATCAACTCTACTGAAAACTAAGCTACAAGATATACGAAAATCCGGTCATAAGCTCCACGCTGACAATCGGAAGGCTCCTAGCTGGCCGGAAACAGCATCCTCTTAATGTGCAGATCGCGCGCAAGGTGTTGTGTAGGGTTCGATTCCCAACAGGAAGCTTGTAGACGTCTAGCGTCTGGTACAGGGTAGCGGGTAGGGCGAATTCAAGATCGCCCTACAGTACGTATAAACGGGTAATTTCCGTTTTAAACACAATAATAACCTGTTTTTAATAGCTTGTCATCCGTGTCATAAAATTATATAGGTAGTTGATTATACACATCCTCCATAGCTATCGATGACTCATGCTTCTAAAATATATAAATGAAAGTGTATCTATCACACCAGTTTTTGATAACGAACCCGCACCCTAATTTCGTAACATACTATTAATCACAATTCGATTCATTTTGAAGGATATTGCTAATCCATTATTTCATATGTTCGAAAAAATTGCTGATTTTAATCGATCTTCAATTCCGTTACAATATGTTCGTCCAAATAGCTCGAGGATAATTTTAATGCTCAAGTTTATAATTACCGCAATGTTAAAATACAGAAGCACTTCACCATATAAATGCGTATCTTAATGTAATATATGTAGGTATAATTATGTGAAAATAATTGTAAATGATAACGTTTTTATTTAAATGATATTAATTTTAATAGATGGAATGGTAAAACTTACAATAACTATACCGTGTCCATTAGGTAAACCGTTTTTTGACAGATGAAACTAGTGATTGCTGCAACACACAATACATTGATTATTAGGGTATTATAATGTATGTAAGAAGCCATAAATAAGATAATTCAATGAGATAAGGCAGTTTATATATTTATTTTATTACGTATTTTAAAGTTAACTTTTACGTAATTTGGAATATGTACGTTCTAAGACAGCTGTCAAAAAACGGTTAACCTAATGGACAGGGTATAAGGGCTGATTTTTCAAGCGACAGATAATTTTTATATTATTCATAGAACAAAATTGACGTCTGACAGATTTTTTATGGACGATCTGTCAAAAAATTAAAATTATTCCTCGGATAAAATTATCTGGCGTTGGAAAAATCAGCCCTTAGTCAAACAAAAACAATAGAATATAACGATGATGCTTGAGAAACAATCTATCTATTACGAAATGAAACGGCAACCAATAAACTGCACCAAGGCAGACATTAAGCAAGTTATAGAAACATTGCCAGTCAAGATCATGAGTGACGGAAACTTCCTACAAGATAGACATACAAAACAAAGTGAAGTAGATACTACAATAGCACACTTAGGTTCCATTGTAACTTTGATACTTGAACTGGCCGATAATGCAGTAGGTAATAAGGAAATAACAAATATAACGCTTACATTTGACGCACGTTCCCACAGAACAGTTCTTGAGATCTGTTAAGTTGGAATGGAGAAACTAAATAAGGGCTGATTTTTCAATTGACTGATAATTTTTATTCGTGGAATAAAATTGACGTCTGACTGTTTTTGTATGGAAGAACTGTCAAAAATTCAAAATCATTTCCCCGATAAAATTATCAAGGGTTGAAAAAATCAGCCCTAAGAGTCATACATACTCCATTCATCACATAATGTTGTGATTAATAAAAATCTAATTGTTACTCATAGTCATTAAAATAATAGGGGCTTGTGGCTAAGTAATAACAGCTCCACGGGTCGATCGATTGCCGCGGTTAATCCGTGGCTGGGTGACCATCTTTACATACCATCCTGCCAAAAACCATGCTATGCGATGTTAAGCAATTTAAGCAATCACCAATCAATTTAAGACCCCTCCGTGCTTCGGAAAGCACGTTAAGCCGTTAGTCCCGCCTGTCATTCATGGAACTTTGACAGTCGTTACGGGTCGTCAGAAGCCCGAAAATCTGACAACCAGTCTTACCAAGGGGTGCAGTATTACCCAGTAGCTGGGTTGTGGGGATCAGATAGGCAGTCACTCCATGTACATAAATTGGTATTCAGCTGCATCCGGTCAGACTGGATGCCGACCCCAACATAGTTGGGAAGAAGCTAAGTAGATGATGAATCTTTAAAATAATAGTCTGAGTGATCAAAATCGAATAACAATTAACTTTAGGTTTCATGACAAAGTGGTAGCGTAGGTATTTGTAACTTTAATAGAGATAATTTAAAAGATATATGGTAGTATGGTACACCACGGTATTTCAAATTATTTATGAGGTCTAGAATACTAGCCAAATTATCAGTTCTTGGCTTTCTACCAAACTCTGAAACGAGACTCCGTTTAATATCAAGCCAAGCATTCAAACTGTAAGCGACATAATGGCGTCGTTCAGCTTCGAATTCACTAGATTATTGCTAAAATCTCTCATAAATCAAATAATCCCTGGTCATTGGCAAGTCTTGCAGAAACCATAAAAGTCATACTTTCGCTGAGCATTACGCCAACTGTGATTTCTCAATAAAATAAGGTGGATGACAGTAATATTGCAAATGTGAATCTTGCGTCGGCGCCATTTGCGGTCACTGCAATAGGGGATAGAAAGGGAAAGATTCACAGTGCACGGAGACGTCTCGCTGCTAGAGGCTCCACTATCAACACTTTCCGTACAAAAAAAGCCTGTCAATGTTTACTCGAACTATGCCACAAATGACGTATAAAAACCTTTCAAAGCTATTTTACCTCTGACAGCAGCAACCCAACAGCAATCTTATTGGAACTAGAATACAGTTCACTGTGATTTTGACAGACTTGTCAGTGGCAGCAACCCAACAGGAACCTTATTGTAACTAGAATAAAGATCACTGTGATTTTGACAGTGAAGCAAATTCAGAGGAAAAATACCTTTGATTTTCGAAATGGCGAAAATGACCGAAGTTGTGCGCTAAACCTTTAGAGACACAAATTTTACTAGGCCATTTCTAGACGATTTTGTGCTCTATGGAAACAATGAATTTCGAAATTGTGGGGTGGCACCCCTAGTCTACAATACATAGATCGCAAGTGAATAGTAACTATTGTTCCGAGTGCAATGGCTGGCTGCAGTCCAGGATATGTAAGACAGTTTATTATTGTATGACCGAGATAGCTTTGAAAGCGAAGTACTCAGGCTAATATAAACATTGTTACGAAACTGGATACCATGCTCATTCTTTGGCCGTGGTTAATATTGTAAAGCAAGCCTCATTTATTGTACAGACAGAAGTTGAAGAAAAACAGTGAAAGGGGAGAATGTTTTAATTAAATGTCTGTTGCTGTATATTCAAGCAATGCTGCACCCATGAATTCAGCACATGATTCTAGACCCTCTAGCGTACAATATTTATGTCGGCTATCAAAAAAATACACTGCTGTTTCATAGAAAAATGCAATACCTACGCAGTCAAAATGTATGGAACAGCAAAAAAATTGCTGACGAAAAGTTTAAACGCAGGGGTTTCTGAATTATGTACTGATCCATAGTAACAGGTGGTGTGTCGATGTCCCTGCCACTCTGTATAATTGTTCCAAAATCATATACAAATGAATTCTTTCATTTACGAAATAAATCTCAAAAGTAATAAACAAACATCGTCAAGTATAATTAACACCAATTAATCAATGAACGGCAACTGTGTTACGGTAAGTCCTCAATTCAACTAAAAGAGCATGAGACTGAGAATTTCACGTCATGTTGAGTGTAGGTCACCAAGCCAAGACCTGATTTTGTCACAACATTTATCAATAGAGAGATTTCAGTAGAGAACGTCTCATGGACAAAAACAAACAGTTTTGTAAACGTTGCAATAAAGACTTATAAAATGCACGTTCTTTTTTATGTAAAACGATTCTAAAAATTGCTTAACTGCCGCGTCTGGTTGCCGAGTGTCTCAACCATCTTAGTGGTTTTAAAGACAAACTTCTTGGAACAAGACTACAATGTTAATTACGAAAATCTTCCTTTTCAGACTGTTGCGAATAAAAGTTTCAGAACTAGATCTAGATCTTCCAACAAAAAGATAAAAGGTGTGTTGTTAAATAAGTACTGAGCGAAATACTGAATAAACACTTATAAGTAGACATTGACATAAAAATTGACGCTAAAATCGACCGAAGCTCTGGCAAACACAAAAAAGACGCTACTCTTGATTTTGCTATTACACCTTATCACATAAACCTTAAGGTAAATTTTCCATCGAAATTTAGAATTAACGTCAATGCCAGCGAGTCTGTTCCTCTCAACAATGGTGCAGGCCAACACGTCACACATACTCTTCCATTGTTAGTGAACCTTATGCGTGCACAAATTTTATAATATGCCATTGTGTTAGTCATTGCTACGATCGTAAACGTCTTGTAAACGTAAAACTGCCATTTTATGCATGAGAACTTAGAAACATTGAGTTCAGATACATTGGAGTTGATTTGGAGCTTGTAAATTAATCTGGATTGCTGATTTAGCTTTGTTTGTGGATTAGGAAGATACTGTAGCTGAAGGAAGAAGGCTGAATCTTGTGGAACAAATACATAGGCTCGAACGCAAGCCTATAAAAGTTTAAAGAAATATTTAATTCTTTGATGTGTCATCTCGTCAGTCATTATCATGAATGCTTGTCACAGTTAACGAGGACTTTGCTTCGAAAAAAGACAGGCCAAACTCGCCACAAAATGATTTGCCGTTTCTTTTCGATGCTCTACACAAAGCAGTGACTACTTTTATTATGCATATTGAAACACTTGGTCTTACAGGGAATTCTAAGATAATGCAATACCTGACTGGCACAGAGGAAAATAACAGTAAAAACAATTGACATTTATAAGCAAAATGTTAATAAGTATGACACAAACACTGTAGCCACATCGAACTATTCTGCAAAATCGGCAAAATGTTGAATCGGTTTGCATAACAAAAGAGGACGTATGTAATGCTTTAATTAAGTTTCGTAATATCAGTTCAAGTACGTGAGTCATTTAGCTTGCTTGGATTGGATACGTTTCGACGACAAGCTTGTGTAAAAACTGTAGTCGTGACTATGACTAACGTCTCATCTACATTACTTCGTAATGCGGCCCATGTATTACAGGGAAACTCCATCAGTTAGGAAAACAATACACCGATGTGTCTTTTTGAAACCAGTCAGAAGAACCCAATTTAATTAGTACCAGTAGTACTTTTGGTCTTCCGACTACCGATAAACCTGCTGCGTATGAAACATTGGACACATTTGAATCGTTAGTGGTCAGTGGATCTTTAACAACTTAACAGTTTCTTATCTTTGTTCCTTTCTTCTATCTGCAGGCCAATTCCCGTATTAAAAACTAGTCGCGTTCTCATCTCAGCGACAATCAATGTCAAAAACCTGTCAAAAATGTAAATAAATTAAAGGTATTTTTGACAGATTTAGATCTGAGACTGAGATCAATCTGTGAACGTTCTTAAAATTACAAAAATTGCCCCTCGGATATTTAATAGTTTTCTTTTCATTCGTTTGATCAGAGGCAATAGGTAATGTCGTATCCTATAAACCATTTCTCCTGTCATTCGCTGAAATGCCTTCAGGGTCTTCTGCCCTTGAAGACTAAAATTTCTTTGGCACAAACACTTATTCTACTGAGGAGCTATTATACAAGCTTGAGCGCTTGCAAAACCTGTGGCCATGTTTCACACCTTCGCAAGGAACTCAAGTGGCTCCCAATCCGCCTTCGCAGGAACACTCGGATTTTATGTCTACTCTTCAACATCTTACACAACCCGTTTTATCCTACCTACCTGCGTGAGCGTTTTTCTTACGCTCGCTCTAGCGCCGCACCTTGTAGATCACACCCAAGATCTATATCCTTAAATCTCATCCTCATAAAACGAGCTACTATTCTTATTCCTTCTCTGTCCATGCTGTAAGATTGTGGAACTCACTTCCGCCTAGCATACGTGATTTAAAAACTATTTCTCTATTTAAACGTCGATTAAAAGAGCATTACCTTTCCTCTATACCGTGAGTATTTGTATATTATATATATAATTATGTTTATATATTTTTTGTATTATGTATTTATAGTATATTTTTATATTATTTTTTTGCGTTATATGTGTAGGTATATTTAATATTTTTGTTTTAGACTTTTTTCACACATTCATATTTTCTCTTCTTGTTCTCACACACTATAGGGTTGTTGCCTGGGTACAATAATAAAAATTATATTTAGTCCGTCAGTTAGATTATCGAAAAATAATGGACACATATTTTTTCTTTTGTCAATCAAACAAAAAATGACAAAGATAAAGCGCGTCAATATTTGGTCGTGACGTCACTTGCTTGCAAAAATGTCGCAAGCAAGTGACGTCACGCGGAACTTTAACGGGCGATATCTTCATAATTTTTTATATAATTGACAAAAGAAAAAATACGGGCTCAATATTTTTTGATAATCTAACTGACGAACTAATTAGATTTTTATAGGAAAATAGCCTATTGTCTACATTTCTTTTTTACTTCTCCTTTCGCAGGTCTGCTGGAAGAAATTTCTTAAGAAATAAGCAGTACCTTTGTACTCATATTATAATTATGTCATATCCCTATGTATTTTACTGTGTGTACATAAATAATAAAATAAATAAATAAATATAATAAACCAGTTGATTTGCTGAAGTCAATTCAATCAAGATGATACAGATATCCCAAAAAGTTTGCTTCATCTTTGACTTTACAAAATATCTCTTTATGACTATTGACTAAAGACAGTAAATATTTACGTTGTTATCTCTTCGTAGTCACATTCTAACTGAATGGTATCATCAAAACAATGCTCTCACAGATGCAGACAATACAACAAGAGATGTTTGAATGCAAACAGCAGCAACGTTGCGGCCTTTGCGGGTTACAACAATGTCACTCGTAATTGGGTAGGCAATTGGCTCATTAGATTTTGCTAAGCAAATACATTGAGCCAGGACGAAAGATTTTCTTGACAGGTTTTTTCTTAATTCTTTCTGGTGAGTCATATCTTGGTTATCATAACACGAGTATATATCCTGATCCTCAGTGGACGTTAAAAATATGTTTTCTAGAGCAAATATATGAGCACGTGCAAACTCTTTCCGCATTTCAAAGCTGACATCATAAGTCTTCCAAACTCTTTTATTAATCTCATAACAAACGGCTGTGACATTAACTTCGTCTTTAAAGTTTTGAATGTTTAAAGGTCCCAATATATCATGTCCCTTAACAAATGTAGCTGCTCTAGGAAGTGTCAGTACGATATTTTGCAGGCGTCTACTTAGCATATAGTACCGTTTCCGTCTTCCATTTTGTTACCACGTTGTCTTGTTAATTTTGTTCCTGTACCGTTGTTTGAGTTCACCGTATCTTCGTCTATTCACGTACTGAATATATTATGTTCATTATAGGAGTTAGGATCAGTTTTGTGAATGGCTGGTGGGTTTTTGTGTTAGTTTTTTGAGTTCGCGGAGATGTGGCTATTCTCCTTAATATCACTGTGGTTAAGGTTGAGTTGCGAATAGAAATAATGGTTTAATGATGGATGTTTTGGCTACTTTGGATTGAAACCGGACGTTATTTGTTATGACAAGTTGAAGAATGTTTAAGTTGATTGGAATTCTGCTATATAAAATGTTTCAAAACTCTTATTTGTATCGTATATTTGATTGAAACAAAGCAATTGTAATTCCTAGTCCGATGACTCAAGAAAGTTAAAAAAAAGGTAGAGGCGTCGTACCAATATTAAAGCCAGTAAACAAGTAGGAATTGAAGAAATGTCCCACAGGGAACCGACAACGGACCCTTGCGGCACCCTTCAATCAAAATGTATAAATCATTTGATTACTTAAATAATTGATATTACAAGTTCTAACCCTCGGATACAAAGTTCCGTAATTGATATTCCTTTATAGTCACCTACTTATAAGTAAATGAACCACAGCGGGTAACCGCATGTTAGTCACTGGTCGTACCGATGATCTTTATAACGTAAACATAGCAGCTATTAATCACGTCGATGTCGGTCATAAACCAACTGGCTAACAAGAATCGATTGTAACACATTTAAATATTCATAAAATTTTGAAATTAGTTCTCTCACTCAGTTGATACCACACGCTTAAGAAATGGCTGACTGACTATAGTAGTCAGACAAGTTCAAAAGAACACATAAGTAACGGAATCGTAGCCGCAACGTGCTTTCTCGGCAAACTATCAACTTTTAATTGAATGAATCAAAGGAATCTGATTAAAAGTACTTAAAATCAGTATCGATCAGGACAACAAAAATGTTGATAAGTGACGGAATAAATATCCTGTCACGTAGCAGGAGAAAAATCGATATACTTACATATAAAAACGAAATCCTCGTGATAAAAATATTAAAACACACACTGTTGACGGAGCTACACGGTTTAATAACACAATGCTGGTATAGTTTACACCGTTGTTCAACAAATAATGGGTTAAACTATTAACGTTTGTCTGATAATAGTTTAAAACCGACGCGGAGAAATGCGTCCTTCCTCCACGCGGTCCAGAGAGCGACTGATGACGTTCCGAGCGGTGCGCCGGTTGGTTCATACTGAGCAACAAAACGCCCTAACTTTGGAAGAAGTAGGTAAGCAAATATGTACAGTATCACTTACAATATAAAGTTTATTCTAGGCGGTGTTAACATCAAGTTGTTGCAGCTTTAGTTTCGCTCCACATGCACATTGTGTATGCCACGGTCGTACACACATTTCTTTGACTCAGGAGAAAAGACGAAAGGACATTGCGGCGTTCGACTTGTTTGTATTTGCCACGTAATTTAATAAATCAGAATGTGTTAAAAGTATTGAAATCATTTTGTAAAACTGTTTTTACTGTAACTTGATTGAACTTTAGTGTGAAGACGTAACTACCAGCTTTTCGATTTTGCACATTCTCTCATTTCTCTCCAAACATTTCTAGTGTAGTCTAGACAAGTTATTCTGTATTTTAAAAAAAATAGACGCAACGAATGGATTTCAGCGGTCAAAATTCAATTTCAATTTCAAAGATCTTGCTTTTTTATGTGTGGTTGGTCCCACATTTTCGTTTTTTGACACCGACTTCCGAAATTAAAGCTATTTTTCACATTGTAGTGTTTTTTTTTTTTTGGAAGTTGGTTGTTTTTTTATTTTTCATTTTTAAGTTGTACCTACCCCACACAAATTCCTATACATATACTTGCAAGATTAGACGTACCCCAATAACAACTTTGACTGAAATGAGGGCTTAATGTGGTGTACTGAACACATCTGCGTACCACTTTGAAGGGTACAGGCGTGATGTTATGTTGTGTGATTGCGTAAACAATGCATACATAAGCGATAGCAGCAATCGCGGTTGATTTACTGGCATTTATTGATGAATGCCGTTGTCTGTCTTCGAAAGTCATCATCAGATCTTTACGAAATTTAAATGGGATCATTTCGGAATAAACCTCTTTCGAACAAAAATACAAATCCGTCTATATATGACGGAGTTATACCCGAACATACATTAAAAAAAATATATATATAAACATCCGAATTAAGAACCTCTTCCTTTTTTTGAAGTCGGTTAAAAACTGTTTCTACTTTTTGGCTTCAGGCGCTACCGTTACCGAACATAGACACTTTGCTGGGCGACACCACCTTCCGGCTCGCTACTTGTCTGCGTCTGGGTGCCCCTTGTGTGGCTCCGCATCGCTGCCAATGCGGTGAAGGTGTCTAATGTCTAGGATACCATGGCTTAACCTGCAGTAAAAGCGCAGGCCGGATAGCACGGCACGCCAGCATCAATGATATCATCCGTCGTGCTCTTGTCACCACCGGGGTGCCAGCTGTTTTAGAAACCTATGGCTTGGCACGCGACGATGGGAAGAGACCAGACGGAATGACCATAATGCCTTGGACGGTAGGTAGGCCTTTGGTGTGGGATGCAACGTGGGTGGCAACCCTTGCGGCCATCCCATCTTCCAAGCACGGTGGGCTGTGCTGGGGTGGCTGCTGCAGGTGCGGAAAACCTCAAACGGCGCAAATACTCCAATCTCTCTGGAACTTATATGTTCGAGCCGTTTGGGGTTGAAACACTATGGTCATGGGGACCGAGTGCACACTTAGTATTTCGAGACATCGCCAAGCGGTTGGTCAACTATTCACGTGACCAGAGGGCTGGCCTATTTTTTGGCCAAAGAATCAGCATTGCCATACAACGTGGCAATGCTTGCAGCCTTTTGGGCATGTTTCCTATTGACAGCGATGCAGACGAATTTTTTGATGTCCTTTGATTATTTACCCTCCCTTTTATATACTTGTACAATTTACAATTGTACATATTATTATTTTAAAACTGTTAGATTTTTAAATTATGTAAATATGTCTATAAATAAATTTTACTGTAACTTGACTGAACTTTAGCGTGAAGACGTAACTAGCAGCTTTTAGATTTTCCACATTCTCTCATTTCTCTCCAAACATTGCTAGTTGTAGTCTAAACGATTTATTCTGTATTTCGAAAAACTAGACGCAACGAATAGATTTTATAATAGCCAAAATTCAATTACAATTTCAAAGATCTTGCTTTTTTAACAACATCTTTCAGAATTACTTTCTTTCTATTAATTATATATAAATTAGAATCAAGGCTTTCTTTAATCATTTTACTCGAATGTTAGCTCTATTTCAACTTCCATTGTAAACTATATTATTAGGTACAAAAATAAGTTGAATTTTTGGGATAGGTACTTGATATCCATCGATATTCCTACACCTAAACTAACGTTGTGGGTTTGAACGAACTGTTATCATCATATAGTTATATTTAATTTAAATAATCTTCAATAATTAAACATTCCAGTCTACTGACCGGAATGTTTTCAAACGTGTTTGTGAATTTCCACTACTACTGATATAAACATCATAATTATGAGGATTTCACGAAGGATAAGCGTACCTACAACAAAAACAACAACATACCCTCGTATAATTGTCTTATTACTAAACTACACAATGGATGCGGTTTCCTCTACCTTTCCGAGAAATCATTCCGAAAGCTCTATGTGTTTAATACATTATTATTTCACAAAGATATAGCATATACATCACAATGTTTTGACATGGCGCAACATAAGTATATGGCACCCGAGCGAATGACATGATCTGACTAATGTCTGAACTTTGAAAGAGACTTGGACCCCTGAGTTTGTTTCATATAGGAAATATCGACACCATGTAGCTTATTATTTTTTTTAATATGACTAGAAAGTTCCGATATCTTATTAACAGCATTTGATTTATTTTAATTTTAAAGTAAGGGCGGCTCTTTAGCTTAGTTACAAATAAAGCTGATAAAATCCAAGGCCAGGTTTCTTTAAAAATATATCTACCTAAGGGAAAACCTGGGGTACCCTATGTGGCACGATGAACATGTGGACCAGTGCGCTGAATAGTTTTCTACATGAACGGAGCTCTGCGCACGCACCGACTCAATGCTCGCCCAAGTGGAAGACTGCTGTGACCAGGGCTTCTTTAGGGTCCATAATGTGGAAAAATTTCTATTGTAGTTAATTATTGACTGCGATTTAGTGGGTAGAGTAATTTACGGCATCATGGAGACAATGTCTATTGAAAAGTTTATTTAAATAGGGCTCTTCGCGCACGGGTCCATCGATCAGGTTAAGCTACGCTTGCTATGGTGGATCCGTCGATAGGTGGCTATTTTTACATACCGAGAACCCTTCGCGCCTCGGAAAGCACCGGTCGCTTTTTCCTAGCCGAGTACTCTGAGAAGCAACACCGAAAATTTCAGAGGTCAAAGTCTCTTTTAAAGTTCATAGTATTATTTATACCTATTTTACATTGTAATGGTCAGATCATCATATGATGACCATGTAGGTTAATGCTATACGTAGCTTTTGCTTATACATATATTAATTACCTTTCCCATACCTACCAGTATGGTCGCTCTTAATGGGCCTAATTAGAAGACTAATAGTCACCCAAAAGGCAGTTGGCTATGCCTGTAGTTTCCCTAAGTTATCGAATCAGAAATGTTCGATCGATCCGTAGGAAAACCAAGGTAACCGATGTCGGTTACCTTGGTTTTCCTAGCCCAGAGAATTGCCAAACTAAAGTGACAATGGGCAGGCACATTCATTGCTCACAGAACAGATGACCTATGAAGTCGAAGGTTCTGGAGTCGCGACCGCGTACCGGATAATTTAACGTAGCGTTGGAAAGCCTCCTACAAGGTGGACCGATGACCAGGTGAAAGCTGCACGAATCCGCTGGATGCGAGAAGCACAGAACCGGTCAAAGTGGCGATGCTTGGGGGAGGTATATGTCCAGCAGTGAACGTCAATCGATTGAAATGATAATGATGATACCCAGTAAACTTTATAGACTACGACTTTAAATGAAACTTGTTTGAACAGGACCTACCCCGCAACACAGAGCAGAGCCGCATTGACACGGCGCATCAATACTACATGTCCATGGAAAGTAGGGACATGCACGACCAGATGGCCGACGTGCAAGTGTTCCACGCGTGTGCCAGGCTGTAGGACATCATGTTCACTGTGAGTATGGTCGATATTGACAGCGCAGAGTTACATAGCCACGGCAGTCCGTAAGTTCGTAGAGAGAAGGGACATGCACGACCAGATGGCCAACGTGCAAGTTTTCCACGCGTCCACGCGTGTGGAAGACATATATAAGACATTATGTTCACTGTGAGTATGGTCGCTACTGACAGCACAGAGTTACATAGACACGGCGTAGATACTACATGTACGTAGCGAGATACATGCACGACCAGATGCAGACCGATGTGGCAGAGCCGCTACTGACCATCGGGGTGTAAGTACTTACCATCGGGGTGTAAGTACTTACCATCGGGGTCTAAGTACTTACCATCGGGGTCTCGGCTGTCAATCATGGATCTTTGACAGTCGTTACGGGTAGTTAGAAACCCGAAAATCTTACAACCAGTCTTAGCAAGAGTACAGTATTATCCAGTCATTGGGTTGTGGAGGTAAGATAGGTAGTCGCTCCATGTAAAATAGTGGTATTCAGCTGCACCCGGTTAGACTGGAAACCGACCCCCATAGAGTTGGGAAAAGGCTCGACAGATGATGAATTTATTTTTAAACTGAAGACAATTTGGAGATAACGACAATTAGGCATTATCTCTAGGAAGCTATGGAGGTGTGTTAGATAAGTTATAGGTTTATGAAAGCTGAAGAATTAAAGGGCAAGCTAGCACCAGAAAAAAAAACAGGAATTCTAAAACTGAGTTGATATTAATTCCTGTGACCAACCCGCACTGGGCCCGCGTGGTAGATTACAGCCCATTCCTTCTCCAAGAGAGAAGGAACAACCTGCTAACTGGGCTAATTTTGATAACGTAACGAAAGCGATGCGATGATAATATTCATCCGTAGTCAAACTAATACCATGTTACAATAAAATTGAAAGAAAACATGGGCATCCTATTTTAACACTGGGAGGTTCCTTGGGAGGTCCAAACTCGGGAAGAAAAATTTAGACAGAAGGGTAACGTAGCTAATGTACCCAGTGGGCTTCATATGGGCGTTGAACCAAGTAAACGTTGATCATGATGTTATGTATACCTAGGTTAAAAAAGACTGCCTTTTCGCCATGAGACGACTCAATAATGAAGAGACCTTTGTAATAAACAACTATGATATTCAAATTGTCTATTTCTTGATCTACATTTAGTTTTTTATCTATTTTGATTTCGTCAATAATCACAATATTAATGCGGTATTTTCTTTCTAACCAAACTAACTTTTTCTTTATATTGATTTATAATAATTATTATTATTAATAGGGGTTAAAGTATGAAATTGCCGTTTTATTGTAATAGGTACTTCGAATTGACATAGAACCTTCATGGTTTGAGATTTTTGAGTGAAAGTTTTTTCACATGGTACCTATGAAGTTCTTCTTTTAAAAAATGTGCAACAATTGATTATGGACTTTCAGTTGTTTTTTTTATTCAGCTTAGACAAGAAAGATGGATACTTCGAAAATTCGAGTTATTTTTGAATACGAGTTCCGACGCGGAACTAACGCGGCAGAAATAGCTCGCAATATCAATGTTGCGTTTGGAGAGGGGACTGCTAATGAACGCACCGTGCGATTTTGGTTTAAACGCTTTGGTGATGGAAACTTTGATTTGAAGAACGAACCACGTGGAAGACCGCCCACACAGGTGAATAACAATGAATTGAAAGAGATGGTGGAAGCCGATCCGAGCCAAACTACCCAGGAATTAGCGGCATGGTTTAACGTTACCTTACCAACAATATTTACTCATTTGCGTCAAATCAATAAAATAAAAAATATAAGAAATGGGTGCCTCATGATTTGACTGATCTGCAGAAAGAAACGCGTGTTGAAACTTGTGTTGCCTTGTTGAATCGATACAGAAATGAAGGAATATTGGATCGAATTATGACATGTGATGAAAAGTGGATTCTTTACGATAACCGTAAGCGAAAAATGTAATGGCTGACCCCAGGTCAAACGCCGCAGCAGTGTCCTAAAGTAAAGCTTACCAATAAAAAGGTAATGGTAACTGTTTGGTGATCTCAGCATGGTGTTATTCACTATAGCTTTCTTCGATCTGGTCAAGCAATAACGGCAGATGTGTGCCGAACTCCGAACAATGATAGCAAAACTAGCAGTGAAACAGCCCCGACTCATGAATCGATCTTCACCATTATTGCTCCATGATAACGCGAGACCTCATACAGCACAAGAAACCGTTTTAACTCTACAGGAACTGCAATTAGAAACCTTTCGTCACCCTCCGTATTCGCCAGACCTTGCTCCAACGGACTACCATTTTTTTTCGTGATTTGGACAATTTTCGACGTGATAAAAAGTTTGCTTCTCAGGAGGAAGTACAAAATGCTTTCACACAGTTTATCGAATCTAGATCACGAGAGTTCTATCGCAAAGGCATAAATGACCTTCCTATTAGAATCAGAATCAGAATCAGAATTATTTATTTGTGAAACATAGGTGAAGAACATATATACATTAATTATACATTAATTCGATGGCAGCAATGTATAGATATTAATGGTAATTATTTTGATTAAATAAATATGTTAAATTAAAAAAAAAAAACAATTTCAATTTTTCAGTACAAATCGGCAATTTCATACTTTAACCCCTAATATTTTTGACAGTCGTTACGGGTTGACAGAAGCCCGGAAAATCTGACAACCAGTCTTACCGAGGGGTATCGTATTACCCAGTAACTGGGTTGTGGGACAATTATTATTTATTTCTGCTTGAGTATAGTTTCAATGTTTATATTGGCGTATGCTACCTGAAATATGGCAAATAATTTAATGTTTTGTATTTTGTAATGTTAATTACTTACTAGGTATTGTATCTATACAATACCTAGAACTTGATTCTAATCAAGTTCTTCTAACTGAACATGCAGCAGTGATGCTGGGGAGATTGTTGCGCCATCGCCACTTCTTCCCAGTGAAAGGACTAGGAAGTGGTGAAGGGTGGGCTTTGTGGGGGACTGTCTTATCTAATGTTGACGTTCAAAAAGTGCTGTTTCTCAGCCTAGTTTCAATAAATGACTTTTGATTTGATTTTATTCAATGTTAAACACTGCATTAACTTTTTTCACTCTTACTGTCATTCTGTTTCTGATTTAAAACTTGCACTGTCCGAATACTTCACGTGGATTGTTTATCTTTGGTGTCTGCAATGGAAAGTATTAAGATTAAAAAGTATGTATACAATGTGGAGACGTGTCATACGACAAATAAATGAAAACACTGACAATTCTAAATAGGGCTGATTTTTCCAACGCTAGATAATTTTATCCGAGCACTAATTTTGATTTTTTGACCGTTCTTCCATACAAAATCTATCAGACGTCAATTTTATTCCACGAATAAAAATTATCTGTCTATTGAGAAATCGGCCCTTATTAGCATAATATTGAAACTATCCAATAAATCCCAGCATCAAAATTGAAAACGTGTTTTTTTCAAACAAACTAAATACCTACTAGTGATAGGCCGACTATGGGTTTTGCGAATCTTTGACTAGCTATACTAACTAAAATATTTGATATATTTGATTTAAGTTGTGTATGCAGACTAGGAACGTCATTAGATATAATCAGCCTATAATATTCCCACTGCTGGGACACAGGCCTTCTCTCTGTGAGAGTGAGTATGCCATAATACACTACGCGGGCCCAGTGCGGGTTGGCGGATGTCACATGTCTTTGAATTTTTGGTTCTAGAACATACCGGTTTTGTCACGATATTTTCCGTCGCCGTTTTAAGAGCAGTGATGATGAAAAACTCGTAAGCCATTACCACTGGGCTACCACTGCTCTCATTCATACAGACATTGCGAGGCATGTGCTTCGAATGGTTAAACCACGCATAGGTATAACGGAAGCCTCAGGCTGAGGCATTTGACATATAAAAAAAATCACTTACGGCGCATACCTCGCTCTGTCTGGATGCACCTTTAGATATATGAGTTTAATTTATAGTCGTATTGTCGTATCCATCTTGTATAAATATATTAGTTAAAAAAAATGGGCTATCAACCGATCTCCAACAAGAACAAGTCGTGTCGTGTAGGTACCTGTGCCCTAAGTAGAGTGACGAGACAGGTTTTGTCAACTTTTACAACAAGTCCCTTCCCCATACTACTTTCATTTCATCACCAAAAAAATGTTGTTTATCTAACTTTATGGTTGTGAATACCACCGTTAGTTTATAATCTATCTGATTACTGAGAAATACGTGCACTGATTGGACAGGTCCACTCAATCTGCGTGGTTCTTTCCTCAAAAGACAATTTCAGACACTAATCTACATGGTCTTCACATGATCTGACCAAGATTATGTCTGGACTTTAAAAGAGACTGTGACCTCTAAGTTTGTTAAGGCCTTTCTTCTCAGAGTAGTCAGATAGGAAATGCCGACCTCATCTAGTTTGAAAAAATATAATTGACGTGTAAAAGTGTTTGTACAAACATTTACTTGCTACTTACAGAAATATAATCATTTATCACATATCTCGCGAGATTGTAAGCTGTCGATAAATTCTGAACTGTACCATACTGCTTACAATAGAACGTATTCATTTTCGTTACTATAATCTATCCATGTGAAACCGTCAAATTGTGAACCGTCCCTGATTTGTCTGTCCTGGCGGTAGACGAATTGAACGCAATAACTAAGCTAGGGCACCCCGATGAAATGGTCGCAGTTACTTAGAAAGAAAGAAAATGCATTTATTTGCGGCAAACATGACGCATGAAAAAAAGGACATCAACACACAAAAAAAACAAGTTGGGGGTAAACATGCGTCACATTCACGCTCAGCATAATGTTAAGACCCTACACGAGACAGAGCCCAAGCGCTGGTTTTCAGCGGCAGCCGCCGTTGACGTGATTTAATTGTGTAACGCACAATCAGTAGCCATCGCTTTAATTTTGACAGTTCAACGAGCTGTGAGCTCGAGCTTCAGTGTGTCGCACAAGCGTGCATTCGAACTATGGTGAGTCGCAGTACAATTTTGTCGCACAAGTGTTATTCGCACATCCATTTGTCGAGCTCACGTAGTACACTCAACATTATTGGGTTATTAACGTTGTTGAGCAGACACATTTTTCGAACATATTATGAAGCAATTGATTAACAATATCCATAGAAATGTAAAAAACAGAAGAAGTGGCAAGGGGGCGTATCTGTGTCGTCGCGGCATGGCCAAAATGACTATGCACTAGGCGAATGGCCGTCTCCGCGAACTAGTGCGCTTTCGACCGTGATCGTGATAAAATAAAAGAATGCCGTGTTGTTCAGTTGTTTCTTGTAAAAACCGAAGCCAAAATCAATACTTTGTAAATCATGGAATCACTTACCATAAGTAATATAAATATAAGTATTTTACTATATTTGTCTTTAAAATCATGGAAAACAACAAATAGTAAAATATTTCTTGCTTTTACTACGTTAATTTGGTTTTCAAATATAGCAGCAACTGTACTATTTTCGCAGTAAATAAATTGCTCCTTAACCACTACTTAAGTATGTCGCTAAGTGACTAGACAAGCAATGTAAAAATCACAAAACGATACTTTATTTATGCGGTGCATCGCATGGTACGGCCGCTGCTTCTTGCGGCTAGTTAGTGATGTAGCTGTGCAGATCCACTAACGTAGGCTATCGAAAATAATGTCGATTACCCAAAGAATATATAGTTAATTTTACATTTGTCAACCGTTTTAACCAGGTGGGAAGACCTAAAAAGATGACGTTAACATCCGGTTGGAAGACCCTTGAGAATATGTAAAATAATGTTTAAATTTTTTTATTTACTTGAATATTTTTTATTGATTTATTTATAATACAATATTTTCTGGACATATTGGTTTTTATTTATTTTATTTTCAGAACCCCAAATTTTTTTTAGTACAATAATAAATGGGAGAATCGATAACTTTCCGATTTAGTCAATCACTAGCGTATAAGTAAAATAATTGGCTTTTGCACAGCACAACGATAGCGACAGATGTTTTTGTGTAAGTAAGTTGTACGTTGCATGGTAAATGCACGCTGTGTTTTTGTCGAATTAAGGTTTATAATATTGATTGTGTAGTACGTTCTGATTTTTGAATTGCAAGTGTGTGCGCGACTCTGTATCTATTGCTTTTACTGAACTACATGTGTAGTAGTGGCGCTGTAGTGGGGTCGTTTTAGCGACATGGAGTTCTGATACATTTTCAACGACCGGGGCATATCTCCTTCATTCCTATATCTATGGCAACATCCTTGGAAATGATTCAGATTGAGATTGATAGTGTGTTACTCAATTTTAGGTGTAGGTGTGGTAGGTGGTGATTATAAACTATCGAAAAATAATGCGCTAAATTGTACTTAAATGGTTTGTTGCTGTTCACAATTTCTCGATAGTTCATAATCTCGCGCGAGGTAGATTATATACTAACGATCCATAATTATACGGTGACATAATAGCAGTGGTGGCCCAGTGGTAACGGCGGCGACTTACGAGCTGTAGGTCGTAGGTTCGAACCCGGACAGGCGCTTTCTTTGTGTAAATTATTTCATCACCACTGCTCTCAAAACGGTGAAGGAAAACATCGTGAGGAAACCAACATGTCCTAGTTCGAACCAAAAATTCGAAGACATGTGACATAATTATCTACCAATCCGCACTGGGCCCGCGTGGTAAATTACGGCCCAGTCCCTCTCGCAGAGAGGCCTGTGTTCCAGCAGTGGGAACGTCATAATAATAAACTTCTAAACTAATATTATAAAGCTGAAGAGTTTGTTTGTTTGGTTGAATGTGCTAATCTCAGGAACTACTGGTTCGAATTTAAAAAATATTTTTGTATTGGATAGTAATGTACTATCCAACAAGGAATTGGGAATTGAGGAAAGCTTTAGGCTATATAACATCATGCTGCGACCAATAGGAGCGGAGCATCAATGGAAAATGTTGCAAAAACTTTTGCGTAACTTAAAGTTACACAAAAATCATGTATGATGGAATTGTTCCTCTTTAAAAGTTCCAAAAAAAAATCTGCGACAGCATGTGTCTATCTTTTAAGATTGACTCACTATAACCTTTTTTATGATAATCAAATTTCTTCGAAATTAATGCATTATTTGCGAAGGTGTTTTAGCAACATGATATTAATCCTTATCCAAATAAATACGTTATTCATCACAAGTATTTAGTTGTGAACCAAATTGCCCTTGACATCACTTTATACTTCGTCAAGTCGGAAAACCCTGAAAAGCAGAGGCAGGTCCCTTCTTATAAGGAAATCAACAACATGGACCGATAGGTTTTCGAACACCGAGCTTTTTGGTGACTAGAAAACTCTGACTAAACTAAATCTTTCTATACTTATAATAAAGCTGAAGAGTTTGTTTCTTTGTTTGAACGCACTAATCTCTGGAACTACCAGTCGGATTTGCGTTTGATAGCCCAATTCTTGAGGGAGGCTATAGGCTACTTAACATCACGCAAGGACGCTTAGGAGCCGTGCAAAAAGAAATAAAGTCACAAAGAACGCTTCGCGAAAACGAAGTGATAGGGCGTGCAGGCCATGCGCGATGGGGACAAGACATTCAGGTGGACGGAGTCGCAGGCAGAAGCTAATCGCCAAATAAAAATAGGATTAAGTACTATTGAAAAAGGGTTCCCTATCCATTAGCATAAAATTGTAAGACCGAATATAACTTGGCATACTTTTGTTTCTCCTAATTATATTTACGCAACAGCTTACGTAAAATTGTTTTAAGCATAATTTCTGTAATCATAAAAATGATTAAGCATAATATTCTAAAGCATAAATTTATTTACGCATATTAAAACATATTTTTATAGGCATAACAAATAAGCATAATGGCGCCGATTCCCTTGTTCACAAGCTAAACTAAATTTAAGTTCAACGCATCTTTTTCTTTCTATTTCATTAAGATAAGGACGGAAGATAAATATTAGTTTAGTCCTGTCAAATTAGTCAGCGCCTGACGTAAATTGACGTATTTTTAATAGCCATGTTTTTAATCACGTCTAAACTGTCTATGGAGGATCTTAATTTGACAGGAACTACTGGTTCGAATGTAAAAAATATTTTTGTATTGGATAGTAATGTACTATCCAACAAGGAATTGGGAATTGAGGAAAGCTTTAGGCTATATAACATCATGCTGCGACCAATAGGAGCGGAGCATCAATGGAAAATGTTGCAAAAACTTTTGCGTAACTTAAAGTTACACAAAAATCATGTATGATGGAATTGTTCCTCTTTAAAAGTTCCAAAAAAAAATCTGCGACAGCATGTGTCTATCTTTTAAGATTGACTCACTATAACCTTTTTTATGATAATCAAATTTCTTCGAAATTAATGCATTATTTGCGAAGGTGTTTTAGCAACATGATATTAATCCTTATCCAAATAAATACGTTATTCATCACAAGTATTTAGTTGTGAACCAAATTGCCCTTGACATCACTTTATACTTCGTCAAGTCGGAAAACCCTGAAAAGCAGAGGCAGGTCCCTTCTTATAAGGAAATCAACAACATGGACCGATAGGTTTTCGAACACCGAGCTTTTTGGTGACTAGAAAACTCTGACTAAACTAAATCTTTCTATACTTATAATAAAGCTGAAGAGTTTGTTTCTTTGTTTGAACGCACTAATCTCTGGAACTACCAGTCGGATTTGCGTTTGATAGCCCAATTCTTGAGGGAGGCTATAGGCTACTTAACATCACGCAAGGACGCTTAGGAGCCGTGCAAAAAGAAATAAAGTCACAAAGAACGCTTCGCGAAAACGAAGTGATAGGGCGTGCAGGCCATGCGCGATGGGGACAAGACATTCAGGTGGACGGAGTCGCAGGCAGAAGCTAATCGCCAAATAAAAATAGGATTAAGTACTATTGAAAAAGGGTTCCCTATCCATTAGCATAAAATTGTAAGACCGAATATAACTTGGCATACTTTTGTTTCTCCTAATTATATTTACGCAACAGCTTACGTAAAATTGTTTTAAGCATAATTTCTGTAATCATAAAAATGATTAAGCATAATATTCTAAAGCATAAATTTATTTACGCATATTAAAACATATTTTTATAGGCATAACAAATAAGCATAATGGCGCCGATTCCCTTGTTCACAAGCTAAACTAAATTTAAGTTCAACGCATCTTTTTCTTTCTATTTCATTAAGATAAGGACGGAAGATAAATATTAGTTTAGTCCTGTCAAATTAGTCAGCGCCTGACGTAAATTGACGTATTTTTAATAGCCATGTTTTTAATCACGTCTAAACTGTCTATGGAGGATCTTAATTTGACAGGACTAAACTAATATTTTATCTTCTGTCCTTTTCTTAATGAAATAGAAAGAAACGGATGCACTGAACTTAAATTTAGTTTAGTTTGTGAACAAGAGAATCGGCGCCAATAATTAACTCCTAAAATGTTAACCACTAATACACATTTTTATACAATATTGCTCTAATAAAATTTGTAGGCACTTTACATTGCAGGCAGAATAAATCATTTTTTATTTTTCTAAGTGGACAGTGGTGTCATGAAACTATTGTGTCACTAAGTGTATTATTACAAAGTTGTAATTTAATCCTTTAAAAAAAATTCTAAATTCTGTATCGAATAAATAAATATCAAGAAACATCATAATGTTATAACCTCATCTAACCCAAACCACAGCCCACAACACCAACAATAGAGGGGATCTGGAGCTCGGCGGCCGCCGCTTAATGGTCACTGTTCTAACCTAACCTAACCCATATGATTCAAAAACAGTAGTAAATATTAGGAAACATCATTCTTTATAACCTCATCTAACCCAAATGATTCACCAACAACAGAAGGGATCTGGCGCTCGGCGGCCGCAGCCGCGGCACGCTCTCTTCGCTCGCTCGCCTTCGCGCGGTTCTAACCTAACCTAACCCATATGATTCAATAACAGTAGTAAATAACAGGAAACATCATACCTAATAAATATGCCTAAATACTATTATGTTAATAGTCATTAGGCCTAGTAACATTATGCGAATTAAATTTATGCCAAAACAAATTAGCCTTCAAGATAATTAAGCCAAAATAAACTATATGCCAAAAAAAATATGGCAAAGTATTATTATGGCAAAACAAATTATACCAACATCGTTATGCCAAAGTATATAAGGAAAAAGATTATTATGCGAAAAGAAAGGATCCCCTGAAAAAGCACCCCCTTTTTTTTAATTTTGCCGCACATTAGGAATTATTACTCCTGTATCGTGGGTGCGTTCACAAACATTTAAACTCATATACACAAACAGCCAGACCCGGAACAACTACCTGTAGGCAATACAAATTTGTTCCGTGCGGGAATCGAACCCGCGACACGCAGCGCAGCAGTTGAACGCTCAGCCACTGCGCCAACCGTGTCGTCAATTATTTGTGACTTTCTCGGTTTGGATTACATAGAAAGAAAAAAGAAAGAAAGAAAAAACATTTATCTAGCACAGACTAAAACACACAGAATACACCAGATACATACATCAGATAACAACTAATGAAAAAACAAATAGAAAGTATAAAGACCGATGTACAAAGTTAGCAGGTAAGTGTGCCTCACGGCTGCACCAAAAAGGCCCAGTTCAGCATAAATGCCAGACAATAGTGCCTGACGCTGGTTTTCAACTGATCCTGATGCGTGAGGTGACGGATGTAAATCAGTTTTACACTGCAACGTGACGTACTTAAATAAGATAAATATGTGTCAGATAAAACGACCTAACCATTATGTACATAAATAGTGTGAGTTGAGTAATATTGCAAAAATAAACCAAAAAATACTGACAAAAGTAATGAGACGGCCGCGCGATAGACCTTTGTAAATAAACAAATTCTTCGAAACGACTCAGAACAACATAAACTGGTTTTAAGCGACGCCTGACTTCCACGTTCCAACACATTGTCATAATTAATTAATCCCTGCATTTCATCACACAATACGCTGCAAACAGCCGAGCGGACTATCCTTCTTTTTTTTTTTTTTCTTTTTTTTTATATAACGTTGCCCCACACTAGGAATTTCTCCTGTATCGTGGGTGCGTTTACAAACATTTAAACTCACATACACAAACAGACAGACCCGGAACAACTACCTGTAGGCAATACAAATATTTGTTCCGTGCGGGAATCGAACCCGCGACACGCAGCGCAGCTCCGCAGCAGTCGATCGCGCAGCCACTGCACCAACCGTGTCGTCATTTACGGACAGTTTGCAACTTGTGTACCTATATTGAAATTGTCTTAGCTATGGTTGGTATTCTCATGGAGGTAGGCAGAAGCTATACAACGCCACCGCCTACAATCCTTACATACTCCTATTGCTTCGTTTATGTTCATGATACATCTTTCTCGGTTGGATTAATGACCACAAAACAGCTTCCTTAATAAGGAAAACACTACTAACTCCATAGATTGAATTCGTGTCGCTACACGTTTTGATGCACTGATAAAAAAGTATTTAAATATTGCACCACTGATAAATACCTAGGTCATTATCAGTAATCTATCATCGTAATGAAAAAATGATTGTGCCATTGATAAATACTTAGTAACTTACCTATGTTAAGGATTTAACTTTACTGATATAAACACTAGCTATAGCCCGCAATTTCACTTGCAAATTCGCATTTTTGGGGAAATTAAAGTACTTTATACAATCGGAAAATGTGCGGAATATGTGCCTACCAAATTCGTTCAGCCATATCTATGCTTGATTGAGTACCTATTTCACATTTAACATTACTTTTCTCACACGCTTTTATTTCGTTGGTACCTAATAATGGTGTTTTTCTTATCAGGTTTAAATCATTTTTAACTTTTTAGTTCTTTTTATTACCAAGTAATAAAAGCTTGTTTTTAATTTATTTTTTTTCCTTTAATTTTGTTTTGACTTTTTAGTATTATTGATGCGAGATTGACTACGGCGTAGTTCGTAGCGCGTAGAAGTATTTTTCCTTTAATGAACAAATGAAATTATTTTCCCAAAGATAGGGTCGCATATTCACGTCCACCAAACCACCACCACTCACCACCCATCAAAAACCGTCCACCCATCAAGACGAATCAAACTCGACGCGGTTGTGTCGTTTAATTACCGAGTTCCTATGGCCACCTTCCAGCTCCATCATCAGACCCTGGTTACCATCTAGCACCAAAGTACTCGTCAAGACGGATCAAACGAGTCCAAACTCGATGGGGTTGTGTCGTTTAACTACCGAGTTCCTATGGCCACCTTCTGGTTCCATCATCAGATCAGCTCCATGTTATAATAATTTTACATTGTCGTTCGATTTACACATGCATGCAAAACTTCAGCTCAATCGGTAACCGGGAAGTGGATCAAATTTAACTTGCAAGATTTGTTTACAGACAAACATTGGGACAGGTGAAACTAAAAGCTTGTAAAAATCACGTTCTTCCATACAAACTTCATCATTTCAGGCGAAAGACGTCCACTGCTGGACATAGGCCTCCCCCAAGCAACGCTACTTCGACCGGTTCTGTGCTTCTCGCATCCAGCGGAATCCTACGGCCCTCTCCAGATCATCGGTCCACCTTATGGGTAGGTCACATTCCTTGCAGAACAGATGGCTGATGGGGCCGAAAGTTTCTGGAGTGGCGACCGAGTATCGAAAGACGTAGCATTGAAAAGCCTCCTTAAATCAAAATCCTTCCTTAGCTTACTTTTACTATACAAGCTGTTGTTTTGCATCCTCGTCAAATTTCAGGATTTATGAAATATTCAAATAAAATTACGATCCCTGATAAATAATGAATACACACTTGTTTTTTTTAGTTATAACAGTATTTCAGAATACACCACTTACAAATAACAGAATCGCGTTATGGTATCGTATAAGCGGCCGCGTGTTTATGTGTATTTAAAAGGGCAGTTACAGTGCGGTCTCACACAGGCCGCGTTTTAAAATGCGTGTCCCACACAAGCCGATTTCCGAAAATTAGAAAAAAAAATACCTACTTATTTTATTATTGATTCGTGTCGAGAATCAGTAGCATAGTTACCTCCTTGAATTTGACGAGGATGCAAAACTACACCTTGGATAAGGAACTTTTGTACAAAATTTCAAGTTTCTATTCTATTTTTCTCTAAAGCAATGGTGCTAATGTCGAAAATTCTGCCAATGTTAGATGCAAGACCCAGCGGTTTAGGCTGTGCGTTGTCTGTCAGTGTGTTATCAACGCACAGCCGAAAATCTAAACTGTATTGTCTAAGTTCTAAGGCCCGCTTGCACTACTAATCACTAAATATGTTTAGCATTCAATGCGTTTAGTGATATGTGAAGAAGCTAAGAATTACACGAATGCGGCTAATTTCAAAAGCGTTCTTTCCTACCTTACAGTTCGGTCAACGAAAGAACGCGTTCTTGACACCTGACAGTTTTAGTCAAACGATTACGTGTTTTGCGAATTTGATCTTTATTAGCTACATGAATTTTTACACTGACAGGTGTCAGAACCGCATTCTCTCGACGGCCCAACATTTTTGTTAATATTTGATCACTGATCTATGACAATCGATCTAGTACTCTATAGCTTTGATTCCTAATCTTTTTATCTTTTATCAGCTAGTACGTGACTGTTTAATACCTGCTGATCCGGTTTGGCAGGATCAATTATTCATGTCTTATCAGTAAGTACACATTATCGGGCTAAGTTCGTTTTTTTTGTGACCAGCTTGGACTGCGACTTGGTTTTCCTTAATTTATAACATCAATAGTGATGAGAAGGGACGAAACGCATGTGACTAAAAGAGTGATGAATATACATGTTGATGGATGGAGAGGGAGAGGAAGGCCGAAGAAAAGATAGATGGATTGTGTGAGGAATGATATGAAAGAGAAGGGAGTGAATGACAGCGTGACGGTTGACAGGGGAGAATGGAAGAAGAAAACGTGTGGCGCCGACCCCAAGTAACATGGGATAAGGGCAGTCAGATGATCTCGAAACTATTAGTTTACTAGTATTAGTTATTAGTGTAAAATTACAAGTCCTAATATTTTTTGTTTCTCAAAAACAGGTACTGGACTAATAACTAATAGTAGCAGACTAATAAAAAATATTAGGCGGGCTTGGCTAAATACACATATTACCCATGATATACTTATTAAAAAAAATACGGAAAAAGTTCCCGCCACTTTTGTACGAGTATTCGTTTGATTTTGTCGTTTGCACATTGGCGGTAATAGCGGGTTGTTTTATTTATAGTAAATTATTTAATTAAATTCAATTTACAGCTCGACATACACTCGTCTTTGAACTAACATGCATATCAGCTACTGCGTGGTACTGTGCTCCCGTACCCATAACGAATTATTTTAGTTGCTCTACACTGGTAGAGCAACTAAAATGATTAGTTTCGGTGAAAAAGCTTGTTTTATTTCGGTTAGCCGTTGGAAACTAGGCCCGATAACAGCCATCAGGCTTTCCATTTTTATGCTCGTTAAAGGAAACCTTTCATTAAACTGGAATGTGGCTTCGAATATTTCGTAAGTGTTGTGTTGATTAAAAAGACTCGACGACGGCGAATTATTATTGTATCTATCTCCTTCACTGTTGGAAGTGTCCGAATCTGACCACATTTTATAAAAGGAGATGTTTCATTTTTGGCTAGCACTTGTACAATATATCATAAAACGGGGAAAAATTCCCTGAGCTTAGGAAAAATATTAATCTGTGCATTTGAGAATAACCCTTTGTGTACAAACAAATTAAAGTTTTTCAATTATTGCCATTTTTATCGTTACGGCCAATATGGCGGCGTCCTGACAGCAAACATGCGGTCTGAAACCAGAATGGACCTGAAATGAGTGTGAAACCGTAAATACAAAAACATTAAATATAATTATAAAAAGGTATCACTTATTATTAATTCATCTATTACACCTATTTCTAATGTGTTATTAATGGACACATGTAAAAAAAAAATATTAATATAATATTTTGATAATAATATTCTAGTTCGATTAATCACCTACTTGGCCAGTGTACATACTTCGGAACGTTTTATTTTGACATACACTGTCTGTCAATGTCATGGGACTGACTGTCAACCAGTCTCGTCTCGTGCGCTGCGTTTGCGTGTTCGTTTCGTGGCTTTCAGTGTTATTTTGCGTTTTTCTCTACGACTTCCCATATTTACTTGTAGTTAGTAGAGCTTAACAATGACGCAAAAACATAAAGTATCCCGTTTTAGGTTATAATGACATTAACGTCATTGTCATCTGTCATTGACTCAATATGTCTCCATTTTACTCACAACAAATGTCAAACATTTTCAATTTTAATTTTGTACTAAATTAATTCTATAAATCATTGCCTATTATATGTGTATAGATATATTTCACAGATTTTCTGAAATGTACACGTCCTAGCCAAAGCTCCATACAAAAATGAAACGTCTCCTTTGTTTGGTAAATAATCTAATAGTTTTGGCTAATATTTTTTCAAGCCTTCTGAGACTAATAGCTTTATCAGTGTACTTTACAAGAGTATTTAATAACATATTTTTTTATGAAACTAAATTGAATTTACTCCGGTAATTTTAGCTAATGTTTATTAGTTGGCAACAGGGCCCTATTTCTCGAAACTATTAGTATACTAGTATATTAGTTATTAGAGTAACTAATAACTAATATACTAGTAAACATAAAAAAAATATATATATAACAACAACAACAGTATAGTAACATATATTTTTATGAAACCAAATTGAATTTACTCAGTTAATTTTAGCTAATATTTATTAGTTGGCAACTAGTAACTAATATTTTACGACCGTAGCTTCGAGAAACGCACACTAGCAAACTTGTAAAAAATATTCGTTCATGGACTCATATTATAAGTCAAATAAGTTTCGAGAAATAGGGTCCAGTAGGTATCATTACTCTCCCGTCCTGCTCCCAATTTATTTGGGGTCGCAACATGTCTTTTTCTTCCATATCTACTCTTCTATTATTCGTCATCTCGGTAGTCACCCCCTTTCTAGCCATATCATACTTCACACACTCCATCCATCGTTTCTTTGGTCTTCTCCTACTCTTATAGCCATCCACATTCATACATAAAACTTTCCTCAAGAGATTATCCTCATTCCTCTGCATTACATGATGCGTGAATGAAAAAACAAGAGAAAAGTTATCGAGTTTTTAAAAAGACTGACTGCTGTACAATGCCAATCTTTTTTTAATTTCGACCGCGCCTTTTCGAATTCTAATTATTATTATTTTTTTCCAATAAAGGTACATACCTCTTATAGCAGCTAAATAGATAGGATAGACCGCCTGCTACAGGAGGTATTGTAATTAAGACTCAGAACAGTAAAAAACAATATAAACATTTGAACAGAAAATAACTGGACTTGATGAAAGAGTACCTTACCTTCTCAACCATTTGCCTGCTGATATAGGAACTCAGAAAATAAAAGGGAAATTTACCAAATTACTTAAGTTGTTCTTTCTCAAGAGTTTGTAAACCATGTTTGTTTATTTATTACCTACTTTGTAAGGTTATTAAGTGGAAATTAAGTGTGCGCACTTGTAAATCTGTTTTTTTTTGTACTGTTTGTTCCGTACCCACATATAAGCAAGATTTTTGTAAACTCACCTTTAATAGAGAAATAATATATTATATAAATGTGGGTGTAGATATTAAAGTACACCTCTGTTGAACCATTCCGGGAAAACGGGCGTGATGTTATGTTATATTTAAGTGTTTTTTAGCGAATCGGCACATAGGAATATGCAATGCGTGATATCATCGAAAATAAGAAGCGTTACACTACTAAGACTAGTTACATCAAAGATACAAAAATAACTAAATTGGCTCCTATGAAGCATGAATTCAAGTATAAACATAGTAAAAATGATTGAAAATAGAAAATTATAGAACGGAAATATTTGAAGATTTTAATACTGCAGTGCATGTATCATTATTTTAGTACATGTGCCTATCAGTAACAGAAAAGGCACAGAATAGGTAAACAGAACCATATTTTATTCGAGTTGAATGTGCAATGAGATGTCGTGAAATATGTACGTCCAGGATCTTCCTTCTGAATAAATCTGAAATTGAATTCAACTAGTCAAGGCATTCCCTGATGTATCATGTCGTAGGTACTCACTCAGTGGAAATACATAAAATGGGCTAAAGAACATTCGATTGAACATTTCAAAGAACATGTAAGGAAGAAAGACCAGTCGATCAACCATAGAAATAATACAGTCGTTTAAACTACGTACTTGATAAAAAGCTATCCTTAAAACTTGAATGCTCGGATAGGACGAGGCGCGGGCTGATTCACAATTAGGCATTTATACGAGGAGCGATTAAATGTAGTTGAACACGACACAAGTTACGGGCAACGCACGGAGGGACACTTGTTAAAAACATGCGTCATCTCGAACAATATTTTACATCTGGACTGGGCTGCTAATTTAGATGCTTTGTATTGTTCTAAAAAAGCACTCATTTCTTTTTTGAGTATGTAAACATGGTAGCAACTGAAACGTGCCAGTCGCTGAATACGTAGCAATGTTTGTAAAATAGCGATCAATGAAGTAAATTCGTGCAGTTAATTTTAGAAATCGTTAAATTATGGTTTACGGTACTTCTACGTAGGTTAAATGTTTCATTGCTCCTCAATGTACGTTCTTGTGAATGCAGTTTTTAAATCGATAATGCATAAAATATTTCAACGATTTGATATATTGACTTAACTCGACCTTAACTCGCATGCGAGTTAAGGTCGAGGTGCAACGTTTACGCATGATTGTCGCAAAACTGTCGACGTTGGCCTCGGCAAACATGCCGGAGGCAATGCAATACCGCGGCAGCCCCATCAGCATCCTGAACGCATTGTTATACTGCACTCGCAGGTCACTGTATGCCCTCTGCAAATAGCCAACCCACAGGCTGCACGTGTAAAAGGATTGACAGTATGCCTTAAAAAGCGTTACCTTTACTTGTGTTGTACAGCGTGCAAACCTGCGAGCCAGCATATTACTTCGAACAGACAACGACCTGCGCTCTCTCTCAACGTCAGACATTATTATAGTGAAGAATGATTACGCACAGAAACACGTGTATATAAAAAGATTATTAAACACAAATTATGATTAAAAGCTATAATTACTGATAACAGAAGTCAGAACCTATCCAATACATTGAAAGCAAAACAATAACAAGCTTTTGTATACCTAAAGTAAAAACAAAGAATTCACGAACACCTATCATCATCATCATTTTACCCGAAACACGTCCACTGCTGGACATAGGCCTCCCTCAAGCACGTCCACTTCGACTGGTGCTGTGCTTCTCGCATCCAACAGGTTCCTGCGACCTTCAAAAGGTCGTCGGTCCACCTTGTGGGAGGCCTTCCAACGCTACGTCTTCCGGTCGCCACTCCAGAGTACCTGCAATGAGTGGGCAATAGAAACCAATCAAGGTCAATTAATCAGACTTGTTCGTCAACTGGCGAGTGTCAAACTCGCGCGCGCGCGCGACTTTGCACCTTCCAATTTTACCTGTATATTTTGTCGTCAACTAGGTAGGAACTGGTGTGTGGACAGATCTATGTGGTTTTTATTTCCCTGTAAGAAGCATGCAAACAAGCATCTACCATGCATGCAACAAGCATGCAGCATGCAAACATGAAGAATGCCCTGTGTCCCAGCAGTGGGATCATTATAGGCTGATTATGTACTCTGCCTAGCATCTAAAAATTCATGTACATTAACGAATTTTGCTTTATTTTGAATTTAGTATGCTTTAACTCTATTATGAAATATGGCAATAATGGTTGCGCAAATAGTTGATCACCAAATTTTTGTTGCCGTAAATTGCTCTTAGTGACTGCTAGTCACCAAGCGGAAAAGGTTTAGAGTACTTGCAATTAAAGCCATATTGCTTTAGTTTTAAGTAGTACTTTTAATAGTACTTTTACTTTTCTACATGCCGTGTATTTAGTTAGTTCGTAAAATGTTACAAAAGTAACATTCTGGCAACGCTATAGCATGCTTGGGTATCATGCGTCGTTGACCGCATCCCCCTCGCCACATTCCTCACCTCCAACATAGGCTTTAACGTATCCCGAAATCTAAGTAGATAGTCGGTGCTTAACCGAATCAGCCAGCGCGGGCAAACCCGCGGGCAATAGCTAGTTATTTATAGTTATTGGTTTCAATCCGTTTTTATTTGACTGTACTTTTTATGTGCGAGCGAGTTGACGACAAAAAAAATTGGTAAAATCGGAAGGTGTCAACTCGCGAGCTTGACACTCGCCAGTTGACGAACAAGTCATTAATCAAAATTATGTAAATTTTCGTCAGGACACGGATCGAGACAGATAAGATAAAATAAAACTAGTGAATTTACCATTAGGACTTTATGTATTTCACCAGCTAAGACACCAAGTGTTATCTGTTACGTAAACTGTCACGAAAAGACTTATGATTGCTGTACAGTCGTCTGTCAGTGTTGCAATGTTTCGGTTGTGTTTAATTGGAGTACTCTTTGCCATACTGTTCGCAGGTAATTTTTTGTTTATTTTGGTGTAGGTTCTTCATGCGCGGAGCTGGAGACTAAATTGTTTGGTCTTAGACCTTAGGTAAGTTTCAGGTCAAGTTTAATATTCAATGAAAATAAAAATTGCCTCGTTGGTATAGTTGTCGCAAGCGCTACTGCTAGCATGTGGTCTTGGGTTGGATTCCAAGGACGGGCAAAGTATTATTGAGTTTTTTTATCAGGAATTTCTCAGTAGAAGCCCGGAGTCTGGATTTGTGCCTGGTTGACAGCAATAGGCCCGCCTCTTATTAGATTAGACTAAAATATAAATCGCGAAATGTGGGTGTTATAGGTACTCTGTTTAACCTTTAGGGAAAAACAAGCGAGACGTTATGTTATTTGTCAAATTAAAATTTGGAAGAAGCTTTCGATTCTGTGGAGCCAAAGAATTTTTTAAGTGATACTAATTGTTAGCATTGGGCTTTTAAATAGTAAATCTCGTACTACTTACCTGTTTGCATACAATAAAAAAATCGGGGTGAGTTTTTAGAAATAGTTCGTACATACCAATTTAATATACATATTTGCCCATTGTATGTTTTGTTTTAAAAATTGTATTTGTTTTTGTTATATATTTTATGGTGTACAACAAAGTATATATAACTAAATATTTCACCAAAAAATAAAATAGTTTCCTTTTTAAAATCGTTTTCACTAATATTGGGCGACACCTAAATAGAAGCGCCCTGTTAGATTTTCAACTTTCACCGCTAAACCAAGAGTTGAAAATCTATCCATACATCCAATCATTTGTGATTTGTCCCTAATATTCAAATAGACAGAGATAAGATGAAACAAAGAACATAAACTCAGTCGAATACTTGATAACAAATCTTTGACTTTGACTGACATATCAGCATAATCATCAAACGATTCCGGTAATTTCCACAGGACGTACAGGCTTCCTCAAAGATAAATAAATAAAATTAAAATAAACTTTTCATCAAATCATGGCTTAGATTCAACTAAAAACTGCTACCAACTGCATCACACTGCTTGAAACGTGAGCTTATTTTGAACTTTTCAATTGCAGTCGGGTTTCAATCTTTTCATGTGTCTCCTCAAGCCCTTTATTTTGATACCCCACTTAAACATGGTCCATTTTTTTTAAATCAATGACTTCTAAAATCCGCCATTTTGGTTTTATTGTAAATCGTTAAATACATTTAGCGCTAAAAGAATTTAAAACATAATTCTATTTAGATCAATTGTTTGAAGGACAGAAATAAATTGATCGTTTAAATACGTTTACCACGTGGTGCAATCCAGCCTAAATATCGCAAAAAAACTTTAAAAATAACCTACCTATGTTTAAATTATTACAATGTCAGAACATAAAAAATCAGCCTATAATGTTCCCCTTGCAGAACACATTATAGGTACTAAAAGTCCTATGCTTTAATTATTATTATACTTCTCACATTGTATTTAGTCCCTCTCACAGAAAGGGACTAAATATGCCTTAATAAGAAGTATGCCTTAGTTTTTATCTACAATATCTTCCAAGTAATAATTTAAACATAGGACTTTTAGTACCTATTATGTGGTCTGTGGCATAGATACAGGTTTTTTTACCTACTAAAATGATGGATTATCGTGATTATCTTTTTAATTTTATCAGTAAAGAACCTTAAATATTTTTTAATGTAAATTCGGAATGATAAGCTTGAACATAAAAATCAGTAAATCCCTGTCTTAGAAGGCGGTGGACTATATCGAACTTATTCCTTGTAGACACATAGATAGATGTTTTGATTTTGACAGTTCAACAACATTCATTGCGCATTTGTTGAGCAGACTTTTTCGAATATTATGAAACAACGGATTAGCAATATCTTTCAAAATGATTCAGATTGTGATTGAAAGTATGTTACGTAATTAGGGGGCTGGTACTCGTTGACAGGCCTACACTGTCCTCCCATACCTAATTATAATACCTCCCAATCCCATACATAATTATTTTGACAAGATTAACCGTGGGGTTCCTTGCCGGCTCTTCTGCATAGGAAATGACCAACAAAGGTACACGGTTCCAATTGGTCGGTGCTTCTGACGTTTCATTTCCCACATATAGGTCTATGTGAAATGAAATATTTTGAAAACATGCCATCATCTGCACATTTGGAGGCTCCTGAATGTCCGGTTTAACCTGTGCCCTCTTGTTATATCATAGTTCTTCGGAGAAAAGTATATTCTCCCAAGGATGCAAATAACCGATACTTATTTATTTATTTAAACTTCTCGCACACAATAAGGTACAAAGGTGGACATAATGCGTTAGACATCTACCCGTCAACCAAGGATGGTGAAGAGATAAGATGGCTGGATGGATGGTCAAACTTAGATGGTTCATTAATCTATAAATAATATACCACAAAGTCGCTTTTTGTATCTGTATGTGTTTCCGCGTTATTCTTTTGTATTTGCAACGGATTTTGTTGCGGTTTTCACCATAATTTAGAGAATTTATGCCGGACCGTTTTTATTTATACATTAATATTAAACTTTCGTAATAAAATAAAGGTCGGGCTTGTCCAGAAATTCAAGGTCGGTCAGCGCGCTATGGAGCGAGCTATGCTCGGAGTCTCTTTGAAGGATAAAATCAGGAATGAAATTATCCGAAAAAGAACCGGAGTTACCGACATAGCTTGCAGAGTTAGCAAACTGATGTGCATTTGGATTGAGTGATCTTTTTTTATTTCGTGGCATAATCTGATTGTACATTTATTCAAAAATAGTCAAAACTCATAGCCCAAAGTATCTTGAACTATGTTTCTATCATTGCAACTGTTGTATTCATAACGAAGAAGTTTTTCCTTGAATTAATTAAAAGGTAGAGTTTATTCTAAATTAGACCTTAGTACAAGTGTAGTAACTCCTACAATCAACCTATCACAACGTGGACATACGCCTTGAAAACTGTGTGATATACGTTAAACTAGATTGTATATTCTATAAGTTACGTTATAGTAACACGATATTTAAAAAAAAATAACGTAACCACCATGTCATCTTCGAAACTACAATAGTAGGTTTCATTATGGTCTCTTTCAGATAACAACATTTTAAGAGAAAAATGCTCTAAACAGCATTGCAATAGGATGAAAACGCAAAAAGTTACAACTCTTTTTGTGAATAGAAGTTAGTTTTTTTGCCTCTCCTGTAAAGTCCAGTTAAGTCCTGGTTACATTAATTACAACTGATGATTATATAAATAATAATAAATAAAATAATAAATAAATAAATATTACACAACTATCACACAACGCCATCTAGTCCCAAGGTAAGCAGAGCTTGTGTTATGGGTATTAGACAACTGATAAACATACTTATATATTTCTAAATACATAAATATTATAGATAAATTACACCCAGACACAGAACAAATGATCGTGCTCATTACACAAACATTTGTCCTGGGTGGGAATCGAACCCACGACCTCCGGCATAGCAGTCAGGGTCACTAACCACTAGACCAACAGGCCTGTCATATTATATAGGTAGGTACTTACTGTAACAGTTATATTTCCGATGATCTCATATTATATGGTCACCCTACTGCACTTATACCTAACAATAAAATTAAAAATGTAATATCTCGTAAATTAAGCTGTATAAGTAAATTATTTTTATGTAAAACTTTAGTCATAAAGTTCTACAAAAATTAATCGTAGTTTGTGTAAATCAATACGAAACAGGTAGTTACCTATAAGTATTCTTATGGATCACTCAGTTCAGCAAATTTAAAAACATCGAGTTACTCATAAATTTTTAACAAAAGGTATTTGTGTTATGATATTTATTGTACAAATATATTCGGAACATGTACATTTTAGGATAAACAATAGATCTATAGAAAAAGTCATCCGAAACCTTATTACAACGATCTCTCAGACAAAATGGTGTCTGTACTGAGTGATCCAATGATACTGTCCAAAGATACCTGGAAGAAGCTTTAAATGCCTTGATGGGCTTAAAAAATGTTGTGACAAATTTTTGAGACATAAATTTAGTCAGTAGAGTAAGTTTTTGTTGAGATTTAGATCATAGCCGTTTTTGCAAAATGTCTGAATTGAGTGATCCGCATTTTCGGCAATAACTGAAGACCCTTGAGAGAGACAATTTTTTTATTTTGGGCTATGAGTTACGACTATTTTTGACTAAATGTACAATCAGATTTTGTCACGAAATAAAAAAAGATCACTCAATCCAAATGCACATAGCAAACTGAAGTGGCAGTGGGCTGGCCATGTTTGTCGAAGGACCGATGGCCGGTGGAGCAGACGAGTCCTGGAGCGGAGACCGCGTATCGGCAAGCGTAGTGTGGGACGCCCCCAGCTAGATGGACGGACGACTTTAAGAAGGTTGCTGGGACGGACTGGGTGCGGAAGACGGAGGACAGGGTGTTGTGGCGCAGCCTGGGAGAGGCCTATGTCCAGCAGTGGACTGCGATAGGCTGAGTTGATTGATTGATTGAATAAAATAAAGAAATCTCGGTTTTGTCTCGGGTCGCTAGTTTTATCATTTTTTATCTAAGCTATTATAAAAAAAAAAATAGTCCTTGTTGTAAAAATGTAGGCCTGAGCCAGGCAGTTCTTGTTAAGTAAGACTGCTGTACAGATTTATTTATGGTTTTCAACGTAGTTTTATGAAACTGAAGTGTAATCAGGTTGTATATCGAACGAACAGAAATATGGAAACCTGTAGACAATTCGTGACTTTAGCTATGTTTATTAATAGAACAATTCAATGTAGTGTGACACTCAAGGTCTTGCATTTCTTGTTACAAAGTATGCATACATAGGAATCCATTTTCTAACATCTACCAATGGATAAATTTTAATAAGCGGAAAATTATGGGAAACATGAACATGATTTTCACTTGCACAGGCTGGTTACATAATGTAACTTATTTTATAAATGGGAAGAAACTTGACACTAAATAATACTATACTTGAGTACCTGAGTTGCATCTTAACTATATTTTTATCTAGCAAAGGAACATTTATGGAATAGTCGTAAAAACGATGTATATGTCGCAGCCAACTGGCTTAATTAGCCATTTAGTTAGCTGCCTAGCCTTTTGACTAAACGGCGCCGTTCAACTAGCGGCCTGAATGATATTCAGCCATTCAATCATACAGCTGGGCAAATGATTTGGATTGCTAACGTTTAACTACTTGCCTAGCCCAGACATTTAAATTAGCGAGTGATTGATTTAAAGCAGTACCTAGTTGTTTACTGTAGTCTTAAAAAATATTATTAGAAATATTTAGCAGTAAAACGGCTTAACGGGCAGTAACTTGTGGGCAATTAACAAATTGGACTAAGGGCCGGTTTTTTGATCCGTAGTTAACTCAACCAATAGGGTAGTTGTCTGGGTAAAAAAATAGTAATTTTATTTAGTCCGTCAGTTAGATTATCGAAAAATAATGGACAAGTATTTTTTCATTTGTCAATCAAACAAAAAATGAAAAAGATAAAATGCGTCAAAATTTGGGAGGGGGGTCGTGACGTCACTAGCTTGCAAAAGTGTCGCAAGCAAGTGTCGTTACGCGGAACTTCAACGGGCGATATCTTCATATTTTTTTATATAATTGACAAAAGAAAAAATACGGGTTCAATATTTTTTGATAAACTAACTGACGGACTAATTAGATTTTTTTAGTAAAAAGCCTATTGTTAAAAATAGTAACTAATGGTAAAATTTTGCATTGGTGTTTTTTTTTAAATTGTTCGAGTCACGTGCAAAAACGAGGCGGAGCTTCGTAGCACCCTCACAACGCATCAGTTAGACACGAGGATTTTTACTATGCGTTTAGTTGCGGCGCGGCCCCCCAAATGTGAGCTTGCTTCATTGCGTGGAGAAAAGTGGAAAAAAATCAAATTCGGATCAGCCTGAAACAATTACTACGTTGCGGTGTGGCCCGCCGGCTCCTAATGTGCGCTTAACTTTACTACTCGACTTACCGTTACAACCTACCCCAACAGATTGGACTTGTAAAAACTTGTAGATGATGGAATTTTAAAATAAAAACTTGTTGGAGAATTATTAAGCATGAGCAATCTCTTATTTAAATTCATAATTCAAAGTCTATTTTCAAAGCTATGTTTTCTATTAGTTTTTAAATAAATCCTACGATGTATCTGATGTTATAATTTGCAACCTGGACGTTTGCTAGTAGATGTTTGACACACTGCCTGGTAGGAAAAAGTCGAAATAATTTATTTGCCAGAAACACGAAAGGTACAGGATACTTTTTATCCCGGAGGTACGTTCGCGTTCGCTAGTAAAAAAATGGGAAATTCGTAATGCTTATTATTATATACTTCATATTTGTGTATAATAGAGAGAAAAGAAAGGAACTACGTAACATGGATTTACATACGTGTTACACGATTTACATACTAATACTATTTGCAGATGGCGTTGATAACAACGAGTCTAGAAGAAATGTCACCGTAAATGAAGGAAATGATTTCGGAATCTTCGTGGACACACAGGCTAACCACAGTGCGAAAACTTGTCTCTTAAAATCACCACAAAATAAAACATTCGAATTCGCACCACGTAATGTAGGCGCCTCAAATGAGAAATATCATATACATGATGATTTTCCGTTCGATTGTATGGTATCTGTACATAATATTGATATCAACGATGAAGGAGTCTGGGTCCTTACTGAAGATCACGAACTGCAAGACGCTGCAAACTCTGCATCCGTCGAACTGACTGTGGTTGTTACAGGTAAGAATGTGAAGATACCTAATTAAAAGTTAATCCAAGCAAAAGAAAAGATTGTACTCATACCATTTTGTGAAAGCAAAGCAGTCGTGGGGCGCACAATTTTACAAAAGAATGTCTAAACAGTTCTCTTCATATCTTCCTACAGGAAAACCTTGCAGAAGTTTTAAATATATTAAGTTCTATTTAAAATAAGTAAAAAATAAACCTGTCATGTATCCTGAACCTTTAAAAACATTTCAGAACCGGAATATAACGAAGATGAAAATATAACGTTGCTAAGCATGATCGACCATTTCACAAGAATTGGACTTTTCATTGATATATCTTTGAACAAACAATCATTTGAAGAGGAGTGTTATGTTCGGCCTCCAAATGGAGTGCTCACAAAGGCAGAAAACTTTAACATGGAAAACGTCACTGTACAAAGCAGCAGCAACTTTGTCTCGTGTAGAATCACCTTAGGACCGATGTCTGCAAGTTTATTAGGAAACTGGAGATTGTGTGGCAAGTCTATCCAAACAGATGAAACGCGATGCCAACCTGCCAATATTGTTTGGGGTAAGTTTAGTATTGTTTGCTTTCTATAGAATTTTATTTCTATTGAATAGATTACTATCAAGAACTTGAAACGCTATTATATATACATTATCAAAGTTTTTTTTGCCAATATTGATAAAAAGAAACACTGTTAGGTTTGGTCAAGTTAGGTTAGTCCATAGCCTTGGAATCACTTCAGTCTATCGCATGGCATTTTCTCTGATAATATTTAGCTCCGGAATGGGGCATAATACCATATAACTTAAGGTTTTAGTTAAAGAAGTTATATGTTCTGTTAGGTTTAAAAGAGAATTGAACAACATGTTTTTACATTTTGAGAATTTTCGTGACTTTTTTTGGCCACTGATTGCGTAATGCGGTACCTATGACTTGCACTTGGCCGGTTATTCTCATTATCATCATTGATTATATATTCAAGGTAAGAATATATAATCAGCAGCAACCCGGAGTCTGGGCCCCGGACTCTGGGTTACTACCCAGTTGATGGCTGCAATTGGCTTTTGACTTAATCATGGGAAAATGCTCGATGTGCTTAAAAACAAATCTGTCTAACCCTAGACAGATTTGTTTTTACCACCCGGTAGAGATGGTGGGATGACCTGGACTCCTTTCATAGAGATTGGTCCTTAGCAGCTCTGGGCAGAGAGAGGAGGAAAGAGAGTAGGCCTTTGCCAGCTGTGGGATATTAATGGCTAATAAAAAAATAAAAAAAATAGTGCTACAGTCATGTTATTATGTAGCCATATTCTATTCAAAACAAAGCCGACCCGGGTTAATTGATTATAGAAAGGTACGTTAATTAGTTTATCCACCGTCATTATTTTATTCTACATATCATGTTACTGTGAGATAAATTTGTAACCTACCTACTTATCAACAAAAAAGCGAAACGTTAAATAGTTTTTGTTTTCTTGTTTAATAAGAACTAAAGTTCATAGTAATACAATCTAGCCTAATAGACTAATAAGCACTTTAACTCTAACTTACATAATATTTTACGAGATACGAGTATATTATGTTATAACTAAGAATAGTGTAAATTTGCACTTTTCAGGGCTGATTTTTCCAACGCCAGATAATTTTATCGGCGGAATAATTTTGAATTTTTGACAGTTCTTCCATACAAAATCTGTCAGACGTCAATTTTAATCCACGAATAAAAATTATCTGTCAATTGAGGAATCAATTTTTTATTGAAACAAAAACATGCTACAATTTTTGTGTACGTTAATACTGCGTTAGTTTAGTAACTGTGTCGCAGTTATTAGCGCCCACTCCAGGAGCGAAAGACCACTGAGTTCCAATAACAACAAATTTAGTTATACTTGACGGAGAAGGTATGTCTGTCTCTCGTTAGCATCAGGCATATTTTAATTACTGTGGGCGTACTATGGGTAGTGTTGGTTATAGCACAATAGAAAAACGGTTTACAGTTCAAATCAGATTATAATTTACGAACAAGTTAGTCACACTAGCGAATCACACACTCACACAACTCAACGATACGGAACGCAATTGACAGTTTCTATGCACATGTAGTTCTTACGATGTCCAATGTTTCGATTGTATCGAGAGCTCTGCTCAAACCGCTTTTGTAGCTGTTGCTCTCGTCCCACCACGAACTCAGGCTAGACTCTGTCTAGCGCCACGAGATGGCGCTAACGTTCCGAATAGTCAAACGAATGACTCCGACATACTTATAGGTAGAAACTAGACATAAACATTAATAATAATAAAACTAGAACTAGACATTTGTTAATAATAGTTGTAGCAGTATAAGGGTGTGTGTGTGTGTGTGAGTGAGTGTATATGTGGGGGAGGGTGTGTAGGTGCGTGAGTCTCTGTGTGTGGGAAGGGTGCGTATATGTGTATGTGGAGGACGTGATATGAATATAATTAAGTTTGTATGAGGCTCTCTGTTTCGTTATAAGTCAGGTTATGGAGCCATTTTTCAATTTTCAGTTTACACTCGTAACGAGAGCGGATATATATTTAATTTCTCATTAATTTTGTTATAGATAACAGGACTCAAAAAGTTATAATGTCTTCTCGCAACAACTACATTTCAAAATCAACCCTTAATAGTGCAATAATAAAAAGCTGATGATTATTGATGCAACGTGAGAGACTAAAACAAAGTACCTACAGACAACCTAAATGTCGCAAGCATTATCAAGTAATTAGACTTATATTATGATGACATATGTGTAGAGTTATCCTGATTATAATGACTAATCTGTAATATCAGGGACAAATTGACGTTGATATGCGTGAAATGCTATGCCAAGTATTCGAGATATTTCATTGTCGTAGCAGCTATAGTCACGTGTTTTTGCACGTGAATATAGCTTGATTGATTGCAAATATCCTCCAGTTAGAACAGAGGATTTTTACTATGCGTTTCGTTGCAGCGCGGCCCCCCAAATGTGCGCTTGCTTCATTGCGCTGGAGTAGAAAAAATTCAAATTCAAAATTTGATCTGCCTGAAACAATTACTACCTACGTTGCGATGTGGCCCGCCGCCGCCGGCTCCTAATGTGCGCTTAACTTTACTACTCAACGTACCGTTACAACCTACCCCAACAGATTGCACTTGTAAAAACTAGTAGATGGTGGAAATTGAAAATAAAAACTTGTTGGAGAATTATTAAGCATGAGCAATCTCTTATTTAAATTCATAATTCAAAGTCTATTTTCAAAGCTATTTTTCTATTAGTTTTTAAATAAATCCTACGATGTATCTGATGTTATAATTTGCAACCTGGACGTTTGCTAGTAGATGTTTGACACACTGCCTGGTAGGAAAAAGTCGAAATAATTTATTTGCCAGAAACACGAAAGGTACAGGATACTTTTTATCCCGGAGGTACGTTCGCGTTCGCTAGTAAAAAAATGGGAAATTCGTAATGCTTATTATTATATACTTCATATTTGTGTATAATAGAGAGAAAAGAAAGGAACTACGTAACATGGATTTACATACGTGTTACACGATTTACATACTAATACTATTTGCAGATGGCGTTGATAACAACGAGTCTAGAAGAAATGTCACCGTAAATGAAGGAAATTATTTCGGAATCTTCGTGGACTCAGAGGCAAACTACAGTGCGAAAACTTGTCTCTTAAAATCACCACAAAATAAAATATTCGAATTCGCACCACGTAATGTAGGCGCCTCAAATGAGAAATACCATATACATGATGATTTTCCGTTCGATTGTATGGTATCTGTACTTAATATTGATATCAACGATGAAGGAGTCTGGGTCCTTACTGAAGATCACGAACTGCAAGACGCTGCAAACTCTGCATCCGTCGAACTGACTGTGGTTGTTACAGGTAAGAATGTGAAGATACCTAATTAAAAGTTAATCCAAGCAAAAGAAAAGATTGTACTCATACCATTTTGTGAAAGCAAAGCAGTCGTGGGGCGCACAATTTTACAAAAGAATGTCTAAACAGTTCTCTTCATATCTTCCTACAGGAAAACCTTGCAGAAGTTTTAAATATATTAAGTTCTATTTAAAATAAGTAAAAAATAAACCTGTCATGTATCCTGAACCTTTAAAAACATTTCAGAACCGGAATATAACGAAGATGAAAATATAACGTTGCTAAGCATGATCGACCATTTCACAAGAATTGGACTTTTCATTGATATATCTTTGAACAAACAATCATTTGAAGAGGAGTGTTATGTTCGGCCTCCAAATGGAGTGCTCACAAAGGCAGAAAACTTTAACATGGAAAACGTCACTGTACAAAGCAGCAGCAACTTTGTCTCGTGTAGAATCACCTTAGGACCGATGTCTGCAAGTTTATTAGGAAACTGGAGATTGTGTGGCAAGTCTACCCAAACAGATGAAATGCGATGCCAACCTGCCAATGTTGTTTGGAGTAAGTTTAGTACTGTTTGCGTTCTATATAATTGAATAGATTACTACCAAGAACTTGAAACGCTCTTATATATATATATATATATATATATATATTATCAATGTCTTTTTTGCCAATATTGATAAAAAGAAACAGTGTTAGGTTTGGTCAAGGTACGTTAGGTTAGCCTCCCCTCGGTGAGTTCCCGCATTGACGAGGCGGGGGGGCTCAGTAGCCGTGGCTTGGAGAACCACGGTGAAGCGAAGAGGAACCCGAGCGGGGGCCGCTCGTCAAGGCTTTGCAGCTTAGCCGACGACGAGCGGTCGGCGGGTAGGTTGCGGTGCCGCTTGGTCGACATCGTAACCTACCTGAGGCGGGCCGCGATGTCCCCCGTGTGGGAGACATCGCGGCTGAGGATTGGAGGCCGCGGCAGGAGAGGAGTGCGGTGCGCCGCTCTCCCTACCTTCCGCGGCCTTGACGGGGCCGCCACCGTTAGATGGCGGACGCGGTGGGGCCGCAGGGGAAGAGGAGTGTCGGTGTGACGTTGCCGCTCTCCCTATCCTCTGCAGCCGAAGCCCCCCCAACGCGGGGGGCATGCGGGGCCTGCCCATTAGGCGGGCGTGGAGGCCAGCAAGCAACGGGTGCGGGGGCACCGTTGCATGTATCGCACAGGCCTCCACCAGTGTGGGACGGGAATGGCCAGGTGTTCCCGGCCATTCCCGTATCCCCCCAACCTGGGGGGCATGCGGGGCCCGCCATACCATCACGGCGATGTGGGAACACCACTGAGTTTTAGTGGGTATACTGTAATCCCGACAGGGAGTCCCACATATCCCGTCTCGTCCCCCGCGAGACGGGGATGCATAAAGCATTTCTCAGCGACAAAAAAAAAGGTTAGGTTAGCCTTGGAATCACTACTACCAGATAACTAAAGGTTTTAGTTAAGTATAAGAAGTTATATGTTCTGTTAGGTTTTAAAGAGAATTGAACAACATTTTGAGAATTTTCGTGACTTTTTTGGCCACTGATTGCGTAATGCGTATGTACCACTTGACCGGTTATTCTCATTATCATCACTGATTATTATTCAAGAATATATAATCCGCAGCAACCCGGAGTCTGGGACCCAGACTCTGGGTTACTACCCAGTTGATGGCTGCAATAGGCTTTTGACTTATCTTATCATCACTGATTATATATTCAAGGTAAGAATATATTATACTTTACAAAAGAAGAACATTGTCAATGTTGATTTTTTTTGTGGAATCATATAATTTATTATCTCTATAAACAAATAGGCACAGAACCATCAATTTCAGAAAATACCTATATATTAACTAAACACAACAGTAGGCGTTAATAATAAAATAATAATAATGCAAGACTATTACTGTCCCATTGCAGGGCAACGGCCTCTGACATCGAAGGCATAAGCATTGATCATCACGGTTGCTCCGGCGGTGTCAGACTTATATTTAAGACATTCTATTTAGTATTCTTTAGTATTATTCTTATTTATTATTATTATGCTTAATCAATCTTCTAGATCGAGACAGTAACCCGAATGCTGAATGGGGTGTGCACACACAGAATTTGTTTACTCACCCGGTTCACTTCGGTGGTAGTGTAAATCCTGGAGTGGCGAGCACTGCAGATGTTGTCACCTGTAACGTTATCACACCCAATGGTGAAGACCTCGTTATCACACGTGACGTCAATTATCCACACATCGAAAGAATTGCTTTCGACCGTCAACGCCTATGTAGCATTAACTTCACAAACATAGATAGAACCTTGATAGGAGAATGGACGATCTATGGCAAATTCCATTCAGCGGTTAGTGGTTTGCATGAAATACATCTGCCATTGAAGTTTTTCCTCTATAGTAAGTATTGAAAATTAAACTAAAAATATCTATTTTATAAAAATCTTATATCCATTCGCTAATAGGCAACGCACAGCCTAAACCGCTGGCTCTAGAAGTATGATCCACAAGTCTTCCTCATATAACGAAAATAAACACTAATGAAGCCTTTTTGAAAATTCATTCCCATACGGAATGAACGTTTATATGGAAGTACGTAATTTTCGCCGATGGAAATGCCATCGGGCACGCGGCTTGAACGTGTATGAAGTTGCAGGTGTGTCTCTGTCTAACAATGATACTGTTTCAGATGAAGAGCGACCTTATGATCAGGCGTATAATGTGACTACATTACCAGAAGAAAAATATCTAGTTATTTTGGGACGCACCTTGGAAGTGAGTGTGACAAGCGTAGTTGGGCAAGTCGAAGACTGTCAGTACACAATGCCTACAGGCCAATCTTATGATTTAAACGATGCCATCGCTCCGACAGGAGTAGTTTTGAAGGGTGTGGACGCACCAGCCTGTCGGATTACTTTTAGCCCAATGACTAAGGACATGCTTGGTGAATGGCAGCTTATTGGCAAATTCAGTAATGGTAATCAGTTTACTGAGAGACGGCAGACGTTCTATATCATACAAGAAGGTAAATAAGTTTTTAAGTTAGATACCGTAGGTATTTTTTTTCTTGTTTTCGGAAATCGGCGTGTGTGGGACACGCATTTTAAAACGCGGCCTGTGTGACCCCGCACTGTAACTGCCCTTTTACACACACATAAAAACGTGGCCGCTTATACGATACCATAACGCGATTCTGTTTTAAGCAAAACCCGGGTTTCGGAGATTTAAAAAAAAATCGAAATTACCTAAAAAATAGGTACTTTATTTTGTTTGACATGTCATACACGAACGGCCATTATATCTCTTTTTTTTTTTTTTTTTTGAGGATGGGAAATCATCAAATGACCCCTCCCGCTCTGGGTGGAGCAGAAGGGAGTGTCAGACTCTTACTGACAAAAACCCACCCGTGTTCCTTCCCTAGCCCTTTATGTACCAGGGCAGCGGTAACCCTTTCGGACGATCCCGCTACCCCGGCAGGCTTCGGCCCTGTCGGGCTCGGTCAACTACGCTGACATCTCTTTGAGGCGCACGTGGAACACATACGCGCCGTCCGGCACGGGCCTGGTCCTGATCGGACGGAGAGCTACCCATTGCTCTCCGCCCGCAGGCCCGCGCCTACGGTGGCCGGGAGTCGTCACGCGGCTCCCGACGCCCGGAGCGTCTCCCTCGGCGGCTGAGGCGTGAGGATCTCTCCCTCGCCCATCCCGCCACCTCCTTCGCTAGCATGACTGCTTCGCAGAAGGAGGTGACCGCCTCCCACTCCCTCTCGCCCCGGACCATGGCTTGCACCAGGGCCGGGCGCGAGAGGTCGTCACCGCTGCCGATCGCCTCTACGAGGACACGGCGGTGCTCTGCCCAAGCGGGGCAGACCTCCACCGTATGCTCCACCGTGTCCTCTGGGCGATCCTCGCAGTGGTGAGACCCGGGCGTCTCCTCCCGCCTGATGATGTGTAGGAACCTTCCGAAACATCCGTGTCCGGAGAGGACCTGCGTCAGGCGGTAGGTGAGACCGCCGTGACGCCTCTCTAGCCACTCCTCAAAGAGGGGTCTTATCGCCACTATCGTGGCGTGCCCTGCGCTGGGTTGCGATAGTCGCGCCTTCCATTCCACCATGAGATCGCGCCGGAGGTCCGTCCGCTCCGCCGCGATTTGCCGCGGGTGCGGAGTTTCCCCCCGACGTAGTGCCTCCGCGCGCCAGTCATACAGGCGCGCGAGGACTATCGCCTCCAGATCCCATGGTGGCAGTCCGGCAAGGAGGCTTGCTGCCTCGCCCGAGATCGTGCGGTACCCCCTTATAAGCCTTACAGCAACCACCTTTTGGGGCGCGTTCAGATAGTGTGCGGCTCGAAGCCGCAGTGAACGCGCCCACACCGGGGCCCCATAAAGGGCCATGGACCGCGCGACCCCCGCGTAAAGCCTCCGGCAGGAGGCGTTTGGCCCCCTCAGGTTGGGCAGGAGCCGCTTTAAGGCGGCCCCGGTCCGTTCCAGTTTGGGGGCCAAACGTCGGAAATGCTCGACGAAGTTCCACCGGCTGTCGAGGACGAGACCCAGGTATCTCATCGTCTTCTCGACGCCGATGTGAACCCCTCCTACCATCAGTTGGGATCCCGAAGGTGGCCCGTACCGGGGCCCATGAAAGGACATGGCCTCGGACTTGTGCAATGCCACCTCGAGACCCAACTGCCGCCATTATAGCTCTAAAGAAATGATAATCGTTTAAATAAAAATTCTATTGTATTATATTCTAGTTATTTATATTATATTCTATTCTAGACAGGCCTGTTGGTCTAGTGGTTAGTGACCCTGACTGCTATGCCGGAGGTCGTGGGTTCGATTCCCACCCAGGACAAATGTTTGTGTAATGAGCACGATCATTTGTTCTGTGTCTGGGTGTAATTTATCTATAATATTTATGTATTTAGAAATATATAAGTATGTTTATCAGTTGTCTAGTACCCATAACACAAGCTCTGCTTAGCTTGGGACTAGATGGCGTTGTGTGATAGTTGTGGAATATTTATTTATTTATTTATTTATTTTATTTATTTTTAATTAATGTAGAATCGGCAAAGTATTTTTTTTTTGCATGTTTTTTTGAAAGACGTGATCATGACACTTTTAAAATTCAAGGTTATCTTAATCATGTCATTTGAAACGGAACGTCATGTAAAGGGAATAAAATAATATCAACAATTTTTCAATTTAAATTAAATTCCCTGTTCAAAAATCAAATCCCCGACGCGTAATGTTGTAAAAAATTAGGAAAATAATTAACTACTATAATATTTTGATCATGATGCATGAGACTTTTTGGTACCACTTTTGATCATTGTCCTTTCTTAATTTACGTATTGAAAAGAATAGTTTTACGGTTTCTTATTAAAAACCGTGTGTCCGTAATTAAACATTAACCTATTGAATTTTTTTCCATAATAATATATTTTTTCCAGATCCAGCAAACCCCATTTTAGATGACTTTAGAATTGTTGAAAATTTGACAGAAACGATTCTTGATACCAAATTGGGGGCGTCACATAGAGTAACTATTACCACCGCGAGTCGTGTTGAAAATGAGAGTTGTCACTTAATGACACCAAATGGCTTGCAGTACGCTTTTATAGATGGATTTCATATCCCCAACGTAGAAATTCTAGAAGGAAATGGCATCGAATGCGGCGTCAAGGTCGATGTTCTGGACCTGGACATGCTCGGCGACTGGATACTGATCGCAAGAGCTACTAGGTCATCTAATCGTATCGAGAGAAGGAGGCATTTTACTATCCGCATCGAAGGTATATTGCATAATATTTAAATTTATGTTTTATTTTTATTAGGAAATTTTCAGTAGCAGCTCTGAGTCTGAATTTCTACTCGGTTAATGACCAGGGGTCTACTCTGAAGTAGTATCGGCCGAATGTTCGGTCGTTTCCTGCTACGAAGTTACTATTTGGTTCGGTCGGTTCCGATCCTACACTCTTACACTCTTTCGAATATTGACTATGGTTCCGACCCAACTGAGCCGATCCGAACTTTTTTCGCATTTTCCTATAATATTCGGTTCGGCCATGTGTCGGTCCGGTCCGAACATTCGCACTTGGCACTTCGGAGTCGGCCCCCAGGCTTTTGACTTGTATCATGGTAAAATATCCGATGTGTATACAAACAAATCTGTCTAAGGAGTTGTTGTTGTGGATTTAAATTTTCTATTCTATTATATACAGGGTGTACAATCACCTATAACATATCCATCAACGACGCATTCTGTACATCCAACTAAGTAATTTTGGCCAAAAATAATTGCTGGGAAACGACTCATTTTTGGTGTCTGAAAAATCGCTGTTTACGGCAGTGAGCAGCATAAGGGACTACTCCCACTTATTCAGCTCCATTCGCGTTTCGCTGAACGAATTTGGTCACATATATACAGTTCTGCTTCTATCAGCCGCGTACAGCGTCGTAAGAGTAAGAAAAGTCCTCATAGCGTGTTATCTCCGCTGAAACGCTTCTCTCTTCCCAAGCATTATTTTTTCTCTGCTGATCGCTATAATGTGACGAACTAATATCGTACTGAAGCAAGAATATTTTTGCACTAGCAATATAAGTTTCTCTTCTTTCATCATTTTCTTTCGTAAAAATAAAATAATTATAATTACTTCCGTCCGAATTCTCTCAATCCTAAGTGCATAATGATAACGTAATAATAAATCAAATCTATGCAGGGACTATGCAGGTCGCAACTTGTCGATAAGGAGTCGAGAACCATCCGTGTACAGCGCTGTTCTGCCGCGTTCGACACTGAATGCGGCGGAACAGCGCTGAACGCGGCAGAACAGCGCTGAACTCTATCTATAGCACTCGCATGATAATAACACATTTGTCCTCATTTTATACTTGTTTGCCGCGAATGCTGAATAGACGCGGAAAGCTGAACGGATACGTACGTGCCTCCATACAAAATCGTTGTTTTCTATGGGCATAAGCTGAATAGCGCTGAATAAGTGTAGTAGTGAGTAGTCCCTAACGCACGCCAAACATTGTGCTTATGGGTGCATGCGACGGTACATGAGTCGTGGGTGTATTCAAAGTTATAATATTAAAAACTAGTTTTCGTCTAGTTGTCAGTAAAGTTAGAATTTAACTTTTAAGGGGACTTATAATATAATATAATATTATGATTTTATATAAAATATAATATTTCGGAACAAAGAATCCATATGGTGTTACTAACATAATATTAAAATAACTTATTATCTAGTGTTAGTACCAATCACCCTCCGCACAAACTGCTTTACAATTGGAGAGCTGACACTCCGCTACACTTCTCAGGATGCACTCGCGACTGCCTCTCACTCTCATCAGTAGTGAAGCTGTTTTCTTGCGCACACTTATACATAGGATACTTTTTATCCCGGTGTTACGTTCTCGTGAGGTTCGACCTTCACGCGGGTGAAGCCACGGGCAACACCTAGTAAAAAATGAAAAAGTCACGATACTTCAAAAAAGAAAGGAGAAAGAAACATTTATCTGGGTTTACGTGCGTGTTACACGTCTTAAATACTAATACTATTTGCAGATGGCGTTGATAACAGCGATTCTAGAAGAAATGTCACCGTAAACGAAGGAAGTTTTTTCGGAATCTTCGTGGATACAGAGGCGCGACAACTTGTCTCTCATCACAGTGCGAAAACTTGTCTCTTAAAATCACCACAAAATAAAATATTCGAATTCACACCACATAATGTAATCGCCTCAAATGAGAAATATCATATACATGTAGATTCGCAGATATATTGTATGGTATCTGTACATAATATTGATATCAACGATGAAGGAATCTGGGTCCTGACCGAAGATCACGAACTGCAAGACGGTGCAAGGTCTGCATCCGTCAATCTCACTGTGGTTGTTGCAGGTAAGAATGTAAAGATTATTTATAAAAATAATCTTATATATATGTGTATATAATCAGCTATGCTGCTAGGGAGTTTGTTTCGGAATTTCTTCTTCCTGGCGAAAGTACTAGAAACTGGTGGGCGGGAGTTTTGGGCGACTGTTTTAATTTTGACGTTTGAAAAGTGCTGATTCTCAGGCTAATTTTTTTGTACTTTTGGTATTGATTTCGATATAAACCAATATCAAAAGTACAAAAAAATGGTGGTGGTGGTGGGAATAAAGATTGTACTCATACCTTTGTAAAAATCGTGTAATTAAATGTGCGGGCCTCTCCACAACATTTTTTACACAAACAGTAACAAGCAGAGGAGGGGCGCACAATTTTAAACTTTAATTCTTCCAGGAAATCTTGCAGTGATTTAAATATGTTCTGTTTAAAATAAGTTTTAAAAAACCTGTTCTGTATCATGAACCTTTACAAAACATTTCAGAACCGGAACATGACGAAGCTGAAGATAAAGCGGTACTAAGCATGATCAACCATTTCACAAGAATTGGACTTTCCATTGATATATCTTTAGACAAACGATCATTCGAAGAGGAGTGTTATGTTCTGCCTCCAAATGGAGTGCTCACAAAGGCAGACCACTTTAACATGGCAAACGTCACTGTACAAATGAGCAGCAACTTTGTCTCATGTAGAATCACCTTAGGACCGATGTCTGCAAGTTTGTTAGGAATCTGGAGTTTGTGTGGCAAGTCTACCCAAACCGATGAAATGCGATGCCAACCTGCCAATATTGTTTGGAGTAAGTTTAATATTTTTTGTGTTCTATAGAATTGAATATAGTCTATTCAATTCTATAGAAAACTGCTACAAAAAACTTGAAACGAAACATATTTTTTTTTGCCAACATTGATAAATAGAAACACTGTTAGATTTGGTCAGGTTAGGTTAGGTTTCGTGCGATCGATCGCCTTCTATGTAGCCCCGTTGTGGGCAGCTGACCTTACGGTTCGCCACATTGCAATACTGCACAAACCGCAAAGACCGATGGCCGTTAGATTCATTAGAGGATATCGCACAATCTCTTACGAGGCGGCTTGCGCATTGGCCGGATCCCTACCCTAGAACCTGGAGGAGAAGACACTCACGGCTCTCAGGCCAAGACACCGGGTGATAAACTGGTGCAGCGACAGATCACGCTGCGCCCGTCGGAGCTCCGTCAGGTCATGGTGGCGGAATGACGGGAGAGGCTTTTGCACCCTACCGCCTGTATACAATCGAAGCGGTCCGGCCGGTGCTCGATGACTGAATCGAAAGAAAAAGCAAAAGCCTGTTGTCATATAGAGAAGGGCGTTGAAGGATTTGAAGGGTGTTTTTGATTTATTATTATTATGCTTAATCAATCTTCTAGATCGAGACAGTAACCCGAATGCTGACTGGGGTTTGCTCACACAGAATTTGTTTACTCACCCGGTTCACTTCGGTGGTAGTGTAAATCCTGGAGTGGCGAGCACTGCAGATGTTGTCACCTGTAACGTTATCACACCCAATGGTGAAGACCTCGTTATCACACGTGACGTCAATTATCCACACATCGAAAGAATTGCTTTCGACCGTCAACGCCTATGTAGCATTAACTTCACAAACATAGATAGAACCTTGATAGGAGAATGGACGATCTATGGCAAATTCCGTTCAGCGGTTAGTGGTTTGCATGAAATACATCTGCCATTGAAGTTTTTCCTCTATAGTAAGTATTGAAAATTAAACTAAAAATATCTATTTTATAAAAATCTTATATCCATTCGCTAATAGGCAACGCACAGCCTAAACCGCTGGGTCTAGAAGTATGATCCACAAGACTTCCTCATATAACGAAAATAAACACTAATGAAGCCTTTTTGAAAATTCATTCCCTAAAGGGGTAACAAAAAGTAATTTTTGCCGATGGAAATTCCATCGGGCACAGACTTGTTGAAATGTATGAAGTTGAAGGTGTGTCTAACAATGATACTGTTTCAGATGAAGAGCGACCTTATGATCAGGCGTATAATGTAACTGCGTTACCAGAAAACAGATATCTCGTTATTTTGGGACGCACCTTGGAAGTTAGTGTAACAAGCGTAGTTGGGCAACTCGAAAATTGTCAGTACACAATGCCTACAGGCCAATCTTATGACTTAAACGATGCCATCGCTCCGAATGAAGTAGTTTTGCAGGGTGTGGATGCACCAGCCTGTAGGATTACTTTGAGCCCAATTACTAAGGACATGCTTGGTGAATGGCAGCTTATTGGCAAATTCAGTAATGGTAATCAGTTTACTGAGAGACGGCAGACGTTCTATATCATACAAGAAGGTAAATAAGTTTTTAAATTGGATACCGTATAAAGATTTGATAAACTAATTCAAAAAGGAGGTACAAAGTAAAACAGAAGGTTTTCGATTCCATTATATTTTGTTATTTTATTAGAAAAATAGTTCATCAATTTCTTATTTAAAATCGTGTATTGTATTCCAATTTTCCATACATTTGTTTTCAGATCCAGCAAGCCCCATTTTAGATGATTTTAGAGTTGTCGAAAATTTGACGGAAACGATTCTTGATTCGAAACTCGGAGCGTCACATACAGTAACTATTACCACCGAGAGCCGTGTTGAAAATGAAAGTTGTCACTTAATGACACCAAATGGCATGCAGTACGCCTTTATAGATGGATTTCATATCCCCAACGTAGAAATTCTAGAAGAAAATGATATCGAATGCGGCGTCAAGGTCGATGTTCTGGACCTGGACATGCTCGGCGACTGGATACTGATCGCAAGAGCTACTAGGTCATCTACTCCTATCGAAAGAAGGCGGCATTTTACTATCCGCATAGAAGGTAATCGATAATATTTAAATTAATGATGATTGTTCATTTATCAGGTCACGTCCATAGATAACGCAGTTAATACACTCTATCGGACAACGATTACAGATAATACAAATATATTCTTACAGAAACATCGTCTTTAGGAGATGCAATCACTATAACAGAAGGAGCCGATCTGTATCTGAGTCTACCGAATGCTACGAATATGTATCAGACTTGCAAGCTATATGCTAACAATGAAGAAGTTACAGACTTTGAAGTTGACCTATTCCGTTATAGTTCTTGTGGCTACATTGTTCGAAACGTCACTCGTGCTCAACATGGATCATGGGCTATTGTATATGGAAACCAAATAATGTATAGAGCGACCGTTGAAGTGAATATTTTAGGTAAAGATATTCAATACGCTTACGATGTTATGACATTACTTTATACAGGGTGGCAGGGACATCGACGCGCAACCTGTTATGGATTCAGTACATGATTTTGAATTCCATTACGTTGAAATTTTTCATCGGTTACTTTATAAAACTAGCTATTCCATACATTTTAACCGCGTTACCTTCGCGGCCAAAAAACACTTTTCTATTGAACACCAATTTTTTTTTTTGATAACCGAAGAAAGATTATTACACAGTTGAGGTCTAGGTCCCGGGCGCCTAGAATCATGTGGTGAAGTCATGGTTACGTTTTGCGCGTCGATGTCCCTGTCACCCTGTATAAAGTAATGTCATAATAGAAATATAATGTAATCTGTTCATAACTTGTTACTTCATATATACAACACTTCCAGCTGTTCTTAACCTTTTTCTCTAGCTATAACGTCATAATTGTGGCTAAAGAATCTTTATTTACTCAAAAGAAATTTACTACAAATTTCACTTAATGAGAAATATTTTAACTAAGTATATAATAATTATGACATTCATGAGCGTACGGACACGCACAAATATTAAAAGAAGACAACAATAATTAACGTACATAACAAGACATTGATTTTTTGTTGGTGGTTGGATAAATTAATAACCTTACAAATGTATTCCTAGAATCGGTCGAAATCTCCGTGGAGTATATGGTATGGCCTGTGGGTAGTTCCGTGAATGTTACCATTGGTCCTGAAGATGCGGTGTTCTGCCGGCTTATAGACTTCAGCGGTAACTACGTTTACGACGGATTTGGTCCGTGCAGAGCTGTGGTGGACAAAGTAACGATGGCCCATCGAGGATGGTGGACGATATCAGTCGGAGTTTCTGGCACAGTCATGCTTCGTCAGAAAACATTCTACGTGGACGTGATAGCAACTGGTATTTAATATCCACTATTATTACATTATATTTAAGAATCCTTTGATGTCGTATCTTTGGGTCAAAAAAAAATTATCTAGCGAAACTTTACCCACATGTTGGGTATCGATATCGAAAACAAACGAAACAGCTTTGTTTTAAACCGTAATACAACTGTCGTTTAGTGGCCGTAAGTTACATGTGACAGTGTCATTTATAGTTTTTGAGCAAAATTCGATCGATGAACAGTACATTTTTTTTGTCTTTTGTTTTTGATGGTAGTTACCCAACATGTGGGTAAAGTTTCGCTGGCTAATTTATTTTGACCTTGTTTTATATTATTTTTTTTTATTTTTTATTTTTTTATTTATGTACACACATATATAAACAGACAATGAAAAACAGAACAGAAAAAAAAGGTACAGAGGTGATGCTTATTTCATAAGAAATCTCTTCCAGCATACCTGAGATAGGACAATAGATACAGAGATGTAGACAGCGTGTGATAGAGCAAAGGAGACAAAAAATAATACATAGAATCAAAAAAAACAATTCACTTAAAAACTAAACAAGAATTACGAGAATATATTAACATACATACAAATAAACATACATAAATACTTCTAAAATAAAAATAATTAAGTTTTTTTTTTTATTTTATAATTTTGTGTTTTATGTGTATATTCCATTGATATATAAAAACATATCAATGGTATATTCCGAATATTTTTTCATGAAGACTTGCTAAGAACTTTAACGATAAACCACAATTCTGATGAACGGGTTAACGCCACGGAAATCCGATGGATGCGTGAAGCAGGTCTTTTCGTAGTTGCGATGCTTTGGGGAGCCTTATGTCCAATATTCGAATGAACGATGACGACAATGTCAATGATGACCTCAATCTATTCCAGATTCCAGGCCAGTAGTCACAACAGACGTGGTGAGGAATGGTTCCTCGGTGATAATGACGTGTTCCGTGCCAGGAGAGAACGAAATCCATGCCTGCTTGTTCCGCGACCCAAGCGGTAATGTCCTCATCGCCAGCCACGGGGTTGGGCAGGACGGGTTCAGCGGGGCCGTCATACGGTTAGTGCTTAGTACTGTCAATCGCCATTTTAGATCTACTCCACTCAACGTCCGTATTATCTCCTTATTATTATTCGCGAGTGGTACTGATTTAGTTCGTAATGAGATACTGGTACTACATAATCTACATGGACCTCACATGATCTGACCAAGATTATGTCTGGACTTTAAAAAGGACTGTGAGTCCGTGACCTCTGATTTTGTTTCGGTGTTTCTTGTCATAAGAACCGACCTCATCTAATTTTTTAAATATAATTTACATGTGAAAGTGTTTGTACAGACTCCAGCACATCAAGCTACTACAATCTGTCAAATTTCTTTAATAGATTTTAAACTTTATCGCTAAAGCATTAGGTTCAAGGTTGATTGAGAAAATTTGACAGTTTCGGGTAGCTTCATGTGCTGGCGTCTGTATAAACATATTTACAGGAATAAATTTCGTATATTTTCATCTTACAGTTACGAATCAGATACTGACAGCCATATCTGCAGTCTCCGCCTCCTAACGCCTTCCTCGGAGCACCAAGGCATATGGCGCTGTGCTGTCAACACCGCACGGGACATCAGCTATGGCTTCCTTACCGTCTCCGGGTCGATATTTTACCAGGAGTCTAATTACTATCATACTGGTAGGTTTACATTTTACATACACTCACGGCTTTTTCCCATGGGGGTAGGCAGAAAGTACAGAATGCCACCTGCTACGATCATTTCATACTACTTTTGCTTGGTAGGTTAACTTCCTCAAAATAATGGCATTACATTTTATGTATTTTTTTATTACATGAGCGATGATGCCTTCTAGAGCTTGGCGAACGAAAGCTGACCACGAATTTTTAGCATGGAAAAATTTGAGTACTCTGAAAATTGACAGTTTCCAATTTGGATAATTTTGATGTTTCAGCAATAAGAAAAAAAAAAAACTAATTTTATGGTGTGAAAAACAAATCCCAGAAAAGAACATCAAATATTTTATATTTTTATTTTTACCCCTCGACGCAAAAACGACGAGGTGTTATAAGTTTCACGTGTCTCTCTCTGTGTGTGTGTCTGTGGCATCGTAATTCCCGAACGGATGATCCGATTTTGATTTTGTTTTTTTTTTGTTTGAAACGTGATATGATATCGAATTCGATATCCATCACGTGTGCAGAGTTTCGCTAGCTAATTTAATTTGACCCTATATAAATATGCTCTTGATTTTTATAAATTGCCGCCATTTTTCTTGGGCAGCTTTCGTTGGCCAGAGTCTAGCCGATTTTAGCTACAGGAAAATTACATATGGCCACTTTCAGACTCCCTTTTATACACTCATTTCTTATTTCTATCAATTCGCTCCTCATACATCTTAGCATTCTCGTCTTTGCTGCAAGCAATTGCCTTGCCTTTCGATCATCGTTTTCTGGCCTCCCAACATTCCCCATACAAGACAGCATTAGTCTTTACAACAGCATCAGCGTCTAATCTTAATATAATCTTGTTAATTCATTCAAGGATTGTTTCTGTTTAGCTTTTGTTAACTTACTCTTTTTGTTTAATAATTTTCTCTTTTCTATGCAATATTCGTACAAGGCGACTGAACTCGATTTTACATTTTTTCAGAGTTTAAAAATTTACTTTTACTTAGGTTCAATTTACACCGCCGCGGAACGGAGTAGAAGCGAGTTTTCGTACATAGCAAAATGAACTTTATGTCAATTGTCTAACGTACACGATAACGATAACGATAACGTAACGTACTAGATATGAGCTTGTTACTGCCGGAATTTCCGAGAATTCTCCAGAAGATGCGCGACCTGTGCGTATTTGTGTATCTAATATGTGCGTTGCAATAATAATAATAATAAATTGTTTTATTGGGAACAACATAGGAACCACTTTTTGTTAGTACACACCTTAGAAACTACAGCTTAAAACACTAGGGTTAGTAACAAATTTAAACATTATATTACCTAAAAACTAATGAGTCATGTACTTACGAGGCACTTCATGCGGTCAATGAAGCCGCATGAGATGCCTCAGCACAGGAGCTCCCGGGTCCTCAGCCACGACTTTCAGGATGCTATTGCTACTCCCCCGAATCCTCCTCACAAGCGATGCCACCTTTTTCCTGACGATGGCCTGGAAACCATCTGCACTCGATCTGGCAAACATCTCCGAGGCACTACAGAAACGGGGGAGTTTCAACATCATCCTGAAAACATTATTATATTGGACGCGCAGGGCATCTAGTGTCCCCCGTGAACAGCTGAACCACAGACTTCCCGTGTACAGGCCCTGACAGTACGCTTTAAACAAGGTTATTTTGACCTGATCCGTACAACGAGAAAATCTGCGCGCCAGCATGTTTCCGCGGACCGCCAACGCCCTGCGCTCCCTCTCCACGTCATCATCGTCTTTAAGGTCGCTGACAAGTATATGGCCCAGATACTTAAACTTGTTCACCTGCTTTATACCACTGCCGTTCAAACTAATTGAAGGAATGGTGTCTGGGCACTTGCCAGCGGCCCTGAAGACCATGAACTCAGTCTTCCCAACATTATAAATAAGACCATGCGATGCGGCGTACTTCTCACAGACCTTCAGCATCTCCCTGATTGACCTCGCAGTCGGGCCCAGCAACACCATATCATCCGCGTAACTGATGTTGTTTACACAAACACCCCCCACCCGGCAACCAACACGCATGTTGCTGAGCTCGACTATGAGGTCATTTACATACAGGTTAAAGAGCTTAGGCGAAGACAACCCCCCCTGTCTCACCCCGCACTCCAACCCGTATGGCTCCGAGAGGCAGTTTGACCACCTAACATAATTGGTCTGATTCGCGTACCAATATTGAAATATTTTCAATACTTCCGCCGGTATACCCCTGTCCTTCATCTTTCTCCAAAGCACCTCATACGAAACGAGATCGAAGGCTTTGGAGAGATCCAAAAAACAGGCGTACACCGGGGTCTTCCGTTCAGTGTAGTATTGGACAGTGTGCTTAAGAGCCAGAATCGCGCTTTCAGTTGACAGTCCAGGTCTAAACCCGAACTGTGCGTCATGTATGTTTATGTACTTATCCAGACAAGACTCAAGCACACTATCCAACAGTTTTGCTACAGTTGTCGCGAGAGAGATCGGGCGATAATTTCCCTTGTCCGCTATGTCACCTGTCTTGTTCTTCACTATGGGCACCACTGTAGTTTTCATCAAATCATCCGGTAGGTATGAATGACTAATGCACATATTGAAGAACATAGACATGACCCTCGGCGCATGTACGCCAGCATGTTTAAAATGCTCAATACTGAGCCCATCGTGGCCAGGAGATTTACCTCTACGCATACCGCTTATCACCTTTTTTAATTGCTTTGCGGTACACTTAAGTAAAGGTTCCTCGCCCGCCACGGCGGGCTCACCATCTGACATAATGGTCGAAGGACCCAGCGGAGAGCGCACTTTAAAGTGCTCCATAAACAAAGTAGCTATATCCTCCGGGTCACTCCGGCCATCAACATTTGCAGGGAGGCCAGGCTTAATATCAAGCTTGCTAGTGGACTTCCAAAATTTTGTGAAATCTTTGTCGGCTCTTTGTTTAGCAATTAAGTCCATTCCTTTTTCCGCCCTTTAAAAATTTTGCGGGACTCACACATCTGGTCGTAAGCGGGACCGGTACTTGGTGCAATATTGACATAAAGTTCATAATGCTTTGTACAAAAAAAAAATCGCTTCTACTCTGTTCCGCGGCAGTGTAAATTGAGCCTTAAGCATCATCTATTTTATTTGTCCGTCATGTATTTGAGTATCATGTCTTCTGTAATTGAGTGTGCATTACAGGATAATGTATATTATACAAGTTTTATTATTGTAAAAGATATATATCTCGTTGGTAAAATAAATAAATCGCGAACCCTTTAGCTGTTCCATATTCATTTTTTTATTTGACGTTTGCTGCTATAAAAACTAGTAGGTACTCAGAAGTGCTACTTGCTAGAGTTATAATCATTAAATTGAGTAATATAATATGTATTTATCTAACTGTTGTGGCATTGACCTAATTGGATAATAGTTTTAACAACTGATATTTTTAATCATCAATGATCAATGTTAGTGTTACACTGATATAGATTTTTATAGTTAACAGGTTAGTATACCTACATATTTGAAAAGATAACGGGTGTAAAAAGACGGACGAAACCAAGTCACTGACTGTACTCCCCATCATTCTGATATATTTTTTGTACTGAACAGTACAAGGGAACCTTCTGGCTCCCTAGATATTAAAGGTCAAAGTTCCAAATTTTTTCAAACTTATGTTCACGAAAACAAATTTTAAATGTTATAACATAAAATCAAAATCAAAAGTGATTTATTCAAATTAGGCTGAGAATCAGCACTTTTCGAACGTCAAAATTACAAAAGACAGACCCCCAAAACGCCCGCCCGTCACCACTTCCTAGTGCTTTCACTGGAAAGAAGAAGTGGCGCAACAAACTCCCCAGCAGCACAGCTACAATTATTTTAAATACTCCACAACGCCTGTACCGCTGCGCACGCTTAACGTTGTGCTAAAGGGCACAACGTTATGCGTGTGATACATTGTACACTGCCGTAAACAGCGATTTTTCAGATCAAAAATAGAAGGCGTTTCCCATTAATAAATTTTGCTCAATGTTACTTAATTTAATTTGATGTACAGACTCTGTAAATAACGGCTCTGTGATTGGTGCGTTTACATCTTATATAATCATTTATTTGAAAGAAAAAAACGTCTTTGTAAATTACTTAATCCTTTCTAGTTTTCAATTGTATTATTGTGGTGTTCAATAAAGAGCAGGTTTACCTTATCCTAATTTTGCAGTCCTCCAAAAAGTATAATAAAAATATTTCCAGAGCCAGAATTGAAAAGCGCAGACATTTTTGGGGGTGAAGAAGGCAACGCAGTGAAGATGTCTTGCTCCATAGACGCCGCTGTTCGCTACTGCTACTTCAGGGCACCGAACGGAACTGTCTTCAACGTTGGTCCATGTGAGTAACCCAGCCGATCAGTAAAAATCCCAATTTGAAAACGTATATGAATAAGTAAGTTAGTCCCCTAGCATCATGCAATGGTAGCTCGCACTTCAAGCTCACTTCACCTAAGTCATGGTAAGAGTCTTACAGAATAGAACGGCTGAAGTCTAACAACTATTGTCGACTATTGTCAATCGTTAAATCGTCGACGTGTGAATTGGAATATTGACTTTCTTCAATTAGCAGCAACTTAACTACGTGAGCTACTTTCTGATCGTTATAAACAGCCCGGTAATTGCGTATCACACTAACAGTAGCAATGGCATTCATTTCGAAAGTTCAACAATATTCATTGCGTTATTTACTTTGTTGAACAGAGAAATTTTCCATTATGAAGCAATGGATTAGCAATATCCTTCAAAATGATTCAGATTGTGGTTGATAGCGTGTTACACAATTAGGGTGCTGTTATGTTCTATTTTCGCAAAGTACAGTTTTTTTTGTAAAAACGTTTTGAACCTCTATTACAAAAAGCTTAAAAACCATATAGGTACCTACATATTTTGCATCCTTAACATTAAATGAACATATCCCAAATTATTGTCATGGTACTTTAGTGACTCTTGTTGAACTCCCTCTACAATGAAAACCTTTATTTTGTGTATTATAGGGTTCCATATCTATTTTAGGTATGTAACAAATGAACTAAAAATGTTATAGCAAATTGGCGCGATTTTACTTAAACAAGAAGTTCTGCATCCGGTTAACTGGAAGTCGACTCCAACATAGTTGGGAAAAGCCTAGGCAGATGATGAAGAAGTTGTGTGAAGATGTCATCTTTAAAATTCCTAGACTTCCAGCAGTGTTTGAATAAGACGCCTTAAGTTATGTATCAGACATCACTTTGCTATGGACATTTTACGAGGCGTGAAATATGTAATATGTTTTTAACCATTTTTAGTTCAGTAGCTTTGGCGTGAAAGAGTACCAAACATCCATCCATCCATCCATCCATACAAACTTTCGCGTATATAATATTAATAAGATTAGGATGACGCCAGTAGCTGAACTGTCTACTGGACGGTTCACAAACTGGCCTTGTTGTCAGAGCCCACAAAGTTAAGGAGGTTAAACTTGCGCTTACTTTGAGTCTAAAACTACCCTCGTTATTATTTCGCAGCCCTCTCATCAACGGACTACGAGTACGTTGGCAACGGATTCGATGCGGGAGAATGCGGTATCAGGTTCAACAATCTCTTGCGTAATGACAGTGGTAGTTGGAGCTGCAATGTAGGACTGCTCCACAATCATGAAGAACTGAGCAGAACCTTTGAAGTTAGCGTCTATGGTAAGTAACGACTAAGGATGCTACAGTCCATTCACAGTTACATTACCTCTGATTTTGCCTCACTGTCAATATTACCTTTATCTTCTATCTTTATCTTTAATCTCGTGACAATAATGTTGATGTTTGGTTGCTCCAACTTTCTAGTTTGTCAAAATCACAGTGATCTTTATTGTTCCTATAATAAGGTTGCTGTTGGGTTGCAGTTGTCAGAGGTAAAATAAGTGTATTAAACTGTAGTGTCAGCAAAATGTTAAATGGACATTAATGTCTGTTCCAAAAGTATGTAATGAAAGTGTAAACAAACAATGTTCAGTTTCAATTCTTACGCAATCACTCACAAATTGGAAGTAGTTTCACACATTCAATTGTATATAAGTAAAAGGTTTCAAATTTATATCACTTATTTTTTTAACTTACAATTGTCTTGTTTCAGAGCCCATGTCGATGTACCACGGTTGGTACGGAAATTCTGTGAGTTTACGCTTGCACATAGGGGGCGGGCCCAAACTGGAATATTGCAGATTCGTCCGTATTGACGGACTAGGTAAGGAAAATACTGAAGGCTGCATTGGCGCCCGTTAAACTGAATGTCAGCAACCCTTGACATTAATTTGTCAGAACAACCACCTCATTCATCTCGGAAAGAATCACAGAGCACGAAATCGCCGAGCCAATGTAGACAGCCGTACTTATGACATTCAGGGCGCTGAAACTACGTTCAGCGCAGACCGCCATCCAAAGCCGTTAGTTTCTACAATGTGAAGACAATACGACAATAAATGAAAACACTGGCATTTCTGGCGTGATGTAATGTTATGACTCAGAATAAAGGCAGAACCTTTTTTTTTGATAATATGAAGTGTAACTTTAATAATCTCAACTTCAATCACTCGCAATTGTACCACGTTGACAACTTTTACTGTATGAGAGAGTTCTAAAATACAGACCTAGTTTAGACTCCAGATCACCAACAAATTAAAAAAAAATTACAAAATACATGTCAACTTAGCTTATAAAACGGCGAAGGGAAACATGTTCTAGAACCAAAAATTCGAAGACATGTGACATCTACCAACTCGCACTGGGCCCGCGTGGTCGATTACTGCCCCTCTTTCTCATCTGGAGGAGGCCTGTGTCCTAGCAGTGGGAACATTATAGGCTGATTATGCTATGCTTTAGTAATAATAATAATAATACCTAACTGGTATAATAATGTATCTATTTGTCACAGGTTTCACGTCTGACAACGTTCCTTTGGAGTACGACTTTGACTCGCATGAGCTGTCATGGGGTGTATGTGCCCTCGAAATTCCGAGCCCCGTGTCTCAGGACCTGGACCCTTGGACGGTGTTCGCCAAGACCATTGCATCAGAGAGGGAGCTGTCCATGACATCCACTTTCTTGTTACCACCTCCGCTCTTCAGTGATACGTCTCGTAAGTATATATAATTCTATAAATAGTTTTTCACACCACCTAACCTAAAGCAAGTCATTAAAGACCAAGGCTCTAGCCGGGCAATAATATTGTACTATATTTCATTATGATCCGCTAGTGCATAATGTGATTTGAATGAATCGGTACAGCAAACATTTGAAAAAAGTGTTTAATACAGAGTGGCCTCCTAGTTCGAAGTCGGTTAAAAACTTGTACCACAGCATAGTGATCACATGGTCACTGAGATAAGGGTTTTACGACCACTGAAATCGAAGTTATCTGTAGATCACTGATTAAATGTAAGGATCACTGACTGAATAGTGATTTTAGGATTAGGTACTGACAACAAATAACAGCATTACAGAAGTAGGGTTTACGGCCAGTAGGTATTAGGTTTCTTAGTTATATAAATCTGAGCAGAGCGGTGGTCGCCTACAGGCAACGGCTACGACTATGTCGTGGGTTCGAACCCAGGCAGGCGCTTTACTTTGTGTAAATAATTTCGTCACCACTGCTCTTAAAACGGTGAAGGAATTCGTGAGGAAACCGGCATTTCCTGGAACCAAAAATTCGAAGACATGTGACTTCACCAACCGGCACTGGGCCCGCGTGGTAGATTACAGAAGTCCAATTTTCGTAATTAAAACCGTTCAAAATCTAGTGGCAATCTCATCTGAGCGACAATCAATGTTAAAAACTTGTCAAAAATGTAGGGAATTTAGAGGTATTTTTGACAGATTGAGACCGACATCAGACTGTGAACGTTCTTAAAATTATGTACGTGAATTGCCCATCAGCCCGCTCCCTTTCGATGAGAGGATGCCTGTGTCTCAACAGTGAGAACATTATAGGCAGATGATGCTATACAAAGAATTTAGTGATGTTAGGACGACATAATGATGCGAGAATCCCACTATATAAATAAAAATGAATCACCGAAATGTATGTACGCGCATAACTTCCGATCGACTGCACCAAATTGGATAATTCTTTTTTTTTGTGTTTTTTATTGTCAGGATCAGGAGGCCTAAAAAGGCCACTTTGGCTGAATCATAATAGGATAACAATATGAATCATATTAAAAATCGTAAAATTATCACAAACTGACAATTCATAATATGATCTGTGTGCAATTCATATCACGCAATTTACCTGCTTGACAGTTTTTTTATGGAAATTCGTAAAATGGTCCACCAATGTTTACACCAAATATGATTGATATGAAATGAATCGTAGGTGATTAAACTATTATGTGTAACCATTTAACGAAAATTAGAGAAATTGCTAATGATCTGCTGGGAATTCAGGAAATGAATAGATTTTAGAGGTATTGCTTAAAGTGGCCTTTTTAGGCCCCAAGGTTTGTGAAGAAGAAACTTAAAAAAAAAAAAATATGGCGGAGTGACGTTCGCCGGGGTCAGCAAGTTGAATATAAATCTGAAGTTGACTAAACAAAACTCTCTTGTTTCAGTGATCATTCCAATTCTGATGTGGTCTTTATTTGCCCTCGTGTGCTTGCTGATAGTCCTCGCTGCCGTGTCCCTTATACCTAAGAAGAACCGCGAGTGGACATACCAGAGAGCCTCCGTTATAAGGAACAGCTTCAAAAAAACAACAACCCCGACCTGTACATACTGATATGCTTTATTGATTTACCGCCAAAAAGTTGCCATTAAATAGAAAAAAGATAATATGAATTTAAGTAACTAATAAAACTCAAAACGTAGGTTTTCTCGTATCATCAAAAAAGTGGTTTAGAATGGGGATGTTTTCTACACCCTAATTGCGTAACACACTGTAAATTACAATCTGAATCATTTTGAAGGATATTGATAATGCATTGCTTCACATGTTCGAAAAAATTGTCTGCTCAACAACGTAAAAAGCGCAATGAATGTTGTTGAACTGTCAAAATTAAAGCTATTCCTACTGTTAGTGTGTTACACAATTATCCTGCTAGACGCATTGCCGTTAGAGAGCGCTGAGTACTTGTCACTTGTAAAAAGTGTAATTTTGAATGAAAAGCATGGAAATAGTATGTACTTTAGCTCCATGAAGAAAAGCGACCAATCGGCACCAGGACAAGACACTCAAGCTTTGGTTTCCTAGGAAAGCGGTTCCGCCATGTTATAACGGCCGTCATTTACGCCAGTATTTGACATTTATTCAAATCCTGCTGCCCAAAGATTTATATCGCTAGAATTGTTCACACCGTAATTAGTCACACAAAAAAGTGTCCATACTGAGAAGAGTGTACTCACGCATTATTCATTATTAAATAGCGCTTCCATGACAATCAAGTCAAATCACTTCGTCATTGTGTGTCTGAGGTGTCAAAACGAAACTGAAACAAGACTATCTTTTGATACGGTTGGGCAAATCTAACTATTTAAATCTTTATCGCTGTCATAATTTTTATGACAGCCGTTACTATTAAAGGCGTTAAGTGCGGCCACCTATTTCTAGGAAACCAAAGCTTTAGCTACATCTCGTAACAAAGTTTTTAACAAGAAACTCCATTTGCACATTAATGAAAGTAACACACACGTGGCGCCATCTACGCGGACCTTATTAGAAAGTTTTCTTCCCCATTACTTTTAAACTTTTACAACTAAAACTTTTACTTTACTGAAATACCTAATTGAATTATTAATACTTAAAATAAAGTGAATTACATTATTTAATATTATTTAAATTTGTTTTCAATTGTTTTATGCTCACTTTTAAGCAAAACCGTTGTGTACCTATAAGAACCTTTTCTATTTTTTATAAATAAAGTTATTCATGTATCTGTGTAGTTTTCTTCAAGCAAACACTTTTTTTTTTTTTTTTTTTTTTTTTTTCTGGGTGGGAAATCATCAAATGACTCCTCCCGCTCTGGGCGGAGCAGAAGGGAGTGTCAGACTTTTACTGACTAAAACCCACCCGTGTTCCTTCAGTTGCCTGTGCCAGGGGCCACGGTATCTCTTTCGAACAACCCGCAGCCCCGGCGGCATCGGCCCTAGCGGACCCCGTCAGTTCGTGCTGACAGCTCTTTGAGGCGCGCGTGGAACACAACGCGCCGTCGACCCGGGCCTGGTCCTTACCGGGCGGCGAGCTGCCCATAGCTCGCCGCCCGCAAGCCCGCGCCTACGGTGGCCGGGAGTCGGCTGTTGACTCCCGTCCAGGGCGTCTCCTGCGGCGGCTAGGAGCGCGAGGGTGCAGCGATTGCCTCTCCCTCGCACGCTCCGCCTCCTCCTTCGCGAGCATAACTGCTTCGCAGAAGGAGGTGACGGCCTCCCATTCACTCTCGCTCCGGACCATGGCCTGTATGAGGGCCGGACGCGAGAGGTCGCCGCCGCCGATCGCCGCCAAGAGGACACGGCGGGGTCCCGCCCAAGCCGGGCAGACCTCCACCGTATGCTCCACCGTGTCCTCCGGGCGATCCCCACAGTGGTGACACCCTGGCGTTTCCTCCCGCTTTATCCTGAACAGGAACCTCCCGAAACAACCGTGTCCGGTGAGGACCTGCGTCAGGCGGAAGGTGAGGGCGCCGTGGCGCCTCTCTAGCCACTCCTCAAAGAGGGGACTTATCGCCGCAATTGTGGCGTGCCCAGCGCTGGGTTGCGACAATCGCACTCTCCATGCCGCCATGAGATCCCGCCGGAGCTCTGTCCGCTGTGCCGTGATTTCTCGCGGCAGCGGAGCAACGCCCCGGCGTTTTGCCTCCTCTCGCCACTCCCATATGTGGGCGAGGACTTTGGCCTCCTGATCCCATGGCGGCAATCCGGCAAGGAGGCTCGCCGCCTCAGCGGAGACCGTGCGGTATCCACGAATGAGCCGGACAGCCATGACCCTTTGGGACGCGATCAACCGGCGGGCTGGTCGCCGCCTCAAAGATCGCGCCCATACCGGTGCCCCGTAAAGGGCCATGGCCCGCACGACCCCCGCATAGAGCCTCCGGCAGGAGGCGTTTGGTCCCCCTAGATTGGGAAGGAGCCGCCTCAAGGCAGCCCCGGCCCGCTCCAGTCTGGGAGCCAAACGTCGGAAGTGCTCCACGAAATTCCACCGGCTGTCGAGGACGAGTCCCAGGTACTTCATCGTCAGCTCGACGCCGATGTGAACCCCTCCCGCCGTTATTTGTGAACCCGACGGTGGCGCGTCCCGAGGACCATGAAAACACATGGCCTCAGATTTGTGCAATGCCACCTCGAGTCCCAATTGCCGGATCCTCTCGACAATTGTCGCAACCCCGCGTGTCGCTGCTTCGGCCGCCGCCTGGTGCGACCTCCCCTGCGCCAGGACCAGCGTGTCGTCAGCGTAGCAAACTACGCTGACGCCATCAGGGAGGTCGGCGCGCAGCACCCAGTCGTACCCGATATCCCACAGATGCGGCCCTAGGACCGATCCCTGTGGGACACCGCACGACATCTCTCGCCGGTTCCACTCTCCCCGGTGACCGGGGTAGATGACGGCCCTGTCCGTCAAATAGGCCTCGACAATGCGACGGAGGTAGGTCGGCATCCGGTGATACCCGAGTGCCTCCCTGATGCAACTCCAGGGCAGGGTATTGAAGGCATTGGCGATGTCTAGAGACACCGCCAAGACGACCCCACCCCGGGCCACAGCATCCCCCGTCGTGAGGGCTCGCACGCGCATGATGGCATCCACCGTAGAGCGCCCCCTGCGGAAACCAAACTGGCTGTCCGCCAAATCCGGCCCCACCCGCACCAGCTGCCCGGCAAGGCGGTCTGCAATTACTCTTTCAAAGAGCTTGCCCACCTCGTCGAGCAGCACGATGGGCCGGTAAGCGGACGGAGAGTCCGCAGGGCGCCCCGGCTTCTTGATGAGGACCAGTTTCCCCGTCTTCCAACGAAGTGGGAACCGGCCCCTCTCCAAGCATGCGCTTAGTAGCCCCCTTAGTCGAGGCCCGAGAGCCTCCAAGGCCAGGACCCAGGCTTTTCCAGGTAAGCCGTCGGGTCCTGGGGCAAACACTTGAGTTTCAAATATTACCATTTCTGACCAAAACTATTGCTATTATAGAGGTGTGAGGAACAGGGTGTAAAGTTCACTCTTCCTCCATAGAAAAGGAAGGATCCTCCGACCAGACGGGTGTTGTGTCTGGCGGGCAACTGCCCCACGACTGATGTCGGGAAGTTTGTATGTATGCTAATTGCGCGGTAAACTCTGCTTGCGAGATGCAGGATTTGCGTGACGTCAGTAAGACGCGTTGTTCGCATGTGGCGTTGTAAATACCGCTACACTATCAACATTATCGTTTCGGAGCAGCAGTGGTTATTGCAAGGACGCTCAGCAAGTAACTATTGTGCCCTATTGTGCCCTATGGCCTAAAACACAGGTTTGAATAAGTCTAGTTCGAACAGGTCGTTGCCTAATACTCCTATTTAACTATTGTTATAAAAATGGTTTGGAACATGTAGCTTAGAACATGTTTATTTATTTATTTATTTTATTATTTATGTACACACAGTAACAGTATGTTGTTACATGTAGTTTATTTTTAGGGAATGGTTTTTATTTCAGGGTATGGGAAATATACTTTTACTCTGGCACTTGTAGTATTATGTATTCTGTGTTATGGTTCAATGTTATTGTAAACGTTTTTAAATAATAATGATTAAACTACGAGTATTAGTATTCCTCTCTAATTATTTTCTATTGCATTGCCCACTTCTTACTATACCCGAATCGCACCTACATTTTCTCAGCCGATAGACGTCCACTGCTGGACATAGGCCTCCCGCAAACACCGCCACTTCGCCCAGTTTTGTGTTTCTCGCATCCAGCGAATTAACTAACAAGCTATCTAAAATTTTTGAAATTTGTATTACCCATGAAATTTGTGGTGAATTTTCTTTTTTTATTCGCTACAAAACGTGTGAGCTCACTCTTCTTACCATGGACACTTTTTACCGTGACAAAGTACGGTATACTGGATGTTGGAAAGAAGGCTCCCAGGCTCAAATGGGTTTGGGTGGGTCCACGGATATCGAGTGGGTCACATCAGCCGTATGCACAATAATTTATTATTTATTTATATATACTTTATTGTACACCACAAAAATACATAAAACACTATAAAATATACAATGGGCGGCCTTATCGCATTACTGCGATCTCTTCAGGCAACCTAATAATGACCGCTGGGCAAAAATCTCCACACAATGGATGCCTGAAGTTGGACGGCGCCGCCGAGGCCGGCCCAGAAAGAGATGGCGAGATGACGGACACGTACCGCGAGGGCTGCTTCGAGGTGACGCGAAGAAAGAGTTCCTGGAAGGATTTAGGGAGGACTTTGCCCAGCAGTGGGACCGTATAGGTTACCAAAAAAAAAAAGCACGGTAAGGGCAAATCTAGTGATTTCCAGCAGCAGCCTGGAGTCTGGATTTGTAACCGGTTGGTGGCAATAGGCTCATCGCCCCCTATTACATGACTTAAACACAATAGGCTATTTTCCTAAAAAAATGTAATTAGTCCGTCAGTTAGATTATCAAAAAATATTGAACCCGTATTTTTTCTTTTGTCTATTATATAAAAAATTATGAAGATATCGCCCGTTAAAGTTCCGCGTGAGGTCACTTGCTTGCGACACTTTTACAAGCAAGTGATGTCACGACCCCACCACCCAAATTTTGACGCGCTTTATCTTTGTAATTTTTTGTTTGATTGACAAAAGAGAAAATACGTGTCCATTATTTTTCGATAATCTAACTGACGGACTAAATATAATTATTTTTTTTTTTACCCAGACAACTACACTATTGGCGAAATGTGGGTGTACTATAGGTAGGTACTCCGCTGCCCAACCCTTCAGCAAAACAAGGCGTGATGTTATATTATGTTGCCAAAGTTTTGTTAAACTGTTGTTTTCTTCACGTAAATACTATTTCAAAGATTTTCACCACAGAAACTAAAGTCTATTCTGTTTCAAATTGTTGTTATTTCAAGTTAAACTTTATTAAGATGGCAATTAAGTTGATTTCAGAGTGGCTAGCACTATTGAAAAAGTTATAAATTTTTTTAATGTTGTAGCGTAAACTGAACTTTATTAATAATAATAAATAATAATAATAATAATAAAACAACAACAACAACAACAACACACGTCCACGAGTGATGCGCTTTGTAAGACAGGCATTTTCGGGGACTGGAATCAGCCCTCGGGAATACATGTCCAATATCACAGAGCGCATCGACTTCCTGAAGCAGAAAGTTTGTGCATTGGCGAGTCGTATTCGGCGGTATAAGCGGCGGGTTGATCGGTACACGCAGAATCGCATGTTCCAGAGCGATGAGAGGTGGGTATATAGAACTTGGGAGCGACCTGAACAAAACGTGACGGACGTGTGCCGCCCGGATGATGCCACCACTAGTGCATTCTGGCGCAGCATCTGGTCGGTGCCCGTCTGTCACGCTGAGGGTGGCTGGATGCGCGATATCGAGCGAGTGTGTGGAACTATACCAGAAATGGAACCAGTCATAATTACGCCATTAGACGTAGCCAAAGCAGTCCGTCCGTTACCGAATTGGAAATCACCGGGACCGGACGGACTGCATAACTTTTGGTTAAAATGGCTAATTAGTTCACACACTTGCCTGGCATCTCAGTTCCAGTCATCCTTAGAGTCTGGGTCACTACCACAGTTTCTAACAACAGGCGTTACCCACCTGCTCCATAAGTCAGGTAGTCCCGCGGAACCCAAGAATTATAGACCGATCACGTGTTTGTCGACGGTTTATAAACTTCTCACATCCATTTTGAGAGCGAAAATTAACACACACATTGACAGTTACTCGATTATGTCTGCCTCTCAAAATGGATGTAGGAATGGGTCCCGCGGTACTAAGGAGCTACTCCTCATAGACATGGCCATTAGCCAACAGGTTCGCCGATCGCGCAAGGATATGTCGACATGCTGGATAGATTATAAGAAGGCCTACGACTCGGTGCCTCATACATGGCTCATGAGGGTGCTGGAGTTGTACAAGATAGATGCAACTCTACGCACCTTCCTTGAGTTGTGTATGAGGCAATGGAAGACGGTCCTTCGCTATCCAAGGTGTCGACAGATCCAGGGGAATGATGAGCCTGTATGGATTAAGCGGGGAATATTTCAGGGCGACAGTTTGAGTCCACTTTGGTTCTGCTTAGCCCTGAATCCTCTAAGCACACTGCTGGAGGACTCAGGTCTAGGCTACCGGTTGAAGAGAGGTGGTCAGGTCATATCTCACCTCCTCTACATGGATGATTTGAAACTCTTTGCCCCTAACAAATTGCATCTGATGGAGCTACTGAAGGTAACTGAAACTCTCAGTAGTGCCATCAGGATGGAATTTGGTGTGGACAAATGTGCAGTCATGCATGTAAAGGGGGGAAAGATTATGGAATCCGAGGGAATTCCACTTTCGGATTCCATACACCTTAGATCCCTCTCCTCATCCGAAAGCTATAACTATTTGGGTATGTCGGAAGCGTTAGGCATCAACGATGCTGACATGAAGCAATCGTTGAAGGAGCGCTTCTTTTGTCGCCTGAAGAAGGTATTAATTAGTCTTCTTTCGGGCGGAAATAAGGTGCGCGCCTTCAATGGTTGGGTCATGCCGGTTTTGATGTACTCTTTCGGCATACTCAAATGGACTCAGACTGAACTCGACGCCCCAGATAGAAGGGTCCGTACACTGCTGACCGCAAACCGGATGCATCACCCACGATCATCGGTGATGAGACTGTATATCCCGCGGAAGTGTGGGGGTCGAGGATTTTTAAATGCGAAAACCCTCCACAACCGCGAGGTGTGCAGTCTCAGGGAATATTTTTTAAGAGCCGAAGTGGGTATGCACCGTGATGTGGTCGCAATGGACAAGGGGCTCACCCCGCTCTCCATGGCGAAAGAGAACTGGCGCAAACCTGTAGTACTTACTACCGATGACCGCAAGAAGGTATGGCAAAGCAAGGAGCTTCACGGGCGCTTCTATCGGGCTCTTCACGAGCCCGGTGTAGATTTCTTAGCGTCCGTATCCTGGCTGCGTTTCAGTGACCTCTTCGGGGAAACTGAAGGTTTTGTCTGTGCAATTATGGACGAAGTTATCTTAACGAATAACTACCGGCGACATATTATGAAGGACGGGACGGCTGACGTGTGTCGGGCATGCCACCGTCCGGGTGAATCCATCAGACATATTATCTCTGGTTGTTCTCGTCTGGCTAACAGCGAGTACTTGCACAGGCATAACCAAGTAGCCAGGATTATTCACCAGCAACTTGCTTTGAAATATAAACTTGTCGACTCTGAGGTACCGTATTACAAGTATGTGCCCGACCCAGTTCTCGAAAATGACCATGTCACGTTGTACTGGGATCGGTCTATCATCACTGACAGGACTGTTGTCGCCAACAAACCTGGTATAGTGGTGATAGATCGATTAGTGCGCCGCGCAATGATTATTGATGTTACCATTCCACATGACGGGAACCTCGTGAAAGCTGAGAAAGATAAACAAATCAAATATCTTGACTTAGCACGCGAGGTTGTTGACATGTGGAATGTGAGCTCAACTGTCATTGTGCCGATTGTCGTATCGGCCAATGGCCTGATGGCCGAAAGCTTCGATCAACATCTATCGAGGCTCTCGTTAGGCGGTTGGATCAAGGGCCTGATTCAGAAGGCAGTACTCCTCGATACGGCTCGCATTGTGAGGAGGTTTCTATCTCTGGAGCCCTAACCACCGGTAGCTTGGACCCTGCTCCCGACACCGGTGGATCACTATTTTTTTATATTTTTAAATGTTTTTTTTAAATTTTTTATTTAATCATACTGATATTTAAAAATGTATTAAAATAAGACTACTAAATAAATAAACGACATAATAATAATATTTTTTTTTATTTTCTCACCACAATATCCTTATAAAATAATAACAAAAAATAAACATTATTGTCCAGTCATGGGCTTAAAGAAAAATATTGTGGGAGACTGGTGCCTAAGCTAAGCCGAAGCCTGTATTTCAGGCCACCAGGTCTCCGCCCCAAATATACAATTTTATTATGGTTTCCCGTATATTAAAACTAGACAATGTTTTCAATTTTATTTATAGGAAGGAGTTCGTGAGGAGTGTGTGGGTGTGTGAGTGCGTGGGTGAGTGAGTGTGTGGGTGTGTGAGTGTGAGTGATGAAAAGTTGGTGCGAGTTAAACTGTTTGATGAATGCCGTAGTAGTATGTGCTTGTGGTAGATAGACATAAACAGAATGCTGTGACTATTTTGGGATAGATAGTAAATTTTCGGTTGTGTCATAGTCAAGAGTTATAAGCCATCCAATAAGTTTTTTCTTACACAGGTGTTTTGTGAGTGGGAAGATGTTGTGAACTTTGTTTACTTTGTTATAGAGGTCCTCCAGAGGGCCTCCAAGAAAACAGAAGAATCGTTCAGAGAAACAAGTTCTAAATTTATTAACGGACCGGTCGATGGGGTCGTAGCGTCTTTTACCGAGCATAGGTGTGGGACTATAAGAAAGAAGTGCGTGTTGCTTCAGGGTGGTCTGTAGAATGAATAGTTGGCGAACCGTGAGAACCCCACTTTCCCGGTACAGGTCGGTTGTTGGGTAGAGGAATGGCCGAAAATACGGTACTTTTAAGATTGCTCTCTGCGCCCTTTGAAGTTGGATTAGAGTCGATTTAGGTGCACCACCCCATGTTGTTATGCAATAGGTTAATAAGGACTGACAAAGTGCGTAGTAGACCGTCCTCCTAAGGCCTTCACCCGCCACGTGTCTTAGGTTCTTAAATACATAAATTAATTTACGAACTCTGGAGGTGAGTGTGTCGATATGCGGATGAAAGCTCAGGCAAGCATCCAGCAACACCCCAAGGTATTATATAGAGTTTGTTCTCTCTAAGCAGGTGCACGTGCAGGCCGTACTGTGGGGGATGGGACATTTATGCGCGGTGATAGATAATGAAGGCGCTAGACTTTGAGAAACTTTTCGCATAGAAAAATTTATATATTTAGTTTTGTCTGCATTCAGGGTAAGGACGTTGTCATGCAACCATTTTGACACCTTATTCAGGCCAGATTGAGCACTTTCGAAAACGCTGCGCCACGTGGTAGAACTAAATATTAGGGCAGTCTCGTCCGCAAATGTGAAGATTTGGCCTTTGTCAAGATTGAGCGCACACAGATCGTTAATATAAATTAAAAATAGAGTAGGGGCAATCACACTGCCTTGTGGAACTCCGTGTGTAATAAGTTTCTCGGAACTAATGTGATTGTTTATCTTCACGGTCTGTGTACGGTCTGTAAGGTAGTCTTCGAAAAGTTTTAATTGCATTCCCCTTATACCCATGCTCTCCATCTTCTCTATAAGGATGGAAGCAGAGACGGTGTCAAAGGCTTTTGCCAAATCGAGGAAAATACCTGTAACTTTCTGCCCACCATCCAAGTTCCTAACAATGTGGTTTGTTAAGTCATGGACTGCATTAGAAGTTGATTTACCGGCACGAAAACCATATTGGTATGGAGATAGGAGCTTTTTGCTTTCCAGATAGGTTATTAGTCTATTGTTCATAATGCGCTCGAGGACCTTGGATAAAGCAGGCAGGATAGCAATGGGTCTATAATTAGTTACTCGGTCTCTACTCCCACCCTTATAGACAGGAATAATTATTGTTTTCTTAAAAGCCTTCGGGAATTTACCGGTTGCGAGGGCCAAATTGCAGATGTACGTTAGGGGCGGAACTATAATATTTTTGTGCTATTTAATTATCCTAGTAGATATACCATCCCAACCCACAGCACAGCCAGCACGTAGGGACATTATCAGTCCTTCAACCTCATCCATGTCTGTAGGAAGTAGCACCATTGAGTGTGGGCACAAGTAACCGTCGGTGTAGCTTTTGTGTACAATTGGTTGAGTACCTTGTATTTTCTCAGCCAGGCTTTTTCCAATAGTAACAAAATATTTAGTTATTCACTAATTCGATTGATTGGTCTGACGTGGATGAAAGTGTGAGCAACTGTGTTGGGGGTTCTTTAGTTTTAGCTCTATTCGTGATTTTGTTGATTGCCTCCCAAAGTTCTTTACTATTATGGCCGGCGTTTTTTATCTCGTTTTGTTCGTGATCGTTTTTTATTTTTTTTAGGAGCTGATTACAGAAGTTTCTGTAGCGAGTATATGATACTAAAAGGGTAGTATCATCTGGAGACGATTTTACCCTCTTGTGCATATTATCTCTATGCGTCATACAGCGGAGAAGTCCTGGTGTGATCCACGGCTTTATAATTTTTTTGCGGTTAGGGGTTTTGAAAGTTTGGGTGTTTCGCTGTATGATCTGCCTAATGGAATTTAAGAGGAATTCTGCTGCCATGTTAGGATCCTGCATTTCATAAATCGGATGTAGATCGAGTGTATTTAGGTCTGAAGTTAGTTGATCGTAATTTATTCTCGTAGTTGTGTTGGAGGTCCTTGATTTTTGTGTTACTTTGTGTAAAAAAAGAATTACTGTTTCGTGGTCGGTAAGAGCAGAGTGCGCTACTAGTGCATGAGCCGATAATTTGGTCTTTAGTATTATGTGATCCAAGCAATTCCCTTGTCTGGTAGAGAGCGTATGAGCTGGGAGAAGACCAAAAGTAGCTAGTAATGTTAGGTAGTTATTTTTGTTCGGGTCCAGTGACTCATCGCTAATATTTATGTTGATATCTCCTGTAAGAATGATGTTTTTTGTATGATTAATTTTGACAAGTACGCTGTATATTGAGTTTAAAAATCCAGTTATGTCTCTGCGGGCCGGTGAGCGATATATTGCTAAAATAATGGTTGTTTTATCTATTTGTATTTGTAAACAGTTTGAGTCAAGAAGTTCTGGTTCCTCCACCGTGACGTAGATTAGAGTAGATAGATAGAGATAGAGATTTGTTTATGTAGACAACTACCCCTTCATTTTGTGTGTGGTTATGTGTTGTTGAGTATGAGTGTTGAGTATTGTAGAGTTGTTGAGTATTGTGTAGAAATTAAAGAATTTTTTCCATAAACTCATATTTGCTTACATTTTTTGGCAAATAAGTCACGAATGCAGATTACATAAAATCATTTTAATTTTTTTTTTTTTTTTTAATTTTTGTTCTTAGTGCATTCCAAAACAAAAACATTAGTTCCAGATTACATTATCCTGCTTGATCAATCGATTTAGTTCGCCGAAACGATAAGATAATGATGGTTAGTCATTTAGATTATCATACATGTTTTGGCCAATTTTCAGTACATAATATGTAGGTAGTTGTAGTTGATTACGACGCAGTGAAGTGCATACACATTGTAAAATGTGGAATTTACATGTTTTATTTTTATTTTTTGTCTTTTATAGTGTTAAAGGTAAGAGTTTTTCTAGTAACTAATGCGAGTCTAGCAACTCATTAGGACCGGACGACGTTCCGTAGGTAATTCAAAATGTACTCTTCGACGTTTTCGGTTGTTAAAGGAGTTTGTAGATTTTTATTGGAGCCTGGCAAACCTACTGTCGCGCCATTTTGAAAATGGCGGCCACGCATGAGACTTGTATAAATCGATAGCTGACATCAATGCAAACAGAAAACATAATAACACCAAACCCCGTAAAGTGTCACATTTCCGAGATATTGGTGCCGATTCCCTTGTTCGCAAACTAAACTAAATTCAAGTTCAGTGCATCTTTTTCTTTCTATTCCATTAAGAAAAGGACAGAAGATACATATTAGTTTAGTCCTGTGAAATTAGTCAGCGCCTGACATAAATTGACGTATTTTTAGACGCCATGTTTTTAATCACGTCTAAAATGTTTATGGAGTATCTTAATTTGACAGGACTAAACTAATAGGTATTTATCTTCTGTCCTTTTCTTAGTGAAATAGAAAGAAAAAGATGCACTGAACTTAAATTTAGTTTTGTTTGTGAACATGGGAATCAGTGCCATTAACGTTTAAAGTTGATGATTGAGTCACGTGGTCAACTTTGAACGTTATCTGGGAAACGTGACACTTTACGGGGTGTGGCCTTATAAAATCTCTGTTTGCATTGATGTCAGCTCTCGATTTGAATAGGTCTCATAGTGGCCGCCATTTTTAAAATGGCGTGACAGTAGGTATACCACATCTTTTCCCTTGGCAAAGACGCACTCACTCAGGGTAGAGAAAACTCCGTCAAGTCTTCTCGTCGCCTATCCCACAGTGTCTGAAGATTAAGGTCTTCAACCAGTGCGTCCTCTCCGTCATAACATATGGCGCCGAAACGTGGACACTGACGGTCGGGCTGGGCCACATATTCAAGGTCGCTCAGCGTGCTATGGAGCGAGCTATGCTCGGAGTCTCTTTGAAGGATAAAATCAGGAATTAAATTATCCTATATGAATAAACAAACTGAAGTGGCAGTGGGCTGGGCATGTTTGTCGAAGGACTGATGGCCGGTGGAGCAGACGAGTCTGGCCTGAAGTGGAGACCGCGTATCGGCAAGCGTAGTGTAGGACGCCCCCCAGCTAGATGGACGGACGACCTAAAGAAGGTTGCTGGGATGGACTGGATGCGGACAGGGTGTTGTGGCGCAGCCTGGGAGAGGCCTATGTCCAGCGATGGACGGTGATAGGCCAAGTTGATTGTTTGAGAGTAAGCAAAAAGAAAGAAAATACATTTATTTAGCACAAACTGGATGGCACACAATATAATACACAGCAGAAAGAAAAGTGTAAAGTGAGAAATTAACAGGAAATTGTGTCTCACGGTTGCGCCAAAAAGGCCCAGTTCAACAAAAATGCCTGACAACTAGTGCCTGACGCTGATTTTCAACTGGACCTGAGGGATGACTTGCATTCCTTCGGGATGTTATAGGTTTTTAAAATAAAATCATTATGATATTTATGTTAATGAATTGCATCATAATTATATTTTCAACAAGAATTTGTTTTAAAAACTAGATTACCTACTAAAGTTTGAACAAAGAAAGATAAGATTTCTTGCTCCATTTTTAATAAACAAAATGTTCCTTCATACGATTGCACTTATCATAATCGTGATTAAAACATCGCGTCTTTGCGTAGAGAAAGGGATACCAAGTCCTTCTTCATCCAACCCTACCCCTTTGTGCAGCCAGGATCGAATGCCAACCCCTAATTTTAATTAAGGTGGATGGCGCTAAGGTAGCCCGCGAAATTCTTACATTTTTAGCAATTTGCAGGTCAGTGTCAGGTTGTATGTTGAATAAAGTATGATTCGCAACCACAACAACAGCAATACAACTCCTTAAGTTAGAATTGACCCTAAATGTTATGATTTCATGAAATAGTCATTCAATAGGATAATATGAACTTAGAGAGATGTATTGATGATCTTTATGATTATAATGATCTATAAATCGTCTATAAATAAATATTTGTTACGGTCGCGAATAATATTTAAATCAACATACAACCTGATACTGACCTGAAAATTGCAAAAAACGTAACAAAATTTGAATTTCTTAGACTACCTGTCCATCCAATTCCACAATTCCATGTCCAGGTTTCTGGCGCTGATAATAAAGACGAATACGTTTTGTTCCTAGAATCGAATGCAACCTATAATGACGAAGATAAAAAATGGACAGCGGGCAGTGCTGTAAATGTTACCTTCGGTCCTGAAGATGCAGTGTACTGCATGCTGGAGGATAATAAGATTAGACTTGTTTTTGATGGATTCGGTCCCTGCAGATTTGTGGTGGACAGAGTAACGATGGACCATCTTGGATATTGGAAGCTATGGATTGGCGCTCCTGGAACAGTGGTCGTTCGTAGTCACCTTGTCTTCGTCGACGAGCAGCAGCTGGTATAGAATAATATTTTACCATAATCTGCGTAACACACTATCAAAGTCAATCTGAATCATTTTGAAGGATATTGCTAATTCATTGCTTCATATGTTCGAAAAATGTGTCTACTCAACAACGTAAATAACGCAATGAATGTTTTTGAACTGTCAAAATGAAACACATTGCTACTCAGTGTGTTACGCAATTACCCCGCTGCTTGACATCATGTATGTTATTTATCTTATTTATAAAATTGCTTTAAGAAGTAAAGTAATGATTAGCGTCTGCTTAACTTTTGACGATTAGGTATACGTCACTTAACTTTAACCAAACGTTTTTAAGTAAGCAATCCCCTTATTTTGAATTTAAAACTTTTATAATTTTTTTGTGCAATGTTGGGACTTCGATTCCTTCTAGTTGACACCACGCCAAGAGTTACTGGGAACGTGATAAGAACGGATTCAAAAGTGATACTGAATTGTATCGTGCCAGAAGAGTACGAGGTAATGACCTGCGCGTTCAGCGACCCTTCTGGTAATACTTTCATCGCCACCCGTGAGGTACACCAAGAGGAACAAAACGCGATCAACAAGTTAGTACTGTATACATGGTGGCAGGGACATCGACGCAACCTTTTACCATGGATTCAGTACATGATTCTGGAACCCCTTGCGTTGAAATTTTTAGTAGGTAGTAAAAAAAATGCTGTTTCATACAAAAGTGCCAAATGTATGGAACAGCTATTTTTTCAGGGGTTGAGAATCATGTACCAGATACATGGTAACAGGTTGCGCGTCGATGACCCTGCGACCCTGTATTGTAAAGATGGAGACAAAAGTGCAGCAGTCGTGGAAGGAGCAGTTCTATTTCTAGAAAGTGAGGTATTTTCGAACATGACATGTTGTTGAGCATCATCCTTTGAAACGAAACTAAGGATAGAAAGAAACTCCTCATTCCGGAAACTTTAAGCCAAGTATTAAATGAGTATTTATTAAGATGAGATTATTGTAAGTAACGGTGATGTACAATGTCTAGCTAGAGTACGCATTAAGTTCACATTGTGGAATGCAAATAAACGTATTGAGTATTAGGATGGTCGTAATGTCATGAATGTTAGTTATGAATAGTTAGAAATTCAGAAGTCACCAAGTCTGCCGCACTTTAATCTGACGGATTCAGTAATTAAATCGGAGTAGGTACTGACGACTTAATTTGGTCAAGTGGAATATATAGCTGACATATGGCAAGTAATTTAATTGAATGTTCTGTGTCTCTTAATGTTAATTACTTTGCAACCACTATTATATAGGATCAGGTTTTCTAACTGAACAGATAGCTGTGCTGATGGGGAGTTCGTTGCGCCATTTCTTCCCAGCGAAAGCACTAGAAAGTGGTGAAGGGCGGACATTTTGGGAGACTGCCCTATGTAATTTTGACGTTCGATAAGTGCTGAAGTTTCAGCCTAATTTGAATAAATGACTTTTGATTTTGATACGCTTTAATGAATGAAAATGGCTGTTTAATGTAATTTCCTCAACAAAATCGTGCAATATTGTTTTGTCTTACAGATATGAGTCGTATGTTGATCGTCATGATTGCAATCTCACCCTTTTGACCCCTCTCTACGAGCGCCCGGGTATATGGCGATGTTCCGTCAAGACTACACAGGTCACCAGCTACGCCTTCCTCTTCATCCCCGAGTCAACACTAAATCAAACTTATACGCATGATAGCCATGTGAAAAGTGAGTTCACGAATTTTTTTCATTTTTAATCTAGCTTTTGCTCGCGGCTTGACCTGGATGGGGGTCGAAAATGATCCCTTTGGGAACGTACAGTCACCATAAGAGAGAAGTAACCAGGGTCGTCGGATATAGTTGAAGTTTAGTAAGAAACCGCTGGATGTTTTCGGTTGAAATTTGATTTGATAAATGAACTGTTTCTTCTATTCATTAGATTAAATTTTATTCGAGAACATCCATTGGTTTCTTTCTAAACTTCTACTATATCCGACGACGCTGGTTATTTATCTCCTTTGGTGACCGTACCACAGCGGATAAAAAGTATTCTTTATCAAATTCCTTTAATAGATTTTCAACTTTATCGCTAAAGCATTAAGGTTCAAGGTTGATTGAGAAAATTTGACAGTTTCGGGTAGCCTGACCTGCTTGCGTCTGTACTGTCCATATGTCAATTTTTTTATCAAAATCCGTTCAGGCGTAAAAGGTAAGAGACATAACTTAATACATAACTTATACAGAGGTAACTTACGCATTTTAATATTAGTATTAAATATGGAAGTATGAATGTCTCTGTTCTCTTAATTAAACACAAAGCAGTTATACAAGCTGTTGTTTTGCATCCTCGTCAAATTTCAGGACGCTGTTATGAAAGACATAAATAATGAAATCAAATTACGATCCCTGGTAAATAATGAATACATACTTGTTTTTTTTAGTTATTTAAGTTTGACAGTATTTCAGAATACACCACTTTCAACAGAATCGCGTTATGGTATCGTATAAACGGCCGCGTTTTTATGTGTGTGTAAAAGGGCAGTTACAGTGCGGACTCACACAGGCCGTGTTTTAAAATGCGTGTCCCACACATGCCGATTTCGGAAAATTAGAAAAACATTAATAAATACCTACTTATTTTATTATTGATTAGTGTCGAGATTCAGTAGCATAGTTACCTCCTTGAATTTGACGAGGATGCAAAACGACACCTTGTATAACTGCTGAAGTTTTTTTACCATCTGGACAAAAACAGGGTTTAAAAGGTGAACGGAAGGAACAAAGCCTCAAATGAAATTAACCTGTCAATACATACTATATATTATTTATTTCAAGTAATTCATACTAAAACAAAAACAAATGAATCGACAAATAATATAAAAATTCAACATATTCACGCACAGGTACAGATCTCAGCACATCAAGCTACTAAAATCTGTCAAATTTCTTTAATACATTTTCAACTTTATCGCTTAAGCATTAGGTTCAAGGTTGATTGGGAAAATTTGACAGTTTCGGGTAGCTTGATCTGCGTCTGTACACTACTTTACGCGCGGTAATTATCAATGTACTCGTAACGACATTCAATGTAAAAAATAATAATTAAATATTATTAACAATTTTTTTTTTTTGTTATAAAGTAACTTATTTCTGTGCTAATCCATATTCATATTCGTTCATATTCGTTTATTTGCATTCCAGAAGGTATAAAGATGTTCACAAAAGGCTTATTAGCTAAGAGCCGTTGTAGACCCTGTCAGGGCACAGCAAAATTATAGTTATACATATTTAGTAAAAATCTAAACCGTGAACAAAAATCAAAATAAAATTCTACATGAAAACTAAAAAAATCCGCTCAGCTTTTACAATTATGTAGTATAGTATAGTCACAGACTTAGTTTAAAAAAACAATTTTTAAAAAAATATAAACTTCACAGACGTGATGGTATCGATATCTTAACGCGATAAAACAAAAGAAAATACGTTTTCTCAATTCATACTTTAAGTAACAACACTAACTCTAGCGGTATTTGAGCCCAAAAAACAAACATCTAATCTTTTAATTGTTATGTTATCGTGTTTAGTGATGTCCTCATCGATCGATCACGTCTGCGGAGTTTCGCTAGCTTATTTAATTTGACCCTGTGTATCTTATCATTACTACCTAGCCTTTGTAATCAAATTAGGAATGTAATTAAATTCTTACCTACTGTTATTTCGATTTTGTCGATAGCAAGACAATGGTGTTATACTTCTTGCTTATCTTGATTTCTTCTGAGTAAATTGAATACTTCTTTCTTTAGTAACTTATAAACTATGCTCCTCCTATCCTGCCCTCTGTGTCCCAAACGTGGACCATGACGTGGACCATAGCAGTGCGACACAGTGCTCATCTGATATCACTTCTGTGGAAATATCTGAGGATGAGGTTCACATGCTGCTAAAACAAATTGACTTAAATATGTCAGCAGGCCCGGACAACATTCCACCGGTTTTCATCGCGAACTGCACCAAAAGTCTTGCTGTCCCGGTCTCGATACCTACTATCAAAAAATAACTTGCTACGGGTGTGGTACCCACGATCTGGAAGTCGGCATATATATAAACCGATACACAAAAAGGGGCCAAAGACTTCCGTCGAGAATTATAGACCGATCTCCAAATTGTGTTTGCAAAAATTCTGGAAAAAATTGTTAACTAGTTTATTCGGCTGTCAATTAAAGTCTCTGCGATTATCAGCACGGTTTCATAAGAGGTCGATCTACCACGTCCAACCTAGTTATTTGTAGCGATTTTCTATCAGACTCCAATGTCCCTTCGGATCCAGGTCGTCGTTATAATTTCAGCAAATGTAATCTTAATGCGTAAACTTTTATCAGGGGTAACCTATTACTGCGTAATCCCTCGGGAGTTCCTCAGGGGTCGTTATTGGGGCCTCTCTTATTTAATATTTTTATCTACTACTACTATCGGCACTCTAAAATATTGCTTTATGCAGATGACATCAAAATCATGAAACAGGTTGCCACCCATGAAGATGCTCTCTTACTGCAGGAGGATCTTGACAACTTTCAAACCTACTGCAATATTAACAAGTTCGACTTAAACGTCTCCTATTAATACTATGTGACTTCTTATTGTTCCTTACAATTTCTTAGATTCAATTTCCCCGACCCAATAACCAGGGTCAATTCTATCAAAGTTACTTACTGTTACTTTCGATGCAAAGCTTATTTTTGACACTCACATTAATAATATTGTCAACAGAGCGTCGAAAACACTAGGTTTTATTTGCTGGGTCTCGTCTGATTTTTGAAGTATCAAGACTTTTAAGATATTATATTGCTTCTTTGTTCGTGGTCACCTTGAGTATGCCTCTCAAGTCTGGAACCCCAACTATAATACTCATTCGATCGTTTAGAGGGCATACAAAGAAAATTCCTAAGGTGCATTCAATTTCGTTCTAAAATATGCCTATCTAATTACAACTTGTGGTGTAAAAATTTAATGTTCTTCCACTTCATGAAAGAAGAAAAATTTCGGATTTAGCATTTTTATCCAAAATTGCCAACCGATCTAACGACATCCCTGAGCTGCTGGGTAAAATTAGGCTGCGCGTATGTTCTTCGTTTTTGCGTAAACCTCATTTGTTGCACATTCCGATAACAGGAACAACATACAGACAAAACTCCTACATGATTAGGGCGAGCCGTATGTATAATGAAACCTGCCAGGAAGTTGACATAGACCTTTTTAGCCCTTAGCCCCCATAGCCCTTGCATTATATACGAATATACAGTTTGCGAAAGTAACACTGTCTGCTACCTAGTACATAGTTAATTGTTATTCTATGTGTGAAAACATATACTTATACTTATACTTACGTAATTGGCCATCCCCATGTTAAAGACTTAGTAACTATTATATATGATTAACTGAAATTTTTCCAAATAAAAAAAAAACTCTAGATCTAAAACTAAAGGAATACATTATTCGTTTTCTCAGAGCCGGTGTTACGAAGCCCATTCTCAACCATTTCGGGTATGGAAGGCGATGCAAAGACGTTTTCTTGCTCTATAGACGCCGCTGTTCGCTACTGCTACTTCAGGTCGCCGAGCGGAACCGTCTTCAACGTTGGTCCATGTAAGTACATTAAGCCTGTGTTTTGGGTCTGCATATTTGTCAGTGGTTGCAATGATTGCAGAGCGTGTACAAGACAAAATGTGCCTTGTTCTTTCTAAACTGCGGTGCCCAAAGCTGTATTCCTATTCACAACAATCCGACAGGCTATCATATCGAAAATGTCATATTTCCATTATCTGATTTGCCTTGCCCCAGACAGCAAACAGCTGTCGGAAGAATAGCGGTCGTCTATTTGATTTAAATTGACATTTCTGGGGTTTTGGACTTGTGAACAGCGTTTAGAGGAATCCGTAAAACCGTATCGAACATCAATCAATGAGGAGGAGTCCTCATTGATTGATGTTCAATACGGTCCGGAGGTTGTGTGAAGGCCGCAGGAACCCGTTGAATGAGAGAAAAACAGACAAAGGAGGTGCTTGGGGTAGGCCTCTGTCCAGCAGTGGACGTCTTTCGGCTGAAATGATGATGATGATGATGACAATCCGGAAGCGTATCGAGTGGTTGTGAATAACTATCCAGGTGACTCACTGAACAACAGAAAATGCAAACTCAAGATTAGTCAACATGCAATAAAGGTACTACCATACTACTAGGTTAGAAACAAACTGCGTCATAACGCAGTTATGGGATGGTGGAGAAAAAACAGACAGCTGACACTGCTGCCACTCGATCGTCGCTCGATCAGAGGGGCAACGACTGTTGTCACACGTTCTGGTCGTATTTGTAGGGCAGATGGGGCTAGAAATCGCAAAATACTGGGTGGCAGGGACATCGACGCGCAACCTTTTACCATGAATCCAGTACATGATTCTGAATACCCCAGCGTTGAAATATTTCGCAGGTTATTAAAAAAAATGCTGTTCGGTATTACACTTTTCCATAAAACAGTTGTTTTTTTTTTTTTGATAACCGTCGAAAAGTGTCTACGCTAGGAGGGAAACCTAGAATCATGTGCTGAATTCATGGTCACTTTTGCGCTTCAATGTCCCTGCAACCGCATATAGAGTATTCTGGAAAGAGAGGCCTTTGCCCAGCAGTGTGCCACAACCTAGGGTGGGCATAAAAACAACACTCTTTATGTTTGCAGCCACCTCATCACCAGGCTACGAGTACGTCGGCAGAGGTTTCGACGCGGGAGAATGCGGCATCAGGTTCGATAATATCTCGGCATCGGATGAAGGCTCGTGGACCTGCAATGTAGGACTGGAAGGAAATTATGAGGAACAGATAGACTTCTTCTTTGTTTACGTCAACCGTAAGAATAAGAATATTATCCTTACACCATTGTGTAACAGCATTTTTTTAACAATAGGAACCTAGTATCGCCTAGTTTGGCGACCGCTGTCACAGCGGTGCCCGTATCTTGAACACCAGTCAAAGAGTTCACATCAGTATTATTTTCTCAGTGTAATTTGTTAGATATAGGTACAGTACGCCTGCGCATCAAGCTACTACAATCTGTGAAATTTCTTTAATAGATTTTCAACTTTATCGATAAAGCATTAAGGTTCAATGGATGGAGGTTGATAGGAAAAATTTTACCGTTTCGGGTAGCTTGACTTGCTGGCGTCTGTACTTATGGTGTACAATGGTACCTATCCGTGGACGTCGTAGAATTCGGCTTCGTTTAGGACACTGGACACCCTGTTTATTCTGTTGCAGAACGTTTGGTGGCGAATCACCGCTGGTCGGGCAGTTCTCTGGTGGTGCGCTTGCGCATATTCGATGGGCCCAAGCTAGAATACTGTAGATATGTGCGCAGCGACGGACTAGGTAAGGAAATAACACGGTAAAATTATGCGGTACATCATCTCTACCTAACTTATTAAAATAATTGTGGTAGTATTCAATTAATGTCTAAAGTCAGCGACGTCAATTTTAAACACTAATGATTGACATAACATGGTACTGAACCATGTGCACTGTCTAAGTATTAGAATGTTCTAGACCTCTGAGTTGGTTTCGGTGTTTCTTCTCAGAGAAGTCGGACAGGAAACACTGACCTTACTAGTTTTTTAAATATTATTGACGTGTTAAAGTGTTTGTATAAACTTACTTAGCATAACCAGCCTATAATATACCCACTGCTAGGACCATCTTATATCGCATGCTTAATGGAATACTGACTTAACTCAGAAAAGACGATTTTTGGGAAATCGCAAGAGGAGATTAAAAGAGGAGAGTGAAAAAAAACGGAAATCACATCTGACCTATCTACTAATGGGTCAGTGTTCCATTAAGCATGCGATATCTATGGCTAGGACTCAGTCCTCCTCTCTTCAAGAGGGAATGGGCTGTAATCTATCACACGGGCCCAGTGTATGTTGGTAAGTGTCACATATCTTCCTATTATAGATATTGTCTGCAGACCATATTTCGGCCATGGCGGGCAATCTCAAGTGAGACTAGCCTTTGGCGCGGGAGATATAGTGCACAAGTGAGTGCGCAGGCACAGGTGCACACAGGTGCACTCTTCCCACACTCTCATAGTCCGATGGGACGGCAATCCGACACGACAGGCATCCAGCGTCATCAAGCATAAGACCAACGGCTTAACGTGCTTTCCAAGGCACGGGATTATCACACTGCCGACATCCAAACTCCGGGCTGTACTATGAAATGTACTATGAAATTCCTAATTTGTGTTTCTAACACATAATAATAAACCTACTTACTGAAATAAAATCATTTATCGCTTTGATGCAGGTTTTACCGCCAACCACGCCCCTCTCCATTACGTCTCCGAGAGGGGTGAGGACTACGGTGTCTGTGCCCTCACCATCTTGGACCCCACTGTCGAAGACCTGCGTCCTTGGACAATAGTCACCAAGGTCATCGGGGAAGACGGGGAGATATCCACGACTACCACTTTAGATTCGCGAGGACAACCCATGCGTGGACTGTCCAGTAAGTATTGCACGAAAATAATTGCTGGGAAACGAATTTTATTTTTGGTGGGAAAATTTGCTATTTGCGGTAGTGCGCAATGTAACACACGCAAAACATTGTCCTTATGGGTGCATGCAACGGTACAGGCCTCGAAAATACTAAATGAAAACCGGCCAATAGTACCTACCTAAATGCCGCATATCGGCGGGGTAATCAACCATAACCATTTTACCAACTATGTTAAAAATAAAACATTAATTTAAACTAGGCTGAGAATCAGCACTTTTTGAACGTCAAAATTCCATAAGACAGTCCCCCAAAACGCCCGTGTTTATGTTGCGTTGGTGTCGGCTTCCAGTCTTACCGGATTACCGGATGCTAGTAATACCAATTACCAGTATTTCACATCGAGCGACTCCATAAGTGGCCTCCAGAACCCAGTAACTGGATAACACGGTTCCCCTTGGCGAGACTAGCTGTCAAACTTGCAGGCTTCTGAAGTTAAATAATTTCTTTATTCCAGGCCCCTATGCAGTCCTCCTTTGGTCTTTCCTCGGCGCCATTTTGGTATTCTTGTTTGCTGTGTCTTGCTTACCCAAGAGGAACCGACAGTGGACAGCCCAAAGAGCTGCCAGTATTAGGAACAGCTTCAGAAGACAGCCCCAGCCACAGCAGCAGAATGTAACTGACTTACCCAAACCTGTACATACTGATATTCTTACCGACTTACCACTAAAATTTTAGTAGGAAAGTCTAGAAAATTCGTAGTATCAACCTAACAAGCAGCGGTGAAGGGTTTAAAGGTGTTAAGTTAGAAGATATATGTGTAAAGAATAGAATATTTTTATTTTCATTTTAAACATGGTACAAATAATGGTCTTAACCACTTGGTTTTATATCCCTATTGAGCCTTCCACCGGACACAAATCCAGACTCAATAACACTTTGCCCAACCCGGGAATAGAACCTGGGTCCTCATGCTCAACAATACCGATTGCGACCACTTGACCAACGAGGCAGTTTAAAGAAAACAAGTAATGATTAGGTAGAACCAATTATAATGAGTATAATCAAACTGTCATTGTACTATTACAGCATACTTACAACCCTTTTACAAAATTGTAACCCCAATATTTTGACAATGTCTCATAAATTTTTAGGGTTTCGAGTTTTAAATCTAACCAGTATAGTACAATTGATGACTTTTTAGCGTATACATACGTATGTTTTTACTTTATACTATCAGGTCCAGTTAAAAATCAGCGTCAGGCACCAGTTTTCTGGCATTTTTGGTGTACTGGGCCTTTTTGGCGTAATCGTGAGACACACTTTCCTGCTAATTTCTTACATTGGACTTTATTCTTTTTATTTGTTTTTATCTTATGTATGTATCTGGTGTATTGTGTTTTTATCTTATGTATGTATCTGGTGTATTGTGTTTTTTTTCCATCGCCATATAACTTTTATTCGAGGAATAATATTGACGTTTGACAGTTTTTGTATGAAATAACTGTCAAAATTTCAAAATTATTTTTATCGAATAAAGTTATCAGATGATTGAAAAATCAGCCCTAGTCTGCGCTAAATAAATGTTTTTTCTTTCATCAATACGTATTCTGCTTACGCTACAATTACCTAGATACAATGAATAGTGTATGTTTTTCCCCTTTTTTAAGTAGGCTAGGTACACACCTACCTAAATGTTATCCTCGAAGTGCCATAAATACCATGTGAATGAAACCTTTTTTTATTTTTGTTAAATAAAGTTATTGGAGAATTGTACATGGTTTTTATTGATATGTTTTATAATTTGTGTCTTTTTCTTTATGCAAACAATCCACTATTACGATAATATCTTGTTATATCTACCGACACTGAAAAATTACCTGAAATTCCCATGATTTATTAGAGGGTGCAATCAAAAAGTTGGCAACGCCTTATTGACATTGAAAAAAGTATTTTGAAACTTCCAAAATGCTTGTTTTACACCTAAAACGAAATAACTATAACATCACACCTGTCTAATCCCAAGGGGTAGCCAGAGGTGTACTTCCTATACTAGGTACACCCATATTTCGTTAGTTTTAACTTGCATATATTACGTAATAGGGGGTGAGCCTTCTGACATCATCAACCGGCTACGAATCCAGACTCCGGGCTGCTTCTGAGAATTTCAAATGGAAAAACTCAATAACGCTCTACCTGACCGGGGGTATCAAACCCAGGACCTCATGCTCAGCAGTTGCGATTGCGACCGCTAGATCAACGAGGCAGTCAGTTCTGCTGAAAACACTTAAATTATAAGTTCATCGCTCCATTTATTTGTACAGCCACTTAATCAGTCGAAGGTCACCCTATAATCAGATTCATAACGATAATTATTTAGATAATATTGATAATTATTGAGATATTTTAGATTATCACACATTCTTTTATTATTCTAGTAGTCGGTTAGGCAGTGAAGTGATATAAAATGTGGAAGATCTCGGTTTTATTTTTAGTTTATTTCTTCGTTAATGTCAGAGGTAAGCAATTTATTAAACTGCTAATTTAAAAAATCTGCTGTTTCATAGAAAAGTGCAACATGTACTTACGTGGTCAAAATGTATGGAACAGTGATTTTTTTTATTACCGACAAAAAATTTCAACGCCGGTGTTCAGAATCATGTACTGAATCCATGGTAACATGGTATGGTTGCGCGTCGATGTCCCTGCCACTCAGTACACAATAAATACATACATACAATATGTACTTGTCCATATAAACCACTAAAGGAGAGTAAATAGGGAGTGAAAGTTTGTTCCATACAAACTTTCACTCCCTATTTATTCTCATCGTCATTTTTGCCGATCGGAAATCCCATCGGGCGCATGGCTTATAATTATAATACAATGCTATAATATAATACTCCACACGACGCGAAAATGTAAGCGCGTGTAAAAATCATTTAGCAATATGTCGTGTCTAGGAGCAATATCACTGACAGGAAACCATTAAAACATTGAATCATAGTACTCATTGTTGAATAATATCAACAGATTTAAAATGTCTTGTCATTGATTTTTCCAGGACTTTCAGTTCACTTCTCTGGCAAATAACTTAGGTAGGTATCTAATACGAATTCTAATTGAATTAAGCGTTGGTAAATGCTTTCACTATAGCCGAAAAATCTTAGTCCAGACGCCAACACATGATGATCTGAAACCGTGAACCAATTTCAGAACTGCATTTCCGATTATAAGTACAGACACCACCACATCAAGCTACTACAATCTCTCTAGTTTCTTAGATAGATTTTCAACTTTATCGCTAAAGCATTAGGTTCAAGGTTGATTGGCAAAATTTGACAGTTTCGGGTAGCTAGATGTGCAGGCGTCTGTACATCTACCACTAAGTAAAAAAATAACTATATTTCGCCAAAAACATTTGATGTAAAGTAGGTTGCCAAGTCCCAAGACTTACATAATACCTTCACTGTCAAAAAGTTATCAAATCGAACGTAGAGCCAAACTCCTCACTACAAACCGGCTTACGTCTTTGACAAAATCTACGGCTTGGCCGTTTCGCGGCCGTCGCACATACACTGTTATGGGCTTATATCTTACTGGTAAGAGATTATAGTCTTTAATTCAAGTTCAATGGAACGGCCAAGCCAGCCTCCAGGGTTATGCAGATACAGGTATTTTTAACACCTTCATTTCGCCTTCTAAGTCATGTATTAAGGGGCCAGCGTATTGGCACGAAATTTTTTTTTTTTTTTTGGAAATTCTAAAAGTGGTAAAAAGAACTGAGAATTTTCAAATAGGCGCTTATTATTTGATACACTTTTTCCAGGTCTGAATACAAGAATAGCTGGCGGAGAAAACGCAAGTATCAATGAGTACCCTTTCCTGACTGCTCTGCTGACCAACCAGGGTGTAGGTGCCTATGTTCAGAAATGTGGAGGTTCCATCCTTACCACATCCGCCATCTTGTCTGCTGCATCCTGCTTCTATACTGATGGAGTGTGAGTAGAACCTTCGCGTGTAGACAAGAGAACTTTCGTTCGATGTCAGAATAATAAATACCACTTCAATGGTTTCGTTTGGTACTTAGTTTAAAGAACTATTTCTGCTTCCGTTGAGAACTGATCAAATATAGGAAGTGATTTAATAACTTGAGAATTATACATAGCCTAGTAGGTATAGCTGTCATTTGTTTTTCCTTCGAAGTCCTACTTACGAACCAGAGAGTCCACAAATGTTCGATTCTCTCATTGTCCTTGACTAAGAAATGCGAAAATACTTGCTGAAACGCTGAAAATATTTATTTGAAGTATAGTTATTGCTGGGGCAATTTGTTCATCGTTATCAGCCGAAAGACTTCCACTGCTGACCATAGGCCTCCCCCAAGCACCGCCATTTTGCCCGGTTCTGTGCTTCCCGCATCCAGCGGATTCCTACGGCCTTCACAAGGTCATCGGTCCACCTTGTGGGGGGGCCTTCCAACGCACGTAACGTTGGGAGGCACACAAGTACGCGGTCTATCTGCGAGCAATGTACTCTACCCATTGCGTGCTAGTCTTGGTTTTCCCGCGGATCTCTTCATTTCCGATTCGATGACATAGCTCCAAGCATAGCCCTCTCCATTGGCCTTGGTGACTTTTAGCCTTCTAATAAGGACCATTTATTATGTCCACCTATTAGGTATTTATATCTATACGTAGCTATACATAATATGTACAGTAGGTCAAGAGAGCCAGTCGGGGCTCGTGACTGGTTAACAAAGATTTCAGATCGGCAAGTCTGTAGTACCTAGGTATGTATATTCAGTTATTCAAATTATCTCGTCTAAACGTGACATGTAACATTAGTAAAGGAATGCTCTACCGACTATTTTTATATTAATGTACTAGCTGCGCCCCGCGGTTTCACCCGCATAAGTGTCGATCCCGTGGGAATATCGGGATTAAAAGTATCCTATATGTTAATCCTGGTTATAAACCATCTGTGTGCCAAATTTCATCCAAATCTGTTCGGTAGTTTTTGCGTGAAAGAGTAACAAACATCCATCCATCCATCCATCCATACAAACGTTCACGTTTATAATATTAGTAGGATTAGCTTTTGCCCGCGGCTTCGCCCGCGTGGAGGTCGAAAATTATCCCTCAGGAACGTACTACGAGGATAAAAGAATCCTATGTATTACATAGGATTCAGGTTACAAATTGCATCTAAATCCGTTCAACCGTTCTTGTGTAATCCAAATTTGGATTTGCATATGGTAATACCTGTACCAGTGATACCTGAATTAGGACATAGGATACTTTTAATCCCGATATTCTCGCGGGATCGAGTTTATGCGGGTGAAACCGCATGGCGCAGCTACAGCAGTAAATAAATTGCAATTATTATTACAGCATCAACTCTTTCACTTGGTGGCGAGCCAGGGTAGGCTCAAACAACGGGAACTCCGGACGAACCATCTACATCATCAACCGTATCACTCCTCACGAGAACTTCGTGGCCTCGACCCTGGCCAACGACATCGCGGTCCTTAGAACGAACCTGCCCATCAGCTTCCAGCCCAACCTGGTTGCAGCTGCTCATATCGTAGGAACTGCATATGCATATCCAGCCCTTCAGATGGTTTGGGCTGTCGGATGGGGAGTTACGTCTGTAAGTCAAAAACTATGTCTTCATTTTCTGCTTAGCGTGTCGAAGGCAATCGAACACCCGTATTCACAAACATTACTATGAGGTCTAATAACCGACGAAAAATTTCAATGCAGGGGCGATTCAGAATCTAGGGCGTATAGAATCATGTGCAGAATTCATGGTTGCAGTTTGCAACGTCGAGTCAATGTCCCTGCCAGCCTGTATAAAAATATCTCGTGATTCCCTTTCAGAACACTAGAATTTTGCATGCAGAATGTACATAGATTGATCTCATTCATACAGCTGTGAAGGACGGTCAATTCGACATAGTGCCTCAGGTCGCTTGCATGAATTGCAGCGACCTTCAGTGATCTTGGAATATTATACATGTTTTTTTTTTAGATTTAATGTTAGTTTACCAGCTATGTTTTCAAACTTCGTAGCAGTTGCATATGATTTTGACCATTTCTTGGCGCCAACACCATGGATCTCAATTATTTACCTCTCCACTCAACAGACTGGTAGCGCAACGACCTCGGAGCGGCTGCAAGTGGCACAGGTGTGGTTGATCAACCAACAGACCTGCACCAGCCGCCACAGCGAGGCTGGGTTCACCGTTGCCAACACCATGGTATGTGCTGGTTGGCTGGATGTCGGCCAGAGGGGACAGTGCGAGGTAAATCATTATAAAATCTACCAATTATAGTTTTAAGCTTATCAGCATAAGCATAATCAGCCTATAATGTTCCCACTGCTGGGACACAGGCCTCCTCTCCGTGAGAGGGATTGGGCCGCAGTCCACCACTCGGGCCTAGTGCGGGTTGGGTTGGTCTTTGATTTTGTTTTTGTAATCATATAAAAGGTAATATATGTATTATATACTAATGATACATCATGGATCCCTTATCCCAATTTATTTGGGGCCGGCGCATGTCTTCTTCTCTCTCTTTTCACCTGTTTCTAGCCATATCATCTTTCACACAGACACAGCCCATCCATCATATCTTTGGTCTTCTCCTACTCTTATAGCCATCCACATTTATACTCAAAATTTTCCTCAAAACATTATACTCATTCCTCCGCATCACATGCCCAGTATGCCCGTATAGAGGTATGAAGAAAAGGGTGTAAAGTTCACTCATCCTCCATAAAAAAGGGAGGTTGCTCCGACCAGACGGGTGTTGTGTCTGGTGGGCAACTGTCCGACGATTGATGTCGGGACATTGTATATAATTATGCTAGTTGCGCTGTAAACTCTGTTTGCGTGATGCAGGATTTTGCGTGCCGTCAGTGCGTTGTGTAGTTCGCATGTGGCGATGTAGATGCCGCCACACCCATACCATGACATCAGATTTTCACACAATTTTTCAGTCACCGGTGTCACCTTCACTCTTATTGGTACAACTTAAGCTATGGATCTAAAGTATAACACTTCATCTAGCAGTGCATTTGCAATATAACAGAAGTACTATTACATTTATTTTTTAAAGACAAGGCAGCTAAATATTTTTCTTATAATTTTCAGGGAGATGTCGGCGGGCCTCTGCTCGACTCATCCGGTTCTGTGATTGGCGTGTTCTCGCATGCCTACGACTGTGCCAACCTGTACTACCCTGACATCAACACGCGCATCGGTTCCTACACCCCCTGGATCATCGCCACTGCTAGGGCGCCTTAAATAATATTAGTAAAACATGCCATAAATACAATTAGTGTTGCTGTTTCACTCCCTAAAGGTATGTCATATATTAATCCGGGGGCCTACGCTAACCTCTTATAGCAGTGCCTATTATTTTAATCCTACTTCAGAATAGAATAGAATAAACTTCAGTGTGTCTTTATACATAACCGTTTTGGGTTAAAGGAGGACACCAAAGGAAAGGCCGTTCTAAGGGTTTCAATAATACGTTTATTATCCTTTTATTTATATATTGGAAGGTGTGTTTTAGCTCCATCTCTTTCTCTTTCTTTTTCTTTCCCATTTCTTTCTTTCCGGCCTCTTGTTCATAAATAGTCTCAAACGTTTCATAGTAAATGAGTAAAAGAACTACACTAATGATAGTACAAAGTTATTATGTATTTATATATACATATAAACAGCTGTTTTATGAATTACAATTCTAAATTATAAGTCTCTTATAGTATCTTTGTAGTATTTGAAAGAGATTCCTGAAGAAAGGCGAACACCAAAATACCTATGTGTTGGTAATTTCTCCGGTTACTGTTAGCCTGCATCATCCCACTGTTGGGCAGAGGCCTCTCCCCATGACTTCCAGCTCTTTCGATCCAGGGCTAGAGTAGACCACTAGTCGTTTGCTTTGTCCAGCTCGTCCCGCCATCTTCTACGGGGTCTGCCGCGACGCCTTCTAGCTGTGTCAGGGCTCCACGTGGTTGTTATATTGGCCCACAGCTTATTGAGCTTTCTCCTATTTGTTAAAAATGGGCATTTACTAAAACTATTTGTGTTATTGCAAAACGCTCTGTTGGATCTGTTAGTAAGAATAGCCTACTTGTTACTGCTATCTGACATACTTCCTTTCGTAATAAAATGTACCTTATACTAATTAGAAATAATATCTCCTTTATTACCATCCTGACAACACGTTTCTGTCATTAAACGAATGCAAACAAGGACAAAATGTTAAGTACTAAGTGATCAATGTCTACCTAACTGTAAAAACCTGCAGGTATCAGTAATGTGTTCCAGTCGCGTCTCCATTGTATAACAATAATAATCCATACTAATATTTTAAATGCGAAAGTAAATCTGTCTGTCTTTCTGTTACCTTTTTACACCTAAACCACTTAACTAATCGTTATGAAATTCGACATAAGTAGCATAAGTATGCTACTTTCATCGTGGATACTTGTATTAAAAAATGATAAAACACAGAATACTTACAGACGAAGTCCCGGGCAACAGCTAGTATACAAATTCCATTCCATACCGACCAACTTGGATGTAGCACTCGCCGGCCGCTGCCGCGGCACCGCTCGCTTCGGTCGCTCGGCTCGCTCGCGGTCGGTCACAGTTCAAACCTATTTGGTCGCGTTGCTGCGTGCGTCCAGCTATGACAAAAGGCCCAGAAAGTTAAAGAGAGGCTCATTTATTTAAAAAAGTGTGCACCATTAGAAGCCAACACTACTTTTTAGAAGTTCGAGCTGGATAGGTTCCGTCAAACTGGAAGGACGCGCGGGTTCGCAAAATATGGAAGGAGTGGAGGGAGGCTTTTGCTTAAGAGGGGGACAGCGTAGGCTAGTCAAAAAAAAATAGATTATACATTATAGACCAGTACTTTATTTCCGTTTTGTAGTTTCAGCCTACTTTCAGAAAAGGTGTGAGTACTATGAGTTTATGTAAGTGTAGTGCGTGATACAGAACCGTCGGAGTGCGGCAATTACACAATTGACCGGTTTTCATTCAAGTATTTACCTACATAGATAGCCATTTGCACAATCTTTCAGTTAACTTTCAAATGTAGTTTATTTTTAGTGTCCTATTTGATGTGATTTATCTGATAAGGTGTGTAATCAACAATGGATCACACATTTTCAAATATTTGTATGATAAAAATATATGCGCTGAGTAAAGTTGCACCGATCCACTTCGGCTCAACTCTACATTTATCGAGGTTTAAGTTTGGCGAGATGACCTGGACGCGAACCGTGAGGGCTGGTTCGAGGTGGCGCGGGAAAGGAGTTCCTGGAAGGACTTGGAGGAAGCATTTGCCCAACAGTGGGACAGTATATGATAACAATAAAAACAAATTGGCGTTTAAAAAAAAAAGGGGCTTCAATAACCTTTTAAATTAGTAGGTCCAGTCACAGTCAAAATATATTCGTCCCCTTAGCATAATGAGCCTATAACGATCCCACTGCTGGGACTTATCTGGCCTCTTATTCTGTTGAGACTCCGTACGACGCTAGGCCAGCTGGAGGGCAAAGTTACCGCTGATGTGCCTACTGCACATTATAATAGGGGTTAAAGTATGAAATTGCCGTTTCATTGTAATAGGTACTTCGAATGGACATAGAACCTTCATGGTTTGATATTTTTGAGTGAAACTTTTTTCAATTGGTACCTATGAAATTCTTCTTTTAAAAAATGTGCAACATTTGATTATCGACTTTCAGTTGTTTTTTTTATTCAGCTTAGACAAGAAAGATGGATACTTCGAAAATTCGAGTTATTTACATACGAGTTCCGACGCGGAACTAACGCGGCAGAAACAGCTCGCAATATCAATGTTACGTTTGGAGAGGGGACTGCTAATGAACGCACCGTGCGATTTTGGTTTAAACGCTTTCGTGATGGAAAAGCAAAGCTTACCAATAAAAAAGGTAATGGTAACTGTTTGGTGGTCTCAGCATGGTGTTATTCACTATAGCTTTCTCCGATCTGGTCAAGCAAAAACGGCAGATGTCTAGTGTGCCGAGTTCCGAACAATGATAGCAAAACTAGCAGTGAAACAGCCCCGACTCATGAATCGATCTTCACCATTATTGCTCCATGATAACGCGAGACCTCATACAGCACAAGAAACCGTTGTAACTCTACAGGAACTGCAATTAGAAACCATTCGTCACCCTCCGTATTCGCCAGACCTTGCTCCAACGGACTACCATTTTTTTCGTGATTTGGACAATTTTCTACGTGATTAAATAGTTTTCTTCTCAGGAGGCAGTACAAAATGCTTTCAACAGTTTGTCGAATCTAGATCACGAGATTTCTATCTCAAAGGCATAAATGACCTTCCTATTAGATGGCAGCAATGTATAGATAATAATGGTAATTATTTTGATTAAATAAATATGTTAAATTAAAAAAAAAACGAATTTCAATTTTTCAGTACAAATCGGCAATTTCATACTTTAACCCCTAATATTATAGGTGCACTGTGTGCAAAACAGCTGTTGCGATGCTGTCCTTACTCTTGACATTATCGCTAGCCACTATTTACGAATTTGCCCCAGATACTTATTTTAGCCGATGACCGCTCGGCAAGTAGGTATAACCTAAGTACAGTACAGCCGTCGAGAGAATGCGTTCCTGACACCTGTCAGTGCAACAATTCTAGTCTTTTATATAAAAATCGATGATGCCTCGACCGATTGTGATGACACATTGGCTGCAGAAGGTTCCTAATAAAAATAAAATAATGAAAAAGGCATTGCAACGTATTGGCTTTAGCTAGTAGTTAATAAAAAACAAAATCGCAAAACACGTATTCGTTTGTATGAAACTGACAGATGTCAAGATCGCATTCTCTCGTCGGCCAGACTCTAGTAGCAATGGGCAAAGTTTAGCAAAGTTTGTAGCAATGGGTTGTACCATAATCACCCTATAATGCCACGCCGCGACACAGGCCTCCTCTTGGCGAGGGGAGAAAATATAATTTTGGTGATTACGGGAAGTAGGTACAATGATTTTTTGGCATACCTGTCGAAAATGTTATAATTACTATATTTAATTACGTAACTAATTATTAAATTGAAATGTCTGTTTGTAATGTCAAAATAACAGTTTTTTACAATAATAATATGTACAAAGTATATAAAAAGGACGGAAAATAATCAAAGGGCATCACAAAATTCGTCCAAATCGCTGTCAATAGGAAACGTGCCGAAAAGGCTAGCAGCATTGCCACGTTGTATGGCAATGCTGATTCTTTGGCCAAATAATAGGCCAGCCCTCTGGTCACATGAAGAGTCGACCAACTTGGCGATGTCTCGAAATAAGTAGGTAATAATGCCTTTTTCATTAATTTATTTTTATTAGGAACTTTCTCCGACCAAAGTGTCATCACAATTGAGCGAGTCATTTTCGAGTTTTTTACTAAATACATTATGATAAACGCATTTTAAGTGTTTGTCTGTCTGTTTGTTCCGGCTAATCTACGAAACGGCTGGACCTATTTTGACGGGACTTTCACTGGCTGATGTTATAAGGACGTAACTAACCTAAGGTACGTCTTATACAAAACATTAAAAATTTAAAAATAAAACCCATGAAATCCAATAGGCACAACTTGTTAAAATAAAACAACATTGTCCTTTACTTACCTACCTTATTACTTATTAGTCTAAATAAAACAACATTGTCCTTTACTTACCTACCTTATTACTTATTAGTCTAAATAAAACAACATTGTCCTTTACTTACCTACCTTATTACTTATTAGTCTAAATAAAACAACATTGTCCTTTACTTACCTACCTTATTACTTATTAGTCTAAATAAAACAACATTGTCCTTTACTTACCTACCTTATTACTTATTAGTCTAAATAAAACAACATTGTCCTTTACTTACCTACCTTATTACTTATTAGTCTAAATAAAACAACATTGTCCTTTACTTACCTACCTTATTACTTATTAGTCTAAATAAAACAACATTGTCCTTTACTTACCTACCTTATTACTTATTAGTCTAAATAAAACAACATTGTCCTTTACTTACCTACCTTATTACTTATTAGTCTAAATAAAACAACATTGTCCTTTACTTACCTACCTTATTACTTATTAGTCTAAATAAAACAACATTGTCCTTTACTTACCTACCTTATTACTTATTAGTCTAAATAAAGTAGTATTTTCTTTTACCAAAAAATATTTGTATCTATCATACCTTATGGCATGAGAGGTACAATTATTTTAATAAGATTCCAGCAATATTTTTTGTAATCACTGCAAGAAAACCGACTATCATAGGCAAAGCTACAAAAATAAGTACCAACCTACTTACTATACGTATTGTCGTGAAATATCGTATCAGTATGCTGTAGTAATGTGCCGCCTATCAGTGACTGTGCGCAAGAGCATGCGCGCGCTCTTACCCAACCGAGGGGTAAAAATAACAGTGTTGTTGACTCTGACCCTCGCGGTGTTTATCCACACCCTAACCATCAACAAACTCGGACACCCAGAAATCGTCGGTACGTACCTACTTCATTATCAATTTTAACCGTCAGGCTCGAATGATCCAGTTAATGAATCAGAAATATTAATTCTTGAAAAAACAATGCGATAAAAATTACGTTTCGATGTTTTAAATGTCCCTTATTTTGCATGCATTCTCGAATGCATTTCGCCTATTCTATAGCCATTTAAGGCCGTAAATAGGTCAAATCAATGTTCTAGTTGCTAAATAGAAGTAGGTACCTACAGACGCCAGCAGGTTAAGCTACCCGAAGCTATCAACTTTTCCCAATCAACCTTGAACCTTAATGGTTTAGCGATAAAGTTGAAAATATATTAAAGAAATTTGACAGATTGTAGTAGCTTGATGTCTGTGCTGGTGTCTGTACTTATAATCGGAAATGCCGTTCTGAAATTGGTTCACGGTTTCAGTAAAACAGTGACGTGAAACGAATCTGTGCGAGGTAATTGCATGCCCATTAAAGAACGTGCCTAAGCCGAGACAGTATTTATGACAAAACACAACGAGAAAATAAATAGACGTTTAGGTAATTCGCTCTTTAATCTATGAAGTAGTTTTTCTCATAATTCCTCTTATAAAACTTTCTAGTAATTTGTTTATTTTACTATTTCCACAAAGGTGTTTAGAGGTATGAGGAACAGGGTGTAAAGTTCACTCATCCTCCATACTTCCATAGAAAAGGGAGGATCCTCCAACCAGACGGGTGTTTTGTCTGGTGGGCAACCGCCCAACGATTGATGTTGGTAAATTGTAAATATGCTAATTGCGCGGTAAACTCTGCTTGCGAGATGCAGGATTTGCGTGACGTCAGTATGACGCGTTGTTCGCAGGTGGTGTTGTAGATACTGCTACAGGTGTTTTAAATAAATCTATACTAATCTATCTAGCCTTTGCCCAGGAGTGGGACAGCGTAGGCTAATAAAAAAATTAAAAAACTATCTATCTATATCTATACTAATAATAAAGCTGAGAAACACGCGGACGAAGTCACAGGTAGAAACTAGTTAAATAATAAATTGACTAAATCCATATATTCCTGTGTAGGAGAATGGTATCTGCTCTAGTTCACCCTGTCTATGTTTCACAGATTACCAGATACTTACCCTCGATCAGTAGATACTTATATTTATAAGTAAAAACAATACCTAAGCCTTTGTTATGAAACTAAAACTAAACATGTATTATTTATTGTGAATATTTTTTTTTTTTTTAACAATAAGTCATGCCTATACTATTATGATGATATTAGGTATACATACAGGGTGCCAGGGACATCGACGCGCAAACTGTCACCATGAATTCAGCACATGATTCTAGGCCCAAAGCAATCAGCTGTTTCATATAAAAGTGCAATACATACCTACCTACGCGGTCAAAGTGTATGGAAAAGCAATTTTTTTTTTGAAAAAAAAAGGTAATTTAAAAAAAAGCAGAATCATGTTTTGGCTCCATGGTAACAGGTAGCGCATCGATGTCCCTGACACCCAGTACCTATAGCATCACGCTAGTATTCCTGTTGGGCTGGGCCTTCAAGAACTGTTTTAACTCGTTTGTAAGATATAATATACAAACACGTACCTATATCTCGTCATTATTATCTAAAGATAAAAAACCACGATTTAACAGAGTAAATAGTGACACATTTAAATGAAATCAGTATTCTCAGGGCTAGACAAATACACACGTATCGTTTGCTGCGTAAAATGACCGCTAAATTGAAACAATCTAACAATAGTTTAGTGACTAGGAGGCAGACTGTTGGCTAGTGGTTGCTAGTTCACGTTCAAATCCCGCTCGTTGCTATTGATTTACTCTTTCACAGTGATATTTAGGGCGGCTTGTTTCACGTCCACTTGTTACACGTGTATACGTCAAAAATGGCGCTAACTATCGTCAAACAAAAAAAGGGTTGTTTCAAATTACAATTACAAAATTATGGCCTTGCCTTACACGTCAAATAATAACGAATACGTAAAATTTGACGTAGGTACGTATGTTCCGTGAACCGTTTGAAACTGGGCACTGGGCCCGCGTGGTAGATTACAGCCCACTCCCTCTCAAAGAGCGGAGGCCTGTGTACCAGCAGCGGGAACATTTTAGGCTGATTATATTGTATAGGCCAGATGACATTGATTTTAATAAGTAGCAGCTAGAAATCAGGACTTGTATCCCGTTAATGACAAAAGGAAGCGCCCTCTCATATGGGACTGAAACCCAACAAGCGAAATGTAGTTGTACTCTCCCTGTAACCAACCCTTACTTTAAATTCCCTTTATTCATTGTTAACAACGAGACATAAGCTGCTATTGTACTACATCGTAAACAGATACTTATTAGAAAACCTTTGACCCTTGCCAAAATGATTAGAATACAAAGACTATTTGTTAGATGCTAAGTTGAACTACTGTTTAGATAAACTTTGACCCTTCTATACAGAAAATTTTGGCAAAAGAAAAAGACACTGTATACACAGTAGTATGTTAAACAATCACTTTGATGTATTCATATATTCTTAAAAGCGCTTCCAAAATTTAATTAAATCAATTATACCACCAAACTCCGAAAAAAATAAGAAACTTGTGCTACAAAACCCCGAATCAGTACGCCTGTAACATCCCCAGTCCACACCACAGTGTAACTCTGTTGTTGTTAATTTTAAAAGTCTTCTTTCCCAGCCAAAACGCGAGTGGAGCAGAGACCAATAACAATCAACGCATTCCTGTACGATATCATTCGTATATCAGCACCGGTGACAAATACTAAGGCACTATACTACATACACAAACCGAATGGAGACGCCATGAAGCTAGACATAAGCTCACCCAAACTACGGCATAAAAACATCGAACAAGACGTGCAATCAATCATAACAAAATTCGTAAAAAATATGAAACCTATTCTGAACCAAGAAGATAACTATAGTGTATTTTCAATAGATTTGTTTGATAACAAACTAAAAAACATGGAAGCAAATGACTTTATGGTTGGACCACTTTTTGAGGAGGATCACGGGAACTGGGTGCTAAGTGTGTACATGAAAGATTTTAATGATGACTGGGTAGAGCTGTTCCAAGTTATCAGTGTCACGATAACAGGTAAGGTTTTGTTGGAGTTCTTCGAACTATCTTCTGATTTCAGAATAATACTGAATGCGAAACCTCTTAGTCTTAAAATACCTTTAATTTTCATACATTTTCCACAAGTTCTTGACATTGATAGTCGCTGAGCTGAAATTGCGACTTGAAATTGCCTTTTGTTTTGCAAACAGTAATTAAATGCGTACAAAACTTTGTGGCAACCTCTTCTTGGCGACAATGAATGTAAACCACTTTTCAAAAATATAGGAATAGAAGTATTTTTGACTGATTGATACTGAGACTAGAATGCGAACGTACTTAAAAATACGGCTATTGCCCCTCTGGTGAAGCAATTTTTATAATTTTTCCACGACTGACTTGTCTATTTTCCTTGTGTAGGCAGCAGTGGATAAGTAATTTTTTATCTTACATGCAGGAAAAGTGAGGTAAATAATTAAGTTTAATGACTTACCAATGCGTCGAATTTGCATATGATGGTGGTATATCAGCTGAGACCTCGGTCGCTGGTGTAGGACCTTGCCTCTGCGACCTAACCTGAGTAAAGAGAGAGTTCCTTTGTTTTTTTACCGATCGCAGTATTTTTACGTAGGTAGTTACGATAGAATGTGTTGTGGCGCAGCCTGGGAGAAGCCTATGTCCAGCAGTGGACTGTGATAGGCTGAGTTGATTACGATAGAATATAATATTTATATTTGCATTAACACATAATACTACAATAATGGTCTTAACAACAGGATTCATAATGTCCCCACTCTGGTGGGACATGCCTCCTCTCGGTGAAAGGGAGTGGTAATCTACCACGCGGGCCCAGTTCGGGTTAATAGATGACACATGTCTTCGAACTTTTAGTCCTAGGAATGCCGGTTTCCTCCAGATCTTTTCCTTCGCCGTTTTTGACTGCTCTCAAAACGGTCGACGAAAACATTGAGAGGAAACCAGCTAATCGGGACATCCTAGAACCTAAAATTCAAACACATGCGACATCCACTAACCCGCACTGGGCCCGCGTGTTCGTTTACGGCCCACGTCCTCTCACAGAGAAGAGGCCTGTGTCCCAGCAGTGGGAACGTTGCTTTATGCTTCACGTGTTATGATATTTTCAAATTTATTTTAAATATAATAAAAAAACTAAATTCAAACTTGCTTTATTTCCAGAATATGTGCCATTGAGTGTAACCAAAGTTACGCCAAATTCAAGTGTCAGTTTAGACTTAGAATCTACACCAAGAATTAACTTTGGCGAGAATTTGAACGTGAAAATGGCTTTCCCAATACCGGATCTTGAGAGCTGCGAGCTGGTGGCTCCGAGGTCTACCTTTGACAGGTTCTACGATAGAACCCGAATAGATATGAGTTCCTGTGGGTTCTCCCTCCCTAATATTACGGAGCAAGATGCAGGAATCTGGAAAATACTCGCTGTAGGGAAGATGGTGTATGAAGGCTTAATGATTTTGAATTTAGTTGATAACTCGACAATAACTGTAAAGAAATTATTATGATTTAATTTTGATTAAATTATGATTGTGATGGTCACTTTTTTCTTAATATTATTAGATCGTCTTAGCGTATCGATGACAAAAAGTTCAAACATGTTTGACCCAAAATCCAGCTGCGCTCACTGACGCAGTCATAAGATCATCAAGTGCACAGGTGACAGGGCATGCGGTACAGGTTGGGCTATTGTCTGTGGGGAGGTGCCACATGCGCACTAGAGATCTGTCATCCGAGCCGTCCGTGAACCCCCAAATGAAAGAAGCCTTCCCGAGCGAAGGTACTTTTCGATCTTCTCCCCTTCCGGCGCACCCCGGGCAATCGACTTCTGTCAATCGGCTAATCCTTACACCACCATAGCAAATATATTATGTTGTTAGATAGCAAGCCGTCAGCGCTATCGTGTTAATATTAATTGTTCGTAGGGTTCTATGTAAAAATTTCTTCAAGTAGGTACTCTAAATTCACACAAAAAAAAAAACTAGCGTTTACGGCAAGGTCCTGTTTATATTTTTTTGTGAAACCCAAAAGGTACCTACCTACTATTTTTGGTTTGATAACCGACGAATAATTTCTACGCTTCGGGGTCTAGAATCATGTGATGAATTCATGGTTACCAGTTTGTGCGTCGATGTCCCTGCCGATGTTGTAATTACATATTATTATTATTACATACGGCACCTATACCTTTCAAACCAGAATATAGATATCTGCTTTAAAAATTTTAGATGTAAGTAGTTTTAATACGAGGGCGACACTGTAAGAACTGGCCACTTGTAAACGATGTAATAATAAAATAAATTAAAATTTAGAAAATGGAACTCTTTGCTAATATTATTGTGTACTAGCTTCTGCCCGCGGCTTCGCCCGCGTGGATGTCGGAAATTATCCCACGGGATCATGCCACCAGGATAAAAAGTATGTCCTCCCCAGGATGCCATCTATCTTTTTGCCAAATCAGAAGTTTAGTGGTTTAGGTGTGAAAATATAACATACAGTTTCAAGTTCAAATCCTCCCCTTAAAAATCGAATTACCCCTTTTTGCCCCGTCAGGGGTCAATTTTCGACAACTTTACATACTGATTATTAATTATTTTCTGTCAAAGTATTAATACTGAGTTTCGAGTTAATTGGACCGCGCATTCAATTACTTCCACACAAACTTCAACACCCCTATATCCCCCTTTGAGAGGTAGTTTAGAAAAACTTATAATAATAAACGTTTTTACTTAGGCGAGTATTCTTGCCAAGTTTCAAGTTTTTTTTTTTGTTAACTAAATGAATAAGATTTTTCATATAAAATTTATCCCCGCTTTTCATCCCCACAACGGTATAGTTTAAAAAAATTGTTTGGATGTATTCATAACTCGACTAAAAGATTATTTATACTAATTTTCGAGTTAATCAAGCCATGCAGTAAAATCCTCCCCTGTAAAATTGACTACCCCTTTTCAACCCGTTAGGGGTATATTTTCGAAAAACCCTGATACATGTTATTTTTTATATTTGGTCTTAAGTATAAACACTGAGTTTCGAGTTAATCGGACCGCGCAATCAAATTCTTCCACAAAAACTTCAACACCCCTCCCCCTTTGAGGGGTAGTTTTGAAAAACATATAATGATAAACTTTATTACTAACTTAGGCGAGTACTCTTGAAAAGTTTCAAGTTTAATAAACTTGAAACTAAAAAACCTAATGAAGAAGATGTTTCATATACTGTATCCCCGCTTTTCACCCCCACAGGGATGGAATTTAAAAAATCGTTTGTGATGTATTCATAACTTGACTCAAAGATTATTTATACTAATTTTCGAGTTAATCAAGCCATGCAGTAAAATCCTGCCCTGTAAAATTGACTACCCCTTTTCTTTTTTGGGGGTAATTTTCGAAAAACCCTGATACACATTATTCTTTACTTTCGATCCAAGGTATAAGTAATGAGTTTCGAGATAATCGGACTGCGCGCTAAAATTCTTCCATACAAACTTTGAAACCCCCCAATCCCCTTTTAGGGGGTAGTTTAGAAAAATATAAAATGGCAAACTTCATAATTTACTTAGATTAGTATTGGTGCCAAGTTTCAAGTTTATTAACTCAAGGAATAAGATTTTCCGTACAAACAAAATCCCCTTATTTCATCCTCTTAGGTGTGGAATTTCGAAAAACCCTTTCTTATTGGATACCTACTCTTCACTAAGAACACACCCTCCAAATTTCATGTCTCTAGGACCAGCGGTTTAGGCTGTGCGTTGATATATCAGTCAGTCAGTCAGTCAGGACTTTGAATTTTATATAGGTATATAGAAGATGTATTTTATTCATTTATCATTTGTTCACGATTTGGTGGCAAATTGAAAATTTTCTGCGTCACGTCAGCATGAATTTAACGCGAGAAAATTTTCGTACAATGATTTTTTATGACTTTCCATGTCATATAAGTCAACAAGACAGTTATGGTAGACTTCGATTGGCCTTTCACGATGAAGCCCCATCTCGTCCCACTGTTTGCAACTGGTTTAATGAGTTTAAACGTGGTCGCACTAATCTCACCGATGATCTGCGTGAGGGACGGCCTTCTACGTGACAAAAAATGTACTCTGTGACGACGACGACTGAAGATAAGTGCACAAAATCCTCCATGAACATTTAGCGGTGAAGAAGCTTTGTGCCCGATGAAAACCTCATAATTTGACAGAGGCCCAAATGCTCCGTCGTGTTTATTGGTGTCGTGCAATGGTTCAAAGATTTAACGGAGTTGACTCAAATGCTGTGGTCGACATACTTACGGGTGACGAAAGCTGGATTTATTGTTATGATCCTGAAACTAAGAGACAGTCTGCTGTCTGGGTGATTCCTTCCGAGGAGTTGCAAACTAAAGTGAAGAGAGGTCGAAGTGTAGGAAAAAAGATGGTGGCCTCGTTCTTCGGAAGGGCAGGTCATTACGCAACAATTGTTTTAGAGGATCGATAAACAGTTCAGAGTGGTACACTAATAATTGTTTGCCACTTGTCTTGGAAAAAGTTCGGTAGAAACGACCTCGCAGTAGGATCCTCCTTCACCACGACAACGCCTCGTCGCACACCGAGAAGCAAACAATCGACTACTTGGCGACGTCAGACATGGAATTACTGGGTGACCCGCCCTATAGCCCCGACCTCGCACCTTGCGATTTTTATTTATTTCCGAAAATAAAAGAAAACCTTCGAGGAAAACGTTTTAAGGACGCCGAGAAAGCAGTGGCTGCTTTCCAAAATGCCGTCGAAGAGACCCCTAAGGACGAGTGGACAAAGTGCTTTTCTCAGTGGTTCCATCGGATGCAGCGATGTATTGATGTAAATGGACACTATTTTGAAAAGATATAATAAAACTAATAACTTGCTTCTTTCAGTTTTTGGTTCTCTAAGAACTTTCAGTGTCACCCTCGTAACAAACTCAAACTCAAAACTATTTATTTCAAATAAACCAATTACAGGCACTTTTGAATTGTCAAGGTCGGTCAGTCAAAAAGATGAAGCTAGTTGCCCATTCCAAAGCGTAGTAGGTACCTATGGAGAAGAACGGGCAAGAAACTCCATGGACACTCTTTTAAATCATAATAATATTGTTACAAAGTATTGGTTACATCATTCATGTTCAAAATTATGCATGTGAGAACGATGCAGAACGTTAAAAGCGTCCGTAATGAAAAGATAAAAAAAAAACAATTCAAATATTAATTTAAATCAAAATAAGCCATGGCAGCAAAGAGTTGACCAGTCCCTACTGACGGCGCCCGTTCACGAACATGACGCATAGATTAGCACCATTCAGCTCAACCATTTTGAAGGGAGCTAAATGATCCAACACATGTGCCACCATCAGCGAGACATTAGAGTGAGCATGACATACTCTCATCTGCCAAGGCACATTCAAGTCACTGAAAGACGTACCCAGTAAATGGTAGCTTTATAGTATGTAACATAGTACTCACATACGTTCTATGCAATTATACAATACTAGGAGATTGAATTTATATAATGCAAACATAGTATTTTAGAATCTTCAGCAGCTCCAACAGTATGTAGGTTGGGTACGCGTGTGTGAAGTATTTTCAAATGCCAATCAATTTATTTATGCGTCCTGTGGAGCAGGACCAGCGTTTAGCCAAGCATTTTTGTCAGCGATGTAATCCCCCAACTTATAATATGCTTGGCTGCATAGTGTGCGTTTTATGCAATATTTGAATTTCGTTTCACTGAGTTGGGAGTATGTGGGGAGGTATTTTATTATAACATTTTAAACAGTACCCCATGAAGGAAGAGTCTACTTTAGCCAGTCTGAAACCTGGTTGAACTAATTGGTCCCTATTTCTGGTTCTATAGGCGTGTCTGTCACCTCTTTTACTGAAAAGATTTAAATATTTTCCTTACGTACATGATGTTTTCATAGATATATTGACAAGGTACCGTCATGATATTCATATTTTTAAACAGTTCCCTTAGAGAATCGCGCCTGCGTAGGCCATATATTGCTCTGATGGCTCTTTTCTGCAGAATAAAAATGGACTCAATATCTGCAGCCCGTCCCCATAGTAAAATACCGTAAGACATGATACTATGAAAATAACTGAAATAGACCAGTCTCGCGGTATCTACATTAGTAAATTGACGATTGTTCTTACAGCATATGCTGCTGAACTTAGCCGTCTTGCAAGAGATGTTATATGAGGACCCCATTGCATCCTTGAGTCGAGCGTTATCCCCAGGAAAACAGTTTTATCGACGAATTCTAGTTTCTCTTTATTCAAGACTATGTCACAATCACTACTTTTATCATTCGGTAAAGCAAATCTTATGCATTTAGTTTTTTTCCCATTTAATACTAAATTATTAGCAGTGAACCAATTTTGCACTTGCAGTAGGGCGTTATTTACGTCGTCAAGATTTGATGCACGTCTATTTATCTTAAAAATGAAGTCTTACATGGCTGAGAGGGGTTCCAACAGCTGCGTATAGCTACAGCAGCTTTAACTGGCCACGGGTCATGGAGGACGACGAGACTGCACCGCCAGCGAGTGACAGCGGACTGTCTGTAACTCCTATGACAAAGAGGTGTTTATTAAATGACCCGTGGCCAGTTAAAAGCTCGACGAGACAGCGGCACATGTACTTCTAAACTGCCCGGTGGTCGCCACGAACAGGGCAAAGTACTTCGGTAACCCACGTACCCTCGATGAGACGGTCAGTAACATCAAGGCGTTGCTGGTTTCCCGGAGGAGTGTTACCTACATGGCTGAGATAAGATACTAAAAACTCACCTGTTCAACCCAAGCATACAATTTGAATATACTGGATATTAAAAAAAACTCCAATTATTTAAATAACTAGTTGTATTTACAACTTAAAACAAAATCAATTACACAGGCCTTAACTACTAAGTAACACAATACAGTTGGTTTTGTCAATATCTAAACATCTCATTCACGCCTTTGTGAATGAAATCATGCACATTTTATCAGTATGATAACACTTCGCGGTCCTCAGATAATTGGCCATCTATCATCATTTATACAGTAGCACATATTGTATAGGAAAGTTGGATAGGTAGAGACGCCAGCAGGTCAAGCTACCCGAAGCTGTCAAATTTTCCCAATCAACCTTGAACCTTAATGCTTTAGCGAAAAAGTTGAAAATCTATGAAAGAAATTTGACAGATTGTAGTAGCTCGATGCGCTGGCATCTGTACATGCACAGATTTACTGAGCTAGATCGTCAGAGCTATACAGGGTGGCAGCGCCTGCGACGCGCAACTTGTTACCATGAATTCAGCACATTGCCTGAACCCCTCTGCGTTGGTATCTAGAATCATGTCATTGTGCTTAATTCACGGTTAGGCTTCCTGTACATGAAGCCGGAGCCGCAACGCATGATTGTGTATACGAATGAATATCGCATCAATGCGGTACACGCGGTTCCGGTGCGGCGCATGCACGATATTCACAATACAGGAAGCCTAACAGATTGCGCGTCGATGTACTACCGGCCACTCCGTATAGCTTATACAAGGTGTAAAGAAATAACTCACTTTTACTATAAGACCAACCAGGAGTCGCGAAAAAAATGCTGCTTCATAAATGTTGTCGAGTTATGTGAACATAAATATATGGAACAGCTGATTCTTTTTTGTGATTGGTTAGTCCCATAGTAAAAGTTGTTCATATTGATGAGTTCAATGAACCCTTTCCAGGTTTTGAATTATTTTAATCCAGGACAGGAGAATATGTCAAAATTTCTTTCATACTTCATCCTTTGGCAGGCTTTACACCTGTAAGTCTTCCTCACGTAAGTCCCTTACGTAATTAACTTACGATAAATTTGCAAACGTAAACTCCCTTGTAAGTAGCTTATCATAATTATTATTTATGTATAAACGAAGTCATGGCCTCTTACAGAGAGGAGGCCTGTGTCCCAGCAGTGGGAACATTATGGGCTGATTATGTTGAAACGCAGTCATAAGTAACTTACATAAATTTTACGGAAACAACTTACAAGTGTAATGGCGGGCTTTGAATATTCAAATACCACATTCAACCATCACACGCCACTGTGTACACGCATCACTCGCTGCCACTTCCACTAGCGGAGCCACTGGCACTGCTATTTCTCCTAGGAGTGGTCTGGTCATCCGCATGGTCACTGCCCTCATCGTCAGAGTCTTTGAGCGCCTTCGCCCGGTCGAGGCGTCGCGCGCGCCGAGTCTCCACGTCAGAAGCGTCAGATTCTGAGGAGTAGATCGCTGCGCCTGCTGATGCTGTAAAGAATATGGTGGGGTTATAGTAGTAGCAATTTATAAAGGGTCAAATTAAATTAGCTAGCAAAACTCCGCAGACAACGGGTAACGATATTTTAACATGATAAAACGAAAAAGAAATGATTTGATGGTTTTTTTATCTGGAGTGAACGACGCTGGTAAATTAGTTACTTCTTTGAAATATTGTTTAAGAAATCATTTTATTTTTTGTGTAAACTTCAGAGGCTTGGTGGGTATCGATCGATATCTTAAAACGATAAAACAAAAAAAACTGTTTTGTCTAAACTCGTACTTCAAGCAACTAAAGCGGTCGTTGACACAGAAAAAGTCATCAAATCATATTTTGACTTCAAATGATCATGTTCAGCATGATAATTCCAAGTCAAAATATGATTCGATGATATCGAAACTCATCACGTCTACGAAGTTTTGCAGACTAATTTAATATGACCCTTTAGTGGAGAACGGTTTATGTGCACAGGGAAATATTTTAGTTTTCCATAAACTTTTGTACGCCAGATCTACGCGAAACGGAATGAAATTTGATTGTGTGTATGATTGCGAATTATGTGAGGAGCAGTTGGAACCAACATAATAATATTTATTTTATTATTTATGTATACACAGTAAAATATATAGGGATATGACATAATTACAATTTGAGTACAATGCTACTGCTTATTTCTTAAGAAATTTCTTCCAACAGACCTGCGAAATATTGCTATTTGAAACATAAAACACACAGGTCGGTTACCTTTCTGCCCCTGCTTGTACTTGTTCTTGATGGCGGCGAGCGACACGCCGCCCTCGTCGTCCGAGTCGTCCCGCGCCGCGCCCGCGCCGCGCGCGCCCGCGCCGCGCCGCTTGGGCCGCGTGCTCGCGCGCGAGCGCATGGCCGCGCGGAGCTCCATCTCTTCTTTCTGTGATCCAGCATCATTTTGAGTAAATGCTTTTGATATAACCTTATGGGTTGGCAGGACCGGTCATTGTGGACCGAGCTAACTTTTTACCATAATTAATAAATAATTACATATATAAAATAAATAAATAATTACATATACGGGATGTATATGTATCCCGTATATGTAATTATTTATTTATTTATCACCAACAACTAACATTACAGGCAATTCCTAATGCGTTAGCGTGGCATCACCACGTGGCGTGATTATGGTAAAAAGTTAGCTCGGTTTACTGCCCAAATAATGGAAAATAGTAGTGGTTACGCCTACCCATAGCCACAAACATCAATCAACTGTACACCTGCACAGCAATGCCACCTGTAACAATTACTGCCATCCTCACAGCTATACTGTGAGGATGGCAGTAATTGTTGCAGGTATAGTATGAGATAAAGAGCTGGTGGTATGGGTACGGAACATAGTACTATCCCTTTTCTCTGCACTTGAAAAATAATAACTTTGACAAAATCAAAAGTAATTTATTCAAATTAGGCTGAGAATCAGCACTTTTTAAACGTCAAAATTACAAAAGACAGTCCCCCAAAAACCCCCGCCCTTCACCACTTTTGCTGGAAAAAAGTAGTGGCGCAACAAACTCCCCAGCAGCACAGCTGTCTGTTCAGTTAGAAAATACTTGATTGTATACAATACTAGGTATGACACTCCCCTATACGACCTTTGCAGGGGTTTACAGTAAACCTGCATATTGACAGTTACTTTATTAATCCCATTTACTTTTCAACTTATCTTGAAAGGAAAAGGTCTCGATCTTGTCTCAAAACTATAGTAAGGCCTTCTTATAATCAGAAAACAGTTTTTGTTTTTATTACATAACATTTGCATACCAGAAACCCACTAGACCTAGAGTATGACGGATACCTAACAATATATGTTATATTTGTCAACTTATATACTCTGTACTCACACATATTCATGCTCAAATTATTCTTATTCTACATACCTTAAGCTGATACTTCCTATCAGCATCAGGATCAGCGCCGACTTGCGACAATATCTTAATAGCTGAGGTCTTGGTAGACCGGTCAGCTAACGACAACGTCATCTTCCTATGAGTGAAGGACTCGGTGGAATGCGGCCGGAAGGAGAGCTTGGTGCGGAACACCGCCTGGCCTTGTAGACCCGTTCCTTGGCGGACGAAGAGGTGGTTGTGATCACCCTGGGGAGAGGAGAAAAGTGGGTTAAAAATATGTTGAAAGGTTTGTAGTGTGTAAACGGTGAACTTCCATAGCAGCCATAGCTCAGTTCCTATAAACAAAAACGAATCGTTTTGCTAACCAATGGTAGCACTTTTTATTTCAAACTGCATATAAATATATTCGTAAGCTGATTTTACTTGTGATAGCTACTTCAATATGAGAGGGTCTACTATGCAAAGCTTAGGTCTTGGCTTCATTATTGGTAAAGATACAAGTCTTAATTTTAAGCAACGGTCCGTAAATTATGGGAATCGGCCATTAATAAACAACTGACGATCATTTACGAAAAATCCGTGATTGTTTGATTGCTATACTAAATAACAATTTTTTACGGGTCGTCAGTAGCCCAAAAGTCTGACAACCAGTCTTCCCAAGGGGTATGTGTTGTGGATGTTAGTTAGGCAGTTGCTCCATGTAAAATACTGGTACTCAGCTGAATCCGTTTAGACTGGAGGTTAAGTTGGGAAAAGGCAAGGCAGATGATGAGACAATAATTTTAAGGCTTAAAATAATAGGGTAGTTGCCTGGGTAAAAAAAAAATAATTATATTTAGTCCGTCAGTTAGATTATCAAAAAATATTCGACACGTATTTTTTCTTTTGTCAATCAAACAAAAAATGACAAAGATAAACCGCGTCAAAATTTGGGAGTGGGGGTCGTGACGTCACTTGCTTGCAAAAGTGTCGCAAGCAAGTGACGTCTCGCGGAACTTTAACATGCGATATCTTCATCATATTTTATATAATTGACAAAAGAAAAAATACGGGTTCAATATTTTTTGATAATCTAACTGACGGACTAATTAGATATTTTTAGGAAAATAGCCTAATACAGATAGTTTGGGTTTTGATTAGACAAATAATATCGCTCTTTTGGATCCTAGAGAAACATGGATCGTGTACAGTCATATTTTTTTCTGGATACTAGTTGATAGCTTGAACCTTGTTAGTCAATCATGCTTCTAATATGTTATACCATATGTACAGTCAGGAAAATCAATTATGTATCAGATTGGCACACAACGTCAATCTATCGTGTTATAGCCGTATCATACAGCTGTCAAAGAATGACAGGTGTGATTTCAATAAACTGACAATTTGACTAACAATAAAATTCCCTCATTTTACTTACATGTAGCGGCTGCTTGTACACGTCGAATATCTCAGAGCCGAGATGTAGCGACATGCTGCCGTCTGACCACTTTACCATCCGCGCGTTAGACTCTTTCACCGCGTTGCCTTCCTTATCGAATACTGTGCGCCAACGCATTGTGTTCTCTACTTTAAGTTTTAGCCTGGAAATAAGTTAAATGTTAACAAGTGTACAAAAAATGAAATCGTTACCGTGTTATGAAGGTATTTTTCTCGTCTTCACGCACACATTCAGAACGTGTTTGTATACTTGGTTACCACAAGTAAAGTGCGCGTCGCTTCGTGAGCTAGAAGTACTGTATCACCTATTGATTTAGTATTCCACATACAGTTCCAGTTAAAAAAACACCCCCATATGCTTACCTGGCGCGACCTTCTTCGTCCAGAGTTTCCTCCTCATCAATTTCATCCTCATAGGTACTGGGGTCATAAGGGCGCGTCTCCACCGACAAGAAATTGGGCAGCTTCACAAAGTGCAGCTCCTTGCCCAGTTCGGTCCAGATCTTAGGCATGTCTACATCAATACGTGTTTCTGGGATTTCTACTTCTTCTTCCTCTTCTGGTTTGTCACGCGGTTCATGCTAGAATGTTGAGAGAAGATGCTATTGTATTAAATGTCGTCCTGGTGAGGGCGTGCGGTGGACACGCGGCCTTTGTAAATGTCTGTATCGCTAATTCGGCGCAGTCATGGCGTGGCGGTGGACAAACCGCCTAGAAAGCTCTTTTTTTTTAAATTAATAACATAATAAACTTAAAAACTAAGCGACTACACGCTAAGGGTACCCTGTAGGGTACGGACCTCGGCTTCGGCATCGCTGGTGGAGGGCAGCCAGGGACAGGCTGGATCGAAATTATTTAGGGGCGAATTTAAAGCTACAGGCTCAGCGGCGCGGGCTGGTCGAGAAAGGGTCGGGACCTTAGAAACATTGCATTGTTTATGTATAACTTTACCTCATCCCCACTTCGTCGCTCGTCACCAGACCGTCGTGCGTCCCCGGGGCTGCGGCTGCGACTGCGGCTGCGGCTGCGACTGCGGGAACGAGACCGTGCTGACGCCTTGTCAGCGCCGCCCTCATCTTCAGTACTAATGTCTGACGCGTCGCCGAAAAGCGCGTCGGCGGTCACTGTTGAATATGAACGTAAATGTAACAAATGAAATCGACTTTTGCTACAGTTTTTGCAAAGGGCTTTGAAGGTCCATACCTACCTGTCCGCCATTTTGATTTCTTTTCAAAATGGCGGCCACGCATAAAACCTATATAAATCGATAGCTGACATCAATGCAAACAGAAAACATAATAAGACCAAACCCCGTAGTGTCATGTTTCCGAAAAATTAATATTCTAAGTTAATCAACTTTAAATATTAATATCTCGTCCATATTTTTTTATCCATATTTATTTATTTTATCTATCCATATTTTTTTTATGAGGCGGTTGGATTGAGTGCCTGATTCAGAAGGCAGTACTCCTCGATACGGTTCGCATCGCGAGGAGGTTCCTGTCTCTGGAGCCCTAACCACCTCGAGCTTGGAATAAACGACAGCAAAAGCTTTATCAACATACCACCATCACCATCTTTCTTCGCCTCCTCATCATCATCAGAGTCGACAAGCGCCTTGGTCTTCTTCTTAGGTTTATCGCTGGTCTCCGACCCACTGTCTGAACCGGCCTTCTTGCGTTTGGGAGTGGCCTTAGTGCCGCAATCGCTTTCAGAGTCTGATAGGACTGCACGCTTTTTTTTTTCACCTGGAAGAATTATTTGAGCGCTGTAGATTTTTTTTAGAGTTGAGGTAACTTAACCTAAATGATAATATTATGTTTTCGTTGTATCAAAGAGAATATTGGGTGTAGTTAACTTAAAATGTCACAATGTTTTTTTTCAGACGTGTTACATATCTTAAATGGAAAATACTTAGTAGGTAAGTTCTAAAGTCAAAGGTAATATAAAATCATTCAAACTCCAAGCATTTATTCAATTAAATCATTTATAGGCACTTTTGAATAGTCAAGGAGTCAGTCAGCCAGAAATAGGAAGCTAGTTGCGAAGATAACTGTGGTGTTAAATTATATTTTTACAAAATATTAGTTATGTAAATCATTAATGTTAAATTTATAATGTATATGTGAGAATTATGTAAAAATGACGTACCCATTAAAACCGTCCAAAAATAGGCTCAATAAAAATTAAGGAAGTATTGTCAGCAAATAACACCATTTGAAGAACAGGGTGCAAAGTTCAATCCTTATCCTTAGAAACGGGAGGATCTTCTGACGAGAGGGGTGTTGTCTGGTGGGCTACTGCCCAACGATTTCGGGACATTGTATATATTCTAGTTGCGCGGTAAACTCTGCTTGCGCGATGCAGGATTTTGCGTGACGTCAGTGTGACGCGCAGTTCGCATGTGGCGATGTAGATGCAGCCGCAGACTAATATAACTTATTTGACTGACTACTTACCAATACCAGGTTCAGAAGCATTCGAGCTTTTAGACCTTGACCTCGAGCGACTTTTTGACTTCGACTTTGACTTGCTTCGGGACTTCGATCTTGAATGCCTTGAACCAGATCTGAGAAAACACGATTGTATAATTTATTATAATAAATTAACACTGGTATCCAGCCGCATCCGGTTAGACTGGGAGCCAACCTTAACATACTTAGTTGGGAAAAGGCTAAGCAGATGATGAAGTATACATATTTTTATTAATATGTAGTGTTTATAATTAAATTGCAAGATTACCAATATTGTTGTAAAAAATCTGACATTGTTTAAATGTTTTACTTGCATTTCATTTACTAGATTAATGCAAAGATTGATAAAAAGTGTTATAAAATGATTATTCACCTGGAACGACTCTTGGACTTTTCCTTAGCTGGTGCATCTGCATCATCAATCATAAGCCCCGGTGAGTTAGACCTGCTGTCCTGACCTGCTTCTAGCCTAGCAACAGGACTCTTAGACCTCGATGAAGCACTCCCAGACCTTGACCTGGACTTCCTACTCTTCGGACTTGCACTGGCAGCAGACTTTGACCGAGACCTACTTTTGGCGACCTGTGATTTTGGAGTCTGTGACCGGGATTTAGGGGTCTGTGATCGTGACTTCGGACTTTGTGATCTGGATTTAGGAGACTGGGACTGAGATTTAGGGCTGTGTGGTCCAGATTTTGGGCTGGCTGAACGGCTTTTAGGAGTTCCTGAACGAGATCTAGCACTGGCTGAGCCTGAGCGAGACCTTCTTGAGCCACTTCTAGACCTTGAGGTTCTTTGTTTGGGGCTCCCAGAGGCATTGGACTTGGGGCTTGAAGACCCAGACTTGTTGCTTTGAGCAGAACCTGAGCGAGATCTGTTAGAATGAGCAGGAGAGTTGGATTTGCTTCTAGAAGCATTTGAAGATCTTCTGGAGTGGGCAGATTGGGCTGATTTAGGAGATTCACTTCCTGACTTGGCCGGGCTGCGGGAGACTGATCTGGAATTTTAATAATTTCATGATACTATTAATATGGATACTGTTACTAAGTCTGCATTTTTTTAACTACTAAAGTTTTGGTAAGTTTGCGATAAACTAAAATGCAAATATAGCTAAAGGTACCTTATTAGAGCAAGCAAAATAATGAAACATTTAAGTGTTATTTAGCTTGGTAAGCTATCAGTTTAGCGAAAACTGAGTTATTTCACTCAAATGTGATTAAATAAATTAGAATGTTATTGTGTTTTGTTTAAATATGGTGTTGACAGTCAAATGCTCTAGAAACCGATAGCTAGAGTCTGGTTAAACTGTTGTTACCTGTTGCTATTAGTTTCTTTGTTAATAATTACCTTGAATGACTGCCTTCTTTGCCAGGCGCGGGGCTAGGGCTCTTACTGTGGCTCGCACTTGAACCGCTGTCAGAATCGGAGCCCGAATCTGTGTCTACAATGAATAAATATATTCGTGTTTACAAGACGCCATAACATGAGAGAGAATAAAACTACATGAATTATGTTTATAATACAAAAAATGCATTCTTAAAGACCACTATTTTATGTTTTTTAAACTTAAACAACACCAGTAAATGATAAATAATCTTATATTTTCAAAAGAAAGTCGTAATTTCTGCAGTTTATTTTTTTCCATTTGTGTAGTGGCTAGCAGTAATTTTACTTACCATCTAATGAATTCTTCGCTATTGGCGCCATTTTATGCACCTAATATAACACACATACACTATTTTACTATCTGATCATCAATTGAACGATAACTGTATATATTTTTAGCAGAAATTATTGAATTCCCGTAACAAAAATATAGGTTAGAATGCCAACGAAAGAAACGTCAAAACAATAATGACCACAGAGTACTTTTACTATACGAATACGATAATAACAATGACAACTTGACTAACAAATCATAGGCAAAAAACATATTAGTCGATTAGTAAGTTTTAGTAAGTAAGTGATGCTCATTAGATACGACAGTATATAAATTATACTAGAACTACGCTTGTAATGCGCAATCATAGAGCAACGTAGCGGACCGGACCGCCGGTGGCCCGTTTTGCTCTATGTGCACAATTGACAAAAATTCGCAAAAAAAAAAACTTTATTTGCATAAAAAATGTGGTAATAAACGGAAAGCTCGGCATAGGTGGCAGCACTGTTCTCCGTCCGCAAACTGCCATTACAGTATGTTGTGTAGATCACAAATTAAACGAAAAATTGATAAAAATATATGCGACTTGGAGTGGAGCACCATTAAAAGACGAGCTAAAAAAAGGGAAGCGTCTACCACTGGTAAAAAAGCAGCAGTAGTTAAAAGGTCAATATAAAATTATGAACGTTTTATAATTTATAAGTTATTTTGTGTTTATGGACTTTGAGGTAAGACTGGAGGCGTTCGACTGAAATAACCTGATCGGAGTTAAAAACCAACTTGAGGATGATTTTCCTGACTAAAAACATCAAAGATTTTAATTCTAGTACTGATCTAATATGATAACATCACACACACACACCTTTACTATAATTTACATAATATCACACCAAAAGTGCCTGTAGGTAATAAAAACAAATATGTACGGAAAATGTATGGATAGTGACAGCTAGCTGTCAAATTCTTGGACTAGTAGTAGTAACGACATCTGAAGTGAGCAAGTGGCAGTTTTTATCCATTGTGTCATATCATGTGTCTTATGTAACATATAATAGGGGGCGAGTCTATTGGCATAAACCACGCACAAATCCAGACACCGGGCTTTTAAGGAATCACCGATTAGAAAAAACCAAACACTGCTCTACCTGGGGCAATCCCGTATGGGGTCCATGGTTCAATAACCATGGACCCCATACGCAGCAGTCGCATTAGACCAACGAGACAGTCAATGCAACATTGCGGTTCAAAATATCAGGCTAAACATTTCCAGTACAAGCTGACATCTTCTTGTACGGCAAGCCGAACCAATACGAGGTCAGCTTTACTGGAAAAGTATAGCTTACAGGTAGCCCTGTGTACAATTTATTACACACTAAACTACTATCTTACTATTCTTCCTACTAATATTATAAACGCGAAAGTTTGTATGGATGGATGGATGTTTGTTACTCTTTCACGCAAAAAATACAAAACGGATTTGGATGAAATTTGGCACACATATAATCTGTAACCAGGATTAACACATAGGATACTTTTTATCCCGATATTCCTACGGCATCGACACGTATGCGGGTACAACTGCGGGGCGCAGCTAGTGTACAATAAATTGTACTTTTAGTTGATTACGCAATTCACAGGTGATGTGGTTCATAACGTGAATCCCTCAGATTTCATCCCTCTTATTACGACACCTAGGGGAGCAATTGAGTGGTTCTATTTATATCCGGAATTACATGGCTATTCAGTGTTGTAATGCGAGTTCCTTTGTACTCAACTACTCATTGATTTTTCATTTGACGTAAAATTCCGCAAGTGGAAAGTTAGGATTACTCATAGACAAGAATTCAATCAAAGCATTGTCGAGAAAAGTTAACTTTAAAAGTGACGTCGTCTTCTCCAATTAAAAAAAAAAGGAAAAGGTTGTTTATGAACACCTTTTTTTTGTTTGTTATATTGTTATATGAAATTAAAACAATATGAAAAAGAAGAAAGAAAATTATAATTATAAAGAAAATTCAATCGTATTGAGAATTTCCTCCTTTTTTTTAAGCCGTTTAAAAATATGTATTCTGTTCCGTTTCTGTGCACCCGTTTCACTTCTTAGCAAGTACTTAATTAAAAGTGTAAAGTTTAAAGTTCGAATTTACTTCCTCTGGCTCGCCGCCAGTCCGGTCCGGCCGCTAAGCGGTGGGGTTTTGCCTGCCGCATCTTTTCAGGGTTCTCTACCTCAAACGCACAACAAAGAACCCTTCCAAGATCAATTCGTTGTACGTCTGTCTGTCAGTCTGTCAAGACCCTTTTTCTTAGGAACGCGTGAAGGTATCAAGTCGAAATTAATATTGAATACCTACGTATGATTTCTGAAAAAAATAAGATTCTAAGTCAACGCAATAAAAAATACGTCCATTTATGCGACATATTTTCATACTCGCAAATCAATCAAAACCTATAGGGTACTTTTCCCCTTGACCTTGAATCATGAAATTTGGCAAAAGCAAAGGCTCATCCCAGTAAAGGAGAAATTCCGAAAATCGTTAATTTGCAGTTTTGTCACATTTACATAACTTAGCTTGTTGGTTAGCCAGATAGTTTTAAGGAAATAAGTAAAATTTAAAAAAAACCTGACTAATTTACTGATAGAAATATGTTATTATACTGTTGACGAATTTCTAAATGACTTAACAATTTGATGTGACTTTTTAAATTTATTGTGATTTTTTATGTACCCACTTATATTACTTTTTATGATATTTCGTATTTTTTTATAATTTCTCAAAATCTAATTTAATTTTATATTACTAATTATTCTGTAATTAAATTGAGTATGATTGTTATTTTAAACAATCGTTATGTTAAAATATTTGTATGCTGTAATGGCAAAACATGGCGACCTATTTAGATATGTATTGCAAGAACCCAATGTGTGAACCTATGTTTGACAAATAAAATTCTGATTCTGATTCTGGTTTTTGGGATAAATTCATTCCAACCACGAAACCCTTCATTGAGCGTGGTCCGACACGCACTCGGCCGGTTTTTTTTTTATTAAAACTTGATAAGTTGCTGTACTTACCTAGTTATTTTCTTCAAACCGACTTTTACGATCGTTGAAGGAAGAGAAGGGGTCGAAATTAAATAAGTAAGTATTCATTTCAGATAGTACATAGTACAAAACATTTTACTTTGTGGTTCGTCGTAGAATTTATGTGAGAAATAAACATTAAATACCCACTGACATTTTGTTAAACGGACTGTCAATGCCATATTTATATATATATTATAATTTGACCGTGATTGCATTGTGTAACACATTCACTACTAGCACATAAATACCTAACAAATTACCTATGTATTGATATTTTATCGAGTCGCGAGCAAGCAAACAAATCATACTTTGTTTACGTAGAGTAATCTACATTACCTAATAAATGGTTGTGCAACCGGCCATATTAATATTTTACATATAACTTAATATGTACCAAAACATTTCTGTAATAATTTCGTATTCGATAAATAAAACTAAATCATTGTCTGTCATACATAATCCCTTGGTCAAAAGTTACACACGATCTTTTTGAACTCGTCAACTTCTCTTATCAAACGAAAAGACGTTATCTCTTTCTTAAACCAAAAGTAGGAAAGAGACAAAAGGTCCCAAAAACAGGCGCCTTTTCAAGGGTAAGGTACCCAAGTGGAGCATGCCTTGTTCGCATCTGTTCCGAGTTTGAATGGGGGGATTGAATGGAGTTTTTTCAACGTAACTTTAGTTGAACGATGGCTGCGGTGGGCGACGTTTGTGCCGGTCTGCTGCGGCACAAACATATTTTATTACGAGAACTATGCGAAACAAATATTCTAGACGTGTTAGTTAAGAAAGGGATTCTAAATCTTAATGAGTTTGAAATAATAACGGGTGCGAATGACAGTGATAAGTGTAATTATTTTATCGAGATAGTTAGTAAACAAAGCGGTGCCAAGTTAAATGATTTGTGTGTTGTTCTAAGCAAGGAATGCCCCAAATTGTCGAAGGAGCTTATGAACGACAGACACAGGTTCATTGTCAATGGTAAGTAAATGCTTCTTGATAATATTGGAATGTTTTTTGGGCGTAAAAGTTAGTAAAATCTTCCGCCGTTATAGTATTTTTTATGCCACTGAGTTAACTGCTCCTAAACTTTGTTAGTTACTCATGATTCATGTTTTCAATGATAACAGATGACAAGAATATGTAATAAAAAATGCTTTCATTTAAGTTCTTTTTCCTGTGTTTATAATTAGCGAAGAGTAGGTAGGTGGTAAACCTAACATAGACTTTGATTTGCGTACGTAGTATACCTAGTCAGTAGTTTTGCTTGATTAGCACGAACCGGCTAATTATATCTACTTGTACGTAGACGTAATTTACGTAAGCTGCATAAGTAAGAAGGTAGATACTACCTACAGATAAGTACTAAGTACCTACCTTCATATGGTGGATGCTCCAAGGTAGCCCGCGAAATTCAAATTTTCTTACGTTTTTGCGTCGATCAATATATTGATCGAAGGTTTTTTGCAATTTGCTGGTCAGTACTAAGTTGTACGTTGATTAAATATGATTCGCGGCCGTAACAAATATGTATTTACAGAATTATAATCATTAAAGTCATCAACACAACTCTCTAACATCAAGTAATCCTACTGAATGACTATTTCATGAAATCTTGACATTTTAGGACTATGCTAACTTAACAAGTTGTATTACTGATTCTAATGATTATAATTCTGTAATTATATATAATAACATATTTGTTACGGCTGCGAATTATATTTTAATCAACGTACAAGTTAGTACTGACCAGCAAATTGAAAAAAACGTAAGTTTGAATTTCGCGGGCTGCCTTGGAGCAACCACCTTAACTTAGTTTGAAGACTACTAACGTATTGTAATGAGTATACCTACCTACCTAGGTGGTATTAGACTCTAACTAGGTAGGTACCTGACCTACCTAATTAGGAGACTCCTACTTTACTACCTCATAGGTAGATTAGGAAGTTAAGTACTTCTTCAAACCAAAAAATGTAAACACCTGTGTATATAAAAATGTATTTGTAGAGCGGATAAAAACTTACAACAAAATTCAAATCATCATCACCGCAAAGACACGAAGGTGCGAGACGATCCTTCTAGCAGTCCTAGCAGTCCTAGCCTAGGTATGTCGGTACAAGTTTCTCCCCCTGGTAGACAACCAGTCCTACCCCTTGGTAAGACTGGTTGTCAGATTTTCGGGCGACTGATAACCCGTAACGACTGCAACCGTGCTTTCCGAGGCACGGAGGGGTGTTGGTATGTAAAGATGGTCACCCATCCACGGACCAACCGCGGCAATTGTAGCTTAACCTGAATCTGGAATTCCAAAAGGTAATAGGAGAAACAAGACAATAAATCGAGAAGAGTAATCCGTCATTAAAAACCTAGATGAGGCTGGCACAGGAGCGTGGGATTGTCACATGACACTATGACAGGCTTATGAAGAAGTTAAGTCGGGATGTGTTATCTGTTACGTTAAGTTCTGTATTTACGTACCTAACGAAAGACAGCACCCTTATTGCGAAGGATATTGCTAATCCAATGCCTCATTTTTACAAAAAAATTGTCCTCTGAACAACGTAAATGACGCAATGAATGTTGTTGAACTGTCAAAATGAAAGCCATTCCTTCTGTTAGTGTATTACGCAATTACCCCGCAGTAGATACGTATGATCGTAAATTTGTAACCGTTAAATATAATGTAGGTAGGTAGGATGAGATGATAAAGTACGAACGCCAGCACATCAAACTACTACAATGATGTCAAATTTCTTTAATATATTTTCAACTTTATCGCTAGAGCATTAAGGTTCAAGGTTGATTTGGAAAATTTGACAGATTCGGGTAGCTTGACCTGTTGGCATCTGTACCATCCATACAAAATAACTTCAACGTCAAAAAAGTTACGGTCTGTTCAAAAAAGACCGCAAAAAACAAGAACATCGGCGAAAAAGATACAGGACAAAGGCAGATATTCGTCAAGTTGTCACATAGCATAAAAACTTAACGAGGCTACGCTAAACACCTAAATCCATGCTCAGTAAACGGTAAAATTAAGATAATCATGTGCCGAAATAGTTGTTTAAAGGTACAGACGCCAGCAGGTCAGGCTACCCGAAACTGTCGAATTTTCCAATCGACCTTGAACCTTAATGCTTTAGCGATAAAGTTGAAATCTATTCAAGGAATTTGACAGATTGTAGTTGCTTGATGTGCTGGTCTGTACTAAAGAAATTGCTACCAAGCACGAAACGCGGCAATTCGAAATAGATTGAAAAATTGCATGACCAACGGCCAAAAAGGGGAAGAATATTGTTAGAGACCATTATACGATAAATGCGTTTTTAAATCTGGCATTGAATCTTTTTGACCAAGACACAAGGTTGAAAATCGCCTGAAATTGTCTATGGGACATTGCTGAGTAGATGCGGGTGCGTTCGGAAATTGACCCCGCCTGCTATGGGAATCAATCCACTATTGAGCTCCTGGCTATTCATGTAATTCAAATGAAACCGCAATTACTGCCATGACCATAAAGGTAATTTGTTCATGTCCTCTGTCATGCCTTTGATGTCGTTACCGAGGGACATGACATAACAATTTGTAGCAAATTAAAAGGTTACGTAATCACAATATTACCTAAGTTTTTGGGCGTAACGAGAAGTCTTCGAGGAGAACATTTAGTGTTATTCTGGTTAGTAGGTACATAGTTGATCAACTTTCCTGTGATACAATGTACATTGTTCAGCTCGCCATAGTTGTGGAACTGTAAGTAAAGTAATGTAAGTAGGTATATCCTACATAGCACAGTGGGGAAAACTTAGGTCTCAGATTACTGAGTTAAGTACCAAGTATACTAAGTTTTGGAATGAATAAGTAAAGACGGGGCTTCGGCGATTTAGAACTAACTACGCATACAGCTCCAGCCACAGTAAGCAAACCACACATTTTTAGGGAATATTAACAACATAATACTGCTGGGACACAGGCCTCCTCTCGGTGAGAGGGAGTGGGCCGTAGTCCTCCACGCGGGCCCAGTGCGGGTTGGTAGATGTCACATGTCTTCGAATTTTTGGTCCTAGGACATGCCAGTTTCCTCACGGTGTTTTCCTTCACTGTTGCCAGAGCAGTGGTAATGAAATAATTTATACAAAGTAAAGTGCCTGTCTAGGTTTGAACCTACGACCTCCTCGATACTTTGGTTGTTATTAGACAATCTTAATGAAGATGTTACGTATATTCAAACATTTATGTGCGTATTTTATTTGTGAAAATTTCAAACCAATTTATGATAAATGAACGAGCGATAGTGTTTCGCAAATTTCAATTAAATCCATTGATTTTTCCTGGTGGACAAGGCCATGAAGGGTGCTAAAGTTTCATAAAAGTTACAACGCTTTCATCCTACTGATCTTTGACCGTTTTAGCTCTTCGGTTCTTCGCCAATCCCTTCCTGTATCAATAACTCCTATAGGGGGCAGGTCGAAGTGGAGGTGCTTGGGGAAGGCCTATGTCCAGCAGTGGACGTCTTTCGGTTGAAATGATGATGATGATAGGGGACAGGACCTGGCAAAAAATCGTATCTACGCCACTGAAAACTTCTAATTTTCTCGAGAAATGTTTACATCATCTCCAAGTAACTTTCAGAAGAATGAATTGGAATTGAGTAGCAGTAAAGTCCCCCGAATCAAAAAGTCTTGCTCACCACACCACCATATTTTTTTCCAACGCCAGACCAAAATAACATGGGTATCATCATCGAAATTACAGGAATATGAACATTTTCTCAATGAATATCTCAGTAGCAGCCTGAAATTTAGATTTTTGGCCAGCTGATGTCAATAGGCTCGCCCCCTAGGCATTACATGGGACAAAAACATAACTGGCGGAATGTGGGTGTACTATGGGTACCCATAGTACACCCACATTCCGCCAGTTATGTTTCCCCGAAGGGTTAGCAGAGGTGTACACCTCTGCTAACCCTTCGGGGATTACAGGCGTGATGTTATGTGTTATGAAAAATTGTGTCTTAGGGTGCCCTACGGCCTGTTTGAAAACCGGTCAAAATCATAAGTCATTTATTCGAATTGGGCTGAGAATCAGCACTTTTCGAACGTTAAAATTACATAAGACAGTCCACCGAAACGTCCACCCTTAAAGAAAGAGAGAAAATACATTTATTTAGCACAGACTAAAAGACACACAATACACCAGATACATACATCAAATAAAAAGTACGAGTATAAAGATCGATGTAAGAAAATAGCAGGAAAGTGTGCCTCACGGCTGCACCAAAAAGGCCCAGTTCAGCAAAAATGCCAGACAATAGTGCCTGACCCCTTCTCCACTTCCTAGTGCTTTCGCTGGGATAAAGTAAATCACTTATAAAAGGAAGAGCAGGAAAGAATGAACCTACATCGTGAAATCACAAAATACTGTAATATGCATGAACTTGAAACATATTCATCACCCAGAAATAGTTCCAGGAACATCGCGCAAGGCAATGTTCTCTCGATTCCCAGAAGTCGTTAGCTGGTGTGAGCCGAACACAAAAACACTCGATTGTCTCTGGTTTATCGAACAACGTTATGCACTGTTCTTGTAGGTGTCAGATACGTGGCAATACGTCGCATAGCATAGACTTGCAGATGGGAATTGTTACATGAACTTGGATTCAATCTGTTTCTTATAGGAAGTATACTGTCTTAACTTCTCAGGGAGAAGCGCTAGGGTCTCCCGCGAAAATCAAATCTTACGTTTTTTCAGTTTTGTCGGTGTCAGGTTGTATGTTGAACAAAATATGATTCGCGACCGTAACAAGTATGTATTTCAGAATTATAATCATTAATAAAAAATAACAATAAATGATCATAATGATCGTAAATCATATATTTGTTTAAAATACAACCTGACCTGCAAATGGCAAAAACGTAAGAAAATTTGAATTTCGTTTATCTTAAAAGACGTGTTATCGAGTCCTAAACGAGACCCCTAAAGCCCTGGTTATTAGAAAAAGGAAAGCAAGATAATAGTGCAATTTATCTAGTGTAAAAATGCGCTCCGAAACCCAATTTGCTGATGTAGGTCACACGGCTGCTGAGCTTAAATCGAAAGAGATTGTGCTCTCATCTGTCGTAAACGAGAGGACCTGTTAAAACTACCACAGCTCAGTGGGTCCTAATAAGCAAATGGCTTGCGGCAGCGAGGCAGGCCCAGAAAGATACTCCAGAAAAGGTAGCCCAGAAAGATGTTCAAGGAACGACGAACTCAAAACTGTTCTCAGGGTCATAGTCAGCAATCGACAAGTAGAAGAAGGGAATGAAGGTCCTTGGTCTGCAATAGGTCTGTTGGACCCTTAGCTATTAAATGGCCGTTAGAAAAGGATAGAAGATAAATATTAGTTTAGTCCTGTCAAATTAAGTTACTCCATAGCAAGTTTAGACGTGATTAAAAACATGGCTACTAAAAATACGTCAATTTACGTCAGGTGCTGACTAATTTGACAGGACTAAACTTGTCCTTTTGTTAATGAAATAGAAAGAAAAAGGTGCACTTGAACTTAAATTTAGTTTAGTTTGTGAACAAGGGAATCGGCGCCATTTTCTGCTAATATAATTATGTCTGTTAAGTTGATTATGTAAAGGAGGCAAAAATATAAATCTTTTATAGCGTAAAGTTCACAAGTTTTATTTACTACGCGAACCGGAAATATAGTAGATATAATTAGACAAAACAACAACATGGTGTAACCTGTTATGCACACAACTGCAATTTAAACCGGTGTTTAGCTAATCACTTATTATTTATATTCTTTATCAACCACGTATATTTTGTTTATTTCGTCAAGTTTAGCCCGAGTAGTTCAATCTGTCTAGCCTTTTCGCAACCTAGTTGGGTTCTGCGTCTAGTCTAACCGAATGCAGCTGAATACCAGTATCTTACATAGCGCCACTGTCTATCTGCCCTCCACAACCCAGTTACTGGTAAAACGATATCCTTTTGTAAGACTGGTGGTCAGACTTTTGCGCTTCTGACTTCCCATAACGACTATAAAAGATCTACGAATGATAGCCGGGACAAACGGAGTGCTTTCCGAGTCACGGAAGGGTACCTCGATATGTAATGGATGGTCACCCATCTACGAACCGACCGTGGCAAGCGTAGCTTAAACTTCATCGACCCGTGGTGGCTGTTATCATTGAGCATTAAAAATTAGGTCGGTCTTGTCTCCCACAGCAAGCTCTTGAAGGAATTAATTGGAGTCCCTGTTTATTATTCTCAGATTTCAAGTACAGGAACTAACTTCGTCTAAATAAGAATACTACAAGAAATACTACTGTTTATGTCAAGCAAATTATAAGAATTACCATGTTATGTTGTTATGCGTCATTGCTTCATTAGTTAAGAAGACGTATTTTATGTATATTTGTTTAACGACGTAAGTACAAGGTACCAGCACGTTTCAGTGTCAAGGCTTCTACTGTCTTATTAACGCGATTGTCCGCCAACTCCGCCATTAGAGGCATAGACAACGTAGATTTTGTTTCTTTTTTCTAGTTTAACTAGACATTTTTGTTGGAGGCATGTCGTTAGAATGACACAAATTGTCTTCGCAATTTCGCAGTTTATTTTTATTGTATTCGAGTAAAACGTTCTTAGTTTTTTAAAGTGCTCGTTAAGTTAGTTTTTATTTTGTTGTTTGTTATTTAATCGATGTATTTAACATAGAAGTTACCGTACTTTGACAGATTATTTAAGAAAATTCGGAAAATTGTGCCAATTGTGTTTAAAACTTGAACGTTATCCTTTGGCAAGGTTTGATTTAATTTTTATCATAGTCATAGATCTGTCCAACTTCCAGTGAGAGTGCGGTGCTTCTGATCAGATCATGCCCCACTTGCTGGACAGCTGGAGTGTCTTAAGTGCCCGTTTACATGCACCTCGGATGACCGAAAGAATACCACTGATGCCGCTATCGACGTGACTACATACTGGGCTTAAAATACATATATAAAAAAAAAAAAACAATGAAGAAGAGTACCATCGCTGCATCGCCACGATAAGAAGATAGTCATTTATATCAAGTAAAATACTGTCTTGGTTGTGTACTTACTATGTCAACTTACATAACATACACTTGGTGATAAATTAATACCTAGTTGATTGGTGATCTGATCATAGAGGTATTAATAGATATTACATGTGACGGACGGAGGCGTAAAGTGTATTTCATTTGCTTATAGGTCTGTAGTGAACGATAATAAAGGCATTCTGTCTTATTTAACTACACGGTAATATTTCTGCATTTACATATTATAAGTATGTGGCTAAGTAATAATCACGAAAGAATGGTCCCGACTGTTATTCGTAGATCTTGGACAGTCTTTACGGGTCGTCAGAAACAGTCTGACAACAGTCTTGTTAGGGGTATCGTGTTACCCAGTAACTGGGTTGTGGAGGTAAGAAAGGCAGTCAGTCATCAGTGCAGATGACGATAAAATATGTATTATAGTATAATAACTTGACCTAATAAAAAAAGTATTGTTAAATGTTTCGTCATACATGTCACTTATTAAAATGGTGTTCTTTAAGATGAAAAATAAATTGGTCGTCGCGTGCTGTGAACACCTGCCGGTCTTTTAAAAATGCAAATGTTGATATTTCGCGGGAGCAGATGTTTTGATGCCAATGCAGTATTAGTGCAAGCTAAAATTAAAAACATCTGTCAAATTGCTCGGCGCTATATTGCTTTTTTGTTTTTTTTTCGATGTTCATTTCTAAACTTGTAAGTAACTATTTTTGTGTTATTGTGCAAGTATTTGTAGATCGATTCAGTAATAGTTATTAAAATTAATCTGAAAAAAAATTTAAAATTTGATTAATTATTTTAATAATTTCGTAACACATCATTGACGTAGGTATAAAAGTGTCTTAAAAAATCGACTTCCAGAAAAATAAACGGTTAAATAAACATTTCATTTCACACTAATAGTAGCAATGGCTTTCATTTTGACAGTTCAACAATATTCATTGCGTTACCTACTTAGTTTACTTACATTATTGAGCAGACAAATTCGAACATAATTATGAAGCAATGGATTAGCAATATCCTTCAAAATGATGCAGATTGTGATTGGTAGTGTGTGACGCAATTAGGTTGCCGCTTCGCTTAGCGCTGACTAAATAAATACAAGTCGAATGAAGCAATAAGTCAGATCTAAATAATTGAATTTTAAAAGACTGGCAAAAAACTAATTAATTTATAATTTCCCGTAGCATTCGTATCATCTGACGTCATCTTAGGACAGGCAGAAGTCATGAACAGAATTGAATCAGTACCCTAATTGCGTAACACACCATCAACTACAATCTGTATCATTTTGAAGTATATTGCTAATCCATTGCTTCATATGTTCGAAAAAATTGTCTGCTGAACAACGTAAACTCACTCAAACTCAAACTCAAATCATTTATTTTTTTATTTATTTCATTTACAGGCACTTTTGAATTGTCAAAATTAAATAGTCGGTCAGTTAGTCAGAAAGTTGAAGCTAGTTGCCCATTCCAAAAATAACGCAATGAATGTTGCTGAACTGTCAAAATGAAAGTCATTACTGATAGTGTGTTATGCAATTACCCCGCAGGTCAAATGTCATTCCCTGTACCTCTTGTAGTCCCTATAAGAGGTACAATGCTACGCGGGGTCAAAGGCCGGCCAACCCCGTGGGCAATTTGAGCAGTCGGAAGTTATAGTTCCATTGCTCACGGGGTGTGACGGCCCGCCCGTGTGAACGTGCCATGGGAAACATCTTCAAACAACTTATTATCAGCTTTTTGTTAAACTGGGATTTTAATGTTTCTATTCTTGTCGTTTTGTTGTACTATCAAACTCTTTTGTCAAATACTTGTTACCGTCGTGAATCATATTTTGATCAACATACAACTTAATACTGACCAGCGTAACACACTATCGGTAGGAATGGCTTTCATTTTGACAGTTCCACAACATTCATTGCGTTATTTACGTTGTTGAGCAGACAAATTTTTCGAACATATGAAGCAATGGATTAGCAATATCCTTCAAAACGATACAGATTGTGGTTGATAGGATAGTGTGTAACGCCATTAGAGTGCTGCAAATTGCAAAAACTTAACAAAATTTCGCGGGCTGCCCTGACGTTTTCGCCTTAAGTAAAGAAGAAAAAGACAAAAAATACGCTTATTGTCAGTAAATTACTGAAAGAAAAAACACAAGAACTTACTTAGGTACCCACTTATGTAGGTAGGTAGTTAGGTACCTACCTACTAACACCTAGGTGTACCTAAATGAACAAGTAATTGCTTAAGGCACGGAAGTTACTTTTACATTATTTTCTTCTAATGTTCTTAAGTAATAATTTCTCTTTGGTTTTAAATATTTACCATGCTTCTTAAGTTGCACTATTGATCGTAATCATCTCTTTGTAGAAATCGGCTAGACGATACTAAGTAATCTGTGGTTGAGCAATAACTAAAGAAATACTGACCACAGATTACAATTTTTTGTTTTTTTACTAAAACCGGTCCTATATTAAACTGATCTGAACAAAAAGAACTTGACTGTCAAGTAATTTGTTTCATATTTTCACGTTTTATATTCCGCACCCTAATTGCGTAACACACACTATCAATCTTAATCTGAATAATTTTGAAGGATATTGCTAATCCATTGCTTCATATGTTCGAAAAATTTGTCTGCTCAACAACGTAAATAACGCAATGAATGTTGTTGAACTGTCAAAATAAAATGCATTGCTTCTGATAGTCTGTTACGCAATTACCCCGCCGTATCGTAATAATAAGTGCCTCATTTCAGTGAAAGCGTCTAACGGGCCTCTGCGAGTTAGCTTCAGCCCCTCGTACGCCTTCCAAAGGACCGGGACACAAGGGTCCCGAGTATTGTCCGACAATTTAAAAATAATAATATTCAATCGTTTTCAGAACTTAATAAAAGCAGAAACAAAAACATTGTTAGTTCCACACTGTCAGGATTCTTTTTTAAAATAAAACGCCTGGCTGAACAAAGAACGCATAGAGAATTTTAAAAAACAAACTAAGCTTATTTATCGCTCTCCTATCCTAATCGATTCGCAATGGAAAGGAGCGATCGATTCCGTCGATGTCATTGCAGAAACTCGAATACCATAAAACGTCATTGGTTAAGGTGTGTAGCTACGTGCATAGCAAGTTTTGGTTAGGAGTTCGATGCCCGGCTGCGTTTCAAATTAAAAATAATGTCCAATTACTGAAACGATATTGACTTGAAATGAAACGCTCGGCCGTGCATATCGGCTAGAGATGCGGGTACGTGATTTGTTATTATAAAATCGACTAACCCGTTTATTATTATTAATTTATGGTTTATTTTATGTTTAATTAATGATTGACTTTTATAGTACAGTATGTATGATAGTAATTATGGCTACGTAGTATAAGGTAGCAGATTTTAGCTTGATAAAATAATATTGTGGTTTCGCGAAGAGAAAGTTTTTGAAATCTCTTGTCAATCGTAATGCGGTTATGAAGTATTTCAACTAAAAAATCTCAGTATTGCTCCAACTTTGCAGCTACATTGTAGATAGTAGATAGGAACTAACTAACGATAAATTATGAAAATTATTGAATTTAATTGAATGAAATGTTGATACAATCATTAAAATATTTACTTGATGTGACTCAAATGTTTAAAAAAGTTATTAAGTTAATTAGTTATTAACCCATCATTAATAAGCAGTGATAGGAATAGGTAGTGCCTATTTGCCTAAACTTCGAAGAACAGAGACAAGAAACGGAGACTTCATGAGGACTACATTTTTTCCGGGACATCTGTCCCGAAATTCTCGATTCGAAATTCAAAAAAAATTGTTATTCGTCGTGAATTCGTAGTAATTCGTCTATATTTACCTAACCCTTTAACTTTAGGTAAATAAAGACGAATTACTTATTTCAAATAACATATTTTTTTAATGTATTTAAAAGTGTTGTCCCGAATTTCGGGACAGATGTCCCGGAAAAATGTAGTCCTAAGGATGTCTCCGTTTCTTGTCTCTGTTCTTCGAAGTTTAGGCAAATAGGCACTACCTATTCCTATCACTGTTAATAAGGCACAAGGAAAATTGGGTAAGTATGGGGGAGACCGTTGCCTAGCAGTGTGACAAAATAGGTTAACGAAAAAAGTTAATCATCGACAACCATAGACAAAAAAAAACAATCAGATTAAAATGAAAACCAACAATACACGTAATTTACCGTTCGGTAAAAGAATGACGGTTAGGTACTATTAGCTAACAGATTGCTTTCAATTAAACCAAACTGTTAATTATCGATTAACGAGACCGTGTAACTTTTTCTGCTTCCAGAAATTAGTTTTATGTCGTGTAAACTAGTTTTATTTTTTATTTTTAACGATCAAATAGTTACAAAACTTAACGTAGGTACAGCTCAATTATGTTTTTGCATGCAAACCGATTGTGCTCGTTTGCAAAGTTATTGTTTTAATGTTTTGTGACCCATTTAATTTAAACCAAAATACAAATTAGGTATTCTCAAAATATATTACGAATAATGTTTAATGAAACCGCTGATTTGATCTGGTGAACTAGGTTTACAGGTATTTGTAGTTTTTTTTAAATAAAAATTTATACCGCTGTTGCCTTTGTAAGGCAAAAAGCGGTATACCGTACCGTACTTTTTTTTTTACATTTGGTACTCGTAGCTATCTATACATGTCGCAAAATTTAAATGGGATATTCAATTTTCACGTATTCCTTCTTTTCTCGAAACATAAATTTGTTGCCGCTTTTTGCCTTACGCATCATTGGTACACAACGCAGAAAACTAATATTCTACTCATTCAAACGCATTTTCCATTAAGAGCAAAAAATAACCATTCAGTGAGGAAGATGAGTTTTCATTGTTTCCCAGGACTCTGGTAGAGACAGCCATATTGTAGTAAAAATATGGTCCTATTTCGACAGTATGGCAGCAGGGCGTGGATGTTGAGCTGTAGCGCACATCTATGATGTCCCACCTCCTGTCCTGCCCTCTGTGGCCCAAAAAATGCAGCCATAGAGGTCTCTATGGCTGCATTTTTAGCGTTATACTTTTAACTTATCTTGATTTTACCGAGTCAATAATTTAATACTTCTTTCTTTAGTAACTTGTAAGCTATGCTCCACCTCCTATCCTAACCTCTGTGTCTCATAAAAATGCGACCTTTGCGCTACCACCGACGATGCTGTGGAAATGGCATAGTTTTTGGCCAACTGTCGCGCCATGAACACGACGAAGAAGAAGTAAAAAAATTGCGAAATAACACGGTTAAGTTATGTCCTTATCGCGAGCCATGATACCGTTAGAAGTACAAACAAAATAGATATTTATTTAATGTCACAAGTTCCCACAAGCATCGGCAAGTCGATAGCAAGGCGATAATAATTCGTATTGAGTCAGAATTCCTGATAATGGCGCAAGTTTGCCTAATTTGTTTCTAAGAATTAGATAAAAGGTCAAGAAGAATGAAATGGCAGAGGCCAAACTGTTTTGTTTGTTCATGTTTTCGGATAGTTATAATTATAAGATAGATTAAATTAAATAAATATATTTTATTTGGCTTTATTTGATTAGTATTAGGGAGCCCTGACACAGCTAGAAGGCGTTGCGGCAGACCCAGCAGACGATGGCGGGACGAGCTGGACAAAACAAACAACCAGTGGTCTACTTTAGCCCTGGATCGAAAGACCTGGAAGTCATGGGGAGGCCTTTGCCCAGCAGTGTAATGATGCAGGCTAACAGTAACCAGTTGTATTAGGCAAACGGTTTGGATTGTCAAGAAAGACAAAAAAAAAACAATTACGATTAAAATACAAATTACAGGCTAATGTATCAAGACTGCCTCGTTGGTAGTCCACTCCGTTGGGCCTACTCCGAAGTGCAAAGTGCGAATGTTCGGATCGGACCGACACATGGCCGAACCGAATATTATTGAAAAATGCGAATAAACTTCGGATCGGCTCAGTTGGGTCGGGACCATAGTAAATATTCGAAAGAGTGTAGGAGTGTAGGATCGAAACCGACCGAACCAAATAGTACCTTCATAGCAGGAAACGGCCGAACATTCGGCCGATACTACTTCGGAGTAGACCCCCTGGATTGGGGTCCCGGGTCGGACAAAATGTTATTGGGTTTTCTATCTGGAATTTCTCAGCTGCAGCCCGGAGTGTGGATCTGTGCCCGGTTGATGGCAATAGCAGGGGGCGACCCTGTTACATGGCACTAAAACATAACTGATGCAATGTGATGTGGGTGTACTATAGGTGCAGCTTTGCGTAACCCTTCGGGGAATTCGGAATTTTATTATATAATATAATAATAATAACCCCACCGCCGTATCTCTACGTTGACGTCGTGGTGGGGCTTGCGCGCTCTAAACTCTAGGTCTGTGACGGAAGAGTTTACTTTGCCGGACCAGGTCTAGGGTGAGGAGCCAGACCAAGAGAGATACAGGAACGCGCAGGGCATCATGTGGCGAGCTGTTGGGCAGTAGCGACCTCACGGACCCTAACTCCCGGGAGAAGTCTTGTTCATCACCTCTGGCTTGCCTTTATTGGCCGGTTGAAGTGAACACTGACGAGGAACAGAGCTTCCACCTCATTCTTGGCTTTATTGGCTGGCTTGAGTGGAGATTCGCAAGAGCAAACGTGCTCGGAGTAAGGAAGTATTTCAGTAAGATGCTGGTAGGGATCTTGACCGTACTTCCGGGATTGTCCTGATAGCCGTGGAATAACTCTCCACTCCTCACAAGTACCTCAGGACATGTTGCCCCTTTGTTGCTACGACACTGTGTGCTAGCCAACGTTTTCGGGGGCCCATTATTGAGTGTGCAAGTCACCCCCTGCCATTTCTGAGAATTATATTATCATTGGTCAGGCAGGGGTAATAGACCTTCCATAGTTCAAGGTAACCGATCTACTATAGCCACCCACACCTATAGCCCAGTATATTTTGTTTGGATGTTCTGCAATAGTCCTGCACCAACCGGGGGTTGTCCTTGGTTGCACTTGCATGGTGCATACAGGGATAATCGTAGGTTGGTGCCTCCTCATCATTTAAAATTGTCTAATAGGCCTCTGCGAGTTGACATCGGCCCCTGGTACGCCTTTCAAAGGTCCGGGAGATATGTCAATTTCAATAATAATAATAATGATTTATTCACATAAAAATACACAAGACCTATGAAGTCCCTGACTCCTGAGCTAGGTTCAAAGACCTGTGTTACAGAAGGCAGTGTCTTCTCCCATTAGTTGTCACAAAAGCAAAATAAAAGATGCAAATTGTTAAGGATGTATTTATCTGTAGAGTGTTAGTCTGAAGTGTTGATGTAGGAATATGTTTTGTGTTTTATGTTTAATTATTTGTGAATGTTTATTATGTTATGTCTATAGAGGTATGAGGAACAGGGTGTAAAGTTCACTCATCCTCTATAGAAAAGGGAGGATCCTCCAACCAGACGGGTGTTGTGTCTGGCGGGCAATTGCCCAACGATTGATGATGGGAAGCTTGTATATATGCTAATTGCGCGGTAAACTGCTTGCGAGATGCAGGATTTGCGTGACGTCGGTATGACGCGTTATTCGCATGTGGCGTTGTAGATACCGCTACATGTCTATCAATCGGCCAAACTTACGACCCAGTGCGGTCGACATCGCGGCAGGCCCAGACTGGACCCAGGATGAGCTGGACTCCTTTGATAAAGATTGGTCCTTGGCAGCTCTGGACAGAGAGAGGTGGAAAGAGAGTAGACAGGCAAAAAAAATGTCTATCAAGTCACAAACCCGTTGCTGACAGTAATTATTATAAGTTGATGATTTAGATTAGAATGGACTAGTAGACTTTCTTCATAACCAGCATCAAGTTAACTTAGCTCAGAGGGATCTGCGACTAGCTTAGAAAGCGGAGGTCTCTAACGACCTGACAGCTTTAATTTCTCTTCTAAAAGCAGTTGGATGGATTTAAATTTTAATGAACCTGTCGCAGGCCAACGCTTAGGAAGCGAAGTCAATCTCGGTCGTTACAGGAACTTTTTCCTTGCATTTTAAACTTCAGCTTTTGGTATTACTTACTAAAGTCCTATCACCTAATCATTCTGTGCTTTTGTTTGGGTACTCAATAAGTACTCAAACAAAAGCACAGAATGATTAGGTACAATTAACGAGAACAATTAAATCGAGAGAAACAGATTATAATTTGACCTATTTATGCTTGTATACAACCGTGAGGGGTAACAGCCGCACAGGGCGATCGATCAGGTTAAGCTACGTTTGCCGCAGTTGGAGTGTGGATGGGTGACCATCTTTACATACCGAGACCCCTCCGGGTCTCGGAAAGCATGTTAAGCCGTTGGTCCCGGCGGATTTGTCAGAAGCCCGAAAGTCTGACAACCAGTCTTACCAAGGGGTATCGTATTACTCAGTAACTGGGTTGTGGAGGGCAGATAGGCAGTCGCTCCAAGAAAAATACTGGTTTTCAGCTGCATCCGGTTAGGCTGGAAGCCAACCTCAACATAGTTGGGAAAAGGCTAGGCAGATGATGATATGCTTGCATAGAACACCTATAATATAATCGGTACTGAATTATTCTACTTGATGAAGGCGTTTCTGAGCACAATAGTGAAAAATCATGTCTAAACGCCATACGGTTGTACAGCCGTAGGCATCTTTCAATGCCCTATGGGTCCTATACAATAATTGTTTTAGGATGCTGTTGGGGTTGCCTCGATTTTGCAGTGCATCAGGTATGTTTGCTAAGGCCAACACGGACTGCTTTAGGGCAATAATACGTAGAAGAGTGGCCTCCCTGATGCGCCGTGTGCGGGGCAGCACCAACAGCCTTCTGAATACCACATTGACAAGGGTTGATTGCCCGGTTGTGAGGCACTGGAATACCGTCCACGGTTGTAGTGGTGCCCTGTTCAACATTAAATAGGCAACTTCTTTGATAAATAATTAATGAATAAATAAATAATAATAATGTTACTAACATTTATCAATTTTACTAACAATGTATGGAATGTATATGTATTCCATAAGAATTAGAAATAATAATATGTATTAACACTAGTACTGATCTGACAAATAAATGATAAGAATATCTCCATGTGGAGAATGGAAGAAGAGAAAGTGTTGCGTCGACCCCAAGTAACACGGGACAAGGTCAGGAAGATGATGATCATGTAATATCTCCCTGCACAAACGGCGTTGGCTATTTTTATTGGCTTTTGCGTCCTTCCCAGCAAAGGGGTTTCCTTCTTCTACAGCAAAACTGTTACAAAACAAACAAAATTTTATCAAAATTTCTTGGGATTCAGTCCAACTCAACAATGGGTTATTGTCCAAGATCACACAATGCTGTTTGTGCTCAGACGTTATCAAGAAGACAATACGATTACTTATGACACAGTGTGTGTTTTTGCATTAAGATCAGCAGAATTATTACATGTTTTATAACAGGATGAAATGGGAGCCGCACTTCATCCTACTACTTTGTCCCAAATGTAACGGTGTGCATGCGTCCGAATCAGTTCATTCCTGGACTTAGGCCTAGGCCTCTCTAATCATACGCCATTTAATTTAATCCCCGGCTACTCTCACCGTGCTGCTACCAGCCACCCTGCAAAGATTTCCTCTAGCCTGAGGCCGTCCCACCTTAGGAACTAACGACCCAATTCGAAACCTTTTCGAAGCCTTTTGGGACTATCGGCCGCCATTCTAACCAGATCCAAAGATTTCTCCTGATCAGCAGTTTATAAGAGAGTAAAAACTGAAGGAGATCTACGGTCACTCACAAACCCGCTTTAAAAAAGTCAAAGTTCTGTTAGAGTTGCCTGTATTACTAATAGAAATGTTTTTGACCGTCAGTTATTTCAAGGCTTCCAAACATTGGGGCAGTAAAGGCACGAAGGCCATTAGAAACAAACACCAAGTACAGTAAATATTAAATCTGTACTGACCATCAGTTGAGAGGCACATACCAAGCGGACTCACTAAATTAGTTCAATGAAGCTCATGTTGTCGGTGATTAGGTCACGAGCATTGCCATGATTGTGTTAATCGAATTAGCGAATTCTGCTCTGCTGTTTCTGGTTCTTATAATTGTTTCGAATACGTTTTGGCCTACCCAAATGTCCTTTCTTAGGTATTATTCGTCGAATCGTTGAGCTCCTTAAGTTCTGAGTTGAGCTTCACGATTACTGACAAAAGCGTGCACTGACTGGACAGATCCACTCAATTTGAGTGGTTCTTTTCTCAAAAGACCATTTAACCAATCATGGCACCAATCTACGTGGTCTTCATATGATCTGACCAAGATTATATTTGGACTTTAAAAGAGACTTTAGAAGAGTTCTCAGAGTAGTCAGACAGGAAACGCCAACCTCATCTAGTTTAAAAAAAATATGATTGACGAATAAAAGTCATCATCAAATCATTTATCATTTAACGGAGACTAAAATAAAAAGGCTTCTGGTCTTCCAATAATTCATTGCTTCTCGTTTTTGTGCTATCTGTACATCGGGTGGTCTTTTGTTTCAGAGCTTTTTAACTGTTCTTATTTCTATCTTCAATTTCACATTTGTTCAATAGACGTTATATTGAAAGTTAAGGAATAACCGCTCGTGTAAAGTTAAGGAGTAACCGCTCGAGCCACCTTACATAGTTTATTGTTTGTGTTCCTAGTCATCGGAATAATGGGATGTATTCAAAACGCATTTCATTACGACTTAAAAGATCCCTGAATTCTTTGGGTGGTATGGAGATGGTGTTTTGTTTCACACCAATTTACTTTTCTAATCTCTATAGTATTATATGATATTTATTTTCTGTCGATAGATATGTGTTTCATAATTATTATACTTTGTGATCATGCCTAAGGATCGAAAGGAAAGGCTGATCAAATAAATGAAAAAGAAAACATTTAATTTCATTTGCACTGCTCTCAAAACGCTGAAAGAAAACATGTCTGAGAATAAAAAATTCGAAGTGTGACATCGATCAATCCATCCGCACTGGGCCCGTTTGGTGGATCATGACCCAATCCCTCTCACAGAGAAAGGCCTGTGTCCCAGCAGTGGGAACATTATAGTCTGATTATGCTAGACTTGCCATAAATCTATGTCGTTGTTTTTGTAAGAATCAGAGCTCTCTAATTGCAATGCAATGAAAAACTATTTGATGCACTTAAAGCTACCTCGCACACTATGCGACTGCGACAGCTGGACGACTAGACGCAACGACTGGCTGCGGCCGACAATTTTCAGACATTTTGTATAAAATTGTTTATCACATGGCGTCGAGTAGACTCGCACGCTCCGGCTACTTTTCGCAGCGATTAGACGCACGGTTAACGCGCACACCTGACGACAGTCGCTTGCGCAGCTTTTGCGATGAGTGCTGAGGAAGGTGCACGTGGCTTTGTTTTGGGAACCTCAACATGGATACGTTCGATTTCGATGTTTTCAAATCGTACGTTGAAGCGTGTCGAATACTCAAACATAATGATCGTTTCCTGCAATAACGCAAACGACAGCTCTGCGTTGCGTCCAGTCGCAGATACAACTCTGCGTCACAGTCACGTCGCAGAGATGACAACTCTCAACTCACAGTTTAACTCTCAAAGCAAAAAAAAAAAGACTAACCGTACTGAATCAAATTAAAAACCAAGGAAGAATTTCGCCTCTATTTGTGATCTTCGGCCATTCAACCGAATTAATTGCTGCACCGTTCAATTGCAATTTAGCAATTGGACATTCCCATTTCCCGGATTTCTTGCCAATAGAACTAATGCTCCTACCTTAGGAACCAGACATTTAATCTAATGGTTCATACAACGGTCGAGCACTTACCGGAATTAAAAATAAAAGGTGAGAGCCTAATGCATAAAGTTCTGCGCGCGTATATTCCAATTGCTGAATTGAAAATAAGCAATTTGGTAAAATGAAGGCGTGAGGAACGTAGTCTTGTTCTTTGAATTTCGATGGGCGCGATCCATTAGCAATATCTGTCTATTGGCCATATATCATTCTAGAGAATCTCTTTGGGAATAGATGGACATAGCATACGTACTTTATCGCTTGAATATCGGACTGTTGAATTATAAAATCCACCTAGAGTTTTCACCGTCTTCTTCAGACAACCGGTCTGATTGACTCTTTGTTATTTCTAGCTGTACCCACTATTCAGACACAGCCTTCTAATATACTTTTAATAACTTTTTTTTCTTTTGTAGCTATGCTAACGTAGCGTGGAGTATACGTGCTAACTAAATGTTACATCCAGCCAGACATGTCAGTTATCATTTTATACGGTGTATACTTAATTTATTTCATTACAGAATATATTCTGTACTTAATCCTTTATTGCATAGTGGCTCTTATTAAAGAAGCCCTAAGGACTTCCTACCACTTTGGTAAATTATTTTGGCGAGCATTCCCTTGGGCACATCATCCTAATAGTATTATCTCCTTTATTCATCTTCCACTCACGCACTTGCACATGCGGTGTTGCCCCATCACACGGATTCATTAGATTGTTATCAAAAACAATATAATTATACGGTTTTAGTTTTTACCAAAATACAGCCCCGGAACTCCTTGGAAAGAAAAGAAAAAACGTATTTGCGGTAAACAGAGAAAGAACACGATCACAAAAATAAGTAGTTGGGGGAAAATATGCGTCACATCCACGCATCCTTTGACCATATACGCACGCTTGGAAAATGCACCCTTGCCACAGAAAACAGAAACAGAAACATCAATAGCAACGGCTTTCATTTTGACAGTTCAACAACATTCATTGCGTTATTTACGTTGTTGAGCAGACGAATTTGTCGAACATATAAAGCAATGGATTAGTAATATTCTTCAAAATGATTCAGATTGTGATTGATAGTGTGTTACGCAATTGGGGTTCTGTATAGTGTATACTCCACAAAAACCTTGCCATAGAAAACAAAACTAATTATCATCCAGACAGTTAATTACATAGAAGTTTCCGTTTAACCATAATAATTACTATGATCTGTTCCACGTTCCTTTGTTTCCCATAGAACTGATCCCACGTACCCGTGACCCTTGAAAAAGTAATCAGAAGCTGAAATGGGAGCTAGATTGAACCACATTGTATGTTAATTGTCATAGTTATGTGATGTATGTTCTTGAGGTGGTGATGGGAATGTGGATCAATGATAGTTGTAGCAACATAAGCAGCCTATAATGTTCCCACTGCTTGGGACACAGGCCTCCTCTCTGCGGGAGGGGCCGGGCTCAGTGCGGGTTGTTCGATGTCGAATGTCTTCGAATTTTTAGTTCTAGGACATTACTAGTTTCTTCACGATGTTTTCATTCATTGTTTTGAGAGCAGTGATGATGTAATTATCTACACAAAGTAAAGCGTCTGTTTGGGTTCGAACCTACGATCTACAACTCGTAAGTGAGTAGGGGTGGCCCATTGGTAACGGTATAAATAGTAATGAAAAAATAAGATACAGCAGATGGGTAGGTATTAAAGAAATGAAAAGTTCTGAAAACTGAAATTGCTTTTTTGTCAGCAATGGAGACTTGGAGTGACTAGAAGATGAGAAGATGATTTTGATGAAGGAGAAAGAACAATACAATATAAAGTCCCGTATATACTCGTATAACAAGGCCGCAGGAACCCGTTGGATGCGAGAATCACAGGACCGAATTTCTATTATACGCAGTACCGCGAATTACTGTAACTGAAAACTTAAGGTAAAAGTTCCTCAAGATTAGTTACAAACAAATGAAAGTCAAGTAAATATAATATGACTATATTCCGATGAAGTAGCAAAATCCATCAGAAGTTTGGAATTTCGTAGTTTTCGTGTTAAAGGAGAATGTATATTTTCTATAGTTAAGCTAATAATCTCTATGGACCTCGATTATTACCTGAAAGAGAAAATAATATAATACTTAGCGAATCCCCAGCGGCATAGCTATCCAATACTTAATTTATCCATTTAAATATTCAGACCAATTAGGGTCGTGCCAGACGACCTGATAATTTATTGAAGCCATGAAACGAGCGTAATGAATAAATTCGTCTATGTTTGAGTCTCTGTTCAGCATTTTGGGGCTAAATGCTCAATTCCCGAACGAGCGAATGCTGAATGGACCTTTTTTTATTGCACTAAGGCCGGCTGTGAATGCTGCGATTTTTTATCGGACGATCTGGATTTACGCGGATTTTGGACGCGTTCATACAACTTTTGTCGTAGGCTACGGTAACGTATTGAATGAGCATACAGATTGGACGTTTGTCCGATAAAATTGGTTCCTTTTCTTTGCGTCAGTTTGTTTGGCTTTGATATTGAAAATGCAAAAAGGGACTTGGGACTATTTGGAACGGTAATTTGTACTTTGGTCGGAAAACATGTTTGGAATAACGATAACATTGAAGGCATTCCTGTAGAAGTCCAATATTAGACAAAGAGACACACACACACACACTACTCGCTCCTTCAACAACACCCCGGATAGTTTAATTAATTTTTTTTTATTAATGTAAAAGAAGTCCTGTACCTCTGTATCCCTGACAGTTATCGCTCTTTCAGAATCTTCCGTCCTTTTATGAGTAACGACCACACACACATAAATTAATACCTAAATGGAAGGTGATAATTTACGATGGCATAAAGTAATGAATTAAAAACTAACAAAGAGGGACAGGCTGTCATAGTCCAACAGTGGGCGCACGCGACAGTAAAACGGTCCGGTTTTATAGCCGTCCGCTATCCGTCACACAAAGTCGGGGCGTGTATGGAATGCGTTATTTTTTAACGGCTTGAAATGCTGTAGAAAACGAAATTGTACAGTTTGTAACTGGCCAGTGTTTTGGTTGGTATGTTGCTGTTGAAAATGAATTTAGAACAAAGAATGTAAATGTTTTTTTTAAAGTATAACAATGTTAGCAATACAAAAAAAAAACAGCTCAGTGCTCAACAGCTAACGTCAATTTGAAAAACTACATAAGAATCTGAAACCCTTATTGATTGAAACTGGGACCGTATCCGTATCATTCAAACTTGACACTATGTAAAAGCGTAACAAGCAAACAAACTCACTTTTGCATTTATAAATATAATATCACATAGTTAGGATTCAAAAACTTTTACCTAAGCTTGTCCACACGTATACCTGATAGGTAATACAAGCTGCCAAACAGCAAATGTAAACGAGAGAGGCTTTGTTTGCCGTGTAAAGTAAAAAGCATTACCAACGTATGTGTAATGTGAACAGACACTATCCGTAATTTAAACCCCGACACGTTTTGTTACAACGCTATAGGGGCGACGACTCGCCCCCTCACTTCAGCGTAATATTTAAATTGCTATATAATACGATAAATTAATTTAGCTAGCTTTCCGGTAGTAAAGCAATAATCCTACTAATACTTGTACTATAAACGCGAAAGTTTGTATGGATGGATGGTTTTCTTTCACGCCAAAACTACTGAACGGATTTGGATTAAATTTGGCACACAGATAGCTTATAACCAGGATTAACACATAGGATACTTTTTATCCCGATATTCCCACGGGATCGAAATTTGTGCGGGTAAAACCGCGGGGCGCAGCTCGTAATACAGTATAATCGACCTGTATTTTTTTTTATTGCAGGATAAAAATATTTTCACATACAGAGAAGTAAAGCACGGTAATTTCAAGAGCAGTAAAAAATCATAGAATCTTGGATTACGTCCTGCTGAAGTGCTGACGAATTCCACACGTTCTGTAAAGGTCTTATAACCATACAACTAAAAAAAGAAGTCTGTCACAACTTACATGCAGTCCAAATGTTGAAGTCAGCAGTTCTGTAGAAATGTAAGCAGTTTGTAATCAGACCCTGATAATGATAAGCATAAGTTATAATAGTCTCCTATTACCAAAAGCTTTTTTACGTTATGTTGCTAAAAAAGTTTAATTTAACGGGCTCTCACCGTTAGTAATGTTAAAGTAGAGTTTGACAAGTTCTCTGCTTCAAATTCTCAATTCAGCGGGGTAATCGCATAACACACTATCAGAAGCAATGTGTTTCATTTTGACAGTTCAACAACATTCATTGCGTTATTTACGTGTTGAGCAGACAAATTTTTCGGACATATGTAATGGATTAGCAATACCATCCTTCAAAATGATTCATATTGAGATTAATAGTTTGTTACGCAATTAGGGTGCAGAAACCGTGTTAACAGCGGCTTGAAATTGATTTCAAATCTTTTAAATTTATATCATTTTAAATCTTCCGGCGTAAGATTTGAGCTGAATTAAGCTGACTGACAAAGTAGTTACTAACTTCTCCTTAGCGTGTCGATGGCAATCTAAATGGTCTCGGGCCAGAAATCTACTACGTGTTTGGCGCCAATAGTAACTTATACCTACACCGAGACATACTTACCTAGCCATGAGTCAAGATATCATAGAATATGGTCAAGGCCGTCCCTATTATATTATTAGTTCGCCGAATAAGTGGCCGTCGCCGACTTATCATCCAAATGGCATGCATTAAACATAATTTATTAACCACGTGGGTTCATTTATGAGTACATTGGTACTCGGGTGCGATGACCAGTGGACGGTTGATTGGTCACCTTGCATGGGCCATGATGGCACATTACACATGGTAATGAATTCTTCATTTATTGAAGACAAAAGACTTGTGTTTCATGTTCAATGACAGTTAAAGGAAGCTGTGGTTTGTGTAGGAACTGTGGGATGGTGCTTTGATGTATCGCATGTATTTGATGCGGTACTGTAGATACTCGTTTGGTACTCGAAAGAATATCGCTCAAGATTTAGTTAGAAGCCTTTTGAGTGTTAAAGCTCATTTTTTTAGAAACTAGAAGCGATGGATGAATGAAAGTAAGAAGAAGTAAGAAAAATGAAAGCATTATAAAATTAAAACAATATTTCTTCTTTTTTATTTTAACTATGGTAAGGAATAAAAAGTAGAGCTCTTCTTTTTTATTTTGACCATGGTAAGCAAAAAAAAAGTTGAGTTTTCGGTAATAATTATTTAAGTAATAGGGTAGTGGCCTGGGTAAAAAAATAATAATTATATTTAGTCCGTCAGTTATATTATCGAAAAATAAAGGACACGTATTTTTTCTTTTGTCAATCAAACAAAAAATGACAAAGATAAAGCGCGTCAATATTTGGGAGTAGGGGGTCGTGACGTTACTTGCTTGCAAAAGTGTCTCAAGCAAGTGACGTTACGCGGAACTTTAACGGGCGATATCTTCATCATTTTTTATATAATTGACAAAAGAAAAAATATCCAATATTTTTTGATAATCTAACTGACGGACTAATTAGATTTTTTTAGGAAAATGGCCTATTGCAATTTATGAGAACCTCGTGAAAGAGACACGTTGGCTGTCTTTCCGTTGATGATATCCCGCAGGTTGTCCAGTATTCAATAAAAGGATGTCTAAGGGTTACAGCTCCTGCCGGGGTAGCGGGATCGTCCGAAAGGGTTACCGCGGCCCTGGTACATAAAGGGCTAAGGAAGGAACACGGGTGGGTTTTAGTCAGTAAGAGTCTGACCCTCCCTTCTGCTCCACACCCAGAGCGGGAGGGGTCATTTGATGATTTCCCATCCAGACAAAAAAAAAAAAGGGTTACAGCTCGATTCAAAGTTTATGGCGGCTCGGAACATGAGGCGAGTCGCTGCGCAGTAACAAATTCACCTGTCATCGGGGGTGAGGGTGAAGCGCCCTACAGAGTCGCCATAAAGTTTGAATCGGGCTGTCAAGGGGCAATTGTTGTAATTTTAAGAACTTCACTGTCTGATCTCAGTGTCAATCTGTCAAAAATACCACTAATTTCCCTACATTTTTGATAAGTTTGACAGGCAGTTTGACGTTGATTATCGCGGAGATGAGATTGCGACTAGATTTTGAACGTTTTTAATTACGGGTATTGGCCTTTGTACAGACGCCAGCACATAAAGCTACTACAATCTGTCAAATTTATTTTATAGATTTTGAACTTTATCGCTAGAGCATTAGGTTCAAGGTTAATTGGGAAAATTTTACAGTTTCGGTTAGCTTGATGTGCTGGCGTCTGTACACTATGTTTCAACCCTCGACAGCAAAGTAATCAAGCACTTGACAATTTAAAGCGACTTTGAAATGAGTTTGAGCATCATAGTATCTCGTATCTCGGGTTACAGGAACTCGATACGGGAAGTACGACATATGAGGGGTGGCATTAGATCATCAGAGTACTCTTATTTAGATGAAGAGAATTAAATAGACATTCCTTTAAAACAGATATTCCTTTCTTTGAAATTTCTTACATTAATGGAGCCTTCCATTTCATTTCAGGACTTGATGTAATTGAATAATATAAGTTACAGGGGAACTTTTTTTTAAATGTGACTGTTGAGTATTTATTAAACAAATTGGTGTCTGGTTCTTTGTTCATGCTGGTCTCGAAAATAGCTGTTTTGATTTCAAGGAGTAGTTCCAGAGATAAACATAGAGCCAAAAAACAAAAAGGACAAAGTACCTAACCACCTTTATTTTATGTACTATCGCCAAAACCTATATCTGACCATTTTGGAAACAAAATCCCGTGCATATGACCATCACAGCTGAGTCCGTAAGTAAAAAAAACAAAAGAGGATCTTGTTTAGGTCGACTAATAATATTTCTTTATTATTTATCCATTTATTTAAGGCATCAATGCCCATATAAACACATACAATACAATATTAATATAACTTAAAAATACTATAAATACACACAACATTATAATTACACTAAAAACTAACTAACGCACACGAAGTATCTGCGACCTGTTTCGCTGACTGGTGTCATGTAGCCGGCCATGAAACCGGCGGTACACAACACCCTTCGGCCAGAACTCTTCCTTGAGGAACTTCTCAAGATGATGTGTCGGAACACGCACCACGAACGACTTGAAGTTCGTGTTGTGACGCGACTCCAACTTCTTGACCCTCAAAGTCCAGTTGGTCTTCACACGGATGTACTCCACGATCTCCTCAACCTTCGAACCAACCTTTCAACCTTTAATATGCGCTGCAAGCAGGAATAGTCCTTACGGTGGTCAGATATAGATTTTGGTGATAGTACCTACTTTCGGAGCAAATTAACGATTATGGTTAGCGCGTTAAACCAAACAAACAAACACACGAACTCTTCAGCGTTATTATATTAGTATAGATTAGAAAACTTTTTTTCTTATTTACGTAGTTTACCCTTTATATTATTTCATTTCATTAAACGCTGTGTGATCATACTGATCATCAGTCATCACTATACCGTAATGTTTACAAAATAACTTGACTCCCTCATTGGTCTAGTGGTCGCAAGCTCTACTCTTGAGCATACGGCCTTAGATTCGATTCCCAGGTTGGGAAAAATAGAGGATTATATCCAAGATAAGAATGCTTGGAAACATGCTGGTCCTACTCCATAGGACAATCTCTAGAGTCTAGACAAAATCAAACTGGTTGCTAATGTAATTGTATAATTTAATCTTTTTTTTTTCTTTGACATTGATTTACATTCTGTAATTACTTAAAGTCACACCCGGACTTATTACTCTTTATTTATTTATCAAAATCGTCTACTTTTGAAATGTTTGTGAATATGTGAGCACCATGTATCTATCACATAGTTAATTTATATGTCATGGTTCATGTATTTTAATTCTTTTACCTATTGTGGTATAGTAATTTTATTTTTAGGTGCATCGTCTTCATATATAATTATATAATTAATGTATGCAAAATATTGTAAAACATTTTAAAAGAGTAACGGTGGAGTTTCTTGCCCATTCTTCTCCATACGAAAACTACCTTTTGGAAGGGGCGACTAGAATCAATTTTATTTTAATTTTATTTTTGACGTTCAAAAGTGCCTTTTATGTGCCTATTTGAAATAAATTATTTGACTTTGGCCAAAATGTTATGGGGTTTTTCTAACTTAATTTTTCAGCAGTAGCCGGAGTCTAGATTTATGCCCAGTTGATGGCAATAGGCATGGCACCTAATACATGGGACTTAAACATAACTGGCGAAATGTGGGTGTACTATAATATACACACATCTGCCTAACCCTTTGGGGAAGCAAGGCGTGGTGTTATAGAACGATGCTAAGTTATGTCTACAAAATTTTCATCAAATTAATAAACCTAGCAGAAATGCTTACTTAACTAAGTATAGTGTCAAACAACAGACTAATTACAAACATTTTAATACGTTTGTCAAGCACTCAAGCTTTACAACCACTCGATACGCTTCCGTACCGAATCGAACAGCAATCATTGTTATCGCCGGAGTCCCCTAAACGCTGTTCACAAGTCCAAAACCCGAAAATTTTGTCAGTTTAAATCCAATAGACGCTATTTTCTAATTTTTTTTTCTGCTATTCTCCCGACAACTGTTTGCTGTCGAGTGTAAGGTAAATCAGGTTATCGAAATGTGTCATTTTCGATACGATAGCCGGTCGGATGGTTGTGAATAGCTATGAAGATCACAAGTCTGAAGTTCTGCTGTTCTGGCGCCATATTGTTTCGTTTTGTTTCAGCTTTATTTAGTTGTCTACCATGCAAGACGGATGGCGTGACACGTGTTTTGTTCAGAGATTCTTGTAAAGGCTAAAAATAATAAGCATTCATTTGACGACAGAGACTAATTGTATTAGGATCCGCTTTGAACAATGAACGTTCATACTAAAGACCTAACTGTTACAAGTTTGCCAACAAAAGTTTTGAGTTGAGAACTTATTTTGAAAGTAGTATGTATGGCGTCTGTCTGAACCATAGACATAAGAAAGGTTTTTTTTTATATTTCGATGGTCTGCACTATAATTGAGTATGAAGCTTATGAAGTAACAAATTGTTAGCAATTGATTGCCACGTAAGTTATAAAGCTAAGAAAAGTAGGAATAACAAAGACCTGAAAATGTTCTATCAGATTTAATGTTTTGATATATCGAAATAATTAAACATCTCAACCAAGAAACATTTTTTTTTTTTCATGTTATTGATTAGGGAAAATAAACGGTTAAATGTTAAACTAATATGGGCAAGTAAGATTTTTGACATCAGTAATACTGAATTCCGTCGGGCATATTATTCAGTGTTTTTTAAAGACTTACTTGGTCGTCCAATTCAATTAGATTAGAATTATCTAATAACTAGCAGCGCTCCGCGGTTTCACCCGCATACGTTTCGATCCCGTGGAAATATCGGGATAAAAAGTATCCTATGTGTTAATTCTGGTTATAAACTATCTGTGTGCCAAATTTTATCCAAATCCAATCGGTATTTTTTGTATGACAGAGTAACAAACATGATCCATCCATCCATCCTCATAAGCGTACGCGCTATTCGCGGATATTTCATCATTAAAATTCTACACCTCATCTTGAAAATTACCTAGCCAAATGATTCACTAACTAAAAACAGTCAAAGAAACTTCAAACAAAGCTGACCACCTCACACCGACCACAAACCAAAGACCATAGACTAGCCACGTTTGTTTCTGTTTACATAACGCTTGTTAGTACAGTTCAATGACCTTTCAGGTGCAATGCTAAGCTCCTGTACATGATGTTGAACTTTTTATTAGCTTGATAATGACTGTAATGAGTAAACACGTTCGTGTTATGTAGTTATGACTTGTTAGCTTGAGTTTTTGTACGGAAATGTAGTTTTGATGATGCGATATTGTTTGTAACGAAGTTCATATAACTTTGCAGTTGCATCATGAAAGAAAAAAAAGGGAAAAAAACATTACATTATCTCAACATTCGTGAGGAAAAGAAAAGTTTCTAATACATTGAAAAGAATTTGGGAAGAAGGCGTACTTAAGTATAAATTTTAATGTGTGTTTATGAAGAAAACTATTAGGTAGTGGAAAAAGTGTGTTTTCTTCGCATACACTTGTAATGGATTTAGAAATGGGTGCTTATGATTGAGGTTAGTTACAAAAGTAGAGGAACAAGAAAGAAAGGATGGATGGTGGATGGATTGGGTTAAAGAAAAATTATGGCTAGAAAGAAGGTGACTATACTGACTGAGATGACATCCAATAGATGTATGGAAGAGGAAAATTGCTGCGTGCGCCCACTCTAAATACCTGACTTGGGATCAGAACAAAGGACAACAGACGCAAAAACAAAGGGACAGGGCTTATAAAACAATTGAACACCAAAACTGCACCAAATAAGGACTTCCCACGTGACTACGTGAGGCTCCTTGAGTACTCATCCTTAAGAAGACAAGCTCAACATACAAATTACTGCATTCATTAAATCAGTTAACGAATTATAATAACACTTAATATCATGTCCTGCGTATCCTTTCAACTGCACGTTACAGGACAGTTCCTGTTTGGCGCCATCACTAGCGTCCATCAGTATGGACGCTAGTGATGGCGCCAAACACGTAGGCTAATTCTGGGCCGAGTCCATTTAGATAGCCATCGACACGGTAAGAAGAAGAATAAGAAATAATAATAGGCCTCTTTTTGTTCAAGGGTTTCTCACTGTATCATGTGCATCAATGATACCCTTTAGAAACTGCTCCTCGACGGTTACAGTGGTAATGCCTTTCATTTTGACAGTCTGTTCAACAATATTCATTGCGTTATTTATCGTGTTAGGTAAACAAATTTTTCGTAAATATGAAGCAATGGATTAGCAATATCCTTTAAAATTATTCAGATTGTGATTGAAAGTGTGTTTCAAAATTTGATTGTAGGAGGCCAAGCATCATATCAGGTCTTTCTTACAATGCTTTCAATGTAGATCAGAAGGCCAATTCTCGTAATTTAAAACGTTCAAAATCTAGTTGCAGTCTCATCGTCAAATTAGTATCTGGGTTTATAAAACGAAGTTTAAATCAGATACGAAAATAGTGTGTACTATTTTGCTTGATGTTTGTACTGTAGTATGTATATAACATGGATGACCATTCCTGGCAGGTTGAAGCGCTCTATGTAAACTACACGTGATACAAAATAACGATCGGACAAATCGACACAGTTTGTTTTATTTATAAAACGGATCGTGTGGAATTGCTCTATAATCTATTTCCCCAGCTCTTCATTGTTTATATTTACACGGTCGTTTTGTTTGTGGGCTTAATAGATCGCTTATTTAGCATGCTAAATTAGGTTGTACAGTGGCGCCGATTCCCTTGTTCACAAACTAAACTAAATTTAAGTTCAGTGCATCTTTTTCTTTCTATTTCATTAAGAAAAGGACAGAAGATAAATATTAGTCTATTCCAGTCAAATTAGTCAGCGACTGACGTTAATTGACGTATTTTTAGTAGCCATGTTTTTAATCACGTCTATTTTGTCTATGGAGTAACTTAATTTGACAGGACTAAACTAATATTTATGTTCGGTCTTTTTCTTAATGAAATAGAAAAAAAAAGATGCACTGAACTTAAATTTAGTTTAGTTTGTGAACAAGGGAATCGGCGCCAGTATCCATTTTGCTTAAACCGCTGATGTTTAATAGAAGATGGGTGCCAAAATGAAAGAAGAAAAAAGCTTTACTTAGCTATGATGTTTGTACAGTCCGTGCACAGTTATTTTACCTGTGACAGCAGCAACCTTATTGTAATGAGAATAAAGATCATAATGATTTTGACTGACTTGTCAGTGGCAGCAACCCAACTGCAACCTTATTAAAATGAGTATAAAGATCATTGTGATTTGGACAGTGATGCAAAATCGGAGGTAAGATAACTGGAACGGACTGTACCTGTAATGTCTGATGAGCTAAAGCTAAAAGAAACAACTAGTATACACAACACAAACAACACAAGCAAGTATTGAGTATTGAGTATTGAGTACTAATAGACAACATCGCGGCAGACCCAGACGAAGATGGAGAGACGACCTTCACTCCTACCGAAACTGCTGGCCTGCAATGCCAGTAGACATACGTGTGTGGGAGAGGGAGGCTTTTGTCCAGCAGTGGGAATGTTTAAGGCGTCTGACTTGCTTTGTGCTTTTTTAATAGAACAAAACATTTTTTGACAAAAAATATAGACACAGAGTGAAACTCCCCATCCTAACTTGTTTACAGCGTTAATTTAACTACTATCTCTTCTTGTTTCATCCACTATAGTTTAATGGCCTGCTGAATATTATGGAGCAGTTAAATCAATGAGACGATTGATCGCCGCACTGCAGTCTGCAGTTGCATACTTATCAATGAACCTCCTTTGTGGTTGAATATAAACTTTGTAGATGATATTGCTTCCTGGTTTCTATGATTGTTTGTGTTCGTAACCAATGAGTTAATTTAAAGTATCTCTTGTACGTATAAATTAATCGTTGGTTTGATGTCTAATAGTCCATTATTATAGCATTAGAATACTAACGGCAAAATAACGACAGGTATTGTGTAATATTGTTCAAAATGGTGCACTTTATGAGTATTTTTTAAAGTGTAAAAGATTACATGGCTTTGTAATTATTGTGAAATAGGGAGTTTATTATAAGTTTATAAGGAAAGGGTGATAACCGTTATTTTTCTAATGTTATAAATGGATTATAGTTTCTACAACTCAAGATCTTATAAAAATGAGTGACGACAAATTTTCACATCGTTACTGTTAGATTGTAATATGGTAGGGTAAGGTAGGTACCACACTTTTGGTTTGGTAATAGATACTGCTCTCACAGTTGACAAAGCTGAACGTTTCTGTAGTCCTCTTATATGGATTGTTGATCCTGGAACCTAAGATGATGCTGCCAATTTAGTCTCTTTACTAACAAGAAAATGGACACCTTAAATATCGGAGAAAGAGGTGAAATCAAGATTTAAAACCGGACATAATTCTTTCAGTCAATCTTTGAAGAATGAAAGATCCTTATTTCCCTTATATGGTTCAAAGTTGGTAGATAATTCTGTCGGATCAATTTATCCTCTTCAATATTACACGCACGCCTGATAAAATAAACAAACACCAATAGACTACATAAGTGCTACTCACATGATCAATGAACCGGAACCCACGACAGTCCCTATTTGTTCCGGAAACGATGCATCAACAACGATTTGTTACAAATCATTTGACGGAAGAACCAATGTATAGACTAATATAATCTGTGGCTTTGATCTGCCGCGCTGTCAACTATGCGATATGCATGGAATTAGTATGTACGATATGTTATCTGTAGCACAGATTCAGTGGGTAATTTTGGCTTAGTTTTGGAACTCTCGGGACGACTAGAGTAAATCGATTAAACTCGTAGATTGGGTACAGTTTTAATGGGTTTTCTGTCAATAGGTTGCATGCTACGTTTGAATGATTGTCGGCTATGATGAAATACGTAAGTTATTGAGTACAGCTCTATAGGTTTGAGTAACTAAGCAAATCTTTTGGATATGGGTCAATACTCCATTGATCAAACCCATTCACTATTATCACTTTTATTTATAAAAAAGTAAGAAGTAAAGAAGAAGATAGAAGTAAATATTTTACTTCGTGAATCAGCAGGATCATAGACAAAACCTGGTATTTACATCGTGGACAAAACAGTCAATTAACAATGGTAAATCTTTGGAAGAAAGGATCTTCATTTTCTATAGAAACAGTATAAAGATATAAGCTGAAGAATAAAATAAAAGCATTATAAATGAGGTCATCACATCTATACTTCTATATCTATAATAGTAATAAAGCTGAAGTTTGTTTGAATGTGCTAACCTTTTGAACTACCAGTTGGCTTTGAAAAAATATTTTTGCTTTACATAGCCCAATGCTTGAGGAAGGATACGCTAGAACTATCAGGAGCCGAGCAGAGTAAATAAGTAAAAACCGGCCAAGTGCGAGTCGGACTCGCGCACGAAGGGTTTCGTACCATTTTCTATAAAAATCACGTCTGTTTTGTGGGGCCCCCCTGAAAAATTTATTTTATTTTGTTTTTTAGCGGCAACAGAAATACATAATTTGTGAAAATTTAAACTGTCTAGCTATCGCGGTTTTTGAGATACAGCCTGGTGACAGACAGACGGACGGACAGACAGCGAAGTAATAGAGTCCCGTTTTTACCCTTTGGGTACGAAACCCTAAAAAAGAACGCTAAGCGAAAACGAAATACTAGCGCGGGCAGGCGATGCGATGCGACGGGGGGGGGGGGGGGGGGGGAACAAGAACTTTTACGCGGACGATGTCACGGGAAATAGTTAGTATAAACAAGACTTATGAGATCGGCCTTCAGACATGACAGACGGCATTATTCTCGACGAATCAAGTGTAATTATAAGAATTAACCAGAATTCTTCCCGAGACTCGGCAGTAATGTCATCGGATCATGACTGGCTTCGTTCATGAGCTCTGTGAGAAAATGCGCATCTTTCTGTATGTGTACTTGACATGGTATGCGGTGATTATAAGTCCATATCAAAATGCGTGTTGATTGATAAATGATAACATAATGAATTATAGGGCTTTGGTTGAACCACTCTTAGGCCCGATTGCACTACAAAACAGTTACCCCTTTATTTATAAACGTTACTAAAAGTTAAGAGAAGTTTAAACGTCAAACAATAATTAAAATATACTAAAGCAATGTTCGTAAATAAGCCCCTGTGTAGGGTGGTATCGACGCGCAACTCAGTCTCAATCTGTCAAAAATACCTCTAATTTACCTACATTTTGACAAGTTTTGGACATTTGTTGGTCGCCGAGATGAGACTGCGACTAGATTTTGAGCGTTTTAAATTACGAGAATTGGCCTTCTGAACTATGGATTCAGTACATGATTCTGAACTTTTTCGTCTTTTATTTTAAAAAAATTGCTGTTGTATACATTTTGATCGCGTAAACAGCTGATTTTGTTTTTAATAACTGACAAAAAATTTCAAGGCTAGGGGTCTAGGTCTGTGCTGTATTTACAGTTTCAGTTTGCGAGTCGATGTCCCTACCACCCTTTATATGCGGTTACCTTTAGACATAATTATTTAGAATATAGAGGTATGAGGAACAGGGTGTAAAGTTCACTCATGCTCCATTGAAAAGGGAGGATCCTCCGACCAGACGGGTGTTGTGTCTGGCGGGCAATTGCCCCACGACTGATGTCGGGAAGTTTGTATGTATGCTAATTGCGCGGTAAACTCTGCTTGCGAGATGCAGGATTTGCGTGACGCTTTGTTCGCATGTGGCGTTGTAGATACCGCTACAAGAACGTCGTTCTATTTCTTTGGACGATGTTTTAAATTCGTTTAGCGCTAAAAGAATTTAGCGATTTGTTTTGCAAGACTTAAAGTTAGGGTAAGACCGCACCGGAAGAGCGTAATTAACGCTACCCTAAGTAGCCGAAATCACGTAGCATTTGGTTCGAAATATTATAGCCGCAAAATCTGTGGGGTAATTGCCTAACACGCTTAAAATGGCAATATCATCCATATTGACAATTCAAAAACATTCATTGCGTTATTTACGTTGTCGAACAGACGAATTTTTCGAAGATATGAAGCAATGGATTAGGAATTTGATTGAATTGTTCCTTGGTAAAATAGGTCCTCTAGGTTAAGCGTAAAAACAACGGAAAATTGTCAGCCACCAATCCCATCCAGTGGTAGTAATAATACCCGAATGTTTGGAGCACTCCGTCTTAGAAATTGGATCATTCTAAACGATTGATCTGGCCCTCTTCAACCAAGCACCGTAGAGATATTTATTCAATCAGAATTTGACTGACGCGATCGAATCAAGTCAAGCCAAACGGGAACTAGCATCAAAATGCTTTTCTAATGACATTTCGAACATAAATGGAACTCAATTAAGTTTCCATTCGGTTAAACTTTTTCACTGCGGCGCAGCGTAACTGATTACTTTAATAGACTGAATAGTTTACACCATTGTGTAATTTTTAGAAAGAACGACCAAATTCCTTCCAATGACCGGAGAACGTTAAATGACGCTGAACCGTAAATTAACCGTTAATTTGTAAATTAAAGCTAGGTCTGAAACCTGACGAAACATCGGATTCAAAGCTACAGGAATTTCCATTCCTAGTTTTAGATTATTTTTGAGGGAAGACTTCTTTAATAAGATGGCTGACCCAAGGTAGATCTGTGTATGAAGATTTAAAATTTTGAGGGTCTAAATTCTTATCTAATGTGTCTGTAGAAAGGTAGAGAAAAAGAACGACAAGTGCTGGTCCACATTAGTCCTGGACCGAAAGAGCTAGAAGTCAGGGGAAGATGCCTTTACCCAGCAGCAGGATGATGCAGGCTAACAGTAACAGATCTGTACGATATGCAAAAAGTAACTGTAATATATTGTAGTCTCGCATGAACTGTCTTTGGATTTGCATCGATATTCCACAGTGGCGACGAGTAATTATAATAAATTTAAGTAAAAACACTCAAATTCAAGATGCCGATCGGCGAAATTCACGTATTTCATCTGGATGGAGATGAACACTGGCCAGCGTATGTGCGTTTAGTGGAACAATTTATTTTGTTAAACGACATAAAAGATAACCTATGCGTGGCCACGCTAGTGACGCATGTCGGAGCGCCGACCTACCGATTGATGTGTGACCTGTGTGCTCCAGACAATCCAGAGGATAAAACTTTTACCTGGTTAGTGGACCTTGTGAAAAATCACCTGGAACCCAAAAGATCAGAAATAGCAGAGCGCCACGTGTTTCGCCAGCGGAGGCAAGGGGAAGGCGAAAATATCAAAGTTTTCTTACAAAATTTGAAACACTTGGCTACCTATTGCAATTTTAAGAACCAGTTGGAAGTGAACATTCGAGATCAATTCGTGTCGGGTCTTCGAAGCGAAGAAATACGGTCTCGCTTGTTTGCGGAGACCTCTCTCGATTACAAGAAGGCAGTGGAGCTGGCGCTGGCGCTGAAGGCGGCCGAGCCGCACGTGGCTAAGGCCGTGACGCGCTCTTCGGCCACGCCGTGGCCAGCAGCCGGGCCAGCGGGACTCCAGGCAGACGCGGGCGAGCGGGTGCACCGGGTGAGCGTGGCCGGGCAGGCCAGCACCGCCCCGGTCGTGACGTCGAGGCTCTGCAACGCAAAAGGTGCTGACGCTGTGGCCGGGACGGCCATGCGCCGCACGAGTGCAGATACAAGTCGTATATGTGTGTGACAAGTGCAAAGTGAAGGGCCATTTGGACCTATCACTACCACATACGGACCTATGTGATAAAAATGAAGTGAGTGCGGGCAGGTCTGGTTCTAAATATCAAAACTTCACGGAAACAGAATCATCGGAGTCTGGAGGTGAGGAGTTCGAAGGACTGTATACTATTAAAGGTCAGTCAGTTCAAAATGTAAAAGATGAACCATATCATTGTGAACTCATTGTTGAAAATCAAAATGTATTATTTGAAATCGACACGGGCAGCAAAATATCGGCGGTATCTAAATCATTCTACGATCAACATCTTTCTACTTTACAGATACAAAAAGATAGCATTAAATTACAACCATATACTCAATAATACCGATAGGCCGTGTCTCAGTGCGAGTCAGCAATGCAGGCGCAGAGGACGCCATAGTGTTGCCATTGTTTATTATTGAACACGGTGGACCTCCGCTTATTGGGCGCACCTGGAGCCGCGAACTTAAATTAAATTCAATACATTTATTTCAACTAAAAGAAGAGGTTGATCCTGTTGTTTTGGAATTGAAACAAGAATTTCCAGAAGTATTTACAGAATAAATAGGTACTTATAAACATAAGTTATCGCTGTACTTGACTGTATTTTGCAAGTCTCGTCCCCTACCACTTGCGCTGCGCGTGCCAGTGGGAAAAAAAACTTAAACGCTTACAAGACGAAGGTATAATTTACAAAGTAGACAGATCCGATTATGGAACTCCTATTGTGCCAATTATTAAGCCGGACGGTTCTATTCGTTTATGCGGCGATTATAAAGTGACCGTGAATAAATTATTAAAAGATTTTCATTTTCCACTGCCAAAAATAGAAGAGTTATTTGCAACGCTAAGTGGTGGGAGCAATATAGTAAATTAGATTTTTAAAATGCATTTATGCAACTTGAATTATCAGACAATTGATAACTGCTGGTGCTGGCTGTGGACAGCAGCGCGTACGGCCTGGGCGCCGTGCTGGCGCAGCGCTACCCTGACGGCGCGCGGCGGCGCGCAGCGGCGTCGAGCGCCTCGTGTGTTGCGCCTCGCGCACGCTCAACGACGCCGAGCGTGGTAACAGCCAGATAGACAAGGAGGCGCTGGCCATTGTGTACGGAGTTACGAGGCACCATCAATATCTATTTGGTAGGCATTTCACGTTACGGAGCGATCATAAAGCATTAAGTTATATATTCGGGCCTAAAAAGGATATACCTACCGCAAACTGCAGCCAGCCGCTTACAGAGACGGAGGCTCCGCATGCGCTTGGACTTGCTGCGCAGCTACAATGTGGATGCGGTCGAGACGGCACAGACCAAGTAGGTTAAACATGCTCAAGGTACAAACAGAGAGGTCCAACTTGGTGATCGAGTGCTGTTTCGAGACCACTCGAGAAACAATCCCAAGTGGATGGAAGGAGAGGTCTCTGAGTGCACCGGAACAGTGACGTATAAGGTAAAATCAGACCACCGAAACACCGTACACCGAAAACATATAGATCAAATTATGCCATTACGAAGACACACACGGTATTCTAATCCTATTATCACAGATACCTCAAATCAAACAGAAAACACTGAAAAAGAAACATGGGAGTCTGCACCTAATTCACCGGTGACGTCATCACTTCAGACTTCACATGACTCGCCCGTCATAGATGAGACTCAAAGCGATTACGCGGTGGTACCGTCCACTTCCGGGGATTGGGTCGATAATAGACCTCGAAACAGAAACATTATCAATATTGATTAATCCATGTTTTTAAGAGGTCTAATTTCATGTAGTAGGTATAAAAGCCGTGTTGGTGACTTAGTACTTTAGGTATAACTTAAGTAATTATATGTTAGTTTTTTTTTCTTGTTAGTTATCGTAATAGAAGGATAATGCAAATATTATTTTGTCTTGACTGAAATGTACTCAGTACTTGTAACTTACTAAACTTCTAAAAAAGTAAGAGGTAGGTAGTATATATATATATGTATTATGTCGAAGCATGTAGAAGTTATGAACACCTTTTTTTGTAACAATAACTTAATTAGGTTTATTTTTAGTTTGGATAATTTAATAATATAAAATTTTGTTGTTAACTTTATTTCTTGTGAGGGAGGAAATGTAATATATTGTGATGTGGGTACACGACGAACAATAAATCATTCTCGCATGAACTGTCTTTGGATTTGCATCAATCAGTAACGAAATAACAATTTCTTAAAATGCGTTGAATATCAAAACAAAAGACGGAATCCTAATAAGACACCGAAAAGGCGAAAACAAAACGATTTTATTAATTGTTAAAATTGTACTCAACTTCGCTAAAGAGATAGATTCTTATTACATTAATGTCCAACAAAAGAGTTTTTAATATTCCCGTGACACAAACGTTATAAATTAACTCGGAGAAGTATTCTGAAAGCATTATCAAGAAGTCCATAACAATCCCAACTTGTGTATAATTAGTTAAAAGCTTCGAAAATACGTGAAAAGATTAATGGCTGAATCTGATTGGAATCAAAACATTAGTCTGTTAATAATGTGTCTCCAAATTGTCTATTTGTCCGTCTATCGTCTTTCTTATATCTATGGTCTGTATAAAAATATGTTTCACAAAATGTCCTCGTCGACAGTGTTGAGTTTGAATATAATTCGCGAGGAAATGACGTTAAGTTTAAGATGTCCATTTTTTGTTTCAAAAAAGCGTAATTGCGTAACACAGTAAATGTAGCAATGGCTTGCATTTTGACAGTTCAACAACATTCATTGCGTTATTAACGTTGAGCAGACCAATTTTTCGAACATGTGAAGCTATGGGTTAGCAATATCCTTCATATTGATTCAGAGTGAGTAGTTTGTTGCGAAATACGCTCTAGCTATGTGCAAAATACAAAGTTTTAGATTTTGGATATTATAATGACGCCACTAAGTTTAATCTACTTCCCAAGGAAGTCTTGAAATGTCTTCGACTGGTTTCAAACTTAAATTATTTATTTCTGCTCCATTGAAATCATTAAGTCTATATTTAAAAAGGACACGTCTGTAAAGAAAAAATATGTTGCCACCTACAGAAAGGATGTGTTCACATTGTGGTGACAATTTGTGGTCAGAAAAACCTTCCGACGACATCCGCCACATTATCGAGATGGACATGACATCCTGCAATCACTGCATTATTTCTACGTAAATGAAACAAAACTACTTAGGACATTAACATTATTCTGTGTTAAATCCGTGATAAACAGTTATCTGCCTAGCTTTTTCTCAACTATTTTGGGGTCGGCTGCACCTACATACCAGTATTTTACATGAAGCAACTGCCTATCGGACCTCCACAACCCAGTTACTGGGTAACGCGATACCTCTAGGTGAGACTGGTTTTCCAGACTTTCGAGCTTCTGACCTACAAATGACCTCCAGGACCAACAGCTTACAAAACCATGTTAAATCTACCTGCATTATCATTTTAAAATATAATCAGCTTATAATGTTCTCACTGCTGGGACTCGGGTCTCTGGGGGCCAAAAAAGGCCACTTTAAGCAATACCTCTAAAAGCTATTCATTTCCTGAATTCCCAGCAGATCATTAGCAATTCCTCTAATTTTCGTAAAATATATGTGGTGTAAACATTGCCGCATGAAAAAAATAAAAACCGTAATTTTATCGGTAAATTTTGCATTACAGTTTTTATTAATCAAATTGTTTTTTTATTTTTTATTTCTACAGTTTAAATGTTATTTCATTGTGATATGAATTGCACACAGATCATATTATGAATTGTCAGTTTGTGACCATTTTACGATTTTTTATATGATTCATATTGTTATCCTATTATGATCTTGCCAAAGTGACCTTTTTAGGCCCCCAGATCTGTGAAAGCGAGCGAGTCGCGTCATCCATCAAACGGGTCTACTGCTGGGTGGTGGATATTAATTACATGTCTTCAAATTTTCCGGCTCTAGGCCATGTCCTTTTCCTCATCTATACAGATTACAGAACGTCTTAAATTCCCGAACAAGTTCCCCTTTTCTTGAATTATTTAGTCTACGGAAGTGTTTTCCTAAGTGTGACGTAAAGACTTCCTGACTTTCAGCATATAGCCTAGGAGGCGGACTAATTAATTATTCACTACAAACTTCCTCGGGACTGTTCATTAACTATTTGCACGCCTCGGATATTAATGATGTTCCGTTTTGTTTCAGGATACGGGGATCATACTAAAGAAAATATGGTGATGAACCATAATCTACACAGGTTCGTGCTTTGTTATTTAAGGTCTTTGGTATTTTAGGAATATACTGTCCCACAGGGTACTTATTAGTGATAAAGACAAGGGCCCTAATTCACTAAGACCACTTAACGATTCCTTACTCGAAACCACGTCAATTCCTTAGCTAATCCCGCCAATCTCGCGTTCATTTTCGGTAGCGTTCATTGTGACATAGAATATAAGGCCCAAGCTTTAGGAAGACACTGTCACACAGGTACTTATTATGACACAGCGAGCTTTAGGAATATACTGTGTGTTCGTGGAGTTTCTTGCCCGTTCTTCTCCATAGGAACCTACTAGCTACTACGATTTGGAATGGGCAACTAGCTTCATATTTTTGCCTGACCAACCCCTTGACAATTCGAAAGTGCCTGTAATTGGTTTGTTTCAAATAAATGGTTTGAGTTAGTGTTATTTGTGTTGTTAACTTTTCATATGAAACGTATTTATTAAAATTGTTTGCACTTGACGACCTTAATTTATTGTTTTCTCTGTTTGCTTAGTAGCCTTTGTTACTATATATATATATCCAATATTTAGTATAGCATAACATAATCAGTCTATAACATTCCCACTGCAGGGACACAGGCCTCCTCCCTGTGGGCCGTAGATAATCCACCACGCGGGCCCAATGCGAGTTGGTTATTCCATATTTCCACAGGCTTATTTTGAGTCCATGCTACTTCGCTATGTTGTTAATTCTAGCACGAAGTAATTACGTAACGTAGCGTATCAGATTTTAAATAAATAACGGAAGGTCGCACAGAACAATTAATTGTGCCAGGGACGGCGGACGCGCATTGTACAGTTGTACTGCATGGAGTTTGCATAATGTTGTGTACTAGATAAGTACATAAATAAACAATACACAGGTAACTAGGTATTGAGGAGTCTCGGATATTTGCAATAGTTTAACGGAGTTCAGCGACCCGAACTGAATTTTATTTATTTTTTGGATCGCCAACAGAGGCTACACAATGACTATTTTTTGGCCAAAGAATCAGCATCGCCTTTCAACGTGGCAATGCTATCAGCCTGAGATGTTTTTCCCTCATTTTTATATATATGTAGTTACTCATGTTATTTTAATTCTATACCTAAGTCTTATCAATTTAAAGAAAAATCATATTTAAGTTAGGCTATTTTGGTTAGGTACTTCCCGCTCTTAACTCCTCATCTATTACGCAGACTTATTTAGTTCGGTAACACTAGAAAAAGTGATTGTGTCTCATTAGTGACAGTTGAGCTCTTACGTAAATATTATTAGTGTTTAATAAATTGCATTAACATAAACAGGGACCAATAAGTGTACGCTTCTTTTTTGGTCTTTGAAAGAACTCTACACTTGAGACGATCTTGCAAAGATTGACCACCATGCCACACCATACCAACACCAAAAACGGTCAAAATAACACCGTACCACCAAAAAATACTTAAGGAATAAGGATGAGTTCTTAATCCTATTTTGAAAGGGCAGCCGGAAACACTGAAGATGGTTTGAGTCGAGTTTAGCTGCCTGAACGAAACAGTTTTCTGATAAGACAGACAAATAGGTACCTACCTACTACAAAGTAATTTGAATGCTACAACGCAGTTAATACAGTTGATGAAAAATACGATCAATCAGCATTACAACAGTCGAGCTAACAAATGACATCATTGCTTATTTTTGCATAGGTAAGGCTTAAACTTTTAGAACATCACATTACCTACGTGTAGCATATGCACATGCACAATCAAGCTCCATAAAAAGATCGAAACCTTTGAATAGCTGTTATTTAATGATAGTGGATACAAGGTGTAATATCACATTGGATAATTTGATACAGAAAACATGACAGCTGCCTGCAGTCACAGTATTGAGTCATCTAGCCTTTTCCCAACTATGTTTGGGTCGGCTTCCAGTCTAACCGGATGCAGCCGAATACTAGTATTTTACATGGAGGGACTGCTTAAGGGGTATCGTATAACCCAGTTACTGGGTAATACGATACTTATCCCTTGGTACATACTGACTAGTCAGAAGCCCGAAAGTCTAACAACCAAAATAATGTCAGCCGGGAACTAACGGTTTAACGTGCTTTCCGAGATACGGAGGAGTCTTGATATGTAAAAGATGGTTACCCATCGACGGACCAACATTAGCAAGCGAAGCTTAACTTTCGATCGAACCGTGCAGCTGTTATTGTGAAGCCACGAGCCCCGTAGACAAGAGAAAAAGGAAAACCTTCAAATAAAGCAACATACTCCAAACACTTCATTTCTAATCGTACCAGGAACCCATAATCTCGAGAAAGTAAACGATTTCTTTATGAGCGTATACTAAAAGGTGAACATGCGTTTATCGATAGTGCAGCTGATTGCGAATGCAGCCTCGCAGGGCACGTGTTCCGACTTTCAATGTTGTTTAAACAATCTATATTGTGTAACTTGAATGTTTCTTTGTATGGTTATAGGTTGTTTTTTGTACTTAATTACTAACTGCATCATCAGCGTATAGCAGTCTACCCACAGCTGGACATAGGTCCTCGGCTAAGGTCACTAATATTTTCTGAAATCATTTGCAACTTGTTCAGTGTAAAACATTGTGGTACTAGCTGCGCCCCGCGGTTTCACCTGCATAAGTTTCGATCCCGTGGGAATATCGGGATAAAAAGTATCCTATGTGTTAATCCTGGTAATAAACTATTTGTGTGCAAAATTTCATCCAAATCCGTCCAGTAGTTTTTACGTGAAAGAGTAACAAACATCCATCCATCCATCCATACAAACTTTCGCGTTTGTATTATTAGTATAGTAGGATACTAGTAACATTACTAGTCCCGTTGGTCTGTCTAGTCACTAGACCAACCAGGCAGTTGCGACCTTGTGGTTGCAAGCGCTGAGTGGTGAGGGTTGGATTCCCAAAGTCATCTATCGCTTTCCTAAGAAATGAAAGTAATTTTCTTTCCGCATCTTCTTAAATAGTATGTTTTTTCTGCTTGTTATCTAGAACCATCACTTTCATATATTACTTGGTTCAAAGGAAAGTTTTCATTTCCTGGTTTGCAACGACTACAATTCGTTGCCCAATTTCCAAAACTCCTTCAGATTTCTATCTGCCGACCAAGATTGCGAATTTCCCATTTACATAGCTGAAACCTCAGAGTCAGTTATAAAAGCAACTTCTAAATTATATAATTTAGAATTTGCTATATAATATTTCATTCAAAATTGTCTAAAACATTTGTTTTACAGCCAGAAGTCCAGAACTCTCGACTATTTATGTGACTGAACATCATGCAAATACGATGTTTCGAAGAAATATGTATGTGTAACGAATTTCGCTTTTAGTGTGTTGTGTGTTGATATTGTCTTTGGTTGACCTTCTTGCCAGTCCACGATGAGTGATGGTGGGAAGTCCGAGGCATCCAGGACAAGTTAGATTGTAAGCATTATCCACTAATCAATCTGTGGACGAATACGGCGATACTCCCTGATACTATTGAGTCTAACAACAATTACGGATTATTGTCGTGCAGTTGGCACTAATACCAATTCTCGGCCATTATCTCTACGTCGCTTCTCATTGGGGTCGTTCTTACTGCAAGCTGGGTCGAGCAATATCTGTCCTAAATTCGCCTATATTTCTCACCCACGATGACTGAAACTTACTTCTACAGCCACATCAAAAGTCCTTATGTTTATATGCCTAAGGTTCATTATTACTTCTACCTCAGGTCAGGTTATACTGGCCTTGTTAGCTCGCGGCTCGCCTGCATTCAGAACTTTTATTCTAGATAGTTTTATGATGTTTTATATAAATACGCTGGTTTCCGGCTAGTTATGATGATGTTATGAGCTTAAACTATCTTTATTGCCTAGGTTTGGGAGTGCCTGACGTTTAGTATAATGAACATCAAATGGCATTGTTGTTATGTTGTGTAAATTGTACTGTGACATGAAATACTTTTACAACGTAATTTTTCGTAATATTGTATAATTTTGTGAGTCAAAGCATGTGGGGGGTTTCTGGACGTTTTAGATCGGTATTTCCTTTGTAAGTGAGCTGGTTTGTAAAAAGCTTGTGTTCGAGTTTTCTTTCGTCAACTCAACTACGTCAAACATGCGATCTATTTTCTTTTAAGGTCGGTAACCTTGTCTAGCTGTATTGCGAACTTTCGGAACTTAGCTAAATTGTACATAACTTTCTCTACGTAAACCTACAATTCCATGAATTAAAAAATTAAACACGCCATGACAGTCAGGAGGTAAATAACCATATCCACATAAATATATTTTCAGGCATGGATTCTTTGGCAGGCGGCCGAAAGCGGCCAGTCGACGCGAGCGTCGGACGCGCTCGCCTCGCTGACTGACGCATTCGAATCAAAATTTTCGAAATTTAAAATTTTGGAATTAAAAAATATCGTAGTGGTGCGACACCTAAAATAGTAAAATATTAAAAAATAGTGTATAGTTGTGACGTAATATTATATTCGTTTTACGAACACGAATAATCGAATACGAGTGTAAAAAGTGAGAGTGAAATTGTGATGAAAGTGTTTTAAAATTAATTTATCACCGGCAAGTTTAAAAAAGTGCTTATTTTTTATTCAAAAATATTTCGTAGCAGGTTCCAGTAGAGGTATTTAAAACGGTTGAATAATTCGAAAAGAAGGCCAAGTGACTGCAGTTGCATTTTATTGAATTGACATTTTGCAAAATAATAATTGATTGACCTATTGATAAATTGTTTCGGTCCAATTTTGATGTAACGAGGGTTTTAATTGGACAAAACAGTTTATTTATAAATATAAGCACAATGCATTGACCTGTATGAAACAGCGTCGGATGTGAAAACATTTGCTGCCGGAATTTGCTAATGACGGATAAATGAGGACAATATTTATGCCAAGTTGCTTCTTAGACATAGATATTTTAATTTAATAGGGTTATTTTACACGCTGAATATATGCTCGATTTCATGTCGGTGGGTTAATTACCCACTATTTTGAACAATTTTGAAATTAGTCATGGAGTATTTAAACGACATTATCTTGACGTCATTGCTCTTTCCACATTGTTACACACTCTTAATATCTTCATCACTTCTTTAACATTTTTAATATTTAAGTACTTAAGTTACTTAAGTATATTGTGAAAGAACTTATTAATAAAAAACTACAATAATATTTGACATTAATTTTGACAGTTGCTTTAATTACACACGTCAAAATCCATGTTTGTTTACTTAGTTGTCAAGTATGACCCAATCGTCAGTCACATGCTACCCACGGACTCGTTAGATTCAATGTAAGAGGCACTGAAGAGGCGTGTTTATACCGCACGTCAATTTACTGAATGAACGACACCACGCTGTCTTATCAAGCCTATGATGTCATTCATAAAAATCATAATCGACTAAAATACTAAACTATTAAAACAAATCGTAGTAAGGAGGTCAAACTTTGCTTTGATGTTCCTAATGGAGAATATTTTTAAAATTGGATTGCGATGTCAGAAAGTGAGTGCTAGAGTTCTTTAGAAATACATAAATCAGCTATGGAGTACGGATTTTTCTGATATAAAGATATCAAAGGTGGAGTGAGACAATAATAATGTACGTCTTTCATGAACATCCATCAAGTAATTATGAGTTTCATGAACCAACACAACTTTTTCTCAAAAAAAAGTTGAAAAGTTTGATTAAACCTAAAAACGCTTCGACCAAATCATGAGATTATTCGAATATTCCTACTCAGGCGGCTAAACCGATGGACAAAAGTGATATTATTTTGTAAAAGCAACAGTCTGGCCGTGTTGAGCACAATAAAGATAAATCTATCATAATGGGTAGTCGTTGGTGTGCGGTTCACAACAGGGCTATTCGTGTTCATTCGATATTCGGTTTGTTCGAATTTCAAATTGATATTCGACTAATTTCAATGATGATTAGTGACGTTCTGCTACGACCTCCTTGGTAGTTCATTCAATGACCGTATTTCGAATTACGACACACTAACAGCGTAGCTAAGTGAACCGTAAAAGATAAAACAACACACTTAGCAAAATTTTAATATGATATCTATCTATACGAACAATAAAGCAAGCTGAAGAGTTTGTTTGTTTAAACGCGCTAGTCTCTGAAACTACCAGTCGGATCTTAATAATTCTTTTTGCATTTGATAGTCCATTTTTGGAGCAGGCTATAGGCTACTTAATATCACGCTAGGACACTAAGGAGCCGTGCAAAAACATGTTGGAGAGAACGCTTAGGGAAAACGAAATAATAGCGCGTGCAGGCAATGCGACAAACAACGAAAAAGAAATTTCACGCGGACGAAGTCACGGGCAAGAAGCATTATAAATACATAGCCATAAATTCTCTTCTGAACTGAAACGAGTAAACGTTAACGTTAAAATAAAAGCAAAAACTTCCAACTCCATATTTTAATCTTATGAGACACTTAACACCGATCCACCTGCCTCTTATAATCCCGAACTAGATGTGGCATCTATATTTATACGTCAGTATGTGACATCCCATCCGCGCTCATATTTCCCCATGGATGTGTTGTATCCATACGAAAGATGTCAACTGCTAGACAGCCGGCAACCAACGGATATAGATCTGCAAAACATGGCAGGTAGGGTTGTCGGTCCGATCGTTGGATTACTTATTTTGAATGAAATAGTTTCTTTTGCAATAAAGAGAGCTGGAAAAAATAACGAAAAAAAATACTAGTGCTTATTTATTTAAGCTTCACGTACAGAAGTGGTACAGTCACGACCACCAATATGTCAACACTTGGCCACTTTCAATTGCGATTTTTTCGTGAAATAACGAATGCAACGTTGAAATACGACACATTACATAAACCTATGGGTTCGAAAAAGCTATATTCGTAACAACATAAAATTTCATTCAAAAATAAAGGAGTAAATCGCTTTTGAATAAAGGCGAGTGTAAACATGCTTTTGCTCGTGACTGTACTCAACCGGCCTTATCCAAAATAACAGTCAGGATAATGAGGTCACAGAGGTAATAATATTGCAAAATAATGTGTACACCCATACTCTTTTGTCCTTCATTTCTTGAAAAAAAAAAAAAACTATCATTGATGAACTCAATCTAAGATAAAAATTTCCTCTGCCTTTTAACTGTTCTAAATATCAACCACAACAGTATATAAGGTTTTGAATGAAGCTCATCAGCTCTTTTGTACCAACCTAACAGACGGGCAATCCTCGTAATTTTAAGAACGTTGACAGTCTGACCTCAGTCTCAATCTGTCAAAAATACCTCTAATTTCTCTACATTTTGACATTAGTTTGTCGCCGAGATGAGACTGCGACTAGATTTTGAACGTTTTAAATAACGAGAACTGGCCTTCGTATTTAAAGCAAATAAATTATTTTTACAAAACTGCAAACAAGTGACAACCTTAGCCGCAGATCGGTCACCGGCTATGGAGCGTAGGCGTCGGGATCGCCGTGTGCCCTAGAAATTGGTCTGTCACGTCATTAATACAACAACAGTGGTAAAGACCGCGGATTTCATTGGATGCCCGGCTCCCCACTGACACGGCTTGATGGAAGCTCTGCTTTGGGTTTTAGACAGCTGGAGGATTGCTTTTGTGTTGTGACTATTTTTGGACTGGTCTGTAGTGTGTTAGACGAGTGTGGACTTATATGATCTCTATTTTATTATTACTAAGTAATTGGGACTCAATAATGGCACTATTATCGAGATCAGCACCCTAATTGCATAACACACTATCTCAATCTGAATAATTTCGAAGGATTATTACTAATCCACTGCTTTATATGTTCGAAAAATTTGTCTGCTCAACAACGTAAATAACGCTTTATAGGAATGAGGAACAGGGTGTAAAGTTCACTCATCTTCCATAGAAAAGGAAGGATCCTCCGACCAAACGGGTATTGTGTCTGGCGGGCAACTGCCCAACGATTGATGTTGGGAAGTTTGTATATATTATGCTAATTGCGCAGTAAACTCTGCTTGCGAGATGCAGGATTTGCGTGACGTCAGTATGACGCGTTGTTCGCATGTGGCGTTGTCGAGACCGCTACAACGCAATTAATGTAGTTGAACAAAATGAAAGCCATTGCTATTGATAGTGTGTTACGTAACTAGCCCACATCATTCTGCCCACCTTTATTTCTAGTTTAAAATTCATTCGGCCAGCAATATATGATTGTGAATTAGTGATGTGCCGATTGTTTAGTTGATTATCGATTGGGTATAATCAATAATCGACTAAGCACATCACAAAGCTTTCGACCCTGACATATTTCTTACGCTAATACTGATGTGCTTTGCTCATAAATTTACTACCACCAACAAAGTATCAAACGTGTCTTTTATTAAAATTGAAACATGAGCATCCTCACGTTGATTCGTAATTGAATCTCCTGTAGCCTACTCTTGTAAGCAGATATGTATAGTTGACATTTTTAAAGCGCTAGACAGCGTGTTCAGAGCTTGGCACACGGAGTGACCCCGTTGTATCGCTGATTCATACAACCTACTCGATTGACGGACTATGCACCTACTGCACTTATCGTGTAGATGTCGTAGACAGTGTAGGAGCTATTTCTAATGTTTTAAGATACATTGATTCATCAGCTCAATCTGCGTTTTTTGTGTTTTGCTCGGTTCTTTTGGGTTGTAGCGTGATGTTAAGTAACCTGCAACTTTCCTAAAGAATTGGGCTATAAAATGCATTTTTTTTTTCAAATCCGACTGTTAGTTCTATAGATTAGCGCGTTCAAACAAAAAAAACTCTAAAGATATATCAACATTCTACATGGACTGACTGGATCCGCGTGGTCGACAGCAATCCACACTCTCACAAGGGGAGGAGCCCTTAGTCCAGCGATGGAAACGTTATAGGTTGATTGTGTTTTGTTTTTGACTGCTGACCACCTCAACCTTATTTACTGAGCAATACCGATATGCAAACATGGGCGTAGCTAGCGAGGAGCAAGGGTGAGCAATGCCCATCCTAGAAGCATCTTTAACTACCCAACTTTTTAATCGCTCTTTATTAGGGTTCCGTACCTCAAAAGCAAAAGTGGAAACCCTTATAGTATCTCTTCGCTGTCCGACCGTCTGTCTGTCTGTCAATATCCTTTTTCTCAGCAAGCCGTGAATGTATCAAGTTAATTTACTTGTTGTTAAGTAAATTAACTTGATTAAATTATTGATATTGCTTAAATTATGTTAAGTTACTTGGGCTTGGCTCTACATTCGATCTGATAACTTTTAACAGGCGAAAATATTTATAAAGTCTTGGCAACCTACTTTTCACGAAATGTTTTTGGTGGGGTTATTCATTATATATATATATATATATATATATAGGGGCGTTATTTATGATCTCTCATTAAATAACTGTGGTTAGTTCAGCTGATGTTACCGTGGCTGGACGGTTGCCCCTCCCCAGACAAAATCCCTAGCTACGCCAATGTATGCAGGGGTTACAGATATTCAGGCTTCGGACTGTTGCTATTGTTAATTAAATGCATCGATCAATTAATATCTACTAAGTGATGGATGTTTTGTTAGCAAATTGGACATGTTCATGAAGCTATTGGAGTTATGGGTTTTGGCCGACATCATTTGGCACTGAGTTGAGTAATGAGTATAACATTTGTGACACGTAAATAACATAACAGTCCTCCAGACTGTATTTCGGCCATGGCGGCCAATCTCAACAGAGACTGGCCTTTTTTTGTATAGAAACGGCTTCGCGTAGTTGAACTTGAGAGGTCGTAACTACTTAACCGGACTATCCTGTGGTTGCCTTTTGTAAACCCAAAGCCTCCAGCCAGGGCCGAATATCTAATAAACTAAGCGACTGCACGCTAAGGGCATCCCCTGTGGGGTACGAACCTGGGCTTAGGGCGTCGCTGGGGAGAGGACTGCAAGATGGGACAGGCTCGATCACATTATTATTATTTAAAGCTTGAGGAGAGAGGCAGAGAATAGTCCACAAGTGTGTGCGTAGACACAGTTTCCGTGGGTTTCACTCCGCCTACCTCCAAACTCCTGGCTGTTATTAAGAAGTTCCTAATGAATAAACCCAACAACATCTTGCTCGACTTGGGAATGGGACCCGTAAACATAAGAAATGAGAACACCTAAATGATCAGCGTAATCTATATAAATAAAAATTAATCCCTATTTCCCTTGGTCACGCCATAACTTGAGAACGACTTTACCGATTTCATCCATCTTTTTTTTTTTAAGTTTTCTAATACTTTGTAGAAGGTTCTTACGGAAAAAAAATGAAGAAAGTTGCGCAGAAAATTAGAAAATTTAAGAATTACGCTAAAACAGCTGAATGGATTTAGATGAAATTTGACACATGGGTAGACTGAACTGGAGAAGGACATAGGTTACTTTTCATCCTGGATCGCAGACGAAGTCGCGGGCAACGGCTAGTACTTGAATAAAATTGCCACGTAAAATATCTTGATAAAAAGCTATGCCCACTGCATCCATCTGTCGAAATTAGTAATCCTTATGGTTTTTTTCATGACTAAAGCTATCCTACTAATAGGTATTATAAACGCGAAAGTTTGTGAGGACGGATGGATGGTTGTTGTTTGTACTCTTTCACGCAAAAACTATTGAACGGATTTGTATGAAATTTGGCACACAGACAGTTTATAACCAGGATTAACACATAGGGTTTTATCCGGATATTCCCACGGGATCGAGACTTATGCGGGTGAAACCGCGGGGCGCAGCTAGTCTAACATACGTATATTAGCATCTATCAAATGTTATTAAAATCCGCTTAGTGCTTTTGTGATGAAATCGTACGGTTAGTGAAATGAAATGAAATTGTTTATTCTTTAAATAGGATACCAAAATCACTTTTGCACGTCATATTATTTAAAAAAAATAAGCTACATGGAGTGAAGTCAACATTTCCTATCTGACTACCCCTGAGAAGAAATGGCGAAACGAACTCAAGGGTCAAAGTCTCTTGCAAAGTCCAGACATGATCTTGGTCAGATCATTTGAAGACCACCCAGATTAGTGCATGAAATGGTCTTCTGACGAAAGAACCACACAGATTTGAGTGGACCAGTCCAGTCAGTCAAAGAGACATTCGCATTTATAATAATTCAATATTCGTTTGGAGTGTGAATGGTTCAATGGACGCTCTGAAACACATCATTTATTGTTCCTCTCACCAGTCTCATCATAGATATCCCGGAAATTCAGCTCACGTCAAACGGGGCGTGGAAATCAAATATATCATTTTAAAATTACTAGATTTGTTCGCAATAAATAAAAACTAACAAGGAACTTGTCATCGTAAGCTTGGTTGGACTCATAAAAATGAGTTCAAGAGACATTTTTAGATTTTGTCAACGAACTATTGCATCATGTGAAACGAATATTAATTGGGGTTTCAGAGGAATATTATTATTATTAATGGGTCATTTTTCAGATTCACTGCGATTCTACGATAAACGGAGCTGCCACAACTAATGAAAATAAATATTAGGCTTATTTTGGTAATAGGCAGTTTCGTTGAAAAGTAGTGTGTTGAGTTGATATTAAAATTATATTAATTTGACTAAAGAGGTAATTACCTACTAACCACAAACTTAAACTCCAAACATTTATTTCAAATAAACCAATTACAGGCACTTTTGGATTGTCAAGGTCGGTCAGTCAAAAAGATGAAGCTAGTTGCCCATTCCATAGCGTAGTAGGTACCTATGGAGAAGAACGGGCAAGAAACTCCATGGACACTCTTATAAAACAAAATAATATGGTTACAAAATATTGGTTACATCATTCATGTTAAAATTATGCAAAAATAAGACCCTAAAATCTGTGCTGCATCTTTCTCATGCAGCTCAGATTTTAGGGTCTTATTTTTGTGATACTACTCTATGATGAGACTCGCACAGACCAGGGAAGCATGGCACAAAAGGGGAGGACCTACTTAGCAGTAGGTAGAACAAGGCTGCCAATAATGATGATGATGACTTTATAATGGACGATAGCGAATATAACATAATTTACTTATTCATTTTTATTTCGATACTGTCAACTGTGTAAGACCGAGACTATTGTGACTTGTAGTACTTAAGATATATTATACATAGAAGCTGTTGGTGAAAACCTATATCTGACCATTTTGAAAACAAAATCCCGTGCACATGATGACCACAGCTGCGTCCGTAAGTAAAACAAAAGGGGATCCTTTTTAGGTCGACTAAGTAATAATATGCGCTGCAAGCAGGAATAGTCCTTACGGTGGTCAGATATAGATTTTGGCGATAGTACAAACGCCAGCACACCAAGTTACTACAATCTGTCAAATTTATTTAATAGATTTTCAACTTTATCGCGACAGCATTAAAGTTCAAGGTTGATTGGGAAAATTTGACAGTTTCGAGTAGTTTGATGTACTGGCGTATACCTTAAAAAAAAAACTGAGACTAAGTCGACCTACTTGCTTATCATACCTACATATAATATATCAAAACAGACAATATATCCCATAAGGATTACGAACAGAAAAAACATCGACGTGAATAACATAACATGAACCACTTTCTGAATACGACATAAGTTCCAATAACTCACGCCCAAGTCAAAATAACTCGCCTCCATAATAATAATGATGAGAATAAGTGACATAAGTTCTATCAAGTTGACCCTACTTAACCAACTTAAGCCTTTATCCTGAACAAGTCTGTAATAGACTTGTTGTTAAGTTCTACATTGTACTTTCCATTATCCAGATTACTTGTTATCTCTACGAACTAGAGTACAAAGTATGGAGTAGTTTAGGGTCGATTCATAGTCGCCTAGAGTCGAAGTGCAGCGACGCGTCAATCTTACAGATAACACAGCAAATTAAATTCACCCTTATCTCCACAACGTAACGTATTATTTCTATCGACAAAAAAAAAATACACGAATTATAGCGCATTCTACGGAATACGCGCGACTGCGAGCGACCGGCGTTGACCGGTGCGCGCGCGTAAGGCCGCTATCACATTAGGACGTTAGCAGCGCGACAGTCGCGCGGCAGAAGCCGTTTAGCCACTGCCGCGCGACTGTCGCGCTGCTAACGTCCTAATGTGAAAGCGGCCTTACCGATCGGGAAAAAGTGTTATCAGGTTTTTCAATTAGGAATTTCTTAGTAACAGAGTTTAGCGGGCGGTGTGATACCCCCGTGGCTCGGATAGCACGTTAGGCCGTTGGTCCTGCGCCTGATCTCTCTCCGGTCGTGTCGGATTGCCGTACCATCGGACTAGAGTGACGGAAGAGGGGTGAACCGGTGTCTGCACACACTTGTGTGTCAAATACGGTCTGGAGGAGTATACTTCGTACTCTAGTTCGTATTTCGTGTTTGCGCTAGTATGAATCTACCCTTATTCTACTTATTCAAATGTTCAGTGCGGACTGCGGAGTCTGATCTGATTAACTGAATGAAGCTGCAGCGAGATGGGATTTACATGTGCAATATCCGAGCGAAATTTAATCTGCATCGGTTATATTTTAAGTGCATTTTCCGCGGTGGATACTGGATGGATAAATGGCATGAATTTTGGGAGTTGAAAGGCATATAGATTGTGCTCTTCAGCACGTGTGTTCATGATGGAAAGCCAGACTTGCAAAAAGAGGAATGTTTTGGTGGGAAGTCATGAAACATCGAAGTAAACACTGAGACGATGACTGCTCGAAATGTAAGGATGAAAAACGACTGAATACTAGAACTACGTGGGTAATAAGGCCCGTTGTATATTTTGTAGCGTTTGATAAATTTTTGTTTTGTATGCGGTGTTTATTATATAAAGTAAGTATGTAAAACACTAAAAGAAAAAAAAACTTTTTAAAAACAAGCTTTTGCTATTAAAAAGAACTAAAAAGTTAAAAATAATTTAAACCTGATAAGAAATAAATAAAAGCGTGTTAAATTTTGATGGAACATTAAAGAACATTTAGCATATTACACCTTTATTATTTTGGTTTTGCAATCAAAATGTAACACGCTTTTATTTATTTCTTATCAGGTTTAAACAATTTTTAACTTAAGTAATAAAAGCTTGTTTTTAAAAAGTTTTTTTTTCTTTTAATTTTATTTTTAACTTTTTAGTATTTTTGATCCGAGATTGACTACGGTGTAGTTCGTAGCGGGTAGCAGGGTTTTTCCGTTATATACGTTAACTGCACTTAAGCTACCTGTACATCATCAGACCCTGGTTACCATCTAGCATCAAAGTACTCGTCAAGACGAATCAAATGAGCCTAAACTCGATGGGGTTATGTCGTTTAATTACTGTGTTCCTATGGCCATCTTCCAGCTCCATCATCAGACCCTGGTTACCATCTAGCACTAAAGTACTCGTCAAGACGAATCAAACGAGCCCAAACTCGATGGGGTTATGTCGTTTAATTACCGAGTTCCTATGGCCATCTTCCAGCTCCATCATCAGACCATCTAGCTCCAAAGTACTCGTCAAGACGAATCAAAAGAGCCCAAACTCGATGGGGTTGTGTCGTTTTATTACCGAATTCCTATGGCCATCTTCCAGCTCCATCATCAGACCCTGGTTACCATTTAGCACCAAAGTACTCGTCAAGACGAATCAAACGAGTCCAAACTCGATGGGGTTGTGTCGTTTAATTACCAAATTCCTATGGCCATCTTCCAGCTCCATCATCAGACCCTGGTTACCATTTAGCACCAAAGTACTCGTCAAGACGAATCAAACGAGTCAAAATTTCAGCTCAATCGGTTCAAGATATCTGCTTCAAAATTGAGTTGCAAGAGTCCACCCGAACATACATACATCGCAAGTTAGTTAGTCTAAAAGCTTGTAAAAATAAATAAGGGCAAGGAAACATAAAATATTAGGATTAACATAAATTAGTAGACCTTCCATCACCTGAAACTGTCAATAGAAGTAACGAAATATTACATTACTAAACATGTTATATTGACCCGGCAAAATCTCTTACACTTGTGCCTTTCCTTGAAACTAAAATAACAAAAGGATATACCTAGGTCCAAAGGAAAACTTACACGTTCAGCCTAATAAGTTTTTATTAGCTGTGGAATTAAAACAGAAAGGTCGGTATTGTTTTTTCAAGCCCGAAACTGAAAGGTTAATGACCAAATAAACCTAACCTTTTCTCACGTACGATTTCCTATTACAGCTAAAATCTTTATAAATGGCGGCCATGAGGCCACAGAGGGCCTTGAACGCCATGAATTCATTGCTCTCAAGAAAAAAATAGCCCAAATAAATTCTTATCTCAAAGGGACAAGGTATGATTTCGTACAAAGCTAATTCCTGATTGATGGTTGACATTGATAACAAGACAATAAAGTTTTATTGCGATCAAGATAAACGGACGAACAGACATCAATACAGACTAACATTCGTTGTTATCAATTGTGGAGATTTATAATATGCAGGTTATGCGGGTGCATACAGTGAGACAAATGGCAGTTAAGAATAACGATCATTCCAAATTGAAATACGAATGACGAAAGAATAGACAAACAATTCAACCAATGATCATAAAATTTGTAACAACTTACTTTTAATTGTTACGGCCTGAAAAATATCAACCAGTCTACACTAATTAACTTTCCAATTAAAAATACTTACTTAATTTATATTTTATTCCCATTAATTAGCTCATTATTCGATTAATATTTCGTGAGTCAAAAATCGACTAATTAAAAAACATCGGACATCACGACCATAAATCAAAGATGGCCGTTGAATTAAATGGCGTCCCATCTGTTTGTGGTTTGTTTGCGGTGAACTTAATCAAGTTGGAACCATACAATGGGTTATGATAAAACTTGGCACAGGTAGAACGGAAGCTTGCGTCGCTAGAGTCTTAATAGGTCGGAGGTTACTATTATACAAACTACGTAGATAAATCCTCTTTGCAATTCAACCACATTCTCTGAGCACTGGAAAGTATGATAATATTTTTTAACAGTAGGTACTGGTATATTTTCACTGATGAACATGAGTATCTCTCAATGAGGCTACATTAAATAATTTGAAAGAAATATGATTAAACACCTATAGTTAGTTGAACGGATTAGTGGCAGAAATCAATAGAATTTTAGTAATTAGAACATAAACAACAATCATGTTTACTCTCTAATAATAAGTATGAAAATTAGGATGTCTCGGCTGTCATTTGTACATCTTTGACAGTCGTTACGGGTAGTCAGAAACCCGAAAATCTGACAACCAGTCTTGTCAAGGGGTATCGTGTTGCCCAGTAACTGAGTTGTGGATTTCAGATAGGCAGTCGCTTCATGTAAAATTCTGGTATTCAGCTGCATGCTGTTAGACTAAAAGCTGACCCCAACACAGGAAAAGGCAAAGCAGATGATGATGATGATGAATAAGCATGAAACTTTTCATAGACAATATTTAAAATGAACGATTTATTTACTCAAGTGTTAACACCAACTATACAGATCTTAAAATAGACTTGAAAGTAAACTTTGTCCCTATCCTAATAATACCTACCTACATTGAATTGTTTACTTTGAACAAAAATAACCTTCAGTGTTACTTTTACTAACTACAGACTTGCTACTACATAACCTTTACAATAATCCTTTAATCTCTTAACTAATATGTTAAATGCTGTAGGAGTAATTTTAATAAAGCTTAATAGATTTACATAAAGATAAGTCATGATAGAATAACTCCTACATTATTATGATACTAATTACTTTGCAAAACAATGCTATTTGCATCTACGGAGTTTGATTAATTATCTTAAAAAGGCCTATTAATCAGGTTTCCTTTGCCTCTAAACCACTATAATTAAAACAAAAACAAAACGCTGTCATACATTTCAAAACTGGAATTAAGTCATCTGTCATTTTAAATCCGGCCAGCTCTATTATATTCGATTCTTTTACAAATTCGTTAAGAAAATCGACTACACTTTACTATCCTATCACCAAGCTGTCTCGCAAGCTAAATATACTCGAGTGTCCCTTTCATACGATGTTCTAGAGATGTGGAACCGTGCCACGGTTCCCTAATAATAATTTATTGTAAACATAAACGACTCTTAGGACTAAATTAGTCAGTTTCCGTTTCACGAACTGCTGAAAATTTCAAGCGTCACTTTTCACAACACACGAAGCTGTCTTACAATATTCCTCTTTAATTAATAGAGACATTTCTCAGGAAACCATAAATTATAAGTGTATATTACTAATAAATATCGCGAATTTATAAACATACTCAACCTATGTCGCAAGTCGCAACACGCAAATATGTTCAGACAAAACAAAATAATATCGTCATTCGACATTTTTTTTAGCAACTAACAGATACTTAGAAAAACAATGATCTAACTAAAAGTCTGGATGTTTATTGACAGGTCACTGAACTTTACACGAGCAAACAATAATAGACTTTTCTCAAAGTAGGTACATGCTAGTTTCAGTTTTTCCCGAGCGCTTTGTTTGTCCGGTTCTTGTACAGTGATGTCAAAGGAAAGTCATCAAAGTTGAACAGCAATTTTAACTACAATAAGGTCCGATTACGCCACAATTCGCCAAAAACTTGTACCGCTAAACTTTTTTAAAATACCGCTCTGTTTCTGTCAGTCGTTTGAAGATGATAGAGACAGAACGATGTTTTAAACACATTTAGTGATCAGTGGTGCAAGCGGGCCTAAGCATCACTGTTATTGTGTTTATTGTTTGTTGCCCAGTTTAACATAAAAAAGTGGCATAGATACAGAAATAATATGCAGAACTATAGCTCCGAACGCGTTCAAAATAGCGCATCTAGCAGACTATATAACCCGTGAGGTATGCTCAACACACTATAAGTAACAATGGCTTTCATTTTGACAGTTCAACAATATTCATTGCATTATTTACGTTGTTGAGCAGACAAATTTTTCGAACATATGAAGCAATGGATTAGCAATAGCCTTCAAAATGATTCAGATTCGAGATTGATAGTGTGTTACGCAATTAGGGTGCTGTTTACACTAACTAGTGTGTTAGTGTGATTGCCTAAATAAACGCGCGCTGTTGGATTTTCAACTTTCGGCGCTGAGCCGAGCGTTGAAAAACCCAACAGCGTGATTCAAGGCACGGATGACGGACATATTTCTTGTAAAACTGAGTTAGTTCCAAGTAAATTTTACAACTAGCGACGTTTATTAGGTATACGAAATATTATTTAGACACCTTTCTGTAAGAAACAGGTACGAAACACAAGTAATAATAATCTATCAAGGATCCAACCTTACTTCTGATTCACAGCCTCACAGGTCGTGGGTTCAAGCTTCAAGCCGACATTCCGACCCCTTTTGTGAAGAACCCTTTTCTTAAACAAACACTCACTGTTAGTGGAAGGGTTACTGCGAATATGAGTAATGCATCTCACATTGTCAGTTTGGTAAACAATAAGATTGATACAATGACCCTGTTCCCCTTACTGGGATAACATGTTATAAAAATGCCTTTGAACAAGACGATGACAGAGCTTTAAGCTTTTGCGTGTACGGTTCGAATAATATTGAAGATACAGGGTACATACGGCGACATATCAAGCCATACATTTCCAGTTTTAGCTGACCTCGCATTGTATAAGTTTTTCGTTAAATCAGAAGTCAGCTGTCTATGTATAGCTTGATGTAGCCGTGCGTACATCACCATAAAAAATCATATGTGTGGGAAAGAATTGAATTAATCTCGCGTCTGAACTGAACTTGAATTGTCTAGAAACAGTGCTCTTCTATGCACCTACCAGTTACAGCTCTTTCACAGTAATTATTTTACCTCTGATTTAGCATTACTGTCCAAATCACAGTAATCTTTATTGTCATTTTTATAAGGTTGCTCTTGGGTTGCGGCCACTGACACGCCTGTCAAAATCATTGTGATCTTTAATCTCGTTACAATAAGGTTGCTGTTAGGTTGCTGCTGTCAGAGGTAAAATAACTGTGAACGGACTGTAGTTTTTCGAATCAAGCTTTTGAAAAGTCCGAGAAAGAAAGACAAAAGACTCCATTTTTAATTCAGTATGTATTCATTATTTAACCTCTGTGGTTAACACTATTCTCAAAGGATTAAAAAAATGAATAGCTAGAATGTACAAGGCAGAAAAAAACCTGTGAAGTAATGAGACCCACGCGTTTGGGCCGACGAGCATTCGTCAAAATAAGGCAGGGGCCCGACTCCCAGACTTAACTATGGTTAAAAAAACCTGTGTGACGGTAACGAGCGACTTCGGAGTCACGTACCAAGGCGTATTGTACTTACTGTTGTTGTTTTCAATTACAAGATTGAATAATGTACGTAGGTAATCGTTTTGTGTGGTAGAAACAGCAGTTTTTTTGCTGTTGGCATTGTAGATTTTTAGTGTTCCGTGACGAAATTAGCAAAAGGAATTTTTTGAAACATGTTTTTGGGTGTGTGTGTGTTTTACCTCAAAGTGGGTGTGCACAGAAAGCTGTTAATTTTATTGTGAACGTAAATGGTTAAATAAAATATTTGAAACATTGATGTGTTAAGCCCTTTGACCATCTCTATGCCTAGGAAGACCTAAGCCCTCCTATACCTATAACTTTATTTCGATCGGCTCTATAAAACAAAATTCAGTCTGCCGAGTCATATTAAATTACACGCTACGAACTAATAATAATACGAACGATAAATAATACGAACTAATAATAATTTCAAAGGGTTGCCAGTATCGCAGTTGATAAGGAGGGCTATATCCCTAAGCCAGATAATACGAAAACTAGACAAAAACCTGATTTTTTTGTCATTCCTAAAATCTTTGTTACAAACAAACATATAGTAGGGGTTTTACATTAACAGAAAACAACAGACGAAACATAATGTTAGCATAACGCAGCTTGCCAAAATTCACTCCCATATTTCTTTCAAACATGCATACGTGCACCCACTCCCTATATCGTAATAACCGATTGCCAAACAAAACTGCACGTAATATTACTTCTACAGTTATCGGCAGTGAAAAAAACGTATCCAAAAAACTGCACCTACTTGCCAAGGTGGCTGATGACACATGCCTTTTTGTATCTCAGAATAATTCGGTGAGTAATCAAACGTGTCTACTATCAGCACATGTGGGAGGAAAAGTTACATATATACATTATTAAAATCACCGTCAAAGTCGGATTTTATCGTCGAAATCTTGCATTGATGCAATTATGTGATTATTCGCCTACCTTCTTTAGTTCTTAGGTATTTCGAGCTGGTAGCAACAAGATCCTTTGTTTGGAAGACGAGGCAAACGTTCAACACGAATATATTCGGTTTTGGATCTATGTTTTAAGGAGTATTCAGGCCACTCACATTCCGAAAATAGGGAGCTATCAATAGTGTCATCAATTTTGTCCTGTTTCCCGGAAGAGAGAACTTCGTTGATCAATCTTAAAATAGAACAGCACTCTAAGAAGACAATCAAAACAGTAATAGAAAAGACTGGCTTAAAGACCATTTCGTGGCTTAAAATAAGGTCTTTCTTACCTTTAGAATCCATACCCATCGGCTATTTCTCTAACACGTGTCTCTTGTACAAAGGATTAGTATCTGCAGCTAATTTGCCTGCACATTTTTGCTTACAATCAGCTTTCTCAACATGTCCCTGAAAGCTTAAGTTCTATACAAAGCACAAAGCATACGTTCATTAGAGAGGGTCGGACTGCAACTGTCCTACAAAAGCAATTGCCAAAGAGTCGCCGTAGTACAAGACAATGTTCGATGAATCATCTACTCACCAACAAAAGTTACAGCTGGAACTGGAGATTTTGAATCTTATGTGGATGAAATAAAGGCGGTGCTTAATGCAACAGAACATTGTCCATCTGTTAACAAAGTGAGGGATATTGAGTTTAAGAATCGGAAACAAAGTTCAACGAGTAAGCCCATGAGTAGTTGTGGTGTAAGAATTGAAGCGAGTTTGTGCGTGAACAATTTATAGAGATATAAAGGAAACTATGTAGGTTTTAGGTTTTCTTTGTTGTTTGTTAAGAATGAGGTTATTGTTGATAGATAGAAAGCCACAACAGATTGGTTTATGGCAGCTTCGTTTATAGCTGCCAATCTTTTGTTGATTAGCAATTTTGTTCCAATACACAGTTTAAGTACAGACCGATGGATAGAAGTGTAATTCTATTCTTACTTCTTTACTCGTTACAACTGTTACTAGTAAAACCTAGGCTATATGTATATGTACACACAGCTACAAATCCAGCTATAAATTACCAGTCTTAGCTGACCTCGAATTGTATAGAATTTTCATACAATCAGAAGTCAGCTTATACTGGTAATGTATTGCTTGATGTGTAGCCGTGTGCACCTAACTATTTACACCATCTTCGGCAATATTTAATATTGAATAGTCGATTGAAGTCTTTTTTGCGTAGTATAGGAGCATCCTGTTCTCCAGATTCAGTCTTAATTAATGTCAATAATTTTCATGAATTGCTCGTCGTTTTTATTATCTTCCCATCGCGTCTAATAATTCGCAAAATATTTCTTCACTAAATATTTATAATCTTCAAGACCTCCAATAATTGAGTCACTAATACAAAATAAACGTGTAATTCGTGTAAGATCGTCGTCGTACCTACAAATTACATAACCTTTTCTATCTCCATTAAATTGTACGAGATGAAGCAATTACCGTGGACATTAGAATTTTGTATCCGTTTATAAACCCACGCTATTGTAGTTTTTTTGTCCTCAATGCTTTTTTTTCGTGTTTAGTCGATAATTGTATAGATTCTTATGTAATAATGAAGATGGCAAGCTGGTGATGATATTAAGCTCTCTATGAAAGTGACATTATTTTTTTTTTAAGTATGAACCAATTTGTTCATCAACTGTAGGAAATGATCTCTTTTATGCAAGAAGAGAGATCATGGGAATGAGGGACAGACTGGAGGCCATAAATGGAAGTAAAAGAAACATGGAGAAACATTAGGAAATCCCACGAGGAGACATAGCATAAGCATAATCAGCCTATAATGTTCCCACTGCTGGGACACAGGCCTACTCTCTGTGAGAGGGAGTGGGCCATTTTACACCACGTGGACCCAGTGCGGGTTGGTAGATGTCACAATGTTTTTTAATTATTTCTAGCTAAGACATGCCGGTTTCCTCACGATGTTTTCCCTCGTGTTTTGGGAGCAGACATATAACTGTAAATAGGTTAAGGAAAATACTTATTTTGCTATAGCCGAATACAAAAATGCAGAAAATACACTCATAGACGAAACGATCATGCTCGTAACGTAAGTTTTATTAAATAACAAAACTAAAAGGAAGGCATCACTAATCTTAAGCTACCAAAAGCTACTTAATCCTAAAATAGCCCAAGACGTAGCCACTAGTAGATGGCGAGTAGATAGCAACGTAGAAGACGTAGGCACGTTGTAATAACTGAATACGGCGGCAATTTTGGCAGATGTTAAAACGTAGATAAAATCTAGGCGCAAACTGAATACTAATCGGGACGTAAAACTATATAAGGATTTGGACGAAAGCTTATGCATATGCAAATTTGCCTAAGCTTGTCTTTGACTATTATCTGTACTGATGTTGTTAAGTGACAGTGCGATGAATGGCCTAAAAGGCACATAATTATGCAACTATGCTAGATTGGTTTTTGATATGGAATGGACCCGCAAGAAGAAAGGTAAAATAATTTTAAAAACTCTTCGCGGACTATCTACAATCTACATGATTGTTATCAAAGTCTCATACATAAGACAATAGATAGCATCATATGAAATACGTACACTTTTATAATTTCTAACATGACGTTATGATCGTGAACGTCCACGTCCATGTCGCGGCATCACGATAACACAGGGAAGTAAAATGTATGGAAATATATGAAGACGCTTTTAAACCGCCCACGATAACATTATAACGTGCATATTTCATGCATTTTATGGACGTTCACGAAATTTTAAAAGCGCACATTGTTCTCATAAAATTTTAAGTAACCATCTAAGTGGTACCACACATTATGGAATGCAATAAACGATTGAGTATATTAAAAAATCCGCCATATGGAATTTCTCAAAGAAGTATCCTAGGACCAATATTAATTTTGACGTTCAAAAGTGCCTTTTATGTGCCTATCTGAAATAAATGATTTGACGTTGACTTTTTTGGTTAACATAAATGGTGTTGATCATTTTTCACTTCACTTCACACCGTTTCTTAACAATATTTAGATACCACGAGACTAATCGAAATGCTATTCGATACGATTCATTTAAGGTTCAATTGACGACCCAGTTCCAATCTGATTTATGTCACAGATAGAGGAATTATACACCTACCAATAACTTCTTGTAACATCACACCAGGCAGTGGCAGCGATGAAGAAAAAATGGTCACCATCACTAACCAGAAAATCCATTATACTATTTTTACTGGCTTTGATAAACTCGGTTTTGTGGAAAAGGTGATAACCGAAGCCAGGGGTTTAATCATGCAGTTTTTCTCTTGTTTAGGGCTAATGCCCTAAACAAGAGAAAAACTGCATGATTGAGAAAAGCGTGAAAGGGCACCATTAGGTGCCCTTTCACGCTTTTCTTAATCCACTTTCAAATCATTTTCTTCAGCAATCAATCAATTAATCTCTCTTCACTGATTTAAAAACGTATATGCCATACCTCTCCATCGTTCGTCATTCGCATCCAATACACTCCTCCAATACTTAATTGTGGATATCCATTTATTGTAAAACTGTGCCCATATGATTCAAGTAGAGTAGGTAGTAGGCAAACCACGTGCTAACCCTACGAGGAAACTCAAGCCTATAATGATGACTGTACTCACGTAAAAAACGCAACCCAAGCAAAAGGACTGCTCAAAGCAAAACATCTGATTCCAAGCATCACCCACGCTCTGCGATGACTGATGTTTATTTTTTTGGACCTCACACAGACCCGTGACTCGCTGAGGCTTGAATTGGAGCTTCTATAGTAAATAATACGTCGTTAGAGACAAAGACTAGGTAGGAAATGGAGTGTTACTAACATAGAAATGTAAAAAACCAGTTACTAACGTACTCACCATTACGAGGGATATGTTTGTATGCATAAGTCACTTAGGGCATAACCTATCAGCCTATAGCCTGTGCTCATTAAATGTTTTGGTATTCTTTATTAAATAACTAATATCGATTCTCGGATAATCATGACATCAATCGAAGTATTGACAGTTCGTTCCAAGCAGGTTTAAAGCTCACTGTTTCGCAAATAATCAAACCATTTCGTTCTCGCTCCTAATACCTACTTACGTTATCACAAGAAGTACCTAACAATTAGATGAGAGATTCTCAGCAATAGTCGCTTGTCTATTTTTTTCGCATGGCGTTGACTATTATAGTCACTCCATTTGTTAATTATCCGTGGACACGTAAGAAAGCTTGGCTTGGTTATGAACTACTATGAAGTAAGAAGTAGTTCGTATTGTTAAGACTAGTTAGGTTACTTTATTAAAACTAGGTCATTGGATACTAGCAAGAGACCTAACTAAACAAACAATATGCAATCAATAAACACGGGCTTAATGTTTTTATCGTACCTAAGGTAGGCTTTTGAGAAGGATTGAAGTAAAAGATAACTTTGTTCCCACATAATATTGTTAGCTCAACCCATAGAAATGTAAAAACATATATTTATGGTTCAACCAAACTATTTCTACAAATGTTTAAATTAGTGTAAGAAACATTTCTGATTAGTTACCTACATAACATGTCAGCCTTTTGGGCATTTTCCTGTTGACAGCGATGCGGACGAATTTTTGATGCTCTATGATTCTTTCCACTTATCTTTTTTTTTTTTTATACATGTACGAATTATTATTTTAAGTCTGTTAGCTTATATAATGTAAATACATATTATCTTGTTTGAAAATAAAAATATAACATCTTTGCTCTATTTCTGAGTCTGTGGAATACCTAGCAAGATAGGACAGGAAGAAACTAAATAAAATAGAGGTTTCGCCGTACAGAACGGTGTGAAACCTCTGTTGTAGTAGAAAATCACAAACAAAATCATAATTCACCATCTGCCTAGTGTCTACCATCCAATTTATGAACCTCAAAACAAAAACCACGAAGCAATCAACATAAACTTTCTTAACGAACGAAAAAGGAAGCGAGGCTAGAGGCTAGTACAAGTTTAAAATGCTTACAATGTGTCTGCTATTCTAAGTGGACTGGCAGCGCTTACAGCGCACAGCGGAACTACGGGCGCGGCATACAAATGTCTAGACGCTGTGACAAATACAACCGCGGACAGGTCGATAGAAAAGTGGCAGAGTGATAGGTTTATTTGAAAGAGATTAATGTGTGACCACACCTTCTACTATAAATGCGAAAGTGGCTCTGTCCGTCTGTGTGTTACCTTTCACGCCTAAACCACTGAACCGATTGTTGTGAAATTTGACAGCCTGGGACTTGGAAAAGGACATCCTGGTAATTTGTATTAAAAAATAAAATACACGCGAATGTGGTAACGGGCAACAGGATGGTATAATATAAACTGCTTGCACGCAGAGAAATAAATCGATGCTTGTATGTTGGATCTAAAACTGCATACTTAAACCCAAATCGTCAATTAGTCTAAATTATTAAATATGTTCCATCTTTTGATGGCCGTAACATATATACATACTATCGCCAAAACCTATATTTGACCATTTGAAAAAAAAATCCCGTGCACACGATGACTACAGCTGCGTCCGTAAGTAAAACAAAAGAGGATCCTTTTTAGGTCGACTAATAATATGCGCTGTAAGCAGTAATAGTCCTTACGGTGGTCAGATATAGATTTTGGCGACAGTATAAACAACAGTACGCAGTATAGTTTTCGCGTGTCAGTAAAGTCTTTACAATAATTAAGATTGCAAAGAGATCACATGACTATCTGATGGATACCATTACGTGCTCATCAGTACCCAATCCTAATATACATTTAACTGTATTCTGACTATGTATGTCCCATTCCCATCAAATGCCTGACAGATCGTGATTCACAGTCACAGACCGTGTTTTACAAACTAACAAACAAAGTCCCCATAATTCATTCTCACCACTTCTGTGCCCGACTATACTTGGTCATGTTTAACTAAAAGCTTAAAGGATGATTTACTATGAATTCTATGCTTGTATGTATGTCTGTCTGCGTGTCAGTATGTCCGAGTGGCAAGATATACTAATGAATTGAGGTATGTTTGTCCGTTTGTCTGTTTGTTCACGACGAAGACAACACTATTTAACGGTTGATGTTGAAACATTAGTTTTGTGTGATAAATTGTTGTATCCGACAGGAATAATTTGAAATGTTTTTGAAGGTGTTGAAAAGACGTATTTATTTGTGGGAAGGAGCTGTTCATTTATTAATATCACGTTAGACGATTTGAGGGGGGAGGGGGTTCAAACAAGTTTATTTTTTCTTACGTGGAGGTGGGTGGGGTCTAGATTGTTCTTACGTAAGATCACAAAAGTACCTAAGCAAAAATTATAAGTTTTAATTTTTTTGCTAAAGTAGCAAAAAAATTAAAACTTATAATTTTTGCTTCTTTGCAATTTTGGTAAATACTGATCTAACGTAAGATTGAAAAGGGGGAAGGGGTTCATTCAAGTCATATTTTTTCTTACGTAGGGGGAGGGGGGTCATATAATGGTCAAAATTGTCTTACGTAATATATGAATAGGCCCGAAGAAACAGTGTCTCATCTCTAACAATGCTGATTGTTGGGATTACCTACCCTATGACCACGGACGGCCATGGTATTGGTCTAAATTATACTTTGATTGTAAATATGGCGGCAATAAAAAAAACTGCATTATATAGATACTAGCAGTGCCCTTGGTTTCCCTCGCATAAGTTTCGATCCCGTGGGAATATCGGGATAAAAAGTATCGATATATAGTAAATATAGATATAGTATAGTTTTTGCGTGAAATAGTTATAAACATCCATCCAACCATCCATACAAACTTTCGCGTTTATAATATTAATAAGATTTTAACCCACAGGCATAGTTAAGTCTTCCCTGATTTTCGCGAAGTCAGCAAGTTTGTAATGCTAGTAGCTATAAAGCTAGACTGGGTTGGTGGATCTCCCACTATAAAGATTACGGAACATATACTTAATGACTTCGTAATACCGGCCATTATCGCAAAGCCATAAAAGTCGGTAGGCCAAGGAATTGCAGTCGCATGACCTGCATTTTGTGTGCCAACCAGGGCTTAAGTTAAGAGCTTACTAAGCAAATGAATTTCGAGCAGAGAGGAGCTCGGAAAGTCGGAGATCAGTTTTATTATGATATGTTTTCAGCCATCGAATATAAATCATTACTTAGATAAGTAGATAAATCGTTTATTTGGTGCACACAAAAGACATAGAACAACATACAAAAGCACGATGAAATAATAACGAATTATATGAATACTAGCTGCGCCCCGCGTTTTCACCCGCATAAGTTTCGATCCCGTGGGAATATCGGGATAAAAAGTATCCTACGTGTTAATCCAGGGTGTCGGCTACGTCCATACCAAATTTAATCAAAATTGGTCCTGCCGTTTGAGCGTGAAGAAGTAACAAACATACAAACACACACACTCACACACAAACTTTCGCCTTTATAATATTAGTGTGATTAGGAAATAGCTAAAAGGTGCCAAAATCAAAAAAAAAAAGAGAAGAAAACAAGATATATTATGATGACAATTATGTTTTTTCATAAGTGCAAGTTCTCCAAGTAACTGGTTTGTGAAGGTCAGATAGGCACCCGCTCCATGTACTCGTATTCAGTTGTATCCGGTTAGACTGGAAGCCAACCCCAACATAGTTGCAGATGCTGATGCGGCAGATGATGATGGTGATGCAACTTCTAAATATCTAAACTAATATTATAAAGAGAAAAAGTTAGATTTTTTCAATGTTTGTTTGTTACGCTAAAAACGGCTGAACGGATTTGAATGAAATTTGGCTCATGGGTAGATCATGACCTGGATTAAGACAAAGGCTACTTTTTATCCCGATATTCCCACGGGATCAAGATAATTGCGGGTGAAACCGCGGGGCGCAGCTATTATAATTTTCTTCTTCTAACTTAAGTATTCAGCTGTCTAACTGTAGGTTGTCTACATTTAGAACGGCGTATGATTTTTGTACTCAAAACTATTGGGGAAAAATCAAAATAGCTACTAATTCCCACTACTTCCCATTAGAAACCCTTTCTTCCTACATACCACAGCCAAAAAAAATGTGAATGTTCAATCATAATTACATTACGTCGGATCCTTTGTGAGTCACGACCCAAAAAAGTACACCTAGTAAAAAAAAAAAAAAAGAATATCGTTTCCCAGGAATGCGCGTGCCGTCACGTCCAAGACGGTTGGGATGGTTTTTTGACGAAACCCGAGCTTGCTACAGCTCTTTATTTGTTTAAAAACAATGGCTAGAGCAGCTGCTGGGTTATAAAAATGTTCATAGATGGGGGGGTTATAGACAAAAGTGTGAGAAGAGAGAGAAATACGGAGCGATATTGGGAATAATCAACAGCGGGGTAGTTGCGTACCTAACACATTATCAGCAGCAATGGGTTTCATTTTGACAGTTCAACAACATTCATTGCGTTATTAATTTGTTTAGCAGACACATTTTTTGAACAAATGAAGCAATATCGTTCAAAATGATTCAGATTGAGATTGATAGTGTTTCGCAATTAGGGTCAGTTTTGATTAGCGAAATTGGCCATTCCCAAGTAGTGGAAAAGTATACCTTGAAAGTGGTACACTTTGGCTTATCTTCGCATGTGTATAGCCTTTTGTTTTTGATAAAGAACTAGCGAACCTTACAGACGTTTTCCTTCCCGAACAGCGCCACTTACCGGGTCCAATTGTGAATCTAAACCCTCCAGTCACTCAAACACACACAAAAAAAAATCATCAAAATCGGTTCTGCCGTTTAGTAGGAGTCACGTACGGAAGGATGGAGTTAGTTCATAGGACATACACCATTAAATTTTGATCGTTTTAATCCTTAAAAGGGCTCATTGTAGGTACTCATCATTATGAACCACTTTTACTACAGGGCAAACCCTGAAATCGTGAAAAAAAATCAGTTGATCCATACATTATGTCGAGTTATGCGAACATAAATCTATGGATCAACTGATTTTTTTTTCACGATTTCTGGGTTGGTCCCGTAGTAAAAGTAGTTCATAATGATGACTACAATAAACCCAATTAAGAATTAAAATGATCAAAATTTAACAGTGTATACACGTACAGAAGAATTATATAGGTATGTATATAAAGAGTTGCCACGATGTTGCCCTTTACAGATTTGACAATAACTACGATATCCAATTTAGGCATCCATCTTCAAATGGCTTATTTTAAGATGGTTTTAATTTGAATCATTCACGACTTTGTTGAAAGAAGCGTTGGCTTCATCAAAGATTTCACCAAGACAGTTTAGTGAATGAAAAAGATTCATTCAAAATTACTTCATGACATGGCCATGAATCAAAGATATTAATTCATGATGACTTCTTGGAATAGCCACCTATTTCCATAGAAATTCCTCAGTGCATGAAATTAAAAAGGAAAGGGACGCCTGCTACCAACCGTCTTGAATTACCTAGCACATTCTTCCATGCAGCTGAACCAAAAATATTCACTGACGAATATAAAGTAGGCACTGTTACAATAATACATAGCACTTAAGTGGTAGGTGAGGATATGTAAATAACGTGCACCATGCATCGGGTTCATCTTGATGATGCGCGTGCGCTTAAGTACAGTCACGAGCATGAAGAAAAACGTTTTAGAATTCTGCGTAAGTGTCCTTACACTTACGCAGAATTCTAAAGCGATTTTCTCGTGAAATAACGACTACGACTGAGAAAAGACCTATTTCATGATAGTTTGGTTTCAAAAAGACTTTGTTCGTAACATCATAAAAATATCAATGTTTTAGGAGAAAATCGCTTTTGAATCTTCCGTGATTGTAAGGTATTTATACTCGTGACTGTACCTACGGAACAAATATTTGTTCCAGCACAGGAGATGGAATGTTCTGCATCACGGGTGTACTTCCAAAGCAAACATATGTAGTTGGAAAATGAGATATTTTGAATTTTTTACACCTTGCCAGGCTTTGCCTTATTATTTTAATAGTTAAAGGATAAAACAAAGGATTATCATGAATACTCGTATCATTAAAGATTTATGAGGATCAACATTTTGATTCGTCTAGATGACGTACTGAAAAAAAAATTAAAGTAAAAAAAAAAAATATGATGCATATGAAGCAGCGCACTCTCAAATAACTCGACATTATTAAATTCTCCACATAAATTTTCTTTTTCTTGTGGTTTATCATCGTCATCATTTCAGCCGAAAGACGTCCTTTGCTGGACATAGGCCTTCTAGCACCGCCACTTGCTTTATGTAGTTAAAATGATTAAATGATGTCTTAGTTCAATAACACCTATACTTGTTGTAACATAATCCATCAATAATTGTATTTTTTTGGGCTACCACCGATAAACAGTTGGGCCGGGCGCTCCAATTTCTTCGACCGACGTGTTAACCTAAAAACAATTATTATTACAACTAATCTTATCATAATTATCATTCATATCATTACTATTTCGATTTATTTGTAGACGCGCCTCGTCACGTCCTTATCATTTTGTTTGTACACTAACTTTAAATAACCTTTAATTAGTTTACAATTTACACTGAAACTCTGGTAACCAGTGGTGTTTGACGTGTTTCTCAAATTCTGTAGTAATTTTCGACACGTGGTACTTTATAGTGTTAAATAGAGCAATTAGAAGAGGCTGTGAGTGCTACCTTAATGCCTGTTAATTGGACAGTATAAGGAAAACTTTCTAAAACAGTGTTAAAAAACTGACTATAGAAAAATGTGGTGTTTTTCTTAACAAACTGTGCTTGTGTAGTGTGAACTGTATCAGATTGAAGGACATAGAAATCTGTGCTTTATCAGTTGTGAGATTCTAAGCCAACATGAACCTACTTGTGTGACTAGCAAATCAACAAAGAAGATTTAAAAAGCATACCTCAATCATAATACAACTTCGATAAACCGATTGAAGAAATTTCAATTTCTATCAGCCCCTCGAAAAAAATACTTTCTCGAAATTATTCGTTCAAAGTACCTGCGTTTTCATTCAACCAGAAGTCCATAACAGATATTTTTTAAACTAGAAGTTCAAGCGGCAGTCAAACATTTACTAATAGTAAGTAAAATTACAAAACTGCAACAGTCAAAACCAAACCTTCGTTTCCAATAAACAAACCCAAAGAAAGAACAGTTTTTAAAACAAGGCCAGTTATCTCCACGATGCCATCAGCCCTGGACATGGGCCCATTCAGCCAGCCGGAGTGGAGTGACTCCAGTGATTCCACGGAACCGGGGCCTCTGCCCCAGCTGGGCTACTTCGTGCCGGTCAGGTGCAGGTGTGAGCGGAACTCGCACCACGTGTGTCGGAGAAGCAGAAGGTAATTAGCTTAAGTCATTTAAAAATGATGAAGTGAAAATAGTTTCAACAAAGACCTTTCGTTATGGTGGAGGTAGACCTATTCGTAGACCCTAATTGTGTAACACAGATTCAATCAAACTGAATAATTTTGGAGGATATTGCTAATCCATTGCTTCATATGTTCGAACAAAAATCAGCTCAACAACGTAAATAACGCAATGAAAGTTGTTGAACTGTCAAAATTAAAGCTATTGCTACTGTAAGTGTTTTACACAATGAGGATGGAGATAGATTCTGTTATATTGCGAATCTGGTATTTTGAGAATCTGGTATTCTTAGATTGAGCCATTTAGTCGGCCTTATTATAGTTATTACATAGATTCATCCAACTTTTTTCAATGGGAAATGTAGAGTTATTCACAGGAAAACAAGGAATACTTCTAAATATTATGGTTATGTGAATCAAGATTAGTTCAGCTCTTATCTGCTTCAGGAATATAAAAGTCTACCGCATGTTCATTTACACAGTCTTGAACAAGAAACTCTCCCCAATTTAAAAGTATTCAAAGGTGTTGACGTTATGCCTCCCAACAGTCACAACTCGTCACTTTTACAACCAGTCTTCGTGCCAATGCTCGATTTAAGGCCTCATTAACGTCTCCGCACCCACTCTATTTATACACACTTTCTGACAAAGAGTAAATCTTTGGAGAAGGAATGCCATCATTTGGTATATACAAATATGTATATACGAGTGGTATGATCGCTCCATGTATATAATACTGGTATTCAGCTGCAACTAGTTAGACTGGAAGCTGACCCCAACGTAATTGGGTCAGTACCATTTAAAATGATCGGTTTTGTTATATCAATCTAGAAGGAACGGCTAAAGAATAGGACTGCTCATCTCGTGCTGTGGGAGCAGTAAGAGATGAAACTGATGTACCAGCATTATTACAGTTCTCAAGGGAGACTAAATAAATGGAATAATAAACAAATATGCTAACACACCTCTGAGAGCGGTGGGAGCCCAGTGGTAACGTTCCCGACTTCGAACCCAGACAGGCGCTTCGTCGTGGGTTCGAACCCAGACAGGCGCTTTAGTTTGTGTAAATAATTTAATCACCCCTGCTCTCAAAACGGTAAAGGAAAACATTGCGAGGAAACCAACCGGCATGTCCTAGAACCAAAAATTCGAGGACATGTGACATCTACCAACCCGCACTAGGCCCGAGCGGTAGATTACAACCCACTCCCTCTCAAAGAGAGGAGGACTGTGTCCCAGCAGTGGGAACATTATAGGCTGATTATGTACGCTAACACAGGAAATGTTGACATAGGCGTCATTCATGGCTATATGCTACTGATTTATATGTTCCGCAAGGCAGGTCTTTGAACTATACGTAATAATATGGCATTCATGTATGTAGTTAACAATAACAAATAACCATCAGTTGTTTTCCGTGCCCCAGTTCCCACATAGTCGTTGAACGCCGGCCGGCTTATTAAAATTTTATAGTAATTAATATTCTGTCGATGACAAATAGCATCGCATGGCTGTGTGTTTACAAATGTATGATTAATTCCAAAGCTTTGTTGAATTAATGAATGTTAATCCGGAACTGTTACAACGAGAGCTTGGAATGGTCTGCGAAGAGAAGGAGGCAAGTAGGCTGCTAAGGTTGTTGCTACTAGCAGTTTTAATAAGGATTTTTATGTTAACGCTACATCGGCAAATATATGTATAATTGGCCATATCTACAAGTGACTGTCGAAATACAGCAAGACATATGGTATAGGCTAGAGTCGACACCTGTGTCCTGAGTCCTGTGGAAAGAAGATTGGTAACGTCGCCATGCGGACAAGGAAACGCTGAAGGATTAATTTGGCAAAAATCATAACAGGTTAGCCAGAAAAGGAAACGTATTCGAAAATAATATTTTAGGAATATCATATTATGGAAACGAAGGTATACAAGGTGGTATAGTGAGGATGGCTATGGAAGCATTTTGCTGAACAGTGGGACAAAAATGGAGCTTGTATAGTCAATACCTTCTTACCCATAAACGCTAGCTATGTAGATAGCTACATAGAAGATTAGCCATCATTCTTCAAGATAGGCGTTCACATCATTCTTACTGATTCATTGTTATTACTGTACACGTGCGTTCCAGCTTAAACTAACACAATTCCAATGTTAAGTTTGGAATGCTGTTTACCGTAATTTGTAGCTCACTAAGCATGCACAATATGCATTTAGCAGTCTGAGTCTGACTTATCACTTATTAATAAACATGTCCAGAATTATGATGCACAGAACCGTATTATAAATGGAAGTTTTGTTGAACAGCGGAACCTACGGGTTAATTGCACACAAACTATCAGTAACAATGGCTTTCATTTTGAGTTCAACAACATTCATTGCGTTGTTTACGTTGTTGAGCAGACAAATTTTCCGAACATATGAAGCAATGGATTAATAATACCCTTCAAAATTAATCAGATTGAGATTGATAGGGTGTTTCGCAATTAAGATGCTAGTCGTATATCGCGGACAAAGTATGTCTAGTTTCGGCAACCATTCGGTAAGAGCTCTGCTTCACCTGCCATCACCAATTCACCACGTTTTCAATTTCGATGAAGCTATTAAATTGAATCGTGTAAACAAAAGTGAATCATTACATTTCAGCCATAACCTTCATAAGAACATTGGTGAAAGTAAATCAATTTGGTTGAACAGTCTAACATGACCATAAATGTAAAAAAAAAACTCAAACCTATTGGGTTTGCGATCATCTCACATCACTATCACTACGTCTTGTTTTGGTGGGTTCCAGCAACCCTAAACTTTCTTCGATTCTACCAAAACGGAAATTGGAGAGATGTGGTTGTGTGAATTTTTTAAGTTCCCCCAAACTCACTTTTGTAGTTTCCCTGGGTACAGAGACTAATATACTCTATGTTTAAGAACCCCCTGCGTTGAAAATTTTCGTCGGTTATTTAAGACGGGGGTCTAGACTTGGTCATGTGCCGAATTCATGGTTTCGATTTGCGCGTCGATGTCCCTGCCACCCTGTATTATGATATGATATAATAAAATTATCAGTGCCTATAGTGTGTTATGTGTTGTGTCTCTTTTCAACATCCTTCGATGTTTCTTTAAAGTCTAAAAATGTAACGTTTCCATTGTCCACAGAGAATCTCCCCGTTCCCGTCGGTCCGTCTCGCAATGTTCCTGCAACAGCATATCTCGAAGGTCCTCGGCGGCGGCGTCACCCATGCCGATGCCGCTGCCGCCCCTCAACAATACCGTGGAGATGTACGTCGAGCCCGTCGTCGAAGATGTAAGTCCTATATTTATTTAAACCGGATAATGAAGCTTGTGGCGGCATCTACAACGCCACATGCGAACTACACATCACACCTGTCATCACGAAAATCCTGCATCGTACAAGCATATTTATCCGCGCGTTTGGCATATATGTATACATGAATGATGACCTTTCCAACCCTGTTCCTCATACTCCTATAAGGTTAGGGCTCTTGAGATGACCAAAGCTTTTCTTCAGCACAAGTTATGAATGAGAATAGCTCATACTGACATAAATAATGTCCAGACAGTAAGCAAGGCTGATGGCAGACCGATTGTCCATGGTGAACAAGATTTACTCAGTGAAGCAGTATTACTCGTAGAGGTTGTATCCATGAGTGACCTGCCACTGCTCAGAGCTTTTGAATGCAGGTCCGAAGTGAACTTTACAATCAAGTTTGGGAAATAAAATGTAAAGAAATTGTAAGCGGAATCAGTCATTTTACTGATACAAAAAGAATACAGAGTCACAGACTGATCTTAATATCACACATACTGATCTATATCACAGTTTGCCAGAGTAATTTTTTGGGTTTTTAAAGTTTTTTAGGACCCTGGAACCAATAAAACTTGTCAATCCTCTAATTTACACAGAAACATTTAAAATAAATTTCTACATTATTATGTTTGCAATGTTTTTGTAGTTGTTTGCGTCTACATCGGTAAGATCTTCTAGTAATTAACTCTTCATACGTCAAATTGTTCCTCCGTGTATTTGTCTAGCACTTTTTTCATTGACTTGGCAATTTGTTCAGGTTTACTATAGAAGTACTTGTGTTGGGTACTGCCTTCTTCATTCACAATGTCGGTGTCCACCAAGCCTTTTGGTGATATGAATAGGATTCTGGGGAAAGAAATACGGATTTTTATTATGTAATGCTTTATTATCGTCCTGTTCTTCTTCATCATCAACTTCTTTAGCATCCAACTGCTGGATTAGGGCTCTTCAATCGGACACATCAAAACAAATTATTTGGCACGTTGTTTTCTTCCATACATCTCTATGAGCCGTCATCTCAGTATTCCATTCCTACATAACCATAGCTATCACTTTCCATACAATCCATCCATCTGTTCTTTCATTCCTTTTTTGATAAGTATCTAATGTTAACTAGTAGAAAATAAAGTCAAAATGAGACTGAACTGGACGTGGAAGGCCAAGGACTGAGTATTGTCACAGAATTTTAGATAAGCCTACTTTCCATAGAAATGTAAAAAACAGGAGAAGTGACAAGGGGCTTGTCTGTGTCGTCGCGGCATGTTCAAACTGACCATGTCTAGGCGAATGGCCGTCTCCGCCAACTAGTACGCTTTCCACCGTGATCGTGAAAAAATATAAGAATGCCGTGTTGTTCAGTGGTTTCATGCAAAAACCGAAGCCAAAACCAAAACTTTGTAAATCATGGAATCACTTACCTATAAATAAAAGTATTTTACTATATTTCCTATTTACTAGTTTCCTATGTACTATATTTACTAGTCTTTAAAACCATGAAAAACAACAAATTGTAAAATATTTCTTGCTTTTACCACGTTAATTTTGTTTTCAAATATCGCAGCGACTGTACTATTTTCGTAGTAAATACATTGCTCCTTAACCACTACTTAAATATGTCGCAAAGTGACTAGTCAGTTAGCGGTTGGAAGACCCTTGAGAAGATGTAAAATAATGTTTTTTTATTTTTATTTACTTTCATTTTGTTTTCTGCTTTTTGAAGTGAAAACTTCTTTATCGGCGTCTTTATCACTTTTGTTGTTTTGGGTAAAAAATGTTAAACTCGCGTCAGGACACGTGACCTGGTCGAAAATTCGTAAGACGGAGCTCGCGTCAGGACACGTGACCAGATCGAAAATTCGTAAGACGGAGGGAGAGTAGAAATGAATATTGTATTTTACCACATAAATGATAGTACTTTTATACTGATAATTAAAGCAATTCGTGCAAAATTATTTCCTAACCATTCCAAAATATCAAAAATGCACAACGTTAATATTCAAGTTGTCACTTCTGGCGGCACTCCCGGACACCCGTTGATTTTTTTTATTGGTTTATAATATGTATAATATTTTCTGGACACATCGGTTTTTATTTATTTTATTTTCAGAACCCCAAATTTTTTTTAGTACGTTAATAAATGGGAGAATCGATAACTTTCCGATTTAGTCAGTCACTAGCGTATATGTAAAATAAATGTGAGTAGTTGTACGGTGCATGGTAAATGCACGCTATGTTTGATGAGTTAAGGTTTATAATTGATTATGTAGTACGTTCTGATTTATGAATTGCAAGTGTGTATGCGACTTAGTATGTATTACTTTTACTGAACTACATGTGTAGTAGTGGCGCAGTAGTGGGATCGTCTTAACGACATGGAGTTCTGATACATTTCCAACTGCCGGGGCATATCTCCTTCATTCCTATATGTATGCTACTGTCCATGATAGTATATCTATTATAGAAAATTGAAAAGACATGGACATAATAAGTTTTCTATCAGCATTCATATGAATGAATGATGTCAAAGAACTTCTTGATAATATCGATTAAGATAATAGCATAATATCCATGTTGCGATAATTTTCATAATCAGGCATTTAAGCAGCTTGTAAACGGCTCCCGTTCAACAGAGACCCAGATAGAATGACCAATATTATAAAAAAATAATAAGAAACCGCTTCTAGATGCCAATGTTCGAATAAGTAGACACGGCACCGGTGTTATTGATTCAACAAGCTAAATAACAAGACATATCAATGAACCGAGAAACGTTTAGTATATTTTTTTTTCCTTGACCAGCCTAAAAAGGGAGGGGGAGGCCTTTGCCCTGCAGTGGCACAATACAGGCTGGTTAGATTAGAAAGATATATAGCCAATAAAACTCCTAAACCGTAGTTTCGCGGGCAATTTAAACTTGTACCTCGGTATGTATGTTCCGTCAGGCGCAAACACAGTGTTTATAGGTTCATCTTCATCAACCAGATTGACCATAACAAAGTGTTTGCTCAACGTCTGTATCTCTGGGGAGTTGGCGAATTTCGGCTTCAAGTTTCTGCAGGCGGTGCACCATGACTTGTGGATGATCACCATCAGAGGCTTTCTGTGGTGAGTGGCTATCTGGAGTCCCGATTCTAACGATCCCGCCCAAACGTAATTGTTCCCAAATCCATTGTCCTTCCCAGTGATCCCAGCACAGTGTACCTTTTCGAAGATTAAACCGAAAAACGCTTTAGCAACCTTTCCAGCTGCCATTTTGATGTTGTTACTTTAATTATACTTGGACCGGGGTCGTGTCGCAGAAACTATGTACATTTTAATAAGTAATTTTATTTTTATGTTACTTTCTTTTGGTCCGCCATTTTTGACAAATCGTTTTTGAATATGAAGTGTTATGTCACGGTCAATCAAGTAGGTTGACCAAAAGGTTGACTGGGTTGACTTAACTTGGCGCAAGCCGCGCAACGCAACGCCATCTAGTAATCCACGGTAGAACTAACTAAATACTGGCGTGGCACAAGCGTTGTTGTGTTGGTTGATGGTCGCGATTGTGTTTTGTTGTCGGTTTTATCCACTAGATGGCAGGCATCTATATTCAAAAGTTTTTAAAAAGCTATGAAGTTTGTGAGCATTAATGTATTTATGAATAATATTTTTTTACTTGTTTGGTCCTCTGAAGTTAGACATACTACAATTTACAGCGCTAAATTTTAAATTGAATACTTTAATCATAATAATAAAGTAAGAAGGTAGTTACTTAGTTAAATTACGCAAAGAACTGGTAAACAACATTCTTGTCTTCTTGCCATATGTTCAAAAGGAAGATATTAAACTTAATGTGTAAATGAGCTTTGTCTGAATCTTAGATAATTACACTAATTATATTGAATAGTAACAGAGGCTTACGTAAAACAATAAGACAATCAAATGACGATAAAATTTAAAAATAATTGATTTTAATACAAATAAAATATAATTATGACAGACTTTTTAAACCTACCGATGTGGATCGGCGCGCGAATCTGCGTGTGCGCATTTTTTTGTTCATTTTCAAACATCACTATGTCGATACGTCGCGCTCCACGTACCCTATTGGAAAAAGCAGATAAACTATGATAATTAGATGTAATGTGTTCATGAATCATGATGGAACTCTGCATTCTCCAACGAAACACGCATTTGATACTGTGACAACAACACCGGTCGCTCGCTCGCGCTCTCATTCAACAACATTTAATCGTCCAAAAACGGGGAACTAAAGATCTTAATATTTCTAAAAATATTTATCTATTAGAACACCTCGTTAAAAACTAATTTTTATAAAAAAAAAACAATACTCCGGTAGCTTATTTTTTTATTAAATAAAAATAAGTTGTACTTACACAAACTGCGTTTTGCATTCTACGCGGTGTTCGCGATTATCTGTTTCATTTTCGCGCGTATTTTATGAGACTTTTTGAACGTGAACGTGCAAAGGTAGAAAACTGTGGAGCCAGTGTGAATTCGGTGTGATGATGAATATGTACGGGCAGCAGGGACGCAACAGGAGTTTGTACGGCACAGTGCGGTCTATGGTTCCATCTCGAGGGACGCCTATCGCGTCTGGGATGGACGATATGGTTTACACGCCGCCGTATTTCTACCATGTTCCTCCACCACCGCAGCCATTGAACACATATCCTGGGAGGAAGAGACGAAAAAAGGTATGTTGTAGCAATAAATTTAAGTTACCTGGATACCTAGCTTTCTTCGATCTGTTCTGTCCCTTGCTGCTCACCCCCTGAGACGACCTAAGGGGGTGCCCTTAGCGAGTAGTCGCTTAGTTTTTAAATTTTTTAAGCACTGGCTGGAGGCCTCAATTTATTGACGCACCCATAGGCAAACCCGGTTAAGAAGTCGACAACCTCCTCCAGGTTGACCTGGGAGATGCCATATATAATAATTAAAAAAAACTGGAAGTAAAACTACTGGTTAGAAATGCAATTCATCATTATGACCGTAACACGCAACCAGGCAGCCGCCGCAAAGAGAAACAGTCGTCTTGACTGAGTGATCGAGTCACCGTGCGTTTCATACCAAGAAATAAATTATGAGGACTATGACACACCTAAGCTAAGCATGGCTGGCACTGAGTTTTATAAGTCCACAATCGCAAAGTTACCTATCGGACAAGGCAGTTTAGTTAACGGAAATTCATATCTGTCAAAGTCTGGTGACGATCCCTACAGGAACGTGCTGACGGAGAAGCACGTGCTCGTTCCTCAGGGGAAAGCCGATCTTAACACTAATATTAAATTAACATAATTAGGAAAAACAAAAATTTTATCAGCTTAGTATTTAGTCATGTAATTTAGTAACAGTCACATGTTACTACATGTGACTGTTACTAAATTACATGGCTAAGTACTCTTAGCCATTGTGTTAATAGGAGTACCTGTGACGCAAATTAAGGGTAAAACTGAAAGAGAATCAACGGCTCTGGTTTGTCTTTGGCCGAAACGGTACCACTTTCTTAACCCATTGATTTCTAGTATTAATTCTTGCCACTCTCTCATGTTTTATCAACATCATAATTAATTTCCAGATATAATTATTTATGTATTTGCTAATCTCTTAATAATGGTTTACCTACTCGTACGGGCTGTGCAGCCGGCCTAAACCCTTGATTTGAATATTAGGTCAATAATGCCGCAGCCAGCAGTAATGGTAGCGCACACGACCTACCGACCACAACCACCGGTGGCAGCCGCCTTTTGTTGCGGCGTTGAGGACTGTTGTAGCAGGTGTCCACTATCGACCACACGGATGCGACGGATCCATACAAAACGTATGAAAAAGCATGTAATCTGCTTGTCACTGGGCTACCAGTGGCTGTGACCGGTGTCTCGTTTGCGCCTAGGCTAAGTTCTAAATTGCATCCCTGATAAAAGTCTATCATTAATTGTAATCAAATTTTTACATACATTTAATCATCGCATTTACAAGGAAGATGTTCGTCCCTTTGTAAAGCTCTTGGGGCATTCTTATAATAATCTAGAGGGATAGTAATATCCCTCTGAGCCCGATCGCAGCTCCGATGTCTGTTTATAAAGCTCTCCATGAATTTGTACGAAACGGCGAATGATATTGAAAATAACAAAGCATCCTGTAAAAGTGTCCTTCTAGGCGTCATCACTATAATTTTGAATAAGATTTTCGTGCTTTTATTCTTCTAACATTATATTATAACACTCGGCGATTTCCATTTCTCCCAAGTTGTCAAGAGATTGTCATTGTTTGTCGTCTTCTGTTGTCTGTGTTTGACAGTTTGTCCTTGTCAGTCGCATATCTTATTCTTTTATTATGGTTAACGCATATGTCCCACCCGCCGACGAGAAAGCGACTAGCTATCAACAATTTTCTCGCTCAAGAACCGCACAAAAGATTGTAGGTCCCGTGGAAGTAAAAGAGATAAATACCTATAATAATAGTTGATCGCTGACTGTTCACACCGCTGACGAGTACTCGTTTGTGGCAATGACGAGAGCTATCAGGGTACTCGATCTATGAAAGACTCGCTTGGCGGACAGAACACTCGCTGAAAGTCGTCGCGCACTCGCCGGTCGTTGCTCGCCAACTCGTTTTTAGTTGCAAGCTCTACTCGCTTCTCGTTAATCGCCAGCGGTGGGACAGCTGCCTAAGAGGCCATGCAACAAATCTACCTATTTCAGCCATTTTTGTTCAGTTTGAAAGGGAAAAATAATTAAAAAAATACGGATATTCTGTTTATCCACCTCAAAAAATCCACCCTAAGGTGGAGGACGCGGAAACGCATATACGTCCCGGCTAATATGCCAATATTTTTTAATGCTGACAACATTATGTAGGACAGGATAAAGTGGCGCATAACACAATGTTGACAGCATTAAAAAATATTGCCATAGCCGGGAATTTACATGATTCGTACGGTCTTACCCGTGCTGAGCTTACCCCAACATACCTTATATCTTGAAGAGGGTAAAAGTGATGACAATATTAAAAGCAGCTATTAACTTTGTACTAAGATTCTGCTATTAGTCAAATATTTTGGTACTGTCATCTCATGTCTTCGGCGCATGGCTTGACTTGACTCCGGCTGTTTTAGTCTGTGTCTCAGTGAGCAGGCCCGCACACCAACGCCCGCGTGCAATACCGATAATGCCGCTCTAGGTTAAATGCTCTAAGTGCCGCCCCCTCCCCAACCCTATTTTCTCTCACTAAGCTTGTACAAAGGACGGTCAAGGTAAATTTTATATGAAAACGCCACTTAGTCTGAATACAAGACCAGGGGGCTTACCACCAGCTCCTATAGCAGGGCAGAAGTTGAACTACTCTGCTTTTTGTTCTATGACTAAGTACAAAAAAGCAGTACAGTTCAACTTCTGCCCTGCTATAAGAGCTGGTGGTAAGCCCCCAGACCTTCGTTGCTTGCGGAGCATGTGTGGTGTAACTATAAATGAGGACTAACGTGGTAAGCCAAAGTTGCGTTTTAAAATAAGATGTAGTGCCAATAATTGAAAAGAGTGTTCTTAGACGTTTGAGAGGTTTAATGAAAGGCGACTCTAACAAAAGGTATTTACAAGGCAGATGTGAGTGCCAACCTAGAAGAACGATGATGAAGAATGATGTTCGTCAGAAAGCCGAAAGGGCGTAGTACTCACAACCGGCGTGCGAGTATGACCAGATGTACTATGAACGTAAACAAAGCAAAAGAAGTATGTAAGGATCTGTAGTGTAAACAAAAATCATTGGCAAAAGTGGTTGAGATATAAAGTTTATTCCATCAGTAACAATCACTACTTTACATAGAACTTAATCGTTATCAGATTCGTAGATTTTCTTTTTCCTTTTTTTTTGTTGGGCTTTTTCACTTTATGATCTTAATTACCGTTTTACCCATACTGATCTATGACACTCTGAAACATTATGCGAGAACCAGAATTAAACTGACAATTGCAGGCAATCCTTGTAAACCTAAGGAAGGTTTACAGCCAGAACTTGTTTTGTCATTTCTTCGAAGAAGTCAAATTGTAGACCGCATAATTATTTCTATAGACTCGGCACGTTATCTGTGAAATAGTTATGCCATTAAGTACTTTGTGGCCATCAGTGCCGCAAAGAAGACTACAGTTATAACTACTTAAGTACTAATATTTGATTGAAATAAGTCTTAACCGATGCAATAAACCATCTTAGCGACATTAATTGTGACATGGCATGGGCATATGATGAGGACAGAAGAATGAGGAACTTGTCGCGAAAAAAGTTTTGAGTATGAACGAGTAAAAAAAGAAAACAGAAAGAAAGGTTTATCCGGGATAGAAGAAGATGTGCCCTAACAGGCGTTGCACAGTGGAGACGGTTCCGGATCGGTCTTTAGAGAAGCATTGGAGCTCCCAATGTGCAGATGGTGACCGGCGTTTTAGTGAGGGGAAGACCAAAGAAACGATGAATGGAATGTGTAAGTGACGATACAAGACGAAAGGGGTGATGGAGATGACAGGTAATAGAGATGCATGAAAGAAGATTTGCTGCACCGACCCCAACATATTATATTGAAATAAGGAGATATTGTACATACGGTTAATTGTCGTCAGCTCCACTCTTTCCCTTTATCGTAGGCTTTGGCTGATATTGATCGTAATGACCGTGTGCCCCGTATCTATCTATGACAGCTTGAAAGAATTTGTACGAAAACCAGAAAGAAACTGCAAACTGGATCCAATCATAGAATATCGCCCTCGCCATAATTGTCACTTAGAATTTATGGGTGTTATTATTTCGCATTTATTCTGATGCCATGTTTACTCTTCTATACTGCTTATTTTCTATAGTTTTTCATTAAGATATAATCGCAGAGGTCACCACAATATTTGAGAAATCACTCCGGAAATGAGTGGTGCTGTCAATCATAGAGTAAATGCTGTCAATGCCGCGAAGGCAGCTTTCAGCTTAAGCTTTCTTTTTTAGAGAAAATACTTTCTTTTTTTTTCTCTTTGGCAACTGAGAGAGAAGATACTTATTCCACAGAATAATCCAGCGAGAGTTGTCACTGCTTGTCAGTACAGTGGCGAATTCCTAAGACCCGTTGTATACACACGTATTTGTTTTACCATGAAAAACTATGTGTGTAAGCACGGTCGTCAGTGTGGTATGGATTACTATGGAAGTATGTTGGCGAACGGCGCCGTCGCCTTAGGTATACCATAGAACCATGTCAAATACAAGTTCACACGATTATATTACCATAAAAAAACTACCCTGTCATATTAATTTTATTTATTTATCATCCTTACAACTATCCTTTTAACTTGTTTGGTAAGTTATTATAAACTAAAACACACCTATTAAACACATTTTTCAAGTAAAGGGGAAATTGTCAGCCGTCCCATACATTTGGGTGGAGTAGGTATTGAAGTTTTGGATGTGACAGTTAATACTTTTTTTAGGCGACTACGATGTTGGTCTCATGGCGAAAGCTTTTCAGCTTGATGGTCTGTACCATACACAGACCACACTCTTTCTGATATAATCCCGTATAAAGCAAGAAAATTAAAGGGCTGCGAATGCTACCCTGAGGCACACCATTTATATTTATTATTATTATACTGCTGAACCCGTTCCTGGGCTAGGTTCCCAGGTCGGGCGAAGTGTTATTTGATTTTTCCAGAGTACTTTTCGTGTCTGCTTGTTCCGCTAAACTACACAACGGATTTTGGTGTGGGTATAAACTTTCCGGAATAAATAATCAAAACGATGATGAACATCATTTTGATAATAATATATATATATATATAATACAGTCATATTAAACATGCATAATAAAGAACGTCGTCGTCTCAACGTTATGTCAAGTATTAAACACCGTGCGAAGCAGGGGTAGGTCGGTCGCCATTTTTATAAAGTTTTGTTAATGGTCGCTGAAAAAAAAGGCATCAGCTTTCGTCATTATTTATTTATACAAATATGCTGTTATAAAAGCACCTACTAAATAAAACAGTCAAAACCAAAACACGATTTTAATTTGTATGAAAAATCGTCATACACAGCATATAGTGGGCTAAATTATAAAAGCGCACAATTAACGTTAATTAAACCATCTTAGCGACGTCGATCCAAAAGGCGAAATCGGTTGTCAAGATATGGCATGTGATGCAGAGGAATGAGGATCTCGTCGTGAGAAAAATTTTAAGTTTGAATGTGAGTTCGTGAGTAGAGGAAGACCAAAGAATCGATGGATGGAATGTATAATAGATGATACGAGTAAAAAGAGATGACTTCAGAGATGACGGCTAATGGAGATCTATGAAAGGAGAAGACATACTGTAACGACTCCAAACAAATTGGAACACGGAGACGATACGGAGATATTTTACATACGATTAATCGTCGCCATCTTCCCTATGTTCATTTGTCGATATCTCGGGAGTTTCTTCTTCTTGATATTGATCGTAACAACCGTGTGACCCATATCTATCTATGACAGCCTGAAAGAATTTGTACGAGAACCAGAATGAGAGTGCAAACTGTATTAAATCGCTTTGGCCTCTTGCGGATGTCATATTACCATCACTTAATTTCGTTACCACGTCTTTCTGAAATGAGTGGTGCCCTCAATGCCGCAAAGGTACTGCCCGCTTTTAAAAATAAAAAAATAACCTTTTTTGGGAAAATAGGTTGGTAGTTAATTGATGGAGAGTAAATGGGCTCTCTGTGGCCACACTCAAAAATAAATATTCACGAAATGATCTGTCAGTAAACCAACATGTCCAAAAGGCAAAAATTCAATTTATCAGGTCATTTGGTTTTTCACAATGTTCAACTGGGTAGATGTACCTGTAACAAAAATAAACTATATTATTATATGCCTTTCTAGAGTATTATTTTATATTATATTTATGTTTGAACTTATAATAGCCCCATTGGTATGACAAGCAATGTATAACACACATTGCTTGTCTCAAACTTGTTTGTCGAACTACTTTTTTTTTTTTTTTTTGTTTTTTTTTTTTTTTTGAGGATGTGAAATCATCTAATGACCCCTCCCGCTCTGGGTGGAGCAGAAGGGAGTGTCAGACTCTTACTGACTAAAACCCACCCGTGTTCCTTCCTTAGCCCTTTATGTACCAGGGCAGCGGTAACTCTTTCGGACGATCCCGCTACCCCGGCAGGCTTCGGCCCTGTCGGGCCCCGTCAACTATGCTAACATCTCTTTGAGGCGCGCGTGGAACACATACGCGCCGTCCGGCACGGGCCTGGTCCTGATCGTACGGAGAGCTACCCATTGCTCTCCGCCCGCAGGCCCGCGCCTACGGTGGCCGGGAGTCGTCACGCGGCTCCCGACGCCCGGAGCGTCTCCCTCGGCTGCTGAGGCGTGAGGATCTCTCCCTCGCCCATCCCGCCACTTGTCGAACTACTGACATACACTCTAATATTAATAATTAAGGAATATATTGCCCCCTTACGGCTGCGGCACTATGTGTGAACACAATTTCCGGGAGTCCGTTGTTGAGTATGCAAGTCACCCCCTGCCATTTTATCCGTGTATATCATTGGTCAGACAGGGGCCATAGTTCTTCCGTAATTCTAGGTAAACAGTCCAGTTTAGCCATCCAAACCCACAGTCCAATATCTTTGTTTCTATATTGAGTTGGGGACCTTTTTTTTTTTTTTTTTCAGGATGGGAATTCATCAAATGACTCCTCCCGCTCTGGGTGGAGCAGAAGGGAGTGTCAGACTCTTACTGACTAAAACCCACCCGTGTTCCTTCCTTAGCCCTTTATGTACCAGGGCAGCGGTAACCCTTTCGGACGATCCCGCTACGAGTTGGGGACCTTGGGTGCACTTCATAGTGCATACAGGTATAATCGTCGGTTTGTTCCTCATTTCATTGAAAGGGTGTAACGGACCTCTGCGAGTAGGCTTCTCTTAGTACGAATCAAAAGTTAAAGCCCTGTGACAGATAGACAACGGAGCCTTAGCAATAGGGTCCTGTTATATGATCGATATGATAAATTCTAAGTATCTGTACTGATAATGCAACTACAACAGCATGCTTTACCAGATGTCTGGGGCTACGAACGGAGTGGGGTATGGATGTGGAGCTAAGTCGAAAACTATGCTTGACCTCCTATGGTGCCCTTTGTGTCCCAAAACATGCTTCCACCGACGACGCCGTGGAAGAGGCAGAGTTTTGTGCCAACAAAATCTGAAATACAGTCGTGCCACCGCGCCGACACGAAGAAGATTAACAGCAGGCAATACGCACATTCAATCATCGTCATCAAGTGGCAAGCCATCTGATCGTCTACTTATGACCGTCCTATCGACCCTATGTGTTCCATATTGATCTATACCATTAAACGGTATCCGATAATGGACGAACCAGCAAACCACGGCCAGTCTAACACCTTTGATGTGAAAATTGTCACTTCAAGGCTACAATTTTGAAGGCGTTTTTATTTCCATTTTTTAATGAAACCAAACAAGGTTACTGTTAGATAACTGACAGCTGACTGTCAGGCTTCACCTGAAGCTTAAAGAGTTGCCAGTAGGGGTTTTTCCACGTTTGATAAAGAAGTATTTAATGGGTAACCTAACCTCCGACACGTCTACGGCTGCCGTCGTACAACATGCGGGCCCCTCGTGTATATGAGCACCGTACCCAAAAACACGAGCGGCACGTTGTCGACGGCTGCAGTGGCCTCTGCCGCTGACGCGTGCCGCTCGTGTGTATGAGCACTACATGTATTGTGCACCTTTGGCTCTAATGCGATTAGGTCTCTTCTGTCTCTGGTGGTTAACATCGGCAACCAAGCACATGTATGCACCAGTTTAGCACAAAACTTTTTACATTTATTCCTTAGAACTAATTCTCGTAATTTTAAGAACGTTCACAGTCTGATCTCAGTCTCAATCTGTCAAAAATACGTCTAATTTCCCTACGTTTTGACAAGTTTTTGACATTTGTTTGTCGCCGAGAGGAGACTGCGACTAGATTTTGAACGTTTTAAATTACGGGAATACGGGCCCAATGAACCCGTGATTGCGTGTTTATTTGTATTAAAAAATAAAGTGACTTTCAATTCCTGTTTTTCCTGTTTGACAAAAAACTTAACAAGTACTTAGGGCTGATTTTTCCAACGCCAGATAATTTCATCCGTGGAATAATTTTGAATTTTTGACATTTCTTCCGTACAAAATGTGTCAAACGTCAACTTTATTTCACGAATAAAAATTATCTGTCGATTGAAAAATCAGCCCTAAAAAGTAAGGAATACTTTGCACACTGGTGTCTGAAACCCCTATAACATACTCTAGTACTCCATTAATTGTAACATTAGAAAAATAACGTTAACGCCATCGTTATTTCCATATAAGCGTATAAGAAGCTCCGTTATTTCACCATAAATACAAAGCAATGTCTTGTATTTACCATTTACATATAAATTGAAACACTAAAATGCAGTCATTTCAACAATAAAACACAATAACTGTCGTTATTTGGACGTTTTTCGTTCTAGTGCTCTAATAAATAGAGTACAGAGTCTTCGGTGTTTAAGGCCTTCGACTGTTATAGACATTGTATTGCTTTCCTTTGGTGTTGGTAGACCATGCCCGGATCCCACACCACCACTTAACACCACCAGAGTTAAGCCAAGCTACACTATGAAAACCATATGGTTGATATCATACACATCCACCTTTACGTAGCTTAGCAAAAGGTCCGGGACTTCAGGGACCCGAGATATGTCAAAGACACTATATTAATAATTACCTACACTATAAAAACGATAGTTTTTATTTTTGACGAGTTTCCAAAGCCGCAGAACTTCAAACAAATGGTATTAAAACGAAGAAGGAGAACAGCGAGTAATACGCACATTCAATCATCATCATCAAGCGGCAAACCATCCGATCGTCTGCTTATGACCGTCCCATCGACCCTATGTGTTCCATAACGATCTATGATCGATACCATGAACCGGTATCCGACAATGAACGAACCTGCAAACCACAGGCAGTCTAACACCTTTGATGTGAAAATTGCCATTTCAAGGCTACACTTTTGAAGGTGTTTTTATTTTCATTTTTTAATGAAATCAAACAAGGTTTCTGTTAGGTGACTGACAGCTGACTGTCAGGCTTCACCTGACGGTTAAAGAGTTGCCAGTAGGGTTTTTTTCCACGTTTGATAAAGAAGTATTTAATGTGTAACCTAAGTACATACACGAGCAGCACGCGTCAATGGTAGAGGGAATGGCAACTGGTCGTCTAAAGTACAATCATACGTATTATAATATGACTACGTATTATAATCTAAGGGGATCTAAAGGGAGATATAAGGATTAAAACATAAGAGCTACGAAAGTCGAAAAAATGGTTCTTGAGTTATATGGTAACGGAGAAACAGATGTCCAAATAATACGTGTTTAATAATAAGTATTTCCGTAGTAGTTACCACTATCAGTCACCATCTGTGATGTGTGAGCTCGTTTTTCTGTGGGCGTCAACGATTTCTGTCAGTGAATCACAAATCAGTATATTGTTGTTATCGGTTGATAACTAGTGAATTGTGTCAATGTTTGTTTTGATATATTTAGCTAGCAATGACCAACCCATGGAGTATAGATTGTGGACCAACCTGAATCATCATCGATGATCGCTAACAGACTGGATTGGATTGCCCTTTTATCCGGCAATGCTACAGCAGACATATTGCTACCTTGTGAGTGTTCGTTTTTGTCTGTGCTTGTAATCCTGTCTGTATCTGTTTGTATATGAGTCTTGTTACTTGAATTAAAATAATTTTATTTTTTATTTTTTTGGTCTACTCCCTATGCACCAAATTCGTAGTTTCCGCTGATGTTACGGGCACTTCATTTCATTTTGTGAAAATGACAGATTGTCGTGCCGGCCATTATAATATGACGGAACCGCTTTCCTATGAAACCAAAGCTTCAAAGTGTAGACCCAGCTATGGTTCTTTTTTTAAATTTAACTCAAATTCAAAGCATTTATTTCAAATAAACCATTACAGGGCACATTTTGAATTACCAAGGGGTCGATCAGTCAGAAAGATAAAGAAGCTAGTTGCCCATACCAAAGCGTAGTAGGTACCTATTGAGAAGAAATGGCAAGCAACTCCACGGATACTCTTTTATGAAATCAAAATATTGGTTGCATCATTTATGTTGAAATTATACATGTGAGAACGGTGCAGAACGATAACGACGTTTAAAGAAAAAAAAAAACAATTAAAAAATTAAATTAATATAAAATAAACCAAGGGAGCTAAGAGATGACCAGTCCCTACTGACGGCGCCCATTCACGAACATGACCCATGGATTAGCACCATTCAGCTCAACCATTTTCAAGAGAGTTAAGTGATCCAACACACACGCCACCATCTCCGAGGCATTAGAGTGAGCATAACATACCTCAGCCGCCAAGGCACATTCAAGTCAATGAAAGACGAACCCAGTAAATGGAAACCTAATGGTAGGTACCTACTAGTACATAGTACTCAGGCATGTGCTATGCAATTATAAATTACTAAGTGATTTAATTTATACAATGAAAAGTTTGTTAATCTTCAGCAACTCGAACAATATTTTCAAATACTAACGACTTTTACTTATTTAAAAGATAAGGGACTTTAAAAAAAACAAGGAAGTATCGTCAGCAAATAACACCATTTGTGGTTGGGTTTTTAACAAATGGATTAGGTTAGATCATTAATATATACTAAAAAGAGCCCAGAAAGAGCTCCTACTATGCTGTGCCCGAAAGGGTCCATAATAGTTTCATACATTTTTAGCCTACCAACTGTTTTAACAACATTATGGAATGCAATAAAGAATTGTGAAGAGGAAAGGACCCAATATTGAGCCTTGTGGTACACCCATTTTTACTTTTAAACCGAGTGAATTGACACAATTTATTTGAACTTGCTGTTGTCTATCATTTAAATAAGATTTTATTAAACTAAGCGAAAAGTTTTCAAATAAGTAAGTTTCCCTTTAACTTAACGTTAAACCTTGTCCCATTGAGGTAGTTATTTTTATTTTACGCCTTGAAAAAAACCATTTTTAGGTAATCGTGCCGAAACTACGCGGGCAATCGGCAATGGCCCTTAGACAGACAGTTAAAATTCTCCCTCCCACAAACGATTTATCAACCCAGAAAAAGACTCGATTATTTTGAAAATAGTGTAGAACAATTTTGTTACAAGATCTATGAGACTAACTCGAAATATAAAAAAAAAGCATTCTGATTCTATATTGCCTTTTAGAATCAAATGGCAAAATTTCACAGACGTGATGGATATCGGCGCCCAATATCCAGCAAAAAAAAAAAAAAACAATTATTTATAAAATTCTAGAAACATAGTTAACCAGATATATGAGCCCTATGTTCAGCAATATACAAAGCTATGGCCGAAAGGAAATTACTTACAATAATAAAAACATGTGCTTCATAGAAATATTTAAACCAATTTAAAAATTAAAACAATTTTATTACCATTTTTTACAATCTTTATGTAATAATATATAAAAGACAAGCAAAAATATATATCTGAGAATCGCAACTAACACAAAAATAAAACGCCAACCTAGGGAAATCTTTTTCCATCTGATTGGCTTGTTGTACGCTTAACACCATTCTGTTCCAAGATCTTGGTTTGTTGTTTCACGAATTTTCACTATCACAATTACCACTAGCACTATGAAGAACATCTAACTCCAAGGTGGCTGCAGGCCTGATGGCAGGCGGAACCTTTGTTTCTGTTCTGTCATCTTTGCTCACATCTTGTGCAGTAGCAGTATTTCTGCTGCTACTCCAACATGAAGGAATTGGCAATGTAAACATTCCAAAGGAATACGCCACGCCAGCCGACATTGACACAACCAAACAAAGGAACTTTAACTGCTCCCGTCTGTCCATTTTTATTTTCTGGCCAAGTTAATTTGAAATCTTTCCCATATCCTGAAAATGTTTAGAAAAAATGCTTTTTTCGGTGTCTTTTCCCGGCTGTCAAACATTTTTTTCGCAAAGATGACATTTTGTATCAAAGACATTTTTTTTTACTTTTTACGAATTCCGTAGGCAATCGAATTCGGGAGAACAACCAAGTGAAATTTCGCTATTACGGATTAGAGAGAGGTGGGAAAAAAACTGTTTAACGGCTGGCGAATTATTTGACGGAAAATAATTTTATGATTTTCCTACGTTTCTATTATTTTTTTCCAATAATCATTAGATAGATGAACGGAAATTTTCAAACTAACACAAAATAACTCACACCCTTAAGCGACGGTTTCCTAGAATAGTGGTGGCCGCTACTACGCCCGCAGTGACGGCTGTCATGAAAATGTAACGGCTGTACAGCTCACCCACCACGTCAAAAGATATGTCGCATTTCTGTTTCGTTATGACAACTCTGACACACAATGACGCAGTGACTTCACTTGATTGTCATGGAAACCCTATTCAATAATGTGTGAGTTCAAACTCAAGCTTCCCCGTATAATATCGACACTTTTTCTTGTACGTTTTCTTCACGATGAGGGCAAATCTAACTATTTAAATCTTTATGCAGCAGAGTTAGATTTAATGTCAAGTACTATGTGCATTTGGATTAAGTGATCTTTTTTTATTTCGTGACAAAATATAATTGTATATTTAGTCAAAACTCATAGCCCAAAGTAAAAAAAAACACTCTGAGTGATCCACAGTTTGAAGACCCTTGGTCTTCAAACTGTGGATCACTCAATTCAGACGACGCTATCATTCATCCCCTTTTCATTCATATCATCTTTCACACCATCCTCACACAATCCATCCATATTGTCTTTGGTCACACATTCTCTCTCTACACCATGTGCATCTGGATTGAGGGCCCATTTTTTGAACCCTTGCGAAACGAAATAAGACTTATATGAAAATTAGTTAAAAATAGTAAAAACTTAACGCAAAGGGCCATGAATTTTTTTCGTGAATTAAAACTGTTATGATTAAATAACTTGGGTCCTCAATCCAGACGCGTGCATAAAGTGGCATAGCCTAAATCTCAGTAAGTACTATCTCTGGGTTAATCATTTTTATTTATGAATTTAGTTAGTCCCAAATCTGTAGAATATGACATTACAGATTTATGGCGGTTTATCTATGTCATCCTCCGCAACAGAACCACTTTGACTATATTATGTAAAAATTACAGAATAAAATGTAGATAATGTCTATATTTTTTATTAACCGACTTCAAAAAAGGAGGAGGTTCTCAATTCGACGGTATGTTTTTTTTTTTGTGTGTTTGTTACGCGATTACTCCGCCAATTGTGGACCGATTTTCAAAATTCTTTTTTTTTTCGAAAAGAGATACTTCTGAAGTGGTCCCATAATCACCAAGACAGGATCTGATGATTGGATCCTGGAGAAGTCGAGGGCAACTCTCAAATTTTATGGCCCCACACATCGTTTTTCGCAAATCTTATGAAGTAATTTAAGTACTTGCGTATGGTAATCATCATCTCATGTAGTTGAGCTGATGATGGAAGGTACAACTCCTTAACAGTAAGGAGTAGGCATCGACTGATTTAGTAAATTATTTTTTTAATGTTTGCAAGGGCATTTGCCATTTTGGTCTCGTGATCATCAGATCAGGAGGTGATGGACTAACCACAGACGATAGAATCTTGAAAAAACGACAGCACATGTCTCGCGATTGCTGCGATTGTTTGTGTATGCATAGTTTACGCCATACCATAATATAACATTACGCCAGTTCGCTTTTAAGGGCATTTTTAAATTGTAACAATAATACAGTAAAGGTGTAATTTATCATTGTTACATCTACATTTTTTTTTACAGTTGTAGATGTGTTGTGTATGTATATAATTGTAATCCTTGTCCATCTGCGACATTAAAAATTAAGAAAAATAAAATTAATAATAACAAAAAAGTGAAATCGCATGGGCATTCCATATAGAACACACTAAGTCAGGATTTAAATAAATACCAACGGGATAGGAATTAACGGAAAAACGAAGTTTCCGCGGGTGACTGCATTTGCATCCAAATCGCATAAGGCGATACCGTCTAAAGTTATGACACGACTAAAGGCTACATATATTTGCCCTTTTGCAAAGTTCTTCTTGCCCAAATCGATTACCGCTTTATCTAGGGTTGTGCCCTGAAGTTTGTGGACAGTCACGGCCCAGCTTAAAATGATCGGTAGCATTCTACGTTCGACATCTCCATATCCTCTTTGCGCTTGGAATGTTGTGCAAACAGGGGAGATTGCCCGTCCGTCCGACCCGTCTTCATCTTTTAAGCGTTGGCCTACAGATGGGTCATCAAATTTAATATGGACAGATTCAGGCAACTCACTTTCCTCCAGTTGGCCTCTTCGTAGGGCAGGCCATTTAATACTCTTAATAAGGCCCATGGCACCATTCACGAGCCCATCGGATATAGAAATATTACGCCTTAACATGACTCGAGATTCAATACCCAACTTGATAACTGATAAGAAACCACCGCAGTTATTAATGTCTTTAGGAATAACATTATCTGGTGGTTTTCTACCATAGGTTGCCGCCTCGCGAGACTCATCTACAGCCATTATAGTATACATGCGGTACGTCTTAGCATTTTCAGCGGTAATTTTTAACCGACGTCTAAAAAAGGAGGAGGTTCTCATTTCGGATGTTTTTTTTATGTTTGTTCGCGCATAACTCTGTCGCTCGCCAACCGTTTTGAAAAAATATTGTTTTTGTTGGAAAGGGTATACTTTCGAAATGGTCCCATTGAAATTTCGACAAGATCTAATGGTGAGTTTCGGAGACAGACAACGGAACTCTTCAATAAATGCCAGCAAATCAACGGCTATTGCTGCTATCGCTTATGTATGTATTGTTTACGCCATCACACAACATAACGTCGCGCCTGTACCCTATAAAGGGGTACGCAGATGTGTTCAGTATACCACGGTACACCCTCATTTCTGTCAAAGTTGTTATTGGGGTACCTCTAATCTTGTAAGTATATACGAATTTGTGTGGGATAGGTACAACTAAAAAGTGAAAAATAAAAACTTTTTTACAAAAAAAAACAACCGACTTCCAAACAAAAACACTGAAAAGAGAAAAATAACTTTAATTTCGGAAGTCTGTGTCAAAAAACGAAAATGCGGAACCAGCGACACCGACTTCCGAAATTAAAGTTATTTTTCTCCTTTCAGTGTTTTTTTTTGGAAGTCGGTTGTTTTTTTTTGTCGCTTAATATCAAAAATTGTATATTGTTAGCTTCTTGGAAAATATCAATTCAAAGTGGTCATGCTACAGAGCATACTCTCCAACAGAACCACTTTAAAACCACATTTACATTTTTGTCTATTAATCTTTATAGCTTACTAGATGACCCGGCAAACGTTGTTTTGCCATATAAATTATTTCTACCTGCCCGGCGCTACTTCGTTCGCGTGGTGTCCTACCCCCTACCCTACTTCTATCCTACTCCTAACCTACTCCTACCCTACTCCTACCATACTCCTACTTATTCCTACACTACTCCTACCCTACTTCTACCCTACTCCTACCCTACTCCTAACCTACTCCTACCCTAGTCCAACCTACTCCTAACCTACTCCTACACTACTCCTACCCTACTCCTAACCTACTCCTACACTACTCCTAACCTACTCCTACACTACTCCTAACCTACTCCTACACTACCCACCCCGGCCGTCATCCCACCCGAAATAGCAGCGCCATCTACCGGGTCCAATTATGTATACAAACCTTGTCCTGACAATAACGAACACAAAAAAAAGAATTATCCAATTTGGTGCAGTCGTTTGAAAGTTATGGGCGTACATACATTTCGAAGATCCATTTTGATTTATATATATAGAAGAGGAATCCATTTTCTTGATATACAATTTATTAATTTATTTATCGTAAAGAAATATATATGAATCTGCAAAACATGGATTTATCTGAAGAAATACATTAATGCGACTTTAACACGTTTTACTTAGATACCTATGTGAATTAGTTAAAAAGAAATAATGACACAAAAGTTAATTGTTAAAAAGTAAATGAAAGTCGAATTTGACTAAAACGTCTGAACAGAGAGCCCAATATTTTCGGCTTTATTGACTAGGCTCAACCTCATAGATTAACGCAAATTAGAATAAGATTTTTAACTATTTCTTAATTAAATTTTAACATATCGTCCGTTCTTCTAAATGTCATACTTTTAGAGAAAATTAATTATCAGACCATAATGTTCATAGTAACTACCTGTACATTTTGTAAAGCGTAGTCGAAAAGTCATAATATTTGAAGCTAAAAGTATCTATTATATAATTATGTACCTACTGCTTACAATTTTGTTTTCTTTATCTTTAATATCATTTTTAATTATGTGATGTTAGTCCTTATGGTACTTCTATGAGGCCTAAAGCAAACAAAAAAAGAACATTTATTTAGAACCCACTCCAAGGCAGCACGAGTACAAGGCAGTATTCAAAATTAAAATAAAACTCAGTTTTGTTTTAGTGGATGTCTTGTTTTACTTGTGATTATTCTGATTGGTAGTTCTTATTTTGCTACGTCATTCTGCTTTTTTCCATTTAGGGCACTTCTTTGGACGAGGTGGCGGTGGAATGGCCGGACAGGGGTCAGAAGGACATTCCTCCTCTTCTAATTCTAACTTATCCTTACAATCATTTGGTTTACTGAATATTCCAAACATATACGCAGTGTATGCAGCGCCGCCCATAATGATACTGTACAATCTTAATAAGTCTTCTCGTTTCCGCACGTTGTAGTCTCTCGGGTGGCAAGATTCGAGCCTGGCCGAGAATCGAGCATCCAACATATTTTTCATATGTATTTTGCCAGTCTTGTGCCAGAGACGAGTCGGTTTGATTCCATTCCACATTGTGATTATAAGTTTTGATGAATCTGGATTTTAAAATAGTTTGTTGCTAAAGGTTGTTTGTTGGTGTGGCCGGTGGTGGTTTACGGTTGGTCATTGGGTGTTTGACTTAGAATTGGAGTTTTGAAGCTGAAACATGCGTTATGAAATGTCAAAACCAATATAGTCCAATTGAAGAATCGAATAAGATATTCACAGTCATATATTTATGTAGATCATGTTTTAGGCTAAGGCGGTGGTAACTAAATGGTCTTAACTGCCGAACCATAATGCTTCTCTGAATGAGAAGAGGTCCTTACGTTGGAGTGGAACAGTGGCCCACAGGCTGGAATAGAAGGCGAGAAAACTGGAGGTGCAGTATATTATTTTGTTATAAGGTGGCTTCAACTCCATGTTCAAAACCCATGACAAGATTCTTGGATGATTATGTTATTAGCATAGCAAGGAATATATATTACCATTATGGCTTACGTGGAGGCCCTCTAGATTGGTCTAACATTGTAACGCAGCATGACATAACCGCAGATACTGTAATTACAAAAAGTAATTGTTGTTTAGTCATAACATTTTGTTTGACATCTCCTTTTCTTCAAAATTATTTTTGGCAGCTGATCATAGATCTTGAATGATATATATTTTTTTCTAAATAGATTTAATGTTTGTCTGCATCTTCCTGTGTGAGTTCGAATAAGGAACGCTTTTTTTGTTTCCTTTCTTAATTTCTTTCGGGATCATCCACTGGATTGGCACCTGGGCTTAATAATGTAGGCATGGAACTATTAAGTACTATCGCAGTGCGTCAGGTGCTAGTAGTTATTCAAAAGCCATTCAGTAGTTACCAATAGTCACACAACTGGTCAATGACATGTTAACTGTATTGAAAAGAATCTATAATTGAATAATACAATTGCGTGTTACTTAGCCATCGTATGCGGATTTCCTTTTTCTATTTTCCGCACTACATAATATACTGTCTGTCTCGTTAATGTCTGCGACTAATTGGAAGGTATGAACGTTGCTTTATAATGGAAATAAATATGAATCTAAATAATAAAGAATCACACGCATACTTAATACTCAATACTTTTGCATTCCAAAAAGTGACCTTAAAAAAAAACTAAAAAAAAACTAACAATGAAAAAATGTCCCATAAAGATAGGGTCCAAACATTAGAGGATGATAATAAAATATGTCCTTCAAATAAAACAAACTCAGATTTAGAATTCACGTCCTTCGTGCACTGATATTGAAGAAAAATGAGCACACCTGCGTATCTAAGTAGACAACGGAGTATTTATAGAAATAGCACTTCAAAAAAATGCCAATTGCAGAGGAACGCAAAGACCAGGTAAGCATAATCCCTGTGTTATAGCCGCGTGCGTCTCACTGACAGCTCTCTTGAATGTGGTTCCGTGTATTCATGAGAGGCTGTGATAGTGTGCGTGAGTCCCTGCGCAGGAGTGTCCTGTGTAGAGGTTAGCTCTAGCGGCCTTCACCAGAGATGCATTGGGACCGGTTTGGTTCGATTTATCAAATGTATCGATCGTTTCTGTGATTGAATTTGTTTCTTCACTATTAACGTTCGCTTTAAAAGTTTAATTAAATTTACATTTTCTAACCTACACCTCAACATAAATGAAAGTTTAAATGTTTAAGCAAAAGTAACACGTGTTTAATTTCCAAAGAAATCAACACAGAAACTCTACAAACCGGTACTATTTGAGGGTTATGGTCATACGTGTCCAAAACACCAAAATGCGTGGTGGTTAGTGGCCATTTGACGACTATGTAATGCTTGTTATGTTTTTCAACTAAACTTTCAAGCTCGAGGCTCTCCGAGTCCGCACCGTGCCTCCTTGTAGTGGGAGAGCAAAACCTGTAGATACTGTTCGCCCACTTCGAGACGGAGTACCTGCGGACACTTCGTCCCTTTCACTCTCGTAGCGCTACGCACCAAAACGAGAATGTCCGTTTCACCTAACCACTCTGGTATGCAAAGATTGATAGCTTATATGACCATTTGCTTTTGAGAGTCCCCCAGAAATCACGCACGGTTAAGTTTTCGCCGCCTGGCGTCCTTACGATCGGCCAGCCGAACGTTGTGCTCAACGAAACTTGTAACAAACTCTTTCATATCCGAGAAAACTTTTGTAGTTCACATCGTAATGTTATTACGGAGGTTTATTGATTTAAGTCGGTGGTGTAACTCGTTTGTTTAAAGTAAGCCAGTGAAGCCTTACTCCGGAGGGTCAGGCGCCTGTGTGTTCACTAGTTTCTGTGCCTAGATGCGTTTTTCTTTAGTGACTAAGACTGGTGTCAGTGGTATTCTGCCGCGGCTTGAAGTTTGAACGTGTATAGTGCAATGTGTGGTTGAAACTTAAAGTTATACGGATAATGATTTGACAGAAATGGATCCAATAGCAACAGACAACGGATTAGTGGTGAATAATTTGAACCACGTCCGGAGTGACTCTCAGGTAAGCCGACCGCTTGTCGGAGTAGGTATCGATGAAGCAAAACACGTTTGCCGTTGCATACCTACCTATGAATAAGTGCAATGACTTCTCAATTATTTGATACATTTTAGTTTTATGTTTCGACCATTATTGGTGGCGCATGAGTAACCTGTGATATTGTTAAAGTTCAAATTGTGTTGACCACTAATTTGCGGTCAGTGGTGTCTTACAATATGCGAGTAATTTTCATGTTGCCTTGTGAAACTTCACATCAACCAAAAATTACTGTAACTAACTAACAAACAAAAGACATTTTTATAAAAATCTGCGTTAGACAATGAGTCTATTTACATAGTTATGTGACTGTGTCATTGTGCAACTATATAAAAATAATAATATAATTCATACCTGAACACAAACGAGTTTTCTAGCTCTAGTGAGTTAGTTATGCAGCGGTTGCATGCACATTTGATATCAAATTATATAAGACTGCAGAATCAAATGGCTGTGTGCGTGTGATTTATACTTCAACGCTTGGAAAGTAACTGGCTCGAGTGAAGACAGTTCATTAGATGGACCAGTTAATTGGAAAATATCGCGAAAGACTGTTAAATTAGTTGAGTAAAGTCGACAATTATCACTTAATCCTTATAACGGTCAGTAGGATTAAGCAAAAACACGATAAGAGGGACATTACAGGACACAGAGCAGGTAGAACAAGTGTCAATGCTTCAAATCAATACTTGGCCTTTGACTCAAATCCTTATATACTTCTAAATAAAATAAATACAACAATAACCATCACACACACGACAAGGCAATGACACAAGTTGATAAAACAAACTATGAATTGGTAAAAGTAATTATGGAAAGAAAACCTCGATGCGTTATGGACACTACATTCGGTTGAGAAAGTTCAAACAGCCGTGAAAAGTAATGAACCTTTTATGATAATGAATGAACCTATGCCAAAGGAATACAATAACAATACATAAGTACATATAGTGAGCAAACTTATCAGGATAGTCAGCTCTCAACATAACTTGCCAATGCTTTCAAAGAATTAAATTACGACAGAACCGCTTGAAGTTTTAACAAGACAAAGAAAGGTCTGAAGTTAGATCGTATGAAAGTTTTCATAGTTCAGTTTCAAGAACCCGGGTCTTATGCATAGAGTTACAAAAAATCCCTACGTCACCTGCTTGTAATAATAACAACCAAAGCAGACAATACACTAACATAATAATAAGGAGCCGTAAAATCGAATGGACCTCAGAGATGAAAGAGTCTTTGTTTTTGTTCCAACATCCAAAACTGGAGGAAGGCACATGTCAGGTGACGTCACTGATCCCGCCAAAAACCTGTTTTGCGCCAATTCGCAGCTGTCGACGGCAAAGTGGTTGGGTCGCCAATAATTTACTTTTTTTATTTTATTTTTCTTGGCCTCGAACCCAGTCGTTCAGCCTCCAAGGTACACCGTTAACTCCGCTAATTATTGGCTCCTGTTGTATCTTATAATAGAGGACTAAAATTAACCGAAGATAAATGTTTTACTCTGTATTTTTTTAATTTTATATGCAGTTCTGCAAAATTGCTCTTGGCTCGCATAACAAGGAATGAGTCACACGTCAAGATTCCCACGTTTGAGGGCTTCGGCAGCCTTTACCTACAATGTCCGTTCATTTATGCGAATATTTGTTGTAGTCGAAGCTTTTAAAAGATGTCTCTCATAGTTTGAGCTGACCTTTTAATGTTATTAACACCGGACACCGGTATGTTAAGGTTGGGTTTATATTATGAAATACTTCATACTTACTGCACCTATCTATTACCTATAGCCTAATGAAGAAAGCGTTGTATCTAATGACTAATGACGTAATAGCCTTTTGAATACTCAGGTCAAAATGTCTTGTACCTTAACGTTAACGTGTAAGTTAACGTTAAAAGCTTGGTTATCATAAACCAAACATTTATGAACGATAAATGAGTCACCGTAGTGCAACAAACTTTGCTGTTTACTTAGCAGCACATACTGTTGCTTGGTAATTTCATCACACCAGTCACCACGCGAGCTAAAGATTTTACGAAACTATAAAGGATTTTGTTGGAAATCTAGACGTTAATCAAGAACCTAATTAGTGTCCCTATTGTATAAAGCTTCGCATGGTAACGCAACGCTTGTTGCAACGTTAGATCAGCGCTAGTAATTACTCTCATCATCCTCATCTCTTTTTTCCATATAACGCTATTACATAGATTCCATATTAGTAGTGGGGTGACTTTCCAGCTTCCATATCATCAATCGCACAATTCATCCATCATTTCTTTGGTCTTCCCTTACTCTTAAAGGCATCCACATTCATACTCTGCTCCATAATTACCTGTATTAAAACAATGAGCGTCGGAAAAAAATCATAAACTTCAATATTTTGATCTCTTGCAATTTCTCTCAAAGAATTGTCCTTACAAATCAACTGTTGATGTAGTAGACAAGTTCAATTCATTCAAATATAGTCTCCATTGAAGTACCGGCCACCAATATAGGTCGTCTGCAGTACTTCCCGTCTAAATCTCGAAATAACTGCGAGATGCAAAATGACCACGTTGACTAAGCAATATGGATGCAATAGGGGCATTCACCTACATAGAGCAAGGATTAACATTCTGCTTTGAATATGGTGTCATGTTTCCCCAAACACCTCGTAAAGAGTCTCATTTGATTGGCTTGGAATGCCTCCTGGCTTGCCACCATTTTGACATTGTTCAGGAAATATGATATTCTGTATAATATATTTGCTATTGACTGAGCAAGTAGCAATGTAATGTGTAGGGTTTATAGATTTGATTGTAGGTACACACGAGGACATATCAAGCTATACTTACATTTCCAGTTTTAGGTGACCTCGCTTTGTATAGGGTTTTCGTACAATGAGAAGTCAGCTTATATTGGAAATGTATAGCTGGATATGTCGTCGTACGTACCTTGGTATCAGAATTTTGAGATATTGCACATATAGACAGAGTTGTAAAATTCAAGACTGCTTTTGTTTTTTGGACTTGAATTTGCATGTTCATGATTGTTCAGAAAACTGAGCGTCTGGAACCACCAGAAAATCTTTTTTCCTGCTTGCCCAAAGGTACCTTTCGGCATTATTTTTGGAGCACTGGTGCTGTGCCTACTATTTGCTTTATAATTTGGCTAATAACTAAACGCTCTCAACAAGAGTTTTATTGAGATATATACAAGTATCCAATTTTCTTACCGGTTTTGCGGACCGACTTGCAACTTCACAGACAGTACCTAACTATCAGACAACATGTTCAAGCAAGATTTCGTCAATAAGTATAAATTGAAATGTTGAGTGAACAGAATCATGTAACAACAATAAAAATATGAACTACACGAAATAAGTCGCGATACGTTTCCCGCTTTTATGGATGCTATCACGCAAGCGCGAAGTTTTCGCGCGTTTTCACTGACCATAAACAACGCGTACAGCCACTGGCCAGAACAACTCTCTCTATTTAGTCCATTCTTGTTTTGATTAGCATTTTATAAATAATGCAAATCGATTTACAGATCATCTCATCTTGATAATGTGGTGTACGAGTAGTAGGGACTGATTTTTTTTAATTTCCCTCGTAGCTTCAACGACGTTGATCTATCGTTTCTAGCTATTCATAAACAGTGTCATAAGTTAGCTTGTATGTTGACTTACAGAAGCTTAAAAGTTCAGTTATCCTCAGTCGCCACTCGCCAATAAGTAGTGTAGTGTATCAAGCCCAGAATTTTTATTTTAAATTATTTTTATGCAGATTTCAGACTGCAAAAAGTTGTATTTTCTTAGTTAATTGACCCTTTCGATGTTAATGTTCATTTTACGACGTAATAATTATTACTCAACTGTAATTAATAATTAAGTAATAAAAAAAGTTATGTAAGCAAAATCATTCAATTATATCCAAACCTAATAAAATACCTGCGTTTAATATGTAACCGAACCGATTAAACTTGCCTCCTACAAAATTACCTCATCCTGTCCATACTTAAGGACCCCAAGACTCGAAGGTAATTATTCTGAGGAAGTGGTCCCGTTCTAATAGATAACTAGACTGTCTAGTGCTTACTTACTTCTGCAACGTACTGAGAGACTCGTTTTCATAGGAATGTTTCTCTAGCAGCTTTCTTCTAGCCGCTCTGGTCAAGCGAGACAGCTGTGTCGGTGGAAAAGATTGCGCCTGCTATGGCCATGTTTTCACTATTACAATATTTTAATCATGGGCAAAGAAAAAATGGTGTTTAAAGTACATAATGGTATAGTGAAACTTGGCTGTGTTTATGCATAAAGACTGGATCGTAATGGGTTATGTTAACGAGATTGTAGGTACCAAACATGTTATTAAACTGCATTGCAGTTGTGGTTTCGGTTACAGAGGGGCCCCTCTCTTTTCCTATTAGTTCTCATAAACGTATCATCATTTCCAGTAAACTAGATCTTCACCTAGTGGTGAGAAACATACACCTGTGGTTTGTGCAATTTAATATTTAATTGGTCACATAACTTTGTAAATAACTTTGTAATGATGGCAACACCTACCAAGATTTTCAGATTTTACCACTGGTTTTAGACACTTGGTGTAACAAAGAGCATTGGTGCTGCTTAAAACGAAACGCTGACCGTAGTTGGTGTAACAAAGAGAAAAAGGTCCAGCCCAGGATTTTTTTTACTCCTATTACGCTTTTTCTCACGTCTCTACGGTTTGTAATCGAATCTCAATGCTGCTTATAATGAAACACTAACCATAGTTAGTGTGACCAAAGAGAAAAAGGTCCAGTCCACGAATTTGTCGGTCCTTTTACGGTTTTTTTCGCATCTCTACGGTTTATAATCGAATCTCAATCGACATCTATACTGATTTTATAAAGAGATATTGTTTGTTTGTATGTAGGAGGTAATCTCCGGAGTTAATGATCCAATTCTAAAAATGTTTTCACTGGTAGAATTACGTATAGGCTATAAATTATGTTTACATCATGTATTTTATCTGAGCTATCACCACTTGTCTAGCAAGTCGAAAAGAAATACCTCTTAAAACAGAATTCTTTGCATGCGCTGCCTAAACAATTGTATATAACTAAAAACAATGTATGGCAATCTGGTCTGCCTTAAATAGTTCTACAAAAAAGTCCGCGACACCATATTTCTATCTTTTATATTTTATCTTTTAATATCGCTTTTATGTTTTAAAAAAGTATTTTTTTGGCATGCTTACGTTTGGATAAAAATATAAATTTTAAATATGAATCTTTAGCAAAATAAATTATTTTATGATCACAAGAATACCTATATCACAAGAATATTTACAGTATGTCAATTTGTCATATAGTTTCGGAGATAATATAAAATTACTAAAAACGCAAAATGCCGCTAAAACATTCACGAATACAACTTTCATTCACCGCGTACACATGCTTTGTGCAGACGTTTTATCCCTTCACCCATAGATGGCTTGTGCAAATACGTAATTTTTCTGAATTGCGGTGTTAAGACTTTCCGCGGATTGATGACCCTCTCGATTTATCTAAACTGAAGATTTTGTTTGTTAGTTTGGTTGGTTGAACGCGCTAATCTCAGGAACTACTGGTTCGAATTGAAAAATTATTTTTATGTTGTATAGTCCATTTATCGAGGAAGGCTTTAGGGTATATAACATCACGCTGCAACCAATAGGAGCGGAGCATCAATGGAAAATGTTGCAAAAACGGGAAAAATTATTCCTTTTTGAGAGCTTCCGTTGCGTGCGCTGCGTAAACGGTTTAGGTTACGCAGAAATCATATGATAGAATTGTTCCTCAAAAAAAGTTCTAAAAAAAAAGTCTGCGACATCATATGTCTATCTTTTAAGATTGACTCACTATAACCTTTTTTATGGTAATCAAATTTGTTCGAAATTAATGCATTATTTGCGAAGATTTTTATCAACATGATATTAATCCTTATCCAAATAAATACGTTATTCATCACAAGTATTTAATAGTGAACAAAATGGCCCTTCACATCACTTGATTTCAATCATCATCTTAGGAGATATCATAATTTTAAAATAACTCCGCAACAAAATCTAATTATCTACATATTATACTAATAATAAAGCTGAATAGTTTGTTTGTTTGAACGCGCTAACCTCTGGAACTACCAGTCGGATTTGAAAAATTCTTTTACATTTGATAGCCCAATTTTTTACGAAGGCTATAGGCTATTTAACATCACGCTAGAACTCTTTGGGCCGAGCATTTAGAAAAATAAAGTGAGAAAACGAAGTAAATAATAGCGCGGGCAGGCGATGCGATGCGACGGGGTGGATCGCGGGAACAAGAAATTTCACGCAGACGAAGTCGCGAGCAGAAGCTAGTCGTCAATATTTCGCAAGTTTCGAGATCACTGCAACTTGGATACTATGATGGCGTTAATGACCACTGGCACCCGGTGCAGTCATCATAACTACTCGTTTCCGTTTGATAACTATTTTCCTGTACGCATTTCTCAGCTTCTGGAATGCAATAAAATTGATACTGCATCATCATCATCATCATTGGCAGCCTTGTTCCACCCACTGCTGGATACACTGACTCCTTTTTGTGCCTTGCTTCTCTGATCTGTAAGACTCTCATCCGTGTCTTCCCCGCGATCTTCTGTAGGTCGTCCACCCACCTGAGAATGGCCAGTGGTCAACATTGATCTGCCAACGCTCCTTCTACCGTTTCGCGGCAACCATTCCGTTAGGGCGCTGCTCCAGCTGCCTCCTTTAATTATTGCGTAAATATTCGAATGCCGTAAATTCCCAGAAAATCGGAAAGTATTTCCAGAAAACCGGGAGTAGGACTCAAAATGAGTACCTAACAAAGCACTTACCAGTTCCATAGAAAGGCAGGGAAATATTTTTTTCAGCAAATTGACTACCAACTTATTATTGTAAGTACATATAAATACAAATACGTGTCAAACCCATTTGGGTATAACACGGCAAATTGACATAGACTGACAATATTCTTAACAATGAATTATCCTGACTGTACCAAACACTTTCTTCTCACTATTTCAGTCTATCGATTTTAAAAGATGGTTATTTATTTCTACACTTCATCTTTTGGTAGTTGAATCATACCTAGTTCACATTTAGCTATAGCAACTCCAATGTTTGTAAAAAAAAGTTTACGGGGCTCGGCCACAAGATGGCGTGCAAACAGTTTTGTCATCGGTCTCGCCCGAATCCCGATAGATGGCATCATCTTTATTTCAATTCTGGACAATATTCTGTAATAATAACATTACAAACAAAAAGAGATTCTTGTTTGTGGGATTTGAACCCCGGCCAGCGAGGGCTGAGTCAAAGGCCAACCGAGTCATTGAAATATTTTTTATGTAGATAAGTAAATGTGTGTGTGTGTGTGTCATTTGCCAGGTAGCAATAATGAAATATGTATAGTTAAATGAAAAAATCAAGACTATGACAAATATTTATTTTTAACTAGAAATACCTCTTTGTAATAAAAAATAAACCTTTCTCGTAGTCTTAATTATTGCTAAAAACTGTTATATATTTATGGACCCTTATTAGGTTCCTTAGATATAAAACAGTTTGTATCAGCAATCCTTTTTCAATATTTAGTCAAGCGTTAGAAATATGGTAGATATTGTAGATAATAAAAATGAATAAAACACCATTTTGAGCTACGTAACATGTATTTAATAGGAAAGTCCTTATAGGTTTTACAACACTTAAACACAACATTAACACAGTCTTTCATGACAATTTTGAGACGGACTGTGTTTACAATCATTAATGTACATTTATTAATAACCAGGTACAAGTAGACATATATAGTATAAAAAGCGTTATAAATAAAATCGCGTCACAAAGAAGTTTGGTAGGGACCTTAAAAAATAAAAATCAACAGTTTTGCATTGTAGTTATTGCAATTACTACCGACTAACTAAGTACAACAATAGAAAAACCTACATATTTCCACAACCACATAAAAGAGTGCACAATATACATTTAAAAAAAAGTTAATTATCTAACATTAAGATATCCAAACTGATTTACCTACTTAGAAAAGTAGGTATTCCTATATACATTGTAAATAAAACACCACATATTAGTACCTAAGGTAGGCACCCTACATAACATGTACCTACAACACTTATTTTAATTATAAAACTTAATTCCGTAAACATTTTAAAACAACACAAACCATAGAGAAATATTGAGCCATTATCATTGTAAGATACAAAACAATTTTAATCGTGTATCGTATACATAATAAAATAATTAATTATTACTGTCAGAAAAAGTCTTAAAATGTCCAGTCGTTTGTTTTTAAAACAGAGATTCTAATACCTAACCTATGTTGCATAAGTAAGTTTAATTTATTATAAGGTGAGATTCTTAAACATATAAATTCGACAGATATAACCATAAAATTAAGTTTTATAATAGTCAGGCATGTAAAATGCTTTTTGCAAAAAAATAATATCTTATATCAAAATAGCTCTTCGTGTACAATATTTCTCCCATCACGACGGAGATTCCACAAGAAAAAATGTTTTGATGTTGGATCACGCGTACTCAAAGTCGTGACGTAATAGGCGTATCGCGTGCTATGACCCGCTTAAATTAAAAACAAAGCGGTTTTGGTTTAGAACCAATCACGAACCTGGCTCGGAATGGATTTATTGTCACGGTGTTCATGACGACATTTATAAGAAAGTATGGATTTTGAGGTAATTTACTTTAGTTCCTAAAAATTTACTTTAAAATATACTTTGTACCGCCACTGTTTGGACCTGCACGGGAGAAGGGGGTCCTCAGGCAGATTTAGGGATTATAAAAGTAGATTTTTTACAAAAAACAACATAAAAACATGCCATTTGATATGTGACACACATGACCGATCATGGATAGTTGTTGTAGTCAGGCCATCTCTCATTCGCCGTTATTTGAGCCAAATGCTTAGAAGCTACAGTAAGTTATTAATAAGGCTTCTCAGCGTTTAGCTCGAAGATAACAACGAGCGATTGATGGTCGGACCCAGAGGACTCATTAGGAAACTGACCGTAAGGCAGCAGACGCAGGCGTTTCAATGGCCGCAATCCGGTCCGTGCGTTATAGTATACATAGTCAACGTAGTTTCTTGGATTGCATGCACAGTTTTCAATATCGTGGCGACACTCTTGAACAAAGTGATCGTTGCGATACTTAGCAGTGTCGTATACCGACTGAAAATGTAGCGAGTGTGAAAGAATCTCGCTGGTGAACATGTCGATGTTCAAGGCGCTGTGCAGTTTATTGGCTGCTGAGGCTACTGTTCCAGTGCGCAGGCTGGAGCGGTTGCAGTATTCAGAGTTATTTATTTCTAAGTCCTCGAAGTTAGTTGGTAAACCCTGATCTCTGTTCATGTAAACTGCCATGTGTTGGCAGTTGTCTGTGATCCCAATATTTTTCCACTCTTTGTCAATCCAGTCTTTATACTTATTAATTTGGCCTTGTTCCAGTAACTTTATAACGTTACTGTCTGGGTGCGAGTTGAGGTCTCCAGTCAATATTATTGGCAGGTGCCCAGAGTTCCGTCCGTCAAATTCATAAGCCACTCTGTCGATCTCAGCTAGAAACAGCCTCAACTGCGCGAGTCGGACGACGGTCTTCTTCGCGTGACACAGAAGATGCGTGTTACCAACCACGAATTTCGAGTTGGGCATGCTGTGCGGCCTTAGCTTCACTATGATGCCCACGTGATGATGATCCATGACGGATACTTTCGGCTGATAGAACTCCACAAGAGTATTTGCTTCCAATGCGAAAACATCTTTCTTGAAGTACGTTGCGCAGCCGTCGATCAGCGAAGTTCCAGTCTTTTTTTTATAAATTCCAGAATAACCGCTGTCCTCTAATTTTTCGTTCAATAAATTGAGATGCTTTATTTCTACCTCTTGGAGGCATAAAATGTCGGGTGACAGGTCGAATATATGATTCAGCAACTTATCATTTCGATACTCCCATAGGAGGTGCGACGGATCACATCGTTGAAAAAACAACGTATTTGTTTCTAATAAACTTTGAGCGAGAATGTTATATGACATGAGTTTAAATTGAAGAGATGACCCATCCGTTCGGTCATTCTCTATTCCGACCGTCTCCCAAAATCTACTTATCTTGTCTGGTGCGTTCTCGCTGCTCGTATGATCTTGCGCTTGATGCCTCGGATTACGATCTCCTGGCTTATAAAATCCGCTTTGATACACATCTTCATCATTCGGTCGGGTGTTTGCCGAAATTTTTGCGGCGGTTATTCAACAAGTTGTTTTAACTTTTTTCTTATAGATAGGTTCGCTACCGAAACGATGGAGGCTGCGTTTATTGATCGCTTAGTGATGCAACTGGTAGGGAAGGTAATTAGTCGCGTTTTGATTTATGATGCAACCCTACGAATATTTGGAAATCTCCTAAAAGTTTTTGTTCTGTAACTTGTTAGATTGATACTTTTTATGGAGTATTCGCATTGTTAGACGTATAATTTATTAATAATAATTATAAAATAAGTTTTTTTTAAATGTTTTGTTTGTGCCACAGAGTGTAAAATTAAATCAACATCGTGCGTATACCGTGGGTATTTCGCTGTACACTCTTGGACAGGCATTTTGAACCCATGAATTAGAATAATATAGAATAGAAAACTTGTAGAATATTGCATGCTTGTAGTTGTAATAAAACATTTTTCTTTTTTAAAGTAAACCGAAAACAGTGCGCGATCACCAACCCCTCTGCCAAGCGTGGCGATTAGGGAAATTCCCGTTTCACCTTTCATTGTGGTACTTAGTAAATGCGGATATGTTACACCAGGTTACACCTTTATTCAATTAAAATAAAATCTTGAACATACAAATATATACACTCTGGATTAAGCATGATGATAATAGATGATGTAAGTCTAGAAAAAGGGTGGGCCCACTTAGTATCTAAGTACAGAGTAGAAGGCAGAGCAACATTGCACATAATGTTTCATAGTAAAACTTATTTATTTTTAACTGGTACTGGGAGGCACAAGGCACATTTTCTTCAGACTAAGATTATTTGCTGATGTGTTGCTAATGAGCCACACCAGCTATTATTGACATTCATTCACTCACCCCCTAATGCGCCAGTTACCGCAAGGATGAGGCACGCAGTTAGGGTTGGGTACTTGCTAACTTAGTATACTGATTTTTTACTATGTTTTGCGAATTACAATTGATAAATGAATGTAAATTGATGTTCTGCAAGTTTTTTCATTCTTAGATATCATAGGTTTACTTTTGAATTAATAGTTATACAAACGATCTCATGCTCAAAATACGAAGTATTAAAATGTGGTAACCGGAACTCTAATAAAAACATGCTCAAACTACGGACTAATGCATCGCTGAACCGCGCTCCCGACATTGGTGCCAACTTTACAATATCCGTACCAATCACACGGCTGTTTCCACTACAAAGCGAGCGAACTTCATCCTTCTTTTGACCAATCACGTATCGTATCTGCGGAGTGCGCACACCACGCAGTCCGTACACCCTGCCATCCATCTTGTTTTTAGAACAACACGTTTCACGTGTGCAATGTTTATAAAAATACAATAATCATGGCTATGTTAGCAGCACCCCGGCGTAAACAGAAAGTGATTAATTTACGGGCTAAAAATAATGCGTGGAGCGATGATTCGACGAAGTTTGGCCAGCGAATGTTAGAAAAAATGGGATGGAGTGAAGGGAAGGGGTTAGGTGCTAAAGAAAATGGAATTGTGGAACATGTTGTGGCTAAATACAAGAACGATGACAGAGGATTGGGTTTTGAGGACAAGAACGACCAGTGGACAAAACATGAAGACGACTTCAATTCATTATTGGCTAATTTATCAAACGGTGAGTACATACTACAAATCTGTAAAGTTCATAATTTTACAAGTGGAGTCTATGTGATAAAAACACCATGGGTGAGTTAGAAACACAACGTGACCTCTAAAATTATTGTTATCTGTTGCTAATGAATTACAGAGTATGTAACTATTAAATTTTTCATTGTCCATTTGTTTCTATGTGCCTAATTTCCTAGTGTTGAATTCTTTTATTTTAGTTTCAGGTGATAATAATGATGAAAAACTACATAGTGGTGTATCTCTAGAAGTTAAGTCCAAGAAAAGTAAAGCAAGAGTGCATTACCATAAGTATACACGTGGAAAAGACCTAACTCGCTACAGTGAAAAGGACTTGGCTAATATTTTTGGAAAGAAAACCCTGAAAAATGAAGAAAATCTAAAAGTTGATGAGAAGCAAGAAACTGCAGTCATCACAACTACTGAAAAAGTTTTCACAGAAAAAGGTAGTATGGAGGATTATTTCAAAAGCAAATTGGCTGCTATGAAATCTAAAAACAAATTGAATATAACCAGCAATGATATAAGTCACGATAGAGCTGGCTATTCATTCCAAGGGTTCTCAGGTGCAACTAATGATGAAAAGGAGGAAGAAAGTCATCAAGGATTTGGTTTCCAGTCATTTTCTTTTAATAATACTATAATAATTACAGAAGACAATGATAAAGTTGATAATGAAAATATAGCGGTTGACTGTGAAGAAGTTACTGTTGAGAGTAGAAAGAAAAGTAAGAAAAAGAAGAAACAAAAACTTTTAGATGAAGAACAGATTACACAAGAGGTGGAAGATAATTCAAAAAATGTTGATACTCCTGTAGATGAACCAGAAAAAACTAAGAAATCAAAAAAGAACAAGCAGAAGAAGGGCTTTGAAGAATCAATTGAGGAACCAGTAGAAAGTAAAAAATCCAAAAAGATAAAAGATGTTGAAACAATTGAAGACCATGTTGCAGAAGATTATGTGCCTAAGAAAAAGAAAAAAAGGAAAAACAAGGATATTGTTGAATAAATATTATATATATCTGTTTTATTGTATTACATACTTTTTATTTGTAATTTATTATTTTCTACTCCAAAATCATTTTTAGGGCTGATTGTTCCATCGCCAGATAACTTTTATGCGAGGAATAAAATTGACGTTTGACAGTTTTTGTATGCAATAACTTATAATTTCAAAATTATTCCTCGAATAAAGTTATCAGATGATTGAAAAATCAGCCCATAATCTTGCTAAATAATAGACGTTGACGCAGTTCTGGTTCATTGATATGAAAATGAAAATAATAAAATTATCAACTAAATTATAAAAACTTTTTCATTTAGTCGACTATTGAAACGAGTTATCGTTTGTGAGATAGCGCGGCGTGCGACCAACGTAACGCATGGCGCCACTGCGCGGCCTTCGTGAGTCTGCGCATTGAGTCACGTCTCTACAACTGTCAACGTCAAATTGTCGGGGCGTATGTTTGTTGGGGAAGCACGTGTTTAATGTAAAATTTTGAATAAATCGTGAATAAAAGCTTAATAATTCATTAACATAAAGGTTAGTTGAATGAGTTGAACACAATTTAATGATGGTCGTTCATGAAGATAGCGAAACGCCAGTGGAAGTTGCCATCATTCGAAAACCGCTTTTGGAGCAAAAGTCGTATGTTATTGTAAAGAATCATGTCCGAGAACTTATTAAAACAGATGAAAGCACGGCTTCCGTTATGACTAGCAAAGAAAAATCACCACAGCCTTTAGAAAATGTTCGAAAGAAGAAGTCCAAATCGGATAAAAAACCTAAAAGGACTGCGCAAATACCAGTGACCTCGGCGGAATGCGACAGCGAAACAAACATCACGACAGAAATAGATAAAAATGACTTAAAGGAGCTGAGAACTGTTTACAATAATTGCAAAGAGGTTATGGCAAAGATTGAGGCAAAGTATGGCCATTTATTGGACTTAGATAGCAAAGGTGGACCAAGTTCATGCAAAAAGCGAAAATATTATACAGAAGAATTAACAGACAACGAGTGTAATTGTAAATTGAACACAAAGATAGTATTTGATGATGATGGCAAGCAGTCAACGGTTAAAACAGTCCCGGAAAAGCATATTTGTGCAAGAAAGACAAATAAAGGTCACAGTGACATGCAAACAAGGAGTAAAACCATTGCTATAGAGTATACAGAAAACGAAACTGCCTTACCTGACAACTTGCCAGAACTGGCCAGTCTGTTACAGGATCCAGACATAGAAAAAACTCTCCGTAACAGGATTGTAGAGAAAATGAGGATTATCAAACAAGAATATGTAAATGATATACGATTCAATAAGCATTCTATTATAGAGAAGTTGAAGGCAAACCCTGATGAGGTATTGGGATTTAAAGGGACTAATTTGTCCACTATTCCTGGATATTCATGATACTAGAATGTAATTGGATACTATAATGTATTCAAGTAGTTTTAAGGTGTTCTTTTGATAATAATATGATGTTATTGAATAAATATTCTGTATTTCTTGAATTTGTAGCCTTTTCTGTTTTATCCTTAAATTAACTAACTTCAATATACATATATGTGGAATATAATAATAACTAACTTTGATAACACAAATGCCTATAGTGGTATTTGCGGGAAGCACAGAACTGGTTGAAGTGGAGGTGCTTGGGGGAGGTCTATGTCCGGCAGTGGACGTCTTTCAGCTGAAATGATGATGTTGATGATGATTATGTGTGCGAGTACTATAATTTTTTTGATCATGGTTAAATGTCCATTATATATACCTACATAAACTCATGTTTTCTTCCCAAGGGGTAGGCAGAAACTACAGAGGGCCACCTGCTATGATCCATACATACTACATACTCCTTTTACCTTGTTTATGTTCATACATCTGGCCCTACACATTTTAATTATGCAATTAACCATGTCAATTCACATAGCATATGTAAGTTACACTATGTTCAATATTGTTATGGACTGTCCTGAAACTATAGATTTAATGTAAGGGAATCAGTACAATTCTGTTCCATTGTAAGGTATGTGCCTCTTTTTCCTTTTAAATTGACGATAATTGAAGGAATGACCTACTTTTATGAGGTGAATTACAGTTGCAGACTGCAACTGTAATTCACCTCATAAAAGTAAGTTTTTTTGTGCTACTCAAATTGGGAGCTGAAATTGTCTCCTAAATAAATACAGATTACTCAGTGATCTTGCAAGGAGAGCAGTGCTTCACCCAACAGCTTGTTGTACCTACACCATGTAATTAAAAAAAAAAATAGTAGCAACTTATAGTTTTATAAGTTGCTACAATTTTTTTTTTTTGTGAATGTTTGTTTAAACATTCACAAACCTACCTATCACATTTTTTAAATTTCGCATAGGTAGTGTAAGTAGAGATGATACAGTCAACCCACATTTTGTATGAAAAGATATCTAAATGTTTTGCGCATTAAAGAATTAGTATTCCTGACAAAAATCTTAACCAATATAATTAGGTCTGTATGTTTGCCCGCCGCTAAATCAACCACCAATGCTTTGGTTTTCTAGGAAAGCGGTTCCGGCATGATAACCTGGCATTTTTACTAGTGGTTTAAAAAAAATCTTAAAAAAACCAATGCTTAATACATTCAGTTGCGCAATACATTCACTTTCCTAACGCACATCATATGATTACCTACATCCAAATCTTTTTAAATCCAAACCCCTATTAAATCGCCATTCAAAATACCGATTGGCCAAATAACATATTCTTTCTTCGAACAGACAGAATACCAACGCCCATATTTGGTTATCTAAAATACACATATCAGCTTTTATAGCAAATGTCTATACTTGATATTCAATAACACATTGTCGATAGGCGCTGCGACGCATCATAATGACAGCATTAATATCAATTCTAGGATACAGAACGCATTGCCAAGCAATTTTGAACCCTACGCAGCAGTTTCAAAGGCTAAACAAACTGAAAAGCCCCAGATAGTGTTACCGATCCGGTGTGGATAGAATGTCCATTGTTTCTGCGCTAAAACAAAACTACAACAGCTGTTGGGAAAATCGCTCTTTATACGATGATGAACCTTATGGCGTTGATATAAGGGTGTCATCATTTTGTTGTTGCGTGTGACATTCTGTTGTTTTTGTAGCTTTGGTATACGAATCGCTGGGTGAATAATGATGTGGCCGCATACCTACACTTTACTGTGAACTCGACAGCTTTGTGAAATACAAAGTGTAACTGGAATTCAATTTGAGACCTGTCGTATCGGTGTGGAATCGCGAATGTCGGTATTCGAGGAGGCAGACTGGAATGAAGACTAGAACTGACTTAGGTACTTACCGGCCGGCATAGCTTTAAACTGGGCAAAGGTCAATAAACCTCTGTATGACAAGTCAATAGATTACATTGATCAGCTGCCCCAGCTCATTCCGATTTCAATAATTAAATGGCAGAAATAGATGTAATATTATTTTGTTAGCATCCCTAAATGTCTGTAGGTATTCATCCCTTAACTCGTATTTTTCTGCCATTTTTTTCTGGATTCCTCATCCTGAAATGTTCATCTACCTACATCTCTCTACATTTCACCAAGTAGCGGTTATTTTTGTTTATTTTGAATGTATTCGCACCTATTTTAAAGTTCTACTATGAGCGTCGCAACTCACACCGTTCAATCAAGCGATGTCAATAATAAATTAAGCTTTCTTCAACTAAGAGGAAAAGTGCGAGCGATGCGTACAAATGTTTTAATTAAAAGTACCGATAAGTGGCCGCATGCGCATAGTAGGTACTATGCGCATGCGGTGGTTGTTGAATAGCACAGGCTTTCCCCGGACTTGTTCCAGTTCGGAAGGCCATAACAGCTCATCAGCTGTTAGATACGGTAATTTCGGAGGCTAAAGTGCTACGATATTTTAAATGTATATATAAATTAATTATCAAGATATCGTAAAATATGCTTTTGCTGCTGCGACTGCTGGACACGACAGTTTAGGGTATTTACAAGATAAAATCTAAGAAATCGAGCGTTACAAAAATAGAATTGCACTTTGTAGCAAAAGGTTTAACTGAGTACTTGTGAAACATTGTTATTGTCCAAGTAAGCACTCAAATAGGTACTTAAACTACCTGCAAAACCTACGCTCTGTGTTAAAGAGGCAGCTACTTGTCATGTTTGGTCAATACTTTCTTCGACGCTCTATCTTGGGCCCCGCCGGGTACTAACTAAACTAACTTACAAGTAAACAAAACCTCAATTTACATAGCAGTACATTGCATTCAACTTTACTGGTGTTTAACCAGCCGCGTTAGGAAAACGAGTGCTAGTTACAGATATTACCTCGCGTTGAGTTCATTTTAATTCTTGGCTGTAAAGTATAGTGCCTTCGGAGTTTGGGAAGGCTGTTCGCATTCGTAATATCATATGGCGCGAGACGGGCGTCACCGGTGGACGCCTATACAACCTTCGACGTGACATTTGAATTCTAAATTCAAAAAGCTCTGTGCCATTGTGTTAAAAAAAATCCTTTTTATTTTTACATTTTCCGTGGTCTCATTTGTTTTTTTTGTTACTAAAATAGTGTTGTGGCTCAAGTGAAGTGTTTTTAATTAACGCGGTAATGAAATTGAGGCTGTCGTTCCAAAGTTTAGTGACATATGAGTGACTCCGGTGACATCAATCTAAATAATTTCAACATGAAATTGGATAACTTTGGATTTGAAAAGTTACAGGTACACCCACTTATGAGATAACTTTATTATTGTTTATTTTAATGGTTTGAGGTAGCCCTTCTCTCAAACCATATAGTTTTGAGTTGTCAAAATTTCCCGCTTTTCGTATTTTATTCATATTATTTACCTGCCAGTAGCGTAATATAGGTAAATCATGTACTTTCTAATCATCTTTTAAAATGAGTATAATGAAAGCGCAATGAAATCGCTGGCTCTATTAACATGACAGATTCCTTGAGATTGAAGGTTTGATACGGCAATTCGATATGTATTATCTAAGTAGGTAGGTGTTACACACATCAATGGCTTCATTCAACCTACATTTATTTTACAAAGGGAATAAGCGCGGGCGAATTTATTCCATATTTTATTTGGAAGTTTTTGTTCATCAATGTATTTATTTATATTTGCACAAAACTTAATAAATTAACTACACTGAAATATAATTGAATTTTTACAATATGTAGCCTACATGTCATTGCAAGGAATGCATCTACTTCGGTAGGTACCTAGTTACTAGTAGGTACCTACCGAAGTACCTAACCTAACTGTATTTAGTAAGTATCGGTCAGAAATACAGTTAACATCCACATTTCCGAGATACTCCACATCCACTGTTATTATACAATTGTGTTATGTTAAACAGTTGAAGTGACACCATAGCATTAATTTATTTAGTTCAAAACATAACTAAAACATTAGTAACTTCTTCTATTATTTGCATATTGTGTAGCTAGTTTTAGGTCGTGGGTTCAAACCCAACCAGACATTTTACTTTGTGTAAATTATTTCATCACCACTGCTCTCAAAACGGTGAAGGAAAACATCGTGAGGAAACCGGCATGTCCTAGAACCAAAAAAATCGCAAACATGTGACATCCACCAACCCGAACTCGAGACTCGAGTCTGCGTGGTGTATTATGGCCTACTCCCTCTCAATGGAAGAGGTGGTTTGTGTCCCAGCAGTGAGAACATTATATGCTAATTATGCTTATGATATGTAGCCGTACCTACAGTCAGGGAAATTAATTGTTTTAAGCAAATTGACTCCCTCCAATTTAACGCGTTATAAGCCAATGTATACAACTGTCAAAGAATGGCAGTTTGTGATTTGAAAATACGGACATTTTAAGTTGGTTACTATTAAAATCTGACTTTACCTACCCATTATTCAAATCATATGCGTTTCATAGTCGTAATTGCTTGTGCAATGGCTGTCAACTGCATGGCTAATCATCATTACGTTGTGAATGAATTATTTAGCGTATGTATTTAGTAATGTAACGAGAGGGAAAGTCGTCAACTCATGATTATGAGAGCATGACATTGAAGGTACCTACTGGTATGTACTGACTTTGTATTTTAATTCAGTAGCACTTGGTAGTAATAATAAAGTTATGTAGTTTGGTATTCATAATGTGGTAAAATACTAACGCCATTCCCGCAAGTTCAGTCATGATATTCAAATTGAAAAACTGAATTTTCTAATTTTCCAAAATGACAGATTTCGAAAGCAATCTGTCATTTTGTCTATACTATCTGTCTGTCTATTCTTCCGTCGCCAAACCCATTTATATGGTGGTCATGCTTCGAGTGCTGGGGCTGCAGTCTCGACATTCATAGCGATCGCTTTACGACCGAATTCAGTCGCAAAGACCTGTCACTCCGTACATAACACCTGTCAATCCGGGACTTTGCGACCGAATTCGGTCGTAAAGCGATCGCTATGAATATCGAGACTGCAGCCCCAGCACTCGAAGCATGACCACCATATAAATGGGTTTGGCGACGGAAGAATAGACAGACAGAAAAAAAAATGTTCCTGGAAGGTTTTCCAATTTTTCTTTCCATAAAAACCTATTTCGGACTATTAGGAACATTTTAAAACTAAAAATAGCTAAATGGGTCCTGCCGTTCTCAAGTGATGCGCTTACCAACAAACAGCATTTCAGTTTAATTTATCTAGATTATATACAGTGCCCTCCAAAGTTAGTTAACATTTTTCTACTTCAGCTGTGATGCCACATTATGTTTTAAAATAATTAGGCAGGTACTCCTAAGATATTACTTGATTATTTTTTATGATAAGTCATAGGTTCAGGTTCAGTTCAAATATTTGGAACACTAGAATTTTAAATTCATAATGTGGGGTGTCACAGGAGAAGTGGAAAAATGTCAACTAACTTTTGGAGGCCACTGTATGTATATGTACAATGTACATACAGAACATAACAGTTTGAAATAGTACACAAATTATGGTCCTTCGTTCCTCCTCTTGAACAATCAATTCTTCATTACAAACTGTTGTTCCAAAAGCTCTGTACTGGATTTGCCTTTGACGCAATGAAACCGCGCCTTACTGATCGCTAACAATAGTCTTGTTCCACCTGTAGCTATTACTGTTTATATTTCTGCTCACCCCTCACCAAAAGGTCGTAGACCATTAGCGAAATACGTGTAGTAAATACGTCATGACAATTCCATTTAGTATTACGTCCTAGGGTTATAAAGGGCGCCAAATGTATCAGCGGCTGCAATATCAGCTACGTTCTTAGCTAATACACTTAGTACGTTTAGGAGTTCCGGCTAAGGAGTGACTCATGGCTCATAAGGCGTTGGAATCTTTGCTTCGTATTTATTTATTTTTTTGACAAATGAATGTTGCTATTCATGTGTTTATTCGCGTTGTTGATGACGTTAGGTATCATAAAGTTAAAGGTGATTTCGTGGTTAATGCTTCAACAGGAGGACTAAGAATTTAGCACCATAAACGGTGAAAGAAATAATAATTTCTACTTAACTACCTACTGAGACAGTGTATGTACGAATCTATAATTCTATATAATTATTTACTTCGTGGCACTCATACTAAGCGAGAAAATTTTCTACACTTTAACATGATGAAAATTATTGTTTCATACGGCCACGGCGTCTTATGCTCGCACAAAGTGGGTCAAATATGGGCTTTTGTATCTTCACTTCCTACCAAGATGACACAAAAAAACAATGTTTCTTGACCAAAGAAATTGCCCTCCCACGTTTAACATATTCACATAATATGTCGTTAACATTCTTCCGTATTATGTAATTCTTTTGATTAAAGCTTATCCCAACTTACCTAAATAAGTTGGGATAAGAGTAAGAGAATGATGTTGGCGCAACATGTCTAAAATCATCAGAATTATGTCATCCACAAAATGACCTATTGTCTATTGTTTGGAAACAAATTCATGATATCTAAGACTGGGTATTTGCGGAACGCCCCTACTCAAGTTGCAGTTGAAATTGGATCCACTCTATAAATATTACGCACTATTAAATATATCAGACGTTAATGTATTATTAGTACTTATGGCTTAACTTTATGTGATTTCTATTGCATAATATCTACCTGTTTGGTATCGCGTAGGTGCAATTTACCTACCAGTCTTCACATACTTTGACCTAACGTTGCCCAATGTGAGGCTCTTTATATAAAATGTTCCGCAAATGGGCAAAATTTTTGGGCTGGTTTATTTGTGGTGTCAAAAAGCTTGTTTAAATAATTTTGAAGAGGCTTTGGTATTATTGAGAAATCTTCATCAATTTTAATATTGTATCGAGCACCTATTTTGTTTTTTTCAATTGCGGGTAATAAGCGTAACTCATTATTTGATCAGATGCTCATTAATTTGCGTAAGTCAAACTGGAGCGCACACAACCGTTGTAAGTAGTTTGAATTAACAGCTTTGCCAATGAGTAATATAAAAACCCACTACTCTCTGTTGAATAAATCCTCGATTTTTAGTCCCTTATTTCCTTAGGTAGAGACTCTTTATATTATATTGGTCATTCAAGCAAGCTGCAAGACTAACAAAATTGTTGTTCATTAGAAACTCTATTTGTTCTAGTCTATGAAGCTTTTCTTCTATCTTAGATGAACATGCAGATTGTAGAGGCCAGAATTAGTCTCGTAGTAACTTCTTCAGCTAATTATACTTCTCTCTATAAGCCTTTGTATACGTTTAGTCTTGCTTGTCTTGTTTGTATTTGCCTTTAGGAATACATTATATTCGAGTGGATTTAATGATTTCAATGTTACTGTTGACTGAAATGATTGTTTGTGGGACAACAGCTAGCACAAGCTTCAACAAAATACTCATTTGACACTTCACTGTGCGTCCAAAACCGAGGGTTTCTGAATCACAATCAAACATTAGCTAAATCTAATACCTAGCTGACCATAAGTAGGTACCGATGGATTGCTACAGTCTGCCTGCATATATCGTAATAATCAATTGTCCACAATCACGTCCTTTAACTTAACTAAATGCGTAATAACATAAATATTTTATAACTGTCCCGCCCATGTTATTGCGGTAAACGATAAAATAAAGCCTCCTTGAACTGTTAAGTTAATCGGATAAGTAGCTGACACTCATTTTATTATTGACATGCAGATGCAGCATAATTTTTTTTTATCCTCCTACCAGTTTTAACCTTCCTTTATTCAAATCCTAGTTGAAGATATCGGATCACCTATTGGTTTTGAAAAGTCGGGGTATGTTTATTTTTTCTTTCCCATAGTTTTTCTGAGGTAAGACAACTTGATTGATTTACCTAATTAATATAGTAAAGTATAATTATCTTTATATTCTCTATCAATTTATGGCGGGTTGCCTATACTCCTAATTGCCATGTCTTAATTTTAAAAGTAGGTAGACCTGTTATTTAATTTCGACTGGTTAGATTCGACTCCTTGGGCAAGTCGTTGTTTCCAGTTTCAACATGTTGCGACTTGTCGAAAGCTCTGTCGGTACCTGTATACTAGGTTCCACAGACCCTTCAATATGTTTTATGTCCTTCAATCCTTGTGACGAGTATCGACATGTTGCAGTTTAGCACGGTACGCTGTTGTTGCTATTGCTCTAAAAATAGCCTTCACGTCCGGCCAACGTAAATCAAATAAAAAACAATGAGTAAGTTCTTATACAGGGTGGCAGGGACATCGACGCGCAAACCGTAACCATGAATTCAGCACATGGTTCTAGACCATAGAGTAGAAATAAAAAAAAAACAGCGGTTTCATAGAAAAGTGTAATACCTACGCGGTCAAAATGTATGGAACAAAAAATAATAATAACCAGTCTTTAATTTATTTAACGATAAATTTCAACATTGGAAGGGTTCAGGATCATGTTCTGAATCCATGGTAACAGGTTGCGCGTCGATGTCCCTGCCACCTTGTATAAAATCAGAAGCACCTTGGCTAATTGATTTTAGCCGCATACCGTCAACTCCTTTCAAACTAAACCTGCCTAACTTAGTAATGTGCTAATACCCTATCCGTCACAGTGCGAAGCGCACAAAGCTGCCGAAGATAGGTAACGAAAGGATCGTTCCATTCCTTGTTTTGTTAAAAATCATTTGATTCAAGTTACTAATAGAGCTACCTAAATTGTACTGCAGTAATTTCTAAAATAAGAGCACTCATAAGCATAACCAAAAGCTTTCAATTCAATTCTTAAAAATTGTATTTGGGCATCTATTCCCAGCAGTATTAGCTTCTTTTATAGGCTCATTGTATAGGAATTGGGTAATCACCGTTGAAGCGTATCAAACGTGGGCTTACAGAAGGCATAACATTGGTACAGTATAGTCTTTTTGTCTTAAAACATGCGTAACTTTGACAGACTCGCGTAGGAAGCAAGGTTGTGTTGGTACCAATAGAATAATTTACTTCTTTTGTGCACGCAAAACGAATATTAATGACTTGAATGCGCGTTTCATTAATGTTATAAATATAAGGCTAGTACTTAACGGTATACAGATAATACCAACAGAAGTTTCACTCCCTGGTTATAAGCTTTCGCAGAATTTCGCTAATGCTGAAACCGAAATTACTGTATCATCATTCTCATCTTGGGTGCTTGATATTTCTACTATTTCCCCTATGGCAGCACGCTGCGAGGAGAAAATCTCAAAGAGGTCTTCAAAAAGGCAGGCAATACTTTACGCTACACTAGGTTCTCCTCGCGACTTCGTCTGCGTGAAGTTTCTTGTTCGCCCGATCCATTCCGTCGCATCGCCTACCCGCACTATTACTTAGTGTTCTTTCTCACTTTCTTTCTTTTGGCTCGGCTCCTAAGGGGCCGCGTGATGTTAACAAAAGAGAAAATCAAACGAATGAGAAAATCTCAAAGGAGCCTTCAAAAAGGCAGGCAATGCCTTTATGCTAGCAAGTCCCCATCATCAGCCTATAACGTTCCCACTGCTGGGACACAGGCCTCCTCTCTTATGAGAGGGAGTGGGCCATGCTCCACCACGCGGGCCCAGTGCGGGGTTGTCATATGTCTTAGAATTTTTGGCAAGCAAGTGGGTTTGAAAAACTGCATATCCAATACTCATAATATTGAAGTTTTGCATCCACCTATTCCCAAAGTTCCCCTTCTGCTAGTGAATAAAAATATTATACGTATTCCAATGGTGGATTTACTGCCATATCTCTTATAACGACATAATGGTCTTCAGTTATCTGCATTCAAATCTGCAGTCACGGTGTCCTATCAGATTGGATATAACTGTTACGTATTATTCAACATTGCAAGAATACACAAATTATTGTGCGTTATAGATGAGTATCTGTAGCATGGTTCATGATTTCGTGATGAAATTTGATTTGCATAACTTGCATAAACGTCTCCATTATAACATAAATGATAGGTACTTAATGTTAAAAAAATATGAAATGTTTCTGTTTATTTTGCACGCAAAGGTTTTTTTAAATATAATGGATGAATGTCTTCGATAAACTTGTCTTCATTATCATCATCATTTCAGCCGAAACACATCATGTTCATGTCGTAGCATGAAATAATTTGGTACACCCATTTATAGTCAAATCAATCGATAATCTTTCAAAATCAGTCGAAGAAGAACAAACATCGTCTATCAATCGAATGATTCAGCAAGGGAACTCTGCGCGTGAGTGAACTGAAATCCAACGCAATACTCGTAGTTTGTCAAGGAGTGGCAACCTCTCCTGACGGCGTGGGAATCACGGCTTGATGTTTATGTTCAACGACTGCCTCGGTACTACTTCGTATAGCTCGCTACATGGCGCTTAATGACTGTAAACTTTATCCACTTTAACGCTAAGTAAATAGTCGTAACCCTTCTTAATGAATGGTTAAAGTGAATTGTTGGAATTAGTCTTTGTTTCTAGAGTCTACTTTCGTTTCTTCGCACTATCTTTATTCACCGTTTATAGATGTACTTACAACAGAGGGGCAATTCTCGTCATTTTAAGACCGTTCACAGTCTGATCTCAGTCTCAATCTGTCAAAAAATACTTCTAATTTCCCTACATTTTGACAAGTTTTTGACATTTGTTTGTCGCTGAGATGAGACTGCGACTAGATTTTGAACGTTTTAAATTACGAGAATTGGCCTTCTGGTGTTATTAGAACACAACACCTGTCCAGAAAAGGATATTGCTGACTTGAACTCATTCGTCCTTCATTTATTTTACTTCTTAGTGCCATTTCACCAATGAAACTGATCGTGATCAGCACATCTAATCCGCGTTCGAGCGCTGTCACATAGAGCTGTACAACAATTATGACACTTACAATTCTTTAACATGGTTTAGATATGCTGTTACGTTCAGATTCGTTGGTGAAATTAGCCCTTAGTTGTGGATTAATACAATTATTCAACAAAGGTGAACTGGCTTTGCACGCCAACCTTTCTGCATACTTCTGAGTCATAGGTTCTTTTTGAGGGACACCATCTTGCACCGATATGCAATAGGCTGATTGTACGTGCACATTACGCTCACTACCTAGCAGTTACACCACATTTATTGGCTCTCCATCATCGTTTACACAATGTCGTTTACACTGTTTGCCAAGTAAAAGGAACTGGCTTGCATATTGATGTAAACAGTAGCATTTGTGTTTGTGAACCGGCAGATTGATAACTCTTCAACAATGAACATTGTTGTCAAAACGTTGATACTGGGAACAAAAGCTTCTTTGAAGTCAACGGTTAATCTGTTCACTATCGAGGGGAAAATTGCAATTCTTTGTTCGTTGTAGCGAGTTCAGTTTTAATTGACATGTTTAATGCATTAATAGGGAGGAATGGGGACAGTGTTATTAGAGGTCGTGTTCGTTTAACTTAACGACCCTAAATTATGATTTAATATTTCTTTGAGAATTATTAATGGGAAAGAGGAGGTGCTTGAATAAGATTTATTTTTGGTACCTAATAAGGTTTTTGGACTCGTACCTAGTAAGGTTGTGGCATCTAATAAGTTAAGTAATGTAATCCGGAGAAAAATGTATAAACGACCGCCTGCAACAGGATTGACCGATAAAGCAACTAGATTATAGAATGGTCGAAATTATTAGGAATGGCAAATTAGTTCCTCAGTTTAAGTAATTAATGACCCCAGAGCAAAATAAAGGTAATAATGAATAATTTGTTATGATGATGCTATTCGTTAGTAATTCGTTTCTCACGCCATATCGTAAGAATATCTAGCAAATAGACTAATAATTGTAACATATTTTAAAAAATCCTGTACTTATTTTAAAAACCTAATTTTTCTGATTGACTACCTATTATTTTAAACTTCCATTAATTAAACGGACCATACTAGAAATAATGTTATTGTGTATGCAAGTCAGTAGTTTTGAGATAAACTCGGACATTTCAAGGCTTCTGTGCCCATAAAGTTATGTATAAGTTACATTATGTAGTTTAAGCGTATGCGAAAAGCTCGTACATACAAAACAGCAATCAAGTATCAGGCTGTGCGTATGAATATTATCTTTTATAAATCTTAGACATTTGAATTCTTTGCAAGGCCAGGGACGATAAGACTGGAAACAACTTTCCAAGCGGATATTGGTATAAGAATGATGATTTTACCTGCATCTTTTGCAAAGTTATTAAAGAAGTTAAAATCACTTGATGCTGTGTAGCGTCCTACGTTTTATATTTGTACGCCGTTCAGGCAAAACATGACTGTCAGATAATTTGATGTAACATCTTGCATGCCAGGTGTATGTATACTCATGTTTTGGACAAATAAAAATTATCTTATTTTATCTTATCTTATTAAAGATCGAGCTGAAATACATTGAAACTGCTATTAATATGAGCTAGCTACTGGAGCATAAACAATTTAAAAGAAATATGTATGTAGACAACAATGCACATTGGTATAACGAAATTAATTCTTCAAAATACTTCAGTCACTGTTGTATGATCTCTAATTGCTGCATTAATCTTGCTTTGAGATACTTAGGTAAATATTAAACAACCCGCAACAAGAAATGAGTTAGTTGTTTCGGAAGATTAATGCAAATGTCGTTGGTTTTTGAAATTTTTTCAGGATTTTTCTCTCCTATGTTATTATTGTCAGTCACATAATAAGCAAGTTTACTGGGAAATTACAATAGTGGGTACCTATATTCCGTTGGATGATAATTTCTACCAAACGCAGTGGCATTTTTATATAGCAAAGGCGTAAGAAACGATGGGCGATAAACTGGCGTCTAATCAATATGTTACCAATATAAAAACGCCGTGCCTGCGTTTGATAGAAATTATTATTCCACTATCCTAATTGCCCCAGAAAACTATGCCTACTTAGCTGCTTATACTAAGGTGACCTAAGAGAACTATGTCCATTTAATTATCTCGTTACTTAACAAAATAATTACTGCACCACGCTTTACCGTGATTACTCAGTAACTTATGTTCGAAGCACGGTCATCCATCTTAGTGTAGCAGGTTAAGGATAACAGCCTTCATTAGTCTTGCTAGTCATAAACCTGGGCTTGACTTGCAATCTAGTACATCGTTGTTCTTGTACTGATTTATCGCGACATTTTCTCTTAAGGTGTGAGCAGGATTAACCGAGATAACGTAAGTTGTTTTAAGTTTAAGATAGTTCTTGTAAATACCAGTACCAATTCTTGTAGTTACACCTCTGACCTGCCCTGCGGGGAATACAGGCGTTATGTTATGTTGTAAATACTATTTTGTACTACAGTGGTAACATTTCGTGGATGAGCAAGACTGCTATCTTTTGAATATTTTGTTGACAACCGAAATTAGGTATAAATAAATAAAATAAAATATAAATAAAAGATTTAATTTAGTTTAGAAATTAGGTCTATCGATGTTAAAGTTTCATGTCTACTAGTCTTACCTATACTTTGGAAATATCTACCTCTGCATTGGTGAGTTCATTACCACTTACGGTTTTTCAAACATAGGAAAGAGCTAATTATAGTTTCTCTTTTGTTCCCACTTTGGTTAGATTCTCATTACCTACATACCTTAGTTAAGTGATTTGACCATACTAAAACTACCTCTACTCTCATCATCAGCAGGCTAGCCTTTTTCTATGGGGTCGGCTTCCAGTCTAATCGAATACAGCTAAACTCAACTCCCTCTGCTCTATTCCCTATAAAATAGTATGACGTCATCCACACACCTAACCTTAAACTTTACCTTACAGACAGCCGAACGCAGCGCAGGGTGGGAGACTCACCGAGTCCGTCTCAATCGTGTACCGGGCTACGGCTTCGGTATCGCGGTTTCTGGTGGTAGAGACAACCCTCACTTTGCCAGCGGCGACCCGTCCATTGCAGTATCTGATGTGTTACGAGGAGGACCCGCGGAAGATAAGCTGCAGTGAGTAGTACCTATTGTTTTATTGCATAATCAGCCACATGTCGGTTTTCTCGCGATGTTTTCCTTCACCGTTTTGAGAGCAGTGGTGATGAAATAATTGGCACAAAGTAAAGCGCCTGTTTGGGTTTTGGGTTCGAAACTACGACCTGTTTTATTCAAAGAATGCAAAATTCGTTTATTTGCATAAGTCAATAAAAAAAACACTAAAACTATCTTGGTCCTGTGATACGCTATCTTTTGTATTAAGTAATCAAGTTCTATTTGCAAAGTTGGAACAAGTTTTCTCCAAATAATAAGGCAGTTTCTCGAGGACTGCCTGTCGGAGGAACGGCCTCGGATGAAAACCACGCTTACTTTAATCCACGACTGTTTTTCAGACAGACGTGACTTTAGGCGTTATTTACCTTACAGCTACACTGGTTTCAGTTTAGCTAGTGGATAGCTATATGACCTGAACTATTTCAGCAATACATTTTTTAATGTTATCTCCAGATTGTTCATGACTAAATGTTGTATCTTTCCAGAGTAAACGACAGAATAGTATCAGTGAACGGCGTGCCTCTAGAAAATGTGGAGTACGCACGAGCAGTACAAGTGCTGCGCGACAGTGGCGCCACCGTGTCGCTGGTGGTGCGGCGACGTGCGCCCGCGCCGCCTCCCACCGCGCCGACCACTATCAAACTGTCACTTACTAGGAATGGGAAGAAGGAAGGTTGGTATCAGCTTAGGTTTTTCATTTGTTTCACCAGCTAGCGACTTCCACGTGACATAACTCCAATTACTAGGCATTTGGAAATACCGGTATTCTAAGCTTTACCTATATATCTTGTAAATACCATAAAAATGACTGAAAAAGCCCCAGTATGAGTATGGGTCGGTCGATGTAGCGGTGCTTCGGGGAGGCCTATGTCCAGCACTGGACGTCTTTCGGCTGAATGACAGTGATGAGTTTGAAATAGTCCAATGAGGGAAACCTAGAAACATGTATTGATACTGTAGAAAATTCAAATACAAAATTTCTTAAAGAGGCAAAGTTCATTTTTAACCGACTTCAAAAAAAGGAGGAGGTTCTCCGTTCGTCTCTATGTATTTTTTGTGATACTATATTTAGGCAAAAATCCTTGTGCTTTCCCACTATTGTACTGCCATATCTTATTATAACCATTTCTCTCTTGCAGATTTCGGAATAGTATTAGGATGCAAGCTCTACGTTAAAGAACTAACCTTGCGAGCCAGAGAACAGTTGAACCAAGGTGGCCAGGGTCTCTGCGAAGGGGACATGGTGACCAGGATCAACAACACCCCAGTGACTGATGCCATGACCCTGAAGGAAGCCAGGAAACTCATAGAGTCCTGTAAGGACCGCCTAAACCTGGTGGTGACGAGGGAGCTGATCAGGGAAGAGACGGTCACGAATGGGAATTATCAGAATAATTATAATAGTCTTGGTAAGTGAATGCCATTCTACTTTTTCAGTCTGTGTTTAGTTTGATCTAATACTGGATATGACTTCTCATATTTACGTCTATATTCTAATAGTAGATTATTCACCAAGGGATTAAAGCAGTGTCTTATGTCATGGGTGCTATAACGAATACCGAGCGTAACGAAGAATTCTCGAACTAAGTACTCCTGAGTGCAGCTTTTGTTTTTGAAGCCTCGTTTTAATATACATGGTTTATTTTCAAAGACCAGCCAAATTTAAGGGTGTGGTATAGACCATCAAACTGAACAACTTTCTCCATGGGACCAATATCTTAATCGCGTGTAATAATTAAAACCTTCAATACCTACTCGACCTAAATGTATGGGACGGCTGAATTTTTATTCGCGATTACGATGTTGGTCCCATGGAGAAAATTGTTCAGTTTGATGGTCTGTACCCTTAAATTTGGCGGGTCTTTGAAAACTAACCCTGTATGTATTATGCATCCTTATTTACGAATTTTACTTAGGAGTAAAATAATTATTAATGATTGATTGAATAAGAACTTTACTGTACCTAATGGACTTAATAGAGCCCCGCGCTACCTATTCCAAGCTAATAGCAAGTGTACTTCGTGTACGAAGCTACAAATTCAACAGCTGGGGAATCACAAGTAGAAATTAGAATCTAATATGCTAAATTATTCGCATAGTTCGCTAGCTCGTCTGCAGTATACTAAACAAGCATTTTCGTCAGGTATATCAGCTTACCATTACTTGGCACAGTAGGTAACAAATCAAGAAGTTTAAGATTGTTTTGGCCAAAAAAGCAGCATCCCCATACGTAGTAATACCGGTAGACTTTTGGGCACTTTTCCTGTTGATAACTATGTGAATGATTTTTTGATGCCCTGTGATTCTCTCGCTTCCTATTTTTATATACATGTACATTAATATTAATATTTTAAGTCTGTTAGCGTATATATTATATAGTGTATATATAATATATTATATTATATTTTATATAATATTGAGAGGTTGAATAATTTTTGGTATTAACTAACATAATTTTAAGATCTTTGTTACTAACAACTATGGACATGTAATATTTGGTCTGCAATAAATGGAATTATTTTTATTATTATTATAAATATTATACAGTATAAGAATAGAATAATTAAATAAACAAGTATTAAATAGATAACATTTTATGAGTAATTAAGTATGCTCACTGGCACTTAAAAATATCACAATATAGATCTTTACGACCAATTTAACTTTATTTCTATTAAAGATTTCAAGACAAGAAAGCACTTATTTCACAAACGTATATAAATCGTGCAAAAACCGTAAATAATTAGAAAATTAGTGCAAATCCGTGCCTTAGCAAATATTTTTAAGATTGGTAAACTCTTTCTTTAATATTTTAATAGGTGTATATTTTTATATTATTCATATTTATGTTTCTACGTGATAAAAAATATTATTTACATAAAATGAATAACTAGGTTCTTATTTTTTATAATACACCATGATAAGTTATTAATTTTTTACAAAAGAGAGTTTGTTATTCTGACTAGATTTCTAAACGCAATGCAATGATAGAGACGCCTAAAAGAAGACTGAAGAAGTAATACCTACTTCATACAAAGTCTATTCCGAGGGAAATTTTCATCAACATTTTTTTCTTCATATTTTCTAACAGAAGCCAGTCCTCACAACGTTTACGGACCTGCAGAAGCATCACCTGGGTATTCAAGTAGCGGTCAGAATCTGTATGTGGCGGCGCCGGTCAGAGGCGGAGACGCACGACGCGGCCCGATGTCGCACGAACAGATCGACCAGCCGCCGAGACCGCCGCCGCCGAGGAATGAAGGTACTTACGTGAAGTTGGATGGAAGGACCAAATTCATGAGTCGAAAGTTTGGAAAGACCAGAAAAAAACATTCTGAATTTTGATAGAAAGACTAAATTTCAACTAAAGGGGAATGAAGATTTTTATATGGAGCCTGGCATACCAACTATCCGCCATTTTGTTTTTTTTTTCAAAACGGCGTCCACGCTTAGAACGTTTTTATATCGATAGGTGACATCAATGCAAACAGAAAACATAAAAAGACCAAATCCCGTGAAATGTCACGTTTCCAGATATTAACGTTCAAAGTTGATTACGTGACATCTATAATTTTTTGTAACTGCGGACAGTAGATATGCCTTTCTAGCTTAGTGGGTAACTTAGACGCGGGCATTAATAGTGTATGTGTTGAATATGATGATAGTGTTAAATCTCCACTGAAATGCTTTTAAGCATTATGACAATAATAGGAGACAAGGAATCTGAGAGAATATTAGTATTTTAAACATTCAGCCAAATGTAGTTTTGTTTAATAATTTTAAAATAATAATATCACAATAAACTTTACAGATTACTACAGCAGTAGAAGACAACTATACGAAGAAGAGGCAATGAATAATCAAAGAAACAAACCATCGTAAGTTAATCCACACATTCACTCTTCGAGATTTTTTACGATACACATAAAAATCACGCCAAAATGCCTTATAAAGAAGTGGCACACTTGGAAGCTACACATATTATAAATTAAAGTCTCTCTGTGTGACAAATAATTTAAAGTATTCTAAACGCAATGGATTTTCATGCGATTTTCACCATCATTTAGATTTTTTTTCCAGAAGCTTTATGTGTATAATCTATTAATATTAAACTAACATTTAATAAAGAAAGCTCTATGTTTTGTCAAGTCGATCAGGCGAGATCGAGGTCAAGAGCAGGCCCATCCAGCAATAAAAAATAAAAAGGTCTTAAAACCCGTGCAAAGCAGGGGCGTATCGCTAGTTACATAATAAAACAACCAAATAGTGAGTACCAACAAAGATCCTCAAAGGTAAGGATATTCATATAAAGTTACCTTAACTTCCTTTTACAGTAGCGAGCCAAGGCTGATCAGTTTCCAAAAGGAGGGCTCTGTGGGTCTCCGGTTGTGCGGCGGCAACCGGTCCGGGGTGTTCGTGTCCGGCGTACAGCCGACCAGTCCTGCCGCGTTACAGGGCCTGCAACCGGCTGATAAAATACTTAAGGTATGTGTTTTAATCATCATTTTTTACTGCACTATTTAAAAAAAAAATTAATTGATTATTATTATCACAGTAGGTACTAAGTATATTTAAGTGGTTTTGCGAGAACCATTGCGGTTTCCGTTATTTTGACATTCATACCGTGGTAAACGGTTAATTCTGTATCATCTAAAATTACAATGACGTTTATAGCCATAACGTCATTTGCTTGTCATATTTGTAATCTCATTATACTATGTAGCAGAAGTTAAGGGCTGCTTTTTCTTTTCGTCACTTTTACGAGTTACGTAAAAGTGACCAATTTAAAATTTTTATGGGTGTAATCAATTTTTTGGAGAAAAAGTAGTTTGATCCGCAAGACCCACTATTGCCCTGCATTATCTTGATATTAAACACAGTCCTAAGTTCAGACGCATTTTGAAAACCCACCGGACCCGTTTGTTGACATCACACGAAAAAAATCTAAATTCTGTTGTCCATCGCTTTCTGAGACAGTTTACAGAATAACACGAACATTGAGTCCTAGTTTTGTGCGGTCGAACAGGTGAACGACATGGAGATGAAAGGCGTGACCAGGGAGGAAGCTGTGCTGTTCCTGCTGAGTCTGCAAGAACGAATCGATCTCATCGTGCAGCATTCACCTGATGAATATAATGCTGTGGCCAGTGGGCAGATGCGTGAGTAGAACTTACTTTATTAATTGTTATAATTTAATGCGAAGTGTTTTTGCTTGTTCTTAATTTTTTACAAATATATAGTTTATGGATTGGAGAGTGATTTAGACTACTTTTTATCTCGGGAAAATGTTTTGAAAATCCAGTCCATTCTAAATGTCTCTGTTATTACTTTTCACTTCACTTTTCTTCTATATATTATATAAATAAAAATGAATCACCGAAATGTATGTACGCTCATAACTTCCGATCGACAGCACCAAATTGGATAATTCTTTTTTTTGTGTTTGTTATTGTCAGGACAAGGTTTATATATACAATTGGACCCGGTAGGTGGCGCTGCTTTTTCGGGCAGGACGACGTCTGCCGGGTCCGCTAGTTTTAAATAAATTAAATTTTATACAGTACTAAATATTGGGACAGCTTCAATCATTGTCTATTCTAGATTTTTTGTCGCTCCCCTGACATTTGCTTTTCACGATATTCAACTACCTGATCTTGTTTTCTTGTGGGACAATTTAAAATGTTCTTTTCTGTTAGTTAAATATTAACTTTTACCATTTCAGCGGGCGATTCCTTCCACATAAAGACTCACTTCCATTACACGGAGCCTACAGACGGGGAGATGTCATTTAGATGTGGTGATGTTTTCCACGTGGTTGACACGCTGCACAACGGCACTGTGGGGGCCTGGCAGGTCTATAGGATAGGTGAGCTTTATAAATAGCCAACAAATAAAAAAAAAAAATGGGCTTTCTCTTGAAGATATTGTCTTAATATCATTCCTAGCATGCATCTTTTGACTATTGCATTACTGTCTGACTGAATGTGCTGTGAATGGTCTTCTTGAAATAAATAATTTGTGTTTGATATATTTTTGCTACAAGATAGCCTGCGGGCTAACTGCGTAACACACAATCAGTAGCAATGGCTTTGATTTTGACAGTTCAACACCATTCATTGCGTTCTTTACGTCGTTTTGAGCAGACAAATTTATCGAACGTATGAAACAATGTATTAGCAATATACTTCAAAATCATTCAGATTGTAATTGATCGTGTGTTACGCAATAAGGGTGCTGGCCAAGGCGTTAAAGACCGATTTCATGCTCCACAATCTATAAGGCCTATATTCAACAATGCATTTTTATTAATCCCTCAGCATTACCTCTTTCAGGTCGCAACAACCAAGAGGTCCAAAAAGGCACAATCCCTAACAAGGCTCGCGCTGAAGAGCTGGCAACGGCACAATTCAACGCTACCAAGAAAGAGATGAGCGGCAACGAAGGCAAACACAACTTCTTTAGAAGACGCCGCTCTACGCATCGGCGCAGCAAGAGTCTTGGCAAGGTAAGACAAGGATATAAATCATTAAAAACATGTCCCCAACACAGTTGTTAAGGAATGACGGCACGCTTGTATCCCCCAAAGGTAAGCAAAAGTCAACGTGCGTCCACATCATCATCTGCCTAGCCGTTTCCCAACTATGTTGGGGTCAGCTTTCAGTCCGAATGCCAGTATTTTACATGGAGCGACTGCCTATCTGACCTCGACAACTCAGTTACAGGGTATAGTTTGACCGAAACTGCTGTACCGCGCCTTAGGAATGCGCGGCGAGGCGGGGGGCGGGACGCCGTGAGCGATGACGAATGAGCGGCCTGCACTGCCTCTCCGTCTCACCGCGCACATACCGAAGGCGCGGTACAACGATTTTGGTCAAACTATAATACGATACCCCTTGGTAAGACTGGTTGTCAGACTTTCGGGCTTCTGACGGCCCGTAACAACTGTTCGAATTCACGAATGACAGCTGGGACCAACGGTTTAACGTGCTTTGTGAGGCACGGACCGTAACGTGCACGGGCCGTGCGTGCGTGCGTGCTGGAACGTGCGTCCACATCTACCCAATTATATTTTAAATGCCATGTAATAGTAACCTTACATCAATCCACAGGAACATTGGGACGAGGTAGTCCTATCAGACAGCATCAGCAAGTTCCCAGCATACGAACGCGTGGTACTCAAACAACCCGGCTTTGTTCGACCCGTCATAGTACTGGGTGCAGTCGGAGATATAGCTAGAGAACGTCTGTTGACTGAGAGTCCTGATAAATTCTCGTCGCCAAGTAAGTGTTATTTAGTTATTTTATCGTTTCTACGGTTTCTTAAAGTCCCTTAGTTGCCATTATGTTATTTTGTATAATCCTGAGATTTTATACACAAATGTTTATATGATATGGTTGGGATTATTACATGTAAAAAAAAAACTTGATTTCACTAATTGAGTTATGATACTGCATTTACTTGCATAAACTTATTCATTTCTTAAAAGCAAGTTTATTTAAATGCTTATAAAGTTACAAAACTTCAACCAAAACTTTTTTTGACTTTGAAGAGGAACCTGACGAAAACCCTAGTCCAGATCCAGTCATCAATTTGTTCTAATATTACTTTTTCTTTTGTTTAGAAATGGACAGCACTTTAGAAGATACCAAAACGAAGTCCGCTGGTATAATCCGCCTGTCCAGCATCAGAACGATCATGGAAAGGGGCAAGCATGCCTTACTGGACATCACCCCCAACGCAGTGGACAGGCTCAACTATGCCCAGTTCTACCCTATTGTGATATTCCTGAAAGCAGATAACAAACATATTATTAAACAGCTTAGGGCTGGGTTGCCAAAGTAAGTAAACGTGTATTAATTAATAATTAGTTTCATGCTTAATAGATAGCAAAATAATGAACTGTGACAAACATGATATGAAGGAAAAAGGAGTGAATGATGAGGTGACAGGGTAGAATGAAAGAGAGAAAAAACACTGCGCCTACCTAAGGAGTAGGGGACCGGAGCAGGCAGGAGATGATTTTATTTTATTTTTGATGTATCAAATTCTTTTTGAATGATTTTATTGACTAATTTGTTACGGCACTCAGAGTAAATTGGCAAAAATCACCGTCCGTTTTGGACGGCTGCCAAAATACAGCAAACATTTTTAAAGCAGAATTGTTTAAAGAAGAATTAGTCCTAAAATGTTGTCGAAACATCCACTTATTGGAGTGCCCGTTCACCTGCACCTTCGATGACTAAATGAATGCCACTGATGCCGTAATCAACGTGGCAAAATACTGGGCTAAAAAAATATAAAATATCGTAGAAGAGTACCATCGACACGAAAAGAAGAAGAAGTCGAGATATCCAAATGAAACATTTTCTTTTTTCTACAGGTCTGCACATAAATCATCAAAGAAACTTCTAGAACAGTGCCAGCACATGGAACGAGTATGGGGACACGTGTTCACCCACACGATCACATTGAGTGAAGCGAACCAAAACACATGGTTCAGCAAGCTCATCGACTTGATACAAAGGACGCAGCAGCAACAACTGTGGGTGTCAGAAACTAAGGTGAGCATTTTGACTGTAACTGTATTAAAATTGATGATATTGGGTTAATTGTAAGGATGGTGGTGAGAGTTTTGCTGTAAAACAAGGATAGATTTGAGGTCGGTTTTAAATATTTCATATGATCCGTTATATCATTTGTTTATCTTCTGATGTACCTTGCACTCGGTTTGTGAATACCATGTTAGTTATGGTTACTTGATACATAGCTGCTGTGATTGGTTCAGTTAAATGACAGTAACTTGCTAACCAAAGTCACCAGGTGCCGTAATATGACGGGTTAATGCCATCATAATTGCAGTGTTAGAGAGAGACAGAGCTATACAAGACCGATAGCATCATCCCTTTTTCGGACTGGAATCATGATATTTCGTAATACGGCCACAGGTCATTTTGAATGACTTTTTCAGCAACCGGGGCTTAGTAATATTACTAAAATCGTTATTCACTTGTTTTATAACAAAACATACTCATCTTGATATATGTACGTATGTTCTTAATATATGTAACAATCCATTTCTCTCTGGGATTCATTCCTCAATGTTAACGTATTCTGTATTACAACAGTAAACGCATCATGCTTCAAGATGGTTGCTTGGTAAAGGCAATTTGGTGCATTTGGTAAATTTTATGTGCTCTCAATGTCTCTAGAACCTTTATACTTTATTTAATCGGCATCTAAAATGTGGATACCACTATTATTATTCCATGATATGGTTAAAGATCAATGAAAATCATCATAACTATGGCTTCATAAATCACTCGCAAGGGGTGCTGGCTAAAGCTTGGGTTTTCAAAAACTATATTATATTTAAACTATATGTATATTAAAGTTGCCGCGGAATATCGGCTGTCATCAAAATCTGTCAGTTTATTTAAAGGCCCGTAATTAAAAATATTCAAAATCTAGCCACAATCTCATCTCTGCGACAATCAATGTCAAAAACTTCTCAAAAATGTAGAGAAATTAGAGGTATTTTTGACAAATTAAGACAGACCAGCCTGTGAACGTTCTTAAAAAAATACTAGAATTGTCTCTCTGGTGTTTTCTTAATACGTTGTCAAAAACAAAACTCAAGCTTGAGAGTCAATAAAGTTCACATTCGGTTGTATCCACATTTCAATGATCATAAAACATTATATATTAACCAATTCGTTTCTGTTCTGTCTTGCGGCGGTGTAGCACGTTGAAATGGTGTCGGACATATACTTCCCCATTCCCCCTTCGCCGTACCCAGCCTTTTACCCCATCTCCTATCCTTTGAACATGTACCCTCCTTCCCCCCAACGACCCGTCAGTTCACCCCAGAATTTACCCCCCCTGAATCTTAACCCCAGCACTAAACATCACGACCATTTGTATGACGCTAACAGAAATCATGTGGTACCTTACTACTACTCCGAAACTCTAACCCCATGCATGCCTAATAATGCTTACAGTGTGCCAAATACTTACCTAACTAATAAAAACAGACATACTCTAGCTAGTTACCCCTACGATGACAGGCAGAATTATTATCAAAGGAAAATAAATCCTAAGTTAAAAACTCCCTTAAACGCAAGCCCTGAGCTCTCCCACATATTTGCCAAAAGTAATGTTTATCCACCACAGAGTTTTCGACCTTATAGCGTTCTTGAAACGACAAGCAAATCACCAGTTCAAAACGTTCAACGGCCATCGTCAGTCGTTCCAATGTCAGAGCAGTACCGACCAGCTTCCTTTTTCCAAACTGAAAATGACGTAAAAAAAACAAATGAAGTCCCAGAATGGAAGGCAAGGCTTCAAAGAGAGAATCCAAAACCTTTATTCAAAACTTTAGAAAGACCGTTGAGGCAGGTTTGTCGGATCCCTAACTGCAAATGTAGTGAAAAGTCCCCAGCGGATCCAGGGAGGTTTAGCGAAGTGCGAACGTTACCTATACCTTCTGGTAGGAATTTAAATAAGTATAGAAACTTATCTCTTCCTACATTAAAGTTGGAAGAGATAGAGAAAATAGAGAATGAAAGTAAATCAGAAGCAGAAAGAGATGCTCATCCTATCATCAGTAAACCGATTTCTGAACAGCATTTAGGGTATGTCTAGAAATTCTAGAATAGAAGTTAGTTTTAACAAAGTTAACCAAAGTTACCATTTTAGATTTAGCACAAGTATTCATCTCTCTTTTTAGCTTATTATTTGTATATTGGCTGTTTGACTGCTTAATGTTAATTTGCTTATAGCACTACTTTTTATTATATATATTTTGTTTGTTTATTTGTTTAGTTTTAGCCAAAGATTTACTGCCAGTGTGTTTTAGTTTTGTATATTGTCACAATTTACCAGTGTTAAATACCACCTGTATTTTATTGAATCGATATTGAAACACTTATTTAACGTCATTTAAAATTCTGCATTTATCACATTATTGCATTTATTACGAACTCTTTGGACGAATCTATCGACTCATTTGTTATAATCTTCTATCTAACTCTATAGTTTTTTGTTTTCGTTTGAATATCGATTCCCAAGTGTGTAAAAACCCGAAACAACCATTAATCATTGACAGACGCTAAACCCCGTTTTTAGTTTCTGTAATGTGTTAAATGCAATCATTCATTTGTCTTGTCTTGTCACCCCATTCCATAACCTACCTCCCGGATGCGGCGAACCACGTTACCAAATTGGAATGGCGGAACAGAGGCCTGAGCCGTTATCGGACGACTTTTTGTTCTCAATGTCTTCGAGTACTGAGAATAGACTTTCGTACGCTTCGAGTCCTGAAAGTGACTTGGAAGTGAGTCCTCCTCCGGCCCCGAGACTCGTCAAGTCGTCTTCTGATCCCTCAATAGCCACGACTCAAGATAACATGGATCGAGATGACGATATCAACCATATGGCCGACGCTGTGCCTCCTCCTTATACGGTTTGTATCTGCTTGATGTATTATATGTGATTTGGCCATATTTGTTAAAATATCGAATTGATTTTCGATTGGAAAAATTATTATCTTATATACTAGTTAACGAGAACTTCCTTTTTTGTAACATCAGGCGGAATTACAAAACATTCAATTTAATTTAAGAGAACGGATTAAGGTTCTTAACCCTAAAGCTATATGTGCTAATTTCTCTTAAACTAACTTCTTCATTAAGAGTGGAGGATCTTACTTGATTAATCTGTAAATACAGTTTTCCTCATATGTTTTCGGATCAATCTAATTAGTTTTCGACTGATTTGGAGATAATTATACGACGATACCAAAACCCAGTTTGACATTTTTCTATGCATGATGCACGTTTAATATCGAACATATCAAAACCTTCTAAACGTTTCCCAAGGATGATGATAAACTATATTTCGACAAACAGCAAGGTGGCTACGGCGACAGCAAGTACGGCTTCTCAGCGACCACAAACGGACCGCCGACCAATGGGGTGAACCACAGTCAGAGCCACAGTTTGGGCAATAACGAGGCCCCGCCGTACCAGCTCAATCCTATGACGCACTCGCCACCGCACTCACCGCTGTATGGAACCGGTAAGTTCGTTACGATCACAGGCATTAGCAATACAACAAAATAGGTTCATTAAAATGTTTTTTTTTTTCGAACTTATATAGAATTACTAAAGATTATTTATAACAACAGCACGGCCAACGTTAAACTGGATTCCGTAGGCACAACATTTAAAATCGCCAAAGGGCTAAAACAGGGCGACTCGCTCTCTCCTAAACTAAACCAGCACCCTTGAGGAGATATTTAAAAAACTCGCAGACACATGGGCAACGAAGGGGATTCCAACCGGCGATAAAATGTTGTCAAACCTTCGTTTTGTCGACGATATCGTTCTTTTTGCGTCTACAGCAGATCGACTGCAACAAATGCTTCAAGAACTGAGCACTGCAAGCCTTGAGGTTGGACTGACGATGAATCAGTCAAAGACTAAAGTCATGACCAATGCCGCTAAGTATAAGGTCGAGGTCGATGGCAGGAAATATACTATGTCGACGAATATATTTATCTGGGCCAGCTAGTTTCCTTCCACAACAGACAAGACAAAGAGATCGACCGTCGAGTCGAAAACGCCTGGAGGAGCTACTGGTCCACGAAGGCTCTAATGAAGGGCGCCCTTCCTCTCTCACTAAAGCGCAAGCTCGTCGACATGTGTATCCTGCCTTTTTTTTTTTTTGTTACCCTGGTGGTAAATCCTCATGGATGTCCGCCGCCCTGGGGCGGGCGACGGGGTCTGTCAGACTCTTACTGACTAAAAACCACCCCGGTGTTCCATATCACACCTACGCCGGGGGTCACGGGAACGTACGATCCTTCCACAACATGTGTATACTGCCTATCCTAACCTAGGGCGATCGGATTTGGTCTTTGACCGAGACTCAGAAGTCCAAACTCAAGGTTTGCCAAAGAGTGATGGAGCGTAGCATCTTAAAAATTAAACTCACCGACCAAATTCGCAACATCACAATACGCCCCAAGACAGGTATCGCCGATGTTGGCGATAAGTCTGCGAGGCTGAAGTGGGACTGGGCGAGTCACACCTATAGAATGCATCCAGACAGATGGGCCAAAGTCGTTAAACAGTGGGTGCCTGAAGACGGGCGTCGTCCCCGAGGCAGGCCTAAGAAACGCTGGCGTGACGATTTCGACTCATTCCTAACTGATTGGACGGAGAAGGCACAGGACAAAGAAAAGTGGAAAAATATTGGGGAGACCTTTGCCCAGCAGTGGGACAATATAGCTTGAGGGAAAAAAAAATCCATGAACCTTATTTTTCAAGTACAAAGAAAGAACAGCCCACAGCAATGGCTTCTATTAGTTTTAATGAATATGTAAATACTAGCTATTGCCCGCGGCTTCGCTCGTGTTAATTTAGAATAATTCAATCATGATTCGAAAGACACGTGGCGCCATCTATTATCATAGTAACATGTTGTTTTCCTCGGGAACAGCACTTATTTTCGGGATGAAAGGTACCCTAAGTCCGTTTATGTTTATGTTATGTCCGCAAAATTTCACGATAATCGGTTAAGTGTTTTAGGCGTGAAAAGAAAACAAACAAACAAACTTACTTTCGCATTTATAATATTAGTTAGGATTTTACTTCCATTTCAGTCAATTTTCAATTTTTTAGTCTATCGATTGCCATCACTCATTCTTCATTGATATTGCTTGATGCAGCTATTTGTGAAAGTTAGTCTCGAAACAATATGTACGGGGTCAACTAATCTGTTATAGGAATAAATTAATTTGATTGAATATAGTTTTACCAATATTGAATACTTTGACCATGTTCGTAAAGCGAGCTTTGCCAGAATGGTTCATCACCTCATGAAATTGTCAGCCAGCCAGTATTGGCAGTGCTAACGTTTTTTGGAAGTTCAATCCACTTCATACTTGTTCACCTGTATAATGAAGAATGGTTTCCGTCAGTACCAGAACTGCCCCCGCGCGGCACTGTGAGCCGACCAGCTGGCGGCGTGCTGTTGCCAGCGCCGCCTCCCGGAAGACCGCCTCACAACCTACGTCACAACACTTCTGTAAGTATCCTCACGCGACGCCAGAAAAAAAAAAAGTATCCTCCTATATCTTCTACCTAGACTAAGCAACATCCAAGCGAGTAAAACATTAGTTATGATGTTCTGTGTTTGAGGGTTTGGTTTCCGCACTTAGTTCTTCAAGTGGACCATTATGCGTGGGCCTTGGCGGCCGTCGGTGGTTATTTCAACCAGTCCACCTCCCCCCAAAAGTTGGTTACATTCACCAGCACCTTAGTGAATAAACTCTTTTAAAAACTTTGCGTCTTGAAGGACCAACAAGAAGATCGGTAGGTCTATTTTTGGAGCTTTGAATCAAGTTTCAAGATAGGAAGGTTTGTAAGCGTTTTGAAATCCGTCTTTGACTGATCAACCTACGTTCATAAAATGGTACATACCTTTACAGATGGAAAGAAAAATAAATACTTTCATTTTGCCTTCTTGGTAGCTGCACGTCCGTCGTGACAAAAATATTTCCACTCAGATATGATGCTACGACTATTAATCTACCTATTTCAGAATGTTTTTCCCTGTGAACGTTTTTCAAATATTTTTTCTTCTCCCAGGCAAATCGTCCAAGCGCTCAAGAGCGTCTATTTGGGCCTCCGAAAGATCCGGGTAGCGATGAAGCAGCGACGTACACTGCACGACCGACGAGTATGATCATACAGCCTAGTCAAGGACAGGGGTCGCTGGATAGACATCGACATCCTTCTAATCCGGTAAGTAGAAATAAAATTAAGAATTTTAGATTTGTGTGGAACTATTTCGAAAGCAATCCTTTACTTCTATACATTGTAGCGGCACCATCGAAGCTCAAATTTATTAATACGCAGTAGAAAATGTTTACGATGAAAAATTTAAGAAGTACAAAGCCATTTAACGTTAATCTTTATATATGGAAAGTAAAGAAACATAAAAGTTAATACCACCAAAAGATCATGATGCAAAACAGTTTTGAAAGTATGTGTCGTTGAATTTGTTTCGCAACGCTTCGACGGTGAAAAGTTTTGGAACTTGCCTATAAATTGTCAATTTTACTTTGTCCTATACAGCAGAGTTCATACGACGGCACTTCATCGTATGACTACAGCGGCGCCTCCAACAATGGTTCAGCGGTAGGTTCCTGTCGCCTCCCGCCCAACGCACCGGATGACCTCAAAGTCGCCCCACCTTCTATGTGAGTATTGAATAGAATGAAGTGTAAACATTATGTCGAATTCTTGAACACCTAAAAATCATGGTTCGTTCGTAACAATGCAGTTTGAACCCCAAGTCAACCAATGTGTTCATGGGTTTTGTTACAGGAAATGATCTGCATAGCTTTGCACAACCACTCGATACGTTTCCGTACCATCTCGAACATCAATCAATGTTATCGTAGGAGTCCGTAGGAGACACTAAACGCTATTCACAAGTCCAAAACCCGTTTTTTTTCAGTTTAAATGAAATACACGACCGCTATTCTTGTTTGCTGTCGGGGGCAAGTCAAATCAGGTTATCGAAATGTGCCATTTTCGATACGATAGCCTGTCAGATGGTTTTGAATAGCTATGCAGAAGTAAACAGAGTCAAGAACTGTGTTCGTGACATGTCCATAGGTTCACCCCCTATTACCTACATGGGACTATAGCTGGCAAAAGATGGATGTAATATACCTCTGCCAATCCCATTCCGGGAAGACTTGCTAGCTTTTATTACTTGTTGAGAGTTAGCCGGATTGTTTGTTGAACAAGACGCGACGCTATGAAGTTTTGGAAAACATGTCTTATTCTGTTTCTTAACCCTCAAAGTCTACCTAATGGTATCGGTTACTTAATGATAATTATTCTTTACAGTAAAATGGAGCCTCCACCACCTCCGAACCCCACGGCAATGTCACAGAGTAACATGACACAGAGTCCTCAACGGAATTCAAACTCACACGAACACAACTCGCTTGACTACAGAAGTCCAGATCAGAACTACAGGTCAGTTTCATTTATAGCTATTGCCTGTTTCACCATCGGCGCATAAGTTTAGTTTATCTTTTGTAGAAATTTTGTTCGATTCTGCAACCCGCATGAGTTAACTTGAGAGTTCGCTCGGATGTCGTAAGCGCGCGGTACTGAGGCGTCGGTGGCGAGAGCGTGACAGCGCGGGGGCGGGAGGGGCTCAAGTTAACTCTTACGGGTTGTAGGTAATACTATCCAGACACTGTGAAGAAGGACACACTCCCTACTTCTCACAAAAAAGCCTTTAATAATTATATTACTGAAATAAAATAATTATCTTTGCCCAATATATTAGGGGTTAAAGTATGAAATTGCCGATTTGTACTGAAAAATTGAAATTCGTTTTTTTTTATTTAACATATTTATTTAATCATAATAATTACCATTATTATCTATACATTACTGCCATTTAATAGGAAGGTCATTTATGCCTTTGCGATAGAACTCTCGTGATCTAGATTCGACAAACTGTGTGAAAGCATTTTGTACTGCCTCCTGAGAAGAAAACTTTTTATCACGTAGAAAATTGTCCAAATCACGAAAAAAATGGTAGTCCGTTGGAGCAAGGTCTGGTGAATACGGAGGGTGACGAATGGTTTCTAATTGCAGTTCCTGTAGAGTTAAAACGGTTTCTCGTGCTGTATGAGGTCTCGCGTTATCATGGAGCAATAATGGTGAAGATCGATTCATGAGTCGGGGCTGTTTCACTGCTAGTTTTGCTATCATTGTTCGGAGCTCGGCACAGTAGACATCTGCCGTTATTACTTGACCAGATCGGAGAAAGCTATAGTGAATAACACCATGCTGAGACCACCAAACAGTTACCATTACCTTTTTTATTGGTAATCTTTGCTTTTCCATCACGACAGCGTTTAAACTAAAATCGCACGGTGCGTTCATTAGCAGTCCTCTCTCCAAACGCAACATTGATATTGGGAGCTGTTTCTGCCGCGTTAGTTCCGCGTCGGAACTCGTATTCAAAAATAACTCGAATTTTCGAAGTATCCATCTTTCTTGTCTAAGCTGAATAAAAAAAACAACTGAAAGTCGATAATCAAATGTTGCACATTTTTAAAAGAAGAACTTCATAGGTACCATGTGAAAAAAGTTCACTCAAAAATATCAAACCATGAAGGTTCTATGTCCATTCGAAGTACCTATTACAATGAAACGGCAATTTCATACTTTAACCCCTATTATTTAAATTTTAAAGTTAATGTAATGTAAATTGAAAATTTATATAAGAACTTCATTTAATTGTAAATTGATTTTGCACACCGTTAAAACGGTGAGACATGTAGCATTATGCAATGTTATGAACACCTATATAAACACCATGTTTCTGGCAAATAAATATTCTATTCTAATTTTAATAGCTAGAGAAAAACCCAAAGATTATTTGTAAATGATTCCAAAATATTAAATAGTCACCAAAATTGGCAACATGTAACACAATCTCATCCCATTTTAAATACCATGCAGTTCAGAAAAAAAAAATACAATAGGGCACCTTTTAATTCCAAAAAAGGTCGAGTCAACTGACCAAAAGTAACTTACAATGGTTACCAGACAATGGACCAGCAACTTGTTACTACTTTCATGGTGTTAGAGATCTCTTTACTCCATTATCATTTGTTGCATTTGTGCTTCAGGATCTTGGAATATATCTACGTGTTCGTGTCAGTGTAGTTTTCGAAGTGCAGATGTTTTGTGCGATTAAAATCAGGTTTAAAAGTGGTGCTGTAACTAAATGTGTTGTGTTGTAGTTGGATAAAATTTCGTAATGCTCGTATAGTGTGCTGGTGATATCAAGTGCTGACAATGATTAAATACAAGAAAAAGTATGTATAAACTATAGAAGAAAATACTAACTTCAATTGTTAATTTGTCTACCTACAGCAAAAGTGATATAATTAGCTTATGAGTGAGACCTTTTGTTATCTTATGAGACTAAGCGTGTGATGATTGACCAAATTGAATGAAAAAGTCTCGCGGCTGACAGCTTTAAATCCATTCTAATAGTTGAACCTTACTTTGGTGATACTTATCGATAGATTTTCTGACAGGCCGCCAGAATACCGAAGTCCTCAGACAAGCCGGCCGCCGCCTATGAACGGCAACAGCCCGCACACGCCCATGCACGCACGGGGCCCGTCGCTGCCCAATGTGCCCACCAATGACCATGCCAAATACAGGTACGTACAAATTATTTTCTACCTTACAATAAAAAACGTATTTTTTCTTGTGACAACTTTGTTTGTGCCCACCTCTATTAAATTGTAATACATTTTTAGTTTAATTGGTACCTCTTATTTTAATTAATAAGATATTCCGATTTAATTATTTTGATCTGTTGCTAAATCTCTTGTCTATATATTTTTTTGCCAGTTAGGGGTTTATTCATAAACGATGATTAAAGTTGAGTTACGTATAAACGTCAAAAAATCTATTCACTACTTAACTTTAAGCAACGTTTATGAATAAAGGGGAATATGTTTTAGCAAAGTCGAACGTGTTGTGTTTAAATATTTTAAAGGCGAGAAGGTCAATGAAAACACAACAGGATTTACAGATGCTGTCATTAAATAACACCCATTTATGTTTGAAGTTGTACTTTTGCGTTTTAGCTATTTTTACTCATTGTCAATGTATTTCGCACAGTGGGCGTACAAACTCCGCGTCTCAGGCGGACTACGGCGGGCGCGGCGGGGCGCCCGTGCCGCCCTACAAGCCCGTGCCGCCCCCCAAGCCCAAGCACTACCGGCCGCCGGACAACTCGCACCATCCACGCAATGGGGTAACAATATACTATCATATCGTCTAGATATACACTTTTGGTTTTGAATAATTTACTGGAGTTATGTAATGTATGCTTTTTCTTGAATTGCTATTTACATTTAATTTACTATATTTTACAAGTGAAGTCGTTAGACAAATTAAATTCACAAGTTTTCCAGCACAATTTTTCTGATACAACCAAATACTAGATTTGTTTTTATATAATGGGACAAGTCATAACTCCTTTCCTGTATTTTACTTATCGTACCCGACCCACTCTTCAAATAAATTTGCATGGATTACCTCAGCACAGTCTTTTCCTCTAGCTGGCCATTGCTAGCAGTCCTAACAATACCGTTCCTCTCGCACTAGCAGAGCATGGAGCCTCCGCCCCCCGCGGGCCTCCCGGGCCCCCGACAGGCCGCACCGGGCGGGTTCCCCGGGTCCCCGCACTACTCGCACCAACACTCGCACTCACAGCCCGCACATAGGCCGCATAACCACAATAATTACCAACAGGTAAGTACTGCTTGAGTGTGTTGCACTTTGTATTAAGACACTTCTTGGACAAAAAAAGCAATAGCGAATATAATTTAAGCTTAAAGTTGTCAAAAAATAAAAGGCCCGTTTTGACATTAAAAGTTCTAATAGTTAATAAAGATCAAATTCGCAAAACACGTATTCGTTTGTATGAAACTGACAGGTGTCAAGAACGCATTATCAAATGTCATTTTTTGTCTATTTTTTGACAACTTTAGTTATGATTTGGTACTATAGTTCATGATTACTATGTTGATTCCCCACACCGTTACCGTAGTCTCCTGCACCGATCTGGTTATTGACTATTGAGGCTGCTAACTCAGTGTAAACGACTTGATCCCAATATTGATGTAATTGGTTGGTTAGTCATTACGGGTCGTCAGAAGCCCGAAAGTCTGACTACCAGTCTTAACAAGGGGTTTCGTATTACCCAGTAAAGTAACTGCGTTGTGGAGGTCAGATAGGCAGTCGCTCCATGTAAAATAACCAGTATTTCAAGTAATCAGCTGCATCCGGTTAGACTGGAAGCTGACCCCGACATAGTTGGGAAAAGGCTAGGGAGATGATGATGATTATGATTGATGTCATTAGGCTTTTCAAAATCATTGGAAATGTTAACGCATAAAAAAGATGGGACACATTCTCTTGAACATTTTTATCGTATCCGTCTACGAAACCTTGGGAATTAAAAGGATATAAAAGCACAATGTCTTACCTATTCAGATATTGTCAGTAGTGTGTACTCTATATCCTGATCTATGGTATAATTTCAGCAAAATATGTACGGTGGCCAAATGCCACCGCAGTCCCCGCCATACTCCGGCCCACCCTCACACCACCGGGCTATCAACCTGCCACACAATCCACATCTCATAGGTAAGTGCTCATTCATAAGATACACTCTTTAAATACATGTTTACTTTGCATATATTTTATAGAATCAAGTTCTTCTAACTGAACAGACAGCTGTGCTGCTGGGGAGTTTCTTGGGTCACTTCCTCTTCCCAAGGATAGCACTAGGAAGTGGTGAAGGGCGGGCGTTTTGGGGGACTGTCTTTGTAATTTTTGACGTTCAGAAGTGCTGATTCTCAGCCTAATTTGGATAAATGACTTTTGATTTTAAATAATAAATTAATTTAGCAAGTAAAGGGGCTTTTAGCCCAGAATTATATTTACAGGGTCAAATTAAATTAGCTAGCAAACTCTGCAGCCGTGATGGGAAACGATATCCAAACACAATTTAATAAAAACAAAAATATTTTATGTTTTTTTGGGCGTCAACGACCGCTTTTGAGTTTGATGAAGTTTTAAAGGAAGTCTAGGTTTCATTATAGTTTCCGATTTGAGTCCTCTCATTGAATTCGGTTACGGGACCCAAAATAACAAACATTTGAGATTAATCTATAAAAAAATGTTGCTATGGGAATCAGTTACCAATGACTACAAATTGTTGTGTAATATTTTGTTACCAAGTCCACGAATTTAGTTGACCTCAAATATTTTTTACAGATTTAGCAGGTAGTAGAGAACAACGCGGATCAGCGTTCGAGCTTTACAGAAAACCTCAACACATGCATAACTTAAGGTAAGCTCTATCGTGCTGCACTTTCCATATGCGTGTATTTACACTATAGGTCCCAATACATCTACAATCTCACAAAACATGTCAAAATTAATGATTCTCTTTTACAAAATGCATGTGTCTGAAATCTCATTCAGATTTGTCATTTTTTCCTTAGTTTTTATACAAACGATCGGTACGCGTCAACGACAGAGGCGATTGCAGCCGTCGACAGCGTGTCAGTCGTGTATTTGAGTACAGTGCTCAAATACACGAGCGGCACATTGTCGACGGCTGCAGTTACTTCTGTCGTTAACGCGTGCCGCTCGTGTGTATGAACACTTACCGTTTTTATCAGCCCCTGTACAATTTGCTCTAACATGCAAACACCAATCGCTTCACAAACGACTAACAATGTCTTGTCGGGCCACAGTATTAGTTATGGTTTTGTATGTGGTATTATAAACAGTTTTATACATATATTTTGTAATATATATCTCTATATCGGGGCGTTAGTCTGTAAATTGTAATATTGAAATAACATTGTAATCTATTAGAAGTATCTAGTTGTTTGTTTCGGAACAAACTATTGGCAGTGCGTGTCTGCATTTTAGTGCAACTTGATGATTATGTATTAAAGCATATTGAATTAATCTCTTTATATCTTTTTCTGTCTTTCTTCAATTCAATATGTATTCTTATGAAATTGTGTCTTCTTTCAACTCTTCTTACTTTCCGATTTCTATTATCACTTATTTCCATAAAATGTTCTTTTTATAATATGTCATATCTCTATGAAATATTTGTGTTTCTTAGATATTTCCAGACCATTACTTCAATATGCTTTTTTTAGAATCACAAAATACATCTTTTGAAAATTGTCATGCTCGTTGAGACATTTCAGAGATTTCAAAATTGTTCCATTTAGTCTTACTTTCTAAAGATTTCTTAGAGTTTCATTATGTTGAACCATCTGATATGTCCTCAAACTATCTATCATTGAGTAACTAAGAGGGTGTTGTTTGGTTGTGGCTGTCCGCAGTTCATCAGATGCCATGAACTCAAGTGTGGAGCGCGACGAGACGTTCTCACCAAAAACTAAAAAGAAATTATCCAAAAAGCCATCGTTCATTAAAAACGCCGTCCTCGATCTATTCCGTTCGAAAACGAAAAATTCACAAAAGGTGTCTCGACAAAAGTCATTGTGTGAAAGTGACTTACAGCAGAGACCCAATATGCCCCAAATGCCGATGTTAAGACGAGAGAAGTCTGACCTCAGTGATATGAGCATACACATGAGAAACCAGCAAATAAGGAACCAGATGTTGCAACGAAGCAACTCGTCCTCTTGCGAAAAGCCTCTATTGAAGCCAATCCTGAAACGGCAGAGTTCGTTTTGCGATGAAAGAAACGGATCTATCTGTACCGTCAGAGATTATGACGCCAAACCTGTCATGAAGAGCCTCAGAAGGCAAAACTCCATGTGTGACATAGAAACAGAACCGAAAGTTACCCCGCTGTTGCGTAGACAGAACTCTCTCATAGAGTATAACAGGAGAGGCGTCTACGGACAGTCCTCCAGCTTTAATATGATAACCAAAATAGACCCCATCTACCAAAGACAACAGCAAGTTAAACATGAACCATTTCACCCCACACAACCGTTACCTCCAGAACCGATATACCAAAGTAAAGAACATTTTGTTTATGATCCCATTCCTAAACCGCGAAGGACTTACACTTCTCTTTATGATACATCTACAGAAAACACATACACGAGCAGGTCTGAAATGTCCAACCAGAGTTTTGAAAACCCGTATGGAAATCGGCAAACTTTGGAAATGCCTTTAATGGACCCACCGTATGCTACAAGGGCAGAGTGTATAAGGGAAAGCCCTTATGCGACCAGGGCTGAATGTGTCAGGGAAAGCCCTTATGCGTCAAGAGGTGAATGTGCAAGGGAAAGCCCTTATGCATCGAGGGCTGAATGTGCTAGGGAAACCCCTTATGCAACCAGGGCTGAATGTGCTAGGGAAAGCCCTTATGCAACCAGAGCTGAATGTACCCGGGAAAGCCCTTATGCTACTAGAAATGAATGTACAAGAGAGAGTCCATACGCCACGAAGGCTGAATGTGTAAGAGAAAGCCCTTACGCGTCAAGGGAAGAATGTATCAGAGAAAGTCCTTATGCAACAAGAAATGAATTAATTTCAGAAAGTTCATTCACAAACAAACAAGAGATTGCCAAGCAATCGGATTCTCTTTACAGCGAATCTCCTTATTCTAGTAAAGAGCACATGTTACGAACGAGACTAACACCTGACAGTCCATACGCGACTAAAGAAGAAATGTTACGACAGAGATTCTCTGAATCTCCTTACAGCACAAAGGAAGACATGCTGAAGCAAAGAATGGATGGTTCTTATAAAGAACCTCTTTATGGAAAAAGGACTTATGATCCGCCACCTGGCACATCTTGGAATGAGAATCATTATGGTGTGAGGCCAGATAGGAGGTTACAGACTCCAGTAAACTTCCCCGGGAGGGTATCTCCTATGAGTAAATGTATGAGTGAACCTCCGTACGCTACACGGACAGAAATGATGGCGAGGTTGGGCCAAACCGAATCACCATACGCCACTCGATCTGAAGTAAAATCCAGTTGTTCTGATACACAATATGGCACTCGCCACGAAATGATGGATATGAGACCTGATGTAAGACCAGCCTCCGCAGAATGTACTTACGTATCTAAACAAGAAATTTTATCACAGAAAGCAGCTTTATTGGCTAAAAAAGAATCAAGTTACAGCATACGGCTGGAAGAAAAACTTGAAATAATAAAGCAAAGAAATCAGGCTAAAAAGGAAATGATTTATCAAACTAGAAAGGAAGCGAATGAAAGTGATTCATCTAAAATTAGAGAACCTCTTTATGTGTCGAAAAGAGATTTGAAAGAGAGTGTAATATACGAGTCGCATCAGGAAACAAAAGAAGTGACACAGCCTGAAGAACAAGATGGAAGTAGTAGTAGTGCTAGAAGTAGCCCATACGAACTTGGTGATGCTAATCACTTATCTCGCAGAGAACCTGTGTATCAGACAAAAGCAGAGGCTGAGAGTGGCATAGAAAGTGAGACATTCCAAGAAATCGATTTCTCGAAACTCCGCCTAACGGATTCTAAGACAGACGCGGAGAAACAAAAATCAAAAAATTTAGAAAGCAGTGTTTTGAAAGGAGAACCAATGTATGCTCCTAGATTGCATGGAAAAGCCGATCACATTTCAAACGCTTTAAAGGTGACTACCTCCCCAGTTCCTTACGAATCGACCACATCTATGGAAACACATTATGCATCAGAGTGTAGTATGAACTTTGAGAATAAACCTCAAAGTACTCCTTACACTTCACAAGATTTAAATGACCGGATTGCTAAACCGAGCAGAAGTGTGACATTCTGCGAAAGGATTTTGGAAAATAGTCCAGAGACGAGTGAAGAAAATTCACAAAACATGTCTTCAAGTCAGAATGAAACTACTGTAATTCAACAAAACACTACGGTAATACCAGCAACGTCCGAGGCTAACGAATCTAGTTCTAGTAAACCAGAGGAAGTTGAGCCTGATGGACCACATACAACATGGGGAATATTTGATAGCGAAGGAGGGGTGTTGGAAGATAGGCAATGGGGCGTCTCATTAATAATACCACCAAAAGCAATAGCTCCGGGAATCAAACAAAAGATCTACTTTACGGTGTCAGATCCGCGACTGAGCCAGCGAGTGGGGGGACCTCCCATCGATATGGACAACGGTAAAGGCTTTTGTAACGAAGCACGCGTTAAAACCTTGTAGTGTCGTAGTCTGCACATACTAATTGGCATTTTAATATTTGCGAATGGATTTGGAATCTGGAAATATTGCACAAGGACTGGGAATTGTGATTGTTGTTCGAAATTTTTCTCTCGAATATTAGATTCGATGTTTTGGATTTGATACACAATTAATGTTATTTTATGTATATTTACATATTTATTGCTCGATATTGCATGAACAGCATTTATGTGTACTAAGTCTTTTTTCAAAGTAGCATCTTCTAGATTGTAGTCGGTTGGTTTAGTTATAATATTAATGGGATAACCTATACTTATAATGCCTTCTCTGTTATAAAATGTATTCATGCACATTAGTTTTAGTAGCTTCAATACCACACCACATTCATTATATTTATAATATTAACTAACTTATAAAACTAACATTGGTTGTATAAAACATGTATTGCATTTGTATTTGCGCAGTTTCTGCAACACAATACACTCGTACTTAGAGATCGAAGAGCGAAGACGTCAACGACTGTGCTACTTACATCCGTCGTGATAGTATGTTTGAACAAATGTTTGATGATATTTGTGCACTGTACTATATGTTTAATTACGTCTTTTTTATTTGTTTAAGTTTTTCGCTTTATATGTCTTCACGTTTCGATGTTTCATCATTATTTTTCCGTAGATTCATCAGATCTATATTAAAAAATACTTATTTTAAATCATTACTATCGTGCCTTGCTTTTTCTGCCATTTTTCGTGCTTTGCTTGACCACTAACTGCATTAATGTGTTGCGATTTGTGTTTGTGTGTTCAACTCGATGTCGTGTTACAACTATACTCAACACAGCCTTAGCTGCCAGTTTATAAACTACCTTTTGCATACTTATAGAACAATTTTCTTAATTATTACAACTTAAACCAGATTTAATACTAGCTTTCAAATTAAATCTATTAAAAATGACACAACTATTGGCAAAATTTTAATCTTCCTCAAAACTTTCACATAGCACTTTAAAATCTCTAACGCCACTATCCTTAATCCTTTTCCAAATATTAAAACTGTAATCCAAAACCAGGTGAAGCGATGCTGTCCCCACTCGTGATGTGCGGTCCACAAGGCCTCGTATTCTTGAGGCCTGTGACGCTGCGTCTGCCTCATTGCGCGAACGCCGTGCCCTCTTTAGGCCTCACGATCAAGGCTACTGATACCGAAGCACATCTCAGCACAGATTGGGACCAAATACACCTCCCTGCGACAACCACTTTGAATACTGTTGCTGTTAAAGTTGATCACTTTTAGGGATATGACGAATTTGTACTGGAAGTGAGAGAAACTTCATATTTAGCTGTAAATGTTTCTTGGCTGGTATAATAACTGGCATTTAAAAATGTAGCATTTTCGTGTCGATGCTTTCATTTGTCTCAAAACAATCTCTGGAGTCTGAAAAAAGAACTAAAAGTGAACAATTTTTATCTTCAGTATAAAGTGGTTGTTAAACTCTTAATAGTATTAAAAATTGCTTTTATTTCATATTTGGCATTCCCACCTATATATCAATTATCAGCCTTATTTTGATGTAAGTAGTGGTGCTAAATTAATACGTAAAGTTAAGCCTTATTTCTTTAGTGGAGGCCTATCGCCAGTGTTGAAAATAGTCTTCCCTTTAAACTTGTCAAAATTATCATGTTTACCATTTAATCCTATACCATCTAGTTCATATATATATACGTAGATATAGACTTGAGTATTTTATAGATTTATAACTACTTTGTCATGTACATTTAGTCCATGTTAGTGATCTAATTTCTTAAAGTTTGGATTTCTCATTGGCGTTAGGCCTGGTCCATATAGAATTTGTAACTGAATCTCTTAATTTAGAACTTTGATTCGGAAGAGTGATATGCGTGAAAGACTTTTTATTATGGAGCGATGAGAAGTTTAGAAAGAAAGGATGTACAGTTTAGTGACTTTCGTTTATTATAAACTGCTCTAGCAAAGCGTTGGAATGAGCAATGACATGACGATGATCGTCAATATAAAAGATAACGTTTTTGAGTATAAGAGGCCTTACCATACCGTAAGTCTATTTAGTAGTTTTAAAATGTTCATATATTGTAATATTATTATTTAATAATCAGTTATTAATTTAGCAATAAATATTGTATCGGATTGTTAGATTTTAAATTTGAATATTTTTGTATTTTGGCTTCCGTAGTATTTGCAATGATTTTAAAGCTATTCCTTCATTTGAGATTGCCTCGAATTTTCTTACTTCAAGTTTACGGGGAAGTTGCTCAGTCTTAAGCAGCCAAATGGAAAAGTAGCTTTAATTTTTTAATTTGCTAAAGTACTTTAAACTTTATGCTCTGGCAATAAGAGTCAACTATGATTGTATTGGTGTCTACTTTCCCAACACACTGTATATTTCTTGATAATAGTGATAACGATGAGTTTACCTTTACCTTGATAATTAAATTTTATATGTAATGAAAAAATATTCCTTGTATTATTTCATGACCAAAATCCTGCCTGTGTAGTCTATAGATGAATGTATAAGCTTTCTGCATAAGTGCATAAATTAATGCAAATCAAAAAATTATTTGATTAAAAAAAAATTGATTCTTATCTTCAGTAAATTAAAGGCGAACTATATATAATTAAATATTTTCGAGAGCGCAAAACTCAAAAGTAATAAAACTATTAACAGGTGCTGTGACTGACACGAATGGATATACGCCATGAAAACTGCACCTTTATAGTCACACCGACTTTTACAATTATTTTCAAGCTTTCTCACAATTAGACGAAATGGACAAAAGAGGGACTTTTCGCGCACTGACCCTTATGGACCGAAATGGTAACAGACAGACCGAGTTACTTTCGCATTTAGGTATAATATTAGTATGGATTCCTCAGGTTAAGTTACGTTTGCCGCGGTTGGTCCATGGATAGGTAACCATCTTTACATGTTGACACGTTAAGCCGTTTGTCCCGGCTGTCATGAAATGATGATCATGAGAAGATGATCTTTGACAGTCGTTACGAGTCGTCAGAAGCCCGAATGTCTGACAACCAGTCTTACCAAGGTAACTGTAACTGGGTTGAGGAGGTTAAATAGGCAGTCGTTCCATGTCTGCATCCGGTTAGACTCGAAGCCGAACCCAAAGGAAAAAACGAGGCAGATGATGCATTAGTATGGATTTCTCACCTCACAGGTATTAGTGATAAAAAGTTTAACAAATCAGGTGAATATAACTGTTCATTAGCACATCATCACCGTATACATTGAAAAGGAACTATATACCATCTGTAGCAAATAAAAAAGCAATTCCCATTACATTACGACTTCATGATTGACAAACAAATAGACTGAATTAACTATTTATGAATACGAGAATCACATTCGGTATGAAATAATGATTTTCTCACACATTCACTTGTGTCCGCGCATACTTGAGTATAGTAATATTAAAGTTGTGGTTTGTCTATTATTGTAGAACTCTTAGTTCAGTTGAAGTGGATTTGTATTAAGCCATCTTTTTGTTTCCACCACCACAGGAACCATTTACAGGGACTTTCTAATTGTCAAGGAGTAGGTTAGATAGCCGGAAAGTTAAAGCTACCTTCCTAGATGTGCGGAAAGCGAAAAAAATGCTTCGTTGACACACGAAAGGCGAAATTAATGATCATACCCATCATCTGGATAGCCCTGTTCCTGAGTTCTTGACGCCTTTCAAATAAAATCAGTTTATTGAAAACTTGTTGTATGCACGGCTACAGATCCAACTATACATAACCAGTGTAAGCTGACTTCTGATTGTACGAAAATCCTATACAATGCTAGGTCAGCTAAAATTCAAAATGTATAGCTTGATGTTAGCCGTTTGTATGTACCAACAGAGGTTGGTCGCAAATGCTCGCAGCGGAATATCAAGAAGCAATGGTGAATCCACGACGCGCGACGCGCAACCATGGTAACAGATTGTGTCGTGGTCCCTGTCACCCTGTACAGACATATAGGTCATGTTCACGATTTCTTTCCAATCCTTAATCCTTGGGTATTATCTGTGTGTCCACACAGTGCTGCACTGAATTTATTAGGTATATGTTAAATCTTATATGCAAACCTACGACATTTTATGCAAAATGATTTTGCATAGCAACTGGGTTAGGTGAATGCTAGCAATTTGATATCTAAAAAGATAAGATCGCCAATTTGACAGCCTTCAATATTATTGGGTTTATCATGTTGCCAGTCCGTTACGGATATGTTTTGATACATGTTCACTTTTAGTGGGGTCCGAGGTCATCGATCTTCAATGAGTAGGTGTGTTAGGTGTACTTGTTATTTTTTTGTGTTTCTGTTCTTTCTCTGCGTCATGTTTACCGCAAATAAACGTATACTTTCTTTCTTTCTTCTTAGGTACCTGTACCTATATCCTGATGATCGTGTCACTTCAATGAGGTGATTATGGGTTTACACGGCCACAATGTCCTATGATTGTTAGGATTAACTACTTACCTAGGTATGTGGAATCTTTGTTAGGTACCTAGTGGCTAAAGGTAGCGGACGCGAAGGTAGCTGAAATGGAGGTCGGCAAGACACGTGGTGATGGCAGGTGGAGCGGAGCCCTAACGGAATGGTTGCCGTAAAACGGCAGAAGGAACGTGGGCAGACAAATAGCCAAATAGGTGAATGACCTATAGAAGATCGCAGGGAAGACCTGGATGAGACTCTCACAGAACAGGGAAGCATAGCAGATAAAGGAGTAGGCCTATACTAAGCAAAGGGTGGGACAAGGGTGCCAATGATGATGATAATGATGTAGATACTTACCTATATTCAAATTTTATTTATGTTTCAAATTGACGTTATTTCAAGTTAAACAAATTTTAACTTTATTTTAATGGCCATTAAGTTTATTGCAGAGTGACTAGCACTAACGAAAAAGTTATAAAAACGTTTGAAGTTGTAGCATAAACTGAACTTTATTGTGTAGGAATAGATAGATAGATAGATAGAATACTCTTTATTGTACACCATACAAATAAAAGTTAATTAAAAAAGTTAGTTAGTTTAGTTTTTAAAGTAAATTAAAGTTATTTTTCTATAAACTCATATTTGTTTAAATTTTTGGCGAATATGCGGCGATATTAGATTATATGACCGAAGAAGTTTTTATATTCAATAGGCAATTAGACAATCAATGAATCGACAACCAAGTAGGTACTCAAAAATCAAAGTCACAGAAAGCCGATAAAATATATAAAACGTAATTATATAGGCATTCTTGCTAAGCTTGGGTTCAACAATATACACATAATTATGATACATTCTATTGTCAAGCATCGGATATCATCCATTGTTCACAAATTGTCCGCTATTGAATACAAACATGGCACTTTTCTTTCCACTTTCTTTAATTGAATGTGATATTTCATAATATTGATGTTTATTTTTAGCTGGCTAATTTATTTTAATCGTCAAGGCGCAATCAACCTACCCGATGATAGTACTGACGTAGAACATTTAAGTAGGTATAACTTGATAGTCTTGAGTGACGTTTTCTTGAGTGGAGACCGCAAATCGGTAAACGTAAGGTAGGACGCCCTCAGGCTAGGTGGAGCGACGATCTTCGCATCGTAGCAGCTGGATGAGAGTTGCCGAAAATCGAGTTGAATGGCGTGCAATATGTGAGGCCTATGTCCAGCAGTGGACTGCTATAGGCAGGTGATGATGATGAACTTGATAGTGGCGATCAAAAACTGTGTCTTCCATTAATGGGTCAAGCAGAGTGTCATTAATTAGGAGTCTATGTTATTTTTAAAAGTTCTCAAAAGCAGAAAGTTTTTGAAATTGTACCCGAGTAAATCCGCCCTCCACAATCCAGTTACTTGGTAACACTATAAATTTTAGTAAGACTAGTTGTCAGACTTTCGGGCTTCTGACGTAACGATTTTCAAAGATCCACGAATAACAGCCAGAACCAACAGCTTAACGTGTTTTCCGATTCCGAGGTACGGTGGGGTCTCTGTAAAGATGATCACTCATCCACGAACCGCCCGCGGCAAGCGTAGCTTAACCTGATCGATCGTCCCATGCGGTTGTTTATACTTAACCACGACCCCCTCTAAATTGTAACTTATACATATTTGTAATTTCTGTCTTACGCAATTTTATCTACAATTCAACAATTATGTAAAATAGAAGACTTGTAAAGTTTTGTTGTATAGGGCCCCCAGTTCTGTAACTATTATAGCATAACTTAAATTTTGACTGACCCTTCGGGCACCATCTATGTATATGCATGAGATTATAACACCATAACAACTTGTTACACTAATTCTGAAGCCATTTTATCTTGATTGGCGTTGATACATAGTTACACATGACCATTGCATGATACACCATATGAAATCGTGTGTCGTTAATTAGGTAATTAAATAATTGCAGATGTTTAACGCTTTCCCCGTCAAATTGTGTTAACTTCGTGACAGGTGTAACATGGATGGCCCTCTGGACCTGCCTATGTGTAATCAAATCAAATCAAATCATTTTTATTTTCAGATAAAAAAATCCATAGGTAAATTTAACACATAAAGTTGAAGTACAAATAGAATAAAAATAAAATAAGATAAAATCACAAACTCATAAAAATCAATCAAACTCAAAATTAAAAATTAAATTAAAAACAAAAATTACAAATCAAAATTAAAATCAGAATGAAATTAAAATGAATACACATATTACATTAAATAATAATCGCAGGCGCTGGCATGCAGCTGCAGCCACCTACGTAAAAAAGGCGAATCCCAAAAAATATTGAACCCGTATTTTTTTCCTTTTGTCAATTATATAAAAAATGATGAAGATATCGCCCGTTAAAGTTCCGCGTAACGTCACTTGCTTGCGACACTTTTGCAAGCAAGTGACGACACGACCCCCACTCTCAAATTTTGACGCGCTTTATCTTTGTAATTTTTTGTTTGATTGACAAAAGAAAAAATACGTGTCCTTTATTTTTTGATAATCTAACTGACGGACTAAACATAATTATTATTAACACAACACAACACAAGCACATGGCAAAATGTCTACCAGTGCGAAATGGCAAATGCAGCCCATTTACTCTACTCAGTTACAGACGCCAACACATCAACCTACTACAAGCTGTCAAATTTCTTTAATAGATTTTCCACTTTATCGCTAAAGCATTAAGGTTCAAGGTTGATTGGGAAAATTTGACAGTTTCGGGTAGCTTGACTTCTGTACCTACTCCTACTCCTAGGAGCTTTATGATGATGATGATATTTTTCGCAATAGCTAGGCATATAAAATTGCAATCTTTCTAGATTACACAGAAAACTGTACGAGGACGAAATATCAAAGTTTTTTTTGCCAACAGCAAATTGATAATTACATAAGGCACGTTGCAAACGATACTATAATGTGGGAGTTCCTACGCATGTCATGTCATACGTGAACTTACTTAGTTGAGAATGTTTACGTAATTTTTATACTATTTATTTGATGTGTTATTATTTTTGACATGATGATTAGTAGTTCGTGGGAAATTGATAGCGGTTTTCAACCAGCTAGATGGACCAACGACCTTAAGGAAGGTGGCTGGGACAGACTGGATGCGGAAGCCACCGGACAGGTTGTTATGGTGCCTGGGAGAGGCCGATGTCCAGCAGTGGACTGCGATAGGCTGAGTCGAAGTTCAGTCAATTGGATACCAGTAATAATTTTTTTTTAGGGGAGTAAATTTTAAGTTAAGTTTAGTTGGAATAATTGTTATCCACTGAAACATTGCTTAGGCCTGTTCACACAGCTAAGAAATCTGCATGGCATGCAGGCATGTTCTAGAACCAAAAATTCGAAGACATGTGACATGTACCAACTCGCACTCGGCCCGCGTGGTGGATTACGGCCCACTCCCTCTCACAGAGAGGAGGCCTGTGTCCCAGCAGTGGGAACATTATAGGCTGAGCATGATGTTTCAGCATGGGATGAAAGTGAAATAGACCTTTCTATAACAAAACCGGGACCACTATTTTCTTTTTTTTAGGGTTCCGTATCCAAAGGGTACAAACGGGTCCCTATTACTAAGACTTCGCCGTCTGTCCGTCCGTCTGTCTATCACCAGGCTGTATCTCAAGAACCGCGATAGCTAGACAGTTGAAATTTTCACAAATTATGTATTTCTGTTGCCGCTATAACAACAAATACTAAAAACAAAATAAAATAAATATTTAAGGTGGGCTCCCATACAACAGACGTGGGTTTTATAGCTAATAGTACCCTTTAGTTCTAAAGGACCCTTTCTTTATTATTTTTTTCTTTGTTTTCTGTTTTTATAGTTTTAAGGTGTATTCATTTTGTGTAATGCCAATAAACGCATTTTTCTTTCTTCCTTTATTTTGGTATTAGGTATTTATTTATGGGAGGACCTATAATTGGTTTTGTTTTGTTATTTTTTTCGTTTTTTTTAATTTACTTAAACAATATTCAAGAGTACTTTAAAACCACACGCTCTATCGTTTTGAGCCTGAAGCAGTATTTATCACTGTGTTTTCTTCCATTGTAAGTTTAGCGTACTTAGGGCCATTTCGAAATACAATAGCGGGAAAATTAGAGAAACAGTCACCAATCAATTTTGAAAGGGCGGTATTCTATCATTATCATACACATTATCATCACACAAAAATTAATGTTAAACGTGTAATGGCGGGTACACATATGTATACATACTACTGTAATGTTCCTACTGCTGAGACACAGGCCTCCTCTCAATGAGACGGAGTGGGCCGTATTCCACAATGGCAGGTACACCTTACCTACCCTGGTACTTTTATTTTACCTAAGAATTTTGGAAGGTAGAATTTTCCGGATTTTATTTTATCTGATCAGAGTTTTAGGTCCTTAATCCGTATGTAAGTAACCACATGATTAAGGACCACGCTGCGAATTATTCTGTATTCTTGTTACAATCGCGCCCTTCTCTAATTTGTCAATCCATCTGGAAGGACCAAAATTTTCCCTCGTCTAACAATGACGAGGACCACATGATAAGATTATGTTAAGTTCTTCCTCTAGTTTCCCAGAAAATCTATAGAAAATTTATTGTCTAAGTTCATTACCTATCATAAAACACGTCAACAAGATACGGCATTGACTATTGAATCGATTGTATGCTCACACTCGATAATCGAATAAAAAATCAATACTGTACCTGATACGGATCCATTGTTCAATTGTTAAAACTTTAAAGAACTGCTTTATAGGGGCTAAGATATTAATTAGTAATTAAAATTATGTCGACACAATAATTCAGATTACGGGGTTACTGTTAACCTGGGTAAAAGAACATTGTATGACAATGATTCTGGTCGGTTTTTTGTTAGCCTGAAGACCTATTGTACGGATTATGCTAAGAAATCTGGTTGGAGAACTGGTGTCGTGTCAAACTCAAACTCAATCTATTAATTTCAACTAAACCAATTACAGGTACTCTTGAATTGTTATGGGTCGGTCAGTCAAAAAGATGAAGCTAGTTGCCCATTCTAAAGCGTAGTAGGTACCTATGGAGAAGAACGGACTAGAAACTCCATGGACACTCTTTTAAATCACAATAATATGGTTACAAAGTATTGGTTACATCATTCATGTTAAACATTATGCATGTGAGAACGATGCAGAACTTTAAAAGCGTCCATAATGAAAAGATAAAAAAACAATTCAAATATTAAATTAAATCAAAACAAGCCATGGCGGCAAAGAGTTGACCTGTCCCTACTGACGGCGCCCGTTCACGAACATGACGCATAGATTAGCACCATTCGGCTCAACCATTTTGAAGGGAGCTAAATGATCCAACACAAGCCACCATCAGCGAGACATTAGAGTGAGCATGACATACATACTCTCAGCCGCCAAGGCATATTCAAGTCAATGAAAGACGTACCCAGTAAATGTTAGCTTTATATAGTATGTACATAGTACTCATATATGTGCTATGCAACTAGGAGATTGAATTTATATAATGCAAAATAGTATTTTAAAATCTTCAGCAGCGTCTGTACTTTACCTATAAAACGAATTAAAAACTACTTTGGTTTTCAACTTATTTTAATTTTTATCTATGTACTTATTGTAGGTAGGTACTTCATTGTATTTATTGGTATATTGGCGTGGCTAGCTGACATATGCCAAATAATTTAATTTAATGATCTGTGTCCCGTAATGTTAATTATTTTGCATACCTACTATTGTATAGAATGAAGTTTCTCTAACTGAACAGACAGCTGTGCAGCTGGGGAGTTGGTTGCGCCACTTCTTCTTCCCAGCGAAAGTACTAGGAAGTGGTGAAGGTCGGGCGTTTTTGGGGGACTGTCTTATGTAATTTTGACGATCGAAAAGTGCTGATTCTTAGCGTAATTTGAATAAATTACTTAAATTACTTTATTTTGATTTTATCAAAGTACCAAAGACAATGGTCAGGTAGGTAGTTCTCGCAACCGGTATGCGTGTATGACCAGAACCCTAATTGCGTAACACACAATCAATCGGAATCTGAATCATTTTGAAGCAAATTGCTAATCCATTGCTTCATAAGTTCGAAAAATTTGTCTGCTCATCTCGTAAATAACGCAACGAATGTTGTTGAACTGTCAAAATGAAAGCCATTGCTACTGTTAGTGTGTTACGCAATTAACCCGCTGATGTATGAAGCAAAAGCAGTATGAAGTATAAGTAAGTATCGAAGCAGGTGGCGTTCTGTAATTTCTGTCTACCCCCATAGGAAGAAGGCATGAGTTTATGCATGTATGTATTTTTACGCAATGATTTTAACAAGACTCGATTTCATAACCTCTCAAAAGAATGATGACACAAACAAAAAACAAAATTTCACTTGATCCGTCTGACATTTGGTTTTATAATTAGATTATGAACTAAACGCTTTATAAATACATATAATTATGACCCAGTAGGTCAGCCTTAAGGGCAGGTTTACCATTAAAGCCGTCATGCAGTCTGAAACTATTAAACATGATCTAATTTTGACCTATGAGTAAAAGCATTGACTCACGCACAGGTGACTTGATCGATGGGTCTATTATTATGTCTTGTATTAAGTATTTAATTATTTAGAATGTTATGTTTCTAATTATGAGGTTTCTTTCTTCCTTTTCGCGACGCCCATTTTGTAGTTCCTATTTAATCTTTTTCAGTAAACCTAACAATCAGTGCAATAATATGCATTCCTGGATAAACCAGCCAAAACCAAGACGTTTTAAAAAAAACTTGTAATGCTGTTTTCGTCTTTTTTTTAATCAAGCTTATAGATTCGTTGACCATATTGCTTTAGGTGCTTCACAGGTTCCGGAACGGTAAACGAGACACAATAGACGTTTTATGGCTATGATGGCTATAGCCATATTCTGTCCTTGAAAGTGATAACAATATCTGAATATCCGTATTCGCGCTGAAAACCAATTTTACACTGTTTTTTCTTCAAACTGGAACGAAATAATGCCCCCGGATGTATTAATAAAAAGTTTTGCTACAAAACCTGCATCATTTTACAGAATGAATAGTGACGTAACTACGTATCTATCCGAGTCATAGCTTTGTTTAATCGGAACAATTCTCATGAGATGATATCGGGCATCGGCGCAAGCGACGCTCATAATGACGTTTCACGCAACACGATCCGGTTCGTAATCCGAACGGAGATAATTATAAACATTATAATTAATTTTATGTTATTGTAATTATCTCGAAATTGCAATTATAATAATTCTGCATTCATATTCGTATCATTATAATTACATGTAAAAACCTAAAACCTGGATACACTGTAGGTACAGTCAACCGCAAATCAGTGTTAACACTTGCACAACGAAAACCACCTTATGGCTACGACATACAGGCGCTGCGCGCTGCCACTGTCAAATTGTTACCACTACTGTGCGCAGTGTGACCTGAGACCTCCACCAGATTGCCACAACGGCCAGTCCTGGCAGTACGAGAACAACAATCTCACAAAGCTAACAATTTCTGTCTTCACTTAATCCTATATCTTCCTGATCCAGTGGGGAGATTGCGTAACAAAACGGTATTTACGTTGTTGAGCAGACAAATTTTTCAAACATATAAAGCAATGGATTAGCAATATTCTTCCAAATGATTCAGATTGAGATGGATAGTGTGATACACAATTAACCTTATTTTCGTTGTTGTTTGCTGATTCTTATATGCTTTCGCCGAAGGGTTTCTCTACAAAAGTGCTCACCTGCCGTTGCCCCTATGTTACCTTTTTTATTGTTTATTGTTATCCTTTTCTTGGGACACGACCTCATTATTTCTCCATCTTATTATTTGGTTAAACCATAGCGTGAAATTATTTATGTCCTTATAGAAAAAAGATTGCATCTCAACTGTTTCAATAAATGATCACGTTTCGATGTCAAATACCTTAGTTTCTGAATTGAAAGCATAACGTGCATCCTTGGCGGATGACAAAATACATTTCACATAATCGCTACGAGTTTGTGGTTTAGATTTTTGATAATAAATCTGCAGTTATGCTTATTGAGGAGTCTGTCTTTATCTTTGCTTAATTCAAGGCCGTGATTAGTTGCATACATTTGAAAGAAATATATCAAATGAGATAATATTGTTCCTAATATTCGGTTGATCATCACTGATATAATAAGATCACTTTAACTACTATGATAAATGGGCTAAGAGATGGTGGTTCTCTGAGTCCCACTAAACGTACGATGACATCATGGCAGGCCGAGACAAAGATACCGGGAGGAGCTTGACTCCTGCAGAAAAGACTGGCCGGCTGCACAAGGAAAGGACAGAATTGTGCAGAAAAGGGAGAGAGAGAGACCTTTGCTCTGATGTGGGACCATAGATGTTAGTAAGATAGATAGAAACAATACCACCATGGGGCATCTCCTTAATAGAATTCTTAAATTCATTCGATGACGGACAACGCACTTCCTAAACCCCTGGGTCTAGAAGCTTTTGCAAAACTGTTTCTTATATGACATGTGTGGGACTAAGGAAGAGGGAAACATAAGAAGGTGGAATTCTAAGGAAGGGTTTTTTTAAAATCATCATGAATGTTTGTATGGAAGTTCGTATATTTTTGTCGATGGGAAATCCCATCAGAGGAACGGCTTGTAAAATAAGTATTGTTCTCTATTTAATGGAACGGCATTACATTAGCAGTATGTTCAGCTGGCGTGATTTGTGTTCTCATAGTTTCGATTAACAATATAATTAATAATTCTGAAAAAAAAAAGAAGTTGGTAAGCTACATGCATAATCATAAGCGTAACAGGCCTATAATGTTCCCACTGCTAGCTTCTCTATATGAGAGGGACAGGGCCATAATCCACCACGCGAGCGCGGTGCCGGTTGGCGGATGTCACATGTCTTAGAATTTTTTGTTCTAGGACATGCCGGTTTCCTCACGATGTTTTCCTTCACCGTTTTGAGAGCAGTGATAATGAAATAATTTACACAAAGTAAAGTGCCTGCTTAGATTCGAACCCACGACCTACACTCTTACGTCGCGGCCATTACCACTTCTGGGCCACCAATGCACTGGCAAACTGTATGCACTGGCCTAAAATTTCAATTGCACCAAGTAACGAGCCGGAAGGCTTCAAAAACTATTGAGCAAATAACATCTTTCAATAAAAAAATGTACGTATGTCATGTAATGTTTTGGCACTAATTGTGACCCCGTCTAACCCGTCAGGGGTCATAAGCGTGATTTAATGTACCTAAGACAGAATGTGAAAACAAAAGTTTTGTAAATGATTTTTATCTCTGGCTGAATCAAAATCGTCACGTTGATGACATCATCCACGTCCACGGGTAGGTCAAGGTACGGTCAAGTAATATCTGACTTTGATTCTGACTTCAGTCTTTGATCAGTTGAATTCAGCTCAGTTAGTTAAAGAATTAATTGATTCCCATAATGTATGTAAAGCATATGCGGATTTACTAATTTTCTTCCATAAAATATTAATGTGTCATTTCCAGTTTAGATGTTTATCTATTTCGAGACCCAGGAATTTTGTAGTCTCAACTTCTTTTACAACATTATTACTATAGTGTACATTAAGTGTCATGTTAGGAATCCGTTGACTGAACCTTTGTTTTACTTAAGTTTATTTTTAAATTGTTTTCGTCTAACCAGTTTACAACTAATTTTAAAGAGTTATTAATGTCGCTTTCATAGGTCTCTACACTTTTACAAGGTATTGTCACGGTGCTATCATCCGCAAACAGTGTTACTGGTTGTTCCGGGTATTTTAGATTTGTGCCTCATCCACGATCCTTCAATACCATGAGACAACGTTTAATAAGAATATCTCACAGAAAGCTCCCGCACATCAAAGACCTAGAGGTCAAAAGTATCACAATTTTCTATAATCTGTCATTATGGTGGTTACGCATTGCGTTGCGTGAACTTGACCTTATTGTGGCCTATTTGATGGCTCTTCTCATATTTAAGTTTAAGTGGACAGTAACTACCAAATTATACGTGTGCGAAATATGAATGAGATGTGTCTCTGAATAGGTACTACAGACTTTTGCATATTGAGTATTCTGTATTCGTCTAATAAACTAAGTGCAACGTGGAGGGTCATTTTGATTTAAACATAAGGCAACTGAGTGCATTTTATAAAATGACTGATGGTTTCCATTAGCTCCATAACATAACACAATACGAGTATCACGCTTGGTTTCCCCGAAAGGTTAGGCCCCTGTAGTACACACACATTTCGCCAGTTAAGTTTAAGTCCCATGTAATATGGGGCGAGCCTATTGGCAACAACCGGGCACAAATCTGGACACCGGGCTGCTACTGAGAAATTCCAGATAGAAAAAACCTAACTCGGACTTTCTGTTTCAAGAGATTAAAATTGTTCAACATGCACACCTTGGAAGAACGAAGATGTTTGAACGACGCAATGTTTGCTAGCAAAATCTTGAAGGGAAATATCGACTCACCGCCGCTGCTAGCACTCATTAACTTTCGTGCTCCGTCGAGGATTCCGCGCAAACCTATTACTCCACTTGTCCTCTAATGAGAAGAACGGTGTTGGGATCTAACTCTCCATGTGCTAGGTTTTGTAGGGTTTTAAATAGTTATAGTGATAAGATTGATTTTCACTTTGATTCTCTCAATAAGCAAAAATGTAAATTTCTGAACTGTTTATCAGATTTGTTGTAAAAGTTTTTGGACTGTGTGTACGTAACTTTTTAAAGATATGAGGCTTTTAATATTTAGCACATGTTACTAATACATAGTTATATATTTTACTAAGTTTACTTGTACTATATGTAGCTTACAACTAGCATAATTACTTAATATTGTTTTTTTTTTGCTTATGAGGTGATTACCTTTAAGTAATTGTTGCACTGTGTAGAGTTTAAACGCATGTTTTATTTTGTTTGTAGATTAGTGTGAACAATTGTTGGTAGACCTAATAAATAAAATAAAAGATTTTTTTTTTGTTCCTTTTTTTATACCGGTGACAAAGGAACAAAAAGAAAAATTAAACAACACTGAAATCGTGAAAAAAAAAATCAGTTGATCCATACATTAAGTCGAGTTATGCGAACATAAATTTAAGGATCAACTGATTTTTTTTCACGATTTCAGAGTTGGTCCCGTAGTAAAAGTTATTCATAATGATGAGTACATAATGACCCCTTTTAAGGATTAAAACGATCAAAATTTAAGGGCGTGTAATTTTATTTTTTATTTTTTACTGTGTTTAGTTTAGTTTGTGATCTTCCTGTACGAGTCGCAATAAATACTTTTTCTTTCTTTCTTTTCTTTCTCAAAATATTACACTTATATCACAGCCATCTATTTCCAAATAGAAATATTTTATTTCACATAACCCTACATGGGCACTTCTGAAACGTCACAAGCTAGGTGCACGGTTCAATTGGTCGTTTCCTATGGAGAAGAGCCGGCAAGAAACTCCACGGTTACTTTAAAAAACATAATTGGCCTTTACTATGTTTTCAAATTACAGTGTTAACAGGTATGAGAGGACAGTGTAGGTCTGTCAACAAGTACCAGGTACTAAACAAAATACAAGGCCGTTCTCACATTCACTAAATATAAAATAATCTATTTAAAAGATTAATAGAATAATAAAAATAAAAACTTATTCAAACCGAATGACATGATTGCCATTACAACTGTGACAAATCTGAATGAATATCCCGCAACCCTTGCCAAGTTCACTTTATAAAGACAAAAAGCTTTGAGTCACGCGATGGTCTGGTCCTAATTAAGTGACTGGCTCTCCGAGAACATATCTTTCTGATTACAAATCAGACCGTGCGACACGTAGATCGACACAATTAATGTAATAGATCTAGTCTATTTCTCCTCATCTTTCTTTATTTAATTAATCACACACGATGCTTCACAAATTGGAGCAGCTCAGGGCAAAGTTGAGCGTCAGTTGCAAAATATTCATCCCGTTTTGTGTTCGTTTGAGTAATAAATAAGACGAGCATGAACGGTTGTTGCCCAATTCTGACGGACGTGTAACGATTTGTATTTAAAGACAGGTACTGGTTACTCTTCTTGGTTTGTTATGGTCCTGCAGCATAGGGTTGCCAAAATATCTTTTTGTTAATGAATTAGGGAGTACCACACTCGAATTTAGATTATTTTTCAGTATCTTGCACTGCTTTTATTTTCAGGAACCTACACTTAGACCAACATTCAAAAAGACTGCGAAATATAGCTATTTGTCGAACTTTTTGAATGTCGATCTAATACAGGGTGGCAAGGCCACCGACGCGCAAACTGAAACCATGAATTCAGCACATGATTCTATACTACCAAGCGTAGAAATTTTTCGTTAGAGATAAAAAAAAAATCTGCTGTTCCATAAAAAAAGTGCAATACCAATTGTTACATGGAACAGCAATTTTTTTTAAAATAACCTACGAAAATATTTCAAGTCGGGCATTCAGAATCATGTTCTGAATCCATGGTAACAGGAGGCGCATCAATGTCTCTGCCACCCTGTACATTTTTAGTAGCAAAATAGACATCCCTGAAATATTTTACACTAAATATTTAGAGCAGAGCAAAGCTTCGCAAAGTTCGTGTCATAATTTTGATGGAGAGTCACGAAAGAAATAAATGGAGGAACTATCAGATTTTTTATTATAATTTTTTCCTGCATTTTATTTTCGTCACTAGTTTGCAAGTGACCCATTTTTCTGTTAGCTAAAACCTTTTAGTTGAATCTTTCTTCATGTCATTACTTGAGTCAGCTCAGCCTTTTCGACCGTTCTTGTTGTTATTTCCAATCTGGGATTCAGATTCTTTTAAATATTCGCAAAGCTGTAATTATTGTCGTATATTTTTCTTTTTACTTCATCTAAACTAATATTATAAAGTGACAAGAGTTCATTTTTGTATGTTTGTTACGCTTTTGCGCTAGCACGGCTGAACGGAAATGGATGAAATTTGGCACATTGGTAGCCCATGACCTGGTTTAGGATACTTTTTGTCTCGATATTCTCACGGCATCGAGACTTATGCGGGTGAAACCGCGGGGTGCACCTAGATAGGATTTCTTACAAAAACTTGGTCGAGTTCCCAAGGTCATGCTTTGGGGATGGCGACCATGTTTTTAAAAGAAAACCAGGGTCTTCGATCAATGTGTAATACACGACCATTCCAAAAAAACCTACACTGATCATCAAAATAATTAGTCGTCTAGCAAATTCCAGAATTACCTTATTTCATTCCATTGTGACTGCACTAAAGGTATCTACACAATATCATAGACATAGAGGTATTCAGGTCTTCAATAAAGCCTGAAATATTCAGTTCACATTAGCCAACAAACGCGCCATCTTCGCAGATGTTCACGTCTGAATGTATTGCATACGATTGTAGGATTTGCATTTAGAAGGTTCTGAATAGGCCTGTCTGCTTTGTTGTGATATATGAACACAGTGCTGGAGTAATGTGTTTGGTACACATTAAATATGTTACCACTATGTATGTGCCAGCTCTTAACATACCTAATAATTTTATTTTCCTATTTTATTCGTAGTGAGTGTGAGTGATTCATGTCGTGCTTTAGTCATGGAAAATTAAAATCAAAATCAAAAGACAATTATTCGAATTAAGCTGAGAATCAGCATTTTACGAACGTCAAAATTACATAAGAATGTCCCCCAAAACGTCCGCCCTTCACCACTTCCTAGTGTTTTCGCTGGGAAGAAGCAGTGCCGCAACAAACTCCCCAGCATACGGGACAGAAGTCGACTTATGGAAAAAGTCACGGTTAACGTCACTCCTTAATATGCCTTTTAATGATAACTAGAGTGACATGACGGATGGATATACCAAAGCTTAATACTTATTCACAGGAGTTCAGATCTTTATTGGTGAAAGCGTTTAATAATCCTGCTTAGTATTGTGACGTTGAGCAAAACATGTTATTTTCATGAGCGACTGGCTTCTGCCCGCGGCATCACCCGCGTGGATGTCGGAAATTCCGTGGGTTTTATTTTTTTCTGCGCGGCATTTAAATCTTTTTCTAGAATAAAAGTAACCTAATAGTTATTCTTTATAACATCACCTATCTGCCAGTGGAAGTCCCGTCAAAATAGGTCCAGTCGTTACGGATATTAGCCGGAACAAACAGACAGAGAGACAAAAAAAATGTTTTTGTAGTTATAAGTATCGTATATACTTTCATATGCATTTAGTAAAAAGCTGTTATTTTGACATTACAAACAGACACTTCAATTTTATTTATTTGTATAGATATAATGATTAATATTATGATACAGTTAATCTGCTGTAAGATATTAAAGTATACCGTGATGCAGAAAAACGAATTTCGCAAAAAAGACCCAAAATCATAGACTACTCAGGATACTCATTAAAAGAGTGGTATCTAGAACTTAATCGATACATTCGATCCGATTGCACTACGAATGGTTGTTGAAATGGCTGCCAATCTATAGAAAGTACCGGGTATCATTTCTAATTGCTAATCTTAGGATCTTATCTAGGATTCAGATTGCGATAACTGCGCTAGAGAGACAATGAGATGACAAAAAGATGTGTCTATTATACAACTAGTGACAGTTTCGAAATTGGAATTTAAGATGAACTTTGGAGTTTGATTGGTACAGTTCACAAAAATCTTTCAAATTTTTAAAGGAAACGTCTTATGTTATTGTTGTTCCTGAAAAGGGAACGAACCGGCCAAGGCTGGCACAAGACAGAGATGTCAGCGTAGTTGACGGGGCCCGACAGGGCCGAAGCTTGCCGGGGTAGCGGGATCGTCCGAAAGGGTTACCGCTGCCCTGGTACATAAAGGGCTAAGGAAGGAACACGGGTGGGTTTTAGTCAGTAAGAGTCTGACACTCCCTTCTGCTCCACCCAGAGCGGGAGGAGTCATTTGATGATTTCCAATCCACAAAAAAAAAAAAAAAAAAAAAAAAAAAAAAAAAGGCTCGCACAAGACAGATTAGGTTGGAGTAATTTGAGAGACGCTTACACCCAAAAAAAAAAACTATCAAATAACAACAACTAACATATCATTTACTGATACGACTAACAAATAAAATAAGAAATAAGTTAACGCACAATATTATATTTCTTTGTTTGAAGCGTGAAGGAAAATAAAGCCAAATAAATAAATAAAACAAAAACTGAAAGGCTTTCCTCAACCAAAATTGAATGAAATACATGCCTCATTAAAAAATTGGTCCTTCCTTCCTTCATCGTTCTTGTCGTCATTGGATCCTGGAGAGTTTATTATTTATTTATTGAACTTTTCTAGAATGACCATAGTTTGGCTTAGGAACTTTATCGTTAGGTAATTGTTTTGGTCCAGGCACAACGGCCTAGTAACGTTAAATTTAAATTACTTAGAGCTGATTTTTCCAACGCCAGATAATTGTATCGGAGGAATAATTTTGAATTTTTGACAGCTCTTTCATACAATAACTGTCAGACGTCAATTTCATTCCACGAATAAAAACTAACTGTCGATTGAAAAATCCCTTAGCGTCCAAATATGAGACGATATGTAAAGCTAGCGAGTAAGTTTTCTGTTTTATAAATTATTAATATTGCAGGTTACCGCAAACAATAAAACAAACAATTAATAGTTTGACCAGCAAATAAGTTGGAGGTTTGCCGGTAAACCACAAGTATCGCAGAAGCAAAGTGACCTAGTTTACAAAACTTTACGTTTGCAAATCGTACGCATCCCTTGGTTAGCAGTGGTGGTTGCTATAGCAACGGTGATAAAAGCCTGCGCGGGCGCAGCGCACCACAGTCCGCGCACTCGCGCAAGCGCTCCGTACGCACTCGGTGAGTTTTTTTTCTTTGGAAATAGTTCGTTTTTTGAAGTGTTCTGAATATTTTACTTAGACTTCTTTGTGAATGAATTTGGAATTAATTTGAATTCAAATAGATTTTAAGTGGTGAAATTCTATGTCGGTCAAAGTTCAGAGTGCCTTTTCGTATATAAGTTCAAAGTATTTTTTTCTTAACATAAGTATCCACATTTGGTTTCGAATAAAAACGAACCCAATATTTCAAAATAAAAAAGCATCGGGCGCCGCCCAACGATTTCCACCCGCCCAGTTTCTTACGATAATAAGATTTCACGGATTTTTTTGGACTGTTTTATTCATTACTCATTATATTTTAAAATAAAATCTTTTTAGTTAATGTACAATTCTATTAGTACATGACTTCTTATATTTTATTTTAAAAGACCACATTCATTACCTGGGTAAATAAATCATAATTATTATTATTTAAAAAAGTGATAAACAAGGTCATCCCCTGGCTCCCAAACTAGGCTCATACCAGAGGGGTAATTCTCGTAATTTTAAGAACGTTCACAGTCTGATCTCAGTCTTAATCTGTCAAAAATACCTCTAATTTCCCTACATTTTGACAAGTTTTTGACATTGGTTTGTCGCCAAGATAAGACTGCGACTAGATTTTGAACGTTTTAAATTACGAGAATTGGCCTTCTGTGACTTGGGAGTCAAATCAAAAATACCTCTAGGCTTTCTGAGGTGTAACCTTTATATTGTAATTTCAAAGTGTCCGTAAGGCCTTAATTAGTATGTTTTTTGTATATTACAATTTTCTAATTTATTTTGAAAGGACAGAATATACAACGGCAATCCATCATTATTTTATCCATCATATTTCTATAGTGACTTTGATTATTTACCTGATACTACGATAATTAATAAGCATATAATTTAGAAGTTTTACCGACAAAGACCACGTCAACACCAATAACCAGTACTTTTAGATAAACTCCTCGTAACTCAAACGGAAGGAGAGGTAACTGCGGAACTAAGGACCAGGCGCGGTGATCGGTTTAAAAAATAACTTCATAATTCTCAAGAAATATATAAAATAAAAATATTTTTCGAACTTAAAACTGTAACAAGTGTACCTGATAAAGCAATTATTTGTTCTTAGCAGTCACCTTTTTGTTACATGTAAAAGAGATATCGTGTTAACCAGTAACTGGGTTGTGGAGGTTAGATAGGTAGTCGCTGCATGTAAAATAATGGTGTTTAGCTGCATCCGGTTACACTGGAAGCCAACTCAAACATAGTTGGGAAAAGGCTAGGTAGATGATAACTCGATATGTACTATATTCTTATCATGTTTATTTATTTACTAAAACTTTATGCACAAGTAAAAAAATACTTATAATATAATATTTTCTACCAGTCAACCTTAGGGTGATGCAGAGACAAAACATGGCATGGAAAAAACTATAAAACACTATAATAAATACTAATATATAGATACATATATATAAACAAAATGAACTGCCACGAGAAATAACAATTGCTAGCCGAGAAAACGAATCCAGCAAACCAACGCAGAGATGTTTCGGCCAAATTCTGACGGATATGTTCAAGTGCCTTCATTTTAAAAAATAACCGCCTGGTCTGGTCTGAACATTGTTACCTAGTTCAAAACTATCATAAATCGCCGCCGAACTACTGAGATAAATTCTTAACAAAACGGCTTCCACACCGTATTACAATCACAATAATAATTATGTCGATTACAAAAAGTTTCGTCTCATACCTACACAATGTTGCCAACATTCTTTTCACATTGATCGTTTTTCTGAAGCGTGTCTGAGCCTGCGGCGACAATGAGGGGTTTTTGTTACTAATAATATGTATGAACAATCGAAGCATTGCACTGCGGTTCGGTTGAATAGGTGGTAGCAGTTTCAGAGATCTTTGTATTGTTTTAGATTGAAATAACCAGATTTGATCTTAGATATGTTTATGTGGGATCATAATTTATATTGTGTGGTTATTGGTATTTGTTCTAAATTGAAAATTGTTTAGTTTAGCTACAAAAGGAGCATTGAAGGAATGATAATAACTACAGCGGTCAGTTAGGATTTAGAAGAATTTATTTCTTAGAAGAACTTTTTTTGTTTGATTATGTTAAATGATATATTGGTTTATTAGACATTAGTGTTTACTGTGCGCTGGTGTGAATGCAGTAGAACAAACTAATTCACTTAAAACTCTTGTTTCTAAATCAATTTTTAAGCTGATATTTACTTAAACTAAATCAGTACAATAAGAAAATAAAACAAAATCGGAATCTAAAATGTGGTAGATTAAGGTTTGAATCAATTTTAAAATTGACTTATAAGAATAGACAACAACGGAAATATTAAAAGTTTTATCAAATAAATGAAAGAAATCTAAAATACGGTTTGAATTAATTCTAAAATAGACTTACAAAAATAACCAATAAAAGCGACCTAATTCAGAAATTAAACGAATAAATTATAGACAGAACCGCTCTCATAATCAAACTCGCTCATCGCGTTAATCTCATGAATTAACGGTATCGTAATTATCAGCGTCAGATTCGCACACTTTGTTTCCGCTGCCACCAATTTCAACTTAGCTATTCAGTCGGCCATTTCCGTAGAATGTAGATGCACTGGTACGTCTTTATTAAGTGTAATCAAGTTACTAGTGGACCAGTGGGTGCCAAGTGATAACGGCTGCGACTTACGAGTACGACGTACGACTGGTCAACTCTTTGCTGCCATGGCTTATTTTGATTTAATTTAATATTTGAATTGTTTTTTTTTTATCTTTTCATTACGGACGCTTTTAACGTTCTGCATCGTTCTTACATATATAATTTTTAACAGGAATGATGTAACCAATACTTCGTAACTATATTATTGTGATTTAAACGAGTGTCCATGGAGTTTCCTGCCCGGTCTTTTCCATTAGGTACCTACTACGCTTTGGCATGGGCAACTAGCTTCATCTTTTTGACTGACTGACCCTTGACAATTCAAAAGTGCCTGTAATTGGTTTAGTTGAAATAAATAGTTTGAGTTTGAGTTTGACCAGTCTCTTTTGATCGGAGTTTTTAAAAGATACAGTAGACATTTGACTCAGACTACTAATTTAGAAAAAAAAACAATAAATTATAAAAAAACGAGAGTATTTCTCAATTACTTGTAAATAGCCTTTATTCACACGCCATCTTAATCTCTAATCCAAAAATGCACGGTCAATCATAAACTTTAATTATTAGCCTCCCATATACCGTGATACGGTGACATTATTGTTACATCCTACTAATATTATAAACGTGAAACTTTGTATGGATATACGCAAAAACTACTGAACGGAAATGGATGAAATTTAGCACATGGATGGATTATAACCAGGATTAACATATAAGATACTGTTTATCCTGATATTCCCACGGGATCGAAACTTATGCGGGTGAAACCGCGGGGCGCAGCTAGTTCATACATAAACTCACTCATTCTTCCCATGGGGGTAGACAGAAACTATAAAACGGCACCTGCTATCTCCTACCGATCCTGACATACTATTGATATTATTGTTGCTTAACAAAAATACAATTACGAGTACCTACTAGGACGTGACTGTTCAATGTTAATTCGCCACACCCACTAATTAACACTCAGGTACTAAGATAATTTGATACGCATAGTCTCAGATTGAAGAGTTTTGTTAAATAACAGTAGGACATGCGAAAGTTAGGATTACTTAACAAGGAAGCTAAATTATTGCTTAGTACTTAACTAAAAAATAAACCTTAAAGACTGTTACCAAAGTATTTAATGCCTAACCTTTTCCCAACTATGTTGGGGTCGACTTCCAGTCTAAACGGAAGCAGCTGAATACCAGTATTTAACTTGAAGCGAATGCCTATCTGACCTCCACAAACAGATTACTAGGTAAGACTGTTTGTCAGATTTTCTGACTTCTGGCGGCCCGTAACAACTGTCAAAGAGCCGCGATTGACAGCCGGAACCAACGGCGTAACGAGCTTTTTGCCGCATGACTATTTTTTCATCGATAGATTATGCCTTTGTATCCGCTACGGGGTCAAGGTTTCTTTCATATAATTTGACACTACTTCTGTATTCCTTTTTTTAGTAAAATATCTCCCTACTGAAAATCTATTTCATTCACATAAATACCCATACCGCTGCGTAACTGACCTACCTCACTCAACTACTAGTTGAGCCAGTGATCTGCCTAATGCTCCTTAAGTTCTGAGTTGAGCTACACGATTATTGTCAAATGCTCAAATCTGTGTGGCCCTATCCGCAAAAAAAAAAAACACATCAGGCACTAATCTACATACATTGTCTTTAACTGACCAAGATTATGTCTGGACGTTAAAAGAGATTTGGACCTCTTTTTTTTTTTTTTTTTTTTTTTTTTTTGTGGATGGGAAATCATCAAATGACTCCTCCCGCTCTGGGTGGAGCAGAAGGGAGTGTCAGACTCTTACTGACTAAAACCCACCCGTGTTCCTTCCTTAGCCCTTTATGTACCAGGGCAGTGGTAACCCTTTCGGACGATCCCGCTAAGATTTTGACCTCTGAGTTTGTTTCGCCATTTCTTACCAACCTTCTCAGGGGTAGTCAGAAAAGAAATTTCGACTCCATCTAGCTTATTTTTTTATAATATGACACGTAAAAGTGACTCCGATTTTAATGATATTAAATTAAATTGTTTATTCTGTAAATAGGATATTTACAGAATAAACAATTTAATTTAATTTCTACAGCGTGTGTGTGTGTTTTGTGGACAAAAAAAAGTCAGTCTTTTATTGAATTTAAATTGCATCTCATTGAATGAAAAGAGCTTGAAAATTACTACTTATGTAGTAACAAAACTCAGCAATATTTTTTAGAACAGAGAAAATATTTATGGTCTTAACCTAGTATTTTAATGGTCAAAATGTATAAAAGAACCACCAAATAAAAATTCACACCGGTAACATTTAACTATTTATATAATTAAAGGGTCTCCACTTAAATTATCGTTCACAATATTGTATTTGGTGTGGCTAGTTTGATTTATAAATACTAATACTAACTTTATATTATAAAGAGAAAAGGTTTGATTTTTTGTAAGAAATTTGATTTTTTGTTATTTTTTTTTTTTGTTTTTTTTTAATTTTTTGTTTGTTACGCTTTCACGCTAAAACGGCTGAACGGATTTGGATGAAATTGGCACATGGGTAGACCATGACCTAGATTAGGACATAATATACTTTTAATCCCGATATTCTCATGGGATCGAGACTTATGCGGGTGAAACCGCGGGGCGCAGCTACTAAATACTAACTATGTTTTTTTAATTTTAGTATTGTTTTTCGAAAAACATTACAGATAGTAAAAAATCTCAAAATCTCACGTGGGTAGGTCACCTTTTATTTTTACCTGAGGGGCAATTCTCGTAATTTTAATAACGCTCACTGTCTGATCTCTGTCTCAATCTGTTAAAAATACCTCTAATTTCCTTACATTTTTGACAAGTTTCTAGCATTGATTGTCACTGAGATGAGATTACGACTAGATTTTGAACGTTTTTATTTGCTAGACGCCTTCTGGTAGTTTAGAAATTCGCATCTTTCCCACCTAGAGACACCCACGTGCGAAAAGCAACTAAATTCCAAAGAAATGACCTACCATCACCAATTTGGTCCTAATGGGCGCGGTGTTGCGTGCATGGCCCGCAGTGATGCGTCGGTCACGTTCCATCAGGCCGACAGTTTCAGAACACGGTATTACAGTACATGACCCCGGGCCAACCACATCTATGTAGGTGATAAGTACTAGATCTGTTTCAACTAACAAGATAGCGTTTGGAGAAATATTTGTTACTATAAAGGTGTCTTGTCAAAGGATCAATCCTCAATGTATCGATGACAACGGTTTTGGTATTTTTAGTCATGCAAATATTAAATCAAAAGACATTTATTTAAACTAGGCTGAGAATCAGCACTTTTTGAACGCCAAAAAGTGCGTACATGGCATTTATTCAATTTTCGTAGCCATCGTTCGTAGCAAGCAAAAGACATCAACGCGTTCGCAAGCTTCAAAATTCACATATATTATGTATGTTTTAAACATGCGGTTAATATTTATTTGAAAGGGCTGAACTAATGGGAACGAACGATTTTTCCAACGTCAAATATATTTTGTCAGTGAAAAAAAATGACATCTACGATTTTTTGTACGGATAAACTGACAAAAATTCAAAATTTAATCAAACTGCCAAGACTTTCCCGGGTCAGTTTCCAGTTTAACCGGATGCAAACTGAATACCAGTAAAATGATGGCGCAACAAAAATTCAAAATCATTTTTCAGATAAAATCGTTGGAAAAATCAGCCTTAAATCTTAATATTATTACTTGAGCGATAAAAGTCACAAATAAATGCAACAAATCGTCAATTCTGATGAAGACAGTACAAATACAATAGATGCAGATTCAGCCTAAAGCAAACATTAACTAACTAATGCAGCTCCTCTTTGAGATATTTTAGTGTCTACAGGTAATTTGCAAAGGGCGCGAGTAATAGTTGGGACTGCGGATGTTATTTGTGAAGTGTTGAATATAGCATGTGTCGTGACTCGTGTATGATGATGTTGATATTTCTAAAATGGACACTTGTCATTTTCGAAGTCTGTAGATACGAAATAAGAAACTACACGTTCCATCAAAAATTTTAAAATAACATAACGCTCTCTAATTAATCGCTTTTCAATCAAACCACGACATTTTCCGGTGAAAAGTTTCTTTTTTGAGAACTAGTCTATACAGAAGCCCGAAAGTCTGATAACTAGTCTTATCTAGGGGTATCGTGCTACCCAGTAACGGGGGTGTGAAGGTCAGATGGGCAGTCGTTCCATGTAAAATGGTATTAAGCTGCATATGGTAAGACTTGAAGCCGACCCCAACATAGTTAAAAAGACAGATGATGAAGATTTCATCCAATTTCATCTGGGCTGGGAAGGTATGCCATACAGGTATAGTCATAATATTATATATAAATAAAAAAAGGTCGGGTTAGTTACACAAGAGCGGCTGAACCGATTTTTATGATCTTGAATTTGTTGGATTTGGCTCGGCACGAATAGCAGAATAACTATTAAAAAATGGGAAAATTCGCGAAAAAAAACAGGAAGATCTCTGATAATCAGAGGCGGTACGAAGTTCGCCGGGACAAATAGTAGATATTAAATACTTTGCAGAAGACGTACTTCATTTCAATTTTAACGTTATCTTGCGTGCCGTATGCGTGCTACAAAGTCATTATGACCTTTAGAATAAAAATATTAGCTCATCGTCATCAGTCATCACAAAACTGGGTCATTATAATGAGATAACGCACAGAAATATTGTAATAAGGCAGGCAACATCCCGTCCTTACTTACGCATTACAGTAATTTGAGGCATTCGTGCATTTTTATTACATTTGATTAGATTATTAAATATAGCTGCTGGTAGCTGCACCTACCTGCGTAATCATTGTTACTTATTCAACGGATGAGCAAAGCCGCGGTCAATCGCTATTATTGTAATTCAATTATTTCTGAAATGTAGTAGCTACGCAGGTATCATCATTTGCCTAGCCTTTCCAAACTATGTTGGGGTCAACTTCCAGTCTAACAATCAGCAGGTGAATACCAGTATTTTACATGAAGCGACTGCGTGTCTGACCTCCAAAACCCAGTTACTGGATAATACGATATCCCTCGGTAAGACTGGTTTTCAGACTTTCGGCCTTCTGACGACCCGTAACAACTGTCAAAGATCCACGAATGACAGCCGGGACTAACAGCTTAACGTGCTTTTCGAGCCACGGAGGGGTCTTGGTATGTAAACTTGGTCGCCCATCCATGGACCAACCGCGGCAAGCGTAACTTAACTTGTGACTCATGCGGCTGTCATTACTTAGCCCCTCTCAGCTGTAGGTATATACGACATAATCCGGGTATCGGTCATGTTAGATTGTTTCGACTATTATTACCCTAAGGCGGATCACACATCATTGTGTAGAAATAGTTTATTAACAAGATTTCTACACAATGATGTATGATCTGCTGCGGCTGTGGCTGTGGTGGTGTGGTTAATGTGGTGTGTGTGGCTGTGGCTTAAAAGACCAGCTGCCTCGAATACGTGGCGGCTGGTCTTTTAAGCCATGGAATGAAATTGGCTGTTGATACGAAGGACCAAATTAACACTGCGGGACACTAAACGCCCCCAGACAAACAATACCTAACCTTCCTCTAGTTTAAGGCTTTATTTATAAATACTTACATATAAAAGTAAATTATTTTAATGTATAAAACAAAACAATAAAATTCCTAAATTGTATCTCGTCGATACAATTTAGAAATTTTCGATTAACTAAAAGTGTAAAATAATTAATGAATTAATTGTTTCAGATTTAGCTTAAGCCCAGAGGTGCAGCACCAACACCATGCTGCGTTTGTCAACTTTTTGCAGTAAGTACTATATAGGATGGCCTTTAGGACAGCTTTCTTCTATGATATGATTAAAAGCAATAAAAAAGGGACAAGTATATATAAGGTGGCTGGGATATCGACGCACAAACTAAAACCATGACTCTAGTTTTCGTTTCAATCCAAAACATGGGTTTATCGACCCATGTTTTAAAAAAAAGCAGCTATTTCATAGAAAAGTGCAATACTAATATTTTTTTAATATTCGACGTAAAATTTCAACGCAGTTGCATATTGAATCCATGGTCATTAAAATGTAATAACAAAGATAAATATGATATGATATGATAGAGATACCGACTACTAACTTTCTGTGTTTGATATTCGCGAAGAACGCAAATATCAATAACAGTTAAGCTCCAATCAAATACAGGAATAAACTATACAGCGTGGCAGGGACATTGACGCGCAAACTGTAACCATGGATTCAGCACATGAGTTTAGACTCCAAGGCGTCGAAATTCGTCGGTTATTAAAAAAAATATTGTTGTTCCATACATTTTGACCGCGTAGGTATTGCATTTTTCTATAAAACAGAAGACTTTTTTTTACTTTGATGGGGTCAAGTATCATGTGCTGAATCCATGGTTACAGTTTGCGCGTCGATGTCCCTGCCACCCTGTATATTATGTATCTAATCTAATATTAATTTAATCATTTCTGCACCAAGAAACATTCACTTATAAAGGAACACGTACGCACACAACCTCTTCACCTCAGGATAATTAAGGAATTATAGAAAATGACGTCCTGGAATAGCTATGCATTCTACCTATGCAATTTCTCGTCTTGCATAATGTTAGCTCTGACTGACGATTTATGGTCACAAATGCCTCTAATTAAGATTTTAAAGCCCACAATCAAACTACAATTCAATGCCTAATTAGACAAAGATTGAAATACGAGTAGTTCGATGAATTGGTAGGTTTCCGGATATTTGTAATCAGCCTATAATGTTCCCACGGCTGGGACACAGGCCTCCTCCCTGTGAGAGAGAGTCGGCCAAAATCCATCACGCAGGTCTAGTGCGGGTTGGTAGATTCCGGACATCCCGTATAGCGAATTCCTGATTTTCATCTCGAAAAATTCGCTTACAAAATCGTTAGGCTTGAGCAAAAATAAAATTCATATTTCACAGATCATTGTCAAATCTGAAAACCACACCTACTTATAGGTGCCTTCTTCACTTCGCCATTAACTAAGTATCTGGTATTTGCTTGATGCGTTTTGTATGATCTACAGTCCTTTCACAGTTATTTTACCTCTAATTTTGCATCACTCTCCAAATAACAGTGAACTTTAGTCTCATTCTAATAAGGTTGCTATTGGGTTGCTGCCACAAACAAATCTGTCAAAATCATTGTGATCTTTATTCTCGTTACAATAAGGTTGCTGTTAGGTTGCAGCAGTCTGAGGTTAAATAACTGTGAACTGATTGTACGTATTTCCTCCTGTGTTTATGGCTCCAGCAGCAGTGATATACCTATGTATTGTGCTCAAATGCAGCATCTACACCGGCCTATTATTACTGACTGTCCTTTCTCTTTCATGTCATCTTCAGAAACTTGTAGACTGTCCTTTTGAATCCAATGTTTTCTTCCTACTAGAATTCTCCAGTCATCATAGCTAATATTTGCTGTACTACTAGCTTGTATACAGGGTGGCAGGGACATTGACGCGCAACCTGTTACCATGGTTTCAGTACCTATATGATTCTGAACCAGCATTGAAATTTTTCGTGTAGTTATGGAACTGCAATTTTTTTAAATAACCGGTTTAAGAAAAATATAGCTGATCCTTACATATTGACCGCGTAGGCATTAGGTACACTTTAATATGGAATAGCCGTTTTTTTTTATAATCTACAAAGTGTAAATTCTACGCAGAATCATGTGTTGAATCCTTGGTTACAGTTTGCGCGTCGATGTCCCGCCTGTACCAATTTTACCAACGATCAAACAAATCAAACTGCTTCCACAATAACTCGCATCACTACTTTCAAAACTATTAATACCTATCCATGATCGAGTGTCACTCGCTCCCAAGTATTTACTCGCCGAGCCTGACCTGGCGTGAGATTATTTACCATATCATTACTGTGGACATCATCTAATGCAGCTTGTGAAATCGCGGGCCGGGCGCATAATGCACTAGTTGAGGTTTTCCGTCGTTGATGTTAATAATAATATTAAGGGCTTGTCTGAACATTGTTAAAAGGTTAGGATCGATTGTGATAGATCTATCATTCATTAGTGACTACACATTTTCAGTTACAGTCCGGCCGTCGACAGAATGCGTTCCTGACATATGTCAGTGCGACAATAATTCTAGTAGCTAATAAAGATCAAATTCGCAAAACACGTATTCGTTTGTATGAAACTGACAGGTGACAAGAACGCGGTGTAGATATACTGATAGGATTATCAGTATATCTACATCTATAGTATGTTACCATAGGTTTCCCTTGTACCAATAAACTGTAAAAGCATTAAGAGCATTTCCTCCATCACGTCAAAAAAAGCCGAATTCCGCATCAATGGACATTCGCATATTTCGCTTTCTCCTTTCACACAACAATCTCTTGTCTATGGATAATAGGAAAATAGACATTCTAGTGATCTAACAATCCGCCAAAAACACAAAACACGTGTATCTTATCTAAACTAACATCTACAATGGCCTTTCCTATTTGCTAAATAGCTTATACAACTAATGAAGAAACGGCGACACAAACTGTAGCACTGAATTAAATAGCATCTTCGCACGTTATCTGACCAACTTATTTCATGCAGCTCCGAAACGAACCCCAACTCTAATATAAACTTTACGGCTTAGTAATTAGACCGAATTTAATTGCAGTTAGGTTGTTCGAGCGTACATTAAAGTTGGTACAATACGAATCTTCCTTGTTCCATTGTTGTAAAGCGATCGTGACGGAAAGCACGAGAGATGCACCATCTAGTGGTGAGACTGCGGCAACCAACTATTTTGAATATAGAGCATTTCCCTGTTTGAATTTCGAACACCCACGATAGAGTATAGAGAAACTGGAGCAACTTTGTCTTATTGCAAAGAGGTTGTGGTTCACGTTTTTACCTTTTTGTAGTAAGGGTCTGGAGTTCCAAAGCCTTAAATGGAAGTGATACATGATTCGAAGTCACGAGTAGCATGCATTCCTATTACCTGTAATGATGAATTGGATTACTCAACTGTACACGAAATGTACCATCATCATAGATTACAAATCGGAATAAAATATTGAAAAACCGCAACAAGCATAATAAACAAGATTTCAGCCAAGATCTGCATAATGACGAGCCTAATGACCTAGCGATCTAAAAACCAACGCATCTAGGACCATCAAACGTGATAGCCATTAACCGTATTGTGAAACATGACCATGTCAACTGTCCATTTGCGATGTGAACAATCAAACTGATGTTTTGTCACTAAATTGTTGCTGTCACGTCACTAGTATTTAGTTTACGAAATAGATTTCATCTTATACTTACTTAGCATAAGCATCAGCATAATCAGCCTATAATATTCCCACTGCTGCAGGCACAGGACAGGCCTGTTGGTCTAGTGGTTAGTGACCCTGACTGCTATGCCGGAGGTCGTGGGTTCGATTCCCACCCAGGACAAATGTTTGTGTAATGAGCACGATCATTTGTTCTGTGTCTGGGTGTAATTTATCTATAATATTGATGTATTTAGAAATATATAAGTATGTTTATCAGTTGTCTAGTACCCATAACACAAGCTCTGCACAAGTAATCCTCCCTGATATGGTCAGTACCATCCCCAAACTTACTTGATGCGTCTGTTACGTAAATACGCGCCTTGCTGATCCTAGAGGCACATTGGAATTCAAGTTCCCCACTTATCGCATCCCAGAGTACAAATTAACCAGAGAAGGGCTACCCCAAAACTCTGTGTCTCTTCTTTTTTAGATCAATAGAACGCTGAACTTGATTGATTAATTAATTAAATTCAACTTATTTAGGACCTTAAAAATTAAATTTTATTTAAATCAATATAACAATAATTGTAAATTAACATTAACCTTGGTACTTAACTAACAAATCTTTTATAACAAAATACGACGGATCATATGTAAAACCTAACAAATTACTTAAAATTGTTCTATCCTTCTAAGAAAATTGCGTTTAAAACTATGGTAATAACTTCAAATTGTTTGTTTGGAATCACTTCCATGTAAAGCCAATTTGCAGATCGGATCTAAGATAATGTTTTACGGTACATCAAACTAAATTGCTGTAAATTAAATTATATCCTGATTACAGCATTGTTTGAACTTTTGCTCTTTCTGATTGAACATTGTTTGTTGTATGTACAGTTACTACCGATTGCCGGCAATGCGTAGCCTCAGACTGATTCTGACTGATAACAGAAGACTGATTCCCATAGTTAAAAAAGGTTCAAAATCTAGTCGCAATCTCATCTCGGCGACAATCAATATCAAAAACTTGTCAAGATTGTAGGGAAATATAAAGGTATTTTTGACAGATTGAGACTGAGATCAGACTCTGAACGTTCTTAAAATTGCGAGAATTGCCCCTCAGGTTAATTCTTGATATAAATGTTACAGGTGGTCCGGTGGTCGGTTTTATGTATTTAATTTCCCATACACCGGTCTAAGTGGCGATGCTTGTGGGAGACCTATGAGGCTGTAAGCAGCAGTGGATGTCTTTAGGCTGAAATGACGATGATGAATTTCCCAAAGAACAGTCTACCTTGTGTTATGTGAACAACGCGACAATTATAGAAACAATTAAAAAGCCATTGCGTCTCGTGGATTCACGAAGGGTTAAAGCTAGTGCACCACAGGCAGATGTACAAAATCTATGGTAGACGAATCTCCCAATTCTCTTATCAATATTTTAGCCAAGACCTTTCTTAAATCTTTAAAAAAGAGACTAAGTAGTTACGTACAATCAACAAAAGAAATGACATTAACGATGTTACATAGATCATTCCTAAACGCTGCATTTATTTCCCGCCAACGAGGCGGCCATCTTGCGACACCTCGTCGATACCACAGCGTCTCACGCGATCTCATCTGCGCCTATTGTGCCTCAGGGAGTACTCTCAATTGGATTAGATCAGCTTTTAGTTACGATGTAAATGAGCGCAGATTGGACAATCGACGGGGCTAAGTCAGCAACACAGTTCGAGTTAGGTGACCTTTCGTCATTGAGATCCGGATAATTCTACTTCTGGAAGCACGTCGTGTCTTACGTATATTATTGAAACTATACCTGCACCCTACTCACGTACCACACTATCAATCATAATCAGAATCATTTTGAAGGATATTGTTAATCGGGCGGCGAGCTATGGGCAGCTCGCCGCCCGGTAAGGACCAGGCCCGGGTCGACGGCGCGTTGTGTTCCACGCGCGCCTCAAAGAGCTGTCAGCACGAACTGACGGGGTCCGCTAGGGCCGATGCCGCCGGGGCTGCGGGTTGTTCTAAAGAGATACCGTGGCCCCTGGCACAGGCAACTGAAGGAACACGGGTGGGTTTTAGTCAGTAAAAGTCTGACACTCCCTTCTGCTCCGCCCAGAGCGGGAGGAGTCATTTGATGATTCCCACCCAGAAAAAAAAAAAAAAAAAAGGATATTGTTAATCCATTGCTTCACACATTGTGCCTTTTTGTTTTCTTCATCACAACCAAAGACATGCATAATGACTTTTATAATGGAGGAACACTGACTCCCAAGTCACAGGTGTATACCTAGTTTGGGAGCCATGTTTAAGATTCTACATTTTATGTTGTAATTAAAAAAAAAAAAATTATACTGTCGAAAAATTGGTCTGCTCAAAAATTTAATTAATGTTGTTGAACTGTCAAAATTAAAGTCATTCCTACTGATAATGTGTTACGCAATTACCCCGCTGTGTGACTACACGTAAACTACAACAAAGAATATAATTTAAAATTACCACTTTTATTTTTCAGTGCTACTGGCCCTTGTCACCGCCCAAAATGGGTACGATTACAACAAGCCCAACAGGCCGTTTGGACCCGGAACATCGCCCAACCGGCCTGGGACGGCTCCGGGATACGGCTCAACCACTACATCATATCCTATCAGACCACAAAGCGACGACAACAGTGGACCCAGAGGAACAACCGCAGGCTACCCAACAGGACCAAATGACTACTCCGGATCAGGCGGCCAGAGACCAGGGTACCCGGGACCAGGCAGCCAGGGACCAGGATACCCCAGCTCATCATACCCAGGACAAGGACCCAGTGGACCATCTGGAAGCTACCCTGGACAGTCAGGTTCATCCTACCCTCAGTCAGGCTCCCGCGGCCCTGCAAGATATCCTGGACAAGGGCAAAACTATCCTGGGTCTGGATCTAATTTCGGGACTACAAGTTTCTCTGACAGCGATACTGGTAGCTACGAAGGTGGGGACTACTCGGCTATTCCTGGCGAGCCAGATATAGACTATCCTGTATTGTCCTACATACCTCAAACTTCTTTCAGCTGTAAGTCTCAACCTCTGCCTGGGTATTACGCTGACGTCGAGACCCGTTGCCAAGTCTTTCACGTTTGCTCCAATAACATAACGTATGATTTCCTCTGTCCTAATGGGACCATCTTCTCTCAAGAAGACTTCGTTTGCGTGTGGTGGAACCAGTTCACCTGCGAGTCTGCTCCTGGCCTTTACGAACTAAATGCCAAGCTCTATGATTACTCTATAAAAGGATCTTCAGGAGACTACAATAACTTTAATGATTACTCCAGCTCTTCGTACCCTGGTAGTAGAGGTCCGCAAGGACCCACATCTTACCCAGGTTCTGGTACATCACGTCCGTCCAGCTACCCTGGTGGATCTGGACCATCAACGCCTTACCCTGGCATTCAGTCGACAACCTCGTACCCTGGATCTCAAGGCCCATCAGGGGGCTATCCAGGCCCACAGGGACCCAACGGGGGCTACCCAGGCTCACAAGGCCCGTCCGGAAATTACCCGGGTTCTCAAGGGCCGTCCGGTAGCTATCCAGGCTCGCTAGGTCCGTCTGGAAGTTACCCAGGTTCACAAGGTCCGACCGGCAGTTACCCAGGTTCTCAGGGTCCCTCCGGAAACTATCCAGGCTACCCATCGAGTAGTGGTCCACAAGGACCTTCTGGAGGCCCTGCGTCCACCTACCCAGGCTCGAGTACACCCTATCCTGGATCAGGTCCAGGTAGCCAAGGCTATCCATCAGGCAGACCCAGTGGGCCTGGCTTCAACCCTTCAGGCAGTAGGGGAAGACCAGCACAAAAACCCAACAGAGAATATCTCCCACCTAGAAATTAATAATGCCAGAATTTATAGACTGTACCAGAATACTTGAGAATTTGACCCATTTGAGAAACCTGCATAGAATTCTAGTACAAATAAAGCTTTAGGTTATGAGAACCCTGCTATTTAGGACCTATCCTAATAACTTGGGCGCCAGTATTAAGCACAATTTTGACAAACGAAAGTTGGTGCTGACTTTTAAACTAATTACGTAATTATATTTTTACACATTAGTTTTAATGACTATTTATTAGTGTTAGCTTGTTTAAAATTAAGTTTACAGAGTTTGTTTTATAAGGACCATAATTGGTTAGAAAATGTGATGTTTATACCGAAAGTTACCAAAACTAGTAATTGTACCTTATTAAAATTAGTTACATCCGCGAATCCTAATGAGATCACTTAAAAATTAAGCTTTATCATTAATAACACTTTTTTTGTAAATACACATGTTACTATCTATAATCAAATAAATAAATATCTCAGCAATAAACGCGTGTTTTAACATAATTAATTATGATACTATACCCTTTATTCATAAACGTTGCTCAAAGTTAAGTAGTGATTACCGACTGTTTATCCATAATTTTTTTACGTTTAAACGACACTTAACTTTAATCATCGTTTATAAATATGTGAGTAAATACCAACAAGACATACTTTGCTTGACAAATATATTGTAGCTTCACTTCTTGTGATAATCATTAAAGAGACTCACGATAGAGAAAAAGCAGATATTCAAAGAAATAAAACAGTCGAATAACCTATCCCAACTACAGTAACCAAAACATAGGTAAACACTCTCTGGACATGTTCATACGTTCACTACCTGCCGGTCGATTCTGTAAAATCTCACCGTGAAAACTCAAGTGAAGTGAGCTTGATGTGAGTTGTCAGTAGTGTCAATCCCTTGCATTATTTGGAATGACAGCTCACTCCACGCTCACTTCACCTAAGTTTTCACGGTGAGATGGTTACAGAATCGCACTGCTGCACCCTAATCGCGAAACACACTTTCAATCAAAATGTGAATCATTTTGAAGGATATTGCTAATCCATGGCTTCATATGTGCGATGTGTCTGCTCAACAACGTTGATAACGCAATGATTGTTGTTGAACTGTCACAATGAAAGCCATTGCTACTATTAGTGTGTTACGCAATTACCCCGCTGGTATAATTTTATCTTGGTACTTGTTTCATACTCAGCTTATTCGAGGTTCTATTCATATCCTTAGTGATTATTTTATACTCAGCAGCTTTCTTAGGCACATAGTTCCCTTCCAGTAAAACTTTCAGCAGCCCACACAATTGTTCACTCCGATACATCTTCTGGTGGCGAACGACGCCTGCCAATCCTGGACACTTTCATATGTCAAATTGTTATATCTTAAGTTTAAGTAGCAAAGAGTTAAATTCCCTATAAAATAACTTCGTCCTTCCTTCACTGTCACCATCGATGGAGTGAAAGGATGTTCGAAAGGTCCTACTGCGTCTAGGGCCATTAATCGAGCCTTCATTTTTAAAAACCCATCAGAATCAATACGTGAGACTTTCTGCCTCTTCGTCGTCGGTTTGCCTTTCCATACCTTAACCTTCTTAACAGATTTTCTGGCGTGAACCATAGTAACCAAATTCAGCAAGTACTTACGATATAGTGCTTCCTTTCTTTTCAAATAATTCATATAACAGCTATTCATGCCTTGGATTTCATCTGCGTTCAAAGGAAATTCTGCTAGCACTTCGAATATATATTTCGCACCGGTATCAGCTATATGGTTGTCCGATATATTCAAATACCGCAAATGTCTATTACTTCTGAGAGTTTCTCCTAAATGTTTCAACCCAACGTCAGTTATGTGGTTAGACGATAGATTTAAAATCAACAAGGTCTTTTCAGCTGGCTCTAGATATTGTAACCGTGAAGCTATTCGTTCACAGACTATATCGTTTATATTGCACCTCGACAGCGATAGGGTTCGAAGAGAGGATGAATCACTTAGAAGAATGTCATAATTCGCTTCCTTCAGAGGAGAGTGATCTAAACATACATCCGTGATATTGGATATCGTAAGTATCTTATTCAACTCGTAAATGGTGTACATGTCGATGCTACATTGTCTGATGGTAAACTTGGTCAGATTTCGGGTGAATTTAACTTTTAAGGCTATTACTTGCATCAGGACTCTCGGTATTGGCGCATAAGGATATTTAGACATAGCTATCTCTACCAGTTCATATGAACCGTCGTACACTGCCGTCACAAGTAACTTGTGCTGTTGTGGTTCAAGCTGAAATTCCAGAGAAGAATCTGGTGAGGCCAGTTCTGCGGGCGGTGGAATGGACCTCCTGCGTTTGTTTTTCGATTTATATCTCTTATTGGCTCCTTTTAGGGGTATGGCTAAAAAACAAAAAGTTACTCATTAGTCACAGAGTAAGCAAGCTGAAGTGGTAATGGACCGACCATAATAGCCGTAAAACCGATGATCGTTGGGGTAGACGTGTTCTTGCATGAAGACCGTGAATCGGCAAACGTAAGGTAGGACTCCCTCAGGCTAGGTGGAGCGACGTGGATGGTAGCAGCCGGATGAAAGTTGCCGACAATCGAGATAAATGGCGTGCAATTGGAGAGCCCTATGTCCAGCAGTGGACTGCTGTGGGCTGATGATGATGATGACTCATTGGCCAAAGTTACGCTTACCAAAACATAAAGTGAGAGACAAACAGCAAAGCATAAGCTAGAGTAGGTCTCTCCGTTACTATTAAAAAGAAAAAATACTTACAGATTTGAATCTTCTTAGCAACATTAACCGTAACTGGACATTCAAATATTTTGCATGAAATCTTTATGAAGGACTCAAACTCCACATTTTGTACACCATCGTCAAAGGACGTTGTAGACTTTGCAGGTTCGGTGCTTTCGGACTTCAGTGATACCAATGATATAGCTCTCTTTGCCATATTAAATAAATTACGCAATAATTTATTTTAACTTTTAAGAGACGTAAAATCAATAAGCGTGATGGGCACAGCCACCTCGAATGACTTGAAATATACAAATAAAATATCCATATGGTTTAGCTTGTGGCTAAGTAATAATAGCCGCACGGGTCGATCAATCAGGTTAAGCTACGCTTGCCGCGGTTGGTCTGTGGATGGGTGACCATCTTCACATACCAAGACGCCTCCGTGCCCCGGAAAGTACATTAAGCCGTTGGTCCCGGCTGTCATTCGTGGATCTTTGACAGTCGTTACGGGTCGTCAGTAGCCTGAAAGTCTGACAACCAGTCTTTCCCAGGGTTATCGTATTACCCTGATTAGTGATTACCCATTTACCGGGTTGTGGAGGTCAGATAGGCAGTCGCTCCATGTAAAATACTGGTATTCAGCTGCATCCGGTTAGACTGGAAGCCGACCCCAACATAGTTGGGAAAAGGCTAGGCAGATGCTGATGGTTCATATTCGTGACGACGTGACATGGAAACTGGAGAGTATGTCTCAAACATAAACAGGACAGCTTGTAGTACGTAAGTATAGAAAACGTTTTTCTTGTTTTGCATTGTTTATGGAGACTGGTTAAGCAAAGTTCTTTCAAGTCAAGTCGCGTAAAGTGTATCGGTCGCTACCCAATGCGTCCTGCAGCATAGCTATATTCACCACCACTCGATACGCTTCCGTACCGTACAAAAATAATCAATCAATGTTATCGTAAGAGTCCTCTAAAACAGAAAATGTTGTAAGTTTAAATCAAATAGAAGACCGCTGTTCTTCAAGGCATATCAGGTTAACGAAATGTGTCATTTTCGATACGATAGCCTGTCGGATGCTTGTGAATAGCTATGCTTGTCCTCTTTCCTAATGGCATAAATCGGTTCGTAAGCTTAAGCTTAGGTATTTAGCCATTCTGGTATTAATACCAGAATGGCTAAATACCAGATTCGCAAATTACCCGACTCGCAAAACATCGAATTCGCGATATACCAGCGCATCTTCGCAGCAGAAGTCGACGGCTACTGACCATGACAATGGACACCACCACGGCTATGATGGAAAGGTTACCAACAGTAGTGACTGCCACAATGGTGACACAGTGTTTGGATATACCCCCATATTTATAAATGTTGCTTTAATTTAAGTAATGATTTAACGTCTGCTTAACCATACATTTGTTGACGTTCAAACGTCTGTTAACTTTTATAAAAGCAACGTTTATAAATAAGGGGCTTAAAGTATAGAACAGTATAGGTAGGTTAAAACAACTTTTCTTGGGAAATTCTTTATTGTGACGAAATAATATTTCATAATCAATAAATAATTTTAATAAACTTACAACGACATTCTTGAACTTAAAAGTGAAATCAGCACTTATCGTTAAAAAAACAACAATGCTCTTATAGTAATAACATGGTAAACGCTATGCCATAGGACACAAGAGGCTAAAGCTCCCTAGAGTAAATATGTTCCTTGGGTCAAAGTGTCTCGCAAATACAACCAAAGTAAGTACAGACAGACCCAAAAAAATGTTTACACGGGCAAGGAGCCATTTTATTATCTACAACACTTTTTCGATAACAATGTATTCAACGTATAGATACAAAACTTAGTATGCAATTTAATTTACCGAAACAAAGTAACGAAATATGGTATACAAATTATTTTACACAACAATTTGTACATATACTATGTTTTGTACAGATACAGTGGTTAAAATACCTATTATGGAACATAGGTTGTAGATAATAAAATGGTTCCTTGCCCGTGTTACATACATCTTTTTGGGGCAGAATGTACTTTATCTAAAACTTAACGCAATCGGATACTCGTATTCAAACTTTTGAGTTTCACAAAACAAACAGATAAACTGTCAAGAAAACATAAAAACTAATGTTGAAACAAAAATAAATCTCTTAAAGCAACTGAATAATCTTAAAGAAACTGAAATAGCCAGGGACACTTCGAGCAATATACTAAAATTATACTTGCAAACTAATTTCCTCTTAAATGTTAGTTTTGTATCGAGGTTCATACCTGAAATACTTCTAGGGAAAAAAAATAACAAAACATCACGCAACTACACGCGTAAAGAACGAAACTATGAACGACTTCTCTTCACAGGCACTTTATAGCCATCTTGACTAAACAAACATTTTTAACTTAAAACGAACTTTTTAGACCAAACAAGGACTCAGCGAATACCTTATCAATCGCTTTCCATCAAGTGAGATAGTAAAAAAAAATACGCATCATCTCTCGTATAGGAAGGTGCCATCTCCACGGGTGAGAAAATCGAGGCAATAGTCATGCGGTGCCATCAAATTATCGTCACGATAATATCACCGTGTGGAAATTAATTCAATTGAATGCGCGGCGAGACTATCGCTGCAATCCTCTCGTGCGGAAATGGCACCTACAATTACCTCCTAAGTCCAAAGCTCCTAACACTTAAAAAAAAGGGACGCACCCCGCCTAGTTGCTATTTGTATTGTGGTAGGAGATCTAATCTAACTTTTTTGATATAATGTGCATACACACGAGCAACACGCTTTAACGGCAAAGGAAACTGTAGCCGTCAACGCGTCGGAGGCTACCGTCGACAACGTGGCGCTCGTGTATTTAAGTACGGTGCTCAAATACACGAGCGGTTTCAATTCGATCCAGCCAGTCCCTTTGCTGCCCTCTCCCAGCGACGCCCTAAGCCGAGGTTCGTACCCCACAGGGGGTGCCCTTAGCGTGCAGTCGCCTAGTTTTAATTAGTTTTAAGCCCTGGCTGGAGGCTTTAAGTTTTCTTAAGGCAACCACAGGATAGTCCCGTTAAGTAGTCACGACCTCTCAAGGTCAACTACGAGATGCCATTTATAAAAATAAAATAAAAAAATAAAATACACGAGCGGCGTGTCGACGGCAGACGCGATTACAACAGCTACCGACGTACGAAGACGGCAGCCGCCTCCCGCGTTGTCGCGTGTCGCTCTTGTGTATGAACTTAACTGTGACTTAGCTACATAAACACCAATGTATGAAGAACTATATTTTGAACTACAGATGCTATTTCCGTTGCGCTAAGGGCTTGGCTTTTTTACGTGCCGATTCCGTTTTCAATTGTATAACTTTCTTTAGATAAAAATCAATGCCATCAAGCTCCGAGCAAGTTTGTGGAATTTTGTTTCCATCTAAAGTTACCCTAATCAGTCCTGTATCCCTATCCTTATCCGACGTGCTATGACTCCTCGTGTCATCCTGATATCGCAAAACCTCCCACAGCTTTTGCACTGATGGGTACTCCAAATTATTATATGCTATATTTATAGAACACAAAACTAAATTTCCTTTGGAGTAGGTTGAGCCGTCTTTAAATTCCACGTCGTTATGCGCGAAAGGGTCATGAAATTCTCCTAGTATGCCTCTAGTCATAATTTCAGCATCTTCTTCTACAATGCGTCTGTGCGTTAAAGATTTTTGCTTTAAACGCAAGCGTTTCATTAGCAACTTCCTTCCAGATATGCTGCTATCCAAATCCTCCGAATTTCCAGATTTTAAATCGTTTAGACATCTCGTGTACACCGCCTCTTTACTCTGTAAATACCTTATTTTTCTTTGTCGCATCGTAATTTTTTCTTCGGAATTCATTGGAAATTCCATAAGACTGTCTAAAATTGGTATGAAACCGCTATCAGTGATTCTATTTCCTGATAAATTGAGGTGCACTAAACATCGATTCGATCTAAGCACGGATCCGATAAAAATAGCCGCATCATCTGTAATTTCGTTTGAGCCTAATTCTAATATTTGAAGGGTTTTCCCAGCAGGATCATCAAAACCAAATTTTTCAAATATTTTCTTGCACACTTCGTCATTAATCTTGCATCTATTCAGAGACAAATATTTTAATTGCGAAATTTGCTCAAGTAAAACGTAATAATTCCCTTCTCGCACGTACGAATCGTCAAAAACAATTTCACAAATATTTGAAATAGGTAGTAATTTGTTGATCTCGTATATTAGTTCAGCAGTCAGACCACTTTGTCGGAAAGTCAATCGGGTCAACATAGAGTGGTAGGGGACAGAGAGGCTAAAGGCACGGATAATTTGTCTAGATGGCACCACTGTGCTTCTGACAATTGATATTTCAACGAGTTGCTGTTTGGCATCGTAGTATGCTGTTACTGGCACCAGTATATCATCTTCCGCTCCGCCGAGTTTTTTAAAGGACTCGGAGCTTTCCAAATCGTCGACTGATACGATATTTGTCATACTTCTTATTTGTTTAGTAGTCCTTCGGCCCTTTACAAAAGTCTCTATAAAAAAGGATTGAATGTTGTTACAAATGAATTTTAGCAAATCGTGTAATGTTAGAAGGGAAGGAAGTTTAACAAAAACAGAGTGTAAACATTATCTCCTTAGTATCTACACATACCTACGAAGAACTACTTACTAAAAGAAGAAAGAGCTATTAGAAGGAGTTTACACTCTGTTACAGTATTTTTATCTCACAAAGCGACACGTGCTTTACTTGTGGTAACTAAGTGTACGACCACGCTGTGAATGTGTGCGTGAAGGGGAGTAGCATCAGCACATAACTCACACACTTGCACACTTTCGATTTCGCTATTGTCTCGGATGATTCCAAGAGCTCCTTAGACATACTTATTTTATCGTCCACTCACAACGAACCGAAATTACGCTATAAGTGAGCCTTCTCACAATTGGCGCTTGACTATACATTTGGTGTAAACGTGGCCCGCTTGATATTGGAAAAAACAACGGTATGCGATGGCTATGAGAGCAAGGGAAGAGAGAGTGCATCTGTGTCTGCACACACTTATGTACTATTATATAGTGGTACTATAATATCTTCAGTCTCCATTGATATTGGCCGCCATGGCGGAAACACGGTCTGGAACTCTGGAGGACTATTTTTATTATGGAAAAAAACAAATACCTTGAGCCTTTCTGGTGATGATAACTGCGGTAGAGGCGCACCATTCTTTACACACCCAAGGAATGAAATTGTGAAATTCCAAAGGGGAACAAGAACGTACTCTGTCCTCGTCAACCGAATCTTTGCTAAACCCTCCATGAAGCACGATGGAAGGTTCGGTGGCATAAGCGGTTCCGGACCGTTTGCCACCTGCTAAAGCAACTTTTCCTTTTTTCTTAGCTTTTATCATTCTAAAGTATGAATTGAATACTTGTTTTAAAAGAATGCCTTTTTATAAAAATATGAAACTGCCGTACCTAATTTCTAAAATAAAATGATGTGTCACTCTTAAATATTTTTTAGAAAAAGGCTGGCTCGGCTGACTGTAAAGGCTGAGAACGGTATAGAACATACTAATTCCATGAAGAAAGGTTGAAAAAAGGTCTAGTTTTTGGCACTTGATTGACATTAACAGGGGGGCGTTGCTGGTAGACAATTGTAAAATTGTTTCGCGAAAAGGTATACAGAAACAAGATGGCTGCGTAAGTTCCGATTTTGGACAAGCGCCAAAAGAGACTTGTAACACCGTGTAAGAAAGTTTATTAAAATCATTAATAATATAACAGAGCCGGTGATGATTTTTTTAAAATGATTTTCGCACAAGTTAAATCGACTAATATTTCGAAAAGACTTTGTATAACCTGTAGTCTGTAGTGTAGCTGTCTAGCATCACTATTTGTCATTCATGCATGGTTGTCATGGTTGTCTCTACGGATTGCATTCTTTTTTCTGCGATTTTAAAGTTTTTTATCACAATTTGCTGCTATTGAGTTAAACAATATTGAAAAAGGCAATGACAGTCATAGAAATATAATATTAATTGTATAAGTGTTGTAGAAAAGCTGCTCGAGTGGCTATCAAGTTATTCTCTGAAGTGAACTGCGTATCATGTAACTTTTGTGGTTTATTTTGCGGCCTAAAGCATCTATTTTCAACTCGAGAATCTTCCTTGCCGTGAGTATATTTATGTTATTTCCTATGTTAGTGGTAATAGGTGTTAGTGAAGTTCCTACGACATTATTTCGTAGTATTCGTAGTTGGTAATAAGTCGAATGTCAAGGTTCCTTCTAATATCTTGATAACTAGAGGTATAGCCTGGTTCCGCTGTGTCGCCAGCGGTTTAACCACAGCACTTCCTACATGCCAAAGCTGCCTACTTTAATGCTACAATTAAAAACTAAAGAACTTATACAAATGATGATAATATTGACTAAGTTGTCCTCAACGATTGTGTCATTTAGTTTTATTTACTGACTAGGTTGAGGCCATAAAATAGAAGATGATAAAGCTGTTGAAACCATTTCTAATGTTGACAATAACATACATTTTAATGTTCTAAAGCCAACAATTATTTACCTAATTGAACAGCTGTTTATGAAACCAATCTACAAATATTTCTCATGGTCAAATGCCTACAATGTTGTTAAATTTACATGATTGATATGCCATTTCAATTTTAATGAGTTTTTCAATATATATGTGACCTTGTCTGTGTTGTGTATTGACTATAATGTTGATAATTGGTATAAACCCATTGAAAATTAAAGAATTGTCTATTACTCTCTTTTTTTATTGTGAATGGGACTGCTTTTGACCTCTTGGCCTCATCCATTGCTTTCCATCAGGTGTGACATGATGGAACTAAACTCTTTTTATTCATTAATTTATAATTACCTCCTGATTTATAAACTTTGCTTAAAGTTAAGTAATGTTTAATGTGTGACTCTTAAACATCTCTTAACTTTATTTATAAATAAAGGAGTATATGTTCAATTCCTAAACAGGTTCCCTAACTGATAAATCATACATGAATCATAGTGATTGCACATCACAGACAGTGAAAGTGAAACTGTTTGGTTGTTTTGTTAAGTTACCTGCATGTCAAACACTACATAAATATAGAAAGAAAGAAAGAAAATACATTTATTTAGCACAGACTAAAAGAGACACAGTACACCAGATACATACATCAGATAAAACAAATAAAAAAGTGTAAAGTTTGATGTAAGAAATTAGCAGGAAAGTGTGCCGTCACAACTGTGCCAAAAACGCCCAGTTCAGCAAAATAGAGATATTTATTTTATAGCTTTTTGGAGTTAGACCAACATGATAAATAATATTTAATTTTTAAATTGGCTTTTTCAAACACTACTTCAAATATTATTTTTAAAGTAGATGGGGTGTGTGTTTCTTATCCAACAAATCTGAGAAACTCGTGGTCTCAGTCCCTTAAAGTCCAGACATCTTGGTCAAATCATGTGAGGGCCATGCAGAACAGTAAAATATAGATCCGTTAAATCACATTGCATCATATTCCTATTTCATCTCCATTCAAATTACAAGAATCTAAACAAATGGTAATTAGGCATAGTTTCACTGACAGCGGACATTGTTCATGAATGAATTCACACACAGGTATATGCACAGTTCACACCATACATTTGCAATGATGGGTATTTGTTACGGTGTGAAAGTTGTTGAGGTAAAAGTATCATGGTGTATTATGGTGGGTAGAATTTTAAGCATTCATCATCTATACTAATATTATAAAGCCACGCCCGCCGCCGCTATGCTTGCCGCGGTTGGTCCATGAGTGTGTGACCAATCTACATAAATATAAAAATTTCTCCGGAAAGCATGTTAAGCTGTTTGTCCCGGCTGTTATTCGTGGATCTTTGACAGTCGTTACGGGTGGTCAGAAGCCCGAAAGTCTGTCGACCAGTCTTACCAAGGGGTATTGTATTACCCAGTAACTGAGTTGTGGAGGTCAGATAGGTAGTCGCTTCATGTAAAATACTGGTATTCAGCTGCATCCGGTTAGAATGGAAGCCAACTCCTAACATAGTTGGGAAAAGGCTAGGCAGATAATTATGACTAATATTATAAAGTGGTAAAATTTGTTAGTTTATACAGACACAGCACATCAAGCTACTACAAACTGTCAAATTTCTTTAATAGATTTTCAATTTTATTTCTAAAGAATTAAGGTTCAAGGTTGATTGGGAAAATTTGACAGTTTCGGGTAGCTTGACTTGCTGGCGTCTGTACATATTGAGATAATGAATTCAATTCAATTCAATTCTTCAGAACAACTGACCCATTTCCAAAAATTCTTTCAGTAATGGGAAGTTGTACTGCACGGTATTGCCGAGTAAAAAAATTCACTGTAGCTATTATTTATAAATGATTAGCTTCTGCCCAGGACTTGGTCGTAAAATTTATCTTATGGCACTCGGCAATAATCGGCAACTCGAACTTCAAGTCGTTCGTGGTGCGTGTTCCGACACATCATCTCGAGCAGTTCCTCAAGGAAGAGTTCTGGCTGAAGGGTGTTGTGTACCGCCGGTTTTGTGGTTGGCTATACATGACACCAGTCAGCGAAACACGACGCAGACACTTCGTGTGCGTTAGTTAGTTTTTTAGTGTAATTATAATGTTGTGTGTATTTATAGTATTTTTATATTTGTTTATATAAAATATTTTTATTTTTATTTCTAAATATGGTCTTTGATGTCTGGAATAAATGGATAAATAAATAATGTAGCTTCCCATTAGTGAAAGAAATTTCGGAATCGGATCAGCAGTTCCGAAGATGACCCTCTACATACAAACTCACAAATTTTACCCCTTTTTATATAATACTAGCTTTTGCACGCGACTTCGTTCACGAGAAATTTATTATACCCCCGACCCATGCCGATGCATCGCATCATCTACCCGCGCGATCACTTCGCTTTCGCTTAGCGTTCTGTCTGACTTTTCTTTGTGCTCGACTCCTAAGGGTCATAGCGTGATGTTAAACAGCCTATAACCTTCCTCAAGATTTGGGCTATCCGGGTGTCATCGCTGCGAGGATCGCCCCGAGGACACGGTGGAGCACACGGTGGAGGTCTGCCCCGCTTGGGCAGAGCACCGCCGTGTCCTCGTAGAGGCGATCGGCAGCGGCGGCGACCTCTCGCGTCCGGCCCTGGTGCAAGCCATGGTCCGGGGCGAGAGGGAGTGGGAGGCGGTCACCTCCTTCTGCGAAGCAGTCATGCTAGCGAAGGAGGTGGCGGGATGGGCGAGGGAGAGATCCTCACGCCTCAGCCGCCGAGGGAGACGCTCCGGGCGTCGGGAGCCGCGTGACGACTCCCGGCCACCGTAGGCGCGGGCCTGCGGGCGGAGAGCAATGGGTAGCTCTCCGTCCGATCAGGACCAGGCCCGTGCCGGACGGCGCGTATGTGTTCCACGTGCGCCTCAGAGAGATGTCAGCGTAGTTGACGGGGCCCGACAGGGCCGAAGCCTGCCGGGGTAGCGGGATCGTCCGAAAGGGTTACCGCTGCCCTGGTACATAAAGGGCTAAGGAAGGAACACGGGTGGGTTTTAGTCAGTAAGAGTCTGACACTCCCTTCTGCTCCACCCAGAGCGGGAGGAGTCATTTGATGATTTCCCATCCACAAAAAAAAAAAAAAAGATTTGGGCTATCAAATGCAAAAATATTTTTTCAAATCCGTCTGGCGGTTCCAGAGATTACTCCCTACATACATACAAATAAATTTTACCTCTTAATAATATTAGTGTAGGAGATAATAGTATGGATGTGCATGCATAACTTATAGTATGGCAAACTGGGGACCTAAGCTAAACAATAGACATAAACAAAACAATAAATAACTTATTTGTTTAATTCTTGTCATAATAATCTTTTTAGACTGTGAACTGTGAATCATTATAACATAACTAGAGATTGTAAGCTGTCACGTCTATGAATACAGGACATAAGAGACAAAATTCGGCCCTGAGGTAGTTTTTTTTTTCAATAAAGCGTATTCATAGTCTTGTCATCAGTGTAGTTTTTGTGAGCAAACTAACTTGAGGTTTTTTTTATTTATAAAGCCTTAATATTCACTTCAAATATCTATTTTAAGTGGTGATGATACGAATATGTATGATTAGATAGTATAGAATTAGCTATTAGCGGGCAAAACCTGGATGAGGCTGGCACAGTAGCGTGGGAATTGGCATAAGAAAAGAGATTCCTATGCCCAGCAGTGGGTGAAGTTGGGCTGTGGATGATGATAGGATTAGCTGACTCATACATTATTTAATAGTTTATTGATTGCTATTGTCTCATCCAAAGAGACTTTAGTATGCATAACATGTAAATGGACACCTTGAGAACAAATATGGATGGACAATCAAATGTCATTCAATTACTACGACCATACTACACTATTTGCATCTAAGGGACAAATTGGTTGCATATATGGCTCAGAGCAGACTGAAAAGTTAGCAAAGCAAATTAGTTTCTGAAGACATTGAATAATAAACTCTATAATCAGTGTCTTAAAGTTCAAACGAGCCTGCGCGAAGGCGTCCGAGTAGACTTTTAATATCTACGTCCTGCTTGTGCAATTTTGCTCTTTACACTGCTCAAAATAAAATGACAGGAAATTCTCTTAATTTTAAGAACGTTCACAGTCTGATCTCAGTCACAATCTGTCAAAAATACCTCTAATTTCCCTATATTTTTGACAAGTTTTTGACATTTGTTTGCCGCTGAGATGAGACTGCGACTAGATTTTGAACGTTTTAAATTACGAGAATTGGCCTTCTGGTCTGCGTTCAGTATAAAGTTAAAGTTTACACGATAAAGCAGCGCGTGCCACGGGAAGTACATAAACTAGATCTACAATCTCCTGAACAATGCAATAGCACGCGCCTTATACCTATACAATCTCAACGCCGATGTATGCGTATAGTAAATAATTAACGCTCCTAAAGCAGCGTGCACACTGAACTAAATTCGCTGTAACAGCCGAGCCAAACTCTTAAACTCAAAAATGCAGCTGGTACAGTACAGTCTGTACCACTTTTGATAATCAGTATGCATGCCATATAATAAAGGAGGAAGCATAGTTCAATGTTGTTGACCAGTACCACTAACATCCTTTCGAACACTGCTATGAATTTAAATTATAAACAAATGCTCACACATACTACAGAAGGCCAATTCTCGTAATTAAAAAAAATAATTGAGATAAGTTTGTGTGTTGTTTCAGACAGGAGTTTCTTTGTTATAAAAATGCCATTGTTTTAAAACTTAATTGGGTCATTAAAGGCCTTTAATTATTAGCAGCTACTAATCTTGAGACTTTGGACATTAACATCGACATTAACGTAAGTATAGCTAGCAGTTGTCACACCTAGGAATAATACATTAGACCACGCAAATCCAACCACTTCACTAAACACACTAGGCAGTAATCTGACTCTGGCAGACATTGGCTCACAAAAGCCAACACCACCAGTAGACCAAACCTACCACCAATGTTTGTTACAGCTGTCTCTACCAATATAAACACCAACAAAAACCCAACTTATTACCAACATTTGTTACAGATGTCCCAGCCAATATAATCAGCAACCATGAGCTGGCTTCGTACGACGGGCCTGTCGTTCGCCCGACAGCTGTCGAGGTCGCTCGACCCCCGACATGACTACGAACCACAGGCCTGCTATAGTTCCTTCTGCAAACACTGGCAGCAGGCGCACGATATTATACTTAAATCGCAGGTTAGTACGGTTCAAAATTCAACGCAAGGAGCTACTCTCTCGCTGAAAAGCTGTCTTATTATTTTTGCTGTCATACTTACTAGACCTCGTATTTGACCTCGTCAAAGTTAATTTGCCGTAATAAAAACTGCGTTATGTCTTTCTCAAAAAATCATTATCAAAATCCATTAAAATAGGATGAGAGGTTTTGCCGCAAAATCTTAAGAAACAAACATACAAACTCACTTTCTAATTTCGATCAATATTGTGCGTGAAGGAATGCCTTCTTCCTTAACTTATGGAGTACAAGCCCTGTGCCCGATGGGATGTCCCATCGGCAAAAATGATGAAGTTCCATCATCTCCTATTTAAAAAATCCGTCCTTAGTTGTACACTTTCGTTATATAAGGAACTCTTATGCAAAATGTCTGCCTCCTACATTCAACGGTTTAGGCTGAGCGTTGTGGGTCAGTGAATTTAAGTTGAGGCATTCGTGGTCAATACTAAACTCGTGACAAGTTACAACACTTGACTATAACATCTTAATCATTTACAGCCGAACCACCTCCACGACGATGTCCTAGGAGTAGTAAACCACCTGGAACAGCTAGCCACCCTGCTAGTTCTGGAGGCGAAAGCCAGAGAGATCAACACGACCTCTAGTCCGGCCGCCTGCCTTGAGTACCTGCTCAGTGAAAACCTGCTGGATAAGCTGTATGAGTGGGCCATTTGTACTGGCAAGTAAGTAAAGATTCGTATCTTTTTCTTAGCGTGTCGATGGCAGAAATGACACGAATATATAGATATATAGCTTTTAAACTTGTTTGCCTTAAAATTCAGCAACGCGAATACCTTTCGCTGACACAGGCATTAGGTCCTCACGTGGGCATACGGTGCAAGATGGGAGGTGACCCTGTGGAGAGACGCCGCATGCACACCGGAGGTCTGAACCGTCCGTCTGAGATTTTTATCGGTAGCTGTAGTCACGAGCAGAAATTCTTTCTTATACAGGCTGATTTTTTAAAGACCAGCCAAATTTAAGGATGTGGTACAGACCATCAAACTGAACAACTTTCTCCATGGGACCAACATCGTAATCGCGAATAAAAATTCAGCCGTCCCATACATTTAGGTCGAGTACGTATTGAAGTTTTCTATGGGACAGTTGATAAAATTTTCGCGATTACGCTATTTGTCCCATGGAGAAAGTTGTTCAGTTTGATGGTCTGTACCACATCCTTAAATTTGGCTGGTCTTTAAAAAACCAGCCTGTATATACTTGCTCACGATTCAAAAGCTATTATGTCAAATAGTATTGAAAGTTATTTTATTGGGTTATCGTAACCATACTATTATGAAATGGGACTTTTCATAATCATAATTGTTTATTTGCTTAGAAAGTAGGTACAGGAAATAAAGGTGTTTACAAAACTCTGTGATCCCTGATTTAAGGTAGATTGATAAGAATGTTTTAATAATAAATAAATCAGTCAAATCAATCCACCCGCACCAGCACCTTAATTGCGTAACGCCCTTCAATAACGGTGTGAATCATTTTGACGGATATTGCTAATACATTGCTTCATATGTTCGAAAAAATTGTCTGCTCAGCCACTTAAATAACGCAATGAATGTTGTTAAACTGTCAAAATGAAAGCCATTGCTACCGTGTTAATCAATTACTCTGCTGGACTCTGGTACTCTTCTGCTTCCCCAAAGTAAAAGGCATTATTATTGCAGTACCTATCTAACTAAATCAACAACATAAATAACGCAATGAATGTTGTTGAACTGTCAAAATTTGCTACGGATTGTGTCTAACGCAATTACCCCGCAGGACATATTAGGGCCAAATTCTAGATGCGACTAAGTATCCTTTATTAGGTGGAGTGATCGCTGCCTTACTTATTCTACCGTTATACCAAAACATATAAATCATTTTTAAATACTTCGCTCGCTTATACTGCCACTTTGAAGGTCACCTGCCAATTTCGTAAGCACTTGAGACATTTTGGCTGCGTCTTAAATATTTCTTAATAACTGCACTTATTCTTCGAGTCGCCGATCTTAAAACGTCTAAATGAGATGTGCAACCAACAAAGCATAACATTTTAAATGCGAAAAAACGTACATTTTCTGTGTAATTTATTTGCTTTTTCATTATCTCCTGATAATGAGGGGCATAACGCGAGACAAAGCTGATTGTAGGATTTAGTACAAGTGTGTTATTTACTTCTAGATATTAGAGACACTTGTTGTAATGAAACAAGGTACGCAAGCACGTATAAATGATAAGCTACTGTTTTGAGTAACATCAGTATTGTTTAGCTGGTAATAAAACTAATAGAAGGAACTGACGAAGTGCAGCGCAGCGCGATTTTTATTGCTAAACAAATATCAACATTGTGTAGATTAAAATAAAGTTGAAAGTCTTCTTTAATGCTTTTGCGATCCAATTAAAGTTTATTAATTTGAGACTTGAATGCTAAGTACACTTACTACACAATCTCTGCAATATTTTCTACTTGTTCTGCCCGCGACTTCCGTCCGCGTGGAAGGCAACTGTACCATAAAACATATCCTATGGTACCGGGCAATAGTGTACCTTTCCATCGGCGAAAGAACTTTTGTGATTGGATCAGCAATTCCAGGGATTACCTCTTACAAACAAACAATTTTACCTCATTTTATTTTAATATTAATTAGTTTAGATTAGCTTCCGATCGCGTCATCGCCCGCGTGGTATGTCGATAAAAAGCCTTATTATTTCCTTTCGCAGGGTTCAAAGTATCCCCATACAAAATTTCATCAAAATCTGTCCAGCCGTTTCGAAGTTTACCCAGAACAAACAGACAGACAGACAAAAACTTAAAAAAAAAAATTTACGCACCGTATATGCTTTCATATGTATTTAGAAAAAAACTGTTATTTTGACATTACAAACAGACACTTTGAGTTTATTTATTTGTATAGATTAAACACACAGGATACAGGATATTTCATTTAAAAAATATTAAGTAAGAGATTATGTCAGAAATAGTCACAGTATCCTGCTATTAATCTGATAATAAATACATAACAAACTACCATTGTGTTTCCTGGCATGGTAATTCCCTATAACAGCAATATTCTCTTACTACTTCACTGGGGGATAAATTTATATGTAAATGAGAACCTAATTTATGTATAAAAGTATATTAATCTTTATTCTAAACACAGCAAAATTCAAAGCATAAATACTAGAAACAAAGATTTACTTATTGTGCCCACGACAAAACTCCAAAAAATTTGTAACTCATTTAAGTTTTAAGTGCCAAAGTATACGTTTTTGCAACGGACTCCTATGCCATGTTAAAGAATTGAGCCTCAATAAATTTAAATCGTCCCGTTGGATGCGAGAAGCATAGAACCGGTCGAAGTGGAGGTGCTTGGAGGAGGCCCATGTCCAGCAGTGGACGACTTTCGGCTGAAATGATGATGATGATGAAGGGCTAAATCATTTATTAAACAGAAACTCTATCAAAAAGGGTTCTATAAAGATTAACATTACTTGAATGGCAAAATGGCTTGGGATTAATTCTGAAGGTGAAAGCTAATGGACCTTAACTCCATTTTTTGTAATTTTTATATTTTCAATGTTAGTTTTGTATTTTCAATAGCTTAATAAAACTTCATAATCATAATTTTTATTCTACAACGATACACTATTTACTTTTTAAACACGGTCGATTTTAATATCTAATTTCAGGTATAGACATCTTTAATGAGCTCTACTGAATAATTTATAAAATGTGACTTAAGCGCCTTTAGCTTTCACCTACAGAAATTCAGATTATTTTATACTAGCCGCGACTTCGTTTGCGATCCAGGATGAAAAGTAGCCTATGTCCTTCTCCAGTCCAGTCTACCCATGTGTCAAATTTCATCTAAATCCCTTCAGCTGTTTTAGCGTAAAAGCTTAATTCTTAAATTTTCTAATTTTCTGCGCAACTTTCTTAATTTTTTTTCCGTAAGAAGCTTCTACAAAGTATTAGAAAACTTTAAAAGAAAAGATGGATGGAATCGGTAAAGTCGTTCTCAAGTTATGGCGTGACCAGGGGGGAAATAGGGATTAATTTATATATATATAGCTACGCAAATGTCCTGCAGATCTGGTAACGTCTTGTGACGGGTCGTTGAGCTCCCCAAAATAGGGTTGAGCTACACGATGACTGATGCATGCATGTTGGGACAGGCCAACTCAAAGCTGTAATGGCTCTTTCTTCAAAAGGCCCTTCTAAAAAATGGGCCTGCATTGTTAGAATCACTTAAAATCCTAATAAATGTTTGGACTTTAAAAGAGAATGTGACCACTGAGTTTGTTTCGGCCTTTCTTCTCAGAGTAGCCAGATAGGAAACGCCGACCTCATCTAGTTATAAAAAATATATATTAACGTGTTGTGTATACAGGTACGAACCTACTTACAGAAAATAAATCATTTATCATTTATTTATCAAAGAGACCATGACCTCTGAGTTTGTTTCGGCATAAATATCTTCTCAGAGTAGTCAGATAGGAAATGCCGGCGCTATCTAGTTTTAAGTTATTGACCTGTAAATGTGTCGTAAAAAAGATCAACTTACAGAAATAAACATTACATTTCATTACTGTGTCCCCATTGTCGTTGATTTTTTAAGAAAACCCCTTAGCAGCAGTAGACACCTATAATTACGACAAAGCGTTTATTTCCATATCTAATTAACGAAATTAAATAATACTGACTCACCTAATTATAATTTAAACGACCGCAGGTCATTTAATGTCAACACTATACTTTCCTGTGTGACTCACTGTGCTAACCAAAACAAGGCGATACGAACTCGTGATTATATCAAACAAATATAATAAATATTGTGAATATAATGGGGTATTGAGGTAAAGGCAAGAATGTGCCTCGTGTTCCAAAACGAATTTGTGTTGTATTATATCGTGATTCATAACAACTGACATATTAATGCCAAGGAAACATATGCCTTAATACCCATTGTTATCTTTAGTTAAGGAATTTCAGTCACTTCTGCTCAGTACAGCAGGGTAATTGCCTAACACACTAACAGTACCAATGGGAATACCAGGTATGTATACCAGTGGGAATTTAAAAAATCCGGCCGTTTTCCCTCCGACCTCTGTGCAAACTTTCAGCTTTGTGTTTAAACAAAACGCAACGCCCAGCTCAAACCTTTACGGGTTTGGGATGAGTCAGTCAGTGAGTCACATCGTGAGTCAGGACTTTTCTGTTTATATAATGTAGTGAAGTTTGCATTCAAAACTGTTGAACCATAAGTAGTTTCGCCCTAAATATTTATAAGGAACGAGAGTTCAAATTATACTACACTAGCTGCGCCACGCGGTTTCACCCGCATAAGTTTCGATCCCATGGGAATACCGGCCAAAAGTATCCAGGGTGTCAACTACGTCCGTACCAAATTTCATCAAAATTGGTCCAGCCGTTTGAGCGTGAAGAAGTAACAAACATACAAACACACACAAACTTTCGCCTTTGTAATATTAATGTGATTCTTTTTTCAGACGACAGACGTACCTGGCAGTCCAATTCTGTTTTCTCATAATACATCTGCAATCGTCAACGATAATAGAAAGTTTATTTGTCTATGCCCTTTGTTGTTACATTCTCAATACGCATTATGAACGAAATCGTGTAAAATACAACTCGGTAAATTGATAATCGTGACTATTTTTCGCTTAAAGATTGATTTTGAATTATTTATAAAACATACCGTGATAAACTGATGAATCTGGAAAGAAAAATCGATCTGCGGTTTTTTTTTTACATTAAAGGGTAAGTAATTAAATTAGATGAGGTTTGTTTATTTGATCGAATTAAGATATAAAATTAATTAATACTGAAGATTAGAGGTTATACCAAGCTAAGGTGCTCCTGCCCAACCTGAGGGGGCCAAACGCCTCCTGCCGGAGGCTTTACGCGGGGGTCGTGCGGTCCATGGCCCTATATGGGGCCCCGGTATGGGCGCGTTCACTGCGGCTTCGAGCCGCACACTACCTGAACGCGCCCCAAAAGGTGGTAGCCGTAAGGCTAATCCGGGGGTACCGCACGATCTCGGGCGAGGCAGCAAGCCTCCTTGCCGGACTGCCACCATGGGATCTGGAGGCGATAGTCCTCGCGCGCCTGTATGACTGGCGCGCGGAGGCACTACGTCGGGGGGAAACTCTGCACCCGCGGCAAATCGCTGCGGAGCGGACGGACCTCCGGCGCGGTCTCATGGTGGAATGGAAGGCGCGACTATCGCAACCCAGCGCAGGGCACGCCACGATAGCGGCGATAAGACCCCTCTTTGAGGAGTGGCTAGAGAGGCGTCACGGCGCTCTCACCTACCGCCTGACGCAGGTCCTCTCCGGACACGGATGTTTCGGGAGGTTCCTGCACATCATCAGGCGGGAGGAGACGCCCGGGTGTCACCACTGCGAGGATCGCCCAGAGGACACGGTGGAGCATACGGTGGAGGTCTGCCCCGCTTGGGCAGAGCACCGCCGTGTCCTCGTAGAGGCGATCGGCAGCGGCGGCGACCTCTCGCGCCCGGCCCTGGTGCAAGCCATGGTCCGGGGCGAGAGGGAGTGGGAGGCGGTCACCTCCTTCTGCGAAGCAGTCATGCTAGCGAAGGAGGTGGCGGGATGGGCGAGGGAAAGATCCTCACGCCTCAGCCGCCGAGGGAGACGCTCCGGGCGTCGGGAGCCGCGTGACGACTCCCGGCCACCGTAGGCGCGGGCCTGCGGGCGGAGAGCAATGGGTAGCTCTCCGTCCGATCAGGACCAGGCCCGTGCCGGACGGCGTGTATGTGTTCCACGCGCGCCTCAAAGAGATGTCAGCGTAGTTGACGGGGCCCGACAGGGCCGAAGCCTGCCGGGGTAGCGGGATTGTCCGAAAGGGTTACCGCTGCCCTGGTACGTAAAGGGCTAAGGAAGGAACACGGGTGGGTTTTAGTCAGTAAGAGTCTGACACTCCCTTCTGCTCCACCCAGAGCGGGAGGAGTCATTTGATGATTTCCCATCCACAAAAAAAAAAAAAAAGGTATACAAATTCCAGAGGAACATTGGTGGCCCAGTCGTAACGGCCGCAACTTGTTTTAGGTCGTAGGTTCGAACCCAGACAGGCGCTTTACTTCGTGTAAATTATTTCATCACCACTGCTCTCAAAACGGTAAAGGAAAACATCGTGAGGAAACCGGCATCTCTTATTAAAACCAAAAATTCAAAGACATATGACATCTATTAACCCGCTCTGGGCCCGCGTCTTACGGCTAACTCCCGCTCACCGAGAGGAGGCCTGTGTCCCAGCAGTGGGAACATGATAGGCTGATTATGATATACAAATCCTAGTAATCCGTGGCTTGGACAGTTCTGGCGTTCGTTCCTGCTTGTCAGTTGCGATTTTGAGTGCATAAGTACTGTAATGCAAGTTCAGATTGAATAGCCGTTCAGATTCCCTTCAGTGGAAAATAAAAATATATCATTTACCATCGATTATTAGGACGCCTATCTACCCATATCTTCACACATTATTTTTACATTATCAGCCCACAATCTACACACTTACCGGTTACCGGTAACTTGTCGAGGATAATCAATATTATTAACCCACATAATATTATTATTAATCCAACACTCTTCAGATATAATCAACTTGAAACAATTTGATAAATCAGATCGGTTGCCGTCAGTCGGATTCTTATCACAGTTAATTAGTCACTGTGTGGACTCTACTAAGCTGTTATCAGTTTTTATTATTGACTGCAATATTAGGTATGACAAGCAATAGACGACGAACTGTAATTAATGAGTTTGCGCTCACCATGAGTTCTTAATGGGCATTAAGGGGTTTGTTCATAAACGTTGCTTACAGTTAAGCAATCATTAGCGACTGTTTGACCATACATTTTTGACATTTACACATATTTTAACTTTAAGCAACGTTTCATCTGATGATGAAACGTTGATTAAAGTTAAAAGATGTCCTGCATTGGACTGCTATAGGCTGATGCCTATAGCAGTCCACTGCAGGACATAGGCCTCACTATTGCACCCCATTCAATTTGATTTTCGGAAACTCTCATCCAGCTGCTACCAGCCATCCTGCGAAGATCGTCGCTAAACCTAGCCTGAGGGCGTCCCGCCTTACGTTTACCGATTCGCGGTCTCCACTCAAGAACACGTCTACCCCAACGGTCAACGGTTCTACGGCTAATATGGCCGGCCCATTGCCACTTCAGCTTGCTTATTCTGTGACCTATGTGACTTTGGTTCTCTGTCGGATCACCTCGTTGCGGATTCGATCCCTCAGAGAGACTCCAAGGGTAGGGTTAGGGTAATGTCATGTTTGAGAGTTTCACTCCTCGAATGACCATGTTCTAGATTAAAGGACATAGGACAATTCTTATGGGATGGTGGGATACCTTTCATTGTTCGATTTCCACGCAGAATATAATATGAAAAACATTGTTTTGTTACAGATACGAGAATGCGGTGCGATTGGAACAACTCAAGCTGTTCGGGAATCTTATCAGTCATTACAGCACGCAGGTAATTATACTGCTTATACGTACTATCTACAGTATCAGGTATTTGATAAATATTCAGCAAAACACGTCATTAGGTATAAACAAGCTTGGTGTATCGCATATTTATAGGGATTGCTTTTTTTTAAATTTTGGATAGCAAACAAAGAATATTTCATAATGTTTATGGTAGATTCCTCATTGGAGAGCAGTAAGTAATGCATTTTTACCAGCGTTTACGTCCAGACACTTTGACTATCGCATACAATGGAGAAAGAGTAGACAATACAAATGTTGCAAAATTTCTAGGTATAATTATTGACAATCATCTGACATGGAAACCACAGGCCGAGGAGATCTGCAAGAAATTAAGCAAATCTGCCTACATTTTATATAATTTGACAAAATAAGTTAGCACTGACACGATTATTATAGCTTATCATGGTCTCGTTGCTTCTGTTTTAAGATACGGAGTAGTTTTTTGGGGTAACTGCAGTGAGAGAGAAAGGATTTTCAGAGCCCAAAAATATTGCATTAGATCAATGACTGGAATAAATTCAACAAACAGCTGCGTTCCTATGTTTAAATCCCTTAACTTACTAACCTTTCCATCGCTCTATATTTTGGAAATGGGACGGTTTGTGAAAAGTAATCAAAATTTATTTTGTTCAAATATTGATCACTCAACTAGGCCAACATTAATAATAAACCCATCTCAATATAAAAATCTTTTACATACAGGCAAATTTAAAACAGCACTGCTGAAAAAGAATATTATGCACATGGGACCGGTGACATACAATAAAATACCTGCTGATATAAAAAATTGCACACTACAAATATTTAAAAGGAAATTAAATAAATTGCTACTTGAAAAATGTTATTATACAATTGATACATTTTTGAATGACAAATCAATAATATGATTATTTATATACAATGATTTTCCTTGCGATTATAATTTTCAAATTTCATTGTATTTTTGACTAATTATTTACTTATTATTGACATTGTATTATTGACTAATTATTAACTTATTATTGACATTGTTTACCACTGAATTAACTTACAAATTGAATGATTTATATTTTTATTGACTATTTTAATAATTTGATACTCGTTAAATATTTGATTTTTTAAGATTATTTCATAATTAAACGTACTAAAAAAAGTTTTTGCATGCCTCACGGTAGAATGTACTGAATCCTTCTCTTACTTAACACCATACTTTTTGTACCTACATTCATAGCAAATAAATTATTTCATTTCATTTACCCTAATTGCGTAACACACTAACAATCTCAATCTGAATCATTTTGAACGATATTGCTAAATCATTGCTCTATATTTTTCGAGCTTCGGGTTCGTGACAATAAAAACTGCCGATAAAATTATCAAAAGTTACACTTTAATTAAACAACACTAATAACAACTCAAACACACTAATTATAAAACACGATCGCTCTTAAGTCGCACTTGAAGATCGCTTTCGATGTATTCTCTTCTATCGCAGAACCAAGTCTGATTGGTCGCGGCTAGTCCCGGCCTTATAAGTTAGTAGTTCCAGAACCTTCTATTTTAGAAACATCTAGAATGTTCGAGTACATACCTGCCCCGACTGACCAAATGTCGATAGTTCTAGAAAGTTCTAGCATCGAAATTTCTACTCGATAATAGATGGCGCTAGTGACTCTATTAGTTCAGCCATTCGATAATAGATGGCGCTAGTGACTCTATTAGTTATGCTATTCGAAGCTAGAAGGCGCTAGTGGTAACTAATGTCACCATGTATCAGGCATTAATTGTGGCGCGCAACAATATGTTCGAAAAGTGTGTCTGCTCAACAACGTGAATAACGCAATGAATGTTGTTGAACTGTCAAAATGAAAACCATTGGTACTGATAGTGTGTTATGCAATTACCCCGCAGGCAGACAGCTGTGCTGCTGGGGAGTTAGTTGCGCCACTTCTTCCCAGCGATAGTACTAGGAAGTGGTGAAGGGCGGGCGTTTTTGGGGGACTGTCTTATGTAATTTTGACGTTCGTAAAGTGCTGATTCTCAGCCTAATTTGAATAAATTACTTTTGATTTTGGTTAAATTGGTTCCGGTTGTCATTTGTAGATCTTAGACAGTCCTTACTAGTCAGAAGCCCAAAAGCCTGACAACCAGTGTTACTAAGGGGTCTGTAAAATATCGCTTTTAACGATAAGACCGCCATTGTGTCACCCTATGTAAAATTCGTACATCTGTAATTTTTATGGTGTACATAAAAACGAGTATTATATCCATCTAACGTGTTATCTAGTAACTGGGTTGTGGATATCAGAAGACTAATTCTCCTAATTTAAAACGTTCAAAATCTAGTCGCAGTCTCATCTCAGCGAGAAACAAATTTCAAAATGTAGGGAAATTAGAGGTTTTTTTGACAGATTGAGACTGAGATCAGACTGTGAACGTTCTTAAAATTACAAGAATTGCCCCTCTGATAGGCAGTCACTCCATGTAAAATGCTGGTATTCAGCTACATCCGGTTAGACCGGAAGCTGAGCCCAACATAGTTGAGAAAAGATTAATATAGATAAAAAGTTAAGCAAATGGATTAGTTTTGTAATAATAAAGCCAAACTATAAGGGATTGAGCAGCAGTGGTAGCCCAGTAGTAACGACTGTGACTGACGAGTTGTAGGTCGTGGGTTCGAACTCAAGCAGGCACTTTACTTTGTGTAAATTATTTCATCACCACTGCTCTTAAAACGGTGAAGGAAAACATCGTGACGAAACCGGCATGTCCTAGAACAAAAAATTCGAAGACATATGACATCTACCAACTCGCACTGGGCCCCCGTGGTGGATTACGGCCCACTCCCTCTCTCAGAGAGTAGGCCTGTTGGAACATTATAGGCTGATTTTGATAAGGGATACTTGTTACACCTATAAATAAAAACATGAGAGTAGATATTATAAATTTTGTAACAGATACTAAATAGGTATTAATAATAGTGCGAAAGCATGACTAACTGAACATTTAACACGATGTACCTAGTCGTGACTATGTTCTTTACACGATGCTTAGGTACGTCATAAAATTAGCATTCAGAAATATTTTTGTAGCTACGTAAACATTACAACAAATAATCTTTGCTAAGTAGAGAATAAATGATAAATACATGATAAATTATTTTATTTCTGTAAGTAGGTTTGTACAAACACTTTTACACGTCAATCATAATTTGAAACCTGGATCAGAAGGCCAAGACCGGTAATTAAAAATGTTAAAAATCTAGTCGCAATCTCATCTCAGCGACACTCAATGTCAAAAATATAGTTAAATTAGATGTATTTTTGACAGATTGAGACTTAGACCAGACTGTAAACGTTCGTGAAATTACAAGAATTGTCAGGTTGGCGTTTCCTATCTGACTACTCTCAGAAGAGAGGCCGAACGATTGCTCAAGACGGGTTGGCGATTTCAGACGTATATTAATTTTATATCCTGGTTTCCTCGCGATGTTTTCCTTCACCGATGTCAGTAAGAAACTTAGAAAGTACATATGAATTAAAAACATTAAAAACTTACCCACAAAGTAGTCTATGAAGGAAAGAAAGAAAAATATTTTATTTAAGACACACAGGAAATACAAACAATAAAAAGGAACATTTAAAAGTAACTAAACAACACCAAAAACCACAAAAAAATAAAATAAACAAGAAACAAAAAAAGACCTGTGCGAGGCCAAAAGGGCAAATGACATGGTCATGCTTCCATGATCGCTTTTAATAGAACCACAGGAAGAGGATGTAATGGATATTTTTTACATGAAACCACTGCTGACGCCATTGCAATTTGTTGTTACAGGTGATAGCAGCAGAACCCTTCTTGAGACCGCTACTAAAGCTGCTGAGCGGGTTCCGTAATGAGCTACCTCTGCCTAATCTTGAGAGTAAGTACTTTTTAAGCTCGATCCTGATCCATAGGTCTGAAGACCTTTGAAGTCCTAACCTTCGGGTTAGGCTTCTTTCCTCCAAAACGTATTGAGGATTTCGGAGCCATTGTGCTCTTTGATCATTTCTGACGTCACGTTATTATCGTGGACGTCCACGTCCATCAAATTTAAGGAAATATGTGCACGGTATAACGTTATCGCTGACGGAAATTTAAAAGCGCCTTCATATTATATTTCCATATATTTTACTTCCCTGTGTTATCGTGTAGCCGTAACGTAGACGGCCACGATAATATCTTCATGTATTTAAATGCGCACACTTTATCTAGTTTCCGATCGCATTTATTTTTTACAATGTCTCCTTTGGTGAACTTGTTTGCGCGACTTTTTTTTTTTTTTTTTGAAAAAATGTCCGAACGGCGAATTTCCAAGTCACTTTTATAATGCAGAGAATTGTAGTGTCAGGGAAATATACGACAAACACACATAAATAGGTAATTAATAAATTTAGTAATAGCAAGTTTGAAACAACATAGAAGACTTGACTTGACCAGTATAGACAAGAAATAAAAAAAAAGAAACAGACACTTTCTGTCTATGACCTGTAGAACGGGTCACCGTGGATTCAGTACATGTATGATTCTAAACTTACGGTTATGAAAAAAAAAAATGTGTGCTGTTCCATACATTTTGACTTCGTAGGTATTGCATTTTTCTATAAACCAGCTGATTTCTTTTTTTGATAACCGACGAAAAATTTCTATGCTAGAAAATGGGGTCTAGAATCATGTGCTAAATTCATGTTCCAGTTTCCGCGTCGATGTCCCTGCCACCCTGTATATTATGAGAAAGACTTTGGGTTAATGTTGTATAATTATGTGCTTAGTTGGTAAGCCTTTATATAAATCAATATATATTTCCGCCAAAGAAATATTTTTAAATCGATCCATCTGTTAAAGAATAATCGTACATGAAACTGGTGTAATCTTCTTTCTTGTCATATTTAGTTAGATGAGTAATTTTATCTCCGACATGCCTGTATCTTTCACGTGTGTAGATAAACATCTGTTTATGCAACTGTAACTGATAGCCGACACTCCCATGAAGATAAGACTACTTAAACCGGATCGCCAATCTGCTTGATCGATATAAATGTACATAAATACATAAACTCACACCTTCACCCCATGGGGGTAGGCAGAAACTACAGAACGCTGCCTGCTATGACCCTTATATACTCCTTTTACCTCGTTTACGTTCATATCTGAAGGCCAATTCTCGTAAATAAAAACGTTAAAAATTTAGTCGCAGTCTCATCTCGCTGACAAACCAATGTCAAAAACTTGTCAAAATGTAGGGAAATTAGAGGGAATTTTGACAGATTGAGACTGAGATCAGACTGTGAACGTTCTTAAAATTATGAGAATTGCGCCTCTGGTTACACACGCACGCCGGATGCGAGTACTACGCACCTGACTTTTCTGAAGAACATCACCAATAAGGTCACTATATGTCCGTCCAGGGCGTCCTATATGCTCCAAGTAACCTATATGCTCCAAATAAAATGGTTAAACACATGCCATTGTGTTCAATTGACCATCCGGTTGCTGATAACACTATTTCGCTAAAATATTTCACTCTATCAGCAGTTGGTGTGAATTCTGTAGATAATTTGTGCGGAGAAATTATGCAGATAATATTCACGTTTCATATTGGAAAAATTGCTCAAAATACTCCGTTATCATTTCAAAAGAGATAAAAATTATGATATTATAGTATGTCGGAGAAGGTATTTCTGTCTCTCGTTAACATCAGGCATATTTTAATTACTGTGGGCGTACTATGGGTAGTGTTGGTTATAGCACAATAGAAAAACGGTTTGCAGTTCAAATCAGATTACAATTTAGGAACAAGTTAGTCACACTAGCGAATCACACACTGTAGGTACCCAACTCAACGATACGGAATGCAGACAGTTTCTAAGTACATGTTGCTCGTACGATGTCCATTGTTTCGATGTTCCCGAGAGCTCTGGTCACACCGCTCTTGTACTGTAGCTCTCGTCCACCTCCACGAACAGCTAGCGCCACGAGATTGCGCTAGCGTTCCGAATAGTCAAACGAATGACTTCGACAAGTATATATAATATCTCTCTCTCTCTCTCTCTCTTTTTTACTAAAATCAAAAATAGATAGTGAAAAACCCTGTAAAGGTATACAATGATAAGGGCTTATCACTCCCATTGCTTAACATAATAATAGGAACCATTTAGGATCACCCTTGTCTGTCTATGCCTGAAGAAGTGCATATTGCCTACCATGGTTATTTTTGGGGAAAATAGGTCTATGAGTACTAATTATTAATAATTATTACTAATGTAATGTTCAATGTTCTGCAATAGTCCTGCACCAACCGGGGGTTGTCCTTGGGTGCACTTGCATGGTGCATACATGGATAATAGTCGGTTGGTGCCTCCTCATCATTTAAAAATTATCTAAAGGGCGTCTGCGAGTTGGCTTCGGCCCCTGGCACGCCTTTCAAAGGTCCGGGACCCCAGGGTCCCGAGATAATAATAATTATTATTAATATTTATTCATGTGTCTGTTTCAGGTCAGCTAGTAATAGTGCTCAACCAGCTGTGCGTGGCGTTGATGCAGAATATTAAGTTCCTAGATTTGTTCTTCCTGACGACGCACACGCATAAAGGATCGCAGGCTGAGTGAGTTGAAAATAATTCTTTAATTTCATTAAATATTATACGCATGCAGATAAATCGCGTCTAACTACGAGTTGCTTAAAACATTTTGGGGTTTATTTATATACATCGCCTAAAGTTAAGTAATGATTAGCGACTGGTTAACCACACATATTCGACATTTAAACATCTCTGAACTTTATACAAAAAAAAAAAACTAAGAAAAAAGTAAGAATTAGATATTCTTACTGATTAGTAAGAATATCTGATTCTTACTTTTTCGAAAATAAGTTACAATTTTGCCTTTTGTTTGCCACATAAGATGCCTTTGCAGGACTTCTTAGCATAACATGATGTTTCCCTAAAGTCCTATTGATACTTTATATTATATTATAATAAAACTCTGAAACGATCATACATTATTATTACATATCAACTTAATCGAATGCGATCGGCAACTTTTTTACACACCAACTTTCATCCCTCATACAACGTGTCGCTACAATGGCGACATTAATTTAACACACGGTTAGGGCTAGAGGCCAGTAATCATAAAAACTATAACAATATAAAAAAAATCGTTACTCGAAAACGAAAAAAAAAAAAATTCATTGATACGATGTTATGATCCGTGACCCCGGCAAATGACCCCTGCGCTACAGTTCTTTAAGCACAAGTTGCTGTAAGATGCTATTTTAGAAAATTGTAAATAAATAAATATTAATGTTTAATGATATTAAAATATGTTCTTAAAATTAAAACGAGACACCGTATACGTGTGTTAAATTAATGTCGCCATTAATGCGCCACGCTGTACACTAGTTATATTATGTAGGGGATGATAGTTAAAACTCTTCCTCAGTGCTCACTTTCGTTGTGTAAGGAACTCTTGTGAATAAATTCAAGTTTCTAGACCCAGCGGCTTAGGCTGAGTGTTGTCTGTCAGTGAATTTTAGATTTTTATTAAGTATAGGATTGCTTTATTTCCAGGTTTATAATAGTCCGCCTCCTACTATCATCGGTACACCGCGAGGGCAGTACAGGCTCAGCCGCGCGCGACGCTTTACTGCTGTGCGCCAAGATGTCTGCCCGCTGTGCGCAGCTAGCCGACTTTATGCTGTCCGGGAATACTTGTCCTGTACTCGCTACAGGTTAGTTAAAATATTAGATCGTTCTCCATCTGCCTGCCTAGCTTTTTTCCAACTATGTGAAGGACTGCTTTTTGTTTAACCAGATACCGCTGAATATCCGTATTTTACATGAAGCGAATACCTATCTGACCTCCAAAACCCAGTTACTGGGGCAGTACTACAATACCCCTTGGTAAGACTGGTTGGCAGACTTTCGGGCACCTAACTACCCAAAACGATTGTCAAAGATCCACGAAGCAACACAGGAGTAAGAATGGTTGTCAGATGATCAGGCTTCTGACAACAGCTTAACGTGGTCTCGGTTATAAAACGAAGAGTCACCCACCTACAACACTATACGTGTGACCAAAAGGCTAATTTCCGTAATGTTTAAAATCTAGTCTCAATGAACGACAATCAATGTCAAAAATTTGTCGAACATGTAGGGAAATTATAGATATTTTTGACAGATTAAAACTGAGATTGAATTGCCCTTCAGTAATAAAGCCCCAGTCAAACAAAATCCAACTCTACATCATTACTTATAGCCTCTAATTTCCTCCACAGGTCTAAGCGGTCTTTACTCCCTTCTGCCCCGAACACTAAGCGACAAGATCTACCGCCTGACGCCCGACGATGTCAACCATGTACATAAACTGACGCTGTTTATAGATTCGCTGGAGTTCTGCAATGCTGTGGCGCAGGTAAACTATGTGCCATTATTAAAGTGATATGATGTCTAGAAAGTTATGAGCAGTGATCGGATAATCGGATGCATATTTACCTAAAGTTCATTTTTGTTTAGGAAATTATGGAAGCGGCTTCTTAAAACATATTTTTTTTAAATATAAATCCCGGGATTTTTTCGATACAAAAGTGCATTCCATAATATTATCCAACACCTTTAACTAAGTAAATATTCCTACACCCGATTTGATTCTATAGTAAAAAAACTAAATTTGTTGATTCCGAATTCCCGGGATTTTTTCGATACAAAAGTGCATTCCATAATAACCAACACCTACACTTTAGGTAAATATGCACCCGATTATCCGATCACTGGTTATGAGGCTAAAAGACATCAAAAAACAGTTTTTTTCGTGTAAACTTCACAGACGTGATGGGTCGATACGTAAACACAATGAAACAAAACAAAAACAATTTTTCTCAACGCATACTTCAAGTTACAACACTAACAGCGACCATTGACATACCAAAAAATATCAAATATTTTTATTATTTATTTTATCGTCTTTAAATATCGATACCCATCGCATCTGCGGAGTTTAGCTAGCCAAAATTAAAAATAACTCTGTATATCAAACCATTATCCAAACAGACCTAGCGAAGGAGGTATTTTCTCTCCTTAGTCATTAGGCGCCTTTGTGATCTAATTTTTATCATTGCGTTCAAAAACACGTATTTTCTCCTAATACAAACATAACATAACATCACGGCTGTTTTCCCCGAAGGGTTAAACAGAGGTGTACAGTCACGAGCAAAAGTATGTATACACTCGGCCTTATTCAAAAGCGATTTACTCCTTTATTTTTTAATGAAATTTTATGTTGTTACGAACATAGCATTTTAGAACCCCTAGGTTTATGTAATGTGTCGTATTTCAACGTTGCATTCGTTATTTCACGAAAAAAATCGCAATTGAAAGTTGACACGTGTTGACATAGTGGTGCTCGTGACTGTACATAGTACACCCACATTTCGCCAGTTATGTTCAAGTCCCATGTAATAGGGGTCGAGTCTATGGCCATCAACCAGGCATTTATCCAGATTCCGGGCTTCTACTGAGAAATTCTTAATGGAAAACCCAATAATTATAAGAACTGACCATACACCAAACAAGCAAGCAAGCAATAAATGAATTTGAATTTGAATAACACTTCCCGACCTGGGAATCGAACCCAGGACCTCATTCTCAGAAGTTGTGCTTGCGACCACTAAGATACGCAAGTACTACTTCTGAGAATGACTGGGCGGGTAGTTTCCTGGGTAAAAAAAAAAACGGGTTGCACTCCGGGAGTGCCGGCAGAAGTGAAAACTTGAATATTAACGTTGTGCATTTTTGATATTTTGGAATGCGGTCTACTCTCCCTCTGTCTTACGAATTTTCGATCAGGTCACGTGGTGCACAACGCCGCTAAAGAAGTATTCACTTCAAAAATAATTATTCTATAAACGTTGCCCCACACTAGGAATTTCTCCTTATACTTATCGTGGGTGCGTTTACAAACATAATCTTACTCACGTACACAAACAGCCAGACCCGGAACAACTACTTGTAGGTCATATAAATATTTGTTCCGTGCGGGAATCGAACCCGCGACACAGCGCAGCAGTCAATCGCTTAACCGCTGCGCCAACCGTGCCGTCAGATTTTGTCTTTTGTCAATCAAGCAAAAAATTAACAAAGATAAAGCGCATCAAAATTTGGGAGTGGGGAGTCGTGACGTCACGCCTTGCTAAAAATTGTAGCAAGGCAAGGCAGGCAAGTGACGTCACGCGGAACTTTAACGGGCGATATCTTCATAATTTTTTTATATAATTGACAATAGAAAAAATACGGGTCCAATATTTTTTGATAATCTAACTGACGAACTAATTCGATTTTTTTAGGAAACTAGCCTATTATTACTATACAGTATTAAAATCTCCTTGCTTTCCAGGTGGCCCACCCCGCAATAAAGAAGCATCTACTAGACCTACTCTACCAAGGCTTCCTGGTCCCCGTCATGGGCCCCGCTCTCCTACAGGTAAATACATCATGCACACCGGTTGTGGGATGAGTGAGCCATTGTATGCGTTGCCGATGTGACTTGTTTTAACTGGGTTTTGTTATGGACAAATACATGTTTAACTGTTTTGTACACACAGTGAAATAGATATGCGTGTAGAATTTTTAAAGTTATCTGTAGCTACTCGTCATTCGTAGATCTTAAACTGTCGTTACGGGTCGTCAGAAGCCTGAAAGTCTGACCACCAGTCTTGCCAAGGGATATCGTATTACCCAGTAACTAGGTTGTGGAAGTCAGATAGACAGTCGCTTCATGTAAAATACTGGTATTTAGCTGCATCCGGTTAGACTGGAAGCCGACCCCAACAAAGTTGGGAAAAGGCTTGAAAGATGATGATTTGTATACGTTTGTAATCTAATCGTACATTTTTTTACAAATTAAAACTCACAGCAGAACTCAAAGGTTGTGAATCATTGAGCTCCTTAAGTTTTGAGTTGAGCTGCCCACAGGCCCACTCAATCTGTGTGGTTCTTTCCTTAAAAAAACATTTCAGACGTCAATCTACATGGTCTTCACATGATCCGACCAAGATTACGTCTGGACTTTAAAAGAGACTGACCTCTGAGCTTGTTTCGGCCTTTCATCTCAAAGTAGGCAGATAGGAATCCCCGACCTCATTTAGTTTTTAAAATATGATTGAAATGTAAAAACTTTTATCATTTAACCATTTTAAGGTGCTTTCTCACAAAACTATTTCGTTGTGTGTACAAAATGAATGAGTAAACATGTGTTCATAGCAAAATCCTAGCTGCATTATAACGAATTTTGCATAATCATCATATATTTTATAAAAGTAATTTATTGTTATATTTACTTGAAATAATGCTATTATATTTTCTTAACTAAATTATGTTCTATAGAAATGTATAAACACGCGAAAGTAATTTAAAAATAAATCTGTTTGCAATAAACTTCTAATTTTTCCACAAAGATTGTGTCGACAGTATAACACACTAATAACTTTATTATTACTAACTAACTATACAGTGTTTCTTTCAGTTCTGGCAGGTGAGAATAACTAGGAATAGATCTGTATAAAATATATTTTCTAAAGAATTATTTTTCTACTATTCTATTTAGGCCTGATTTTTCCATCGCCAGATAAATTTTATTCGAGGAATAAAATTATCTTTCGATTGATAAATCAGACCTAAATTGGATTTTTAGTCACAAAATTACTTGTGAAGTACCTACACATTACTAGTTTATTAAACGGTTAAAATACCTAAGTAGGTACTTTAAAACATCGGTATTTTTCTGTAAATTATTTGAATTTGACATAGACAGAATCATGTTTTAAATAATAATTTATTAGAACTAAAATAATATTTAGTGATTTATGGAATGTGGTGCAAATGGACCTTAACCCTTCGAAAGTGGATCCCCGCGAGACACAATGGCTTTTTATTTGTTTCTGTAACTACGACATTCAACTGGTTAATAAACTAGCAATGAGTACTTCTACATATTATCGAACAAGCAAGTCCTAAATTTAAAAAAATTAAATTCTATGAATTTTTTTTTTTTCAATTTTATATTATAATTTCGTCAAACAACATTGTGAGGTAAAAGTATTATGTATATTTATTGATATTATCTTAATTGGCATCTTGTGTACCGTGTTCACATAACCTTGTGTTTGTTTCATTAAAAAATAATCATCATAAACACGTGAAGTGTAAAGAAGGCGGAATGACATTTTTGACTTTATGTGGTTATAAAATGTGTTATGACTTTGAGTTCCGCTTAGAGTGTGAGTTCAACTATTTTCAAAAGGTTCACAAAATCATTTATCACATAAAGACAAATATACAGGGTGGCAGGGATATCGACGCGAAAACCTATTACCTACCATCAATTCAGTACATGATTCTGAACCGACGAAAAATTGGTCGGTTTAAAAAAAAAATCGGTTTTCCATACATTTTGACCGCGTAGGTATTGCACTTTTGTATGAAATAGCTGTTTTTTTTATAACATACGAAAAATTTCTAGGCGAGCTTAGCATCATGTGCTGAATTCATGGTTACAGGTTTTTCGCGTCGATGTCCTTGCTACCCTGTAATCTCAAACAGTCCCAAGTATGAATACATATTTTCCACTAACTTCACATCAAGTTATAACACATTTTTATTTATTGACAAAAAGCGCATTCCAGTAATTTAAAACTCCCCTCAAAACTATTGCCGTTCCATTCCGAATGCACAATCACTGGTTTTCAAAAGTCTAATCAGTGTCTGATCAGTAAATCTACTAAATAATCTCATGTCAAATGATTTGATTATTGCTCACAACCTTCGATTCAAGTATAACATAACCAGCCAATAACGTTCCCACTGCTGGGACACAAGCCTCCTCTCTGTGAGAGGGAATGGGCCGTAATCCACCACATGGGCCCAGTGCGGGTTGGTAGATGTCGCATGACTTCGAATTTTTTGTTCTAGAACATGCCGTTTTGCTCACGATGTTTTATATGAATTGATCGAAACACACAATCAATGACAACGGTTTTGTTGAGACTTTAACATGAGATTATTTACTGATCCACACATTGATCACTTACTGAGACAGATTTACTGGTCAGAGACCTGTATTTTCAAGCTGATCAATCTTTTAAAAATCAGTGATTGTACAATAAAGGCCTCTGAAGATCCGTGGTATACCCAGTACACACACACAGTTAAATTTTGATCGTTTTATTCCTTAAAAGGGGTCATTGTACTCATCATTATGAACAAGTTTTACTACGGAACCAACCCTGAAACCGTTAAAAAAAAATCAGTTTATCCATAATACATTATGTCGAGTTATGCGAACTATCTATGGATCAACTGATTTTTTTTTTCACGATTTCAGGGTTGGTCCCTTAATAAAAGTTGTTCATAATGATGAGTACAATGACCGCTTTTAAGGATTAAAACGATCAAAATTTAACGGTGTATAAATAGAAAGCCGATATTAATGCAAACAGAAAACATAATAAGACCACGTCACGTCACGATCATCTTTGAACGTTAATATCTCGGAAACTTGACACTTTAAGGGGATGCTCCGGTTATGTTTTCTGTTTGCTTTGATGTCAGCTATCGAACGTGGCCGCCATTTTGAAAAAATAAATCAAAACGGGGCGACATTAAGTATGCAAGGCTCCATATTAAAATCCCCTTTTCTTGCCTAATAATTCTGGAATGTGCTTAACCATAGACATAAGACCATGTTCTACGGCATAACATCACGTTAGTGGGCTTGTCATTGCACGCGGGACGCACCGGTTGGGTCATGCCGACGGCGGTTTAGTGACGGTAACCATCCATTGATCGATTCATTCCTGGACACGACATACTGTGTCGCGTTTGGTGAAGGGCGACACGAGATTGTGTCATGGGTGTTTTTTTTTTTGCTTTTTTGTTGTGGCAATATTTTATTTTATGAAATTATTTTATTTTTTTTAATTTATTTATGACGGTATTATGTGAATATGTGGCAGCAATGAATCGATTAAATTTCTCCATATTTGGTGGTAGTATTTAACCCAAAATCTTTTACTTTTGTTCTTGAATTTGATGCGAAACTGTTTTATCTTAAAATTCTAACATCTCTTCCAGTTAATTTCTTATTTACAGCACAGCCTTTATAACAACAGTAACTAAACATTGTATTTATTACAAAAAAAAAAGAAAAATTAAATCATTGTACCAATCTCCAATATTGATGAAAATATTAGCAGACAGAAAACAAAAATAATTATGTCTACGAATGGGAATACTGAATATAAATTTGGAGATACTGGTCCTACAGTGTATGCCTGTTTAACAATGCCAAATACATGTAGAAGGGACTATCTTTAAGACAAATTAAAAAAACAAACGTAAACGACAATTTGTTTAAAAATAACCTGCTAAATAAATAAACCTAAACTTGTCAAGATGTGGCGAACAGCCATAAGTCTCCCAGTCTATCCCTATCCTAATTTCTCATCCAAAATTTTACATCCATTTGTTTCCGCACCTCCAAAAACAACTGTCACTCAACCGCTTCACGTCCTGTATAAACAAGCCTACTAACGCAAAACATGCCATAGACGAAAGCGGCGCCATTGCAGAGTGGTGCTGGCGAGCAGGCGGCGGCCATGGCGTATCTAGAGCTGCTACTACGCTGTGTGACGCGCCGGGGCCTGCTGCGGGCGGTGCTACACTTCCTGTTCGTGTATGAATATGACGGCGTCAGAATCGTCGATGTACTGCAGAGAAGACTTGAAGGGAACTCTCAGGTTAGTACCTACACTTCTACAAAATATTCTTCTTCATGCCGCTGGCACGACAGTTATTCAAAGGACATAATTCATTTCGTAACCAATAATTAAAGGGCGGGTCAGAAAAAAAAGTATTGCTGTCTTATGGAAAATTACCTGATAAGCATTTTTTACTATTACAACGAAAGTCCCCCGGCTGCTATTTGAGATTGAAAATGCCAAATCATATTTTAATAACAAGTTTATAGTTAAAACATGTTCAGGGTGTTAAATTCTATTAAAAGTTGATATTTTTTTAATTTTTGGGTATAAAATGTTCGACACTTGAATGATGTCCTTTGTTGGCCCAAAACTTTGTCACTTGCACGGCGTTATCAGGCAGGATAAAAGGTGAGAGAGTGATAGAGGTGAGCATAGTTTGTGACACAGCTTCAGATTTACACCTTCCCACTTGGGTTCCAGGTTCGGTTATACTCAACGCTGAGACCAATAACTGTCGATGTTATAGAACATTAAAAAAAACTACGGGGGCAAGTCAAAACGATCCTGTACTGAGTCGTGTTATCATGCTCCCACGTTATTATAATATCTAGAATGTTGGCGTTTAGTTCCCAATAGGGTAGTTTCCTGGGTAAAAAAAATATTATTATATTTAGTCCGTCAGTTAGATTATCGAAAAATAATGGACACGTATTTTTTCTTTTGTCAATCAAACAAAAAATGATAAAGATAAAGCGCGTCAAAATTTGGGAGTGGGGGGTCGTAACGTCACGCCATACTAAAAAGTGTAGCAAGGCGTGACGTCACGCGGAACTTTAACGGGCGATATCTTCATTATTTTTTATATAATTGACAAAAGAAAAAATACGGGTCCAATAATTTTTGATAATCTAACTGACGGACTAATTCGATTTTTTTAGGAAACTAGCCTATTGTCTGACAATAAAAAATAACAAGTTTCCATTCCCAATATCAGGGTTGGTCCCACAGTAAAAGTTGTTTTTAATGATGAATGCAACTACCCCTTTTCCGGTTATTTTAATTTCACTTTGTTGTTGATAACGTTAGAAAATAAGACTTGCATCCAAATGAAAATCTTACCTAATATCATTATGAACCACTTTCCAGCTATCCCTGGTCTCTCTGGCCTTAATGGAGACCCTCATCGACCTGAACTGCGAGGATGTGATGGTAGACCTGGTGTTCAAGCACCTGCTGAACGGCCACCACCTCATGGTCTCCTCCAGGCATGGGATCGCTAATCCGGAGCCCTATAGAGATGCTGCCGTCGCGTTCTTGGGGCTTTCGCCCAGGTGTTGTTCGAGGCCTATGGAGATGGTATGAACTTTGTTTATTTGTGCTGGGCGTTTTTGTAAACTTTTATGTCATTGTAAAAATGTTATGTCATTGTATAATTTTATATCTTTTCTGACTATTCCAAGGACACAAACACACCGTTGGCTGGCTTTGCTACTTATAATTCATTTTTAGAATAAAATACTTTACATGAGTGTGCGTTTTAAAAGCCTGTCGCAGTCAAATATTTATTTGAATTAGGGCTAATTTCTCAATCGACAGATCATTTTTATTCGTGGAATAAAATTGACGTCTGACAGATTTTGTATGGAAGAACTGTCAAAAATTCAAAATTATTCCTCGGATAAAATTATCTGGCCTTGGAAAAATCAGCCCTAAGACCATTTATTTTATTCATTTTGGTTTGGTCTTAGTCTTATTTTGCCATTATTTATTTTTCTTGCTTTAAATACTTTTTAAAGATAATGTATATGCAGTTGTGTACTTATTAAATAAATAAATAAATCTAATTACGATGTTACAGACTAAACAATGGGTAGACGAGCTTGCTCTAAGCGGTCGACGCGTGCTCGACCTGAAGAGTGAGCACGACAGACGAATGAACGGAGTGCATGACGACATCGCGATGAGCCACATAGTCCATGAAATTAAAGTTAATTACGGGGTATGTTTTCATAATATTTATCTTCTTCTGCGTGTTTCTGAGTAACAAACGTTACATACAGGTGCCAGTAAGTTTAGGAGGTATATGACCACTTCTAAAATGTCCTTTTCTAGATGTGACTATTCTGTATTTGATCATTTCTTATTATACCCAGTTTCTTCTCAGAGTAGTCAGATAGGAAAGGCCGACCTCATCTAGTTTTTAAAAATATGATTGACGTGTGCAAGTGTGTGTACAAACCTACTTACAGAAATAAAATTATTTATCAGTTACAGTTCGATGCATTGAAATATGTTTATGAGGTGTCTGAAGTGTAAATGTAGCAGTTTGACCTAGCGATAAAAAAAAATTGGCATTATCTGGATACATCCAATGTATTTAGCGTGGTAATGTAAAAATATCATAAAACAATTGAAATGTAACAGTTGAAACATTTCATCGGCTGCATAGAGCGTGTTCATGATATCAGCTTATAAGCAGCGGCTTGCAGCTTACGTTCACACTGGCCTCCTCTCCGTGTGAGGCAGTGACTCGTCATTTGTTGGAAGCTTAATATTGAACCCAGCCACCTGAAGATCAAAATCAATTTCAATAAAATACTATCTTTTGTTTCCTTCTAGAACCCCAACGACACACTCTACGGTAACTACCACGCCTACATCTGCGACTCAAGATTCGAAATAGTTTCCCGTGTCCTAGCCTGCAGCAACTGGAGCTCTCGATACGAGAGCATAACAAGCCCGAAGAGAGAGACCAACAACAACACGAAAGAGACAGACATAGTCCCGCTAACGAAAGAGCAGGACAGCCTAATATCATGCACCAGTGGATATGAAACAAAAACCAGTGATAGTTCAGAAAAGGAACAACATAGTTTGACGTCTTTGAATGAACAATTGAATGAACCAGAGAGTGAAGTAAAGACCGAGATAGTGAATGAAGGAAAGGAACATGATTCTTTGACGTCTACGGGTGAAAGTAGTGGTTATGAGAGCTTTAAAATATATAAGGATGTGGACGGAGATGAAGGTTTTGCTGAAGAGTTGTTCAGGAGGAGTTTTGCGAAGCAAGAGAGAGAGTATGAAGGGGAAGTGCCTTTGATTAGAAGCTGGAGGGCTAGTGCTGAATCTATAATCGGTATGTGTCGATATTTTACTTTACACTATTGATGACGATTAATTTTGCTTACCTTTTATGATATTGATTAACTTTACAAGTAGAGTGGAATTGGAAAATTACGGCTGAATCGTAAAGAGAACTTCATTTTAATATGTTCTCAAATCTCACAGTGTTACTATCATTTTAAAGTGTACTGTAGCAACAATCCCAAAAAAATCTGAAAGTTAAGTATCGTTTGTATCCTGGGGTTACTACTAACTTCATGTTTTATAAATAATGTTTGTATACTGTCTTCCACAACATCATTAAGTGGTTTAAAACTGTGACCTAACGACAATTAAGTTATATTTTTCCTATTTCACGAAATCCTATCAGTCATTACAATTTGAATCTTCTATTTAACGTCATAAAAGTTACAATAAATGGCTTAACTATAACTGTTTTCTTATTTTTCTTTCCAGGACCATTACTAGCCAGTCTTCTAAAGAAAACGGCCGTCCTCCTTGAGTCGGAAGTAATAGTGAACTGTAGAGTAACGAGTGTCGTGTCCAAGTTAGCATCGCTACCTACACCTCTGCTGACCTCCTTACTGCTGTGTCCCGGATTCGTGTTACAGCCAAACGTGCCTTCTTTGTTTCAAGTGAGTTTTTAATAGTGTTGATGGCAAAGTGCAGCACGATATCCTAAAGGGAGATGAAACAATGAAAAGAGTGCTTGTTCTTACTTTTAAAATAATATCACCCTTGTGTTAATAAGAGTTGTCTGAAATGACATTCACTAGGTGGCAGCACTGAGACGTCAGGTCCGGGCATCTGTCAGTCAGAAGTGACAAAGTGCCTATATTTTCTTTATTCGTGACTGAATGCTGAACTTCATCATATATTTTATATTCATTGTCGAAATTTTGTCATTGATGAAACATTGTCGAAGACCTCTTGTCAAAGTAGCGCCAATTGGTGGCGTGAGTATTCATGAAAACCTTCATTGGAAAAAGTAGAAAATAAACAAACTAACACCCGTGGCTCTAACCTCTTTGATGTTCTTATTGTTTTTCGTTTTTATTTCCAAGGGTACAAGATTGATTTTATTTGAAAGTAACCACCCACCCCACCCACGATACAGGAGTGATTCCTAGTGTGGGGCAACGTTTAAATCTCTCCGCTGCGTAGCGTCCGATGTCTTATTTTTCAACAACCTCGTAGAATTTTGGTACTTATTAGAATATTTGAATGGACATGGGCATGACATGACATGTTTATTTCTTCGATCGATTTCGAATCCGTAGTTACCAAAAACATTGTTTATTTACTTAAAATATTAAATGATAAATGATTTTATCTTGTAAGTGGGTTTGTAAAAACACTTTTACACGTCAATCATATTTTAAAAACTAGATGAGGGTATCCTATCTGCCTAGTCTGAGAAGAAAGGCCGAAACAAACTCAGAGGTCACAATCTCTTTTAAAGTCCAGACATAATCTTGGTCAGATCATATGAAGACCATGTAAATCGATGTCTGAGATGGATGATGGATGGATGGATGTATTAACATTTTATTTATAATTTTCCAGATTCTAAGTAAGCTAAAGGAAGAGGTCGATGAATTAACAGAAGGTATAGAAAACAGCGGTGAGCTAGTGGACAAGGCGCGAGTTTACCTCATACAGCGAGAGATGGCGCTGGTGAAGACACGGGGCCCGACCAACGATGATAGTAAGTCACTTCTTATTTTTATTTAAAAAATTAATAGTAGAGAGCCGTGGTCGCCCAATCATCATGTAACTTCTCCCGCTCTGGGCGGAGCGGGAGGGCGTGTCAGACTTTCACCGACTAAAACCCACCCGTGTTCCTTCAGTAGTAACTGCCTCGACGTGTGAGTCGTGGGTTCGAATTCGAACCCCGGCAGGCGCTTTACTTATGCAAATAATTTCATCACCACTGCTCTCAAAACGGTGAAGGAAAACATCGTGAGGAAACCGGCATGTCGTAGAGCTGAAATATCGTTTTTTTTTTAATCGTTGCCCCACACTAGGAATTACTCCTGTATCGTGGGTGCGTTTACAAACATTTAAACTCACATACACAAACAGCCAGACCCGGAACAACTACCTGTAGGCAATACAAATATTTGTTCCGTGCGGGAATCGAACCCGCGACACGCAGCGCAGCACTCGATCGCTCCGCCACTGCGCCAACCGTGTCGTCAAATATTGTCGTTATATATAATATTTATATATTATACCAACCCGCAAGCCCCGTGTGGTAGATTACGGCCCAATCCCCGACTCGAAGAGAGGAGGCCTGTGTCCGAGCATTGGGAACATTATAGGCTGATTATGGTCATTCTACGGTAGAATCGGAACAGGTCCCAGTTTCTATGACTAAACGGTAACGCTCACTAACCCGCTTGGATTGTATAGAAATTGTTGACAATACCGCCTCGAGCAGCGACCGCCGAAGCGACTCGATTGTCCGTATACATTATATTTGCCGATTCGCGGTCTCCTTTTAAGAATACGTCTTAACCCCAAATGATATCGGTTCTACGGCAAATAATGTCAGCTTGCTAATTCTGTGGTCGACCTTTCTGGACCAAAATGTTATTTATCACTAATCTTAAATGTTTTAATTTATTTTCAGGTCATGGCCATGATTCTCCACAAAAACCGGATGAGTCCCCGTTCCGGCGCATGGAGACCAAACGACGAAGTTTTTCAAACAGTATTTCCAATATGTTTGGAAGGAGATTGTCTTGTAAGTAATTTTCTTTGTAACGTTCTGAATAAATTATCTGGTACATATTTTTACTGAGTTAAATTGGTATGCTAAATAGGTTCTCTGTGGAACTGAAAGTGGCCTTGAATGCTTTATTTTTGCATTTTTGTACGAGTTTGTTTGTAGTCTAGTGGTTACGCAGTGTTATTGGTTTTTTCTAACAGGAATTTCCCAGTGGCAACCTGGGGGCCAAAAAGGGCCACTTTGGCAGAATCATAATAGGATAACAATATGAATCATATTAAAAATCGTAAAATGGTCACAGACTGACAATTCATAATTTATGATCTGTGTGCAATTCATATCACAATGAAATAACATTTAATCTGTAGAAATAATAAATAAATAACCGTTTTGATTAATAAAAACTATAATGAAAAATTTACCGATAAATTTACGGTTTTTATTTTTTTCATGCGGCAATGTTTACACCAAATATGAAATTAAATTTTACGAAAATTAGAGGAATTAGTAATGATCTGCTGGGAATTCAGGAAATTGATAGCTTTTAGAGGTATTGCCCCCTGGAGTCTGGTTTTGTGTCCGGTTGTTGGCAATAGGCTCGCCCCTATTACAGGGGACTTAAACATAACTGGTGAAATGTGGGTGTACAGTCACGAGCAAAAGTATGTATACACTCGGCTTTATTCAAAAGCGATTTACTCCTTTATTTTTGAATGAAATTTTATGTTGTTACCAACATAGCATTTTCGAACCAATAGGTTTATGTAATGTGTCGTATTTCAACGTTGCATTCGTTATTTCACGAAAAAATCGCAATTGAAAGTTGCCAAGTGTTCACATATTGGTGCTCGTGACTGTACATGCTAAGTTACATCTCTGCCTAACCTTTCGGGGAATTATATGCGTGATGTTATGTTTGTTTTATCATTAGAACAACTAAATCAATTGTAAAGAACATTACATGTTGATGGATATAAGCAACATTTTATCTTACTCTTGCCAGTAAAGCCGCGAGAAAACTGTAGTTGCAAGTTATATGTCAGTTTTACATCCATCTTTATTCATATATATATATTATATTTTCACAATTTATTTTCCAGCATCATCGCCCTCCCCACACAACGCCCACAGTCCACAACCCAACACCTACGCTAGTCCACAGAAAAGACCAGTCTTTACACAAGACTCCTACTGGAACCAATCCATCACCCTCCGGTCAATTCTAAACGCAGTCATACTCGACGAATGGCTCAAAGAACTAGCTTCATTATGCGAAGAACACGCCCTAAGGCTATCGGCAGGAAACTACGAAGATGAAAGCTACATACAAGCTGTGGCATTATGACTGAGAGCCAAGGCCGCTGGAGGCATGTACGTAAAAAAAAATACCATCAGCGGGAAAACAATTGACACATTCGTTTGAAATTCGAACGTGGTTCGCCATAATAAAGTTAGTGTCGTTACTAACAATTCTTTTTAGTCGATCTTTTTGCGTTTGGCATCGTTCAGTGAAGTTGATAATCGACTAAATGTTTTATAGGTAATTGTGTAGGGACATTGCAATCGTTGTTCGTCGCACATTGTGTGGGAGTGTTCTCACAAAGTCCATGAAGTGTTTTTGAAACATGTGATGATCCACCGTGGGTGTTGAGAGTTGCCTTCTAGGTATAGCGAAAGTATACAACGTAATGTAAATATTAAAATTAAGATTGGACAGTTTTTATGAAGTAGATGTCGATATCAGAACGTTAACGATTTTTATTACAATGCATTTTTGCATATTTAATTGTTGTTGTATGCAACTGTTCATGTTAGTTTAGGTGTTAATTAACAGTATTTAATGCCAATATTGGCGTCGTCAATTTATAAAAGCATTTTTTTACAAACACATTAACTTATTTATTAGAACTCGCGTTCAGCTCTACACTATTCTAGCATAACTAGCAAAATTAAAAATTATATATCGTCTTAAGGGGGATTCGCTAGGTAGCCCGCGAAATTCAGATATGTTACGTTTCTTTTGCAATTTGCAGGTCAGTGTCCGGTTGTATGTTGATTCAAACATGATTCGCGACCGTAACAAATATGACTTGACGCTCGCGAATCATATTTTGTTCAACATACAACCTGACACAGACTTGTAAATTGCAAAAAACGTAAGAAAATTTTAATTTCGAGGGCTACTCTGTTGCTTTCCCATGCAATTGAAATCGTTAATGTTCGCAATGATTAAAGATTCTAATGTCTTAGACGTGATATCGAACAAAAAGTGCAAAAAATGCATTATTTTAGATTGTACACTACCAAGTGTACACCCTTTTTAGTTGTAGTAAGCATCACATACTTAATATAAGTACCTAACTTTACTAGAATAATATTAGTTGCAATTATTTTTAACATTTTAACTAGATTGCCATCAACGTAATTTTGAACTGTGATTTTGTAATGTTCAAAAAATTTGGTAAATATTTATTGTGAAAAAGATAACGGTTTTGTCTGTGTGTTTTTATTAATTTTATTTTTATGTTTTGAACTACATATTTCAGGTTTTTAGACATTGTTTACATGAAATGCCTGTTGTTTAACGTACATTGTTCAAACTTAAAAAAACGTTAAAAATAAACTGAATGGGTAAGACGTGTGAAAAACAGTGTCTACAAACGGAAACAGAAAACTAACTATCTGATTTAATATTTTTATTATTTGGACATTACTATTTTTTTTAGATTGTTTTACTAACTTTTGACTTTGAATGTTTTGATTGAAAAATATATATGTATATTCAATATTATTTGTAATATTATATTAGTTATTTTCGTGAAACGATTATTTTGTGTTTTAACGTATAATTTTATTTTCTTTATTGACGTTTTAAAAAAGTACTCTTGATACAACTTTATAATTGATAGAATTTATTTGTTGTAGAACATAATTTCGCTCAAAAATATTAAGGTATTTCTACATTTGATATTACTGCAGCCGGGTTGGTTGGTTTCTAGAATTACCCGAAAACTGTGCGGCATTGTCCATCAAGTGTGGCCCTACCTTTAACTAACGTCCTATGTGAGCACGATCATTTGTTCTGTGTCTGGGTGTAATTTATCTATAGTATTTATATATTTAGAAATATATAAGTATGTTTATCAGTTGTCTAGTACCCATAACACAAGCTCTGCTTAGCTTGGGACTAGATGGCGTTGTGTGATAGTTGTGGAATATTTATTTTTTTATTTATTTATTTATGTAAAACTTGTTTGAAAGTCGTACGTTTCCGTCCCAAGGATGCAAAATATTTTATTTATATTTTTTACAAATTTTATTCATTATCAAACAAATTGTTGTTCGCGCAAAATAAGACTTGTTTTAACATTTCAAATATTTACAGTGATGACGTTTTTATCGAAACATTTCCTGTGATCGTATCGTAAGACTAAATTGCATGAATTCGACTAATTTCGAGAAACATCGAGACTTGTACGGCGGTTCTGTTGTGACTGCAATATCTTTTATTGGTGTTCATATTATCTTTTTTATAATATTGTATTTCATGTGAAATGAGTTTTTGAAACATAAATATAAAATTTAAAAAAAATGTAATCAATGTCATTGAATATACGAAAAAACCGAATTTTAATGTACCGTTTTGATAATCCTTGCCAGTTTCTTATAATCTGATAATTACTTGCCAATGGAATTAATACCATTACATACGTTTACTAAGCCTCGAACTAGATGCAAAATACATAGTATGGAATGTAATGTTACGTGAGTTTTATATACTTAAAAATATTGATGAATTTTAATAAAGAAATGTGAATAACATAGATATTGCTTTCTTTTTACCCTTTTTCTGTAATTGCAAATGAAATATCCTATGACTAGGGAATACAATCTCGATGCGAGATTGGGAACTCGCGACTCGGACCATTCGACATCTCGTCCAGGAAGCAATATACAGGCTGTCCCAGAAGTCGACGTGAAGTCGGAATCGGGTAATAGGCCAAGCCATAACAGTTATCAGATAAATATTTATTTAAAAAATTAATGCCAAACTCGCATAGTACAGACTCCAGCACATCAAGCTGGGTAGCGGGATCGTCCGAAAGGGTTACCGCTGCCCTGGTACATAAAGGGCTAAGGAAGGAACACGGGTGGGTTTTAGTCAGTAAGAGTCTGACACTCCCTTCTGCTCCACCCAGAGCGGGAGGAGTCATTTGATGATTTCCCATCCACAAAAAAAAAAAAATAAAAAAAAAAAAGCACATCAAGCTACCCGAAACTGTAAAATTTTCGCAATCAAACGTCATTTATTCAAATTAGGCTGAGAATCAGCACTTTTCGAACCTCTAAATTATAAAAGACAGTCCCCTCAAAAACGCCCGCCCTTCACCACTTCCTAGTGCTATCGCTGGGAAGAAGAAGTGGCGCAACAAACTCCCCAGCAGCACAGCTGTCTGTTCAGTTAGAAAATACTTGATTGTATACTTACAATAGTATATTACAAGACACAGAACATTAAATTAAATTATTTGCCATACGCTAGTCAGCTAGCCACGACAATATACCAACAAATATAATAAAAACTATACGTACTCAAGCTAAGAAATAATTATTTAAAATGTAAATAAAAACCTCCAGGCATAAAGGGCGTGACAGCTTAGCTTACATATTTATGCATTGCTGCAATCAACTTTGAACCTAATACTGTAGCGATAAAGTTGAAAATCTGTTTTTTTACCTTGATGTGCTTGCTGGCGTCTGTACATGAAGGATTAATTTTGAATATTTGGTTGGGTTAGTGTTAGTAAAAAGCAAAGAAATTTAAGACAGTAAATAATTTAAGTCTTTGGTAAAAAGTGACATTTTCTTCCAAGCTGGAGCAGCTTGGAAGACAATGTCACATAGTGGCTTTAAATTTTAGGCGTGTGAAAAGACTGACACGGTGCAGATTTTCTCGTTTGTTTTGAAATGTCAATAATTTTAAAAATACACAACTTAGATTTTTTTAGAATATTGTACAAAAACAAATTAACACTAATATATACTATATACAAGTATAGAATACGAAAAAATATAGAAAAAGGCAGGAGCTCATTGGGCATTAATAATTAATATTATAATTAATATCGTTGGGTTGCAAGCGCTGAACTAGTAGAAACCCATAAAACTAAGATGTTACTGATTACTCTTCCATCATAATAATCGACTTTAGAGCTAATATTAGTTTTGGCGATTTACTGCAATTTTTCGTGAATGCAAGCCCTAGTTACGCCAAGTGCCACCGTCTGTCAGTCAACCACTGTACTGTCATGTCAACCAGTCAACTTGTCAACCAGTCAACTGTCAAAATAGTGGCTGGCGTTTAGTGACTGATGCTGCGATTTCGGCGATTTAGTCCTCAAAAAGTAGTCATTACAAACGAATTAGAGATAATTGCATTAGAAAACACAGTGACCTACTTACGGCTGGATCACCCCTATCAAAACAATGTCGGACGACGAAGTAATGCGGTTTGAAATCACTGACTATGATTTGGACAATGAATTCAATCCAAACAGAGCCCGAAGGGCTAAAAAAGAGCACCAGATTTACGGTAAAGTATTCTACCATGTTACAAAACATTATTTTAATAGTATGAAGAAAAATATAAGTAAAATATTTAAAAAAACCGGTGCTAGACATTACCAAACTTTTGATGAAAAATAGTGATTAAGCTGTGTCGCCCAGCAGTCAGATTCAGTTCTAGTTGACTGTAACACTTTGTTTAAAGTTCTGATGGTTTAACCAAACTTCTAAAACATTAGGGCTCTAAAAACATTCAAATTACAGTTATTAGAATCGACAACAAGTTGTATCAGTTCAATATCAGAAGGCCAATTCTCGTTATTTAAAACGTTCAAAATCTAGTCGTAGTCTCATCTCGGCGACAGACAAAAGTCAAAAACTTGTCAAAATGTAGGGAAATTAGAGGTATTTTCGACAGATTGAGACAGATCAGACTGTGAATGTTCTTAAAATTACGAGAATTACCCCTCAGTTCTGAGTCTCTGTGTGCCCTTTGGCAAAGGCCTCTTCCAACCCTTTCCAATTCTCCCTGTACCTTTCCTGTCTAGTCCACGTCATTCCAGCTGCTGACTTAACAATATCTTCCTTTTAATTCAGGTGTTTGGGCCAAGGACAGTGACGAGGACGACAATGAAGACAATGTCAGACAAAGGTCTCGCAAACCTAAAGACTTCACGGCACCCATTGGGTTTGTGGCTGGTGGAGTACAACAGGCTGGCAAGAAGAAGGAGGAAAGTAAAGGTTGGTTCTAATTGCTCTTGTTTAAATTAGGTGATGAAGAGCTTTTTGAAACAGCACCCCAATTGCATAACATGCTGTCATTCATGGATCTTTGACAGTCATTATGGGTAGTCAGAAGCCCGAAAGTCTGACAACCAGTCTTAGCACGGAGTATTGTATTACCCAGTAACTGGGCTGTGGAGGTCAGATAGGCAGTTGCTCCATGTAAAATACTGGTATAGCTGCATCCGGTTAGACTGGAAGTTGACCTCAACATAGTTGGAAAAAAGCTAGGCAGATGATGACTAATCACAATCTGAATAATTTTGAAGGAGATTGCTAATCCATTCCATCCATGTTCAAAAAATTTGTCTGCTCAACAATGTTAATAATGCAATGAATGTTGTTGAACAGTCAAAATGAAAAGCCATTGCTACTGTTAGTGTGCTATTCTATAACCCTGCAGGCCAGAATTTACAAAAAAATACTACTGTTACTATATTAGTAGAAAAAGAATGTGTAATTAAATGAATGACGATATATGAGATGAATAAAACAGTTTTCACTGGACACAAATCCAGTAGGATATATAAATATATATAAAACACGAGCAGCGCTTCACGGTTTCACCTGCATAAATCTCAATCCCGTAGGAATATTGTTGTAAAAAGTATCCTATGTGTAATTCCGGTCATGGTCTACCAAAGTGCCAAGTTTCATTAGCAGTTTTAGCGTGAAAGGGTAACAAACACAGAAAATCAAATCTTTTGTCTTTATGATTTTAGTTTAGATTTAAAAAGATACTTAATGATTATTATTTGTTAAACGATTTTACAGAATAATAGGTAAAACGGGCTGGTGTCCGCAACTCCACGACTGCGCGTATTTTGCGTACGGGTGGGTAAATCGATAATTCGATCCACCCCAGCTCCTCAAGGAAGGACAGCAACGTTTTGATGTTGTGTTACTGACCGTCTCACGTGATTTTACAGAAATAGAATCATCAGAAGCTTCCTCCTCCCGCCCCAAGTTTGCTGACAGCTCGGACGAAGATGAACAGAATGCCCCGGATGCCAGTGAGACTGCTGGTATTAGAAGACAGGGGCAAGGCATGAAGCCGGTCAACCTCGGAGGCAATGTGGGGACTTGGGAGAAGCATACTAAGGGTATTGGAGCTAAGCTGCTGTTGAAGGTCAGTATTTTTAACTAAGGCTACTTCAGGATTTTAAGAAAAAAATTGAGTTTATTTTATGTATTTGTGGTGAAATTCCTTAGGAAAAAGGTTGTAGAGAAAACTACCAAAGGTACATACATTAAACCCTGTTCCTATTTGGAGTAAAGTTGGAAATGGTTCTCAGTGAAATAACATGCACACATTAATCTATAACTATCAAGCAATAGATTTAGGCTTAAATTAAATTAAATTAGGGTAGAAGACCAATGTTTGTTATAAAAATAGCCTTTCACAACAAACATTGCTCGTCTAGCCAAGTTTTAATGTTCTCTATTATTTGTGTCCTTAGTAAATAACATGGCCCGAGGCAATACCTCTGCCGCCTCTCACTGACAGTGAAAACCAGCGCTGTGGCCAGGGCTACAGATCTCACATAGGGTCACAGCATTATGCTGAGCGATGGTCATTTTGCGTGGATGTGACGCATATTTTCCCCAAACTTGTTTTTTCTTTGCGTCACTTTTACTGCAAGTAATGTATAATTTCTTTCTTTTTTTCTTTCTTTGAGCATGTTTCTTACACCAAAAATAAATAAATGATATCTTTACAGATGGGTTACCAACCAGGCATGGGTCTAGGTAAAGACCTGCAGGGTATCTCAGCACCTGTGGAGGCCACGGTCAGGAGAGGAAGGGGTGCTATCGGTGCCTATGGACCTGAGAAAGCAGCTGTAAGTACTAGTTTAATTCCATTGTTTTCCTTAACTAGAACCACGGTTTTTCACCAAAATCGTAGGGCCTTTTGTACACGGCATGGTTTCTTTACGCGTCGTAGAAAATCGATCCATATGTCGTTTAATTTGCCGTTTAGTTAACCGCCTAGCCTTTTGACTAAACGGCGACCGTTCAACTAACGGCCTGAATGATATTCAATAAATTATAGTTCAGGTTGGAACTGTAACCAATCACGTGCGAGCCCAATTGGTTGCAGTAACTAAGCCAGGGCATCCCGACCGGGTTAGGTTAGAACTGTGATCCAATCGCGTGCGAGTCGAGAGAGCGAATTGAAGCAGGCACTACTTCCAAAGGCCAGGCGGTTGACTAAACGGCTAATTTAACCAGTTGGCTGCGATACATACATCACTGACGACCGTGCCTATACACGGCGACTCCTGAAAACCAGAATCTACAGTGGCGCCCCACTAGAAAATGCTCCGAGAGTTGAAATAATTTTACCCAGACAGTGATTTAAAAAAATAATATTATAATAACCATGATTTCAACCTTTCCTCCATATCAAGCAACAGACAAACGAACTCCCTATGTAAAAAAAAAGTCAAAATTCAGCGACCTATTGTGATGTTTTCAAATAGATAGATAATATTCATTTATTTGTGACCGTCATAATCATAATGAGCCTATAATGTTCCCACTACTGGGACACAGGCCTTCTATCAGTAAGAGGGGAGATTATGACCTCAGCAAATAAAATTCAATCAATCAACTCAGCCTATCGCAGTTCACTGCTGGACATAGGCCGCTCCCAGGCTGCGCCACAACACCCTGCCGTCCGCCTTCCGCATTTAGTTTGTCTCAGCCATCATCTATAGATCGTCGGTCCAAATTAAATTACTAGCCCATTTAACATATCAATATGTATTTTACGGAGTGTACATAAATAATAAAATAAATAGATAACATTTGTTCGGACATGGTCTGACCAAAATTATGTCTGGACTTTAAAAGAGACTGTGACCTCTAGGAATAGGCCATGCCAACCTCATCCAGTTTTTAAAATATGATTGACATGTAAAAGTGTTTGTACAAACCCACTAACAGAAATAAAATGATTTATCATTTAATATCGTCTTCCAGCAAAAAGCCAAAAAAGAAGAGGAACTCCGTCGTCTGAAAGACAAGGGAGATGAGAAAGAGACAAAAGAAAAGAACTACAACTGGAAGAAGTCGCACAAGGGCCGCTACTTCTACCGCGATGCCGCTGACGTCATACAAGAGGGTAAACCCACAATGCACACTATTACCAGGTATACAGGATTTGGATATTGTTGGGGAGGAATTATTTTTTTGGAGTTGTGATAATCATCATAATTAAAAAAAAAACCAATCATATTTTATTTTGCTCTATTACGAGAATTGGCCTTCAGTAATGTCCAAGATAAACTCAGAAAGTATGATTTGAAAAAGTCCTCATATTAGTGAACCTCGTGCGTGAGAGGCGACGCCTTAACCACCAAAGCATTTATGTTTACGGAACATTGATTAATTCCCTTATCTATCATTCCACAGCAACGAGCTCTCCCGCGTGCCTGTGATAGACATGACAGGCAAGGAGAAGCGAGTGCTGAGCGGCTACCACGCGCTGAGAGCCGCCGCGCCGCGCTTCGAGCACGAGCCGCGACGCAAGTGTGACAACTTTGCCGCACCACAGCTGGTGCACAACCTTGAACTGATGGTGGAATGCTGTGAACAGGTGCATAATCAGGCTATAATATTCCCACATCTGGGACACAGGCCTTCTCTCTGTGAGCCCTCTCACAGAGAGAAGACTTGTGTGTAATTTGATAACCGCCGAATATTCAACACCCCTGGGGTTCTGAATCCATGGTAACAGGTTGCACGTCGGTGTCCCTGCCACCCTAAATGTCTTTCTCCACCATAAGCTATAATATTTGTGCAATCTACGACGGCATCAACCTTTTTGTTACCCTTTCAATATCCCTATGAACATACAATACTTTTTTTTTCACAGGACATCATCCAAAACGCCCGCGAGCTTCAAACAGCGGAAGACGAGATAGTTGTCCTAGAGAGAGACCTAGAGGAATGCAACATTAAGCTGTCGGAACAAGATAAGGTCATCTGCAAGGTGGAAGGTATACTAGAGCGAGTGGATATGCTCAACAAGCCGGATGTGTCGTTAGAACGGGCCCATGATGTGCTGGCTGAGTTGAAGGTAGGTTCCCTTTTAAATATCGATGACGATGTACGGAGGGAACGCTGTAGGAGGACGTACAGGGACCTTATTGGTGATGTTCTTCAGAAGGTCAGGTGCGTAGTACACGAACACCGCGTGCGAGTATGAACAGATGTATGAACGTAAATGAGGTAAAAAGGAGTATGTAAGGATGTGGTGTTCTGTAGTTTCTGGCTACCCTTATTTATTTTTTGGTTCACCAACAATTGTATACACTATTATAAGCACTTTAAACATAAGCAACAAATCGGAATAGAGTGCAACAATCACTTATAGGTAAATTCTGCATGTAGACAAATCGTTGTCGTAAATAACAAAAAATAGCATGAAAAGACTATGAAAATGTATATGCGTTTGTGTTATGTGTGTGTGTTGTGTGTGTGTGTGTATGTATGTATGTATGTATGTATGTATGTATGTATGTATGTTTGTTTGTTTGTTTGTTTTGTCGTGATATTTTTAAAATCTTTATAATTTAACATCTATAGCTATTATTTTTGTCACATCTGTCTTTATCATAGTTGTAAAGATATTGGCGCCGATTCGCTTGTTCACAAACTAAACTAAATTTAAGTTGAGTGCATCTTTTTCTTTCTATTTCATTATGAAAAGGACAGATGATAAATATTAGTCTAGTCCTGTCAAATTGACTAATTTGACAGGACTAGACTGCCTGACGTAAATTGACGTATTTTTAGTAGCCATGTTTTTAATCACGTCTAATTTGTCTATGGAGTATCTTAATTTGACAGGCCTAAACTAATATTTATCTTCTGTCCTTTTCTTAATGACATAGAAAGAAAAAGATGCACCGAACTTAAATTTAGTTTAGTTTGTGAACAAGAGAATCGGCGCCATTTTTTCACAAAACAACATACACACCGAAAATATTTCTTCCAGGACACCTACCCCGTAGAATACGAGATGTTCGGCCTGGGCACTATAGCAGGTAACATCGTGAGCCCGCTGCTAAGCTCCCTACTCGCGACCTGGGAACCTCTCTCGGCCCCCGACGAGCACATTCCTACCTTCCTGAAATGGAGGAAGTTGCTGACGGAAGAGGCGTACAACAGTCTGCTGTGGCAACACTTTGTGCCGCAACTTACTGCGGCTGCTGAGTGAGTCATGTTTGTTTATTGATTACGTGATATAGCATTTGGTTTTGGTCACTTTACTGTACGACAACAATTAGAAGCAGGTAATACGAACATTTTATAGTGAAACTTTTCCATGAATATTGTAATGTTATGTCTGTCAATGTAGGATGGATACATTGGCTGGTCAGGATAAAAACACAAATTAAAAAAAAGTTTAAAAAAATTGTGAGGTCGGGGATCCCCCCGCAGGAATGAAGTTCAAAATGAAAATTCAAGATAATAATAATAATATTTATTCAAAAAATTATAAGGCATGAAAATTTGTACAGTTTTGCTTAAATGTAAATTATATTCCTAAGACTACGTGCCTGAACTAGGTAATCCTGTGTGTCAGGCGAAAAGAGCTAAAATAGTCTTTAAAAATTAATAAATAATCAAAAGTTGACAATAGAAAAATAATTATATGTAAAATGGAAATAAATTTAAATTATATGTTGAGTAGCATAACTGATAACTGATAAGATGTTGGATGCGAAAATTTTAAAATGACGAATAATTTTAAAATTGTCAAAATTGTAAACTAAGTATCACACTTTTAAAATTGGAATAACTTTTTAAGTACTTACACAAGAATTTTCAATTTTTTTTCGAAATAATAAGGACTCGAAAAAGAGTTTAATTTTATATAAAAAAACTTCATAGTGAAGAACGTTCTTTTAATAAATGCCTGAAAAGAGCTTTAAAAACAAAAATAATCCTTTTCGAATTTTCTTTTCATTTTTTGTTTCTGTTTTCAATTTTTTTCTTGATCTTTTTCTCAGAGCCTGGAACCCCCGCATGCCAACAGCCATGCTCCGCGCGGTATCCGCCTGGCAGGCCGCCTCCCCGCCCTGGCTGACCCGAGCCTGCGTCACACGCTGCGTGGTCCCACGGGTACTGGCGGCCGTGAGGGCCTGGGACCCCACCAACGACACGCAGCCGCTGCACCAGTGGGTGCTGCCCTGGCATGATATGGCAGGTCAGTGCATGCGTCACACGCTGCGTGGAATTTCGCACTTAGCCTTGAATGAGCTCACACATCATTAAGTAACTTTTCCATGACAATCAAGTCCAAGTCACTGCGTCATTTTGTGTCAGATGTGTCAGAACGAAACAGAAACACGACTATCTTTTGCCGCGGTTGTGCAAATCTAACGATTGAAATCTTCTCCGTCCATCATTTTCATGATAGCCGTCACTGGCCGTTATGTGCGGCCACCGCGCTTCTAATATTCTGATGCGAAGGCTTTTAATCTGAAAATTAGAACGAGTCCTGGAGTGGAGACCGCGTATCGATAAGCGTAGTGTGGGACGCCCCCCTGCTAGATGGCTGGGACAGACTGGACGCGGAAGGCGAAGGTCAGGGTGTTGTGGCGTAGCCTGGCAGTGTACCAGTCAGCCGGGCTGAGTTTATTGATTGATTGTCGCGAGAGTGTATTTATTGGTATTTTCAAGTAAATACTTTAAACTCTTCAAAAAAAAATAATTTTTGTATCTTTAATCTCCAAAATTGGAATGTTGAAATTTGTTATCCTCTAATTGATGTGTTGTGGTATTTCTGTTGTGTGCACTAAACAAATGGTTTATCTATCTACATATCTATATCTCATTATTTTTCCACAGGAGAAGCCTTAGCGAGCTCCGTGTACCCTCTCATCCGCTCCCGCCTGGCGGCCGCGCTGGCGGCCTGGCACCCGGCCGACGGCTCGGCGCGCGGCGTGCTGGGGGCCTGGCGCGGGGCCTGGGGGCCCGCCCTGCAGGCCATGCTGCACCAGCACATCGTGCCCAAGCTGGACCACTGCCTGCAGCACGCGCCGCTGGAGCTGGTGGGCAGGGAGAACAGTACGTGCCCACACTCATATTTTTAAGAGGGATGCGCTAATGCAGTCTGCGAAATTCAAATTTTCTTACTTTGCGATTCGCAGGTCAGTGTCAAGTTTTATGTTGCTTAAAATATCATATTTTAAGCAACATATATAGCTATTCTAAATAGCTATTTTATTCGAAACTAATACTATACTACACTTGGATTTTATTGAATCATTTAACTCGACATTATATTCCACAGCGGCTTGGCTATGGTGCGTAGAGTGGCTGGAGCTCCTGGGCGCGCCGACGGTAGCCGCCATAGCTGCGCGTGCGCTACTCCCGCGCTGGCTGGCCGCGCTGGCCGCGTGGCTCAACACCAACCCGCCGCATGCGACTGTGCTCAACTCTTATACGGACTTTAAGGTAACTATGCCATATATTTAATTTATGGTAGAATCCAAAAAGCTTTTAAGAGAAAGCGAAAAAAAAAACCAAGAATTGTCAAAGTCAAAGGGTTGGCGCTATACGTCCTGCTGTATAACTCCATCTCTTTTTAGCGCTGGAACAAATGACATATGCACACGGTTCAGTTTGTTTATTTTTTGCTTCTATTTCAACGTTTAAAAAGTTGATACGGTTGCCTGTGAAAACTGCGCTGCTCTGTTACTGGGTATTACTATACCCCTTGGTAAGACTGGTTGACCGACTTCGGGTTTCTGACGACCCGTAACGACTGTCAAAGATCCACGAATGACAGCCGGGACCAACGGCTTAACGTGCTTTCCCATCCACGGACCAACCGCGGCAAACGTAGTGAACCTGATCGATCGACCTGTGCGGCTGTTATTACTTAGCTACAAGCCCCCCTGAAATAAAGGGTTAAATATTAAAATAAAAACACAACACCATTTTCACAAACCAATTTATTCTCCTCAGAAAATGTTCCCGGAAGAAGTCCTCAAAGAGCCCGCCGTGCGAGACGCTTTCCGTAAAGCCTTGGACATGATGAATCGAAGCGCAGACATCGACTCCGTGGAACCTCCCCCACCTCCACGCTTCACCATGTCCGAGCCGAAGGAAACATCCCGTATAGTAGAAGTTCTAGCATCCGTTACACAGGCCAAAAGCTTCTCAGAGTTACTTGAAACTAGATGTATCGAAAAAGGGATCACTTTTGTACCTATCGCGGGTAAAACCAGGGAAGGTAGACCGTTGTATAAAATTGGCGATCTGCAGTGTTATGTTATAAGAAATGTGATCATGTTTTCCAATGATAGTGGCAGGAGTTTCAACCCTATTAGTATGGATAAGTTGTTGAATATGGTTGAGGATTGAGTATTAAAATTGTTCTGATTAGTATTTACCTTGACGTTTTATTTTAATGACATTAAACCTATTTAGACATTAAATTCGACCCTGGGAAAGGTCCCAAGGTTCAATATGTCCCCATACAAAATTTCATCAACAAGAGTCCAGCCATTTCGGATATACGCCGGAACAGTTAGACAGATAAAATAGATTTTTTATTAGAAGTACGGTATATACTTTCATAGGCATTGAGCTAAAGTTGTCAAAAAATAAAAGGCCCGTTTTGACATTTGAGAATGCGTTCTTGACACCTGTCAGTTTAATACAAACGAATACGTGTTTTGCGATTTTTTATCTTTTTTAACTTCTAGAACTGTCAATGTCAAAACGGGCCTTTTATTTTTTGACAACTTTAAAAGCTGTTATTATGAAATTACAAACAGACTTCGATTTTATTGATTGGTGTAGAACCTACACTTCACCTGAGTGCTTCGAAAGGTGTTGTAAAGTAAAGCACATTTCGGGAGTCTCTTGTAATACGGGGCGAGCTTATTGCCATTAACCCTGCAAAAACTTTACATGACCTGGAAATCGGACCTAGGAAGCTCTGCGGTCGCGTTTGTAATAACTGACCGTCCGAGGAAGTCAACACACAACCACAACAAACAAACAATAACCTCTAATCAATGCCAAGGTGTTTCCCAGTAGTTGGCAAGATTATAAATCCTATTGCGTATGTCACTTTGTAGCCCTTCCGTTGCGTCATTTGTATTGGCTGATTTTCAAGTCCCGTGTTCTGGTTAATAGTTTCATCCGTCTCGTTTCAGACTTTTTCTTTTGCAATTATTTGTTATTGCTCGGTTTTAAGATCCAATCAATTCAGCCTATTGCAGTCCACTGCTGGACATAGGCCTCTCCCAGGCTGCGCCACAACACCCTGTCCTCCGCCTTCCGCATCCAGTCTGTCCCAGCCACCTTCTTTAGGTCGTCCGTCCATCTAGCTGGGGGCCGTCCCACACAACGCTTGCCGATAAGCGGTCTCGACTCCAGGACTCGTCTGCTCCACTGGCCATCGGTCCTTCGACAAACATGGCCAGCCCACTGCCACTTCTGTTTGCTTACTCTGCAAGCTATGTCGTTCTTTTCCGGATCCAATGTTTTATGTTAAAGATTTTTTTTATAGGATTTTGCATAATAATAATACTTAGGGAAAGAAAAAAAAGGCGGGGTACAAGTTTTATAAACGAATAAAAATGCAAAATAAAATAGCGGCAAGATTTAATAACACTACGTGCAATATTGAACAACACAATTAGGTACATGCGTGATGCATACTATACTACTTTCTACATAGATTGCAAGAAGAATTAATCAAATATTCATAATGACGTCAAGTTGATATGGCAAAACATGGAGGTGTGTTGCCATAGTAATTTTTTTAAAAGTTTTTTGTAATGCGTTAAACCAGTAAAACGTCACATTAGCAGTAAACATTTGACATTCGTGACCCTTTATCATAAGTATTTCGCTTAGCATCTTAGGATTCAATTTTCAAAGTCAAATTCATTTCATCTGCGTAGCCTTTTCCCAACTGTGTTGGTGTCGGCTTCCAGTTTATTCGGATACAGTTGAATATTTGTACTTTATATGGAGTAACTGCCTATCTGACCGGTTCGGTATTACGATATGCCTTGGAAAATCGAAGGCATTTATTTATTTAAATGTGGTAATACAAAAGGTGGTAAACAAATAATCTTGGGCGATGGCACAATTCGCCATATTTTTGGCATGCAAATATCTTAATAAGGTGCTAAGCAATATCTATACCTACAATTGAAGATAATTCCTGTCACTTTAGTGTAACTTATAAATCAGGTTTAACAAAGCAATCCATGTATCTGCAACTACACTACAATCTACAACTACTTTCTACAAAAACATTAAAAGTACGACTAAAGTTAGTATGTTATGAACACAAAAATATTAATAAAATAAAAATAGCTTCATTACATTTTGTTCTGGCAATCAATGGCACTAGGTTTCTACTTAGATTAGGAGCTACTTAGATCAATGTTAGTAGTTTGTGGAGTATATTATATAAATACTGACCCCTGTGGTTTCTGAAAGCTTTTAATTTCAGAAACTGGAGCTAACGGTTAGTTGTTTGGAATGAAAATCTTTTCTTGTTACATGTTACCACTCTCGTTTAATTTTTTAAATCCGGTCTTGTGAAATACGCGGTAGGAAGTGGTAGAGAGAAAGTATCCTAAATATTTAAATTAATAAAATTAAACGAAAACGCGTTCGTTTGTTTTCGTTTAATTTTAATAATTTAAATCTTTAAAGCCTGTAAAAATAGTAATTAATCAGTGTATGTTAGTGCAAGTTGACCAATTTTATGACCATTTATTGGGGAACCAGAGAAATTGAGGGAACCAGAGACCATTCGGACTTTCCACCCCGTTCTTCTTTTTGTTTTCAAACTCCTTTCATTTCCTTTCAGCCCTAAGACCATCTTACTTCTTCATCTTCAAAGTTCGACTATATTACTTCTAGCATAGCGACTAAAAATAAACAAACACGAACGTCAACAGGAAACGTAAACCATTAACATTCCTTGCTTTTGTTAATTCAATGGACAAGTATTATTGACGTAGTTAGTGACATATTACTAGGTATGTTATTGCTAAGTACAAAGCGATTCGACGTGCAGACACATCGTGGTTTGTTGATTATTATATTACCTCGCCTGGCCTTGAGCCTCGTTAGCGCAGCAAATTCATGTGAGTAGGGGCAATTTACGCTGGTGGCGTCATCTGCGAGGGCCAAGCAAATATGGAATATATCTACAGCCACGTGAAATATATTTTGCTATGAAAGATTCTAGCTGCTTATCTTTCCGATTGGTCGCGCCACCAGTTTAAATTGATGTTAGTAATAGAATCAGTTAAATACTTATTGAAAATAATATAGCAAAAAGAACTTTTCTTGTGAAAATAAGTGTTCAGTTTAGCCAATTTTGTGGCGGAACACTACCTATAAAAACTAATAAAGTATGCCTCGCTGCCAGGTGGGTAAATTTTTGGCAAGAAATGCTTTTTTTTTTGACTAGTCAATAAACAATATTTGGACAACACGTCTAAAAGTAATAAATTCGATAAAGTTACCCATTACCATAATAAAAAGTTTCAGCGTACGTTTTCGTGGCTTGTAAATCGCTATGGCACTCAAAGGAGGATCTAGTATGATAAGAACCTGCTTATCGGTTTCTAAAAACTACATTTAAGAAGTATAGGCTCCATAGTTAGCTCTATTCTTAAAAATCGAGACATTAATTCCTGCTCATCCTTTATTTATGTTCAAAGGTTTACTTTGAATTTAATGTGTTTGCTACCGCCCTTTACCCCCTACCTACCAATTAGGTTAGCTACATAGGTAAGTACTTATCGAATCTCATTTAACGCAATTTGATTGGCTAATGTTATTGCAAAGTCAAAGTCAAATCATTTATTTCAAATAGGCACATAAAAAGCACTTTCGAACGTCAAAAATAAAATTAAAATAAAATTGATTCTAGTCGCCCCTTCCAAAAGGTAGTTTTCGTATGGAGAAGAATGGGCAAGAAACTCCACCGTTACTCTTTTATAATGTTGCGAGCAAGGAAATCAATTTACATACCTACTTAATATCACACAGCAACAGTTATTAACAAATCAGCTATAATGAGATTGGATAACAGATTACCTACTGTAGTACTATTCTGTAAAATCTTACTGTGAAAACTTAGGTGAAGTTTACTGTCAACAGTGTAATCTTGAGCATTAGGTGGAATGACAGCTCACTTCACATAAACTTTCACGGTGAGATTTTTAGAAAAGACCGGGTGATCACAGACTTGATCAAGATCAGAATATGGTTAATAATTGATCAATTAAAAATATGAGTGAGACATATTTTTGACCAGCTCTTTTTTATTTCGCATTGGGTAAATTTTTGCCCATAAGCAGCAGCAAACGCGTTAAACATTCCCTCCCTACAACTTAAGCAATTACTTTCTGATTCTGGTAACGGTAAGCGCGAATAGTCTGCACTCCATTCGCGACCCCTAACATACAGTTGCATATAGCTAGAGAATAGTTGACGGGTGTAATGACCAGGCAGTATCTAGTCCAGATCAGGCCAGTGGCGGAGAGCGTGGCCGATTGTGTGGTCGACACCTTATCCAGCGGCCGAGCGTATGCGTCCAATGAAGCCAGAACTAGAGCCTGTGAATATTGCAAGGAAATTATTAAAAATAACCCTGTAGATCAAGAATACTACGAATGAGTTGGCGTTGATGCACAGTTGCAGCACGTGACGATTTGAAACGAGAATTTATTGGAAAACAATGTTGAGTGTTTTGTTTCGACTGCTTCAATTTTTCTTTTGGACGTAGGTACCACTAGGGCATCTCTTATTGACTTTTATAAAGTTACCTATACCTTTATCTACTTAGGTAATGTATACCATCGTCTATCGTCTCCGTGCTCCCGTTCGCGTCCTACCGCTATTATGCATCAACGCTTATGCTCATAATCAGTATTCTTCTTATTGCCTCCAACACACATTAATTGAAAAAAAGCCTGATTTACATGGTGTGATTTAATTGCCAGTAAAAATTTCACCACCAAAACTTAGGTGAAGTGAGCTGTCAATCCCAGACACATAGCGCGCCCTAGCGTCAGGTAGGATGACAGTTCACTTCACCTAAATTTTCACGGTCAATTTTTAACAGCAGTTGTATGCAATAAGTTGTAGCTACAATTAGTTGCAGTGTTTAGATGATGCAAGTTATTTGTTGCTTAAAGTTTATTGTATGGCACAGGCTAAGAAACTTACATCGTGTAAATAGGGCTTTATATGAGAAACTAGTCGACATTCAATTTTTATGTGACCAGGTTCAGAAAAACTATAAAAATTAAAAGAAATATGTGAAAACCAGCAGTGTCTATCTATATTTCGTTCAAATAAACTACTAAGCGGACAACATAATTAATGTTCATATTGCATATTTTTAGTCATCTAAGTAGGTACCTATGTGCTTTTTGCTAATAAATATTGTAGAAAAACATAAGGATGGGTTTTGATCTTTATACTCATGCAATATTAGCGTGTTAAACATGCAAACATCAAATTGCATGCAGTAGCCAGTAGGTAATACTTATAATTTTGTCGATTTGGTTTCTTTTTGCAGAATGAGAACCACATCAGTTTCTTCGAATCTTTCTCCATAGTTCAGAGCCCATGCTTCTGGACCGGCACAAGGTTCTACATAAGTAGGTATACAAGTTGTGGTTACCTACCTATGAGGCTTTTTTAAATTAATTTGAGTCCATTTTCTTATGATGGTAGGTAGGTGAGTACCTTCTTGAGTACCTTTATGTTTTCCTTCGTACTCAGAGGTGAGTGGTGAGTACCACTCACCTCTGAGTACGAAGGAAAACATAGTGAAACTACCCGGGACTTAGGCATTAAACTACTTATCCATACCTAAATAATATTTCAAGTAAGTACGTACTACCCTACCCTGATTTGCATCACAGTGATTACACGCGTTAATTTCGTGGCAATAAGGTTGCTGGTATTGCCAAGTCTGTCAAAATCACAATGATGTTTATTTTCGTTGCAATAAGGTTGCTGCTGTCAGATGTAAAATAACTGTGAACGGGCTGTTAGATAGCTAGGTTTTAGGTACTTAAGTACCAACCAGTATGTAAAACAACAAAAAACACAGAAAAAATAAAACCAATGTTTTATTAACAATTACCATAGTACCTACAAATAACGGATTAACGGGTTTACATTACTATATTAAGTTTGTAACTCAATAAATCACAGTCTAATAAATTACCTAATCAGGAACTTCAATTATGTATTTTCCAATTATTATTTAGATACGTAAAGATTAGTAGTTCCAATGGACTCACAGGTTTCTGTCATGGTGATAAAATTAATGATTATTACATGACTAAACTTATAAAAACGACATGGAAAGTCAATAAATACAGGTGTGTCAAAAAAGAGAGAAAGAGGAATATAGGTACTCGCAAACGTTCCAACCCACTAGTCAATCAAATTGATCTATAGGTACTAATTATAAGGCTCAGTGAAATCGCCAACCCGCCTTGAGCAAGCGTGGTGATCGATGTTCGTGCCTTTGCCCTGCAGTAGATAGGACAATAATAGGCTGGTATTATTATAGTATATGGCTAACCTAACCCCTTTGGGGCGTTCATAAATCACGGGAAGACATTTTTCAACGCTAATTCATTTTCAAAATCCAACGATAATTTCTTATACGCTATTTCGTTTTTGTTTTGCAAACTGATCCATGCTTCTGCAACAGCTAGAACTGTGTTTGGAAGATTTATTTGTAGTTTTTATCGTTAGGTTTAATGATTTTGACTTACTTCACGATATTCTATGCTGAAATCAATCACGGCACTAACTGTTGTACAGTCAACCCCAACACTCGCACTACAAAAAGGCGGCTGTAATTTTACGACATAAAGGTGTTGTAAATGATGTCGATGTGCTTTTGACTATGCAGTAGCACTGATCAGTTCACAGACTTGGAAAACATAACGTTACGGTACCTACTCGTATATCGAACTTGAACTCATGGTTTGACGTTTACTTGTAACTACTTCCAATTATTTTGTTATATTTAATCGATGGTCGATTCTAGTCATATCCTCGATTAATTTTAGAATCCGTTAAGATAATTTGCATTGGCTCGGACACAGTCCTACTACGATTTCCATGTCACAAAGAATTTTTAAGAAATCTATTTGCCACCCTTCTTTTTCCTTTGTTCTTCTAATTGTTGTTGGTACATATATATTTTGCCTAGCTGGTAAAAGCCCGTTAAAGCGACGAAAACATTGACAGCGAAGAGACTGTAGTTTTTCGGTATTATAATGAGAGACCAGCGCGCCCATATGGAACCAGTGAGAGCCAGGGATCCAGACTGTTTGACAGACAATTTATTTGCAGGCCTGTTAATGTCACCCAATCCAGCGATCACCAAACTCTGAAATTAGTAAAGCGGTGACGAATTAAGTTCTAAGGTCATCACTGTGGTGAATAAGACTCGACTTCAGGATTAACTTTCTGTGGCTGGCTGCCATGTGTCGACCAAATTTAGGTCTAAATGGTCCCCGAAATTATCAATTGCAATGGTTAATGTTTTGTGTTTATTGTCAATCACTTTAATTGCATTTTGTAAATCAATTTGCGCATCAATGTGTACCAATCACGTAAAAATTGACAACTGCAATTGATCGTTTCGGGGTTCCTTTAATCAATTTGATTGGGTATCGCTTTAGAGTTTGGAAGTGTCATGCAGACGACGACGCCTGTGGCATACACCGGGTGTGCTACTAAGTTTGGTTGCAGTGCTTCACCGTCAGTGCGTAGCGTCGGTCCCTGACAATACGCTACCGACCGTCAGATTGCATAGCATTCAGAGCTCTAATGACCGAAACGATCCTCCTGAAAAACGCGAACTGGTACAGCCGTTTACACAATGGACGTGTACAGACACGAGCACTAATATGTCAACACTTGGAAACTTTCAATAGCGATTTTTGCATGAAATAACGAAAATAACAATGCAATAAGAAAAAAGAAAGATCTCGGTTTACATCTTGACTCAACGCTTAGTTGGCAACGCCAGGTCTCTAGTATTAGTCAAAGGGTCAACGGTACTCTGCGATCCCTGTACCGTTTGAGGAGCTTTTTGCCCGCTAAGATGAAGACCATGCTTGTGCAGACTTTGATTTTCCCTATAATCGACTATGGTGACGTGTGCTACTTTGACTTGAATGCGGTTTTGCTGGATAAGCTCGACAGATTGATCAACAATGGTATCCGGTTCATATTCAACCTCAGGAAATATGACCATGTGTCGAGCTATAGGTCTGAGCTCAAATGGATGTCCATTCGCCAAAGAAGAAGTCTGCGCGCTTTGATCACGCTTTTCTCCTTTCTCAACTCTCCCACTCCTTCTTATCTCGTATCTCACTTCCAATATCTATGTTCTTCACACGCTAAGAATCTGCGTTCTTCTAACAATCTTCTCTTACCCTGTCCTTCTCATACGTCTGACTTTGTTCATTCTTCTTTTCATATTCAATCCATTCTTCTTTGGATTGCGCTTCCTCTTGATATCAGGACGGCCACCAGTCGGTATGCATTTAAGCGGAAATTGCAGTTATTTTCAAAACAAATTAAAAAAAAATAGCGTAGAGTCATCTCAACACATCTCTCCCTTGATTTTGTATATATATGTCGGAGTCATTCGTTTGACTATTCGGAACGTTAGCGCCATCTCGTGGTGCTAGACAGTCTAGCCTGAGGTCATGGTGGGACGAGAGCAACAGCTACAAAAGCGGTGTGAGCAGAGCTCTCGAGAGAATCGAAACATTGGACATCGTACGAACAACATGTGCTCAGAAACTGTCAATTGCGTTCCGTATCGCTGAGTTGTGTGAGTGTGTGATTCGCTAGTGTGACTAACTTGTTCGTAAGTTATAATCTGATTTGAACTGTAAACCGTTTTTCTATCGTGCTATAACCAACACTACCCATTGTACGCCCAGTAATTAAAATATGCCTGATGCTAACGAGAGACAGATATAGCTTCTCCGACATATATATATATATTATAAGTATGTATTTTAGTAATAATACGTATGTGTAGATAACCTATTTATGTATTTGTGTACCTAGTTTTAAGAGTTTTTTTTTATATTGTCCCTCTCAACCAAAGCACCTGCCATCTAATCTCTTCACCACCCTTGGTTAACTGGTAGAGAATGCCTAAGGCATTAAGTCCGCCTTTGTACCTTTCTGTGCGAAAAGTTTAAATAAATAAATAAGATACCTACATTGCAAAAACCTATGGGTTCAAAAACACTATGTTCGTAGAAACATAAAATTTAATTAAAAAATAAAGGAGTAAATCCCTTTTGAATAAAGCCAATTGTATACATACTTATGCTCGTGACTGTACGTCGGTTCCCCGGTTGGTATAGCACTGAACGCGCTCATTATTTCATAGCGCGTTGGTCGGCCGACGTACGGATGCTCGCGACGGTCATCGTACGCGGTGCGTAGCAAAGTGCGCGTGCGTACGGTCAGTGTAACGTTATAACGTTTAATGACTTTCCTTAAAAATTACGAGCGCGACCGACGTACGCATCGACTGACGGCATTGTAACCGGCCTAAACGAACTACTAGTTTTACTTACCCATTTGCCGATTGGAGCCCAGAAGAATATCGTTTTAGGACCTAAAACGAAGAAACCGATTCATCAGAAATACTTTCTGAAGTTGGATGTAAAGCAAAGAAGTGTAAATATAACCATAAGTACCAGCTGGATGTTCCCACAAAGGCCGTACGGCGTTAGGGACGAATTTGTCCACGACATTAATGATAGCTTTGTAAATTGACGACATTTTTATGTTGTTTTAATTTTTATATTAAATAAAAAACATGATTTTGGTTAGATATTACATGGCACTTGTACGTAATAAACTTGTAAAAAAGGTCTGTCACTCTGACTTTCTGCCATAGTGCGAACAGTCTATCATAGAGACCTATTGTGAAGTTCTGACTAAACTTCATTATTAACTTGGCTTGGGCTATGCTTGGAGTCTCTCTGAGGGTTCGTATCCGAAACGAGGTGATCTGGCAGAGAACCAACATTGTCGACATAGCTCACACTCTCACAGAATAAGCCAGCTGAAGTGGCAATGGGCCGGCCATATTAGCCGTATAACCGTTGACCGTTGGGTTAGACGTGTGCTTGAGTGGAGACCGCGAATCGGCAAACGTAAGGTAGGTGCGCCCTCAGGCTAGGTGGAGCAGTGAGTCTTCGCAAGGTGGCTGGTAGCAGCTGGATGAGAGTTGCAGAGACCCGAGTTGAATGGCGTGCAACTGGTGAGGCCTATGTCCAGCAGTGGGCTGCCGTAGGCTGATGGTGATTAGCTTGGGCTTGGCAGTAGGTACTTATAAAATATAACAGTTACTTTTTATGAACGTACTAGAACATTTATTCTTGTACTTTTACACAGGGGCGAGGGTGTGGTATTCGTAAGGTTTCTCCAGTGTTACATTCTCAAAGTGGCAGTACAGTTATTATGTAATGACGATAGTACCGTCTGGTATTCGGTATATTAGTCCCTCCTCCAAATTCAACCCTCACTGTTGAGAATCGTGAGTCATGACTCCGTCTTATTCATTTCTGATCTGGATCTCCATTTAGGTCCGAGGCTTGATCGTGTCCCGCACTGCAGAGTAAAGGCTTGAACACTTGCTAATTGCGTGTTGGCAATTATTTTTTTAAATCAAGATTTTCTCACAATGTTTTCGTTCACCGTATGTACCGCGCCGGTCTACCACTACGACCACAACCACATGCGGGCGACCGCAAGGGAGAAAATCGCACATTCAAAACATGCTGTCAATATATTTTAACAAAGTCGCTACCTTTGTTGAAGTACAGACGCCAGCAAATCAAGCTACTACAACCTGTCAAATTTCTTTAATAGATTTTCAACTTTATCGCTTAAGCATTAAGGTACAAGGTTGATTGGGAAAATTTTATAGTTTCGGGTAGCTTAACCTGCTGGCGTCTGTACAATACCTACGCGTTCAAAATGTATGGAACAGCAATTTGTTTTTTAATAAACGACGAAAAATTTGAACGCAGGTTCTGAAAGATTCAGAATCATGTTCTAAATCCATGGTAACAGGTGGTGCGTCGATGTCCCTGCCACCCTGTATACCCATGCTATAATATACATTTCCATAAATTAATCTAAAATGCAGCATGCTTTATACTAACTTGTGCAAAATGCATCTAGCACCCACTCACAAGCAGGGCTTTACCTAAGCAGATAGATTTGAATATCAGTCTACCTTATTCTTTCAAATATGACTAAGGGCTGATTTTTTCATCGCCAGATAACTTTTACTCGAGGAATAAAATTGACGTTTGACAGTTTTTGTATGAAATAACTGTCAAAATTTCAAAATTATTCCTCGAATAAAGATAATAGATGATGGAAAAATCAGCCCTTAATAAACTTAACAATTAATATTAAGGGCTGATTGTTCCATCGCCAGATAACTTTATCGGAGGAATAATTTTGAATTTTTGACAGTTCTTTCATACAAAAACTGTCAAGACGTAAATTTTATTCCACGAATAAAAATTATATTTCGTTTGAAAAATCAGCCCTAAGTAGAGTATAAAAATCAACATGACACAGAATTTTCGATGCAAATGATTGGCCTCGTATCATTTGTGTCAATGAATAAAAAACTCACAAGTCACATGCACCATTTTAACAGAAGGCCACTACCTATGACAAGAAAATAAGTCAGTTAAAGTTGATGACTGAATGAAAATTAGTAAGAAATGAGAAGAAAGTAAAAAAGAAACAAGAAAAGATCCGAAATATAAAAATATATATTTCCATAATCCAAAAAGGTTTTACAAAAATAGACAAAGTGTTCTTTTACAAAAATATGATTTAATAACGCCATGTTACATAAAACGGTGTGATATACATAACAATACTTAACACATGGGTTGGTTAACAATAACCACATTTACGTTTAGATTATCACAGTTGAGAAATAATTTAATCAGAACTTTATGCACCTATTTATCTTTTAGATAAGCTACTCTATAATGTCGCACTGTTGATTTTTGTCACAGTACGTTTGTAGATTAAAAAAATTAGAGATCACGCATCTTTAAAAAACTGGCAACACCGACATAAGGTCAGAAGATAACGGATGATAATTTAGCTGTAACAGAAACCAATAATGCGTTAGATCTAATCGATCTAGTGGCGGATGCAGATTTAATTGTTAACAGAACAAAAAAACCCATTAGGGCTCAAAATATAAGTAAAACTATACTCTACTTGGCATCGATTTCGTATGAATAAAATAATAAATAAAAAATGATCAATAGATCGTGTAGGCCTTTGTGATTTATCTAACATAGCATGCATATAGTTCAACATATGCATAGACCGTACAAGGCCCATTAATCCCAAACCACATTTAGCCTGCCTAGCATGTATCCGCCACTGCTTAGAGCGCCATCTGTTGGCGCTTTAACAAATGAACGACATTGTACGTAGTACCAAACTTCATTCGCACGTCATACATTACGAATGAAAAGTTACAATACAGCCACAAAATAAAAAAGGATATGATTACAATCAGATATCACTATTACACTACACACTGGGCTAAAGCCCGTCAGGATGGTCACCATTGCTGTACTGGCTAATATTCTTTACCACGGAATGAGGTATTTATATGTACCTTATAGTACGTAACAATATGAGAAATATGGTCACCGTAGTTTAACAAGTTATGACTTTAGGGAGTCATAACTTTTGAAGTTATGACTTCCCAAATGTAGGTAGGGCAATTTCGATTAAATCCAGTTAATACCGTAGCAGTCTTATAACTGGAATCGTACCTATTTATTTATTTACCTATCCATATTTTGTAACTGAATTGCACTTGAATACACCGTTTTTTTCTGTAATGCATCGCATTAAATAACAATAACAAACCACAATCTAAACTCAATATTGTAATGCTTTGTACTTATATAAAAATATGATTCTACCATCCCCAAAATACATTCTATATTTAATCTAACTACTAAAAATAAAATAAATAATAAATTGGCTAATATGAATGAATACAAATCTCTATCATTAAATAACATTAGATATATATTTTTTTTGTCAATGTTGAAGTAGATTCTATCTATCAGAGAAGAGGCGTGAAAAAACGCTCATAAAAAAAAAACTACCACTACTAGAGGCCCAGACTACTAAAGTGCGTAACATCCCGTAACTATCGACCTAACCAACAAGACAATCGGTAATTAGCGATTTTTAAGGCTATTGTATACTTAAACAACAACAAAAAACCACTTAGTCAAGAGGTTTAACTAATTACTGTTTTGCTACTGCTTTTAGTTTTTGTTCCTTGTTGTACATGTATGCTCTGCTTAACTGGTACACACTGGTACAGGCTACAAACACATTGACAGCAAAGAGACTGTAGTTTTTAGGTATAATAACTAAGGAGTATCGTGACCAGATAATGCCAGTGGCCGCGAGCGATGCGGACTGGCGGATAGACAAGCTCTCGACAGGCCGATTCAAGTCACCCAAACCAGCTATCACCAAACTCTGAAAGGGGTGAGAATGTGGTGAGTCAAGGCCATAGTCACTATGTAACACTGCTACAAGGATCTTTCGGCGCTAGGATGACGTCGACAGGGTGGCGCTGTTGGTGAACATTAGTGCTGTTTTTTTTAAATGATTTGAAAAAACAACATGGCGGCGTTAGTTCCAAGTTTGGCCGCGCGCCAAAAGATCCTTGTACAGCTATATGAATAACTCTGACTTCTGTATTACTACTAACTAAGCAATGGAATTTATTAGAGTGCATGTCCTATGTGCCCGCCTTGTGTGTAATACCACGGTAATATTGGTAATACTTTCATGATTTGCCTCATTGAATGTTGCAAATTCATAATATTAGGTACCTACTTATACACTGACTCAAGTGGTTCTGCAAAGTCTAGACCTGGCTTACATTAGGTGAAGCGAAGTTTTTACTGCAATAAAATATCAACCTTGTTCACATTAAAATAAAGTCGAAAATAATTAAAAGGCTTCAAAGGGGACAGAGGGACATTCGACTTTTTTTTAAGGTTACGTAAGGTGATATTATTTTGTCGATTATGACAGTAAAGTCACGCTGCGCTTCGACGGGTTTTGCAGGGCCACAAAGTTACGTAGTACTTCAAACTTTATTTTATATTTATAAAACTCACATGACGCCAGCATGTGATTTAAGGGAGGATCCTCCGACCAGACGGGCAGTTGCCCGCCAGACACAACACCCGTCTGGTCTGATCTGGTGGAGGATCCTCCCTTTTCTATAGAGTATGAGTGAACTTTACACCCTGGTACTCATACCTCTATAACATGAACATTACTTTCTTCTTTTTGTATACTTAAACTGGGAGTGAGTTGTGAAAAAAAAATACCACTTAAGTTCAGTATTAATTCTACCCTTATTCATGCGATTTAATATTTCAGAAGCCAGTTTTATTCAGACAATCCAATAACCCGAATGAATGGTGTATTAAAATAAAATGAAAACACATTCACAATCACAAAATGAATTTTGAATTTTTGTAAGTAAATTATCATGAATAGAAATGATGTGATTATTATTGAAAAAAAAGTGCATAGTCATTTAACATAATTGATCAAAATATTTTTTAAGACGTTCAGTAATATTTTTCTTTGAAATTATTACTTTTTAGTTTGTACCTAAGTTATGTCCCTACAACCCACAAGAGGTAACTTAAGACCCGAGCGGCCCCTCCCGACTCTCGCGCTGTTACCGCTCTCACCATCGACGCCTCAGTACCGCGTGTCTACGTCATCCGAGCGAAGTCTCAAGTTAACTCTTGCAGATATTTAAAAAAAAGATAGTGGCACTGGTTCCAATGATAAGATCATGCACTATCGGCATGAAACTTGATATTTCCTAATGTCTTGTGGCTTATCATTTTATGTTTGCATGAACTTGGGTGTTATCTGCGTAATAAAAAAAAAATCTTTACTTTGTCTGTGACATATAACAGTTACTGTTTACGGATTAGTTCGGATTTATGAAATGATTTGATAATCCTGATAAGTCTTTTAGTTTATAATTTATGCTGCTAGATTAAGTAGCTGTTCTAATATTAATTGAGAATTCATTTGTTATGGAACTACTAATAGTGGGTCAAATTGTTTTGGTACTTTAGTCATGATATGGTCACCAGTAGGGTTTTGTAAGACTAAACCCGAATATTAGAACAACACTTAACTTCGTCATTCATAAAATTCTTTCTGTCTCTACAATACACTATAGTGTGACAGAGATAGCATGACACTTAACCGCGACTCTAAACTCTGTTGCGTTTGAGAATTCGGTGGTTAACATTCAAATTGTATCCTTTTCTAAATTCTCACTACATGATTAGCACGTTAATTATTCATAATATTTATACACAGCACATTTGCCCTTACGCAAGGTCTTTTTAGTATAAATAGTATGACCTTGAATTTACGTCCGCAATTCCGCATAACTTACCCATTTGAAAGCAGGCGCCCAGAAGAAAATTGTTTTCGGACCTGAAACGACAAACCAGCTTTTATTAGACTACGTTTTTTTCTCAAAACAATACTAGAGATAATAATCATAATTACCAGCTGGATGCTCCCACATGGGACGCATAGCTCCGGGGACAAATTTATCTGCGATAGTTATAAGTGACTTGTACACTCTCGACATCTTTGCTGGGTGTTTATTGTAGTGTGGTGAAAGACTTTCTATACAGGACACGGAGGTACGGGAAGGAAGATAGTTACGGAGTTACTTTTATGTTTTTCTAAATTTACATGGCACTGATAGCAACCGAGGCAATACTCTCTCTGAAATCCCGAAAGCCCGTTTCGTTTGATAAGATAATGATGTCAAAGTCAAATTGACATCACAATGTCAACACTATGGGGTGCATTCAATTATTTCGATATTATTTGGCCGTTCAAAGTAGTCTTATGGGGACAGAATAAGTTTTCTGCTTGCCCATCCAGCCCATTTATAGGGCTGGATGGGCAAGCAGAAAACTTATTCTTAACCGTACATTAAAAAAAGAAGATTTGCGCTACTAAGAAATCGTAACCCACTTTGTAAACATGTCACGAACCTTGACGATCGTCACGAACTTCGCCGCAGATAAAGACTGCGTTCATTTTTTAAAATTTGACGCAACAATTAGATTCACCTTAATAATTCCGATATTGAAATGTTTATATTTTGACTTTTGAAATATCATTTCAAATAAAGATAATATAAAAAATAAAACACATAAGTATGATACGAAACCTAAAATTCGTTGTACAGACTATTCAACATTTTTAATTTGAACGTGTTTTTATTTTTTTTCTACAAACAAACATGGGTGCGGATGTGCGTGTGAAAATATGTGTCAACGCTCAAGAATTTATAATTTTCTTTGTTTATTTTATCTAGGATTAAACTACTAGACTCTTATAATAATAAACTAATTTTATTCAGTTCCGTGGACGTGATTTTGACTTATGTTTTGCGTGTTTTAAGTTACGTTAAATATGGGTACGAGCACAATGGGTAGCGATTTGCATTCTGATAAGCAGGACAAGTTGCTTAAGCTGCAAGCTCGAAAGAAGGAATTGGAGCAGATCCTTGCAGCTAAAAACGAGGAGCTCTACAAATTATGTGTGCAAGAAGTACAGTTAACGGGCATCATGCCGCCCGAAGCGCCCCTTAGCCCAGAAGTGCCTCAAAGAGAAAGATTAGGTAGTATCAAAAGTGTCGATAGGTCAACCGAGGGTAATGACGTCCAAGATGGATCTGATAACTCATCTAGGCGCCTCAGAGCCGCAACAGGTGACCGTACGATGGAACAAGACGCGAATTTGCGTAAAAATCTTTCACATAGATTATCCACTCCATCAATATCAGGAGTTTCAACTAAAAGTGCACATTCAAGACATGTTCGACGTCCAGAAACTAGCTGTTCTAACTTCTTCCCTTCACCTCCTCAAGAGCGGAACACTGATACATTCTCCATACATACATCCCATACTTACCCAGCACTGGCTGGGCGACATGAACCTATGAACGAAAATCTTCATAATGACATGCAGCAAGGAACTATTTACAGGCACCATACCATGACAAATGATTATATGAACAAACTCTACTGCAACAATACTCCGGAAGCCCATAATGTATCTAGATTACGAGAAACTCATTTTAGTTCTAGCCATCCTGATATAACTACACATTATACTCATGGAACTATGGCTCCACATCCTGTACAAAATGGCATGCGTAATACACCATTATTGTACCAATATGCATCACATTTAAAAGCTCAAAGCCAACATTTGACTGGATTAGCTCATCAACATCAAATGCAGCAATCTAAACGACGCACAGAAGGTGTTCGTCGAAACACATTACAAAGGACTCAGACATATCATTTGACATCTCACAGTGATTATAACCAGTTGCACTTAGAAAACATAAAGCATGAACCACCAATGATGGTCTATCAGCATCGGTCTCAACCTGACATTCAAGAACAGCCCCATATGCCGATAGAAAGGACAGCGGTTGTACCAAATACATTACCGTTGCGAGAACATAACACAATCAAACATCCTATGCACATGCAACTGCAAGTGTCAACCGATGACTATATTAGGGAAGATAGGAGACACTACCAGGAACAATTAACTCCAGTCAGTACAAAGTCTTACAACTTTGACCCTATTGGCATGAATAAGTTCTCACCTCTCTCTCAAACCGACATGAAAGTGAAAGAGAAACAATGGTACGAGACATCATTGGATTCACCAACTAAACCTGAAGCACCTCTTCTGAAAAAGAGTTCAAGCTTGAAGCGGACTTCTAGCGTAGGAAACTCACAGGCATATGAGATAATGATCTCTTCTGGTCGGCACTCGGCTATGCAAAGTCCAAATCAAATGCATCAAAGTCCTCCTGTTCTATCCCCCGGTGCGGTGTCTTTGGAGTCACCGAAAAACCTCACTGTGATTGAACAAGGAAAATGTATACCATATAGAGAAGAAACTAAGCCTTTTGAAATGTCTGATTTTTATAAATATTCTACTAAATTTAGACAAGGTAATGTTCCAAAAAGTGCCCCAAATAATCCTGGTCCTAGTTTAAATTCAGGTTATAATAAATTGCCCATGGAGTTGCCACAATACGCTCAAGAACATTGGCATGGACAAACTAACTGAAGAATCTGAAGACCAATTCCCATAATTAAAAACGTTCAAAATCTAGTCGCAATCTCATCTCAGCGACAATCAATGTCAAAAACTTGTCAAAAATGTAGGGGAATTAGAGGTATTTTTGACAGATTGCAACTGAGATCAGACTGTGAACGTTCTTAAAATTACGGGAATTACCCCTCTGTTATAAACAATCTGTAAATTGTAAAATTAGCTTTTATTGTCTTAATAACTTATTTTGACCGGAATTGGTGTGAGAATTTATAATAGTTTTAAACTCTTAGCTCATAGTATGTACTTATATAAAATTGTTATCTTCATATTAAAAGTGGCAAAATAATAAAAGAGCATGTCTGCCTATGTCTGATATTTATCATGAAGAAATGTGTGTGACACAAACAAAAACGAAGGAAAAATATTTCTATTTTACAAGATTATTGTGATGAAAATGACTATGAAAGATTAATGGAACCAGATGTTTAAATATTGATAAGATTAGCGCTGTGATAACAATGTGCATGTTGTTCAATTATATTGTGACAATAAAGAGTAGAATACATAAGATTAGATCATACACAGTGTGTCATAATCTGAATTTTATGTTTGTATGAGAATCTTGACTTCTTTCATTCTGATCTCGTTTGATTGCCGTTTACATAGCTACAAGTACAAGCCTTTAGTTATTACCACTTGTTGCAATTTGCCCTAATTTTAAGTAATTTCAATGCTTTGCCCACCGCTTTTAGGAATACAAAAATGTTAACAATATTTCATTATCATTATTTAACATCGCCGCTATTGTGATAATTTTTTCTCATTTTTTTTGTAATATTATGTTTGAGTCCCCTGGTCTATAAGTATGTATAGTTTCAAGACTACATAGTTAGTAAAAGTGAAATTGTTTAAACAAACAAGTAATTATACACAAGCTATCATGAAATTAGCAAATTTTTATCTTAGTCTGTTTTTGTATATTAATCAATGCACTAAGAAACTACAGTGCGGCCGACGAAAGAATGCATTCTTGACACCTGTCAGTTTCATACAAACGAATACGTGTTACTAGAATTGTCGCACTGACGGGTGTCAGGAACGCATTCCTTCGACGGCCGGACTATAACCTTTTTTTTATTGTATATTAATCAATGCATTAAGAAACTGATGTTTTCGAAGTTAAGATGTTACTGTTTTCTATGTGTACACTAAAAGACTTATCTTACTTGCCAAGCAAATTTTAGACTAAATACCATTGCCTTCGTCCCGTAACAAAATATTCGGTAGCTATTTCACTATAATTATTGTAAATATATTTTAATACGTAGTTATTATATTTAGTACCTAACAGTGTGAGCGTTGGAACATTGTTCTAAAATTATTTTTATAAAGTGTCTATGTAAGCATCTTGTGCTCATAGCGGTTTATCGGGACTAATAAAGTTTTTATAGTACTGGTTTTTTTTTTACAATGCTACTTTAGTCCCAATTTTATCTCTATTTGCCTAAGTTCTTCGTTCTAATCGGTCAAAAAAAAAAGCGAGACTGAAGTTAGACAATAGTTAACCCTGTTAGTGCCATTTAATTAAAAAAAAAAAATTGTAACTTCGCATGCTTTTTCGTAATTTCCCTACTTTATATTTGTACGCCGTTAACGGCAAAACATAGACATATCTGTAACTATTCTATTTCAAACCTATTTTTACACTATGTTTTACAAATAAAAACTTGACTGAAGTCAAATTCACACTTTCATAGAGTTGTAAAATATTGTTAGAGGAATTGAAATAAAAAAACCTTTCTCTTTTTAAAATGATTTATTCAAGCAAGTGATGAGACCAGTTTACACTATTTAGAAATAAAAAGCCGTTACGTTTAAAAATAAATAGGAAAATAAAATTCTATCCATGGTTGTCCAATTATATTTCTTGAAATCTTGTTAATGGTGTTTGGTATTCTTTAGTTTTTGCAGGAGGCTCTGTAGGGACCTCTTGCCAGGGTTGAAACCACCATTCAAGTAGTTATCGTCATTACCTAAAACAAAGAAAAACGTAACTCTCAGGGTCGTATACTAGGCTATTGCTGACCATAAGTTTTTTTGCTACTTAACGGGTGTTTACCGTTCTGGGAGAATTGGAGAAGTTGGGTTATTCCGTTTATCTACCCCAAAAAATCCATCCTAAAGTGGATACGCGGAAATACCGGGATTCGGTCGTGGTCCACCTGCTTAGTTCACCTGGGTGGACCACGGGCACTTTTTCTTGCCGGTGGATCACCTAAATGATGAGGAATACAGGTCCGAGAATTCGCCCTAGGCCTCGTTGGATAAACGGAATTTATAGGCTTAGGGTGGACTTTCGGACATGCGGTTCCACGTTACGCATCTTAGGGTAGATTTTTTGGGGTGGATTAACGGAATAGCTGGGAATGTTTAATAATGGTAAATACTAGGTTAACAATAAATTAAACACTGCATCGTTGGTTCAATGTTTAAGTCCCGCTACTGTGATCGCGGGGTTCGATGCCCATCGCGCAGTGCTATTGCGGTTTTATTTTCCACAGAAATAAAACCGAAATAGCAATACCTAGGTCTGGAAATAGTCCCAGGCCTATTGCTATTTTGGTTTTATTTCTCGGGCATAGGACCAGGAAATCGCAATAGGCTTGCCCGTATTACCTACTCGGGATCTGCAGCTATGGTTGAAGAAACATAGGTGTACTGGTGTAGGTACACAAACAGGTACAGGTGTACCTTATACCAACATACAGTCACGTGCACCAATATGTCAACACTAGGCAACTTTTAGTTGCAGTTTTTTTGTGAAATGACGAATGCAACGTTGAAATACGACACATTACATAAACCTAAAATTTCATTCAAAAATAAAGGAGTAAATCGCTTTTGAATAAAGCCGAGTGTATACTTTTGCTCGTGACTGTACATAGGTACCTGCTAGCCCCTGGCGGGAAAAAGCTTGATGGTATGTATGTTGACTGTTCGGCAAAAGCTCAATAGATAGGTACCTAAACCAGTCGTTTCGATGGGATGCAACCAATGAGAATTCTACTCTGGTATTTCTGCCGAATTCTAACGGAATGCTCAATACTCATCAAGAAGCAGTGAGAGTGAGTGAGAGCAGTGGTGGCCTAGTGGGAACGGCTGCGACTTACGATTTGTAGGTCGTGGGTTCGGATTTGGACCCAAGCAGGCACTTTACTTTGTATAGACTATCATTGAATATAATTACTCTCAAAACGGTATATCCTTTACCGTTTTGAGAGCGATTATATTCAATGATAGTTTCCCATCATACCTACATCGTGAGGAACTGGCATATCCTAGAATCAAAAATTCGAAGACATGTGACATCCACCAAACCGCACCGGACCCGCGTGGTGGACTACGGCACGCTCCCTCTTACAGAGAGGACTGTATCTCAGCAGCAGTGGGAAAATTATACACTGATTATATTACTCATAAAGAAAAAAAAAGTTGGCCACAGAATGATACGAACTTACACTTGAATTTAAATTAAAAATACCGGTTTTGAATCTGGTCGTAGTGTTTTATATTATACATGTTTGGGCCTAGTAACAAATCCAAAGAAAATTCCTACTTCAAATTAGGTAACGGCCAGAAATGATAGGTAGGTAAACAGTTGACTTTTGTCTTTAATTCGGATGAAGCAAGAGCAGTTGAATCGTATAGGTCCTCATATAAAAGTTAGTCATTCACAGTCTGTCTTAGGTAGGTACTTACGATTACGTATCCTGCAATGCGATTCTGTAACCATCATCTCACCGTGAAAACTTAGGTGAAGTGAGCGTGGAGTGAGCTGTCATTCCAAATAATGCTAGAGATTGACGCTACTGACAACTTACATCAAGCTCACTTCACTGGAGTTTTCACGGTGAGATTTTTACAGAATCGACCAGCTGCTTATTTCAATCAAAGTGAATGCCTGGCTAAATCGTGTACCAAGCTTATAGTGGCATTACGCAGGTACAGTCCGTCCTTAGTTATTTTACCTCTGACAGCAGCAACCCCACAACAACTTTATTGTAACGAGAATCAAGATCAGTGTGATATTGACAGACTTGTTAGTGGCAGCCACCCAAAAGCAACTTTACATTATAACGATCACAAAAATCAGTTTGATCTTGACAGTGATGCATAATCAGAGGCAAAATAACTGTGAATGGGCTGTAGGTACAGACCCCAGCACATCAAGATACCCGAAACTGTCAAATTTTCCCAATCAACCTTGAACCTTAATGCTTTAACGATAAAGTGGAAAATATATTAAAGATATTTGACAGTTTGTAGTAGCTTGATCTGATGGCCTCTGATGGTCTGTACATACAAGCACCATTCAGTTGTTCATTGACCAATACCAGTGAAGAAGAAATGGGTGTAAGTAATTTTTTGTTTCACTTACCAGACCCTCCGAGTTGTCCGTTGACGCATCCTTCATCCCACATGTTGACGCAGCGTTTGCCTGGGTTGAAGCCTCCGTTCAGGTAGTTGTCATCATTACCTAAGAAACACAATAAATTAGTGCTTAAAATGGTCTAAGATTAGGCACCTACGATTCTAACAACCAGGGGCTGCAGTCTCGACATTCTTAGCGATCACATTACGACCGAATTCGGTTGCAAAGTCCTGTCACTCCATACATTACACCTGTCAATCCGGGACTTTGCGACGGAATTCGGTTGTAAAGCGATCGCTATGAATGTCGAGACTGCTGCCCCAGCGGGATAATTGCGTAACACGTACCTACACTATCAGTAGCAATGGGTTTCATTTTGACAGTTCAACAACATTCATTGCATTATTTAAGCAGACACATTTTTCGAACATATAAAGCAATGGATCAGCAACATCCTTTAAAATAATTCAGATTGAGATTGATAGTGTGTTACGCAATTACCCCGCAGGTTCTGAATACACTGAAAGGCCAATCAACATTACAATTGCTAACGGACTGTCAAACTCATGTTAACTGATAAATGCTGTGATTGGCAGTCTGATAGCTAATCAAATTATTTGACATGATGAGACTATGAGATTATAGACAGTGATCTATATCTATAGGTACATATAAAATAGTAACGAGGTCGAGGTATGGGAACGAGTCTGATGCTGAAAATATAGTTTTGTCCGTTTGTCTGAATGTATGTTCCGGACTGGGTCAAAGACGGCTGAACGCATTGTACCTTATGTGTTAATACAGGTTTTAAGGTATCTGTGTGCCATGTAATTTGGCACACAGATACCTTATAACCTGGATTAACACTTAGGGTACTTTTCATATTTTCCGACATCCACGCAGGCGAAGTCGCGGGCACAAGTAAGTTAATTTAAATAGGCTTTCAGAACCCTTTACAGACACTCACATAAACACACACTCACAACATAATGCACGCTTTACTATACTTGCCTTCTAAACCGACTTATTTCTTTCTGCTCATTCGCACTCCGACCCCCAAGATACAAGCCCTGCTTATTTTGGGGGTCAGCTGTTAAACCAAAAATTGTGATGTACAGATGCCAGCACATCAAGCTACTACAATCTGTCAAATTTCTTTAATAGATTTTCAACTTTATCGCTAAATCATTAGGTTCAAGGTTGATTGGAAAAATTTTACATTTTCGGGTAGCTTGATGGAGTCTGTATTAACTTTATCTGTGTTTATGTAAAATTACTGTCTGTCATCATCACCTTTTCGTTTTGCCAATAAAACTTCTGCTTGAGCCTTAAAGTCCCTACTCTGTACCCTGCCTGTGTACCCTAGGTAGTTAATCTCGCTACTCCTTGTTGACTGGGAGCTATTCGTTATTTGGACACGAGTAGTTCATGAAAATTCGAGAGAAGAAGAAATATTATGGCTGTACTTTTTTGTTTCACTTACCAGACCCTCCGAGTTGTCCGTTGACGCATCCTTCATCCCACATGTTGACGCAGCGTTTGCCTGGGTTGAAGCCTCCGTTCAGGTAGTTATCATCGTTGCCTAAGTAACAGGTTAAATGAGTGCATAAAAATGGCCTCTGTGAAAAAGTACGAAAGTTTCACCCATTTCTGAAAGAAACGCAGAAATTACCTAAGGCCTCTCGCCCACGGCGCCTTTTTGTAGCGATGCCAACGCGTTACAGCATCGCGACTGTATCGATGTAAATGCGCGACCGTGTCGGACGACATCGAGGAGAGACCGGAGGCAGGGTGGCGCGTGAGCGGAGAACCGAGCCTCAGTGCAACTCGCATCGCGACAGAAGCGCGACAGTATCGCGTTTGCATCACGACTGAGAATCGTGGTGTGGGAGAGGGTAAACAGCTAGCGACCGCATCGCGACTGTATCGATGCGAACACGCGACAGCATTGCTACTGCATCGCTACAAAAAGTCGCCGTGGGCGAGGGGCCTAAGACATGCTTACTGACATAGCAACAGGCAATCAAATAACTGCAGTCCTGTCATAGTTATTTTATCTCTGACAGCAGTAACCTAACATCAACCTTATTGGAACGAGAATAAAGATCACAATGATTTTGAATGACTTGTCAATGGCAGCAACCTAACAGCAACCTTACTGTAATCAGAATAAAGATCACTGGGATTTGGGCAGAGATGCAAAATCAGAGGTAGAATAACTGTGAAAGATTATAACATGAGATTAGCAGCTGATCAATAAATTTACTGAAGGCTTTCAGAAGCAGGGACTCGGCACTCCTTGGACAGTTAGTCCCGCCCGCTACTGCCTTTCAGACTGGTTTTTATAATCAGCTTATAATTCTTCCACTGCTGGGTTACAGGCCTCCTCTGTTTTGAGGGGGAGTGGGCCGTAATCCACCACGCGGGCCCAGTGCAGGTTAGTAGATGTCATATGTCATCGAATTTTTGGTTCTAGGACATGCCGATTTCCTCACAATGTTTTCATTCACCATTTTGAGAGCAGCAGTGATGAAATAAATTACACAAAGCAACCCGCCTGGGTGGGGTTGAACCCACGACGACACTACGAGTTATACTCTTAAGTTGGGGCTGTTAGTACTGGGCCACCATCTCTACTGGGCTACCATTGCTTTGAATGGTTTCATAGATGACAGATATTTATACCACAGCATGGGCTATGATGACAGATATTTATACCACAGCATGAGCTATGATGACAGATATTTAAACCACAGCATGAGCTATTAGGTAGGCATGCGTCACCGGCAGAAGCAATTGCAGGCGTCGACGCGTGCCGCTCGGGTATTTGAACACTTAGTTCATGCCAATCCCAGAGAAGAAGAAATGGGTGTAAGTATTTTTTTGTTTCACTTACCAGATCCTCCGAGTTGTCCGTTGACGCATCCTTCATCCCACATGTTGACGCAGCGTTTGCCTGGGTTGAAGCCACCGTTCAGATACTCATCATCACTGCCTAAAATAAATTAAAAGCTTAACAGCGTAAGAAAATCCCTCCCGTAATTGTGGTGCAACGCGGTTAAGGGAGAGCAGTGGTGGCCGAGTGGTAATGACTGCGACTTGCGTGTTGTAGGTCGTAATATGTTCGAACCCAGACAGTCGCTTTACTTTTTGAAAATGATTTCATCACCACTGCTCTCAAAACGGTGAAGGAAACCATCGTAAGGAAACCGGGATGTCCTAGAACCAAAAATTCGAAGACATGTGACATCGACCAACCCGCACTTGGCCCGCGTGGTAGATTACAGCCCACTCTCTCTCTCGAAAAGAGGAGGCATGCATGTGTCCCAGCAGCGGGAACATTTTAGGCTGATTATGTGATTAAGGAATTACATTATGAGGATGGGCAGCAAAACAGCAGAGTTTGTAGGTTTTACTAATACTCCCAGTAATCCCCTTTAAGTTCACGGCAAGCTTGCGAGGGATAAAGTGGTTCGGGTCAGTCATTTCGTGCTGAAGTTATTCGTTCTTTACAGTGGGGGTTTATCCACTCCCTGTGCTCACAATCATAAAGTGTGGCTCTTGTGGTGGCAAGGGATTCGAAGTGTCGCTTGACAAAAGGGGATGCCTACTGAGGCCGATACGTCCCCATTTTTTCTTCTTGGAGCGGGATCAACCCGCTTAAGATCCGTTTAGCGTTCGTATAAAATGATTCAACGATGACAAACATCACGTTCGTCATTAGGAAAAGGTTAATTTATGGGATTTTAACCTAGTAGGTACCTACTAGTTAGGTATAGGTACTTGGAAGCCGATCGAAGGTTTGTCCGCGAAAATTAAAAATAAAATTGGTAGGAACTTACCAGCCCCTCCGAGTTGACCGTTGTTACATCCTTCATCCCACATGTTCATACATATTCTTTCTCCAGCTATAAATCAGCAAGCAAAAAATAATTTAGGAAGTCCATAACGTAGCACATAATTGTTACACACTTTTCGTTTACAATGGAGGCCAACATTATTGCCAAACAAAAAGAAAGCTTTGGTAAACTTACATTTGTGAAACCCAGAACGTGCCCCCAAAGTTTTGCAATAAACTATGGAAATTACACTGCAGAGCACAATAAATGCCTTCATTTTGGGAGTCAAGCTGTTATATCGCGAAAATTTATACCAGCTAATGGTTTTTCGAATGACAAATGTCGTAATTTCGTACATTTTCGACGCTTTTATAAACGGTAAGCACTCGAAAAATTAATTAGCCAATGATGGTATCGCGCCACTTATGATATAGGAGTTAATTCGATATTATTTCATGGAATCTATATGATACTTACCCAAAATTAATTAAGTATTTCGGGTAAAGAAAGGATAAAATCAATTGAAATACATTTGACTGAGATGTCGGCTGCAAAGCATCGCTATTAGTAAAATTAGGTACGATGCGATCTCTTGCATACCTATTAACACATGTGCATGTGTCCAGACCTAACACATTTAGGCTTAAATCAAACTTTTTGATCTCTGCACAGACTTACGTAAGGTCTAATCAGATTTACGCTTCCAATATTGATGTTATTTCAAATTAAACAAATATAATTTTTATTTCAGTAGTAATTAAATTGATTTTAGAGTGACTAGCATTATTTAGTCTTTAATTTTTTGAAGTTGTATCGTAAACTGAACTTTATTGTGTAGGAATTAAAGTTATTTTTCCAATAACTCATATTTGTTTACATGTTTGGCAAGTAAATCGCGATCGCAGATTAGCTACTTGCATCATTATCCACATTAGTAAATAAATAAAATATCTTAAATAAGTGGGTTCCTACAATATTGCTATCGAAAAAAATCTTTTAAACGATCGTTCTTAATTCTATTTCGTTAAGCCCAGAATATACTTTTAGCTTCTGCCTTCTCTACTTTTCTCTTTCTTGTATAATACTTTTTTGAATGTTGCTATTATAAGAGTATGGGAAGACAAAAGAAACGATGGTTGGATTGTGTGAAAGATGACATGGCTGGAACGGGTGACTACCCAGATGACGAGTAATATACAAGTATGGAAGAAAAAGTCATATTGCGCCGACCCCAAATAAATTGGGATACTGGCAGGAGAATGATGATGAAGGTCATACGAGTATTATATAGGTTATAGTTTCACCGAAACTGCTGTACCGCACCTTAGGAATGCGCGGCGAGGCGGGTGCACTGCCCCCCCGTCTCGCCGCGCACATACCGAAGGCGCGGTATAGCGGTTTTGGTCAAACTATAGTACTTGTACAGTCATAATTAAACTAGATCATAAAGTAGACACAGCTGGGCCCCAAGTCTGTTATTTTTTATAAATTCGTCATTTCAACACGATCCCATTGTCAAGTAAAGTGCCTGCTTAGGGCCGATTTTTTGATCCGTAGTTAAACTCAACCAATTGTTAAAAATAGTAACTAATAGTTAATTTTTTGCAAAATGTGTTTTTAGATCAATTTTTAGTTTATCTAATGGTCATTAATGGTTATTTTTTTTAACTAATAGTTAATTATTTAACCATTAGCAATGATATTATATCATTACATAAACTAAAAATTCATTAACAAACACATTTTGCAAAAATTTAACCATTAGTTACTATTTTTAATAATTGGTTGAGTTTAACTACGGATCAAAAAACCGGCCCTTAGTGATATTACTAACCATAGTTAAATCCACAACACTTTATTTTCATATTGCACGACACGATTACTTAGTAGTCGACCGCGATTTTGCAGTGCGATTTGTTATTTTGCTTATTACCTATTTTATGTCTTCGAGGCACAGTGGAAACAGCTAGAAACGGAAGTAACTATCGATAAACAAATGCTCACGACACAGTGGGATCGATGTCAGAAATCCCTTTGTACACACATGTTTTTCTTGCCGTGAAAAACTACGGTTTACTCGCCGTGTGTAGGCACGGTCGTTAATGTTGTATGTCAAATATAGATATAATATACAATTAGGCGCTTCCTAATTGTTTTCTACTAATGAGGAGCTAATTGTTAATTATTTCTTAATGTTATTATATTTTTTACTTTTCGTCGTGCCCTATAAGGTCCGTAATAGTACCTTAACAACCTTGCAACATCTTATGTATTATGGCCGGCTGCCGCTGAAAACCAGCGCTTGGGCTCTGTCTCGTATAGGGTCTTAGCATTATGCTGAGCAACGGCCGTTTTGCGTGAATGTGACGCATGTTTACCACCAAATTGTTTTTTTTGTGTGTTTATGTCCTTTTTTCATGCGTACAGCACTTTGCGGCAAACTTATTGCCGCAAACTGCTGTACCGCGCCTTAGGCGTTTTCTTTCTTTATCAACAAAATCAATCGAAAGTCAAAATTACAAAAGACAGTCCTCCAAAACGGGAGGGCGTTTTGGGGGACTGTCTTTTGTCTGTCTTCGACTGACTTCACCAACCAGCATTATGAAATGCAAAGAAAGATATGAATGATCATGATGAGTTTGCATCATTCATTACCACTATCAAAGTATGCTTCATAATCAATAGGATAAAAGAAAAGCCATATCTAGACACAATATTTGGTATTGCATCAGCTATCGGTCTCGGCTATCAGTCTCGCCAATGTAGTCCAGACAGATATTATGGATTAGTAAAGTATAAAAGGGATAAAAAGTAGGTATGTTTTCAGCTGCGAATTCTGAGTTGGTAGACCGATGACCTGGTGAAGGCCGCAGGAATTCACTGGATGTGAGAAGCACAGAAAGGTCGAAATGGTTATGCTTGGGGGAGGCTTATGTCCAGCAGTGGTCTTTCGGTTAAAATGATGATGATGAATGATGACTTGCAGTAGGTACCTACTGATAGTTTGTGGATACACTATAATACGTAATTAGATACACCTCCGTCAATCGAATCGAAAAAAGGTCCGATGCTATTGCCTATATTTAGTTATGTGCCAAATCACATTTAGACAAAACAATATCTAAATTGTCCAATAGTTGTCTAGTAGTTCCGAACAGTGATAAATTGTTCGTTCGTCGATCGCCCACAATTTGTCAAAGCTGTCAATTTCATATAAAACATTATGGTACCGTGTGGGAAAACCCGAGTGCGGACCCCAGGTGGTTTTAGGCTCATTCTGTGAACCCTTATCTTGTAGTTTTGTGACAGGTTTTAAATTCAGGAAATCCCAGTGAAGAATTTATTTACCTGTAGCTACTCGTGCCAGTAGGACCGAATAGGGACGATCTTCACGGACGTATGCCGAGGGTTGAGCTAAGCATGCAATTGGAGACGCCATGTCCAGTGGTCTACCTACATATGTCCACTAAAAAAGATGCATTTATAGAGGTATGAGGAAAAAGGTGCGAGTCCGATCCTTCTTTGATGAAGAGCCAGCTCGCGCCGTAGCTGAGCTTATAAATTTAAATTCCTGATTATGACCTCTGAGTTTGTTTCGGCCTTTCTTCTCAGAGATAGTCCTAGGAAACGCCGTGCTCATCAAAGCACTAATAATAAAAAATTCGATCAAGCCTGTCCCATCTTGCTGCCCTCTCTCAGTGACGCCCTAAGCCGAGGTTCGTACCCCACAAGGGGTGCCCTTAGCGTGCAGTCGCTTAATTTTTAATTAGTTTTAAGCTCCGGCTGGAGGCTTTAAGTTTACTTAAGGCAACCACAGGATAGTCCGATTAAGTAGTCACGACCTCTCTGGGTCAACTATGAGATGCCATATATAAAAAAAAGTCTGCTTCACGATGAAGGATTTTGCGTGACGTCAGCGTGCCACGTAGTTCGCCTGTGACGATGTGTGACCAAGACAACGTTTACTTATCCCATTGACAGTGATGCGGACGAATATTTTGATGCCCAATGAACTCCTGCCTTTTTCTGTATTTTTTCGTATTATATACTTGTATATATATTTTAGTGTTAGCTTGTAAAAATAGTAATTAATCAGTGTATGTTAAATAAATAAGTAATAAAAAGACAAAGATTATTGAAGTGGCTGGAAAAAACTGGATGAATACTACAAAAGAAAGGGAAAAAGGGCCCGGGATGGTCAGATGGCCAGTTTTACCCAAAAAGGGTCTATATAGGAAAAAAATTACAACTCACACAAGACTAATACTAGTAGTAGTAGTATTATTTATTGACTTCTTATTTATGTATGATCGTATACTGCACCGGTTGACGTCATCACATCAACGCCGGCTGTCGCTGAATTCCAGTGTCGGGGCGCTGTCTCGAAAAGAGTCGTAGCATTATTCCGAGCGATGGCCGTTTACGTGGATGTGGCGCATATTTTCCCCCAACTTGTTCTTTTTTGTGTTCTTTCTCTGCGTCATGTTTACCGCAAACAAATGTATTTTCATTCTTTCTAGTAAGAAGAAAATATTACTAACACTACATTTGATTTGTAAACTTAATATAAAGAATAAAGAAGCTTCATTATTATGTCTAGCAGTGGACTATGTTATGCTGATGGTTTTGAACAGGAAGTATCAGCACTGCAATTGTTATTGAGTTTTTCCATTAGTAATCTCATAGTAACAGTTTGGAAGTTGGCGGTTTGATACCCCCGTGGCTCGGAAAGCACGATAAGCCGTTGGTCCTGCGCCTGATCTCTCTCCGGTCGTGTCGAATTGCCGTCCCATCGGACTATGAGAGTGAGGCAAGAGTGAGTGCAATTGTGTCTGCGCGCACACTTATGCACTATAATATCTCCCGCGCTGAAGGCTAGTCTCCATTGAGATTGGCTGCCGTGACCGAAATACGGTCTGGAGGACTTTATTAGGACTGCCCAGAACTCGCGTAGCTGCAATCTAATCTAGTTAAAAAGCCCTTGTTTGTCATTGACAGATTAGATAATAAGCACTAATTTCATGGTAACGTCATAAAAGGTCTTCTGTTTGGAGTTATTATAATTATACACTAGCTGTGCCCCGCGGTAGCTCCCGCATAAGTCTCGATCTTATGGGAATATCGGAACAAAATGTATCCTATGTCCTAATCCAAGTTATGATTTACTCATGACGTGCCAAAGTTCATCCAAACCCGTTGAGCCGTTTTAGCGTGAAAGCGTAACAAATAAACACAAAAAAAAACTTTTGTCTTTATAATAGGTAGGTATTAGATTAGATAATAAAATGGTGACTGCAGTTACCAAGGTAAGCTTACGCAGTTGTACAGACGCCAGCAGGTAAAGCTACCCGAAACTGTCAAATTTTCTCAATCAACATTGAACCTTAAGGCTTAAAAGATAAAGTTGAAAATCTATTAAAGAAATTTGACAGATTGTAGTAGCTTCATATGCTGGCGTCTGTACTTAGTAGTTATTTACTTTGAGTCGAGTTTATTTTGTTTAGTTACATAGAGGTGGTACCTATACATATATGTAGGTACGAATGGATTAGGTAGACACGCCAGTACTTACATCAAGCTACATGAATGAGTAAATTATATTGTATGTAACTGATGGTTTTCATTTTCTATCGATATAGTCAGAAGTCCGGCAACAATCCCTAATGCCATGGAACCACGGGTAATTAAAATTACCCATGGACCCGGTAATGGGTCGACCCACCGGGACCACGGGTAACTAGTGACTACAATCTGTCAATTGTTTTTTTTTAATTTTTTTATACGTTGCCCCACACTAGGAATTACTCCTGTATCGTGGGTGCGTTTACAAACATTTAAACTCACATACACAAACAGCCAGACCCGGAACAACTACCTGTAGGCAATGCAAATATTTGATCCGTGCGGGAATCGAATCCGCGACACGCAGGGCAGCAGTCGATCGCTCAGCCACTTCAGACAGTTTCGGTTAGCTGCTGGCGTCTGAACCTATGACGTTATTCTGTACTATGACTGGTATTGACCAAGTCTAATGAGCAATGTTACACGGATAGCCAACATAATTATGAAAAGAAACGTTTTTACCTTGTCCATAATGTTTTGAAAAACAAATGAATCGTTTCGACTTTGTAAAACACCTATATTCAAATTTTATTCATCTTTCAAATTGACGTTATTTCAAGTAAAACCAATATCAACTTTATTTTAATGGCGATTAAGTTGATTTCAGAGTGACTAGCACAATTGAAAAAGTTATAAAAATGTTTGATGTTGTTGCGTAAACTGAAGTTTATTGTGTAGGAATTAAAGTTATTTTTCCATAAACTCATATTTGTTTACATTTTTGGCGAATATGCCGCGATATTAGATTAGTTATCCTTTCTTCTGAACAGTGGTGATCCAGTGATATCGACCCTGACTGACGAATTGCAGCTCGTGGGTTCGAAGTTCATACCCAGGCAGGCGCTTTACTTTGTGTAAATTATTTCATCACCACTGTTCTTAAAACGGTGATGGAAAAAATCGTGAGGAAACCGGCATGTCCTAGGACCAAAAAAATCGAAGATATATGACATCTACCAACCCGCACTGGGCCCGCGTGGTGGATTATAGCCCACTCCCTCTCACAGAGATGAGGCATGTGTCCAAGCAGTGGGAACGTTATAGGCTGTTTATGTAAATCATCTAGATGGAGTTGGTTGTTTAGAAACGGATTTACTCAAAAGCATCTATTTGCTGAAGTAAAATAGAAAATAAGAATTCCAAAGATTTATTTATAATTAAGCAGAGAGGTATTCCACTCAGAGCACTGATTTCAACAGCACTTGCCCGAACCGCACCAAGCATTTCCATTAACCGCACTGAAACAAAATTTTGTTACGTGCTGTTCGGAGGACAATTTATCATTAAGTATTGTTTTCAGTTCCCGAACGGCACCGACGTAAAATATTTTTTTAGTGATGGGATTTACTTTTTGTTTAAGGCATTATCAATCAAAACATATCGATACAAATCGGCAGAAGTTAAGTCTTGTACCGGATACCGGACCTTGTTCATGTATCTTTATCTAACTAAAACTTGTACTTCATTAAAGTAGGTTCTTAGTCCATTTACATGCAACTTCGGACATCCACACAAGTCATTAGGACGGGCCTTTGTACAGGACTTTCAAACTAAACAAACAGCAGAACCTATACAAACACAGCAGTGCTTGAATGCGTTCTGTAATTAATAAGCTCTTTCCGCTTCCAGACACAATTAATGAATGGTATCCGGGGCTTGTGGCTAAGTAATAACAGCCGCACGGGTCGTTCAGGTTAAGTTACGGTTGCCGCGGTTGGTCCGTAGATGGGTGACCATCGTCACATACCAAGACCCCTCCGTGCCGCGGAAAGCACGTTAAGCCGTTGATCCCAGCTGTCATTCGTAGACCTTTGACAGTCATTACGGATCGTCAGAAGCCCGAAAGTCTGACAACCAGTTTTACCAAGGGGTAGCGTATTACCGCAGTAACTGGGTTATGGAGGTCAGATAGGCAGTCGCTCCATGTAAAATACTGGTATTCAGCTGCATCCGGTTAGACTGGAAGCTGACCCCAACATGGTTGGGAAAAGGCTCGGCAGATGATAATGATGATCCTGTTTATTTGACAACACAACACCATTACACATAACTAGGCTGGACAGACAGAAATTAAAACGTAATACAAACAGCAGGGGATCAGAAGGCCAATTCTCGTAATTTAAAATGTTCAAAATCTGGTCGCAGTATCATCTCGGCGACAAACAAATGTCAAAAACTGGTCAAAATGTAGGGAAATTAGAGGTATTTTGGACAGATTGAGACAGATCAGACTGTGATTGTTGAGACTGAGATCAGAGGGGCAATTCTCATAATTTTAAGAACGTTCACAGTCTGATCTCAGTCTCAATCTGCCAAAAATACCTCTAATTTCCCTACATTTTGACAAGTTTTTGACGTTTGTTTGTCGCCGAGATGAGACTGCGACTATATTTTGAACGTTTTAAATTAAGAGAATTGGCTTTCAGACTGTGAACGTTCTTAAAATTACGAGAATTACCCCTCAGATCAGGGGATCCGACAGGAATAACTGTAATTTTGCAACGCCTACACAGCTAACTAATTGCATGAAAGACTTGTGACCGTAAAGGTAGTACAAGACTAATCTATGAACGGAACAACATTTCAAAAGGATTCATATCTAAATTCTAAGTGAAACTAATTTTTTGATGCCCAATGAGCTCCTGCCTTTTTCCATATTTTTTATTATATACTTGTATATAATATATATATTAGTGTTAGCTTGTGAAAATAGTAATTAATTTTATGTTGTATTGATGATTCTAGTGAAACTAACATAGCATAATAAAATTAGCCTATAACGTTCCCACTGCTGGGACACAGGCCTCCTCTTTGTGACCAATCCGCACTGGGCCCGCGTGGTAGATTACGGCCCATTCCCTTTTACAGAGAGGAGGCCTTTAACGCATACATATAATCTCACATCTTCTTCCCTTTTTTTTTTTTTGAGGATGGGAAATCATCAAATGACCCCTTCCGCTCTGGGTGGAGCAGAAGGGAGTGTCAGACTCTTACTGACTAAAACCCACCCGTGTTCCTTAGCCCTTATGTACCAGGGCAGCGGTAACCCTTTCGGACGACCCCGCTACCACATCTTCTTCCCTTAGGCAGACACTACAGAACGCCTCCTGGTAGGATTCCTACATACTCCTTTTGCTTCATTTATGTTCATACATCTGCGGGGTAATTGCGTAACACACTGGCAGTAGCCACGGCATTTTGACAGTTCAACAACATTCATTGAGTTATTCACGATGTTGAGCAGACGAAATTTCGAACGTATGGAGCAATGGATTAGCAATATCCTTCAAAATGTTTCAGATTGATACTGAGTTACGCAATCAGGGTGCTGGTCATCACCTGACCTTTCTAAAGAACAACACGAATAGTGAGGTCACTATAATTATGTCCTTCTAGAACATGAAAACGTAATATCGGCGCCACAGTTTATGTTTTGTGTTATTCACATTTTTGTTCCTACGAGTAGTTCAGGTAGAATTCAGTGATAATATAACTAGTTTGAGGCCCTAAAATTGTAAATATTTATGTAAATCAATTATTATTTCAATGATTCAACTTTAGCTGATGAAATAATGCAATTCATTGTATTTATGGATGGTCAGCGACCGCAGACAGTACTGACACTTGGGCGCGAGGCGCCAATCCTCCTTACAAATCATTGCGCAACGTTACCGACACACATTACACACATACGAGTATATTGGTAGGCGTAAACTGGTTTAAGAATAAACGATAACCAACCAACAGTAACAAAACAAAGAACTGGCTAGTTCATTGTTTTGTAAGTTTTGGATAAATAACGTAATTAAAAAAAAAAACCTAGAACCACTAGTAGTTTTTAAACAAATGTATTTTTTTGAAAGTGTTGAAAGAAGTTACATTTATTCATTTTCATCTCAACTAGGTACTCAAAAAACTATGTACATATATAAGAACATACTTTTTATCATAGTTTGGAGGAGGCAAATTAACATTATTGTACATACCTACATAGATCTATTTTAAATTTAAAAATATTTAAAGAAAATAAGAAAATAAAAGTTAGATAAAAATAATGAATATTGAGTAGCTGGTTTGTTAAAACATTGTTAATAAGTGTAAATACGAATCTTCAGAAAGATATTTGAGAAAAGTAAAAAAATAAAGTGATCTATATATTTTTTTAAATTCATTTAATTTCTCATGCAACAATATAACTTATACATAAATGTGTTTTGCCATCTTAATAAGGGGTTATTATCCGATAGTGTGTACCTTATTCGACGCTAAATCAAACGATAACATGACTATATAACACACATTACCACAGTTTCGACTCATTCGATCTATATGAAGCGCCTGCGCTTGCTTCTCTAGTCGATCAGCACACGCAATTTAAATAAAGTGTCAATAATAACATTAAATAATAAATAAATAAGGTGTTGTTTTAAGGACACAACATTCACAAACGTGAAGTGTTTTATTTAATGAGTGAAGTGATTTAAATTGTTATTTCTAATTGGAACTTTGGTGAGTTTTTGGAATGCTCAGTTTGTCATTGTAAGCGATGTTGTGTGCCGGGTTCAATAATCTAATCATGTTAGCTATCCCAAGGTCAATGATTGTTTCGTTATTATTGCAATTTCAAATAGATAGAATTATTATGATGATATACCTAGTATCTATAGATATTTAAAATGCTTGTAGGTATAATCGTGTGAAATATAATATGTAGGTATAAGAGTATGTACCTATACATACTCTATACTACCTATTTTACTGAAGTGGCAACCTACTGCAAACTTTGGGTTCGGATGAACAAATACAAAAGTAAAAAATAATACAATTTTGGTGAAAACGTAGCTATTGTAAATAAGAAAACAGGAAAACCGGCATGTCAAAGAACCAATAATTCGGAGACATGAGACATCAACTACCGACTCGCACTGTGCCCGCGTGGTGGATTACACACAGAGAGGAGGCCTCTGTCCCAGCAGTGGGAACATTAAGGGCTGATAATGGCTGGCGGAAACCTCATCAAGATCCATTGTGTAATTTAGATGAAGTAAGCGGTCACACAGACAGACATTCATGTCTGTGTGACCGCTCAGTTCTACGCGATTTTATTTTATAGTGAGTAGGTATTATTTAGGCATAGATTATTAGAAGTTTTCATCATAAAATATTAATGGTGGTAAAAATCTCCTTTCGTGGGAAAATCTGAGACAGTAATTAAGTATTATTTAACAGGTACTTACAAATGGTACCTATTATGTTAGCTGGATACCTACCTACTTTGAAACAATTGAATAATAAAAAAAACAATTACTAAATTCACACAATATATTCATGACGTTGACGAGCAACCATTTCGGCTAAAAGGATGAAAAATAATAGCGGTTGTCAACATTTTTCATTCGCAAAGCATTTAGATTCAATGTGGAGAAGGATTCGCTTAGTTTTTGTTCATCATCATCATTATTTCAGTCTGGAATCACCCACTGCTGGGATATCTATAAAAAAATAATAATAAAAAGGTTTATTGCAGAAATTTGTACCTACAACTTTTACAGTAAATCTTACATAGGGACCTCCTTTTAAGTAAAAGATATACCTGTGCTAAAAGGCCCCGATAATGACAAATTATAAAAAGGTAAAAGTGGTGTACCTACCAAAATAATTAATTGTGTAATAATTAATTAATTGTGTAATTTACTTAATTAAAAAAAAATATATTTTGTTACCGAATTATAATATCCACTGAGGCAACGCTGTCAAATTACAAATTATTAATATTGTGTGTAGCAACTGAATGGATTATTCTACTTTGGTTAAACTTAAAAATAACGGTTATGATATTATCGTTATTTCTGGGTGGGGCAAAGAACATTTTAAATGGTAAAATGTAGTGCAAAGATAGTCGTCGTTTGATTGATTGATTGAAAAAAAAAAAAATACAGTTGTGCGGAAAGTTAATAAGGAAAGTTAGTAGTTAGGAAAGTGTTTTTTTCTAAATCGTTTTTTTTTTTTTTTTATATGGTCTCCCCTTTCTTCTGCCACGCTTTTAACTTTTTGTTACTTTTCGCTTATTTAAATATAATAACCTAATCTAATATTGTTAAAGAACTCAATTCAGAGTTAAACTCGCCTTTGTACAGACGCCAGCAGGTTAAGCTACCCGAAAATGTCAAATTTTCACAGTCAACCTTGAACCTTAATTCTTGAACTTAATGCTTTAACGATAAAGTTGAAAATCTATAAAAGACATTTGACAGATTGTAGTAGCTTGATGTGTTGGCTTCTCAATAAAAAATAGTGGGTGTTATTATCAGTTGATAAACATGTTTGAACTTAAAACTTACTTCAACCTGTAAAAACGGATGGCCTTGTAGAAAATACAGGTATGGTCATAAGCACATCACGCTCAGTATACGTGTACCTTACGAGGATACATCGTCGACTTATATGTATATATTATTATCTATATAAATAAAAATGAGTCACCGAAATGTATGTAAGTACGCGCATAACTTCCGATCGACTGCACCAAATTGGATAATTCTTTTTTTTTGAGTTTGTTATTGTCAGGACAAGGTTTGAATAGAAGAAAATTAAAAGATAAAAAAATATGGCGGTACGACGTTTAGCTAGTCTTTGTATAAATAACAATGCATTACTATTCAGTGGTAAGCTCATCATTTGAGAATGGCAGGACCGATTTGGCAATTTTTTCTTCTAAAATGTTTATAATAGTCCGAATAAGGTTTTAATGGAAATAAATTTGGAAACGTTGCCCGCTAAATTGGATAACTCGGGAAAACTGAAAGTGCTTTTTCTGTAGATTGAAATTTTCACAGGACAACGACAGCTAGTCATTAATGTTATCGGCTTTATTGTAGAGCCGTAATAATCATGTTATCATTTGTACAGACGCCAGCAGGTACCCGAAACTGTCAAATTTTCCCAATCAGCCTTGAACCTTAATGCTTTAGTGCTAGGCCGCACTACGGCTAAATTACCGCTTGCGAGAAAAAACCGTAGTGCGGCCTAAGCCTTACTGATAAAAAATGTATTGAAGAAATTTGACAGATTGTACCTAGTACCTTGAAATGCTGGCGTCTGTATAGTGCCCAATAAAACAATTGAGCATTGTACTTTCACAATATATCACAGTAATATTTTTGTTATTTTTGTTGGAATAAACAAACGTTTATTCCAACAAAAATAACAAAAATATTACTGTTTCCAACTGATGATAAATTCTACAGGTCGTAGGTTGAGGATCTCTGATAAGACTGCTTAACTTGTATTTAATGAATAACAACTTAATATTTTGTTTAATTATTCTGTGCAGATCATGGAGAAGATGAAGACGTTTTGGATGCTGTTCAGCATAATGCTGGCATTTTCTGAGGCTGCAAAGGTCTTGGTGGTGTTCCCTATGCCTTCAAGGAGTCATGGAAACCTTGGAGATGGAATTGTCAGGCATCTGCTGAATGCTGGACATGAGGTCAGTATTTTGTTACGGTAAAATTATTTATGAACCTGTGGTGGTAGAGGTACACGGTAGTACAAACAGTAGTCTCGTGGTCTGCTGAGCGTGGAGTCCTGGGTTCGATTCTCAGATCGGAAAAAGTGTTTTTGGATGTTTCCATTAGGTATTTTTAAGTAACAGCCCGGAGTTTAGAAGTTGGCGATGTGACCCCCGTGCCTCGGAAAGCACGTTAAGTCGTTGGTCCTGCGCCTGATCTTTCTCTGCTCGTGTCGGATTGTGTGCCGACGGACTATGAGAGTGAGGGAAGAGAGCACACATCTGTGCCTGCGCACGCACTTGTACACTATAATAAATCCAGCTCCGAAGGCAGTCTCCGTTGAGATTGGCCGCCATGGCCGAAATGTAGTCTGGAGGAATATTATATTAATACTTAGTAAGTAGCAACGTCACTAATAAGCACCTAAATACTTTATCTGATATCTGTCTAATCCTACTAATATTATAAACGCGAAAGTTTGTGAGGATGGATAGATGGATGGATGTTTGTTACTCTTTCACGCAAAAACTACTGAACAGATTTTGATGAAACTGTACAGTAATATAGCTTTATACATCAGAATAACATATAGCATACTTTTTATCCCGATATTCTAATGGAATCGACACTTATGCGGGCGAAACCGCGGGGCGCTGCTAGTATTGAAAGAAAAGAAAAAAAAGTTTATTTGGACACAGTTCGTGAAACACAAAATACAAAATTAATAAAATAAAAAATAATGTTTCAGACGGCAATAGTGTGTGCCTCACGGCTGCGCCATAAAGGTTCTTTTCAGCATTAATGCCAGACAGATGCTGTCTGACGCTGGTATTCTAATGAACCTTAAAGGAAAAGTGACGGGGACACACAGTTTCAACATACCTAATACATACTTATAAATAAATAAATAAACTAGTAATCACGTAGTACATATCATTACAAATACAAATAAGAAAAAAAAAACCAAAAACAAAACAACAAAGTCTCAGCGAAACCTGTTTTTCTATAACGACTAGGTGTGCCGCTCAGCTATGTACCTACTTCATTGTTTTGTATTTGGATTACGTAAATTGTACATAACCAGAACGTAATCTATCTTCCGTAGTTGTGTTGTTTTGCATGTGAATATTATGATTAGAGAAGAGACGCATTTAGACTCCTGGATTTTTTAGTTAGATTGATGTTTAACAAGCAGGTCATATCATGTGTAAATCTATACTAATAACAGAGTTGAAGAGTTTGTTTATTTGTTTGAACGCGCTAATCACTAGAACTACCAGTCGTATTTGAAAAAAATCTTTTTGCATTTGATAGCCCAATTCTTGAGGAAGGCTATAAGCTACCTAACATCACGCTAGAACCCTACAGAGCCTATCAAAAACAAAATAAAAAGAACGCTGTGATGCACTCGCTCTTAACTCCCTCTCATAGTCCGATGGGACGGTGTAAACTGACACGACCGGAGAGAGATCAGGTGCAGGACCAACAGCTTAAAGGTTTATACACACAAATCAGGGCGTGTAAGTGTCTGTGTGCCGTGTCTGGGACGTGGATGGACCATGCTCCGTCAGGGGCTTAAAAAATATCGGTGTGTACATTTTATATGAACTCGTTCACACACGTCCGTGTCTGGGACGGCGACGTAGCTTCAGTGCCTGCTTTGTGTGCCACGGCTCTGTCACGTCCCGGACATGGCCCTGATAAGTGTGGGTAGACCTTTAAACATGCTTTCCGAAGCACTAAGAACCTTTGTACCTTTAATGTGACTTCTAAATTTATATACCTTGGATTACTACCCAACTTGATAAAACTCGTGACACCGGTTATTTTATCACAAAAACAGCTATTATGTAACTCTTATATAGATAATGAATAGGTATAATTTACACTTTGGCACAATAAACGTCCCCAGACGTTATTATAACAATGAAACTTTTATGTGTCATCATCTGATTAGGTTTACAAACTGCAAACAGAATCGTGTAATTCAAATTCTGAACACATTTTAAGGACTTATGGACTCATGTAAAGATCATTTGGGACTTTCAATTTGTTTAAAATAAAAAGGTGGAGTTCCAACCAAGTGTCTAATTAGTCTTTAAGAGTAATGGATGGGACATGATGTCACGTTCCAAAGTTAAAGCCTCAGTTTGAACTCTGAAGTCTGAGCAGGTCTTTACTCTGGTCTGACCTATTTCGAGTTTGGGACAGTCAACTTTAGGACACATGCCACGAAGTATGGTATTAAAATATTATTGAAGTTGGTTATTGATGTCCACGATTAAATATTGTAGAACGTTGAGCAGTTTAAAAAAGTTTTAAGTTTTTAAACATTGTTTGGAAACTGCACAAACAAAACGCACATTACAAATAAAAAAACAGATAGAACATACATACAACGTAGTCGAAAGTGAGAACAGACATATAGTGCTAATAAAAGGAAGTGAACAATCAGATACGTCTCAACTCTTAATGAAAAACATCCATACTAATATTATAAATTCGAAACTAACTCGGTCTGTCTGTCTGTATGTCACCTTTTCACACCTAAACCATTGAACAGATTTCGTTTTTGAAATTTGCCAAAGAGATAGATGGTATCCTGGGGAAGAAATTACAAAACAGATTTGGATGAAATTAACATATAGGATAATTTTTATCCCGATATTCCCACGGGATCGAAACTTATGCGGGTGAAACCGCGGGACGCAGCTAGTGTGGTATAAATCGTTAAAAATCTTGAATGACCTTGTATCTGTTCTTCCAGGTGACCTACATTTCGCCATTTACCAACAAGAATCCTTCTGCTAAACTTCGCACAATCGATGTCAGCAGTAACTTCGATCTGTTGCCAAGTAAGTTTAACTTTTAATAAACTTTCACGGATATTTTCTTATCTTAAAAAAATTACACTTGGTAGCCAGATTAGTGCCCTAATTGACCTTGGGATGTTGGTATGATTAGCAGAAAACACAGGGTGGTCAGTCAGTCAGTCCCTATAAACTTGATTTGAAAACCTTTTTAGTCATTTTGGTGACATGATATTTTAGTCGCTCTTACAATGTCCCTTTGTTTTGAGTGGTCTAATCCCCACAATTTTTCCACTGCTAGACACAAGCTTCAGCTGTGTGGGAGGGAGTGAGCCGTAATCCACCACGCGGGCATACTGCGGTGGTGTATAAATTGAGTAGTTACTTTGCTTTTAAAACTCAAACCCAAAGCATTCATTACAATTTTTTTTTTAAAACCCTTTCCCCACGTAGGAAGTTCTCCAGTGTAGTGGGTGCGTTTACAAACATTTAAACTCACATACACAAACAGCCAGACCCGGAACAACTACTTGTAGACCATACAAATATTTGTTCCGTCCTGGAATTGAACCCGCGACATGCAGCGCAGCAGTCAATCGCTTAACCACTGCCAACCGTGCCGTCACCAAATAAATCAATTACATGCATTTTTGAATTGTCAAGGACCGACCCCTTGATAATTCAGTCGAAAAGCTGAGGCTAATTGCTCATTCCAAAGCGTAGTAGGTACCCGAAGAACGGACAAGTACATTTTTGAAACATAATAACACATCCTTTTTCATAATTTCAGAGGACATCATTAACATACAAAGCATTATGGACAAGACAGCCGATGACATGAGCATCGGTTTATTGGTCTTCATGATGACTGAGGTTACAAAGAAAACGATTTCTAATGATGTCGTTCAGAAGCTTTTGAACGATCCTAAAGAACAGTTTGATGTGGTGATCGCTGAGTGGATGTTCAGCGATGTACCTGCTGGGTAAGTCATTGAATATGATCTCGGAATTACAAAGCTACTAATTTAACCAAAGTCTACAATTAAATAGTCGGTCGTAATTATAATAATAATAATAACATCTATTGAGGCCCGCGTTAGGCGGTTGAATTAAGGGCCTGATTCAAAAGGCAGTACTCCTCGATACGTATTGTGAGGAGGTTCCTGTCTCTGCAGCCATAACCACCGGTAGCTTGGACCCTGCTCCCGACATCTGTAGATCACTATTTTTTATATTTTTAATTGTTTTTTTATAGGTAGGTATTTAATTTTTATATTAAAAAAAAAAAAATGTATTAAAATAAGATACTTAAGTGAATAAATAATCGACATAATAATAAATTAATTTATTTCAGGTAAATAACACCCATTAATTGTACACGTCTAATATCAAATCAAATAAAATTAGATAAAATTCAAATAAAATAAAATCAATACAAATCAAATTAGACGGAAACAGAATAAATCAAATTAAATTAAATCAAATTAAAGTAAACAATCAAAACAATAAAATTAGTTAATATAGAAATTAAAACTAATTTTGGGGAATTATAATTTTAGACAAATTTCGGTTTCGCAAAGCGTCCTCGTGAGTCGTTTTTCACTTCTACCTCTGTGATTATGTAAAGCCGGATTTGTCATCTAAATAACCGGGAACTGTTAATTGTATTGGATTTAAATTTGAACATAACGTTGTTGCTTCCATTAGATTAGATATAATCTGAGCCAGCCTATCCCCTACTGCCCTAAGCCTAAGCTGAGGTCCGTACTCCACAGGGGGTGCCTTTAGCGTGTAGTCGCTTAGTTTTTAAGTTTTTTAAGCCCTGGCTGGAGGCCTTCATTTATTGAGGCACCCAGAGGCAAGCCCAATTAAGCAGCCGACAACCTAGGTTGACCTGCGAGATGCCATTCATAAAATAAAATAAACTTTCGATTGGACATGCACGACAGAATGAGATGGCTTTTTTTTGGGAACTCTCTGTGGGAGCTCTCGAATCAAAGGGCCCTTGTATTAATAAAGAATGCTACTTAATATCTTTGATCGACATAATTGGTAATCGCCAATCGAATTCTGTCTTCTCTGGGCCCTATCAGAATACCACCAGCGCTGCGGTATTTATTTTTTAAATGGATCCGTTTTTATTTGATATTTTGATGTTGACTTGAAAGAGCATGGCAGTAGAGAATATGTCATGCTCACTTAAATGTCTCACTGGTGGTGGCGCGTGTGTTGGATCATTCGGTTCCCTACGAAATGGTTGAGCTGGGTGGTGCTGATCCACGCGTCATGTTCGTGAACGGGCGCCGTCGGTTGAGACTGGTCATCTCTTAACTTGTACCAATGATTTTGTAATAATATCTTGATTTAAAAGAGTGTCCGTGGAGTTTCTTGCCCGTTCTTCTCCATAGATATCTACGTTTTGGAATGGGCAACTAGCTTCAACTTTCTGACTAACTGACCGACTATTTAATTTTAACAATTCAAAAGTGCCTGTAAATGGTTTTATTGAAATAAATGATTTGATTTTGAAATATCGCAGCATTGTGCTGAGATAGGAGCCTTTTTGGCTTCGCACAGGCCTTTTTTTTTGGTTGTTTTTAATGTAACTTTGTTGGTTTTAAATGCTCCTTTTTTGATATTTGTTTTGTTTCTTGAGTGTCAAAAAAAAAAAAAACTGTCTTCCTAATAATCTCCGTCAATTTCAGATTTGCCACAGTGTTCGACTGTCCACTTATTTGGTTGTCATCAGTAGAAGTTCACTGGATGATTCTGCAATTGATTGACGAGCCGACAAACCCCGCGTATTCTGTAGACATCATGTCTCCATACACGCCGCCGTTGAACTTCATTCAGCGAGCAACTGAACTTTGGATTCAAGTGAAAATCCAGCTCTTGAACTACTTGTAAGTATGAAACTAATTATGACACTTCTTTTCTTGTATCGTCATGAACGACATAGTCAGCATATAATGTTCCCAATGCTGGGACACAGCATCCTCTCAGTGAGAGGGAATCGTCACGAACTAGAGCCTAGTAAAATAATGACTGGCCAAGGTGCGCCATATGTAATAACGCTAAATCTGTAACCCTTAAAAATATATTGCAATCATAATAATAACATACTGATATTTCAATAAACTAAACTATTATTTCATCGACTATTAGCTTACTGATCTGAAACAATGATGGTAAAGTTGTTACTGATTTAGGAATACCAATAAAAATGGTTCACAAAATCACACACAACATAAGAAAACTGACAAGTTAACGCAATGTTTTTAAACTTCCAGCTGGTTGGACGGTGTTCAAGAAAGTGCGTACGAATCACTCCTCGTCCCGATTATCGAAAAACGTGGAAGAAAACCACCAACTTTCAATGAAGTCCGTTATAATGCGTCCATGATATTGTCCAATGCATACGTTTCTACGTGCGAAGCTTCATCTCTTCCTCAGAGCCACAAGTTTATCGGAGGTTACCATATTGATGACACTGTGAAGCCTCTGCCTCAAGTAAGGATAAAAACATCTTTGAATACATAACAGTTTCCATTATACGAGTATGAACTATTGACATTAGTTAATAATGATAATGTTTTTATTCTTATAGGACTTGCAGAAACTTATGGATAACGCAAAGGATGGAGTGATTTACTTCAGCATGGGCTCAAACTTGAAGAGTAAAGACTTACCCAACGAGGTCAAGGTCAGCCTTCTGAAGATGTTTGGAACTCTGAAGCAGACTGTGTTGTGGAAATTTGAGGAGGTGTTGCCTAACCTGCCTAAAAATGTTCACATCTTAGAGTGGGCGCCACAGACAGCCATTTTCTGTAAGTTCCTGTTTGAAACGTAAACTGTCCTTTACCGTCGTCGTCTTCATCTTTTAAGCTTAGAAGGCTCACCCTTTTAAACATATCGGGTTTAGCTAAATGACGCTGAATTGTTATACTTTGATCGAATGACCGTTGTTTGACCTTTGAAAGGCGTTACTAGTCTTCTTCCTTTCGAGTCGATGGTTAATAACTGTACATTATATAGTACTAGCTGCGGCCCGCGGTTTTACCCGCGTAAGTTTCGATCCCATGGGAACATCGGGATAAAATATAATAGAGAATATCTAATGTGTAGTTCCAGGGTGTCAGCTACGTCCATACCAAATTTCATCAAAATTGGTCCAGCCGTTTGAGCAAGAAGAAGTAACAAACATACAAACACATACAAACTTACTCACAAACTTTCTTTTGAAATGGCTTAGGCACAGTATGTGGTGAACTGATGACCCGTTACTAGTCTAGTTATATTCCTAAGCTGATTATTTGCCGGCTTGTTAGGCTGAGTCAGCCACCACTGTCAATTTTACATGATGGTTTAGACGAGATAATGTTCCTGTCTATGTGCATCAGAATACTCGTATACTGGTATGAATGAACACAGGTCATTCTTATTTATTCATTAGGGTCAATTCTCCTTTGAACTAGAATAATTTCATGCTTGCATAAAATAATATGAAACATAGGTATGTTAATTGGGATAAGGGCTTATCCTTATCCCTTATCCCAATTTGTTTGGGGACGGCGCAACATGTCTTTTTCTTCCGTACTTCTGTATTAGTCGTCATCTATAAATATATCATTATGTTATATGAAACATAATAATATAATGGGATTATAATTAACAACATACCTACGTGACTGTGTTTTTTTTCCGATGCGTTTAATGACTCGGAAATGTATATAATTATATTAGGTATGTCGGCGATCATAGTTCAGGGTTAGGAACTAAGCACACTATTTTTTGTAAACCTGGATTGTAGTAGTATTTTATGTGTATTCATGGTGTCCTTTGTATCCATATTTCTAACTCCGAAGTTCGGCTTTGCTTCATTAAACATTTTTAAGTACTTATCCTTTTTGACTGCTTGTTAAAAGTAGAAGGTAAAATAGTTTTTTTTTTTTTTGTTTTGGCAAGCGCGACTGCTGAGTATGAGGTTCTGTTGTAGCCCTTGCTTGGGTAGGGCAGTGTTATTATTATTGTTTAAACGATGATGAAATCCGCATCGAAATGCGTTTCGAAGTTTAGAAGAACAGCGCAGTCACACGATTTGGACTTTTTTTTGCTGTAATGCCTATAAGCGCATTTTCCTTTCTTTCTTTCTAAAGGGTTTTTCCTGTACAATATTAATGTGTTCTTTATTTTTCAGCTCACCCCAACCTTGTCGTCTTTATAACCCACGGTGGTGGCCTATCGACGACGGAGGCTATTCACTTTGGAGTACCAATCATCGGTATCCCGGTCTTCGCCGATCAGTTCATGAATGTGGACAAAGCAGTCAACAGAGGATTTGGGCAAAGAGTAGACCTTTCTTACACTATGGCTGATGAGCTCAAGACAAAAATTTTAGAAGTTCTTAGTAACAAAAGGTGTGTATGACATGGGAACTTTAGGCAAAATTTGAAGGGATGTAGAAATCTTTGGTAAATGTAATAGAGAGTGCCTCTGCAAACGGCTCCTGCTGCCAATTTGCTACTGCCCAAATATAATTAAGAGAATACGGGATGCAAGTGCGAGCGAAATAAGTTCGAGAATTAGGGGAAATTTTAAATTCGAAGAGGATAACAGGGTTGGTGAGCGAGCAAAGCGAGCGAATGAAGCACCGATCGTCTGCTAGTTATGTTATAGAAAGTTTGCAATTGTTAAAACAATGCATCTTTTTTACAGGTACGCTGAAAAAGTGAAGGAGTTATCCTTCATCCACCACGACCGCCCTGTGAAGCCGGGACAGGAGCTGGTGCACTGGGTGAACCACGTGGTGAACACGCGCGGCGCCCCGCACCTGCGCTCTCCCGCGCTGGACCTACCTTTCTACAAGAGAAAGTTCCTAGATCTCGCTGCGGTCATCGCGGTCCTGCTCTTGGCTGTATACCTTCTGTTGAAGCGCGCCTGCGCTTATATTTGTTCTCAAGTGTGTTCGAAGACAAAACCGGGAAATAAAAAGAAGAAGAATAATTAAATGAATTAAGCTTGTTATAGTTTTGTTATTATTGAAAATAAATTGTTTTTAAAATATTTGGTGGTTAAGTTAATTATTTATTAATATTTCCTTAAAACCATGTGCTTTCCGATTAGATAAATTAATCCATCTGGACTAAAATTAAGGAAAAAGTAAACTACAATATTAGCCAAACCAAAGTAAAGAATAATGGAGCCTTAAAACGTCATAATTAAATCGGCTACGGTCCACGCCACTGAGAAATTAATCAGGAAAATCCTAGCCTCCACATTGATTAATTTTGATGTACTGCATTTCATCGAACATCGGCACTTTGTTCGACGACACTACTTTCCGCCTCGCTGCTTCCCTGTGACTTGGAGCTCTATGTTGTTCTCTTCATCACTGTCACTGTGGTGAAGTTGTCAACAGCCTCGGACACCATCGCCTGTCTTGCAGCTTAAGTGGGGGTCGCTTAGCGCGACACGCGAATATTAATGACATCATCCGACGAGCTCTTGTCACCGTCCACGTTCCTTTCGTTTGTTGTATTAGAACCCAATGACTTGGCAAGCGATGATGGCAAGAGACCGGACGGCATGTTCTTATTTCCACGGAAGGTGGGTAGGCCTTCAGTGTGGGCCGCGCGTGTGATGATACTCTTACACCATCCCATCTTCCTGGCTCAGCGTGCGTTAAATAAAGTGTAATAAGAAGGCATATACTTAATTATGCAGATTCGAATGTGTATCAATAATCTAACATGTGCATATCACAGCTTAGTGACCACGCAAATATGAAAGTCACCGTGAACTTACAAAACGTAGGTATTTGCTAGTGCACGATGATAACAAAAAAAAACATGACTGAATATTGGCAGTTCGAATGATTGCACCGCGAAAAATCTGGCTGGACGCCGTCAATCACAAGCGGCCCGTACACAGTCAATCTTGATCGCGATAGTTATGCTTTGATCGTAATCTCGGATCACAGGATCTCGTCACAACATTACACAGTCAATCTTGATTTCTTCAGTCCATGTATCGTAACTGCCACGTTAACACCTGTTGTCATGAATTTACATAAAGTTAAAGCGGTAGTGTCCCTTGTTTTGGCCTTAACTTTGAAGAAAAGGATTCGAAAAAGGCGCTGGGTTAAACAGTGGTTATTCAAAAGAGAATTGTACACTCATTTAAATTTACTAAATGAAATCCAACTAATAGACAACGGCATGTAGGTATCCAAAAAGTTCCTCTTGTTCATTTTTAAAAACCGGTTTTCCGTATGGCAACGAATGTCGAAGAACTTGTTGTGGTTATTATATTGATCAAAGTTACGGACAAATTAAATCAAATAAACATATAGATGTTCTACTTTTATAATAGTGCTCCATATTCTACCGTCACATGGGCATGCAAACAAGACGACAAATTTGCGTTATTTATCAAATATGAAACAAACACAACATATAAATTAAAACAATTAAAGTTATGTAATAATTGAGTAATGAATAAAATAATCAGTCGCATCAAACTCTTGGTGATGAGAAGTTGTGTCAGTTTTGTTTAGAATCATTCTCCAGAAAAGTTTTTGGTGTTACAAGCGTGGCCTTGATCACAGTGATGTGATTATACGCCCCTAAGACGACCCACTGACCATAATATTAATAAAAAATATTGTTTGTGGACTGTTGGTGTTATTGTAAGTATTCATAGTTAGTAGGTATGTACTTACCTACGACATGTTTTGAATAACATGATATTGGAGCAATAACAACAGAGTTATTTTTAGATATTATATAAATTTATGATTGATGGCAATGAGAAACACGCATTAATTAATGTTTTTAAATTATTATGAGACAATTTTTTTTTTTAATATAAAACGTTGCCCCACGCTAGGAATTACTCCTGGATCGTGGGCGCGTTTACAAACATTTAAACTCACATACACAAACAGCCAGACCCGGAACAACTACATAGCTGTAAGCAATACAAATATTTGTTCCATGCGGGAATTGAACCCGCGACACGCAGCGCAGCAATCGATCGCTCAGCCACTGCACCAACCGTGTCGTCAAATGTTTTGAATGCTAATTATTATGAATACATTGATAAAGGTATACATTATTAATTAAAACAATTATTAGTTTGATATGATTCAGTTTTAACTGAATTAAAGATTATCTTTTATGTATACGCCCTTACATGTTGGTCGTTTTAATCTTTAAAAGGGGTCATTGTACTCATCATCATGAACAACTTTTACTACGGGGCCAACCCTGAAATCGTGAAAAAATCAGTTGATTCAAGCATTATGTCGAGTTATGCAAACATAAATCTAGGGATCAATATATAATAGGGTCTTTCAGGAGGCTGTTGTGAAAGATATAAATAATCAAATAAAATTACGATCCCTGATAAATAGTGAATACATACTTGTTTTTTTAGTTATTTAAGTTTGACAGTATATCAGAATACACCACTTTCAAAGAACAGAATCGCGTTATGGTATCGTATAAGCGGCCGCGTTTTTATGTGTGTGTAAAAGGGCAGCTACAGTGCGGTCTCACACAGGCCGCGTTTTAAAATGCGTGTGCCACACATGCCGATTTCCGAAAGTTAGAAAAAAAAACCTATTTATTTTATTATAGATTCGTGTCGAGAATCAGTAGCATAGTTACCTCCTTGAATTTGACGAGGATGCAAACGACCCCTTGTATATGTTTTAAATGTACTGCTCTTTTAGTGCCTACATTTATCGTAGTATTTTATCGTCTACGTGTGATAATATAATCAGTATGTATGAATGTGATAATTTTTTGTAAGAGCAAAATGTCATAACTTATTTATGTGACCTACGCGAAGTAGATATACGTGTATTATTGTTGGGTCCATGTGAACTTTATAACTATTGATAAGACCTTGTAAACGCATGTCTTATACAATAATGATAGGAAGGTAGGTATGCCTTTTAGTCAGAAACTGCAAATTAAATAAATCCTACGGACTCGTAGCAGGAAACAGAGCGCCGGACCAAATTCTTTCTCTTACTTTCTCTTTTAATAAAAAACGTTGCCCCACACTAGGAATTTCTCCTGTATCGTGGGTGCGTTTACAAACATTTACGGTCTTATTCATAAAAAGTTAAAATAGGTTTATTAGCTTGTTATAATGACAACATAGCTATGACGGGTTTATTGATCGTTTATGAATAGAGAATTTTATAATAGGTTTATTAGTTCTAATGAGCATTTTAACTAATGAGTGTTTTAAACCTATTTTAAGGGATTTTTATGAATAAGGCCGTTAAACTACAAAAACTAAACTACTAAAATAAACTACTAAACTACTAAATTTGGCCCAGCAGTTAAGGGCTCGCCTCTTTTGCACGAGGTGGTGGGTTTAAATCCGGGCAAGTATGTACCAATGTGGGTTTTTTTTTCAATTTATATGTAAGTACTTACTTTCTGAGTTTATCTTGGAAGAAATCTGGACTTATAGTCAAATAATTAATAAAATTTAATAATTAAAACATAGAATATGTAATTTGAAAACATTGTAAAAGCCAATTATTTTTAAAAGAGTAACCGTGGAGTTTCTTGCCAGCTCTTCTCCATAGGAAACGACCAATTGGAACCGTGCACCTAGCTTTTGACGTTTCATAAGTGCCCATGTTGGTTTATGTCTTTTTTTTTTTTATTAGTCTTAAATCGCTAACCCGTCTTGAGCAGGCGTGGTGATCAATACTCGTGCCATCTCTATATGAAAAGAGGCCTTTGTCCTGCAAAGCCATACAAGGCTGGGGTTATTATATTTAGGGCTGATTTTTCAATCATCTGATAACTTTATTCGAGGACTAATTTTGACAGTTATTTCATACAAAAAATGTCAAACGTCAATTTTATTCCTCGAATAAAAGTAATCTGGCGATGGAAAAAGCTGTATATCGTTTCTGAAGTTAAAAGATGAGCACTACAGGATAAATAGTCAACATCGTTTATTTTAAACCTACGTTTAGGTATAATATACTTCCGTATTTAAGTCAACTGAGACTGATTTTCATGAACAAATAGGTATTGCGCCAAGTAAAGGTGCAAACCTATTCGTCATCATAAGCGCTAATTGCTTGAGGAAACAACGATACAAAAACACGTCTTGATTTATGAATAAAATGGCCTTGTTTAAGTATTTTGACGTTCAAATGTGCATTTTATGTGCTTATTTGAACTTAATGATTTAAATTTGACTATGTACGAAAACTGACAAAATAGCTGTCTTTGGTGTATCGCTGTTGCTGTTTGAAGCGGCAGGCTTTTCTAGTACTGGCAAGGCCCAAAATCTTTTTTAGAAAATAACACGGTTACACGTTGTGCGTTGTGGGTTCGAACCCAGACTGGCGTCTTACTTTGAGTAATTTATTTCAACACTACTGCACCCACGGCATATCCTAGAACCGTAAAATTGAAGACGTGTGACATCTACCAATCCGCACTGGGCCCGCGTGCTGGACTATGGCCCACTCTCTCTCTCAGAGAGAAGGCGTGCGTCCCAGCAGTGGGAACATTTTAGGTTGATTATGCTTATGCTTAATAATATTGTTACGAGCTTCGGGTTCGTGACAATAAAAACTGCCGATAAAAATTACCAAAAGTTACACTTTAATTAAACAACACTAATAACAACTCAAACACAGTAATTATAAAACACAATCGCTCTTAAGTCGCACTTGAAGATCGCTTTCGATGTATTCGCTTCTATCGCAGAACCAAGTCTGATTAGTCGCTTTTTGTTTTTTTTTTTTAGAATTAGGCATCTCGTAGTTGACCTTGAGAGGTCGTGACTACTTAACCGGACTATCCTGTGGTTGCCTTAAGAAATCTTAAAGCCTCCAGCCAGGGCTAAAACTAATTAAAACTAGGCGACTGCACGCTAAGGGCACCCCCTGTGGGGTACGAACCTCGGCTTAGGGCGTCGCTGGGAGAGGGCTGCAAAGGGACAGGCTGGATCGAATTTATATTTTTAGTGCTTTGATGAGCACGGCGTTTCCTAAGACTATCTCTGAGAAGAAAGGCCGAAACAAACTCAGAGGTTACGGTCGTCGTGAATTTACATTTAATAGCTCAGCTGCAACGCGAGCTGGCTCTTCATCAATGAAGGGTCGGGCTGGTGATTAGTCGCGGCTAGTCCCGACCTTATATAGTGCCGCAGATAATTCCAGAACCTTCTATTGTAGAAACATCTAGAATGTTCGAGTACATACCGGCCCCGACTGACCAGATGTCGATAGTTCTAGTAAGTTCAGCCAATCGATAATAGATGGCGCTAGTGACTCTATTAGTTATTCTACTAGAAACTAGATGGCGCTAGTGGTAACTAATGTCACCATGCATCAGGCATTAATTGTGGCGCGCAACACTGCCCCCTCCTAAGACATGCTCGTCCCGAGCATTATCGGCTCCATAATAACGCGCCAATCGATCCACATGAACGATCTTAGGAGTACCTCTTGCACCTTTCTGTATCCGGTAGGTTATGTCATTGATCTTTGTCACAATCCGGTACGGTCCATCCCATTTCGCTTGAAGCTTAGGAGATTTCCCCTTGCTGCGGACTGGATTGTGCAACCACACTAGTGAACCTTCGTCGAACCCTTTACTGTTCATTTTGCGGTCATAACAGGTTTTCATCTTTTCAGACATTTGCTGGCCCGATTGTCTGACGTGCTCATAAATGTCATTCATTTTGTTCCGCAAGTTATTCGCATAATCGGTTATACTGCGTGGGGCATCAGGTGGTATTCCGGTGATCAGATCTGCAGGCAGCCGTAATTCTCTTCCAAAGTTTGCGAAAGCTGGTGTCACCGATGTACTTTCGTGAACAGCGCTTCGATATGACAACAAAAACGGTTGTATGTGCTTGTCCCAATCTCGTTGCCGATTTTCCACAACTTTTGCTAGGTACCGCTCCAGTGTCTGATTAAATCGTTCTACCATTCCATCCGATTGTGGGTGGTAAGAAGTTGTTCTTGTTTTATGAGTACCCATAACTCGACAAGTTTCCTGGAATATTTGGGACTCAAAATTCCTTCCTTGATCACTGTGAAACTCTAAAGGTACTCCAAACCGACAGAAGACTTCATAAACTAATTTATCTGCAACTGTCGAAGCTTCTTGATTTGGGATGGCGAAGACTTCCGGCCACTTAGTAAAGTAATCCATCACAACCATGAAATACTTGTTACCACTTTCACTTTCCGGAAACGGCCCCGCAACGTCAAGGGCTATCCTTTCCCATGGTGCGCCAACATTGTACAATTTCAATGCACCTCTACTACGAGTTTGAGGTCCCTTTACAGCTGCACAACTTGTACATTTGCGACACCAGTCCTCGACATCGTCCCGACAGTAGACCCAGTAAAACCGTTCTCGTATCTTCAGTAGAGTCCGTTTTACTCCCAGATGACCTCCTGAACAACCATTATGGTACAGCTGTAGAACATCCGGTACTTGAGCTTTAGGGACAACCATTTGCAAATGACAGCTGTCTCCCCGAGCATTTTCCCATTTACGGCACAGGACTCCATCCTGAATCACCAAGCTGGCCCAATAGCTTTTTGTGATCGAACTCATTGCTGAGACGTCGCTCCACCTGGGCTTAGGAGCTCTGGCCTTCATCCACTCGAGAATCGGCTTGATGTCCGAATCTTTCTGCTGTGCACGTTGTAGGCTTTCCTTCCACTCGTTGCTGAGGTCTGTCTTGAGCATCCTCACAGGTACGACTTCTTTACTTTCTTGCCTAGTACAATGCTTGCAGTCTTCAGGACAAGGTCTTCTTGACAATGCATCTGCGTTGCCATGAGATTTTCCGCTGCGATGTTCGACCACGAAGTCGTATTCCTGCAATAGTTCAATCCATCTCGCAACTTGACCTTCTGGATTTTTGAACTGCAATAGCCATTTCAGTGCAGCATGGTCAGTTCGTATGTGGAATTTCCGCCCCAGAAGATATTTGCTAAAGTGCTGCAATGACTTTACCACAGCAAGCAGTTCCCGTCTCGTAACACAATAGTTCCTTTCAGGTTTCAACAATGACTTGCTGAAGTACGCTATCACAAATTCTTGACCGCCATTCCGCTGGGACAACACACCGCCAAGTCCTATGTCGCTTGCGTCTGTATCAACTATAAATTCCTTGCCCGCATCAGGGTACCCCAAAATAGGTGTTTTGCACAGACGGTCCTTTAGCTCCTGGAATGCGATGTCACAACTTCCATCCCAGCAGAAATGTCACTTCTCCTCGGTTAGCCTATGCAGGGGTTTGGCTATATCTGCAAAGTTCTTGACAAATCGCCGATAATAGGAGCACAAACCCAGAAATGCTCTGACCTCGCAGCGTCTTGTCTTTTGGAATTGGCCAATCCTTGACAGCGGCGATTTTCTCTGGATCCGTGCGGTTACCTTCTTCAGACACTACATATCCCAAAAAGCTAACTTGTCGTTTGAATAGTGAACACTTCTTCGGACTTAACTTGAGGTTGGCACCCTGGATCTTCATGAGCACGCGTTCCAGGTTTTGAAGATGTTCTTCAAACGTACGGCCTACGATGATGATGTCATCCAAGTAGACCAGGCAAGCATCGCCAATAAGCCCGGTAAGTACAAGTTCCATCAACCTTTCAAACGTTGCCGGAGCATTGCCTAATCCAAACGGCATAACTTTAAATTGCCACAGACCCTTTCCCTATCGAGAATGCAGTTTTCTCCTTGTCCTTAGGATCAATTTCAACTTGCCAGTAGCCACTTTTCAGGTCCAGCGTGCTAAACCACTTTACTCCAGTAAGCATGTCCAGCGTGTCATCAATTCTTGGCAAAGGATAGCTGTCCTTCTTCGTAACGTCGTTCAGACGACGATAGTCAACACAAAACCTCATGCTGCCGTCCTTCTTTCTTACCAGCACTACTGGTGAACACCATGGACTAGATGAAGGTTCAATAACACCATCCTTCACCATTCCCTCAATCATGGTTTCCACTTCCTTTTCGCGTGCTACCGGCAATCTCCTTGGCCGCTGACGGATGGGCAATTCTTCTCCTGTGTTTATTTTGTGTTGAACTAAGCCAGTCCTCCCGATATCAGCATCGTTTGACGAGAAAACATCGGCATACTTGAGTAACATTTTCTTCGCCTTGACCGCTTCGTTGACCTCGCCCTTGATGATTAGGCTGTTCCCGTCTTGGGTTTGTGTGATCGAAACCCTTGGGGCTCTTTGAACATCAGCCAGCACCCGCCCCGTAGTCCTGGCTATTACTCGTTTCCCTGCTGCTGGCGCTGGGCGGTGCTGTTAGCTGCACTGCCCTCTGGAGATCGGCCGTCTTCTCTTTCTGCAGTTCGCTTGGGGCAACTGGATCGAAGGTGGCCCCTTTCCCCACAGCCATAGCACCTAGGGCTGTACCCTTTATTGCGGTCGCGAACTGTAGCCGCTGCAAACTCCATGACGCGATGGGAACGATGATCCTGTCGCACGGCTTCCACCTCAAGTGCATGGGCCAAGGCGTCCTTAAGCGTCCCGTGGTGCCCGAGCCTCACAGCAGCTCTAACTTCAAGGTCGCGGATGCCGTCGATGAATGCCTGCACCAGGTTCCCATCAATAAGCGCAGGTACGGACTGGTAAGCTTTACGCACCAGCTTCTCCACTTCAAGGGCCCACTGCTGCAGGTTTTCATTACAGCGTTGCACGCGATCCTTGAGCTGCGCACGAAACACGTGTTCCAGGTGAGCGTCGCCATACCGAGCCTCCAATGCCTCAAGGAGCTGCTCGTAAGCCACTTCCTTACCGAGAGCTTCCAGAACAGTTAAGGCCTGGTCTCGCAGGCCTAGGGTGAGGGCAGTCATGGCCTGACTTTTATTCCAACCGTTGGCCTTCATGACAGCCTCAAACTGGATTTTGTAGGCTGACCAGGAAGAAGTTCCGTCGAACGGTGGCACTTTGAATCCACGTAGCGAAGGTGTTGTAGCTACGGGAGCTGCAATTCCATCCCCAAGTTTAAGATAATCCAGCGTTTTCTTTACGTCAGCCATCACGGTTTTCTTCACGTCAGCCACCGCGTTGTCAACCCGACTATACACTTGGTCGATCCGGATTTCAGCTTCCGACAGGCGGTTGTGATGTTGAGCAACCTTATCCTTCACCTCCTTCATGTCTTTCCCTAAGGTAGCGTGAAGGTCCTTCATAAGGAGCATCTGCTCTTCCTGGCGGCGCGCTTGCTCCTCCTTATCACGTTGGAGCTGTTCTTCCAACCGACGAGCCTGTTCCTCCTGTCGGCGAGCCTGTTCCTCCTGTCGGCGAGCCTGTTCCTCCTGTCGGCGGCCCTGTTCCTCCCTGTCATGCAGCAGCTGTTCTTCCAACCGACGGGCCTGTTCCTCCTTGTCCCGCTGGAGCTGTTCTTCCAACCGACGAGCCTGTTCCTCCTGTCGGCGGGACTGCTCCTGCAGCATCATCATCAAGGCACCAAAGTCTGGTGCTGCTGATGTTGGAGCTGCTGCGGACGGGTCGGCCTCGGTGGTTGGTAGCTGGCCCTCCGACCTCTGCGGCATAGCTACACCAAAACGTCTCTGGTCCGTCTCCTGTTGGCGTTGACTCCGGGTACGGATACCCTCCGTGTCGTCTTTGGATAAAATCGGCATGATTTTAATCCTTGCTTCTGACACCAATTGTTACGAGCTTCGGGTTCGTGACAATAAAAACTGCCTATAAAAATTACCAAAAGTTACACTTTAATTAAACAACACTAATAACAACTCAAACACAGTAATTATAAAACACAATCGCTCTTAAGTCGCACTTGAAGATCGCTTTCGATGTATTCGCTTCTATCGCAGAACCAAGTCTGATTAATCGCGGCTAGTCCCGGCCTTATATAGTGCCGCAGATAATTCCAGAACCTTCTATTGTAGAAACATCTAGAATGTTCGAGTACATACCGGCCCCGACTGACCAGATGTCGATAGTTCTAGTAAGTTCAGCCAATTGATAATAGATGGCGCTAGTGACTCTATTAGTTCTCCTACTAGAAACTAGATGGCGCTAGTGGTAACTAATGTCACCATGCATCAGGCATTAATTGTGGCGCGCAACAATATGAATCAGTCAGCAAGGTCGTAAAGCTGACTGCCAAGGAGTCCACTGTGTGTACATTTTCGTATCACCACTTGTATGTAAATAAAGGCTATTTGAATGCGCCTTTACCTCTAAAACTGACGATACACACGTAGGTACATCTAACACACCTGGGCAGTTCGACCTTGATAACTGGCTCATCTTATTATCACGGTATAAATAACATAATAATACAAACTCACCGCAACCACAGTCGAAGTGCGTGTAATGACCACACATAAGAAACGGGGAGGAAGGAAAAGGAGCATCGGTTATCCAAAATAGCTATAAGCAGTATGTATGAGGTAACACAAGTGGCACAAGCAAAGAGAGGGCTACGCCCAGCAGTGAATGACGTCGGGCTGTGAATAATCAGCCTATAATGTTCCCACTGCTGGGACACGGGCCTCCTCTCGGTGAGGGGGAGTGGGCCATAATCTCCACCACGCGGGCCCAGTGTGTGCTGGTAGATGTCACATGTCTTCGAATCTTTGGATCTAAGACATGCTGGTTTCCTCACGATGCTTACGTGTAATGAAATAATTTACACAAAGTAAAGCGCCTGTCTGGGTTCGCCCTACAACTCGTGAATCGCGGTCGTTATCGCTGGGCCACCACTGCTCAGGCTGCGAATGATAACGATTAACTCAAAAACAGGTAGCCAGTGATTCCTTGTCGATGAAGATAATTACTGCTTCGAAGCGAACAAAACAAAAACTTAAAATATCTTACCGCAAGAAAAATCATTCCGTAGGTACTCGAAATTTTAACCGCAAAAAGTCATTATAAAAAACCAATTTGTTTTTCAGATAATGGCGGCAAAGGCGGCGACAAATTTTTTGCTCTGCCTTCTAATTTGCTCACCATGCGAGGCTTACAAGGCTTTGGTGGTGTTTGGTATGCCGGCGAAGAGCCACGCAATCCTCGGCGATGGAGTCGTCAGACAGTTGCTGAAGGAAGGGCATGAGGTTGGTATCGAGTTTAGTGATATGATACTAGAAAAATTCTTCGTCTTAGAATCGTACTTTTATTCCCAACCACTACATCCACGGTGGACTTGCCAGAGCTAGACCAGATACATTGAACTTACTGGCAATTTAACTTCATTACGACGAGCTGCGAGAGCAGGGGGTGGCCCAGTCATAACAGCCACAACCTACGAGTTGTCGGTCGTAGGTTCGAACAAAGTAAAGCGCCTGTCTGGGAGGCGCTTTACTTTGTGCAAATTATTTCATCACCACTGCTCAAACGGTGAAGGAAAACATCGTGAGGAAACCGGCATGTCCTAGAACCAAAAAATTTAAGACATGTGACATCTACCAACCCGCACTGGGCCCGCGTGGTGGATTAAGGCCCACTTCCTCTCACTGAGAGGAGGCCTGTGTCCCAGCAGTGGGAACATTATAGGCTGATTATAATGATATGACGACGAGCTGGTGTGGTAACACATGCGGTATAAATTTGTGCTCGTCCCTGAGAGGTAAGACTAAAAAATATGGTCTCATATCGAACACTTTCCGTAAAGAAGCAACGAAAGAATATTGTTCAAAAAATGAGTTAACATCATCCCCCTCTTCTATTCATATGCGATCACCCATCTGTGTTGCAGCCTACAATTGTTGCTTACCGTGGCAGTTCATGTTTAGCAGTAGATGGTAATGTGCGTTTCAAATGTTCCAGGTAACATATATTAGAACGTTTGAATATAAAAATCCTCCACCGAACCTTCGGCAGATTGATGTCAGCAGCAATATGAATATCATGCCAGGTATGTTGGTTGTCAATATTACTAATAAAATTTTTTACTCCAAAAAAAATCTGAGGTGCTATTCCCGAAATTTTAAGAACGTCTACAGTCTGATCTCAGTCTCAAACTGTCAAAAATATCTCTAATTTACCTACATTTTTGACAAGTTTTTGACATTGATTGTCGCCGAGATGAGATTGCGACTAGATTTTAAACGTTTTTTATAACGAGAATTGGTCTTCTGATTTATTTAGAATGTGCTTTAAAATTTCGCTTATTACCTTGTTGGTCTAGTGGTCGTAAGCGGTACTACTGAGCTTTAGGCCTTGGGTTCGATTCCCGTGTCATTGAGTTTTTCTATCTGGAATTTCTCAGTAGCAGCCTAGTCTAGATTTGTGCCCGATTGATGGTAATAGGCTCGCCCCCTACATCGGTATTGAATATAACTGGCGAAATGTGGGTGTACCATAAGCACACCCCTGCTCAATCCTTCGGAGAAACTACGCGTGATGTTATGTTATGTTTAATATTCCTTTTAACATTTAACAGTTGACTCAATTAACATAAAGCGCATAATGGACAAGTCTGTGGTTACAAATCATCGGCACTATGTGAGGACATTAATGCTGAAAATGGCAGCATCGACGGTTGAGAACAAAGACGTCCAGATGCTGCTGAATGATCCGAACGAACACTTCGACGTGGTGATCGTTGAATGGATGTTTTCTGATCTTATTTCTGGGTACGTAGACATTACATACATACAATGACAAAAAAAGCATTATATTGTTAAAGCCTTGTAAAGCGTTATATTATTTTAATTATTGTGAATGTGAAGACTATGTGGGTCATTTTATTTATTTTTATATTTTTCTCTCTGTTCTGTTAGTTTTTGTCATTGTCTGGCAGTTTGAGTAATTTATGTGGCCTACCCAAATATCCTTTCTTTGGTATTGTTCGTTGAATCGTTAAGCTCCTTAAGTTTTGAGTTGAGCAGCACGATTTCTGACAAATGCGTGCACTGACGGGACAGATCCACTCAATCTGTGTGGTTCTTTCCTCAAAAGACCATCTCAGACATCGATCTACATAGTTTTCATATGATCTGACCAAGATTATGTCTGGACTTTAGAAGAGACCGTGACTTCTGAAGTTGTTTTGGCCTTTCTTCTCAGAATAGTCAGACAGGAAACGCCGACCTCATCTAATTTAAAAAATATGATTGACGTGTAAAAGAGTTTGTGCAAACCTACTTACAGAAAATAGATCATTTATCTTTACTTACTCATCCTAAAATGTAGGTAACTCAGTTTAAAGTTGCTGCTAAGTTCCATGCTCTCTTTTATTTCAGTTTGTATTGAAGGGATAGTAAGACTTATAAGAACGTCTATAAGTTCTAAATTCGAGTGTAAGTGCGTTACTATCATATCGTGGGCTTGGCTACAGAAGAGTAAAGTGGTTTTTGGGTTCAACATACATTGGGGGTAATTTTGAAGGCCTTTTTTTTTTTTTTTTTTTTTGTGGATGGGAAATCATCAAATGACTCCTCCCGCTCTGGGCGGAGCAGAAGGGTGTGTCAGACTTTTACTGACTAAAACCCACCCGTGTTCCTTCAGTTGCCTGTGCCAGGGGCCACGGTATCTCTTTCGAACAACCCGCAGCCCCGGCGGCATCGGCCCTAGCGGACCCCGTCAGTTCGTGCTGACAGCTCTTTGAGGCGCGCGTGGAACACAACGCGCCGTCGACCCGGGCCTGGTCCTTACCGGGCGGCGAGCTGCCCATAGCTCGCCGCCCGCAAGCCCGCGCCTACGGTGGCCGGGAGTCGGCTGTTGACTCCCGTCCAGGGCGTCTCCTGCGGCGGCTAGGAGCGCGAGGGTGCAGCGATTGCCTCTCCCTCGCACGCTCCGCCTCCTCCTTCGCGAGCATAACTGCTTCGCAGAAGGAGGTGACGGCCTCCCTTTCACTCTCGCTCCGGACCATGGCCTGTATAAGGGCCGGACGCGAGAGGTCGCCGCCGCCGATCGCCGCCAAGAGGACACGGCGGGGTCCCGCCCAAGCCGGGCAGACCTCCACCGTATGCTCCACCGTGTCCTCCGGGCGATCCCCACAGTGGTGACACCCTGGCGTTTCCTCCCGCTTTATCCTGAACAGGAACCTCCCGAAACAACCGTGTCCGGTGAGGACCTGCGTCAGGCGGAAGGTGAGGGCGCCGTGGCGCCTCTCTAGCCACTCCTCAAAGAGGGGACTTATCGCCGCAATTGTGGCGTGCCCAGCGCTGGGTTGCGACAATCGCACTCTCCATGCCGCCATGAGATCCCGCCGGAGCTCTGTCCGCTGTGCCGTGATTTCTCGCGGCAGCGGAGCAACGCCCCGGCGTTTTGCCTCCTCTCGCCACTCCCATATGTGGGCGAGGACTTTGGCCTCCAGATCCCATGGCGGCAATCCGGCAAGGAGGCTCGCCGCCTCAGCGGAGACCGTGCGGTATCCACGAATGAGCCGGACAGCCATGACCCTTTGGGACGCGATCAACCGGCGGGCTGGTCGCCGCCTCAAAGATCGCGCCCATATCGGTGCCCCGTAAAGGGCCATGGCCCGCACGACCCCCGCATAGAGCCTCCGGCAGGAGGCGTTTGGTCCCCCTAGATTGGGAAGGAGCCGCCTCAAGGCAGCCCCGGCCCGCTCCAGTTTGGGAGCCAAACGTCGGAAGTGCTCCACGAAATTCCACCGGATGTCGAGGACGAGTCCCAGGTACTTCATCGTCAGCTCGACGCCGATGTGAACCCCTCCCGCCGTTATTTGTGAACCCGACGGTGGCGCGTCCCGAGGACCATGAAAGCACATGGCCTCAGATTTGTGCAATGCCACCTCGAGTCCCAATTGCCGGATCCTCTCGACGATTGTCGCAACCCCGCGTGTCGCTGCTTCGGCCGCCGCCTGGTGCGACCTCCCCTGCGCCAGGACCAGCGTGTCGTCAGCGTAGCAAACTACGCTGACGCCATCAGGGAGGTCGGCGCGCAGCACCCAGTCGTACCCGATATCCCACAGATGCGGCCCTAGAACCGATCCCTGTGGGACACCGCACGACATCTCTCGCCGGTTCCACTCTCCCCGGTGACCGGGGTAGATGACGGCCCTGTCCGTCAGATAAGCCTCGACAATGCGACGGAGGTAGGTCGGCATCCGGTGATAACCGAGTGCCTCCCTGATGCAACTCCAGGGCAGGGTATTGAAGGCATTGGCGATGTCTAGAGACACCGCCAAGACAACCCCACCCCGGAATTTTGAAGGCCTTATATCCATTTCCTTTAGCAATTTTGCCGGGTACTAAAGCTAGTAAATAAGAGTCATATTCAACTAAACTAAAACCTAAGCTTACCCACTGGCTACGATTGTTATTCTCGACCTTTTGCTGGGCTATTTTACTTTGTCTAATCAATCAATTTATTTTTTCGTTACTATCATAATATTTATGATTGATCATGGCAATTTTATTGGGTGGTTTCGTATATTATATTTATAAGAAAGTGAAATCTCAACTCCAAATGTATTTTATATTGCAGAAAAAAAATCTTTTTCTAAAACATATGTTCTGTACTCTTTCAGTTTCGGTCCAGTATTTGACTGTCCTCTAATCTGGGTATCTCCTGTAGAAGTCAACTCAGGCGTCCTTAGCTTGATCGATGCAGCTCCAAATCCTGCTTATGCTACTGATGCATTGTCTTCAAGTCACCCACCATTTACCTTCATACAGCGAGTAGAAGAGCTATGGTCAAGAATCCAGGCACGATACTACGAGTATATGTATGTATAGTTAATATATTTAAAGTGGGCTCTTGAAATGATATGGTATCATATCAGTAAACAAGGATTTGATACTAGAGTTATAACAACATGTTAGTCAATCATATTTTTGCATTATTGTGAAGTGGCATGGGTGTTATCACGAAATTGGCGCTAAGTAGAAATCAATATAATAGGGCCTGGCGTTGGTAAACTGAACCAAAAAGGACCCCTGAAACAAACCATAATCAGCCTATAATGTTCCCACTGCTGGGACACCGGCCTCCTTTCTTCTTAGTGGAACGTTATTCACCACGCGGGCCCAGTGCGGGTTGGTAGAGGTCACATGTCTTTGAATTTTTGGTTCTAACACATGCCGGTTTCCTCACGATGTTTTCCTTCTCCGTTTTGAGAGCTTTGGTGATGAAATTATTTACACAAAGTAAAGTGCCTGGCTGGGCTCGTAAGTCTGGGCCACCACAGCTCCTGACAAACGATAACCATTTTTCGATTTCGTTTAGACTTTAACTGCTCATAATAACTCTGCGGCCCCGGTGGTCTTCCCATTATTTCCATATGTTTTTAGACCACTAGACTACGCAACGACCAATTTAACGCAGATTATTTTTACGGTCCGAAGTCCGTTACAAAAAGTTATTCTTTAAAACCATAAGGAGGTGGATTAGAAACACAAAGTAAAATTAAAACAAATGGCTTACTGGTGCGCGGTGGCGCGGAATAAGAGTTCCTGGAAGGACTTGGGGCGGCCTTCGCCCATCAATGGGCTAAACAAAAAAAATGCTTTAAATCTTTAGTTAGCTAATTATGACTCTTCTGAAGCAAACTTAATTAAAGCATCCTTAATAAATTGTTCCAGGTACTACGATGATATGCATGTTCAGGAATACGAGAGGTTGATAGTGCCCTTCATACGAAAGAAAGGACGTCAACCTCCTTCATTCTATGATGTTCGGTACAACGCGTCACTAGTTCTGGGCAACTCGCACGTGTCTATGGGTCAGGCCCTTGGCCTACCACAGAACTATAAATCGATAGGAGGATATCATATTGATGAGGATGTGAAGCCTTTATCTCCAGTAAGACGGAACTTTTTAGAGCATATAAACCTTTTGGAATAAATTAGGCAGGAGTTGGAACTGGACGATAAACTTAAAACAATACTATCCATTGAAAACATAGTAACATATAGTACTCCAGACCAAATTTCGGCCATGGCGACCAATGTCAGCGGATACCAGCCATCGGCGCGGGAGATATTATAGTGCACAAGTGTGTGTGCAGACACAGATGCACTCTCTCTTCTTTCATTCTCATTGTCCGATGGGACTCCAGGCTGTTACTAAGAAATTTCCAATGGAAAAACTCGTTAACACTAAGTCCGACCCAGGAATCGAACCCAGGACCCCACGCTTAGTATTCGCGCTTGCGACTACGATATCAACGGGGCAGTTATATGGGATAGTAGCATATGAAGCAAGTCAAGATGCAAATAGTAAAATGGCCAATTTTCTTTCAGGACTTAGAAAAAATAATGATGAGCGCCAAAAACGGGGTCATATACTTCAGCATGGGATCAAACTTGAAGAGCAAGGACTGGCCGGAGAAGGTAAAAACGGACCTCCTCAAAATGTTTGGGGAGCTAAAACAGACGGTGTTGTGGAAATTCGAAGAGGATCTACCAAATATGCCCAAAAATGTTCATATCTTGAAATGGGCGCCACAACCAAGCATTTTATGTGAGTTATTGATCAATTTTTCCGCATAAAGTACTTAAACAAGGTGGAAGCACCCTCATGGGAGCAATTATGGATTTGTGAAAAAACCATCAGTTGTTCCAAATATTTTTGCTTAATACGCATCGATGTTTTATATGTACATGGAAAAGTTGATTTTGTTGGTTTCTTTACTAAAGATTTGATATTCACAGGTGGCTTGATATTAATTGACCTTTTTGTTACCGTTTTGTTGTTGTTGTTTGTAACTTACGATATTTCGTACCTTTTGACGCTGTACTCAATTCACATCTGTTTGTAGCTCATCCAAAATGCGTGCTCTTCATAACCCACGGTGGTCTTTTATCCACCACAGAGACGATCCACTATGGAGTACCCATAATTGGCATACCAGTCTTCGGAGACCAGCCCATGAATGTCAAAAGGTCTGCTAAAAAAGGTTTCGCTTTGGAAGTCAACCTGTCTCTTGAAACGGCTGCAGACTTGAAAGTGGCTATTGAAGAAATGCTTCACAACCCCAAGTACGTTGATTTACATTTACATTTTTTTATAAATTCAAGGTACCTTTTTACACATATGGCAATAGCTCTTCGGGCGTTCATATTATGTTAATACTTTGAAAACTTTAGTTGATTTTTTTTAAATATCTCAGATTGATATGAGCATATTAGCCAGTCGAAGTACACAAATAAGTGGCTTCCGTATAAATAAGAGGTGCGTTTCGACGAGATTCATATCTAGCATTGCTATCGTATTTATAAAATTCATACAGCATAATAGTTCGTACTTCACGGTTACGGTCTTTTGCAATCCATATTTCTGGCTCAACTAAACCTTCTAAATCTTCTTACAGGTACAGGCAAAAAGTAAAGGAGCTATCCTACATTTACCACGACCGTCCAGTAAAGCCAGGCGTGGAGCTGCTGCATTGGGTTCAACATGTCGTGCGCACACGCGGCGCCCTTCACTTACGATCTCCTGCGCTGCTTACACCATTGTACCAACGACTGTATCTGGATCTAGCAGCGTTGGCGACAGTTGTTTTATTTGTGTTTTTCATGCTGTTAAGATTTGCGTGTAATCTTTTATGTTTGAAGAAGAAGAAGGTAGATGGTGGACAGAAGAAGAAGAAGAAGAATTAGATATAAAATATATTGTAATTAAACCTGACTCCTATTTTTATTTTTTTTGTACTATTCATTGACATTAGAGAAGATAAGAAAAGAACTGGATTGTTTGTTCATTATACCCTGTCCATTAAGCAAACCGTTTTTTGACAGATGGAACTAGTGATTGCAGCAACACACAATCCATTGATTGATACACGTACGGTATTATAATGTATGTAAGAAGCCAGAAATAAGTTAATTCAATAAGATAAGGCAGTTTATATATTTATTTGATTGCGCATTTTAAAGTTAGCTTTTACGTAATCTGGAATATGTAAGTTCTAAGACAGCTGTCAAAAAACGGTTAACCTAATGGACAGCGTATAGAAATCCCTTAACGTGTTTGTGTCAAGTTAGGGGATGTCTTGTGATAGACTCATTCAATTCACTTCTCTGTGTCCAAAGATTGTGACTTTAATTTTGTATTTAGGTCGACCATTATATTCAATCTATTTAAATTTTGATGCTTGTCACGACCCACTCTTTAATTGATCCACGCACGTATGTCGTCGGCAGTCTTAAATATTTATATTGTCCACAATGAAAAGAATATCTGCTTAATATTTTATTGATGACCGAGTTCTTCGAGTATTATAATTTTAAAGCGACTCAACAAGCAATCATCTGCTTCTCATAATAATCATAAAATACTTGCAAGAATAAGTGTACTAAGTACTACACGCCCGTCTTGCCTGAAGAGTTAGGCAGGTGAACCTATATAGTAGGTACACCCACATTTCACAAGTTATGTTTAGTTAAAAAGAGGCGAGCCTATTGCCATTAACCGTGTATAAATCCAGAGTCCGAGCTGCTACTTACAAATAACACTTCCTAACAAAGAATAATAGAGAAATCCAATAACCCTTCCCGACCTGGGAATCGAGCCCAGTACCTCATACTCAGCAGTAGTACTTGCGACCACTAGACCAACAGTCTACTAGTAGTACATTTTTTTTGTAGTACAATGTAATTGTAACATATAGTTATCCACCATCCAGTTTATGAAAAAAAATAAATAAAAAGAAATACTACTAATATTATACACGCGAAAGTTTGTATAGATGGATAGGTCTTTGTTACTCTTTCACGCAAAAACTACTGAGCGGATTTGGATGAAATTTGGCACACAGATGGTTTATAACCAGGATAACCATATAGGATACTTTTTATCCCGATATTTTTACGGAATCGAAACTTATGCGGGTGAAACCGCGAGGCACAGCTAGTAAGACTATAATTATGTTTGCTTGCCACTTGTTTTTTCCACCGGGCGATCAAATGTTTACTTATTGTTAACTCACCACAAAATTCTAGGGCCCTTTTTACTCGTTCAGCGGGCTTATCCAATTTATTCGGATCGTCTTTTTCTTCTCTAATATCTCTGTTACCCGTCATCCTGATGTTGACTTTGTCCCTAGTTGTTACCATCCAGTGTAGGTATACCTATGCCTGAAAAGCCGCTCACGGTTTTGCAGTCACCATTGTGGCGGCATCTACATCGCCACATGCGAACTACGCATTACACTGACGTCACGCAAAATTCTGCTTCGCGCAAGCAAGGTTTACCGCGGAACTAGCATATATTCAACATCCCGACATCAATCGTCAGGCAGTTGCCCACCAGAAACTATACCCGTCTGGTCGGTGGATCCTCCCTTTTCTATGGAGGATGAGTAAACTTTATATCATATCTCATACCTCTATACCATCATCATCTGCTTGGCCTTTTTAACTTTGTTGGGGTCAACTTCCAGTCTAACCGGATGCTGCTTAATAATAATACTAGCAGCGCCCCGCGGTTTCATCTGCATAAGTTTTGATACCGTGGGAATATCGGCATAAAAAGTATCCTATATGTTAATTCTGGTTATGAACTATCTGTGTGCCAAACATCCGAATCCGTTTCGTAGTTTTTGCGGGAAATAGTAACAAACATCTATCCATCCATCCATCCTCACCAACTTTCGCGTTTATAATATTAGTAGGATAGGATTGTATCACGAGTCCGTTGTATAACAGCATATGTAATCATTCTCTTTTTTTACATTTCTTCCTAGTCATAGTCAGATATTATTTTAGATAGCTGATACCGATTCAATTTCTTATTAATTAATAGAAATATAAAATATTTATTGTCCAGGTAATACAGTAAGCAGGTTCACAGGTTAACAGCAAGTTAAAACGACATGAGTGGCTTAAAATATTACCTACAGCTAAGTTACAATATGGTATTTGCTAGTGAGCCCCAAACTAGACAGTTAGTCTGTATCTTGGGGCTAAGAGTATGAATTCCAGAGTGGAGACTAGAGAGGTGATTTCAGGTATGGTATGGGTGCGTGTGTATGTTTGTGTGGTGTGTGTGTGTGTGATGTGCGTGTGGTGTGTGTGTGTATCTGTTATACCTAATTATACTTAATGACATAATTATATGGATAAGGAACGTTAGACCGAATGTTTGACATTATGTATGTAATTCAATCAATCACTTATTTAATTGTCATTAATGGTTTATTAATAAATATTTTATTTAATAATAGGTTAAAGGGGAAATTGGCGGACATGTTTAAAATTCCAATCTTATATTTTGTAAAACTGGTAATTCAAAATGTCTTGAAACGCGGGTATATCATAACTAAAAATATATTATAAACGCGAAAGTAAGTTTGTTTATAACCTTTTCACACCTAAACCACCGAACCGATCATCCTGAATTTTTGCATAGTCGTTGTTAGGTGTACATAAATGGACATAGGGTACCATTCATCTAAAAAAAAAATCTGTTCCCGAGGAAAACAACAATAACGTTATTATGATAATAGATAGAAGCCGCGGGCAAAAACTATTATATTATATATATAGTCCTCCTTATTTCAATAATAATGGTCAATTACTTGCATGCTCTTAAATGGCTCTCTAGAGTGAATTTAGTTTAGATCAATTGAATTTAGAAACGCACACAATATATGATTGAAATACCTGTGCAAAAACAACATACCTACATGCATAATAATATAAAGTTTTCGGGGATGTTGTCGGAAACAACTACAACGCAAAAGAAACAACTAGGTTTTAAATGTAACAAACTGTATATTCCACACTTTCATTACTCAAAACACAATCAATCATAATATCTAACTAAGGGCTGACTTTTCCAACGCCAGATAATTTTATCCGAGGCATAGTTTTGATTTTTGACAGTTCTTCCGTACAAAATCTGTCAAACGTCAATTTTATTATACGAATGAAAATTATGTGTCTAATGAAAAATCAGTCCTAAACTAAATTAATAAAAAACAAAAATGGATCTAAAACATTTATACCTACAGCACAGAGAAACTGGAAGACCGATAAGTAGATATTTAATCTTCTATTAATCATAGGGCTACATCAAATTCACTGGCCAAACCTCAAAAGAGTATCAAGCATCAAGAAATATGATACGCATATGTTCGATTAATACTGTATAAACATTGAGCTAACCATATAAGACTGGCTTTGATAGTTGTCATACTGTACATAATTTATCTGTACATGTCTCAGCACATTCAACCAGATTAAAACCAGATAAATTATCTATATCAGGTAAAATATCGCTATACTTATTTACGACGATCCTCTCCTTTTATGTATAGACAACGGAATAACGAGTGAGCTTTGCAGACCAAATCAAACATCTAGAAATACAGTGCCCCCCAAAAGTTAGTTAACATTTTTCCAACTTAGCTGTGATGCCACGTTATGATTTAAAATTATAGTTTCAAATGTTTGGACTGTACACTATAACGTTTTTATTGACTAATTCAACTACCTATGACTTATCATAAAAAAATATCAGGAGGGCACTGTATACAACATGTAGATGGTAATAGCGTCTGTAAAGTCCAAGGTCCACTTTCACACTATACGTATTTAAAGCATAGTTCCGTCTGTCATCTTCAAACGATTGAGAGAAATAGAACGATGTTTTAAAGTCGTTTAGTGCTATGTATACAGTGGTTTTTTGTGCAAGCGGGCTTGGAGTACACAGTACACGCAAAACAGTAGGCTAAATAGATATGTCTGGTGAATCTTTTTGTTGCCTGCACATATAATTTCTACAACACTAAAACCAACTTAATTTGTCTTCACTTTCGTGCTCTTCTTGCTCATTACTAAACAAATAACCTTCTTAACTACTAATAACAGAACTACAAAAGCTAACAGAATTACTGCTAGTAGATCTAGGTACACTCTCTGGTAGAGTGGGACTTGCAGAGCCACTGACCGCAAGTGGGGAGCACCTTTTGTTCGAACTACGTGGTTAACCCAGAAGTTTAGAGCATCCTTTGGCTTCATTGGACTATCATGGTATGCTATTGATAGCTCTTTTACTTTTGCGGCGTATCTGTGGAAGAAAAGGTCATGATCAGTACCTAGGGCAAGTTGGTTATTATCGTAATCAGCGTGGTTGTTAAAGAAAGTACCTGTCATCTGGCAGAAGAGTCATAACAGGAGAACAAGAAATATTTGTTTTTTTGTGATAGCTTATTATTGTGTCCCACTGCTGGGCAAAGGTCTGCCCATTTGCCTTCCAAACCTCCCTGGCCTGTGCGATCTTCGGCCATATTGGCCCTACAAATGTAATAAGATCGTCACATCACCTTCGGCGTATTCTACCTCGACGGCACCGACACGTCTCACGAATGTACCCGGAGAGATGGGCAAAGATCGTCACTGGACGCCTGAGGTCATTTCAATATAAGATTTAATAATCATCCATTTAAATGGAGCTACAATAACAACACATTCTTTAGCTATATGCTAAAAATCTAGTAATTTAATGGTAGAGGAGATACTATGAAAGGTTAAAACAGTAGTTTTCTGTTGTGAAAAGAAAACCGCTCTATTAGTGTTGCAAAGATACATCTCTCTCTCTCTCTCGCACTGGACAAATGGTCAACAGAAAGAAGATCAAGGGAGAAAAGAAAGAAGCCTCCAGCTAGAAGAACCCGATTCTACTTACTTCGGAAGATCTCCAAGAACTTTGTCCAGAGCCACCTTCAGATCCTCATGCAGATGGTGAGTTAGGTCAACTTTCACAGCATAGCCCTTTTGTTGTGCTCGGTTTGCGTTGAGGAACTGATCTGCGAAGACTGGTATGGCAATGAGAGGAGCAGCGAAGTAGATAGCCTCGGTGACGGACAGGAGGCCTCCGTGCGTGACGAAGAGGACGAGGTTCGGGTGGGCTGGAAAAGAAGGAAATTCATATAAATTACACAGAAAAAAAAACTAACTATAAGAAAAATAACGTTCAGTAAATCATCAGAAGCGTTTATTGATCGGAAGGATAGCTAAAATGTTATGGAGGTAACTATAATCAAATTAGGTCAATTAGTGTTACTTCTTTAAATCGATAGTTAGTATAATTTTTAAATAATCAACTGTTACATTTCTTTTTAATCAAAGCACCCCAACTGATTTAAAAAAAATACAATCAAATAACAATGGAATATTTAACCAATAATTAAATTCCTAGAAATAATGTTTTGCCAACATTATTTTCTAATTAATACCGATTACACTTATACCAAAATGGAAGATCACGGAGAGGTGTTGCTTCGACGACTCGTGGTAAGCAAGTGCGCACGCCTCCCTCCCCTTAAAAAAATGGCTGCCTTCGCGCGCCCCTCCTAACCTCTGATGATGTTACGATTCACGTTTGACACGATTGCCAGCGGTAAAAATAAGTGCGACAACATAACTAAAAACGTGCACTATCATCGACAGCTCCATCGTTCACCATCAGAGAGGTAACTCTCGTAATTTTAAGAACGTTCACAGTCTGATCTCAGTCTCAATCTGTCAAAAATCCCTCTAATTTCCCTACATTTTGACAAGTTTTTGACATTTGTTTGTCGCCGAGATGACACTGCGACTAGATTTTGAACGTTTCGAGAATTGGCCTTCTGGTGAGTTGTCAAAAGTGAGCTTATCAACTACTAGCTTCTTACCCGAGATTTCGTCCACGTGAGATTACCGCCCCGAGCCACCGCGTCGCATCGCATCGTCCGCCCGCGCTATTACATCGTTTTCGTTAGTGTTTTTGTTTTTTTTTTGTTCCAGGACTTTTTGTCCGTCGAATAACTTTTGTAATTATTTTCTATCGATTCTTCTTCTAGTAAATTTTTTGTTTAAAACGTTACGTGTCTCTTTGATACCGTTATTTGATCTTTTTTGTTCCACGACTTCTTTTTTTCATATTCATATTCTTTTATTCATTTTGTGAACATAGGGTACACTATACAGATATTACACATAAAATAAAATGTTGGTCCATGCTATGTTCCGCCAAAAGGCATACAAAATATCATTAGGTATTCGAATGTCAAGTAAAAAAATAAAATAAAGTTAATAGGTAAGTAGATGTCACAATTTCATGCAATAGTTAATAATAATATGTCAATAAATTAAAACAGCACATAAACAAATAGGTAATAGGTAATTAGTCACAATTTCGTATACAATAAGTACATAAAATGTCCATAGATATTATCATTATCTTATGACAGCAACGTTTTAATTATGAACCGATATAAAATTATACAAATATTATTTTAATTTGTCATTAAGATATTCATTAACCGAATAATACGCCTTGTTACTCAATCATTTAAACAGCTTACGTTTAAACTCATTCATGTTGTTGCTTGATACAATTTGATCAGGTAATTTGTTATAAAGTTTTGATTATGACTTTATTTTTAGTTCTTTATGACTTTATTTATTTTTGCCCGGCTCCTAAGGGTCGTAGCTTGTTGGTAAATAGCTTATAACGCTCCTCAAGAACTGGGCTACCAAATGCAAAAATATTTTTTCAATTCCGACTCTCACTCGATCTGGTAGTTCCAGAGATTAGCGCGTTCAAACAAAAAAAACCTAACGAGCTCTGAACCTTTATTATTAGGAATTAGTAATAGATTTAGGGCTAAATTCAAAATTATCAAGTGATTGAAAAATCCGCCCTTATAAAACTAAGGGCTGATTTTTCAATCATCTGATAACTTTATTCGAGGAATAATTTTGATTTTTTGACAGTTATATCATACGATAACTGTCAAACGTCAATTTTATTCCTCGAATAAAAGTTATCTGCCGATGGAAAAATCAGCCCTAAATGGGACACTGGAAAAGACGCATTACTTTTACTATCCCAACATAACAGTTAATTGAGCTCAGCGACAGCGGATTGATTGATCGTTAGATTAAGCAAATAAACAGGCCCAGTGGAGTACTATAGCCTAATTATGATGATAGAGTTGCTGTTTCCAAAAACACTCGTAGTTGTCGAAACTTACTGAATCCAACAATTCAATAATAATATCATTAACATACATCGGTCGATCGATCAGGTTAAGCTACGCTTGCCGCGGTTGGTCCGTAGATGGGTGACCATCTTTACATACCAAGACTCGGAAAGTACGTTAAGCTGTTGGTCCCGGCTGTCATTCGTGGATCTTTGACAGTCGTTACGGGTCGTCAGAAGCCCGACAGTCTGAAAACCAGTCTTACCGAGGGGTATCGTATTACCCAGTAACTGGGTTGTGGAGGTCAGATAGGCAGTCGCTCCATGTAAAATACTGGTATTCAGCTGCATCCGGTTAGACTGGAAGCTGACCCCAATATAGTTTGGAAAAGGCTAGGCAGATGATGATGATCATTAACATACATGCATTCAAACAAAGTGGTTTTAAATTGGCTAGCTAAACTTCGCAGACGCGATGGGTATAGGAAGTATCTAAACACGATAAAATAAAAAGATTTGATATTTTTGAAGGTGATCAAGGACCGCTGTTATTGTTGATGAAATCTTTTTATAGTCTACACAAAAAATAAAAAAACAGATTTTCTAAACTCGCAAGACTGCGGTCGATGAACCCACAAAAAAACATCAAATCTTTTTATTTTTGCTTTATTATGTTTAGATATCGATGCTAGCCAATTTAAAATAACCCTGTATAATATCGCAAGAACATTAATGCCATTTTTAATCATTTTGTAAGTACACTAACGACAAAAGTCATCTGCTCACAAATTGTACAAAAAACACACACATCATCATCATTAATTATTGTTTTAAACTGACATGCCATTACTGTGTACTTAATTCTTGTGGTGCAGTAACGTGATGTTTTTCATTGACAACATATTTAGTTCCGTACTATTAACCTTGATGTTTGATTGTACATATTTGTATCAGTCACAAGATGTTGTTAGTTACATAATACAGTGTGTAACTAATTTCACGAATTATTATGAAATTAGTTTGTTCAGAATTCTGACATTTTTAATATATGTCATTATTTATTCCAAAAATGATAAAAAATTCGTAAATTACAGTCATACTTCCGCTATGCAGTTAAAACAAACCAAAATTGATGAAGTACCTACTGCCCTTATGCGCGTGCGACTGTGTGCGTGCGTAGATTTGTAATGTGACAATCTGCTCCCACAATCAGTATAACTAATTTAATAAATAAACAATGTTTTATACATGATAGTAAAAAATCAGTGTATGTATTATTATTATACCATAATATTCTAATTTGGGTGTTTGGTGGTGAGCGTTACATGTTGTATTATCACATTTATCACACTTAGTACTTCTCGACGCTAAATGGTCGCTATTTGCTAAAACAATAGGCTATTTTCCTAAAAAAATTCTAATTAGTCCGTCAGTTAGATTATCAAAAAATATTGAACCCGTATTTTTTCTTTTTTATTTATTTATTTAATTTTTGTTAATTATATAAAAAATGATGAGGATATCGCCCGTTAAAATTCCTCGTGACGTCACTTGCTTGCGACATTTTTGCAAGCAAGGACGTTACGTTACATCTTTGTCATTTTTTGTTAGATTGACAAAAGAAAAAATACGGGTCCATTATTTTTCGATAATCTAACTGACGGACTAAATATAATAATTATTTTTTTACCCAGGCAACTACCCTATTGTTTTAATTACAGCTTGGTGTACTCTGATATCTAGTCTAGGCACATTATCTTTATCTGCTTCTATAGTAATAATAAAAGTCTTCAGCTTTATTAGTTTGTTTGCTTAAATGCGCTAATCTCTGGAACTAACGATCGCATTTAAAAAAACTTTTTGCAGTTGATAACACCATTCTTGAGGAAGGCTACAGGCTTTTAATATCACGCTTTGACCCTAAGGAACCGAGTAAAAAGAAAAAAAAAGTCAGAAGGAACGCTGTGATGATGATGGTGATTTCGGGAAAGAAGAAATTTCACGCAGATTGGGATTTCTTTGTCACTTTCGCGTTTCCTATTCTAATTAATTTTATCAAGAGATTCTCTCATCTTGATATATTTAATACCAAGATAGGTATACTCAGAAAACAAATAATAACGCCAGTATGTGACGAACCGCCAAATAAATCTAATTAAATTAAATTTAATAGAAGGTACACAGACAATCACCCAAAACTCAAAACTCAAACTATTTATTTCAAATAAACCAATTACAGGCACTTTTGAATTGTCAAGGTCGGTCAGTCAAAAAGATGAAGCTAGTTGCCCATTCCAAAGCGTAGTAGGTATCTATGGAGAAGAACGGGCAAGAAACTCCATGGACACTCTTTTAAATCATAATAATATTGTTACAAAGTATTGGTTACATCATTCATGTTCAAAATTATGCATGTGAGAACGATGCAGAACGTTAAAAGCGTCCGTAATGAAAAGCTAAAAAAAAAAACAATTCAAATATTAATTTAAATCAAAATAAGCCATGGCACCACATACCACTATAACATATTCGCACACCCATTCGCAACTCCTCATGCACACTCCTACACACTCACCCACACTGTACACTTAGCAGTGCTTAGATGGTGCTAGCAGTAATTCACTTCACTCTGTATGTTTGTTTCTGCTGCATATATTGTATAGCTATTAAATTGTAAATCCGTAATTGGCTGTAATACTAGTTTATATATTTTAAGATAAAATTTCAAAGAGCTGTGGATTTTGTGAATTATCAATAAATAGCTAATCATGTACCTCTATACGTAAGACCAAAACTGTACCTAAAATGCTCTGCTGTGGTGCCCACTGCACTATATAGACATTTTTTGGCGCGCCAGGTAGATTTTCCTCGAATTTCCATAACACTGTCTGTTTCAGTCCTCCGAATACCTTCAAAAGCCCTTGCTTTAGGTCTTCTGGTAAGTCCTTGCTTTTCAGGTTTGACCCCAAACTGAAGTAAATCACACCGTTCTTGGCACTGTCCATTATTTTCTTCAGGTCCTGAGAAAGTGTTCGTTTATTATACGTGATGATAGAAAAATACCAATAATTAAGGGAAATGTAGAGTGCGAGGGTCTTACGGTGAGTTTAAAAATATTGAACTTGGTACAGTATAGATAAAGAAACTACCAAATTAAAAAAAAAAAAACATTATAAATAGAACAGTGATTATAAAAAAAATGGTATTGTTACATTTATTTTATTAATTAAAGAAAAGCACTTCACACAGAAGACCTCGGTCCAAAAGACCAGCATTTACGAATAGACTAATAGCTTCACCCACCTCCGGTAAAGGTTTGACCGGCTCATCAATATGGTACCCTCCAATATGCTTGTAGCTTGGTGGCAAAGGTACGGCGCTTCCAATAGCCACCTGCGAGTTTCCTAGTAACAAAGACGCGTTGTATTTTAGCTCATTGTAGTTTGGTACTGGTCTGCCTTGTTCCTTAACGATAGGGGCGATTAGTTTCATGTAAGCTTCCTCTTGTTTGCTGTAGAAGACACTGAAATAGAAACAAATGAGGGGGTATTACTACCGTTCTTTTCTTGGAACGAGCTATACGATTAAAAATGATGTTGGCTGGCTAGTGGCTGTGTAACAGATCAGGCAGGGAGCACATTTCAAACCACTCGTACTTGTCCGTCAACGAAGATACCGGCCCATTAGAAAGTAGTTCCATGCTTCCGAATGATCACTACTCCCGATTAATTATCTTTTTCAGACGGGTAGAAACACATCGGGAGTAGGGATAACTGTCAAATCTGAATAGTTTCACAATCTCTTGCAAGTCGCCCATAAGATGGATGTTCTTGTCATCCGCCTCCTTCGATTCTTCGGTATATAGCGACACGCGAAGCTGAAGTCTTTTAATTATTATGAGGAAATATTAATTCTTCCAATCTTCGCTAATAAAAATTTGCTGTGTTCCATTAACAAAAATGAGGATACTGCATCGAAAAAAAAAAAAAACGTGTTGTACTCCGGGAGTGCCGGCAGAAGTGAAAGCTTGAATATTAACGTTGTGCATTTTTGATATTTTGGAATGCGGTCTACTCTCCCTCCGTCTTACGAATTTTCGATCAGGTCACGTGTCCTGACACGAGCTCCGTCTTACGAATTTTCGATCAGGTCACGTGTCCTGACGTGAGTTTAAAATTTTTTACCCATCTCAAAAAACTCTTCCTCCGTCTTACGAATTTTCGATCAGGTCATGTGTCCTGACGCGAGCTCCGTCTTACGAATTTTCGATCAGGTCACGTGTCCTGACGCGAGTTTAACATTTTTTACCCATCACAAAAAAAGTGCACAACGCCGCTAAAGAAGTTTTCACTTCAAAAACCATAAGAATAGGGTAGTTGCCTGGGTAAAAAAAAAAAAATTATATTTAGTCCGTCAGTTGGATTATCGAAAAATAATGGACACGTATTTTTTCTTTTGTCAATCAAACAAAAAATTACAAAGATGTAACGTAACGTCCTTGCTTGCAAAAATGTCGCAAGCAAGTGACGTCACGTGGAACTTTAACGGGCGATATCTTCATCATTTTTTATATACATAGTTTAAATAGTGATATATACAAAACTAGTACATAAAAACCAGTAGTGATTTTAAAACTTTTCATGTTGTAATGTAAACAAATATCAGATGATTCATCACTTGTGACATTGACCATTATTGACCAATCACAAACAGCTGATAAAAAACTTGACGTTAAAAATATCGTTCAGAAACGGATCTCAGCGAAAAACACCTGACTTGAACACGAGTCTTTTAGCGCTTCACTAAGGCACGGTTGCCAGGATAAAATAATAAAGGATAAATTGGTAGAAATTGATCCATTACCACTATCACTTGATTTGATTGTGAAAATGTCATCTAGTTTGAATAAAACAGTGAGCGGTGACCGCAAGACATCAGCACTAGTCACTTGCAATGTCTGTAAGAAATGTGTGAACATAAGAAACACTGCTCTATGTTCAATCTGCAAAAAAAGATTTGAATTCGATTGTGTGGGCTATCCAGAAGCAACATTTCGGCTAAAAGACATCGACGAAAGAAAGAAATGGAAATGCAACACATGCGCTAAAAATAAACCTGAGGCAAATAGTAATGTAGCTACTTCTAATATAACACTCAGGAAAAAACAACACTCTCATAATAAGCCTTCTTCGCCTCAACAACAGATGAATCCTATGCCAAAAGATGTCGTTTTGAGCAAGAATTGTTCTCAAATACCGGACACCCCAATACTTGTAAAGTATGCAAACAATCATAAAAAATTTAAGGCAAATGTATCCACCGGAAACTCTTTCGATTCTTTGCCCCTAGATGAAGACTTTGATGTTTTGTCTCATACTTTGAAAAGAGATCCTCTTCTTTATAGAAGCTGTCCAAATATTAGGTCCAACAACTTTGATTTGATAGAAGATTTGGAAAAGAAAGTTTCTACACTGGCGAAAAATTTAGAAATTGCTGAAAATGAGATAGCTAACCTTTTGACGGAGAATTGCTTTCTTAAAAAACAAATGTCTATGTATGGCACTCAAATAAATCAGCTCAAAGATATCTGTTAATCAACCCCCAAAAGAACATCACAGAAGAAAAGGAATAAGAGTCCCATCCAAACCAAATTAGACTTCTCAGAGCAACTAATCTGTCCCAACGCGCAAATTTACGCTAAGCAAGACGACGCTCAGAGTCTACATCATCAAGTAAACGTCCAGGAAACTAAAAAAGAAATAATTAAAGATATTCTGATGGACTCCCCTAATAAACAACAAACTGAAAACTTAGAATATTCAAGATCAAATCAACTAAAACACGGTAGAAAACGAAATATTTACATAATTGGAGACGAAAAAGTGAGAGGACTACCCGCACGGCTAATAGATGCTAAGTCTGGCAAATGGAACGACAGTCACAACATCGAGGGAAAAACTCAACCATACGCTTCATCATGCGAGATACTACGTGATCCAGACAATTTATCACGCATATCTGGCAACGACATTGTTATACTCTCAGTTGGTAAATACGATAAAAATCCCTACATTTTGTTGACTAATCTGTGTAGGACTCTGTGTAGTCTAAGTAACTGTACAATACTGATGCTGAGTGTTACAGAAAATAGGTACCTAAATGTTAAAAAGCTAAACTATGAACTTAAATTGTTTACAAAAAACTTTAAGAATTGTAAGTTTATTGAAGCTAATAGGTTGGATGTAAAGTATAATAAGAAGCTCTCCGACTTAGACCTAATTACCTATAAACTTAATATGGCGATTGATTTTATGGAATATGAAAACAGATTCCTTAAACCGACTTTAACAGGAAGAACCTCCCAAGTAACAAATCATAACAACAAAACATTTTTTCGTTCCTAACTCCCCAATTCATCAAAATTCATTAAACCATTTCAAATCAAAACATGATCGCCGACAAAGTAAACTAAGAATTTTACATCAAAATATAGCCGGCATCTGCAACAAACTGGATACGTTGGAAATAACTTTATCAGAGTTGACTGAAAAAATCGGGGACGTAGATATACTATGCTTTAGTGAAACTTTTGTTAAACAAGGTATGGAAGCTAACATTAATCTGAACTTCTCTTCTCTTTTCGTAAGTAACAGTTTAAAGGACTGTAGTTTAAATGACTTTAATAGTAGTCGTCGAAGTGATTTTATCCTACCTCATTTAACGAATATCAACACAAACAAAAACTCTGTTTTATATACTATCTATCATCAAAATGTATGTGGACTTAACAACAAGAAAGACGACCTAGACATTTATTTGAATGACTTAAAATCAAAAGTAAATTGTATTTGTTTAAGTGAACACTTTTTAAATGAAATCCAAATATCACAATTACAGATGACTAGTTATAAACTTGGTTCCTACAACACAAGAGTAAACAAAAAAAGAGGTGGTACATTAGTGCTGATAAGCAATGATAGACAAATAGAGGACATAGATATTTGTACAAAGCTCTATAAACAAGATTATTTTGAGGTGTGTGGAATAAAAGATTTAGAATTTAATATAAATATTGTCTGTTGCTATAGAACTCCTGTGAATAATAATTTTGATAGTTTTGTTGAAAGGCTGGAACTACTATTGAAGCACTTCTTTAAAAAACAATGTTTGATTTGTGGCGACTTCAATATTAATCTTATGAAAGATGACAAATATCGAAAATCATTTTTATCATTGCTCACATGCTACAATTTCAGATGCTTGTTTGACACTACAACATTCATACGTAATGGCACAGAGTCATGTATTGACAATATATTGACAAATCTAATAGATACTAATATTAACGATATCCATATTGACCACAAGGGATTATCAGATGGACATGCCGGGTCTTTTTTGCACAATAAATGTAAAAAAAGTAACGGAAGAAATTAAAATAAGTAATTTTAAGTATATTGAAAAACGAATATATAATAAAAAAAATAAGGCGGAATTTAGGAAAAAGTTAGCAGAAATAGATTGGAATCTCGGCATAAATACATTTATAAGAAAATTTAATGAAGTACATGATAATTCATTTAAAAAAAAGCAAATTATAATTGATCTTAACAAGTCTGGAAAAAGTTATTGGTTTAGCAAAGGAGTTAGAGTATCCAGCAAAGTCAAGCGCATTTTGTGCCTTATTGATAAAAAAAGATGTGATAAATCAATTTTAAAATATCGCGAAAATTACTTACGGATATTTAGAAAGGTAGTAAGATGTGCAAAAAAGCTTGACACTAGAAAAAAGATTGATCAAGCACCTCAATCTAGTAAAGCTATGTGGAAAATAGTGAATAGTAGACGAAATTCTAATAAAAAACAAAGCACTGATATTATAATAATTAAACAAGATAATAAGATATATGACAGCCCTATAGACGTAGCCAACATTTTATCTGACCAATTTGACAACAAAATTACGTTACAGTCTTCTGATCATAGCTTAGCTAAAAAATACTTAACCGACAATATGGCTAGAGTAGATGATAACATGTTGTTTGATCAAGTAACCCCGGTAGAAATATTCAAAATGGTTAATAATATGTGCAATAAAAATTCTCACGGTCATGACGAAATACCCATAAGTATCATCAAGGATAACATTGACATATTAGCTGAGCCAATAGCTGACTTTTTAAACAAATGTATTGAGCAATGTGTTTTCCCTGATCAATATAAAATTGCTCGTGTTTTGCCCATATTCAAGAAAGGCTCTAAATTAGAGGCGAAAAACTATAGACCCATTTCACTATTACCAGTATTCTCTAAAATATTTGAAAAGGTAATGAAAGATAGGCTTGTCAAACATTTGATTAAACACAATATCATTAGCTATCAACAGTTCGGGTATCAAAGAAGCATAGGAACCATTGATGAAATAGACTCACTAGTGGATGATGTGGTTAGCAATCTGAATAATAAAAGCAAAGTGGCAGGACTATTCCTAGATCTCAGCTCTGCCTTCGATACTGTTGAACATAAAATCCTTTTAGACAAACTAGAACATTATGGGATAAGAGATAGGGTCTTTAAGCTTTTCAGTTCTTATTTACAGAACAGATCACAGTACGTTGAAATTAAGTCAGTTGAAAACGGACATGAAAAAATTAACAAATCTAAGCTTGTTAGAGTGCAAAAGGGGGTTCCACAGGGCTCAGTCTTGGGTTCAATATTTTTTATAATATTTCTTAATGACTTAGCAAACTATATGTATAAGATAGTACCAGACATCAAAATGGTTATTTTTGCGCTGATGACACAAGTGCCGTTATGAACGATATCTCTGTAAGGGACTTAAAGTAAGACAGAAAATAAAGTGAATCATGCACTGTCTGCTTTTGAACATTGGTTTTCCACTAATAATTTAAAACTCAACGTGGAGAAAACGAAATGTATGCTATTCAAATCAACCGTGAGAAATAATGATAGTATTAAAATAGCTTCATTGGGAAATAAAGTGGAAATTGTACAAAACTTAAGATTTTTAGGGATACGAATTGATGCGCTCTTAAGCTGGAAACAAGAACTGGAAGCAATCACAAATTCTCTCAGCAGTGCATGCTATGCCTTGAGAAGTTTAAGGGACGAACTAACAATTGCTCAATTACGAAATGTTTATTTTGCCTTAGTTGAGTCCAAGCTGAGGTACAGTATTAAACTATGGGGGAACAGTTATAAATACAATATGGATGCAGCCTTTGTTATGCAAAAAAGAGCCCTTAGAACTATACTTCGCATAGACCAGACTGAATCTTGTAGAGAGCATTTTGTGAAATAAAAAATTCTACCTGTACCTTGTCTCTATATTTTGGTTCTACTAAGTAGTTTTCTAAAAAACCTAGACAAATACGAGACAAAAGAAGAAAGGGAAACTAGGGTGGAAACGCGCAGGAAAGATCTGCCTAATTATTTGCAGCCAAAATTAAATGTTGTCAAACATAGCTCTAAAATACAGTCTGTAAAACTTTTTAACAAATTGCCATTAGAACTAAAAATGATTAATAGTCCAAGAATGTTTAAATTCAAATTAAACTCATTCCTATTAACAAAGTGCTACTATAGTACTTATAGAAGAGTTTTTTAGTGACAAAAATAATGCCACAGTGTAACTTGTTTATTTGTTTAAGTTTAAGTCTAATTCTTGACATGTTATTGTTTGATTTGAATGTTTGTTTTATTTTCTGACTAGGCTAATTGTGTTTTTGTTTTTAATTCTAATTATGTTGTTGATATATATTTTATTTTATTTTTGACATTTTATGTATATTATTGATTAGAACTTTTATTGATTATTATTATTGTGCTAATCTGTATTCGACACAAATGTATTTTGTTAAGAATAAATGACTAAGACTAAGACTATAATTGACAAAAGAAAAAATACGGGTTAAATATTTTTTGATAATCTAACTGACGGACTAATTAGATTTTTTTTAGGAAAATAGCCTATACTCACTTTATTACCTACTAGTCTAGCCTTTCAACTAAGTTAGGATCGGCTTCCAGTCAATACGGATGCAGTTGAATGCCATTATTTTACATGAAGCGACTGCTTATCTGACATCCACAAACCGGTTACTGAGTAATATGATACTCCTTGTTAAGACTGGTTGTCAGGCTTTCGGGGTTCTGACTATCCGAAACGACATAAGAATACTCACTTATTTTGTTGATAAAGTCCTTTCAATAGCACCCATAGCTCCAGAATTCTGCCTTTGAAGGAGTACGGTGGCAGTTGTGCTTGGAGATAGTCAGTGTTGTAAGCCGGGTTCGAAGGACCATGCACCAGGTTCAGAATCATCCAGTGCGGCTCGATGGTTGAGAACCAGATGAACGGACATTGGAGTACTGCAGGCAATCTAGAAATATACAATATGCTCTAGATCTGAGGTTTAAGATCATTTTATTCTCATAAGAATTACACTATTCACTTACATGAGAATATTTAAACTAAATACTTTAAAAAGAACAAAAAGTTGGGGTATTACAAAAATTAGACGTCGATTATATAAATGTTTTAAGGGTAGATTACAAGTCATTATGGACAAAATGTTCGTTCGATACATGTAAACAAGTATCCGTGCCGTGTAACATAGATAAACGGTCACTGGGTGTGGCTCGACACTATTGAAGGGAATGTGAATTTTTTAATATAACTTGTTTAAGTAGCTTTTTAAAAGTGGTTTTGGATATGGATTCTTTGAGGTCTCTCGGTAATTTATTAAATATTTTAGATCCTTCGTACAGGATAGTTTTCCTTCCGTAGTTTGTGCGGGTTGGGTGTAGTTGTAAAAAGTCTTGTTCACGTCTCATTTGCATTTTGTGTTTTTTTATATTTTTTGTGAAGGTTAAATTTGTATGTATATTTTTGTTTAGTATTTTTCGAATTAGTATGCATCTGTTATATGTATATGTATGTCTGAGCTATATTCAATACTTTAATTTTTTTGTAAAGAGTTTCTGTTGGACTTAGATAATCATAGTTAAATAACATTTTAGCAGTTTAGTTTTTTAGATCTGATAATGGGTTCTAGAGTTCTGATCTTCTGGGTGCGTGCTATCGAATGCGTTATATATCAGTTTTCATTCAATGTGATCATAGAAAAGTTTCAAGGATTTTGGATATTTTACTTTTTAGTTTTATTTAACGTGGTTCATCAAAATAAAGCCAAATACAAAAAAAAAAACAAAAAAAAAACATGCATACCTATATTATACTGTACTGCTAAATTGTTATTTGTGTGCTTTGAAAATTGGTCTGGAAAAAATTGGTGGAAGTTTCCAAGCTGTTTAGTCTCATTTCAAGGACACGGAATAATCTAATAATAATAATAGGCGAACCAAAAGCAGTGTTACCATCCCTATAAAATAATTGATTGAACAACTACTGCCATTCTAGACTGTAGTGGTGAATGGACGAACTAAAAAAACAGTGTGACTACGATCACTCAAGGTAGTGAATTCGTGAACTTAAAATAGTGTTGCCAAAGAAAGAAAATAATTATGGAGGACAACATAACCTACCGCAATAATAAATTATGCAGATCGAGTTCATTGTGTGATGTGACTGCAGACAATTCGGCCCTTTTTGACACAACAATGATGAGTCTACCAAATACCTCTTTAAATACCAGTCAAACGATTATTGATCTGCAGGAAAAAATGAAACAATTGTCCCAAGAGTTAGAAAGTGCCCATCAGGAAATAGAGAATTTAAATTCTGAAAACTTTCGACTTAAGACAGATGTACAAAAATATATTAAAATTGTAAATGCATACAAAGAAGTAAAAACTACCGAAACAAAAAATGTAACCCCCCTCTCTAGCCGAAAGCGGAAAACTAAGCTGAATAAAGAAACTCCTATAACAAAAAATAAGCAATCTATCACAATAACACCAAAAATATTACACAGTGAACAAGCAGGAGAGTGTCAAAACACATCTGCAGAGATTATTGAAAATACAAATGCACCTGGAAGCAACAAGAAAGCAGTCATACAAATAAATTCGTCCTTTGACAACCACATCAATCAGACCAATATAACTGAAACTTCACAGAAAAGCACCGAAACACATATTTCCCTAAACACAAATATAACAGACGGAAAAAATAAACGACAAACTGAAGCACATATAACTACATGCAACAACAAAATTCATATTCAAACGTTTCAACAAAATACGGAACCAAATTTACCATAAAAATCACAAAACAATGAAACAAACAAGAAGAAAATAATTATCATTGCGGATCAGCAAGGACGCTTTATTCAGAGAACTCTGCAAAAACTTTTAGGTGACGGTTTTTTAGTCCGTTGTTTCTGGAAGCCAGGAGCATCCTTTCAAGAAATTTTAAGGTCAGAAAAAACAGAAATCAATCGATTGGATAAAAACGACTTCGTGATTGTTTTGGGTGGCATAAATGATAAAAACCCAGAAGAAATTCAATTTAGTCTTATGAAATTTTGAAATACTACGACAAATACTTGTGTATGTTTTGGTCTCTGAAGTTCTCTTTAACACATATCTAAATGAAAGTAAGTTAAATTATAAATTAAAATTTATTTGTTCTCAATTCACTCACACAACCTATGTGGATATGAATTTCAGCTCATATGTACGAAAATATCGCTTTTTGTCATTACACACATCACAATTATTGCTTACGGAAATTTTGAGAACTGGTTATAGACAAAATTATGACAGATATAACAAAGAAAGACTCAACAACATCAATAAAAATCTAACTTCGATTGACAAAAGTACTCAGACTGTAACTCAAGCTGACCAAGACAATTTAAATATAGAACATGACAAACCTCAAATGAGTAACGATTTTTTTCGCATATAAACAGATTAATATTCTTCATCAAAACATAAACGGTCTACTAACTAAATTGGAAGAACTTACGGGCCACTTGTACACATTGAGCAGAAATGATAACAGAAACCCGGTTGATGTACTTTGTATTACTGAGCATAATATGACTATGGAAGACACTAAGGTACTTAAATTACCTAATTTTATATTAGGAGACTCTTTCTCTCGAAATAAAAGGTATGGGGGTCTTGCATTCTAATAAAATGGGGTCATAATTTTAAGGTCAATACTGAAGCGAAGAGCCTAATTATTAGCAATATATTTGAATGCAGTGGTATTGAACTTATAGAACACAAAATAGTAATATTATGTATTTATCGACCACCAAAAAGTGGGAAGGACTACTTCGACTTATTTTTTACTAGACTAGCAGAGCTTTTAAACAGAATAAGTTATACAACTAAAAAAGTTATAATTTGTGGAGATTTTAATATTAACAGGTTAGATAATAATAATATATCCCGACAGTTTGAACAACTGCTAGCTAGCTACAATTTACAATTGACAATAAAGGAACCGACTAGATTGGGTAGCATGACTTGCATCGACAATATAGCACATAATATTAGGGGTTAAAGTATGAAATTGCCGATTTGTACTGAAAAATTGGAATTCGTTTTTTTTTTATTTAACATGTTTATTTAATCAAAATAATTACCATTATTATCTATACATTGCTGCCATCTAATAGGAAGGTCATTTATGCCTTTGCGATAGAACTCTCGTGATCTAGATTCGACAAACTGTGTGAAAGCATTTTGTACTGCCTCCTGAGAAGAAAACTTTTTATCACGTAAAAAATTGTCCAAATCACGAAAAAAATGGTAGGCCGTTGGAGCAAGGTCTGGCGAATACGGAGGGTGACGAATGGTTTCTAATTGCAGTTCCTGTAGAGTTAAAACGGTTTCTCGTGCTGTATTAGGTCTCGCGTTATCATGGAGCAATAATGGTGAAGATCGATTCATGAGTCGGGGCTGTTTCACTGCTAGTTTTGCTATCATTTTTAAGAGTTCGGCACAGTAGACATCTGCCGTTATTGCTTGACCAGATCGGAGAAAGCTATAGTGAATAACACCATGCTGAGACCACCAAACAGTTACCATTACCTTTTTATTGGTAAGCTTTGCTTTATGACACTGTTGCGGCGTTTGACCTGGGGTCAGCCATTGCATTTTTCGCTTACGGTTATCTTAAAGAATCCACTTTTCATCACATGTCACAATTCGATCCAATATTTCTTCATTTCTGTATCGATTCAACAAGGCAACACAAGTTGCAGCACGCGTTTCTTTCTGCAGATCAGTCAAATCATGAGGCACCCATTTCTCATATTTTTTTATTTTATTGATTTGACGCAAATGTTGGCAAAGTTTGGCTCGGATCGGCTTCCACCATCTCTTTCAATTCATTGTTATTCACCTGTGTGGGCGGTCTTCCACGTGGCTCGTTCTTCAAATCAAAGTTTCCATCACCAAAGCGTTTAAACCAAAATCGCACGGTGCGTTCATTAGCAGTCCCCTCTCCAAACGCAACATTGATATTGCGAGCTGTTTCTGCCGCGTTAGTTCCGCGTCGGAACTCGTATTCAAAAATAACTCGAATTTTCGAAGTATCCATCTTTCTTGTCTAAGCTGAATAAAAAAAACAACTGAAAGTCGATAATCGAATGTTGCACATTTTTTAAAAGAAGAACTTCATAGGTACCATGTGAAAAAAGTTTCACTCAAAAATCTCAAACCATGAAGGTTCTATGTCAATTCGAAGTACCTATTACAATAAAACTGCAATTTCATACTTTAACCCCTATTATTAAAGGCTCAAAATCTAAAGTTCTAGAACTTTCACTGTCTGATCATACTGCACAATTAATGACATGCCCCGTAAAGAAAAGTTATCACATTACACACTGGTACAAATCTAAACAAGACTATTGTGAGGATAACATAAGAAAGTTTATAAACTGCATTGAAAGTCTTAGTTTTACAGACTGCTACACAAATAGTGATCCCGAAAAGGCTTATGATACTTTCTTCGACCTATTTAAACTGTTCTACGATCTGTGTTTCCCTATCATAAATGTTAAAATACCTATTTTTCGGAAGCCCAAATGGTTAAGCAAAGGTATTAGAGTGTGTTCAAAACGAAAACGTCAACTTCTCTGGAAATATAGGTTAACGAAAAGTCCGCAGGATAAAAAATATTTTAAAGACTATACAAATAGACTAAGAACCATAATTAAAAAAACACAGAAATCTCAAAATAACTATTTTATAAATGCAGCTACCAACAAAGCAAAAGCAATTTGGCAAATCGTAAATAATTATAAAACTGTGACGCCTAAGGAAGACATTAAGAAAATTAAAGTAAATGACAAAGTAATAATATTGCCGCAAGAAATAGCTGAATCATTTAATACTTATTTTATCGAAGATATTAAACCTACGCCTAAGGGAAATGATAATCACCTAAAAACGATGACATATAATAGTTGTAATTCAATGTTCATGAAACCAACAAATCCGTATGAAGTTGACCAGATAATAAAAGGACTTAAAACTACTAATAGTACAGGTTATGACAATATAGATACGAAAATTATTAAACGTATATCTCATGTTATAGCTCCAGTACTTAGCACCATTATAAACCTCTGCCTGGAACAGGGAATATTTCCCTCAAAACTCAAAATAACACTGATAAATCCATTGTTTAAAAAGGAAGATAAGGAACAGATGAAATTTTATAGACCTTAATACCTGTTTTTGCAAAAATATTTGAAAAAGTTATTTATAAAATATATATATAATTATTTTGAAGTCAATAACATATTCACAAAAGAGCAATTTGGATTTCGTAAAGGCAAATCGACTAGCGACGCGCTTTTAAATTTTTTAAAGACGGTTATGACAGGACTTGACAACAAAAAGCAAGTAATTGCAATATTTATGGATATGTCCAAAGCCTTTGATCATGTAGATCATGATATCCTCATAAATAAATTAGAAAAGTACGGAGTGAGAGGAAATGCATTAAATCTAATTAGATCATACTTAAAAAACAGGTTTCAAATAACTCAAATATCTAGAACAGCTGATGATACAACGAACAAACGTTTAAGTCAGAGCCTAAAATTGTTAATTACGGAGTGCCCCAAGGAAGTATTGTTGGCCCGCTTTTATTCATAATATATATCAATGACCTCCCAAAAGTCATAAATAATGATATGATATTATTTGCAGACGATAGTACCGCTATTTTCACTGACGAAATTCAAGAAAATTATGAAATAGACATAAATAACTCCCTCGAAAGTATAATAAATTGGTTAAGGGCAAACAATCTAAAAGTTAACATTGATAAAACATGTTATATGTCCTTTGCAAATAAAAAAAAAAATTAAGACAGGAAGTTAAGACTATAAAATTTCTTGGCTTTCAAATTGACTCTGAACTGAACTGGAAAACGCAAGTTGACCATGTTTGCAAAAAATTAAATCAGTTTTCATACGCCCTCTATATGTTACGAAAAGTTACAAGCGAGAGTACTTTGCTGAGTGTCTATCATGCATATGTGGGCTCCACATTAAGATATGGCATCCTCTTCTGGCGTAATTCAGCAACCAGGGAGTACACTCTTAAAGCCCAAAAAAAATGTCTCAGAAGTATATGTGGCCTTAGAGAGACTGACTCATGCAGACCAGTATTCAAAAGATTGAAAATCTTGACCTTACCTTCATTATATATATTCGAAGCAGCAATGATGGTAAAACGCGATATAGGTAGTTATGAAACATTGAGAAGTGCGAGACACAAAACGCAACTAAGAGGCTTTATATGTAGAACTGTAAAGTATAAATCAAGTGTGTTTGGGATGGGAATAAAAATTTATAACAAACTCCCAATTTGTGTTAAAAACATCCCGTCCTTGAATATTTTCAAGGTCAGGCTTAAAGAGTTTCTTTTATGTAAAGCTTACTATTCAATTAATGAATTTCTGAATGACCGAGCTATTGACTAAATATGTATAATATAATGTAATTATAAAACAGCTAAATTGACTGTTTAATTGTATTATTATGACTAATTACTGTATAATTATAAATCAAGATTATGAATCCAAAACGAATTTGACCATATTAAAGTACAAAGTGTTCATGACGTAATTTATTTTAATTGAAATTGACATGTGAATAATATTGTAACCAGTCATGTATTTTATATTAATTGAAATTGACATATAATTATTGTAGCCCGCTTAATTTATTTTATTTTTAAAGGAAAATGACATGTATATATTGTAGTTAATGTAATTATGACCAGTGATGTATTTAATTTAATTTAATTTTAATTATTATTATTTTTTTAAACATTGTACACCCCATGGCTATGTTACAGAGACATTATAACAAATAATTATAAGAACTGACCATACACCTGTAACAAGCAATAAATGAATTTGAATTTGAATCTTATTAGTTCCGTGTCTATTACTGTTTTTACTTTCTTTACGATTTAGTTCGCTTCTTCTTATGATATAGTACATTACTATACGTGTGACTTTAGTAGTCCATTATTGCGTAGCGAGGGTGGTAAACGCCGTGCATTAATGTACTACTTAAGGCGAGGTTGTAGTACTTTTAACTTTTTAAAACGTCTGTAAATCTAGCAAAATATTAATTTTGCGCAAAAAGAAAAATTTTAGGAAAGTTGAACATATTGTGAAGCGCTGTGTGAAGATAGAAACGTGAATTAAAATAATTGGCTCGATAAAAAAAATCATGAAGATGACACTAAATCGCTATTTAAAACGTGTACCCTGAAGAGATTACATCGTTCAACCATGTAAAAGTTATACCAATAGATAAGCCGTATTGCTTTTTAGATCTTGGCGAGAACACATTTTAAAATTTCCTTATTATTTTTTTCTAAGAAACAATTATACGCAAAATCTAGCATTCAAGAGCTCGCAACGGCCGGCCAGTGCCCGCCGAGACGTCATCGAGGTTGGACGCACGCCGTTTGTTCCGTAAAAATTCCCTCCGCGTTTGCGCTTTCTAATAGGGTTTACTGTAAATAAATAAGTAAGTAGATAACCTACTTATTAACAGTAAATGATTTCGTTTCATGACGTAAAGTTCCAAACATTATTCACCTACAATCATTGCTTAGACGCGCCACAATACAAAAAGTACAGTAGGTAAGATTTACTGAACAGATTGAATTTGTTCAAATGATTATTTTGTTTGCTCAATAACTTTGACATATCGTATAGTAATATAAAATATCTTGCAATTTTAACGACATATAAATCAGAATAAGAAAAACGGTTATTTTAGGTGTGATCCTTCAATTACATGATACCACAGAATGCACATATAACTATATGGATAAAAATAAACGATAAAAATAAAAATAGAGAATAAATTATGAATTATGAAAACAGATTTAGGAAAAAATAAAAAATTAACATGTCAAGAATGAGCATTCATAATTATTACAATACTGTAAAAATGATAAAAAAATATTTGATTACAATACAATACAAACAAAGCAGAACAGCAATTTTATTTCCTCTTCCGTCAATATACCCGAACCCGATACACCTTACCTACTGCATTTACGCTGCATTGTGGCATGCTCAAACGCTAGCATCGGCTAGCTCGGCGCCCGGCGCGCGCTCGCTCGATGCGTCTGTACGCTCGATACATACCATATCTACACACCGCACTACAAGAGGGACTTAAGTCACAAGCAACGTTTTTGTTTTTTTTTTAAAGGAAAAAAAAAAGAAGTATCGTATACTATTTTATAGCTCGTGTGACTAAACCCGCACTTTCGATGTTTATTCAAAATACCTGGCCAATAAAGATGCGCGTACAAATAATGATATTCACATAACTAATAACCAAGTAAACATAACTCAGACTAATCTTGCGTAGACGAAAAGAAAATAACAATCAATTGCTTGAAGCTAACAATAACTAATAGGTAATCCGGAATATTATGCTGCAATAATTTGTATAGCACTCTGTGACCTAAACCCACACTCACGCTTTTCTCTGACTTACGAGTAAGTAGTTCATTTTTACAAAGAAAAGCATGACTTAAGTGCGGGTTTAGGTCACACGAGCTAAAGCCAAAGTTCAATCATTTATTTCAAATAGGCACATAAAAGGCACTTTTGAACGTAAAAATTAAATTATAATAAAATTGATTCTAGTCACCCCTTCCAAAAGGTAGTTTTCGTATGGAAAAGAATGAAAGAAGCTCCACTGTTACTCTTTTAAAATGTTTTACAATATTTTGCATATATTAATTATATAATTATATGTGAAGATGATGCACCTAAAAATAAAATTACTATACCACAATAGGTAAAAGAACTAAAATGGATTAATGAAATCATGACATATAAATTAACTATGCGATAGATACATGGTGCTCACATACTTACAAACATTCTACAAGTAGACGATTTTCATAAATAAATAAAGAGTAATAAGTCCGAGTGTGACTTTAAGTAATTATAGAATGTAAATAAATGTCAAAAAAAAAAAAATACTATTACATTAGCAACCAGTTTGATTTTGTCTAGACTCTAGAGATTGTCCTATGGAGCAGGACCAGCAAGTTTCCAAGCATTTTTATCTTGGATATAATCCTCTAATTTGTAATATCCTTGCTTACAAAGTGTAATTTTGATATAAGTTTTAAATGTTCTTTCATTTAATTGCAATATTTCACAAGGTATTTTGTTGTAAAACAACACAGTACCCCATAAAAGATGTATGTACTTTAGATAATCTGAAAAAAGGTTGATCTAATTTATCTTTATTTCTAGTATTAAAATTATGTCTATAACTTATTTTATTAAAAAGATGTTGATTTTTTCTTACATACATAATATTTTCATAAATGAATTGGCAAGGTACCGTCATTTTTTTTTTTTTTTTTTTTTTTTTTTGTGGATGGGAAATCATCAAATGACTCCTCCCGCTCTGGGTGGAGCAGAAGGGAGTGTCAGACTCTTACTGACTAAAACCCACCCGTGTTCCTTCCTTAGCCCTTTACGTACCAGGGCAGCGGTAACCCTTTCGGACGATCCCGCTAAGGTACCGTCATAATATTAACCCTTTTAAATAGTTCCCTAAGAGATTCGCGGCGACGTAGATTGTGGCTCTGACAGCTCTCTTTTGCAAAATAAAAATGGATTCAATGTCAGCAGCCCGACCCCACAGTAAAATGTCATATGACATAATACTGTGGAAGTAACTAAAATATACCAAACGCGCGGTTTCTTCATCTGTTAACTGTCTTATCTTTCTAACAGCATATGCGGCCGAGCTTTGCCGCCCCGCAATAGATGTTATATGAAGTCCCCATTGTAATTTCTCATCTAGCGTGATTCCTAGGAAAACTGTCTGATTAACAAATTCTAGTTTTTGGCCATTCAATATGATGTCACATTCGCTACTTCTAACATTAGGTAATTTTAATCTAATGCATTTGGTTTTTTTTTTCATTAAGTACTAATTTATTTACCGTAAACCAATCTTGGACCTGAAGAATAGAGTTATTCACGTCGTCAAGATTTTGTGACCATCGGTTTATTTTAAAGATCAATGATGTGTCATCTGCAAATAACACCATCTTCGGTTGATTTTGAAGTAATTGGGATAAACCATTAATATAAACTAAAAAGAGGAATGGACCCAATATCGAACCTTGAGGAACGCCCATTGTCATTTCAGACCCCAATGAGTTTACACCGTTTACTTGGACTTTGACCTTTCTATTTTTCAGGTATGATCTTAACAAGTCAAGTGCTGTTTTCCTAATCCCATAGTGCTCGAGTTTCATCAGAAGTGTTTCATGGTTTACGCAATCGAACGCCTTAGAGAGGTCGCAAAAGATTCCAATAGCATCTTGTGCTTCTTCCCAGGCGTTAAAAATGTTCTTCATTAGGGTAACACCGGCGCGTCAGTGGTACAACGCCCTATGGTGAAGCTGTTCTGGTGTTCATGGAAGATGTAATTTTTATTAAAGTGACGTAACATTTGATTGAGCATCAACTTTTCAAACACCTTACTGAGAACTGGCAGAATTGACACAGGTCTATAATTGTTGGGATCTTTACTATCACCGGATTTGAACAATGGTACTACTTTACTATGTTTCATAAGATCCGGAAAGACTCCTTGGTCAACACTGGTGTTAAATATGAAAGCTAAGTAGGGCGCAATGGTTTCGATGAGAGATCTACATACTTTTACAGACATACCCCAGAGATCTTCTGTTGATTTAATTTTAAGATCTTTAAAAGCTCTCATAACAGCCTGGGGGTTTGTACGCTGAAACCTAAGCTCCAAAGGGCATGCCTTTACATTCCTTTCAAGTAAGGCAGCAGAAAACGTGGGGGAAGAATGTAAAATTTCAGTAGTTTTAAAGGGCATATTAGCAAAGAAGTTTTCAAATCCTTTCTACATCTCAATTGATGGGGCCATGTGCCCCTAAATTAAATGGTGTCTCTAAATTAAATTCACTATTACGCTGTTTGTTCCTATCTGTTTCATTATTTATTATTTGCCAGGTAGTTTTTATTTTATCATCAGCTGATTTTATTTTAGTGCTAATATAAAGATCTTTAGCTCTTTGGCACACCCTTTTACAAGTTTTTGAATATTTTGCAACGTACTGATGAAAGTTTGTATTATTTATATGTTGCTTTAAGCCATAAAGTTCAAAAAGTTTTTCCCTGCTTTTACGAAAACCAGGAGTAGCCCAGTCACTGAATAAGAACTTTGTGTAAATACTTTTAGTTTTCAGTGGAAAAGTGTCATAAAATTGTGCGTTTAATAGTGAAAAGAACTCGGCGTAGAACTCATTGGGGTCATCTATATTATTAAAACTCTGATCACATAATTTACAGGCCAAAGAATTATTTAATTTCTCTAAATTTTTACATGTAATTGGCCTAAACCTTATTTTAATTTTGTGTAAAGGCATGTAGGAGCTAAATGTTATTATTTGTCCACTGTGAACAGATGGCAACTTTTTTACAATTTGTTTGCGTAAGTAATCGTAATTACCTAAAACATTATCTATACAAGTGGCAGAAGAAGCTGTCACTAGGGTTGGTTCCATAAACACATTTGACAAATCAAATGACCCAAAAAGACTCAATAATCTGACAGTATTCAAGTTATTTTCCAATAAATTAATATTAAAATCTCCACATACGATTATTGGCTTACTACTAGTACTAAGTTTCTTTAACACATCTTCCATTACAAAATCAAACACCGATAGATTCTGGTAACTAGGAGATCTGTATACGCATACTATAATAACATGCTTATCGAGCTCAACACAGGACAATTCAATGATGTGTTCAACAGACAGCCCGATGATGTCTTTTCATTCTTTAGATTTAATAGAATTTTTAGTAATATTAATGTCCCGCCATGTATCAAACGTTTTCGGCTGAAATGGCTTACTAAACGATAATTTTTATAATTAATTGACATTACTTGATAATCTTTCAACCAATGCTCTGTTAAAAAATGACATCAAACTTCGGGTTTTCCAAAATAATAGGCTATTTTCCTAAAAAATTCTAATTAGTCCGTCAGTTAGATTATCAAAAAATATTGAACCTGTATTTTTTCTTTTGTCAATTATATAAAAAATGATGAAGATATCGCCCGTTAGTGTTCCGCTCGTATGACTCCCAAATTTTGACGCGCTTTATCTTTGTAATTTTTTGTTTGATTGACAAAAGAAAAAATTGTTTTTCGATAATCTAAATGACGGACTAAATATAATAATTATTTTTTGACCCAAGCAACTTGCGCTTCCAAATTACTGGAAATAGAATAGAGTATTCTATTTCCAGTAATTTGGAAGCGCAACCTTGGATATTTTGATTAAATAATTTTAAAATATGTTGCACACCCTTTAGTTTCTTAGTATTATTAATTATATTGCCAGAAGATACCTTTTTATTATTCTGTAATAATAATTGGTTATTTGAAGGGGTAACTTCTGTTGTCTCACTGACTAGTTTAAATTTTTATCAGGAGATACCTCCACAACTACAACTGGAGAGTCTAGATTACCCGTATAAGTTCCAGCAGGAGGGGAATACCCTATCTGACTGGTAGTGGCCTTTTTTTTTTTTTTTCAGGATGGGAAATCATCAAATGACTCCTCCCGCTCTGGGTGGAGCAGAAGGGAGAAGGGAGTGTCAGACTCTTACTGACTAAAACCCACCCGTGTTCCTTCCTTAGCCCTTTATGTACCAGGGCAGCGGTAACCCTTTCGGACGATCCCGCTACCCCGGCAGGCTTCGGCCCTGTCGGGCCCCGTCATCTATGCTGACATCTCTTTGAGGCGCACGTGGAACACTTACGCGCCGTCCGGCACGGGCCTGGTCCTGATCGGACGGAGAGCTACCCATTGCTCTCCGCCCGCAGGCCCGCGCCTACGGTGGCCGGGAGTCGTCACGCGGCTCCCGACGCCCGGAGCGTCTCCCTCGGCGGCTGAGGCGTGAGGATCTCTCCCTCGCCCATCCCGCCACCTCCTTCGCTAGCATGACTGCTTCGCAGAAGGAGGTGACCGCCTCCCACTCCCTCTCGCCCCGGACCATGGCTTGCACTAGGGCCGGACGCGAGAGGTCGCCGCCGCTGCCGATCGCCTCTACGAGGACACGGCGGTGCTCTGCCCAAGCGGGGCAGACCTCCACCGTATGCTCCACCGTGTCCTCTGGGCGATCCTCGCAGTGGTGACACCCGGGCGTCTCCTCCCGCCTGATGATGTGCAGGAACCTCCCGAAACATCCGTGTCCGGAGAGGACCTGCGTCAGGCGGTAGGTGAGAGCGCCGTGACGCCTCTCTAGCCACTCCTCAAAGAGGGGTCTTATCGCCGCTATCGTGGCGTGCCCTGCGCTGGGTTGCGATAGTCGCGCCTTCCATTCCACCATGAGACCGCGCCGGAGGTCCGTCCGCTCCGCAGCGATTTGCCGCGGGTGCAGAGTTTCCCCCCGACGTAGTGCCTCCGCGCGCCAGTCATACAGGCGCGCGAGGACTATCGCCTCCAGATCCCATGGTGGCAGTCCGGCAAGGAGGCTTGCTGCCTCGCCCGAGATCGTGCGGTACCCCCGGATTAGCCTTACGGCTACCACCTTTTGGGGCACTGGTAGTGGCCTCCAAGGACTGTTGGCATTGTAGGTTGGGCTATTTTGTACGAAGGATCGTACAAAATAGTATACGATACTTGTGACTTATGGAGTCTATTAATGCACGGCGTTTACCACCCTCGCTACACAATAATATACTACTTAAGTCACACGTATAGTAATGTACTATATAATAAGAAGAAGCGAACTAAATCGTAAAGAAAGTAAAACAGTAATCGACACGGAACTAATAGGATTATTCCGGGTCCTTCAAATGATACTAAATAACTTGGAAACTTCCACCAATTTTTTCTAGGCCAATTTTTTATACCCCACATAAAACAATTTAACGTTAGAGTATATATATACTCTAACAAAGCAAAAAAAAACATGCATACCTATATAGGTATGCATGTTTTTTTTGCTTTTTTATGTATTTAGCATTATTTTGATGATAGTAGGTAGGTTATATATATACAGCCAAGTTCAATATAAACCAAGAAGTAAAAGGTTCAAAATCCTCGAATCTTTTCTATGATCACATCTAATGAAAACCGATGCATAAGGTATTCGATACACGCACCCAGAACCACCCTAGGGGCACGAATCAGAAATCTAGAACCCATTATCAGATATTTAATTATAGAGCATGTATATTTCCAGATTGCCTGCAGTACTCCAATGTCCGTTCATTTGGTTCTCAACCATCGAGCCACACTGGATGATTCTGAACTTATTTATCCTCCTGCTGGAACGCCATACAGCAATTACACCAATCAAGCAATAAATTACTTCATGTGCTGCTTTCCATCCATCCTGTACGCGGTGGACATCGAACGGATAGTGATGGAACACGCACGCTCACACAAAATCAGCCTATAATGTTCCCACTGCTGTGACACAGACCTCCTCTCTGTGAGAAGGAATGGGCCGTAATCCACCACGCGGGCCCAGTGCGGGTTGGTAGATGTCACATGTCTTTAAATTTTTGGTTTTAGGACATGTCGGTTTTCTCACGCTGTTTTCCTTTACCGTCTTGAGAGCAGTGGTGATGAAATTAAATACACAAAGTAAAGTGCCTGCCTGGGTTCGAACTAACGACCCAAAACTTGTAATTCGGGGCCAATACCACTGAGCCACCACTGCTCACACAGTGTCTCTAATTTTATCTCCATAAATGGACACCAACAAAAAATAAAATACGGTGACTCTCCGAAATGTTATCTTTGTTTCCATAATTACAAAGACCTTCCTCATAGTGAACAAGACAAAGCACTACATACGTATCTAGGATAATGATGATAACTTTTAATTCATAAATAGTATTTTACTTAATCATTGTGACTTGCTGGAATTGACAGAACATTGTATTTGGAACAGCCAGCCCCTAGAGGTCTACTAGCACGAAATCTGAAGTATCGGCCGAAGTTACGGGCGTGTACTACTCTGTATCATCTACTTATAAGACTTGTTTGAGGAACTAAGAATGAATGATAACACAAAACCATAAGAATACTCACTTTATCACTTGTCTAGACTTTGTCCAACTATGTTTGGATCGGCTTCTAGTTAATACGGATGCAGTTGAATGCCAATATTTTACATGGAGCGACAGCCTATCTGACATTCACAACCCGGTTACTGAGTAATATGATACTCCTTGTTAAGACTGGTTGTCAGATTATCGGGGTTCTGACTATCCGAAACGACATAAGAATGCTCACTTATTTTGTTGATAAAGTCCTTTCAAAAGCGTCCATAACTCCAGAACTCTGCCTTTGAAGAAGTACGGTGCCAGTTGTACCTGCAGATGATAGTCACTGTTGTAAGCCGGATTCGGAGGACCATGCACTAGGTTAAGAATCATCCAGTGTCGCTAGATGGTTGAGAACCAAATGAACGGACATTGGAGTACTGCAGGCAATCTGGAAATATACATGCTCTATAATTAAATGTCTGATAATGGGTTCTAGATTTCTGATTCGTGCCCCTAGGGTGGTTCTGGGTGCGTGTATCGAATACCTTATGCATCGGTTTTCATTAGATGTGATCATAGAAAAGATTCGAGGATTTTGAACCTTGGAAAACCTTGAATTTTGAAAAATTTTACTTCTTGGTTTATATTGAACTTGGCTGTATATATAACCTACCTACTATCATCAAAATAAAGCTAAATACACAAAAATGCAAAAGAAACATGCATATACTTTAACGCTAACATGTTAAAAGTGTGGTTTAAAAAATTGGTCTGGTGAAGTTTTCAAGCTGTTCAGTCTCATTTGAAACACATATTTTAAAATTATTTAATCAAAATATCCAAGGTTGCGCTTCTAAATTACTGGAAATAGAATTGTTTTTGGAAGACACCAAGTTTGATGTCATTTGTTTAACAGAGCATTGGTTGAAAGATTATCAAGTAATGTCAATTAATTATGAAAATTATCGTGTAGTTAGCCATTTCAGCCGAAAACGTATGATACATGGCGGGTCATTAATATTACTTAAAAATTCTATTAAATCTAAAGAACGTAAAGACATCATCGGGCTGTCTGTTGAACACATGATTGAATTGTCCTGTGTTGAGCTCGATAAGCATGTTATAGTATGCGTATACAGACCTCCTAGTTACCAGAATCTATCGGTGTTTGATTCTGTAATGGAAGATGTTTTAAAGAAGCTTAGTACTAGTAGTAAGTCAATAATCGTATGTGGCGATTTTAATATTAATTTATTGGAACATAACTCGAATACTGTCAGATTATTGAGTCTTTTTGGGTCATTTGATTTGTCCAATGTGTTTATGGAACCAACCCGAGTGACAGCTTCTTCTGCCACTTGTATAGATAATATTTTTTGTAATTGCGATTACATACACAAACGAATTGTAGATAAGTTGCCATCTGATCACAGTGGACAAATAATAACATTTAGCTCCTATAGGCCTTTACAAAAAATTGAAATAAGGTTTAGGCCAATTACATGTAAAAATTTAGAGAAATTAAATAATTCTTTGGCCAGTAAATTATGTGATCAGAGTTTTAATAATATAGATGACCCCAATGAGTTCTACGCCGAGTTCTTTTCACTATTAAACTCGCAATTTTATGACACTTTTCCACTGAAAACTAAAAGTATTTACACAAAGTTTTTATTCAGTGACTGGGCTACTCCAGGTATTCGTAAAAGCAGGGAAAAACTTTTTGAACTGTATGGCTTAAAGCAACATATGAAAAATACGAACTTTCATCAGTATGTTGCAAAATATTCAAAAACTTTTAAAAGGGTGTGCCAAAGAGCTAAAGCTCTTTATATAAGCAATAAAATAAAATCAGCTGATGATAAAATAAAAACTACCTGGCAAATAATAAATAATGAAACAGGTAGGAAAAAACAGCGAAATAGTGAACTTAATTTAGAGACTGCACATGGCCCCATCAATTCAGATGTAGAAATAGCTCAGGAATTTGAAAACTTCTTTGCTAATATTCCCCTTAAAACTACTGAAGCTTTAAATTCTTCCCCCACGCTTTCTGCTGCCTTACTTAAAAGGAATGTAAAGGCATGCCCTTCGGAGCTTAGGTTTCAGCATACAAACCCCCAGGCTGTTATAAGAGCTTTTAAAGATCTTAAAATTAAATCAACAGAAGATCTCTGGGGTATGTCTGTAAAAGTATGTAGATCTCTCATCGAAACCATTGCGCCCTATTTAGCTTTCATATTTAACACCAGTGTTGACCAAGGAGTCTTTCCGGATCTTATGAAACATAGTAAAGTAGTACCATTGTTCAAATCCGGTGATAGTAAAGATCCCAACAATTATAGACCTGTGTCAATTCTGCCAGTTCTCAGTAAGGTGTTTGAAAAGTTGATGCTCAATCAAATGTTACGTCACTTTAATAAAAATTACATCTTTCATGAACACCAGTACGGCTTCACCAAAGGGCGTTGTACCACTGACGCCGGTGTTACCCTAATGAAGAACATTTTTAACGCCTGGGAAGAAGCACAAGATGCTATTGGAATCTTTTGCGATCTCTCTAAGGCATTCGATTGCGTAAACCATGAAACACTTCTGATGAAACTCGAGCACTATGGGATTAGGAAAACAGCACTTGACTTGTTAAGATCATACCTGAAAGATAGAAAGGTTAAAATCCAAGTAAATGGCGTAAACTCATTGGGTTCTGAAATGACAATGGGCGTTCCTCAAGGTTCGATATTGGGTCCATTCCTCTTTTTAGTTTATATTAATGATTTACCCCAATTACTTCAAAATCAACCGAAGATGGTGTTATTTGCAGATGACACATCATTGATCTTTAAAATAGACCGACGGTCACAAAATCTTGACGACGTGAATAACTCTATTCTTCAGGTCCAAGATTGGTTTACGGTTAATAATTTAGTACTTAATGAAAAAAAAACAAAATGCATTAGATTTAAATTACCTAATGTTAGAAGTAGCGAATGTGACATCGTATTGAATGGCCAAAAATTAGAATTTGTTAATCAGACAGTTTTCCTAGGAATCACGCTAGACGAGAAATTACAATGGGGACCTCATATAACATCTATTGCGGGGCGGCTAAGCTCGGCCGCATATGCTGTTAGAAAGATAAGACAATTAACAGACGAAGAAACCGCTCGCTTGGTCTATTTTAGTTACTTCCACAGTATTATGTCATATGGCATTTTACTGTGGGGTCGGGCTGCTGACATTGAATCCATTTTTATTTTGCAAAAGAGAGCTGTCAGAGCCATTTACAATCTACGTCGCCGCGAATCTCTTAGGGAACTATTTAAAAGGATTAATATTATGACGGTACCTTGCCAATTCATTTATGAAAATATTATGTATGTAAGAAAAAATCAACATCTTTTTAATAAAATAAGTGATAGACATAATTTTAATACTAGAAATAAAGATAAATTAGATCAACCTTTTTTCAGATTATCTAAAGTTCATACATCTTTTATGGGGTACTGTGTTAAATGTTACAACAAAATACCTTGTGAAATATTGCAATTAAATGAAAGAAAATTTAAAACTTATATTAAAATTACACTTTGTAAGCAAGGATATTACAAATTAGAGGATTATATCCAAGATAAGAATGCTTGGAAACATGCTGGTCTTGCTCCATAGGACAATCTCTAGAGTCTAGACAAAATCAAACTGGTTGCTAATGTAATTGTATAATTTATTCTTTTTTTTTTTTTGACATTGATTTACATTCTGTAATTACTTGGGGTCACACCCGGACTTATTACTCCTTATTTATTTATGAAAATCGTCTACGTTTGGAATGTTTGTGAATATGTGAGCACCATGTATCTATCACATAGTTGATCTATATGTCATGGTTACATTTATCCATTTTAATTCTTTTACCTATTGTGGTATAGTAAGTTTATTTTTGGGTGCATCGTCTTCACATATAATTATATAAATAATGTATGCAATATATTGTAAAACATTTTAAAAGAGTAACGGTGGAGTTTCTTGCCCATTCTTCTCCATACGAAAACTACCTTTTGGAAGGGGCGACTAGAATCAATTTTATTCTAATTTTATTTTTGACGTTCAAAAGTGCCTTTTATGTGCCTATTTGAAATAAATGATTTGACTTTTTGACTTTTTTTTTTTTGAAGGACACGGAATAATCTTATTCGTTCCGTGTCGATGACTGTTTTTACTTTCTTTACGATTTACTTTGCTTCTTCTTACGATATCGATACTGGAAATATGAAATAACGTATGGGACAAAACTAAGGTTTTCAGGAGAGCAAAAATAAGATATTTTTCTTACAAAACTGGCTATAATTTTTTAACTATATGTTTTATGTAAAAAGTGTCTAGGACAAAGTTTCTTAGATTTCTTCATTCTTTGAAGCTAAAATAGTAAAAAATCAATAAAGCCTACAGTTTCAAAGATAGCATGTCCCTTACGTTAAATAATAATGAATACGAGTGATATACGTTTACAAAATTTTAGATGTAAATAAACGGCATTGATGTATGGGACACTTAAGGAAATAAACATTTAGAGTTTTTCAAAGTAAAGGTCTCTTAATGGTACTCTCTATAATGTTAATGCTGTTAACAAATATAAAAAATATAATTTTATACATTCGTGACCTACTATGCCTATGCCATATAGTTTAAAACTACTTGCTGACTCATAGGGATAAAAAATAAACGAATAAAATAGATAATAACTTTTATTTGTGCTCACTAATCCTCTTTTATAAACGCAATTTAGGTACTCTCATAAATTATGTTAAGTATAACATTATTAAATTCTGTTTTAAATCACAATAAAAAATAGCTATTTTGGCTTACTAAAATTAGACTCATTGTCCCAAAAGAAAAATAAAATTCACTTAAAACATAAACAAATCAGTCTTCTTATGTAAATAGTAAACATTAAAAAAAACAAATTAACTTCTTCCTTAATAGAAAGCCTACCGATAAATTGAAAAAGTCTCATTGAGCCTATCTTTAATTATACTCTTATTAGGAAGATTCAAATATTCATTGTGAAACCTATACGTGAATAATACCATTGTCACATAATTTTTTGAGATCTTGAAATTTTGGAACTGATATTGGCAGTCTTTAGTTATACAGAAATGGTAAGCTGTCTATGCTACTGGGCACAGCTAGATTTCTGGTAGTTTCTAATTCGGATTGATCATTCTTTGCAAGGCCCTTGCCCTTCCCTTTACCCTTCACTGTCCTTCTTCCAGTTTGCATTTCTTTGAAGAGTTCTATTTTGTGAGTTGTGCCATCCTCTAACATCGTATATTTTACTTCCACTATCTTTAAGTTCGATTTTTGAAATGTACATATTCGAATTTTCTTGAAATGCAGGTCTTTGTTTTTGAGAGTAGCAGAAGTAAAAACTGATTCAGCAAACTCATTGAAATCAAAGAAATCCTGATGTCCTAACACATTCACTCGATAAGCATGAGGTCTTTTTCTGGTTGATTCCATAAATGATGGCCACTGGGAAGGTCCCCAAACAATCAGTTTTTTAAACTTCCTTTCAATGATAGCATGCATGCTATCTACTGGCATATATGTATGTCCAGCTAATAAGTAATTTATTTGAATCGTTTGTATATTCGCAAAACGTTCCAAAAAATATTTTAACATTGAGAAAATCACTTTGTTTTTATTCTGCCCCGTACAGTTATCACAATAGAATAACACAGTTGTAACCCCCCTGGAATCAAGTTCCTTAAGGTAGTGAAACAGACATGTTGCAATTTCACAGCTTCCACGTTTGCCATCGGAACACTAATGTATAAGACAATAATAAAACATCTCAAATTATGGAATAACTTATGTGACCTGTTGTAAAATGTACTCGATTTTGATTTAATGTAAATACCAAATACTGTGAGTAAAGAGACTTACATTAGTTTTTATAAAAATATTAATTTATAATGTCATATACAGCCAGTTTCTAGAAAAAAAATGGTCTAGGCCTACGGAAAATATGTGATGTAAAGGACATTTTTTTTAAGATATCGAGATTTTAAATATGCCAATCGATAGAGCAAAAAATTCCGAATCCAACGATATAACTCATTTTCGACAAAATGTCCCTTACGTTATTTCATATTTCCAGTATCGATATAGTACGCACGTAATAGTATACGATACGTGTGACTTAAGTAGTCTATTATTGCGTAGTGAGGGTGGTAAACGCCGTGCATTAATAGACTACTTAAGTCACAATTATCTTATACTATTTTATAGCTCGTGTGACCTAAACCCGCGCTTAAGTCATGTTTTTCTGTGTAAAAATGGACTACTTAAGTCACAGAAAAGCGTGAGTGTGGGTTAAGGTTACGGAGTGCTATACAAATTATAGGAGCATAATATTCAGGATTACCTATTAGTTACTGTTAGCTTCAAGCAATTGTTTGCTATTTGCTTTTCGTCAACGCAAGATTCGTCCGAGTTATGTTTACTTGGTTATTAGTTATTCTGAATATCATTATTTGTACGCACATCTTTATCGGCCAGGTTTTTTGAATAAACATTGAACAAGCTAGCTTTGCATGCTTGTTCTACGTTTTTATCATAAAATATTCTCTCATGTGCTGTTTAATTTTTTGTGGTTTTTAAATCTGTTTCTCTTTAAACAATGCTAGTATGAAATCAAGAATTTGGCAAATTTTTAACCGTAAATACATGTAATCGGCAAGCGTAGTAGTGGACGCCCCCCAGCAAGATGGGCCAACGACCTTAAGAGTGGCTGGGACAGACTGGATGTGGAAGGCGGAGGACAGGGTCTTGTGTGCAGCCTGGGAGAGGACTATGTGCAGCAGTGGACTGCGATAGGCTTAGTTGATAACTGTAAATGGAATCCAATTATTACTTACGAAGAATACAAATCAGTGAACATGTATTCTCCAATGATGACATCAAAGTTGTTCGTGCGGTCTTTTAACATATTCTGTACATTTACGTTGGCCAGCGTTGACGTAGTTAAGGACATCATCATCTCGAACAAAATCTCAGTGTCTTGTAAGTTCATCACTCCACTCATGATCTGTTTCACGTCCAGCATGTTTTCTGTGGAAAATATTTGCTTATAAGTTACTGTCACATATGTTAATGTAGGATAGAATTTCAGAGATTTGTCAAATTTTGATCATCATACAACCTCACACTGACCTGCAAATTGCAAAAAACGGAAGAAAAATTGAAATTTTTGGGCTACCTTAGCATCCCTCTTAAGTCCAACTTGATAAAAGATAGGTATTATGCTTTAGCAGCTGCGTAGTTAAATATGTTAACATCATAGCAAAATATAGTTAACATTAAAACATTTTGTAAAACTGACGTTAATATTATTAGAATAACACGCCATACTCATTAATGACGTGTTATTCTAATAATATTAACGTCAGCATTTCATAATGCTGACAATAAAACAATTGACTGTAAACTAACACTTCAGACGACCTTGCAACTATCTTTAGGAGGAATGTCTTTGTTTGAATACGAACTTATCTTTACATCGTTCTGAAAGAATTACTAATTTAATCTTAGCCTCGCACGGTTTTTACTACTTGACAAAACATCGAGATTTTTTTAGTCATAAAAGTGTGATAGTGGAGTTTCTTGCTTGAAATTATAAAATCGCACAGTCAAATCGGTTTAGTTCAACTTCAATGGGCATCTACTTACGGGAAAAAACTTTATTGCCGTTAGAGACATCTATTATACGTAGTTTCGGATGATTTGGCTGCTTTTCGACGAAAGGCGTAATGTACGTAACCTGTAAATAAATAAATATGAGGTCAAAACGTTTTTATATGGCAGATGAAAGGCCGGAAATGCCGGGAGGTCACTTTATGGCCTTCTAGGGGGGCGGGGGGCGGGGGGCGTCCTAAAAGGACATGCAGCGTGTCACTTTAATGACGACATTAATGTAACACACGTATACGGTTTCGCGTTTTCATTTTATGAAGATAGAAAAGAACTCTTTAATATGTACACCAAATAAATTGCAGACAAAAAAAAATATTTTACAAAGGACATTAAAAAAAAAATATTTTACATATTTTCCATTTTCTAAAATAGCATCTTAGAGCAACCTGTAGGTACTTAAAGAACTGTAGCGTAGGGGTCAATTGCCGGGGTCATGGAATAGCATCACATCAATGAAATTAAAACGATTATCGTACACACGGCTACACATCAAGTCGGACACCCTATATACGCATTACTACGCTACCAGCAATACAGAGAAGTGTAGGAAAGGGACTGCGTATCGTGGCATCGGCCAATCACAGCATTTGCCGCGTTGCGCCTACGCACACACATGCACTTTTTTTGGCAAAACATTCGCTAGTTTCACTCCTATTCAATTCAGTGTTCTATGCCGGTCAGTTCCTAAACGTCGCCTAGGATTCACGACTATTATGTTACATTAAGTTAGGCAAACTAATTAGATTAATTGTTAATATTGTTTCCAAATTTTTGTTTTTTTATCTATGTTGATTTCTATAATTCTATTACTCATTTATGAGTTTCAGTCTTAAACTATTTTAATTGATAATGGCTCCCAAAGTAATTCGAAGCTGTTAAATTTGATAGTAGTCTGTTATCTAAGAATAATATTTTATTGTTTTAAATGTTAATAGTTTACAATTTTTTTTAGTGGATTCAGCTTCTTTTCAAGTCATAAAGATAATTTATCTAACTACTAGCTGCGCCCCGCGGTTTCACCCGCATAAGTTTCGATCCCGTGGGAATTTCAGAATGAAAAGTATCGTTTGTGTTAATCCTGGTTATAAATCATCGGTGTGCCAAATTTCATCCAAATCCGTTCAATAGGTTCCGGTTTTGCGTGAAAGAGTAACAAACATGCATCCATCCATCCATCAATACAAACTTTCGCGTTTATGATATTAGTAGGATTTACATAATAATTACTCTAGTGTGAGGACATTTCTCATATCTATTAGTAGCATACACCAATAAACCATATCAAGTTTTATTTTCCATATTCATTAGAGAGGGTTGACACTGGATGATTTTTTTTTTTCAACTGTGTTGTTTTAATGTTCATTGTTGATTTAAATTTTTAACCATTGTTGGCTCCTGAGGTAACTTGTAGTTATGTTTAGATTATGATAGTTATTTCACGCCGTTCAAGCGTTAAATAATTCGACAAAATTTATAATGAATCATTACATTAAATATTAACTATTTTTACGCGGTCAGCCGACGCGGACGCCCCGCACGGAGCTTTGTGAATTGAAGTATATTTAAATTGTTAATTCATTTAAAGCTTTCTTCGACACATTGATGATATACCTATGCAATGGATGTGATGCTAGCTTAGGCAACATGTATAAAGGCCTATTTAAATCTAAGCGGTATTTGTATAACCTCCCGTGGCTAGCGCGAAACCAGAATACAAAATATACCTACCCGGCGGAATATACCGCTCGTATTTCGTTGTTACCCACAACCGTCACCCTAATTGCGTAAACACAATCAATCGGAATCTGAATCATTTTGAAGCAAATTGCTAATCCATTGCTTCATAAGTTCGAAAAATTTGTCTGATCAACACGTAAATAACGCAATGAATGTTGTTGAACTGTCAAAATGAAACCGATTCCGATTGATCGTGTGTTACGCAATTAGGGTGCTGATCTATCGAATATCGCTTATAGGTATCTGAATAGAATAGGCCTTTAACTAATGTTTTTAGTAATTAAGTGTTATTTGCCATAAGTAGATTTATGTAATATAAGAACCATTTGATAAAAATCCTATGGGTTCAAGCTAACCCTAATCGATTCTGTAGTTTTGCTGTGAAAGAGCATCACACACTTTATACTCAGCCCACGTTCGCACGGACGTAAAAATATACCGGTGATTTTTTTTCGTGCACTGGATTTTCAACACTACAATTTTCAACATTAGCGCCGACAGTCGAAAATCAAACATACCGTTTTTTCGATGGACTGGGATGCACTATGTTATAATTATGTATTCTTAAAAACCATTGCACGATAAAATCCTCCCGCGATATTTTTGCGAACGTGAGCTTACGGGCAAACAAACATAGTATATATTTTAATATTTTCCAGGCTTCCAACTAGTCTGTGCAGAATCACGTCGATGTATTGATTGCTTTGTTGTGTCGTAAAGAAGCGGTAAACAGTTTAAAATTTATGACAAATATTATGATTATTTAGAAATAAATGTTTCAGTGATTTTATAAAAGCAGTGCAGCAGTAGTGGTAAAAAAGGGGTTTAAAGGTTTTATGAAAATCCGTCGTTTTCAAGTTAGATCTATCAACATTCGTATTTGTTTTTTTTGTTGACAATAATGTAATAAGTGTTTTTGTTATAAAAATGGAATGAAATGGAATGGGTGGTTGATAGTGTTGGTTGAAAGTTTGTATGAAAATCCGACAGGATGTAGATTTCCGAATTACCTACACGTATGCAAGCTCGAAATATAATATAATAATATACATAAATGATAATAATAAATACCTAATGGTAATGGATTTATTACTGCAAACTGATCTAAACTAATATTATAAAGCTGAAGAGTTTGTTTGTTTGTTTGGTTGAACGCGCTAATCTTAGGAAGTACTGGTTGGAATGAAAAAAAATTTTTGTGTTGGACAGTCCATTTATCGAGGAAGGCTTTAGACTATATAACATTACGCTGCGACCTATAGGAACGGAGCATCAATGGACAATATTGCAAAAACGGGAAAAATTATTCCTTTTTGAGAGCTTCCGTTGCGTGCGCTGCGTAAACGGTTTAAGTTACGCAAAAATCATGTACAAAGGAATTATTCCTCTTTAAAAGTTCTAAAAAAAAGTCCGCGACAGCATATGTCTATCTTTTAAGATTGACTCACTATAACCTTTTTTATGGTAATCAAATTTGTTCGAAATTAATGCATTATCTGCGAAGGTGTTTTATCAACATGATATTAATCTTTATCCAAATAAATACGTTATTCATCACAAGTATTTTATGGTGAACAAAATGGCCCTTGACATCACTTGATTTCAATCAACATCTTAGGAGATAACATAATTTTAAAATAACTCCGCAACAAAATAGGTATGATAACGTTCGGGTCGGTTCAACATCACGCTAGGTCAAAATGAATACAGTCAGAAAGAGAACTAAGCGTGAACGAGAAGCGAGCGATGCGATGCGACGGGGTGGGGCGGGGGAACAAGAATTTCACGCGGACGAAGTCGCGGCCAGAAGCTAGTATTGTAATACGAGCTCAACTTGTTTACAAAATATTATCCATGATACGCATCTATCTACATATACCTACGCGCGCACTCCCGCACAGTCCTGCGACGTGCGTGAGTGAGGCGAAATAACAAAAACATATCGTACCCTCTCGCACGATTCGCAGCGTTCAACTTCTAGTAGTCCAAAGTCCAAACAGTCTAACTTGATGTGGAGCCGTGTGTACAAAGAGTAGGCGAATTGTAGGAAAGAGATAGCCCTATGTCGGCGAGTGGCGTAAGCGGTAGTTTTCAAATTACGAATGATTTTATGCTGATACTATGTAGCTGCACCCCGCGGTTTCACCCGCATAAGTTTAGATCCCGGGATAAAAAGTATCCTATATGTTAATCCTGGTTATAAACCATCTGTGTGCCAAATTTTATCCGAATCCGTTCAGTAGTTTTTGCGTGCAAGAGTAACAAACATCCATCCATCCATACAAACTTTCACGTTAATATTAGTAGTAAGAAGGATAATTTTCATAATTACTGGCTAGTAGACCTACCCGTGTGTTAAATTAATGTCGCCATTGTAATGGAACTTTTTTTTTTGGGAATGGCATCTCGCTGTTCACCTATGAGGTGGTCGTTTGCTTAACCGGGCTTGCATTGTAACGGCACGTTATATAGTTAGTTTATTTACTTATACATATAGCTTATTGATGATGTTCTTCAGAAAGGTCAGAAGCGTAGCAAAAGGAGTATGTAAAGATTGTAGAAGGTAGTGCTCTTCAGTTTTTGACTACCCCTAGGGGAAGAAGGGGCGAGTTTATGTATGTATTTTCAAGTACCTAGGTCACCAACCAGTCATAATAAATCAATGAGCTATCAATGATAGCAGAACAGCTGCCGACTTTAATTTAATCAGTTTGGTTACCCAATATAACACTTGTCATTTGTTTGATATCGTCTCGAATATTTGTTTTGCTGGAGTTGATTTTAATTAGCGGTGACAATAATTAGGTTTTAAAATTAAAGAATTACTTTCGTGAACTTCTTAGCGTGTCGATGGCAAATATAAAATGAAAAAATATATATAGTTTTTTTTTTGTAATAGCATCAGATATTTTATATATATATATATATTTTTTTTTAAGTTAGTTCTCTTTTGTGTAAGTAGAGAACAAATTTTCTTATCATGTCGGTGGCAATCCTGTATAGCCTTTTAAATTCGTTCGGCCAAAAATTCAGCAACGCGAATACCGTTCACTGACACAGTCATCATGTGATACAGCCAAGTCGGGAGGTGAGCCATTGTCTGTGGAGAGACTCGCGGCATACACACCGGACGTCTGAGCTGTCCACGAACTCTCACTTGTGAGGGTTGTCCTTGCTGTGGCCTTCTTGAGCGCGAAGTCTATTTAATGTTCTCCAAGTAGCGGGATAAACTCCGCCCATGGGCTCCCCCGCTGACGCAGAGTCTCCGGCCCCAGCTCGTGGAGGACGTGGTGAGCGCTCTGTTCCCTTCGCGAGCGGAACATACTCCCGCGTCCATGGCTCCGCCTCCTGCGATGCTAGATGCGGACCACACCGACGATGACGACGATGCTCCGGAGGTGACCGAGGTAGAGTTGAGAGTGGCGGTACGTAGGGTGAATGCCAGAAACACCGCCCCAGGACCCGACGGCATACCTGGAAAAGCCTGGCTCTACGGTGGATGCCATCATGAGCGTGCGAGCCCTCTCGACGGGGGATGCTGTGGCCTGGGGTGGGGTTGTCTTGGCGGTGTCTCTAGACATCGCCAATGCCTTCAATACTCTGCCCTGGAGTTGCATCAGGGAGGCACTCGGGTATCACCGGATGCTGACCTACCTCCGTCGCATTGTCGAGGCCTATCTGACGGACAGGGCCGTCATCTACCCCGGTCACCGGGGAGAGTGGAACCGGCGAGAGATGTCGTGCGGTGTCCCACAGGGATCGGTTCTAGGGCCGCATCTGTGGGATATCGGGTACGACTGGGTGCTGTGCGCTGACCTCCCTGATGGCGTCAGCGTAGTTTGCTACGCTGACGACACGCTGGTCCTGGCGCAGGGGAGGCCGCACCAGGCGGCGGCCGAAGCAGCGACACGCGGGGTTGCGACAATCGTCGAGAGGATCCGGCAATTGGGACTCCAGGTGGCCATGTGTTTTCATGGTCCTCGGGACGCGCCACCGTCGGGTTCACAAATAACGGCGGGAGGGGTTCACATCGGCGTCGAGCTGACGATGAAGTACCTGGGACTCGTCCTCGACAGCCGGTTGAACTTCGTGGAGCACTTCCGACGTTTGGCTCCCAGACTGGAGCGGGCCGGGGCTGCCTTGAGGCGGCTCCTTCCCAATCTAGGGGGACCAAACGCCTCCTGCCGGAGGCTCTATGCGGGGGTCGTGAGGTCCATGGCCCTTTACGGGGCACCGGTATGGGCGCGATCCCTGAGGCGGCGACCAGCCCGCAGGTTGATCGCGTCCCAAAGGGTCATGGCTGTCCGGCTCATCCGAGGATACCGCACGGTCTCCGCTGAGGCGGCGAGCCTCCTTGCCGGATTGCCGCCATGGGATCTGGAGGCCAAAGTCCTCGCCCACATATGGGAGTGGCGAGAGGAGGCAAAACGCCGGGGCGTTGCTCCGCTGCCGCGAGAAATCACGGCACAGCGGACAGAGCTCCGGCGGGATCTCATAGTGGCATGGAGAGTGCAATTGTCGCAACCCAGCGCTGGGCACGCCACAATTGCGGCGATAAGTCCCCTCTTTGAGGAGTGGCTAGAGAGCCGCCACGGCGCCCTCACCTTCCGTCTGACGCAGGTCCTCACTGGACACGGTTGTTTCGGGAGGTTCCTGTTCAGGATAAAGCGGGAGGAAACGCCAGGGTGTCACCACTGTGGGGATCGCCCGGAGGACACGGTGGAGCATACGGTGGAGGTCTGCCCAGCTTGGGCGGGGCCCCGCCGTGTCCTCGTGGCGGTGATCGGCGGCGGCGACCTCTAGCATCCGGCCCTCATCCAGGCCATGGTACGGAGCGAGAGTGAATGGGAGGCCGTCACCTCCTTCTGCGAAGCAGTAATGCTTGCGAAGGAGGAGGCGGAGCGCGTGAGGGAGAGGCAATCGCTGCACCCTCGCGCGCCTAGCCGCCGCAGGAGACGCCCTGGACGGGAGTCAACAGCCGACTCCCGGCCACCGTAGGCGCGGGCTTGCGGGTGGCAGCTTGCCGCCCGGTAAGGACCAGGCCCGGGTCGATGGCGCGTTGTGTTCCACGCGCGCCTCAAAGAGCTGTCAGCACGAATTGACGGGGTCCGCTAGGGCCGAGTTCTCCAAGTAGGCCACGGTAACTTGTGCCAAGATGGGAGGCGCGCTGATGGTTCAATAAAGAAATCGGGAGGTTTAAGCAGTTCTTGCCAAAGATCACATCTTCATGTGGAGGGCTTGCCATCGGCTGGACTCACGCATTTAAGAAAAGTTTTGCGGCTTTTAAGCCTCTGTGGCACTGGATTGTAGTTGTGCATTGGGTGGCGTGTAAAGGCACTAGAAACTTTACATCAAGTAAGTTTTGCAACTTCTTTATTACTCAAGTGTAGGTTCACGTTATTGATTTGGTTAACAATTAAATTAAGGTTTTAATGGATAAGAGTGATGATTTTGAGGAGGTTTCTAATTTATATGCTACATATAGGGTGACTGCTAATTAGTGACCGATATTTAAACACGTGATTGTACTCATGATTACAAACAACTTTCCCAAAGAAACTTTTTTGTATACTAATTAGTTTTATTTTTATCACCATAACAAAAATACTGGCGCGCGTGCAAAGTTCAAACTTCGCGCGAGTTAAAAGACTGAGACTCGTGATAGAGATAAAACTAATTTTATTCTCAAAAGGTGTTAGTAGTACAGTGGTATGTTGTAGAGTCAATACAATAATGTGTCTAAATTATATTTGGGTTAGTTTATATACTAAGTCTTATCAGCTAATACAATGGTGGGGGCAGGTTGGTTGTCACCACAATTCATTTATCTTTATCGCTTCCGTACCCGTCCGGTATCTCTACTGTTTCGTCTCGTTATCTTGACTAATTCATATTTATATTTATTTATAATCAATTCCGCTCATCCCATTGTTATGGGGTGGTAGCGTTATCTCTGCTGTTGACTGTCCAACCTCGTTATCTTGACTCTCCCCTTCTAGTCTTTTTGTACTCTGTCGGGTTTTTATGATTCGACGAGTTAAAAAGACGATAGTTAACAAGATTATGGTTACTATCGTTATGTAGGTCAGGATCCCTATGTTTTTGATCTTATCAGAGGTTAAGTCGGGTCTATTGATGGCTGCGATCTGCTCTTCTATGTTGTCCATATTTTCTGGTAACGTCATTGGTAACTCGTTTGCTGGTTCTGTGACTTCAGTAAAGGTCTGAATATCCACAGGATCTTGAGTGCTTCCGCATTTGGTGTTGTCTTCTATATAGGAGTCTACGATGGTCACGCTTCTGTCGGCACATCTATCATAGATTGTTTGTTCCTTTAATCTGAACTGGAAATATAAGTCATTTTGAATTTTGTATGAGTATTGTTCTGGACAGTAGATTTTTATAACGCTACAGTTGTTGCGTTGTTTCAGAATGCTTTCTTCTACACATTTCTTTGTTGGTGAAGCTGTACATATATTGTTGTTACATTTGTCTACTTTATACACATGATTGGTTCCCGTTAAATACTGGCCGTTCTTAATACTAGGCATTTGACAATATTGGTTAGATGGGGTGATTATGCTAACTACTGTTTCTAGATTATATTGTTCTTTAGAGACCATGGGTAAAGCGAATTGGAATATTAATAGTTTGTTTTGTATAGCAACGCTTGGGACTATTAGGGATTGTAGTTTGTTTATGTCTCGTACTACGTTAATTTTGCTGGGGATTTTATCTAAACCTTGCTGTAAATGTATTTCGTTAAATATTGCGGGTTGCAAGATATTGTGTTGGGCTAGGACGTAAGCTTCTTCGAGATGTTCGCAGATGTCTTTCAGTGTTTCGTATACTAATATTACTTCTTGTAAGAAGTAATCCCTAGAGTTGAGTTTACGGTTTACAATTGTTATTAACTGGTTAAGTTGATGTGTCACATTATTTATTTTGTGATTCATTGTGGTCATTGCGTTGGCTGCTAAACTAAATTTCTTTTCTATGTTTATCATGTCGTCATTGTCTGGATTTCCTGAGATAGCTTTAATTATAGATCCTAATCCATTGATAAGTCCTCGTTTGGATCGTTTGATTTGCATTCGCGATAGACATTCACTTAAGTGTGTTTTTAAATATTCTGTTCTTTGGTGTCGTATATCATTAGTTAGTCCCTCGTTGTTATATAGGTTCGTTATAGACTCATAATTAGTTTGGAGCGGTTCTAGATTAATAGGATAGATTAAGTTCCATTCGTCTTCTTGTATTTGTACCTTCCTTTGAGGTATGATACTGATCCCCTGTTCTAATCTGATGATGTTTGCGTCGCATCTGTAACACGAATTTGACTAATGTGAATTTGGTGTTCTTTATTTCTGGAGTCATAGGAGAATTTATTTCGTGGGAGTATTTTTTTTATTATGTATGGGCCTCTAAAGGGGTTCACGTGTTTTGATCTATCATGCTTAGCGATATAGAATTTAGTTCCTGTGGTGATTTCTTTAGTCACAGGTGTTCTGAGTTCATTACTCCTTTTGAGTGTGCTTTCTTTTACCTTTTCTAATTTGTCGTTTATCTTCTTTAGGTAGTCAGAGGTTTGTTTGTTCTGCACGGGTAAGTTAATTTCTCGTAAAAAGTGTAATTCGTTAGGTGTTTTGTTAGTGGCACTATGTATAGTGGAGTTATACGCTAGTACTGCTAAGTTAACGTCTGCTTTCTTTAGTTCCTGTTGTACTCTTAATCTCTCTATTAGGGTGGAGTGAAACCGTTCTATGTCTCCATGAGACGTGTGGTGCAGGGGTGTTGTCACATGATGTTTGATTTTTAATCCTGCTAGAAATTCTTTTACCACTTCCGATATTATTGTAGTCTCGTTATCTGTCGAGATTAATTCGGGGGTTCCTATTAGAGCGAAGAGTCGTAATAGCGTTTCTATTACTTGTAGGGAGTTGTTTTCAACTAGTTCTGTGGCGAAAGTCCACTTAGAAAATGTGTCTATTCCGGTTAAATAGGTTTTCTTTTTGAAGTGGAACGTATCTATTTGCCATTTTTCCATTGGTTTTGTTGGTGTTTTGGTTTTTTCAAAGGGCGGTTTAAAAGGTCGTCGATCGTATTTTACTTTAGCACATGTTTCGCACTGATTCAGATAGTTTTGTGTATGTTTTTTGATGTTCTCGATATAGTATGTTTTAGAGATTTCCTTTATTAAAGCTGGGTTTCCTATATGTCTGTCTATAAATTCATGCGTTGTTCTAATTATTTTTAGGATTTCTTCTTTATCTGTGATTTCTACACGTGGTTGTGTAAACCAAATAATTGTGAGTCCCTTTTTATTGAAATGTTTCCTGTATATTTCAGACAGTTGTTCTATGAGTTTATTACTATTTCCTACTATAGCATATCTTTTTGATCCGAGATATTCTTTACAGAATTTTATAAAGTCTTGGGGATTGTTTATTTTTAGATTATAATCGTAGGTGTGGTTGTCTTTTTTTATTACTTCCACTTGATATGGTTCTGTCGTTACAAATATTCTATTCATACGCCTAGGGGGGTGTTCTGATTTTATTATGAATCCTTCATCTGAGTCATCGAAGTTGCTATGTACCGTTGCTTGGTCTGAGTTATGCATTAGTACGATTCTAGACAGCGCGTCTGCTACGTGGTTAGTACTTCCCTTTTTATGTGATATTTCATAGTCGTATTCTTGTAGTTTTAACTTCCATCTGGTAAGCTTAGCGTTTGGTTCTTTAAGTTTGGTTATCCATATTAGTGGTTGGTGGTCTGTTTCAAGTTTAAAGTGTCGCCCATAGATGTAGGGTCTAAATTGTGTTAGGGCATAAAGTATGCCTAGTAGTTCTTTTTCAGTCGCGTTATATTTTTGTTCCGTTTCTGTTAGTGTTCGAGATGTGTATGCTATAGGATGATTTTCTTGTGAAATAACAGCTCCTAATGCTATATCACTTGCATCAGTCGTTACTGTGAATATTTTATTAAAGTCTGGATATGCTAGGACTGGTGGGTTAGTGATTAAGTCTTTTGCTCTTTGGAAAGCTTCTAAAAATGGTTTATCATGTTTTATCTCTTTTCCTTTCTTTGTACACTCAGTTATAGGTTTTACTATTTTGGATAAGTTTGGTATGAATTTCCTATAATAGGATACTAGTCCTAAGAATGACTTGATTTCTTTGGTTGTTTTAGGTGGTGGAAATCTGGTGATTGCTTTGATTTTTTCTGGGCATGGACTGAGTCCCTTCTCTGTTAGGATATGTCCTAGAAATTTGACGCTAGTTTGCATAAATTTACATTTTTCATGGTTAATCCGTAAGTTGTAATGTCTTAGGGTGTTGAACACTGCTTGTAATCTAGTTAGGTGTTCTTCCTTTGTGGCGGCAAATATTATTACGTCGTCTAGGTAGACTAGACATTCCCTATTTTCTAAATGTTTCCTTAATACGTTATTCATTACTCTCTGGAATGTAGCTGGTGCTGTTTTTAATCCGAAGGGCATTCGAGTGTACTCGTAATGTCCGTCAGGTGTGGAAAAGGCAGTTAATGGTATTGATTCAGGGTCCATTTCAATCTGATGGTAGCCGGCGGTTAAATCTAATGTAGAGAAATATTTGGCTCCATTTGATTTTGAAAATATATCGTCTATGTTTGGTAGAGGGAATTTGTCGTCTCTGGTTTGATCATTGAGTTTACGGTAATCTATAACTAATCTCCATTTCTTTGGTTTTCCTGGGTCTGCATGTTTTTCCACTAGGTGCACTGGGCTTGACCATGGGGAGTCTGAAGGTCTGATTATTCTATTTTTTAACATTTCCTTAATCTGGCGAGTGACTTCTACTCGTTGTGTTTCTGGTAGCCGGTACGCGCGTTGGTAAATTGGTTCGTTTTTTTGTTAACGTAAGGTGATGTTTAACGGCGGTAAATGAGGTTTGTGCCGCGTCTTCCGCGAATAAATCTTCGTTCTCTTTTAAGATTTGGTCTAAGGTAATCGACTTGTTTTCTTGATAATGTAATAGTATAGTTATATCGTCTGGTGTTTTTATTTTGTTCTCGCTAGGAATGATTAATAGGTTTTGTTTAGTTAATGTGTCCCATCCTATTAGGTATTCGTATTTATTAGAGAAGTCGAACATATAAAATTCTATTGGATTACTGTGATGTCCGAAGATATTTACCATGGGGTAGGTTATTATTTTACCATTATGTTTCGAGAGTCCGTGCGGGGTTTGGACTGAAAATGTTTCGTCAATATAAGTCGCGTATCCATCCGATATTAATTCTTTAGCTATATTTGGTTTAATAAATGAGCGTGTTGATCCGGTGTCTATTAGTATTTTTTCGTCTGTATTAGGTATTTTAATGTATGGTAGTTGAGTATGATTAGGTGTAGAATTTATGTTGGGGTATTCTGGGGTGAATCCGTTTGAAAATCCTCCGAGTTGGGGTCATATTCGTGTGTTGGTTCACAAATTTGATCATTGTTTTGTGTTGTTTGTGTTGTAAAATATTCGTTGGCGCATTGCTGCATGTATTCTTCAAAAGGGGTATCGGGATAGTCATCACTATTACATTCAGGTTCGTCGATGTTAAATACTCGGTTTCTTTTTAATTGAGGTCGTTCTGTTACAGTTCGCATAGTCGCGTCTTTATCCTGTAATTCGGGAATTTGTGGTTTTGGTTGCCAGTTTGGTCGAGTTGGTTGCCATGGAGGTCTTTGATTAAAATTATTAGCATTATTATTGAAATTACGCTCAGGGTGAGCGTGAGTTTGCTTATTATTATGGTTGCCATACCAAGGTTGTTTAGCTTGTCCTGCTTGTTGCATCCGAATCCTAGCCGAGAAAGGTGAGATTGGATATGTGTGTCTCTGCTGGACAGGTCTATTACCAAGGTTTGAATTATACACAAGGGCGTTGTGTTGTTGGTGGGTTGAGCTCAAATTATTTTTAACGAAAGGTTGAGTATGACCATTCGGTTTGTTTCCCGTATTTCTGATGTTAATTACGTATCCTTCTTTGTCAAGAGTTCTAGCTCTCAGGCAAGTTTCTAGGAAGTCTAATTTTTCACAGGCTGGTTTATATTCAGGTGGTAGGAGTGATATTAACTTTTGGTTAGCTATTTCCTTTAAACCGGTGTGTACATGTTGGTTAATTGTACATCCTTCAGCTATTAACATTTGTAACTCGTATATAACGTTAGTTAAGCTTGGTGAGCTTGGTCTTAAGTTATTAATTTCCTGAAACACATCTCCTATCGTTCTATTCCATGATCCATACTGTTGTTTTAGGATTTCTTTAATTTCTAACCAAGTGAAGTTATGGGGGTAGCTATATATGAGAGTAGCCGCATTGCCTGTTATTTTTGACAAGATTATATTGACTTTCTGCGCATCTGTGCCAGAGGTTATTTGAATAAAACGTTCTACTGCGGTGATAAAACCGTGTAGGTACCTTTCTCCACCTTCTCCAGAGAACTGGGGAATAGGAATATTACTTTCTGGTCTAATTTGGGAGTTGGAATCTACGGGTGGTGTCATTATTAACTTTGGGGTGTTTACTAATTTTCTACCTGAAGGAGTAAATGCCAGTTTGAGGTTGTTTTAAACGGGAAATAATCACGTGTACTTACAGTTGTGTTGTGAGAATGATGAGGGCTATCACTGTCTTCATCTGGATGTAGTAGAGGCTTCGTAGAGTCGGGTCTTTGAAGTCCGTCGATTTACTCCGATGAGCTTCTATACTGCGATGTACGAAGAGAAGTTCTTCTTGGCCAGCGTCACCTTGATGTGTACGGAGAAGAGTTTTTCTCTGAGTCAGCGTCACCTTGCAGGAGAAGTCTTGAATCTTTTTCTTTATTTGTAGGTTCTGGGCAGGTTTGATAGAGTAATCTTCTTGGTTCGGTGTCTGGTAGCGGAGATACAGCAATTCAGCACGTCGCCTTGATTGATAATTTCTTCAAGAAATGCCCGTAACGTTGGGCGCCAGTTAAAAGACTGAGACTCGTGATAGAGATAAAACTAATTTTATTCTCAAAACGTGTTAGTAGTACAGTGGTATGTTGTAGAGTCAATACAATAATGTGTCTAAATTATATTTGGGTTAGTTTATATACTAAGTCTTATCAGCTAATACAATGGTGGGGGCAGGTTGGTTGTCACCACAATTCATTTATCTTTATCGCTTCCGTACCCGTCCGGTATCTCTACTGTTTCGTCTCGTTATCTTGACTAATTCATATTTATATTTATTTATAATCAATTCCGCTCATCCCATTGTTATGGGGTGGTAGCGTTATCTCTCCTGTTGACTGTCCAACCTCGTTATCTTGACTCGCGCGCGCCGTCGCCCGATCAGCTGTTAGCGGCGAGGCCCCGCGCCCGCGTTGTCGATGACATAGGCAATGCACCTACATGTTTCGATAAAATAATATCCGAGACTAGTATTTTGGTACTTTACGCGCGCGCGCTACAATAAATACATAATCTTTCTAACTTACACTCCACTAACAAACTAACTTCAGGAATTGTGTTTGTTTTTGTTATTTATACGATGGATGTTTAGAAACGGCTTAAAAGATACCACTACATTATTAACTGACTCGATACCTACTCGACACTGGGCATGATTCAAGTTATTCCAAGTTTCCCATCACATTTATCTAGGCTTTGGACTAGCAGTCTACAAGCAAAACGTAAATTTTATTATTAGTCTCGTTGTTATAACTTCGTATTAGACTGACGTGTTTAAAAAATTGGAATCAACGTGGCTATTTACAACTTGGCTATAAATTATTACTAAATCAGATATGATTTTAATCAACTAAGTTTTAACTCACATTGATTGTTGGATGTGTCCACCTTGCACTTCAACACACTTCTTCGCACGTTTTATAATTATTATTTATTATTATTATTGACTGGCCCATCACGATACACTAGGTTTTTCACGTGCCTCCACAGAAAAAAATCCAGCGGTGTTAGATCGGGTGACCGCGGTGGCCAAGCAACTGGACCCCCTCGACCTATCCACCTTTCTTCATAAATTACACTTAGGCGCTCGCGTACTCGACGCTCAAAGTGTGCTGGCGCGCCGTCGTCGTGCTGGAAATATCGCGGACGCCTTAGAGCGCCCAACGGCAATTCATCTTCGATTTCTGGCAAGTGGTTAAGCACATGCTCGATGTAGCTTTCACCGTTCAACCTTGGAAGAAAGATTGGTCCCACAACGTGGTTTCCAATAAAACCAGCCCACACGTTTAATGAGAACCGATATTGGAAATCACTAGATCTCACGAGTCGTGGATTTTCGTGTGCCCAATGGTGGTAATTATGGCAATTGAAAAAACCTTCCCTTACAAAAGTCGAATCATCAGCCCACAAAATGTCTTTCACGATCTCCCGGTTTTCCAATATCCACCCACAAAATCGTAATCGATCTTCGTTGTCTCCCGCTCGTAATTCCTGAACCGGCGTGAAATGGAAAGGGTCACGCCCATCTCGCCGCAACACAGACCAGACGTACCACTGCGAAACGCCAAACATTCTAGCAGCTTGTCGGGTGCTTGCCTCAGGATTCATGTCAAAATACTGAAGAATGTCTTCCTCGTAACGATTGCGACGTGGTCTTCCTGCATTCACATTTGGCGCAATGAGCATTTCCCAATCTCTTAATCGCTGTGCAGCGCGTAAAAATGTTCTTGGGGTTAGTAGAGTTCTTGAGGGATACAAAAGATGATACAATCGTCTTGCTGCTTCACCATTACCCCCTTCCGAATAGTAGCACATCACCATATCACTGTACTCACTCGCGGTGTGGTTGTACGGCATCGTGCGCGCGGGAGGGGCGTCAAAAAAATAAACAAAACAATGCGCATGCGACACGCTTCCCGGGGCAACTGTTTTTTTTTACCTACGTCACTGCATGGCAAGGGGCGCGGTGCGGGCGGGGGAAATCGGGCGCGGTGCGAGCGGGGTGAGGGGGGGCATGAGGCTCTCTAGTCTCTACTACATTGCATACGTCATCGACAACGCGGGCCTTTTTTTTTTTTTTTTGAGGAAGTGTCAGACTCTTCCTGACTAAAACCCACCCGTGTTCCTTCCTTAGCCCTTTATGTACCAGGGCAGCGGTAACCCTTTCGGACGATCCCGCTGCCCAAGGGACAGTACTTGGCATTACTTTCCTAAGTACAGTAAGCGTTTCGTACGTACGTGAATTTTATTCTTATGCGTTTAATGTAAATATTTGTATGAATTAATGTGAGCAAGCATTTCATATAAATATGAACTTGAATTTCATACGAATAAAGTTCACATTCGTATGAGACGTTTACTTTACTTGGCAAAGTAAAGTCAAGGTGTGGTCTGAGAATCTTGCGGTTGCCCTAAGAATTGTGTAATTATACTAGTAAGTTTATCTTATCATGATTGAGAATGCTCAATAGGGTAGTTGCCTGGGTAAAAAAATAATGATTATATTTAGTCCGTCAGTTAGATTATCGAAAAATAATGGACACCTATTTTTTCTTTAGTCAATCAAACAAAAATTGACAAAGATAAAGCGCGTCAAAATTTGGGAGTGGGTGATCGTGACGTCACTTGCTTGCAAAAATGTCGCAAGCAAGTGACGTCACGCGGAACTTTAACGGGCGATATCTTCATCATTTTTTATATAATTGACAAAAGAAAAAATACGGGTTCAATATTTTTTGATAATCTAACTGGCGGACTAATTAGATTTTTTTAGGAAAATAGCCTATTGTGAATGGCAATTAAACTGATTAAATTATGTCCAGAACTCAATACACACAGTAAAAAAAAATATCACGTACACATCATCATCATCACTCTTCTGTCCTTATCTCGATTTACATATTTGTGGTCGGCGCAACATGTCTTTTTTTCCATACTTCTCTATTAGTCGTCATCTCGGTACTCGGTCCCTTTCTAACCATATCATCATTCACACAGTCCATCCATCGTTTCTTTGGTCTTTCCCTACTCTTATAGCCATCGACATTCATACTCAACACTTTCCTCACGATATTTTCTTCATTCCTCCGTATCACATGCCCATAACATGACAACCAATTTCCACTCAACTTTTCAGTTACCGGTGCAACTTTCAGACTTTCTCTTATGTGTCTACTCATTTCTTATTCTATCCATATGTGTAACACCACGCATCCCTCTTAGCATTCTCATCGCAGCTGCATGCAATTTAAAAAAAATGATCACGTGCATATGCATGCCCATTTGTTTACTAGAGTTAGACGTATTGGTTGATAATAATTTATTTTTAGCTACTAGGTACAGGAAACTTGTTAGACGATAATTGTTATTGACGATACTTTTTTAAATCGACGACACGGTTGGCGCAGTGGATGAGCGATCGACTGCTGCGCTGCGTGTCGCGGGTTCGATTCCCGCACGGAACAAATATTTGTATGGTAGTTGTTCCGGGTCTGGCTGTTTGTGTATGTGAGTTTAAATGTTTGTAAATGCACCCGCGATACAGGAGTAATTCCTAGTGTGGAGCAACGAATATAAAAAAAAAAATCGTTTTGTTTTAGCTTCTACATAAGTGTTATGTTAATTATGAAACTATAACTACGTACTGTTAATTACATTTAATACAATAATATAAGGACAAGAACAACATGTCAGCCTAGTCAAATAACCATAATAACTAACCATAATAATAACTGTTCCCGGCGCAAAGTGTGCCTAAAACGCTTGCTGCATTGCCACGTTGGATGGCAATGGCTAACGTTTGCACCAAGAATGAGTCGGAGCGGGAGTCACCCGTTTTGTCACGGAGCTTGTGCCCTATATCTCACTAATGAGCTTCCTGGCCTCAGTGCCCCAAGCACCCATGGTCTCCACGGCAATGGGCACAAAATGATAACGGTGTACCAACGGTGCGTAGTTCACCCTCGTCCTCTCAGCCGCGTCTTCCGCTGCTGCTGACGGTGAGTGGACGGTGCGACCAAGGTGGCTGGCAGCAACAGTGCTGACGCAAGTTGCGTCCCAAATAAGGGACTTGCCGTTCCTCCAAGGCACTAGGGTCAGCCCGTCCGGCCTCTTGCCGTCAGTCCAGCACAGACCCGGAGGCTCTAACAGGCAGGGGACATCAGCCGACACAAAAGCCCTCCGAAAAATATCATTGAGCGCATGATGACGCGGGAACCTTCCCGAGCAACGAAGACAGCTGTCAGCTGGCTGTGGGTTCACACACCTTGCAGCCTAGGCGGAGGGCCACCGCCACACGCAAAGAGTCGTCGTCGTCGTCGTCGTCGTCGTCGTCGTCGTGCGCTACGTACTATCGCCAAAACCTATACCTAAAGACCAATTCTCGTAATTTAAAACGTTCAAAATCTAATCTCAGTCTCATCTCGGCCTCAAACAAATGTCAAATACTTGTCAAGATGTACGGAAATTAGAGGTATTTTTGACAGATTGAGACTGAGATCAGACTGTGAATGTTCTTAAAATTACGAGAATTGCCCCATGACCATTTTAAAAACAAAATCCCGTGTACATGATGACCACAGCTGCCTCCGTAAGTAAAACAAAAGAGGATCCTTTTTAGGTCGACTAATAATATGCGGTGCAAGCAGGAATAGTCCTTACGGTGGTCCTAAATAGATTTTGGCGATAGTACAACCCGCACTGGGCACGCGCAGTAGAATACAGCCCAGTCCCGCTGGAAGAGAGGAGGCCTGTTTCCCAGCAGTGGGAACATTATAGGCTGATTATGCTTATTATGATATATTTTTCAATATTGAATAGGATTCGTCAGTTTGACTTCATTTACATAACAAACGACTACAAAATATGCCACATTAGTAAGTAAGTAGGTATATACCGCACATAATAATGATATACGTTTTATGATTACGTGATATTTGAACAAACTCCTTTATTTTTTATTGATAGAGGTGACACTACATCAAGTAATGATCAACCGTAAGGTATTATCAAACCTAATCGTACGTGTACAAAAACCACAACAGAAATACGCCTGTAGAAAAATCATTATGACATAAGAATTGAACTCGGAACTTTAGCAGATAATTAATATTTATCTGTCATTGCTTCATTTCAATTTATTTTTACCTATTGTGGTATATAGTCATTTTATTCTAGGTACATCGTCGTCACATAATTATTATTATACAGGGTGGCAGGGACATTGACGCGCAAACTGTAACCATGGATTGAGCACATGAGTTTAGACCCCATAGCGTCGAAATTTTTCGCCGGTTATTAGAAAAAAATATTGCTGTTCCATACATTTTGACCGCGTAGGTATTGCACTTTTCTATGAAACAGAAGATTTTTTATTGATAACCGACGAAAAATTTCGACGCTATGGGGTCTAGTATCATGTGCTGAATCCATGGTTACAGTTTGCGCCTCGATGTCCCTACCACCCTGTATACATATAACTAATGCTTACACAATATTGTAAGATATTTTAAAAGAGTAAGAGGTAACTGATTCATTTCTTGCTCATTTTTCTCCATACGAGACTACCTTTTGGAAGAGGCAACTAGAATCAATTCTATTTACTTGTAAATTTTGACGTTCAAATGTGCATTTCATATAAATAAATAATTTGGCTCTGACTAGATAAACCCACAAAATTTGGTTCTTTTTAGAGACAAAACACGGATATAATCATTTGTCATTATACTTACTTCGTGTCCTCCATCAAGAAGGTGTTTAACCATATTTTCTCCAAGTATGCCATGGCTAGGACTTGGAACCGGAAAGACAGCCAAGATCTTGGATGCATCACACAGCGAGGAACTTAGTAGTAGACCAAACAATAGACACTTTAGTTTTTCCATTTTCTGCAAAACAAACGAAGGCCATTAATGGCTTAGAGTTTTTTCAAAGTACTTATGTGTGTATATTTTTTTTAATATCAGTATTTTAGTGTCACTTTAAACAACTTACAATATTTTAAATTTATTTTGTTCAACCAAATATTAAGGATTATATTTTCTTTTAACACATAATATGTACAAAATATTTAAATTCGTTCTCCACGCTCTAAAATTTGTCAATACAGCGCGAAGTGACCAAGCAGACTGCTTTTAAATTGGAATGCAGCGCGTGATTCTCATACAGTCTACAAACTAGTGGATCTTCGCGCAAGCTCTTTGTTGATTTATTATAGGGATGCGTTAACGCAAATTGTAATATTAAAACGTTCATTAAGATTAGTTGTAGTTGTAACATTAGAAGTTTTTTTAATGATAACACTTAGTTATTTTTTTGAGGGTATAACTAAAATAACAGCTACACGGTAGGTTAGCTACGCTTGCTGCGGTTGGTCCCTGGATGGGTAACCATCTTCATATACCAAGATTCCTTCGTGCCTCGGAAAGCCGATAAGCCGTTGGTCCCGGCTGTCATTCGTGGATCTTTGACAGTCGTTACAGGTCGTAAAAAGCCCGAAAGTTTGACAACCAGTCTTACCAAGGGGTATCGTACTCAATACTCAATACTCAATTCTTTATTGCATTCCAAAATTTAGGCTTAGGTGGTAAACATTTATTTGGTAGGTAACAATCGTGGACCCTGTCGGGCACAGCAAAAGATACCCAGGAATTACCCAGTAACTGGGTTATGGAGGTCAGATAGGCAGTCGCTCCATGTAAAATACTGGTATTTAGCTGCATCCGGTTGGACTGGAAGCCGACCCCAACATAGTTGGGAAAAGGCTAGGCAGATAATGAATTAGTTATTTTTTTCCTGTAAGAATGAGCATATACACGTTATGATTGTTTTTAGACACTATTTAATATAAAATAGTCTAGAGATGAAGCATCTGATCAGACAGACACGCAATGTTAAGCTACGATTCATTAAAGTAACCTCAAGTGCCTAAAAACAAGAATAAATTATTAGATTAGTAGAAAATACATATTATACTCTGTCCATTAGGTTGATTCGTCTTTTGACAGCTGTTTTAAAACGTACATTTTCCAGATTACGTAAAAGTTAACTTCAAAATGCAATGCTTCTTATTAAATTATCTTATTTATGGCTTCATGCATACATTTTAATACCGTACGTGTATCAATCAATGTATTGTGTGTTGCTGCATTCACCATCTGTCAAAAAACGGTTTACGTAATGGACAGGGTATAATAAACATCTATCTCAATCTTGTTCGAAAGTGTTACGGAACCCGCACTGGAAATTAAATATATATATATATATATATTTTTTTTTTTTTAACTTTAGTTGTGTTTTATTTATAAAACACAATTACCATACTTGCAATCAATATTTGTTGATTGTAGGTATTTATAAAGTGCTGATTAATCGTCAAGGTTGGGAACCTTCCAATTGAAGATACTTAAAAAGGATCTTTTCTATGTGCTGTACGCGACGTTATGACGTCGGCACCCCAGACGCCGACGTAGAAAAAAATCGTAACGTTAGGTAAGTTTGTATCAAAATTTTCATGTCTTTAGAACCTTCTTTCACTAAATGGAACAGTCATCTCTGTGAATGTGTGTCCGCATAAAATCAAAATCAAAAGTCATTTATTAAAATTAGGTTGAGAATCAGCACTTTTCGAACGTCAAAATCACAAAAGACAGTCCCTCCAAAAACGCCCGCCCTTCACCACTTCCTAGTGCTATCGCTGGGAAGAAGAAGTGGCGCAACACACTCCCTAGCAGCACAGCTGTCTGTTCAGTAAGAAAATACTTGATTGTATACAATACTAGGTACATATGTTAAGTAATTAACATTACAAGACACAGAACATAAAATTAAATTATTTGCTATATGTCAGCTAACCACGCCGATATACCAACAAATATAATAAAAAATATACGTACTCAAGCTAAAAAATAATTCATTAAAATTAAAATGGAAATAAAAACTTACTACCTAAATAAAAGCCTCCAGGCTTAAAGGGCGTGACAGCTTACATATTTATGCATTGCTGGGTTCTGTTCACATAGCTGTCACAAATGATATACTAGGACTATCGAAGTATTATAAATACATCATCATACATCCTGATTGTAAGGCGTTTAGTGTTTACTAAGTTTAGAGCGAATGAACCCACTTCGAGGTAGATGCAATAGACGAAAGCGAAGCATTTTTTTTTGTTAGCCTACATTGTGTCCCACTGCTGGGCAAAGTAGGCAAGTCTTGTGCGACTTCGAAAGCGTAGCATAATCTATATACCTAAATAAAACAGGCAATAAGTCGGGTTAGTTACACCACTCCAGAAAGGCTTTTTTTTTTTTTCAGGATGGGAAATCATCAAATGACCCCTCCCGCTCTGGGTGGAGCAGAAGGGAGTGTCAGACTCTTACTGACTAAAACCCACCCGTGTTCCTTCCTTAGCCCTTTATGTACCAGGGCAGCGGTAACCCTTTCGGACGATCCCGCTACCCCGGCAGACTTCGGCCCTGTCGGGCCCCGTCAACTACGCTGACATCTCTTTGAGGCGCGCGTGGAACACAAACACGCCGTCCGGCACGGGCCTGGTCCTGATCGGACGGAGAGCTACCCATTGCTCTCCGCCCGCAGGCCCACGCCTACGGTGGCCGGGAGTCGTCACGCGGCTCCCGACGCCCGGAGCGTCTCCCTCGGCGGCTGAGGCGTGAGGATCTCTCCCTCGCCCATCCCGCCACCTCCTTCGCTAGCATGACTGCTTCGCAGAAGGAGGTGACCGCCTCCCACTCCCTCTCGCCCCGGACCAGGGCTTGCACCAGGGCCGAACGCGAGAGGTCGCCGCCGCTGCCGATCGCCTCTACGAGGACACGGCGGTGCTCTGCCCAAGCGGGGCAGACCTCCACCGTATGCTCCACCGTGTCCTCTGGGCGATTCTCGCAGTGGTGACACCCGGGCGTCTCCTCCCGCCTGATGATGTGCAGGAACCTCCCGAAACATCCGTGTCCGGAGAGGACCTGCGTCAGGCGGTAGGTGAGAGCGCCGTGACGCCTCTCTAGCCACTCCTCAAAGAGGGGTCTTATCGCTGCTATCGTGGCGTGCCCTGCGCTGGGTTGCGATAGTCGCGCCTTCCATTCCACCATGAGACCGCGCCGGAGGTCCGTCCGCTCCGCAGCGATTTGCCGCGGGTGCAGAGTTTCCCCCCGACGTAGTGCCTCCGCGCGCCAGTCATACAGGCGCGCGAGGATTATCGCCTCCAGATCCCATGGTGGCAGTCCGGCAAGGAGGCTTGCTGCCTCGCCCGAGATCGTGCGGTACCCCCTTATAAGCCTTACGGCAACCACCTTTTGGGGCGCGTTCAGATAGTGTGCGGCCCGCTTTAAGGCGGCCCCGGTCCGTTCCAGTTTGGGGGCCAAACGTCGGAAATGCTCGACGAAGTTCCACCGACTGTCGAGGACGAGACCCAGGTTGACCTCATCGTTGTCTCGACGCCGATGTGAACCCCTCCTACTATTAGTTGGGATCCCGAAGGTGGTCCGTACCGGGGCCCATGAAAGGACATGGCCTCGGACTTGTGCAATGCCACCTCGAGACCCAACTGCCGGATCCTTTCTACGACTATCGCAACCCCGCGTGTCATCGCGTCGGCCGCCGCCTGATGCGACCTCCTCTGCGCCAGGACCAGCGTGTCGTCAGCGTAGCAAACTACGCTGACGCCATCAGGGAGGTCGGCCCGCAGCACCCAGTCGTAACCGATGTCCCACAGGAGCGGCTCCAGAACCGATCCCTGTGGGACACCGCACGACATCTCTCGCCGGTTCCAATTCCCGTCGCGACCGGGGTAGATGACGGCTCTGTCCGTCAAATACGCCCCGACTATTCGACGGAGGTAAGTCGGCACCCGGTGATACCGGAGTGCCTCCCCTATGCAGCTCCAGGGCAGGGTTTGAACGCGTTGGCGATGTCGAGTGACACCGCCACGACCACCCCACCCCGGGACACCGCGTCCCCCGTCGTGAGGGCTCTCACGCGCATGATGGCGTCCACCGTCGAGCGCCCCTTGCGGAAGCCAAACTGGCACTCCGCAAGATCCGGCCCCGTCCTCACCAGGTGCCCGACGAGGCGGCCCGCAATCACTCTCTCAAAGAGCTTGCCGACCTCGTCGAGCAGCACTATGGGCCGGTAACTCCAGAAAGGCTGCATGATCTTTGATTTGTTGGATTTGTCGCCGCTCCGAATAGCAGAATAACGCACGAATCGTGGACGTCCACGTCTACGTCACAGCATCACGATAAGACAGGGAAGTAAAGTATATAGAAATATATGAAAACGCTTTTAAATTTCCGTCCACGATAACGTTATAAAGTGCGCATACATTTTATGGACGTGGATGTCAGCGATATTATCGTCACGTTAATAGTACATAAATACTACTTAAGTTATACGTATCGTATACTATTTATTAGCACGTGTGGTCACACGTGCACACAAAACGCGTACTTAAGTCACGCTGTTCTGTGTAAAAATGGACTACATAAGTCACAGATAAGCGTAACTTAAAACCGCACATTCCTAAAGAATTATGAAAACTACGAGACCAATTTCAAGAAATCGACACAAACAAATTAATGTCACATGACACACACCGCATCTTGTGTGTCATAGAATTTTGCTGAATAATTTTGCGTTGCTTCCAATTCACGTCAAGGTATTTTGCTTTATAGAAACAGCATGTCTTGATGAGTCTTTATTATCTTCACAAACAAACACGTTTTAAGTTTTTGATAAATTATCATGACCATGACATTATATTACTTTGATTTTATCAGTAAATCTTATTGTTTAATTACATGGTTACCAATATTGTTTTCTGTCATCTATGATTCAACAGTTCACTTACAGTAGCCTCCAAAAGTTAGATAACATTTTCCATTTCAGCTGTGACACGCCACATTATGACTTAAAATTCTAGTGATCCAAATGTTTGAGCTGCCATAACGTTGTTATTTACTAATTCAACTACCTTTGAGTTATCATAAAAAAATAATCATGTATTTGATTAGAAATCATAATGTCATCATGTGTCGTCATGTGGCATCACAGCTGAAGTGGAAAAATGTCAACCTACTTTTTGAGGCCTTTGTAAGTATGAATAGTATCGTAAGATGAGGAAATCCTTACTTCTATTCTAATTTTATTTCAAGAGCTTAAAATATTTACATTAAGAGAAGACGTTATAACGTTAACGTTCGACGTTTACCCCGTCGTATCGTAAGATTAAGTTTAGAGGCAGTCAAGTGTATAATTCATACAAAAAAAGCGCGTTCAGTTTTTCCCGAAGATTTGTGGAATTTCCAAAAAACCTTCCTTAGTGGATGCCTACAATGTATAAGGTATATATGGACAAAATTTAATTCTCTAGATCCAGCGGTTGGCCGATGGGGCCGACAGGTTCTGGAGTGGCGACCGCGTACCGAAGACGTAGTGTTGGAAGGCCTCCCACAAGGTGGACCGACCACCTTGTGAAGGCGGCACGAACCCGTTGGATGCGAGAGCACAGAACCGGTCGAAGTGGAGGTGCCGGGGGAGGCCTATGTCCAGCAGTGGACGACTTTTGTATGAAATGATGATGATATAGCAGTTTACCATTTTATATACAACATGTCCCGGGATTAACGCACACCAAAAAACACCCCAATTAGAATATTATTTTATAATCATAATACATACGGGTAACCTGATTTTTTATTATTATGCATAAAACATTGTTTTTTTATTACATAAGTGATCCTGATTGTGGTAGAAAATTGTGGTCAATCTATAAATCTGCGCATGCACACAGTCGCACACGTATAAGGGTCTAAGCGTAGTAGGTATTTTATTTCATCCATTTTGGTTTGTTTTGACTGTACAGCGGACGTGTGGCAGTAGTTTGCCCCTAATCCTAATTTACGTGGTTATAATTATTTTTGGGATAAAAAACTACTTATATTAAAAATGACAGAAATCGATTCAGTAAAGGATTCTCAACAAACTACTTTCATAAAGTGCATTAATTCAGTTACACATTGTGTACAGATATGTAGATTATATATAAAAAAATACTCTGCGTGGCAGTTGGTCCTGGCATTGATATGAAAGGGACAACCGGACTTTCGTTATTATTTTTGTCAGTGAAATGATATAATTACTATCTTCTGGCTAATAATAAGCTGTTGAGGAAACGGGCAATTATTGATGTATGTCCCTGAATGTTATTTTTGTCCGTATTCAATTGAAGATAACAAACAATTCAAGTAGTTGTTGATAAATGTTGATAAATTTATGCAGTGTCATTGTACTCTACAGCATCTACTTATCTACGATGTTGTAAGTGTGTAGAAGAGTACCTAATCGAAGTGCACCTCCACATGTCATACTCTAGCTAGTCGGATATTAGGCTCTAGACAGACGGACCGCATTTCAACTGCAATCTAACCGCAAATTGCAGTTCGGATGCAGTTTGAATGCATGTTTGTTTGTGCAGTTCTATTGCAGTCGTGTCAACTGCATTCAAACTGCATCCGAACTGCAATTTGCGGTTGGATTGCAGTTGAAATGCGGTCCGTCTGTCTAGAGCCTTAAGGCCTGCTTGCACCGCAAATCATCATCATCTGCCTAGTCTTTTCCCAACTATGTTGGGGTCAGCTTCCAGTCTAACCGGATGCAGCCGAATACTAGTATTTTACATGGAGCGACTGCCTATTTGAACTCCACAACTCAGTTACTGGTAAGACCCTTGGTAAGACTGGTTGTCAAACTTTCGGCCTTCTTCGAGCTTTTTCTCTTCTTGTCCAAGATCCAAGAAAGCCGGGACCGACGGCTTAACGTGCGTTCCGAGGTACGGGGGGGTTTCGGTGGTTCCCTATCCATTTGCATAAAATTCTAAGACCTAATATAACTTGGCATACTTTTGTTTCTCCTAATTATATTTTCGCATAACATTATTTACGCATAACAGCAGATTAAGCATTACATTCTAAAGCATAAATTTAATTACGCATAATGATATTAAAACATATTTTTTATAGGCATAACAAATAAGCATAATAATTAACCCCTAATACTCATTTTTATACAATATTGCTCTAATGAAATTTGTAGGCACTTTACATTGTAGGTAGAACAGTGGACAGTATCATAAAACTATTGTGTTACTAAGTGTATTATTGCAAAGTTATTTAATCCTCTAAAAAAATTTCAAAATTCTGTGATTAATAAGTAAATATTAGGAAACATCATACTGTTATAACCCAAACCACAACCCACAACACCAACAATAGAGGGAATCTGGCGATCGGCGGCCGCTGCCGAGGCACGCTCGCTTCGCTCGCTCGCCTTCGCGCGTTAATGGTCACTGTTCTAACCTAACCTAACCCATATGATTCGATAACAGCAGTAAATATCAGGAAACATCATACTGTTATAACCTCATCTAACCTAAATGATTCACCGACAATAGAGGGGATCAGGCGCTCGGCGGCCGCTGCCGCGGCACGCTCGCTTCGCTCGCTCGCCTTCGCGCGTTAATGGTCACTGTTCTAACCTAACCTAACCCATATGATTCAATAATAGTAGTAAATATCAGGAAACAGCATACCTAATAATTGTATGCCTAAATACTACTATGCTAATAGTCACTAAGCCTAGTAACATTATGCGAATTAAATTTATCCCTAAACAAATTAGCCTTCAAGATAATTATGCCAACATAAACTGTATGCCAAAAAAAATATGGCAAAGTATTATTATGGCAAAACAAATTATACCAAAATCGTTATGCCAAAGTATATTAGGAAAAAGAATATTATGCGAAAAGAAGGGATCCCGGTTTCGGTATGTAAAGATGGTCACCCATCCAGGGACCGATCGCGGTAAGCGTAGCTTAACCTGAGCTTAGCTTGACCTCGATGGAATAGTTCGGCTGTTATTATTTAGCCACAAGCCCAAACCAACCAGTAAATACGTTTATTGCTAATCGAATTTAAAGATCGTTTGGTTTTTCTCAATCGTTAGCAGCTGAAAAAATGAGGTATCGTTGGAAGTGTCTTGACCATCCGCGTCCGCTAGACCTCTGGACCACGGCTGTCCTCTGAACATCACTCTGAATATAAATTAAATACATTAAAATATATTACGTGTAAGTTGTTTATTTAATAGACGATAAATATTTAATAGTTTGTACAAATTTCAGGTGAGGTTATTTTCTTGTTTCATACTTCTTAGAGCGTGATTTTTCAATAGACGGGCTTAAACTTTTGAACTTACTTTTTATTTATAACATAATTATAATAGAAAGAAAAAACATAATACATTTATTTGCGGAAAACATGACGCATAAAAAAGAAAATAAAGACACAAAAAAAATAACAAGTTGGGGGTAAACATGCGTCACATTCACGCAAAACGGCCATCGCTTAGCATAATGCTAAGACCCTATACGAGACAGAGCTATACTATAATATCACGTCTGTAATCTCCGAGGGGTTATTCAGTGTACCTATAGTACAGTGTACTGTACACCCACATTTCATCAGTTACCTTCAAGTCCAATATAATAGGGCACGATCCTATTACAAGCAACTGGGCACAAATCCAGAGTCCGGCCTAGTACTAAGAAATTCCTAATGGATATCACTGCCCGACCTGGGAATCGAACCCTGGAACACCTTCTCCGCAGCAACGCGTGCGACCACTAGAACAACGAGGTAGTTTTTATTTATGACATTCTTACTCGTAAAGTTCCACAAAGGTGTTTCTAAGAAATCGTTTGCTATACCGATACCGATTTATTACAAAACGAAAACTAACTTTAGTTCTAACCTGAACCTTTGAGCCATTTTTTGTAGTTCGAAATTTATTTAGATTTAGACAAAGTTCAACTCAAACTGAACAAAATCAAACTGGTTGCTATTGTAATTGTATATTTTTTTTTTTTTTTTCTTTGAAATTGATTTACATACATTCTGTAATTACTTAAAGTCACACCCGGACTTATTACTCCTTATTAATTTATGAAAATCGTCTACTTTTGGAATGTTTGTAAATATGTGAGCACCATTTATCTATCACGTAGTTAATTTGTATGTCATGGATTCATTAATCCATTTTAATTCTTTTACTTATTGTGGTAAAGTAATTTAACTTTTAGGTGCATCGTCTTCACATATAATTATATAATGAATGTATGCAAAATATTGTAAAACATTTTAAAAGAGTAACGGTGGAGTTTCTTGCCCATTCTTCTCCATACGAAAACTACCTTTTGGAAGGGGCGACTAGAATCAATTTTATTTTAATTTTATTTTTGACGTTTAAAAGTGCCTTTTATGTGCCTATTTGAAATAAATCATTTGACTTTGACTTTTGACTTTGTTCTTAATACTAAAATAACTACCACCGAACTAAACTGTAATTTTTTTTTGTATAAAGAACCGCATATTATATAAATCTTAATCGAATAGGTGTGGTAAGAGTTGACGATTCTGTGACTAAGAAGCAGCACTTATTAGGAAAGCTTCTTATGGAAAAGAGTCTGAATGGAACACTGTGTGTTTAGCTGTAATACTAATCCATTAAGCAGTGTTGGCCTACTGATAGCGTCCCCGACTTACGAGTCGTAGGTCGTGAGTTCGAACCTAGATAGGCACTTTACTTTATGTATTTAATTTCATCACCACTTTCACTTTCAAGAAACCAGCATATCCTAGAACCAAAAATTCGAAGACATGAGACATCCACCAACCCACACTGGGCCCGCGTGGTGGATTTTGGTCGACGACCTCTCACAAAGAGGAGGCCTGTGTCCCGGCAGTGGGAAAATTGCAGGCGCTGCTTATGCTACTAATTCATTTCCTGACGACCGTTGTCCTTACGTCCTTAAAGATTTCGTAAATATTGTTGAAGCATTATTAACAGACAATTTCCCTGTGTCAGTCCCTGTAACCATATGTAGCGGTATCTACAAACGCCATATGCGAACAACGCGTCATACTGACGTCACGCAAATTCTGCATCTCGCAAGCAGAGTTTACCGCGCAACTAGCATACATACAACTTCCTGACATCAAGCGTTGGGCAGTTGCCCGCCAGACACAACACCCGTCTAGTCGGAGGATCCTCCCTTTGTATGGAGTATGAGTGAGCTAAACACCCTGTTCCTCATACCTCTATACGTATTGCCAAACACCGTTGCAGTGTTCGAACGACGGAAATCGGTTTGAAAGCCATTCGGTAGGTATGTATGTTCTGTACTAAACATAGGTTTTAGTATAGCAACCACATCAAAGGGTTCTAATTACCATACGGTTTTAACGCTGGATCAGCTTACCAACCATTAGAATTTTGGAGTATTTTTGTATGACCGATAGATTTAGGACTGAATGGCACAATATTTATTAGAAAATTATCAGACCAGTTAGGATGGGACAAAAATGGCGACTTTCTATGGACAGCCGTCATTTTTGTCCCATCCCATCCAAACTTACATCCCCTATGCAACTCATTCAGGGAGCGAATTTTCAATTAATCCTTCTATCTAGATTCTTTTGTGATAGATTTCATTGTAATAATGGCCTACATGGAAAGCTCTTAATCGATTGCGTTTCCAAGTAGGGCGCTGCAAACACTATTTTTCGAAGTGGGGGATTACTGACCCGTCATGCCATGCCCCACTTGCTGGAGTGCCCTAAGTGCCCGTTCACCACCACCTTGGATGACTTCAACAACTCCACTGATGCCGCAATCAACGTTGCCACCTACTGGGCTCAAACAATGGAAAATATCGAAGAAGAATACCATCGATACGAAAAGAAAAGGAATATTGACAGACGTCAAATGTCTGGTATGTACATATCCTAGAGGGGCAATTCTCGTAATTTTAAGAACGTTCACAGTCTGATCTCAGTCTCAATCTGTCAAAAATACCTCAAATTTCCTTACATTTTGACATTTGTTTATCGCCGAGATGAGACTGCGACTAGATTTTAAACGTTTTAAATTACGAGAATTGGCCTTCAGACGTTTGATCTCTCTTAGGAATAGGTGAACAAATATGAAATATAAAAGGAATAGAATGACGATCTTCATTTATTTAAAACTTAACAACACCTTCAACTTGTTCAGCAGCTAGCTGAATGCTAATTTCATACAACACGTCATTATTATTGTCTGCTTTTCTACGTTGCCGCGTTGGTTCGAGTTTCATTATCGGTTTTACAAAAAACTTATAGTAAAGCACTATGTGACCTAAACCCGCACTTAAGTCACGTTTTCATGTGACTTAAGTAGTTAATTTTTACACAGAAAAGCGTGACTTAAGTGCGAGTTTAAGTCACATGAGCTATAAAATAATATACGATACGTGTGACTTAAGTGTCTCATTGCACGGCGTTTAGCACTGGGCAATAATGGACTTCATTATAAGTCACATGTATCGTAATGTTTTATTTCATTATTCTTTTATTACAGATCTTTTAGAAACCTTTTATGAGCTGGTATAAATATGATTTGACAATAATATCACACAAGCCTTACTCGAGACATAAAATAATTAATTAATTCCTTTTCTTCTGAGAATTCTTCTTAGGACTCTTTTTAAACAAACTGCTAACAACGTAGAAGATTAAAGATACAGTAGCCAGTATTAATGCTAGGAGATCTAGGTAAAGTCGTTGGTAGAGGGGTACTTTCCACGCAGAGGAGCGGAGGTGGGGGGCGCCGCGTGTGCGGACGACGTGTTCAACCCAGTGCGCGAGCTCAACTCCTGGCTTCGACAGACGATCGTGGAAGATGAACGATAGCTCCTTTACTTTCTTGGGGAAGCTGTGGAAAAAATAAGTCAAGTATTAAACATGTCTTGTTGTTAAGTGCGACTGTTAAGCAAGTGCTTCTGGGTTCGATCTCTAGCACCTCAGCTGTGTAACACTTTGTCATAATCTCAAAGATTTTAGGATTTAAATGGAAATTCATAATTCATTGCTTTAAATGTTTGAAAAATTCGTCTGCTCCACAACGTAAATATCGGAATAAGCCTTGTTGAACTATCAAAATGAATGGCATTAGGATTGTGATTTGAGATTTAGAAAAAAAAAAAAAAAAAATTCTCTTCCTAGTACCAAAGTACTAGGAAGAGAAATAATAGTACCCACATTATATCATGACTTATATACCATTTTCAGTGGCCGGGCTACAGCGTATCCGTCCTAGCACGGCCAGCTGCCATTGATGATTCGTGTCTGAGATAAATATACGTGTTATGTACTATAAAATAGACCTACTTGTATTTAAAACAAAACCTTTCAAATCTATTTAATAGTCACTTCAATTTTTCAGGTAGAATACGTCTGACAATAATTCAATAGCAATAGTATAACTTGACAACTTACAATAACTAGCCTACTGGCATAACTTTGTTTGGCATCGTGGCTCGCCCCTTAAATTATTATACATAGGACTTAAAACGTATATAACTGATAAAGGGAGGACGTACATTACTATTATTCATTTATTTACTGAAGTACCCACAATCAATACAGTGTATAACTCAACCTACCCCATTTAGGAAATAGGTACGGTATTATACAGGATATAATTTAAAACGTGTGACAAATCGAAATAGGGGGTGCGGTAACTGTTACATAATTATTATATAAAAAATAATAATAAAAATAATAATAATAATATATAATAATAATATATATAATTATTATATTTAAATTTACATTTCCCAGTTCCTTAATGCCTAAGATATATAAGTTATTACCTTTTTTTTTTTGAGGATGGGAAATCATCAAATGACTCCTCCCGCTCTGGGTGGAGCGGAAGGGAGTGTCAGACTCTTACTGACTAAAACCCACCCGTGTTCCTTCCTTAGCCCTTTATGTTCCAGGGCAGCGGTAACCCTTTCGGACGATCCCGCTACCCCGGCAGGCTTCGGCCCTGTCGGGCCCCGTCAACTATTACCTTCAAGTAGACACGATCTACCGTTGTTCCAGATATGTTTTTTTTTTTCAAAATTTTGAAAACTAATATGAAAATCTAAAAATAGTATCAATTTTAGTGCGCGCCCGATAAGCAATGCATTCATCGCTAAGTTCACAACATGAAGCAAGTTGGCGACGCGTTGAACTAGCGGTACTTTCCTAATTTTGAACGTAACTACAAAAAAAAAAAAACGGCGCGCGGCGAAGTTGCCAAATCGCTCGCCTACGTTGGGCATCCCTTTAAATTTATATTATAACACGTTGAAATATATATTTTAATTTGTCGCACCTATTCAATTTCATCCTGTCTTCTTTTGAGCGTGTCGATAGCAATCTAAATGGACTCTGCCCAGAATTCGGCCACTTGTTTGGCGCCATCACCACTTCATCCTGTATAATAAATATATTAATAGGTAATAGAAACTTACATATCATCCTTCAACATAACATCAATAGCGACTTTCAAGTCTTTGGGCAGATTGTAGCTCAGTGGAACTCTGAGAGCGTATCCATTTTGCACCGCTTTCTGGACATTCGTGAACTGGTCGAAGAACACAGGGACTCCTATGATTGGTACTCCGAAGTGAATGGCTTCTATTGAGGACAGCAGGCCTCCGTGGGTGATGAACATCCTGACATTTGGATGGGCTGAAAGAGGTTATAAAATCATTGTCATCAGCAGTGGTCGGAGTAGGTAGAGCTGTTTTTGCTACTTGCGACATGCGGACATAACATGGATATGCCAAATATTTCCCGGAATCCCAGGAATTCTCGAAATTAAAAAAACATTGTTTATTTAATATTGTTGTATAATTATTTAGTATTGTTTCTAACAGTTTTACTTAATTAATTCATACTTCACGAAGCTACCTCTAACAACATTCCAGGATCCCTGTGTGTGTATATAAGTAAGTATATACTGTTTGGGTGCTCACCTACTACCTGCTCATAACTGCCCACTTACCCATATTAACTCACTTAAATCATTCGACAATTTCAAAATCCCGGGATTTCAGAGGCATATCCATGTTAACATCAATGTTTGCGGTCATTCACCCCAAACAGCTCTACCTACTCCGACCACTGGTCATCAGATATAAATAATAAAAACTCAAGAAAAATCTGAATGAGGATATCGAGCAGCGATAGCATTATTACAATTTATTCGTGTTTATTCATATTATCACAATTTATTCGTGGTCGGCGCTACATGTCTTTTTCTTCCATACTCCTCTATTAGCCGCCATCTCGACAGTCACCCCCTTTCTAACCATATCATCATTCACACACTCCATCCATCGTTTCTTTGGTCTTCTCCTACTCTTATAGCCATCGACATTCATACTCAATACTTTCCTCACGATATTTTCCTCATTCCTCCATACCATGACAACCGGTTTCCACACAACTTTTCAGTTACCGGTGCCACTTTCAGACTTCCTCTTATATACTCATTTCTTATTCTATCCATTCATGTAACACCGCACATCCCTCTCAGCATTCTCATCTGAGCTACATGCAATTGCCTTTCACTCATCCCTTTTGTGGCCCAACAATATTAACTAAAAGTAAATTAAGTAAATTCAAGTTAAGTCAGAGTATTTGACGACTTATACCCGTTTTCACTAGATGACAATTAAATAAATGCTTTTTTTTTTTTTAACTTTGCCCCACAGTAGGAATTTCTCTTGTATCGTGGGTGCGTTTACAAACATTTAAACTCATATACACAAACAGTCAGACCCGGAACAACTACTTGTAGGTTATACAAATATTTGTTCCGTGCGGGAATCGAACCCGCTACACGCAGCGCAGCAATCAATCGCTTAACCACTGCGCCAAACCTGCCGTCAAATTACAGTGCGCTTTTGTTTAAGCATTCATTTAGCATAAACCGTGCCGTAGAAAAAACGTGTCTGGCAACAAGCTTCCATAGTCATCCATACAACACTGACAATAAACCGTAGTTTTTCACGGCAAAACAAATATGTGTTCACAAAGAGCTTAAGTGAGAACAGGCATTAAACTTCATCCCTATAACAGTGATTCCTTGAAAAGTTATTGGCGCGACTCAATATCATTGAGTCAAAGATTACTTACCTAAAATGCTAGGTTGTGGTGCCCAATGCACAATGTGAACGTTCTTCGGTACATTTGGCAAGTCAGTCTCGAATTTCCAAATGACCGTCTGTTTGAGTTCTCCGAACATCTTCAGAAGGTCTGCGATCAAAGGCTTCGGTAAAGAATTACTTTTCAGGAATGATCCCATGCTGAAATATATCACACCGTGCTTGGAATTGTCTATGAGGTCTTGAAAGTCCTGAAATGGGAAGTAGATAATTGCATTTAATTAATTAAATTGTGTATGTCTTAATAATAATTGTTTCCATATCCTGCAATAGTCCTACACAAACCAGGGGTTGTCCTTGTGCGCAAAGGCATAATGCGAACAGGGATAATCGTCGGTTGGTGCCTCATTTTATTAAAAACGTCTAACGCCTCTGCGAGTTGGCTTTGGACCAGATATGTATTAATATTTTTCTTGTATTCTATAGAAATTTCCAATCTATCTATCCCGTATGTTGCACTTGTCATGTTTTATCTCTACATCGCCCTAAGGTTGACTGGTACAAAATGTCTCTTAAGCCCGCCTTTTGTACAGTATTTTCTTTAACTGTCCATAATGTTTAAAAAAATTAAATAAATAAAGGCGTGATGGCCTGGATGGCCTAGTGGTGGTGGATACCTGAGGAGCAATTCTCGTAATTTTAAGAACGTTCACAGTACTAAGTCATAGAACAAAAAAGCAGTGCAGTTCAACTTCTGCCCTGCTATAAGAGCTGGTGGTAAGCCCCCTGAAATCAGTGTCAATCTGTAAAAAATACGTCTAATTTCCCTACATCTTTGACAAGTTTTTGACATTGATTGTCGCTGAGATGAGATTGCGACTAGATTTTGAACGTTTTTAATTATGGAATTGCCTTCTGGATTTATAATTAATATAATTCTCAAACTGCCTGAGAAGACGTCTTTGCACTGCAGTGGGGCAGTAACATTCTGGTATTATTATTAACTTAAGTTTCATAACGGCAACATTATCACGAGTATATGTTATAGTGATGCCAAGAACATAAACTGGTGTTGCTAAAGCTAGAACTAACAGGGTTGAAGAGGTTATCAAATTCTAGTGCATACTATAATATTGCCGATTTGTCGTGATGCGGCTGAACATGATATTTACCTTACGTTAATTAAAAAAAAAAAAATCTAAACATTTATAAAAATTCGTTGTCAACCCGATGGTCAGAGCTTCTACCAATACAAGCCATATCCAGAAATCTTATTTTTGGTTTCAAGTTCTTGATCCAGGAATCGAAAAAACATTCTTTAGGAATGATTAACAATGTAAGTACCTAATAATTATGTGAATGAAAATAGTAATATGTATAAAAAAGTGTGGATTGATTTCTTAAAAATACTCCTTTCAATTTCCCAACCTTAGGCAGCGGCTTCACAGGCTCCTCAATATGGAATCCGCCGATGTACTTGAAGTTCTGGGGCGTGCTCGGACGATCACGAACAGCGTCGTGCTCATTCCCGAAGATCAACGAAGCGTTGTAGATGACATCTTCGTAATCTGGAAGTGTCCTACCGCGTTTGGCGACCAGCGGTCCGAACGTTTGCTCGTATATTTTGCGCTCTTCAGGTTGGGTAATGAATCTGAAATTGAAGAAGAATACAGGTTTATAAAATGAAGAGACGGAGTACACATGAACAAACAGTTGTATAGATTGGGAAAGTGGTCATATGGATTTCAGACGTGTACTCTCTGGAAAAGAACACGGTCTTGTCACATGATATATAAATAAACTTTAGGTAAGAGTAGACGTTACAGATATATTTGGCAAAGCAAAGATTTCTAAAGATATAGGGGATCGGGCTGGAAGCCCATCCCAACGTGGTTGTGTTAGACATGGCACATGATAAACCTGAGGTTCTTACGATCAGTATGGATGTTTATTTATCGATATCAGTGCTCACAGTGTCCACTACCGTGTCCCGCAAACACTGTGTGTCATCATCTACCTAGCCTTTTTCCAACTATGTTGGGGTCGGCTTCCAGTATAACCGGATGCAGCTGAATACCAGTATTTTACATGGAGCGACTGCCTATCTGACCTCCGCAAACACTGTGCATATAATTTTACAAACTTACGTTTTAAGGAACTGCCATTTAATTCTCGAAAACAACTCATCGACTCTCTCCAGAAAAGACAAGGGAATCATGGCTGGAGACAAGTAGTCTGGGTCGTAAGCAGGGTTCGTGCCACGGTCGATCAGTCTTAGGACCTGCCAGTGAGCTCCCATGGAGTACAGCCAGATCATTGGGCAGTCGTACAGGACTGCCAACCTGGAAGCAACATTTAATAAAACTTTATACATAGAAAAGATTGTTGACGAAAACACCGAAATCGACGAAAATATTCAGGGGGGTTCAGAACCAAGTACTAAATCCATGGTAACTCTATATGAAGAAGACATCCTGCGGTGATCCTTTGGGATTAAATTCCAATTTATTTGGGGGCTGGAGGATGATGAATTTCATCAGTTAATTTATAGCATAATCAGCCTTTAACGTTTCCACTGCTGGGATACAAGCCTTCTCTCTGTAAGTAAGAGGGAGTGGGCCATAATCTACCACGTGGGCCCAATGAGGGTTGGTTACTACAAATATGTATAGGCAATGTTTTTCCACTCACCCTGCAAATACTTCAGATTCTATCAAATCCGTAACAACAGCATCAAAGTGCTCATTGGGGTCTTGTATGAATTTCTTCATGTTTTCATTCTGGAAGGTAAGTTTTGCGCTTCCTTGAGCAAACATTTGGATTTGTAGGGGATCATTTCTTTCTATTTTGTGTTCTAGTGCATAACCCATTGTTAGTGCTTCATCATCTGTAAATAGGTATAGTTGTTGTTGGTAACAAAATTGTACCGAATAGCCGTCGTCGTGTGAACGTTGCAAACGTATTTTTCTTAAATTGGCTTATTTAAAAAAAAAAAAATTGTTGTAACATAATAATAAAATAAAAATATGTAAAAGTATATTAAAAGGAAAGAATTCGTCCGCATCGTTGTCAACAGGAAAAGTGCCCAAAGTGCTGGCAGCATTGCCACGTTGTATGGTAATGCTGATTCTTTGGTCAAAAAATAGGCCTGCCTTCTGATTACGTGAAGAGTCGACTAACCGCTTGGCCGATGTCTGGAATAACTGAATGGGTACTCGGACCCCATTACCATGGAACATATAAGTTCCAATAAGATTGGAATGACCTTCCCAGACAGATAAACTATCCTATGGTACTATTTGCTGACGACAGCACAGTAGTAATTAAATGTGACGATCCTATGACTTATGAAAATGAAAAAAATATTATATATATATAAATTTGCGTACGTTCTTTACAAATTATCAAAGACTGTCAGGCTGGAATCGGTACTAAAAGCTTATCACGGTTATGTTGCATCAACACTCAAACTCAAACTCAAAGTATTTATTTCAATTAAACCAATTACAGGCACTTTTGAATTGTCAAGGGGTCGGTCAGTCAAAAAAAAATTAAGCTAGTTGCCCATTCCAAAGCGTAGGTACCTATGGAGAAGAACGGGCAAGAAACTCCATGGACACTCTTTTAAACCAAAATAATATGGTTACAAAGTATTGGTTACATCATTCATGTTAGAAATTATGCATGCGGGAACGATGCAGAACGCTTAAAGCGTCCGTAATAAAAACTTAAAAAAAATTAAAATAAAAACAATTCAAATATTGTTCACTTAGGTATGGCATAATGTCTTGGGGCAACTCAGTTGATAGAGAACTTGTATTTAGAGCTCAAAAAAGGTGTATCAGAGCTATGTGTGGAATAAATAGCACCGAAAGTTGTCAACCGTTGTTTAAAAGCTTAAAAATCCTTACCCTGCCGTCGTTAGATATCTATCAAACTAATGTACTATTTGTAAAAACACACATCTCGCAATACAAAAACGCCTTCAAAAGTCACTATAGAAAACTTCGTGACAAAAATAAGCTAGAGCTTGAAATTTCACATGGTAGAACAGCCTTAATGAACAAGAGTACTTTCTGTATGGCCACAAAAATATTTAACTAGCTGCCTGACACATTAAAATTGTTAAGTGTGGACAAATTCAAAAGTGTTTTGGTAAAAAATTTAGTCAATAAATGTTACTACTCGATGACAATTCTATAATCCTTCCTCCTCAACATTAAGATACCTGACCTGTTTTGACATTAATATTTAATTTAATTTTGACATTAAATATCGGGTCTATGTGCTTTCTTAACATTTTACTGTGGACATTCTGGAGGGGAATTATTGATCCATTACTCTGGTGCTCTCCGTAATTTATAATAATCAATAATTGTTATTAGTACTTAATTAATTTAAATTGATAATTATGATGTATTTGTACGCCTAATGGCAAAACATAGAGAACCTATGGAAATATTGTAACAATACACTGTGTAACTCTACTTAGGTTTACAAATAAAGATTCTGATTCTGAATATTTGCGCCGTTTGAAGTTTTCCACACCTTGGCTTATTTGGTAAACAAATGCGAAAGACGTTTCCATATTTTATGTTACAGTTCATTTGGATAATTTTTTTATAGAATTCATACCACTTGTGTGTTTTACAAAGATCAAGGTATTTATACTTGTAAAAAAAATCAGGCATTTTCAGGCAATTTTGATGCAAAAGTGATGAATGAGAAATGCTCTATTGCTCGCTCTACCGCTCTATACTCGTATCTAACGCGCTTTTGAGGAAACCGTAAATAAAATTTTATAGACATAATATTTTGTAACAAATATTTGTGAAAAAAGGCTCGTGATTTTTTTTTTGTCCCTTAACTAAATAAGACAGGAAAATAAAGGTAAGTACTGTACGTAGAACTAAATGTTCAAACTTCGTGATTTAAAACGTGTTACTTACCTTTAAGCAGAGCCAAATTGCCACTAATATCAACTTGACGGAAGTTTTTGGTTGGTGGGTTCTTCAATGGAAACACGGTTACGTAGGTCACCTGAAAAAATTATATGTAATGCATTCATTATTATTACAAAGCTTTTTGTTGATCTAGTTAGATCAACTAACTATACAAGGTCAAATTAAATTAGCTAGCAAAACGCAACGTCTGCGGAGTTTTGCTAGCTAATTTAATTAGTAATTATAGAGTTTAGCTAAACTCGATAAAACGAAAAACAATTTTTTTTTATCTTGTGTAAATGTCGTTTAAGCCCATCACGCCTGTGAAGTTTACACAAATAAAAACTGATTTATAAATTGATATTTTAAGTAAATACGGTCATCAACCCACAACCAAGAAAAAGATTAATATTTATTTTGTTTGTATTTTCTGTTTAGATATAGATCTGCAAGCGTTTGCATGTTTTATAACTGAACAGACTGCTGTGCTGCTGGGGAGTTTGTTGCGCAACTTCTTCTTAACAGCGAAAGCACTAGGAAGAGGTGAAGGGCGGGTGTTTTGGGGGACTGTCTTTTGTAATTTTGACGCTCAAAAAGTGCTGATTCTCAGCCTAATGTGAATAAATGTCATTTTATTTGATTTGCGGAGTTTTGCTAGCTAATTTAAATTGACCCCTTATATTTGTTTTCCAGGAAAAAATATGGTTCGAAGAAGTAGTTAAGTACAATAAACGAACAATGGTTGCCATGGCCATTTAATTCAATACAACGAGTCTAGTTGGCCTTGTGACTATGTATAACAATACCATGGGAGGGACGACCATTACACAAATTAATCCTATAATCAATACTCCTACATACAGCTGGCAGTATATCGTATCTGGCTAATTTTTTCTGGACTTGGTAATAGCTTCTGCCTGAAAATTACCCCATGGGAATGTACCACTGGGATAACAAATATCCTATATCATTTATAACCCAGTGGGGTAGAGTAACGCACTAACAGTAGGAATGGCTTTCATTTTGACAGTTCAACAATATTCATTATGTCATTTACGGTGTTGAATAGACAAAATTTTCTAACATATGAAGCAATGGATTAGCAATATTTTTCAAAATGATTCAGATTGTGATTAATAGTGTGTTACGCCATTAGGGTGCTGCACCCTAAACGACGCAATGAATGTTGTTGAACTGTCAAAATGAAACCGAACGCTACTGATAGTTTTGGTTTAAAAACCAAACCACTGAACCGTTTTTGATGAAATTTCTATGGGACCAAACTGAAAGTATATCCTTAAAAATAAAAAAGAATTTTGCAAATCAGTCGAATTGAGAACCTTCTCCTTTTTTTGAAGTGGGTTAAAAAGTGTGGTACGGCTCACCAGCACACTCATTGCATAACATACTAGCAGCATTGCAGCATATGTTCGAAAAAATTGTATGCTCAACAATGTAAATAACGCAATGAATATTGTTGAACTGACAAATGGAGAATGAATGAATGGAGTCATTGCTACTGTGTGTTACGCAACAACCCCGCTGTACTGTGCGATGGTTCATACAAAATGTACGATACTGATGTAGTCCCACTCACTGGCGAACGATCGCAAGAAAGACTGAAGCTGTGGCGAGACAGTGCTTCCTTACCCAAACCATTTGTTCCACCCGCTGAAGACCTCCCACCTGGACATGAGTTACTTTGGGTAACCTAGAAGTCTTTAAACAGGAGCAGACAGGAGTCTCCGGACCCAGGTTGGCCGAAGCAAGGAAAACCTGTTCAGGTGGAGATTCATATACGACTCCGCCTTGGAGTGTAAGTGTGGTGCTGTTCCACAAACGATGGGACACTTAATAACATGTCCTACGTGTCCTGTCAGCTGCACGTTACAGGAACTAATGGACGCTGGTGATGGCGCCAAAGAAGTATCCGAATTCTGGGTCGAGGTCATTTAGATTGCTATCGACACGCTAGAAAGAAGATTTAGAAGGATTGTTGAAATGCGGTGTGGCCCGCCTAAATCTGCGTCAGCAATTACTATGAGATCGTGTTGCTGCGAATGTTCGCCCGCTCATTGGTATTATAGAGCGATATTTTGTTTAAAGACAGCCTTGATTCATATCTGTGCTCAGCCTTATTATGGCATATAAAACGATACAAAAAGCTAGCAGTGAGTTGCTGAAGTGTTATCACGATGCGGATGTTAATATTTACTTGTCTGAAGATATTGCATGTCTACTATAATCGATACTGCATAATGGGGTTTAATTATAAACAATGATTAAAGTTAAGTGACGCTTAAATTCAAATTCAAAATCATTTATTGGCTAATATGGGTAATTACATAAGTTGTTAAAAAAATATAGCATAGTTCAACTATATTACGCCTTGAAGCATGCAAATCTCAAGCTTAGACTGTATCATAACATTGTCATACAATTGCTTGCAACAATAATTTATAATTAATAACACATTTTTGGTAATTTCACCGTGGCAAATAATAATGAAATTATTATTAGCAAATATTAATGTCATAAGATAAAAAATGTCATGTATCAAATGAGAATGTCAAGATATATGTATTTGTAAATAAATGTTCAAGTAATAATAATAGATAATTAATTGGTGCATAAATCGCATGTCAGATCAACAACAATATTTCTGAGAACAATATGTCCTTACATCCTCTGTTAAATAATCCTGAATACTGTAATAACATATAAATAGCAAGAAAATTTTAATTTCTTTTTAAACTCATGGATAGAGTTTCTAGTATATGCTTTGGTCAGTGATTGTATATACGCGGTGCCATACTAAGAATGCTTCTGGCATATAAGGCCGTCTTGTTAAATTTGCAACAAAATTTATCACTGTGAATTTTTTTTTTTTTTTTTATATATACTTCTGTATTTATCAAAAAGATGTTTGTTAGTTCTTGCGAAGCTAGCAATCTCATAAATGTAGACACACGGCAATGTTAACATATTATATTTAATCAAATATGGTCTGCAGCTATCAGTCTGTTTGATATTAAACATACCTCCAATATGGCTGCAATAATGGCTTTTGCGCCTTGAATGCAATGTCCTTATTGGTGGAATTTAAATTAAATAAATAAAACCTTAAAAATGTATGGTTAAATAGTCGCTAAGCACTACTTAACTACACATTTCTGAATGAAGGGGATTGTCTATTACTAGTGACATGCCAGAAATCGGAGTAGGTTGCGAGAAATCGTGAGGCGAATCACATCAGCTCCTAGACAAGAAATTACATGAGGACCACGACCGGTCCGACAAGAGTGCTACCAAGAAGAATACGAAGACTGACACGCCTCTGCTTCACACGGTTTTTACGACTCGAGAAAAGATCAAGATTTGGTTTTAATATCAAAGTCAAAGTCAAAGTGTTTATCAGTGTGTTTTTTGGTGATACAATAGGTCTTATAATTAGGATATGGTTACTCAAAAAACTACCCATTAGGGCATACACTATTTAGCAATTTAAGAATATAAAATCAATATTACCTACATACAAATTAACATAAATTTCAATAGGTAGGTACTTCGAATATAATCTATTTTTATAATAACCATTTTGAATACAATTAATAAGTCCAGTTTTTGAATTGTCAAGCATAAATACATAATTATCATTTAGTTTACTTATTACATTTTGTCAAAAAGAAATTCGTCAATGGTATAATAGCATTTTTCAGTCAATAAGTTATTTAATCTCCGTTTAAATTGTGTCAAGTTAAGATCTTTAACAAATAACAAATACAAATCGCCCATTGTCCACACCCACTGAACTTCTTAGCGTATCTCCTGACAATGTAACGGCTGTAAATTGTGTTAATGATTTCTTTTCAAATATTGGCAAAAGTCTGGCAGAAAAACTGATAGTAAGTGCGCCCCATACTGCGGTACAGACAGAAACTACACAGTCACCCCACTCATTTGCTCTATGGCCTACTGATGAAGCCGAGGTTCAAAGCATAATTCTTGGTCTGCGTACAGACTGCGCGGTTGGCTGGGATGGCATATCTTCAAAAATCCTCAAATCCTGCTGCCCAGTGTTAGTTCCAGTTATCACTCATGTTTGTAATTGCTCAATTTCGTCAGGTCGTTTTCCTAAAGTGTTTAAAAAAGCACTGGTGCATCCAATTTATAAGGCTGGGGAAAGACGCGATGTCAATCATTACAGGCCCATCTCGGTGTTGCCTACCATCTCTAAAATTTTAGAAAAAATATTGAATAATCGCCTTACTAAATATCTTGAATCCCACAAGATTCTCGCTCCGAATCAGTATGGTTTTAGGGCTGGAAGGTCGGCCGAGGATGCGGTTGGGTGCCTTGTGGATAGTACTGTCGGCCTCCTTGACTCGGGAAAAAAATGCCTAGGTATTTTCCTAGACCTCTCCAAGGCCTTCGATACCGTGTCTGTTCCTCACCTATTGCGGAGGTTGGAGGGTCTAGGAATTCGTGGTCACGCCCTCAAAATTTTTCATGACTACCTTTCCGATCGAACCCAGTACGTTAAAATTGATAATATTGTCAGTGACAGCAATTTCATTGAGTACGGCGTGCCTCAGAGCTCTGTGATTGGGCCGACTCTGTTTCTGATATACATTGACGCGCTCTGCAGGCTCTCCCTTCCCAATTGCTCAATTTTTACCTACGCCGATGACACTGCATTGCTTGTTCATGGGGACAGCTGGACACACACATTTGAATGCGCTGAACAGGGTCTTAGGACCGTCATGAACTAGCTAACTAGCAACCTTCTCACCTTGAATCCTAACAAGACCATGTACATGACATTTTCTATAAAAGCCTCTTCCCAACCGGACCAGGATTCTTTTAATCTTAAAGTCCACAGCTGTCCGGTAAATGCCCTTCGCCTTCCTTGCTCATGTCCTCACATAATCCGGACGGATAATATTAAATATCTTGGGGTACAAATCGACAATCATCAGACCTGGAAACTCCACCTTGGGACATTGACTGTACGAGTACGTAGTCTTGTCTCTATAATGAAAAGACTCAGACATTCTGCTATCATTGAGACACTACAAAATGTTTACTGTGTACTTGGTCACTCAATCCTAAAATATTGCATAACTGCCTGGGGTGGAGCGGCAAAACTCACCTTTTGCAGCTGGAACGAGCACAAAGAGCCGTCTTGAAGGTTATGACCTTCAAGCCCTTTAGATACCCTACTACACAACTCTACGAAAATTGTCAAATACTTACAGTGCGCCAACTTTTCATCCAACAAATAGTGCTACGAAAACACTCTACTCTCCCGTTCGTTGCAGACTACACACTAAACCGTAGGAAATATCAAATCTGTTCCTCCCAATACTCCACAACAGCTCTTGCTCAACGACACAACAATATTATAAGCAACCACCTGTACAATATCGTAAACAAAAACTGCAACATTTATCCAATGACTAGGTTCGAATGTAAGAAAAGTGTTCAAGGATGGCTACAAAAATTTAATTACGAAGACACCGAAAATTTGCTTAAGATACCTACTTAGTCACTCACTGTAACTCATACACGATTTCTCATTCAAGTCTAATTATTTTAAACTTACGACATTACACATACATAAATTACCCATACATACATTACACATCCCTAAACATTCACTCACTCCCACACACTTACATACGTTGTCCACTCTATTTTTTTGTATAATTTTTACTGTTTTTATATTTTTTACTTAATTTCTGTGACATTGAAACTGCACTAATGTCCTTTCCGTCTTTCGTGGGAACATGTGTACCTTTTTGTAATAACTTTTGTTAGAACACTGGTACTCATAACACAAGTTAGATCTTACTTTGAGTACCAGAGTTCAAAGTACGCTAGCTTAAAGAAAATCTGTTAATACAGTTCTTAGCATATCATAGTTACTAGTGTTATTGTTCACTTTTTTGCGAAAATAAAGAATTATTATAATTATTAATATTATTTGGTATTTTGTTGAATATCTTCGGGGCCATACAGAGGATGCTTTTGTGCATAGGAGCGGTCATTGAAGGTCTTAGACATAATTCATGACGATATTCTTGTCTTGTCGATGTATATCGTTGCTCTGAAGCTTTCTTAAACAGTTCGCTATTTTTATTGACAAAAAATGCTGTCTCGTAAATGTAAATACACGGTAATGTAATATTTTAAGTTGTTTGAAATGCGGTTTGCAACTTTCCGTTGATTTAAGACTGCATATTGATCTAATGCACCTCTTCTGTGCTTTAATAATGTTCTCTTTTTCGGAGGAATTTGCCCAAAAAATTACTCCGTAACGTAATATGGAATCTACATAGCCATAATACGCAGCTACAACAGCTGCCTGATGATGAATATGAAAGTTTAATGCGCATAAACCTTCCGGAATAAATTCTCTAAATGATGGTGAAAGCTACATCAAAATCCGTTGCGGAGTTTAGAAAAACAACGCAGTTACACAGATAGACAAGAAAAGTGACTTTAATTTATAATACGTATCCAGGGTCAAATTAAATTAGCTAGCGTAACTCCGCAGGCATGTTGGGCATAGATAAAACCAAACAATATTTAATTTGATGTGTTTTTTTTTGCTTTTGACCTCCATCACGCTTGATTGAAAGCGACGGATGAGGTCTATGATGGAACGAGCGTGCCCAGAAGATGCCTTCACTCTTGCTTTGAAGGCCGGCAAGATCGGCAGAGAATTCCACGCTTTGGCTGTGTGATGATAAATGTGGAGGAGAAGCGCTGTGTATGACTCGTCAGGATATCAACCAAGTGTGGATGGTACGCTGCAGTATGTCTGGTTGTTCGGTGGTAAAAGGGCGATGGTTTTGGGGTCATCCACCGCATTTAGTTTAGTCACTTGAAATATCTGTTTATAAAATAGTATTTTTTTTTTTTGTAAGCGTTACATACTTGACGTATTTAAACACGATAAAACAAAAAAAACTGATTTTCTAGTAACACACATAACAATACTTTAAGTAAAAACTCTACCAGCGGTTGTTGAACCCCAATTTATTTTTTGTCAAATCTTGTTTGTTTTATATGTTGTCGTGTTTAGATATCGATGTCCACCACGTCTGCAGAGTTTCGCTAGCTAATTTAATTTGACCTTGTAGATGCAAATTGATAGGTAAGTATCAACGACACGCATATTGCATGTCAGGTATAATCTACCTACCATTTATGTACCTAATTAAGATGCGATATTTGCATTATATATTTACTTAATAAGACGTTATGATAGAAAACTACGCAGCTTCGTACACTAGCAAAATAACCTGAGATAATAATCATGTTGTATTCTATTTTTTTTCCCTTTGGCCTCCAAGTATTTTCTCGTTAAGAGTTATCGACATACGAGTTTTTTTTTTTTGTAATGATAATATATGTATTTATGTATGTATGTATATTAAAGTTATGTCCAGTTTTTGCAAGGTTGAGTAGAAGTAATAAAAAGTATCACTTTTTGCAGCCTATAGTGATTTTTTAAGCATTTTTAGAAAAGGTCATAGCTTTTAAGTTTAAGATGTAAAACTAAAATAAAAAAATGCTGGCTTTTTTTACCTTTGTTCATTTATAATACATAAATACGTAGGTATTAGTTATACAAATAATAAAAGTAATTTAAATTGTTGATTTATAGTTACATAAGATTTTTAAACTGCCTATAATAGGTACTCATACATTTTTTTGAAATTAGCGTAATACCTACTTATTTTATTTTATAACAATATTTAAAATTGATTGTAATGAAAATGTTTTTCAATTTTAGGTATTTTATTATTCTTTGTTCTACTATTTTCAGAATTTGTGTTTTTGTGTTTCATTGTCAAAATTTTTCTTTTATTTTTATTATGTACTAGCTGCGCGCCGCAGTTTCACCCGCATAAGTTTCTATCCCGTAGGAATAACGGGACAAAAAGTATCCTATATGTTAATTTTGGTTATAAACCACCTGTGTGCCAAATTTCATCCCAATCGTTCAGTAGTTTTTGCGTGAAAGAGTAACAAACATCCATCCATCCATCCATACAAACTTTCACGTTTATAATATTAAGTAGGATTAGGTATTTAATTTGTTAACTTAATTCATCATTTTATTGTGCATGCTGTGGTCTCCTGTAATTGAAGGAGTACAACTACTCAATACTTTGTCGTCCATTAACTATATGTAATGTTTAGTGTATATTTTTTGTTGGAGATCCTAAAATGAATAAATATTTCAATTTAAAACTGTACTGCTGGGACAAAGGCCTCTGTTCGAGGGTGTGGTCGCGGGCCCAGTGCGGGTTGGTAGATGTCACATGCCTTCGAATATTTGGTTTTAGGACACGTAGTTTCCTTACGATGTTTTCCTTCACCGTTTTGAGAGTAGTGGTGATGAAATTATTTAAACTCAAACTCAAATCTTTATTGCATTCCATGTGTTACATAGATGGTATATAAAACACAAAGTAAAGCGCCTGCTTGGGTTCGTTACCACTGGGCCATCACTGTTCACAAAACTGTATTATTATTTCATAATTACCTCATGTCCAGCATTCAGCAGATGCCTCACAGCACCTGTTCCCAATATACTCAAACTTTTCACAGGATAAGGAAATAAAACCAAAACCTTTAACGCTTCAGTACTACAAAGAAAGTAGACTAAATAAATTAGCACTAAAAACTTCATTGTAACACACTTTTAATTCACAAACGCATAGAAAATTTAAAGCCTTAGTTTACAAAGGCATACAAATAATTTTTATTCGAACTTGTATACCAAACACGTCTCTTATGCGCCCGCGCTAGGTTGGGAATGCAATCGAATCATAATATTGAACTCGACGTGAAATAAACTAGGTTTTACAACGGATAGTTACAATGTACGGTTGACAAAATGATGTAGCTAGTGATCGCTTGATTTATTTGTGGGCCACTCCACTTATTGAAAACACCGGTTATTGATGGTGGTTTTTTAATTAATACCAATATACAGCAATGAGATGATAGTACTTGTTAGTGGTGGGTGGCTATCAACGCAATGGCGGCGTGTTCCGCTCGCCCGCGCGCCCGCGCTCCTCTTTGACATTAGTTGCGTTCGGATACGGCTTCAACATCTTCCCCCCCCTCGAACGCTTCAGGGTTTCGAGGCTCTGCGGTTGAAGTCGGCTCGGATAGAGAGCAAAGATTATGGACAGCTCGCCGGAAAGTGCCCTTTGACGTGTAGACGTCAGCCACTCGTGCTTCTCCATCAGTCCCGCGATACAGCTTAAAAATCCGCGCCATACGCCATTTTAATGGTGGGACGTTTGGTTCCTTGATAATGACCAAGTCGCCTTCCTGGAGTCCTCTTTGCGAGATCCGCCATTTGTGTTTTTGTTGTAATTCACTTAGGTACTCGTTTCTCCACCTTTCCCAGAAATGTTGCCGCATTTGATCTAGGCTTCGGTATCTGTCAAGTCTGTAGGTGTTTGCATTGGTTAAGGCTTCCGATGGGAACGAAGTCAATGGCCTGCCGATCAGGAAGTGCGCGGGTGTCAAAGGATTCAGGTCATTAGGATCAGATGATAGAGGGCTCAACGGACTTGAGTTCAGGATTGCCTCAATTTGCGCAAACAACGTTGATAACTCTTCAAACGTAAGGTGTTTATCACCTAGAATCCTAGTCGTATGGTATTTAGCAGACTTAACGCCTGCCTCCCAAAGCCCACCAAAGTGGGGAGAGTAAGCTGGCGAAAATTTAAACGTAATGCCTTCGTCGGCAGCAAAACCGGTAACGCATTCATTCCTTGACTTTAAAAACTTTGCTAATTCGTTGTTTGCACCGACAAAATTTGTCCCATTATCGCAGTACAATTCTAAGGGCTTTCCTCTACAGGATATAAAACGCCTCAAGCACAAAATGAAAACATCGGAAGTGAGGTCACTTGCTACTTCTAAGTGCACAGCCTTTGTGCTGAAGCAAACGAATAGACACATGTAACATTTTGTGATTCTACACCCACGACCTTTGCGATCGGTGATGTAGAACGGCCCGGCAAAATCAACACCACTTACCTGGAACGGGACACTAGGAGTAACTCTTGAAGCAGGTAAGTTTCCCATTAAAGGATTAATGCCTTTAGCTTTTATGATTCTACACAACTTACAATTGTTAACAGTTTTCCTGGCTAATATTCTACCTCTCAAAGGCCAATATTTATTTCTTAAATCGTTGAGCAATAACTGAGGTCCGCAATGCAAAAGCTTTTTATGGTAATGAATGAATAATAATTTCGTAAAATTATGATTACTATCTAATAATATCGGATGTTTTTTATTGCAGGTTTCATTAGAATTTTGGATGCGGCCCCCTACACAGAGTATGCCATCATCATTGAGGAATGGACTGAGAGATAATAAATTGGATTTCGACGGTAAGTCACGCTTATTTTTAATTAATTTAATCTCCTTAGGAAAACATTCATATTGATGTTGTTTTATTAAAACATTCAATGCAGCATTCAATTCACCAGGTGTGAATGGACCAGTAGTGACCTTGGCCTGTTTGTGACGCTTGTAGTTTATGTAACCCAAAACATAGGCTATGGATCTTTGCATAGTAGCGAAACTGGAAATTCTTTCAAAATCTATCAGCGTAGGACGAGCTGCTGTCGACTTCAGCGTTTGCAATTGTAGTTACACTTTTGTTAATTTTGATTTCAGGCAATTCGGATATACTTTTGCTTTTACTAGTCTGAGGTCACTCACTTGAGTCCTCAGATAAAAACAATGGACCTTCCCACCAAAGTTTAGCTAAATGAATTGACTTGGGATTTAATCCTCTAGACGCTAGATCTGCAGGATTTTTATCGCCAGGAAGATGTCTCCAAATGCCTGACTTAGTCAATTCTTGAATTTCACCAACACGGTTCGACACAAAGGGTTTTAGAGTACAGACCTTTTTTTTTTTTTTTTTGGTCTCGGGGGGAAAATCCTCATGGACATCCTCCGCCCTGGGGAAGGCAGAGGGGCATGCTGGACTCTTACCGGCAAAAAACCACCCCGGTGTTCCATCTCACACCTACGCCGGGGGTTGCGGGAACGTACGATCCTTCCGCAACCCCCGACTGGTGCCGGCCCGCCACCGCGGGCCTCCTCGGGTCAGGGGGGGGGTGAGGTGTTAGACTCCCCCCGCGACGTCTAAGAGGGGCGCGCGTGGAACACTACGCAGTACAGACCTAAGCTGACAACCAACCCAGGACCACTGTTGAATCCGTCCAGTGAGAAACTGAGTCAATTTTACAACGCAGCGCTTTTAAAACCTTATTACTCAGGCGTGCGGAAAGCAATGCACCACACAGCTCGAGCCTAGGTATGGTTGCAGACTTTACTGGTGCAACCTTAGTTTTAGCGCAAAGTAATCTAACGAGCGTACGCCCGGAACTGTCAACCGAGCGGAGATAAATTGCAGAGGCGTAGGCAACTTGGGAAGCATCTGAGAATGAGTGAAGCTCAATTATAATTGGTTCGCTGATGAGAACACATCTGGGAATTTCAATTTTAGAGAGAGTTTCTAAATTGCTTAAAAAACTAATCCATTCCTTTTGTGTTGCATTATCTACAGGCTCATCCCAATCTAAATTAGATAGCCATAGCCTTTGTAGTATTATTTTTGGAACAATAGTACATAAACCAAGTACACCCAATGGGTCGAATAACTTAGCTGAGTTGGACAAAATGGAGCGTTTAATTGCGACTTGTTCACGTTGTATGTCAACTGAAAAACGGAAGACATCTTAGGCCGGATCCCACTTTAACGCTTGAAATATGAGAGCTTAAATCTAAGTTTTTTAGGGCTGAAGGGTTTCAATCGTTATGAATTGCGGATGGTGAGTTGGTACGCCATTTGCGTAGAGGAAGGCAAGCTGAATTGAGAATTGCAGTTACTGAATCTATGATACTCCGTAATTCCCTTTCAGTTTCAGCTCCTGAAAGGAAATCGTCGACATAAAAGTCCCTTTGTATAATGTTCGATATTTTATCGTCCTTGCATTCCTTGGCCAGCTGTACCAAACACCTCGTGCTTAAAAATGGAGCCATAGCTCTTCCGTATGTCATGGTATTTAATTGATAAATCTTAATCGGTTCTGACGGATCTTCGCGCCACAAAATCTGTTGCAACATTCACTGACTTGGATTCACCAATATTTGGCGGTACATTTTTTCCACGTCTGCCGAGACCACATAACGATATTGTCTGTACCTCAGCAGAATTGAAAAGAGGTCATCCTGCACTACTGGTCCAACATGTTGTATGTCGTTGAACGATACTCCAGTAGATGTTTTTGCCGAGGCGTCAAAAACAACACGTAGTTTGGTAGTCTCACTAAATTCTCGTATTACTGCATGATGTGGAAGATAACAACCAAATACAGGTCTCCTGCTTAATTGAGTCACATGACCTAAACGATACTCGCGAATGAAATCACCATATTGTTGTTTCAAAGTAGGTTTGTTTTTAAATTTCTTCTCTAGTTGAAACAATCTTTTTTCAGCCATGCTGTACGAATAACCTAACATGTCTATAGAATTTTTAAGCGGAATTTTAACACAAAATCTGCCGTCACTCAGGTGAAATGTAGTGTCGTTAAACAACTTCTCGCAATCGTTACTATCGTAGTCAATGTTCGAAGGAATCTCTTCGAGTTCCCAGAACTTAGCTAATTGATCTTTGATTTCTTGTGAAAAATGACAATGTAATTTTTGCCTATTACTTTTGTAGTGGCTTCCCCCCGTGGGACCAGCCACTATCCAACCTAGGTGAGATTTTTGTAGTATTGGCCTTTGTGAACCTAAACTAACTCTAGCCGTTTGAATCAGCTCCCAAAATATGTCGGCGCCTAGCAACAAATCTATCAATGTTTTCATTATTATGAATTAGCGATAAGTTTATATCCCCAAAGGAAAGCCACTTAGTTGATTCACCATTAAATGTAGCAATCTTAATCGGTGGTAGCTTTAAACCATGTGATATTTTGGATATTGAGTTGGACGAGGACTCTAATCTGCCATGATCTTTCTCAATGTTGTCTAACATGGTCTGGGCTTTAGCAGTCATCTTGAAGAATATATTTTCTGTAATTTCACGCTCATTAATTTGCTTATCCAAGTCTTCATCCAACATTTCAATTTGCGATTGAATATCATCAAAGGTGCAATACAGTTCTCGTAACTTATTTAGTCTTAGAGGTAATTCTCTAATATCTAACTTACTTGATTCTATATATTTCTCAAATAATGTTAAACGAGCTCTGATGTTGCCTCTCTGTTTGATCAAATCCTTTAAATCCAACATGATGCCGGTGCAAACACGTAAACACAACTATTATAAAGTTACTGTTATGTTATTAGAATGATAGAAATAGACAATGAATGGGTACGTTACGATTCTCCTTTGCGAAGATAACAAACCGGTTTCGGTCGGCGCGATGCGATCGTGCGCAGCCGCACAGTGATCGACACGGTGCTAGTTGAAATGCACGGATGGAACGCAACAGATTTTATTGATGAAATCTCGCAAGCTTACTCCCAGAGTGCATCTGAAATCATCGGCAATCTTGCTTAAGAATGTGTTATTGTATAATAGCACGTGAAAGGGATGCAAGTACTTTGGATTGGCAAGAACTCGACACTATAAAAACTTATTTTTGGAATGCTAGTGGGTAGATAGGTTGTTACAGACACAACATATGAAAATTGTAAAAAAATGGGTTATTCATTGAATAACACAATTAAGAACAGCAAATTAACACTATTCTGTAGAATTTATTTGGTATACGCCGCAATTTTCAAGTTTTGTAATTATGTGGATACTTATTTAAAATTGCGGGTAACGTGCTTTTGCTATAGTCATCGGAATTACCCACGATGTCTACACAAATTAAAGCACAGGAATAGATCAAAGATATAAAATGGAAAGATAGATGCACTGTTTGTGTGTAACTGCGAGTTTCTCGAGGTTTGTTCGTTCCTTTGTACTTAATTCGAAATTCGACTGACCAACCGTTGCGACGAAACTTTCGTATGTTTTTGGTCGGATCACGTCGGGGTCACCAAATGATCGCTTGATTTATTTGTGGGCCACTCCACTTATTGAAAACACCGGTTATTGATGGTGGTTTTTTAATTATTACCAATATACAGCAATGAGATGATAGTACTTTTTAGTGGTGGGTGGCTGTCAACGCAATGGCGGCCGAAAGACATAACACATCATACAAAAGCACGATCAAATAATAACATGAATAACAAGAAATAGCTAAAAGCCAAAAAATGCTGGCTTTTTTCACCTTTGTTCATATAAAAAATAAATACGTATTAGTTATAAAAAAATAGTAGCGGTCCCCCGACAGGACAATATTTAATCAAAAAATTTCATACGTACTTACGTAGGGTCATAATTTCAAGGTTATTTTTTTCTTTTTATAGGGTTTCGCGTCATCGGGGGTTTTTTTTAATTTTAATTTAATTTTTTATTTCATGCGACTCCTTGTTATTTTATTTCTTTTATTTTCTTGCGTTTTAAGATTCAGGTAATTTGGTATTTAATCAGGTTTTTTGTAATTCGCCGTTTTGTGTTAGTGGCCATCTTGGATTTGAAATTTGTCATAGTGTATAGTATTCTACTAGACAAGCCCTTTCATTTGATACCCATATAGAGGGAGTTGTGAAAAAAAAATGTAATCCGCCATTTTGTGGTGGCGGCCATCTTGAATTTGAAATTTATCATAGTGTATAGTATTCTACTAGTCAAGCCCTTTCATTTGATACCCATATTGAGGGAGTTGTGAAAAAAAATGTAATCCGCCATTTTGTGGCAGCGCCCATCTTGGACCGATTTTCATCAAACATAGCTAAGAACACTTCCGACCAATTTACCTTGCAAGCCACAGACAGACACACACACACACACACACAGAGAGACACGTCAAACTTATAACACCCCGTCGTTTTTGCGTCGGGGGTTAAATAATAACAGTCATTTAAATTGTTGATTTATATTTACATACGATTTTTAAGCTGCCTATAGGTATCTGTTTTTCTTTTGACATTAGTGTAATACTTATTTTATTTTATAACAATATTTCAATTAAAAACTAAATTCATAAAAAAATTCTAAATTCATAATCATCCTATAATATCCCCACTGCTGGGATAAAGGCCTCCTCGCTGTAAGATAGTGCGTGTCGTAGAAATTAGCACTAAAACTTCATTGTAACACTCTTTTACTTCACAAACGCATAGAAAATTCAAAGCCTTAGTTTACAAAGGCATAGAAATAAATGATAAAATATGACAGTGTTGTATAAAACAAATATATGTTCCAGTTGTCTAGAGTAACTTAGGTAGGTAATGTGCATACAAAATACATAGCTCATCATACAAAAGCACGATTAAATAATAACTAATTACAGGAATAGGGAAAATACGGACAAGACATATTGCGATGACAGTTTTGGCTACACACTTTAAAATAACGAAATGACGAACATGCAAAGCTACTGCGGTGTGCGTCTTAAAGTTGCACCAAACGAGAGTCCAGCTCAGCATGTGTCAGGCAAATATACCTGACGCTGATATGCTGCTGAATCCCTGCGGTGACATACGGACGTCGAGCAGATTGTTGCTGTGAAAAGTGGAATGTGAGGAGTGAAATTATAAGTGTAGGTTAATTTAAATAATTATGTGTTCTACAGTAAAGTTTAGCATTTGAAAACGTTTTTCTTCGATGATGGTTGTGTATTTGATTACTTCATTATTTAAATATATAATGTATAAGTAAATGAATAATCTTATTATGACTATAATGGCGGCGGTGTGAATAAACTAATCGAATTGAATGGATTAAAATGTGTTTGGAATAAATAAATATAGCTAAATAAAGCATGCGTATAACCTATTATGTAACAATAGATCCGCAAATTATTGATTACTACGAGTTGCGCTAAAAAAACGAAAATGACTTTTGAAGAACACGACAGCCAGTTATACAAGTATTATGGACATGTTCGATTTTTTTTTTCTGAGAGGCAAAAGAACCTGCCGCAGTCAAATTCTGAAGGTGCCAAGACATTTCAAGATTCATATAGGAGGGGGGGGGGGACTATTAAAAAAAAAAAGTTTCTCCACACTAGGAATTACTCCTGTATCGTGGGTGCGTTTACAAACACTTAAAATCACATACACAAACAGCCAGACCTAGAACAACTACTTGTAGGCAATACAAATATTTTTTCCGTGCGGGGATCGAACCCGCGACACGCAGCGCAGCAGCCGATCGCTCAGCCACTGCACCAACCGTGTCGTCATTCTATTGTTCCAGTATTTGGATGCTGCGTACCTAATACTTCTCCGGAAGGCAGCTGACTTGAGCGATTGAGTGGACAGTTGCTGCGAACACGTTACGTGACTTCTTGGTGGGATTAAGAAGAAAAATCGAGCGCAGGGCAGAGCAGAGCGTTTTGCATCCTCTAGATCAGTCGATCAGTTCTTGCCAGCAGTCGAGGGCCAATAACTGTGTCCGCATGGTTTAGATTGAATAGCACGAGTGAATCAACCACCAGTATCCGCAGCTCTGATACTCTGATACAAAAGGCCTTATATATGTATTAAGGACCTTAAGCCGGTAAAAACTAGTGCGCACTGCCTATGCCACGTGTGCTTCGTATCTCAGTCCAGCATCCATGTTCAGACTCAGATTACGTGCCTCACTGACTCGACTGACTGACTCACCCAACGGTGTAACGTTGATTGTTACCGGCACTACACTGATTTGGTACTTTGGTAGTTGGTTTCTAACCGCATAATACGTAGTTCTAGTCGGGTTAGGTACCAAGCGGTTGTTTTCAGCCCAACATGCATATCCTGTCAAGATCATCGTTAAGGTCCTTTAACGCGATGTCATAGTCACTTGGCTTAATAGAGTTATAGACTTGTATGTCGTCAGCATAAATGTGGTACTTAAATCGCTTTTGGGAATTTATTATATCCGCATAATACAATTGAAGATGGGTGGTGGTGGGGCCTGGTATTAAGCCTTGCGGGATTCCTCTATAAACTGAAGTAAGTGACGAAACAAGGGAAGATTCATGGTTTAATTGTATTTACACACATTGTTGACGGTTGGTAAGATTACTTTAGAAACCAGTGTATGGTGTTTTGATCAAACCATAGCAAAAAAACTTGTGGATAAGTGTTATTATTCTGTGCTGGATTTCTTAAATGATAATTATTTGTAATATCTTTATTATCCTCTACTTTGTATTACGAGTACATTTGCATGCTATATTAAAGCAGAATGTACAGTCACCAAAGGAGATAAGTAACCAGGGTCGTCGGATATAGTTGAAGTTTAGTAAGAAACCGATGGATGTTTTCGAATGAAATTTAATTTGATAAATGAACTGTTTGTTTTCTTTAATTAAATTAAATTTTATTCCTGTGATATTCATTTCTGGTGACCTTAAATGGATCCTATTATATAATTTAACAACTTATTTTTATGTAACTGTACATTCTAAGTAAATAAAACCTATCTATTCAATCCATAATAGTTCAGCTTTGATAGAAATAAATCTATCTTAATGCTGTAAAAAGTTTGCCAACAATCAAGTTGAACGAGAAGTGTGCATAGGCCCTTATACTGTGCTGATGTTATCTGTCACGTCCAAAGGAGCCTCAGTCAGTCTTCGTAAACACGTGGTACTTCCACGTCGTTTACGAATGCTTGTCTGTAGCTCAGGTAGAATGTGTTTTTCTTCTAGATATTTTGACAGCTGCTGGCATACTGCTTACTTTATTATACTGTGCTAAAGTCAAAGTGAATCCCGAATCAAATACATCAAACATCAACACATTGTTGAACCTGAAACAGAATTCATGGATTTATGGATACAAAGTCACCGTGATTTAAAAGCATTTTATACGAGCAACCAGCGGGGTAATTACGTAACATTCTTACAATGGCAATGCCATTCATTTTGGCAATTCGACAACGTTTACTGCGTTATTGACGCTGTCAAGCAGACAATTTTTTAAATTGAAATTAAAAAATTAAAAAGGGAATTTTGAATTTGCTTTAAAATCTTTCGGATTGTGATTGAAAATATGATACGCAATTCGGGTTCCGGAAAAATAATTATGAGATTTTTTTGCATCCGACTAGTAGTTTACAAACACAAGACAAATTATTAGTAAGAAATATTACTATAATAACTTGTTTTGTTTTTATAAACTACCTCTAGTCTAGACCATAACTTTGAGAAGTCGTTAAATCATCATTATCAAAGATTTTTTGTCGCCCGTTTTTTTTCTGAACAGCCCAAAGTTAAATACATATAGACCAGGCAGGGGCAAAGCGATACGATTGATAACCTTCGTTTCGATTGTTAAATTGATGTAATAGCGTTGACCGCACAGAGGTCATACAGAGGAGACTTTTATTATGCAATTGGTTGGTGTAACTAGCAAATTGCCTGTATAGTTCAGTTACCATGCCATTACTATCGGATCGTGGCTACTCGTCGCTGGTTTGTGGTTTAACCAGAACCCTAATTGAAGAAAGAAAAAGTATTTATTGCGACTCGTACAAGAAGTTCATAAACTAAACTAAACATAGTTAAAAATAAAAATAAAAAAACAAATTATATAAAAAAGTAACCAGAAGAAAAATGAAACAAAGTCAAAAGGCTTCTATCTCAGCACGATGCTTCGACATTTAAAAAATAAATGTCGCAGCGCTGGTATTCTGATAGGGCCCGCTGTGATGTCACGGGCAATTATAGTAATAAATAAATAATAAATTTCGTAACACACTTAAAGCCTGAATCATTTTGAAGGATGTTGCTAATCCATTGCTTCTTAGGTTCGAAAAGTTCTGACTGCTCAACAACGTAAATAAAGCAATGAATGCTGTTGAACTGTCAAAATGAAAGCCTTTGCTACTGTTAGTTTGTTGCGCAACTACCCTGCAGGCAATCATAAGGTTTTTGTAGCTCATCTTAAATTCACTGACAGACAACGCTCAGTCTAAATCGATATCCGTGGTCTAAACCGTTGGGTCTAGAAGCATGGAAGTGTTTACAAGAGATCCTTATATGTATAGCGAAGGGGAGTATTAAGGAAGGATTTTCGAAAATTTATCCCCCTTAAGGGGTACAATTGGGGATAAATGTTTCTATGGAAGTTCGTGATTTTTGCCAAAGAGAACTACTGGGCGCTTAGTTTGTTTATATAGAATTTGTTGACGGGAAACATTAGATATGTAATGTAACCAAAGACATTAAATTATTATGTAACCTATATTATTTGCATGCTGTGATATAAGCAAAAAAAACATTATATAGCATACATGATGCTCTACGATGAATTAAAAAAAAAATTATACGACTATACCATGTTTTATGCAAATAAATATTATTTCTATTTCTACAACTATACAAGTGATGAAATGGAAATGTCTGTTTGTATTGTCAAAATAACAGCGTTTTACTAAATGCATAATATATGAAAGTATATACTGGTACTTACTTATAAAAAAACTTTTTTTATAAAAAAAAAGAGCAATCGATTAAAAAAAAAAACACTGCAAACTGAAAAATAACTTTAATTTCGGAAGTCGGTGTCAAAAAACGAACATGCGGAACCAATGACACCGACTTCCGAAATTAAAGTTATTTTTTTTTTTTGGAAGTAGGTTGTTTTTTTTTTGTAAAAAAGTTTATATTTTTCACGTTTTAGTTGCCTAGTACCCCAAACAAATTCATATATGCTTGCAAGATTACAGTTACCCCAGTAACTACTTTTACAGAAATGAGGGTGTACTATGGTATACTGCACACATCTGCGTACTCCTTTAGAGGGTACAGGCATGAAACATCATGCCTGTACCCTCTAAAGGAGTACGCACAACATAACAATGTTGTGTGATTGCTTAAACAATGCATACATATGCGATAGCAGCAATCGCGGTTGATTTGCTGGCATTTATTGAAGAGTTCCGTTGTCCGTCTCCGAAATTCATCATCAGATCTTTACGAAATTTAAATGGGACCATTTCGGAATAAACCTCTTTCGAACAAAAAAAATTTTTTAAATCCGTTTATATATGACGGAGTTATGCCCAAACATACATAAAAAATAAAATACAAAAAAATATAAACATCCGAATTGAGAACCTCCTTCTTTTTTTGAAGTCGGTTAATAAATAATAACATTTTTGTCGTCTGTTTTTTTTGGCTAATTCCCAAAACGGCTGGAGCGATTTTGACGGTACTTTAACTGGCATATAGCTGATGAACTTTTATTTTAGGGCGGATTTTCCATCGCCAGATAACTTTTATTCGAGGAATAAAATTGACGTTTGACAGTTTTTGTATGAAATATAGGGGTACTTTACATCATGCCAGGGCCCGTCAGGAGCCGAGCAAAAACAATAAAGGTCAGAAAGAACGCTGAGCGAAAACAAAGTAATAGCGAAATTTAATTTTATAAATATTAACTGTTTGTTTTCTATTAATTTAATTAAAATTTATTAAATTAATAGAAAACAAACAGTTAATTATAATCATTAGAATCAGTAATACAACTTGTTAAGTTAGCATAATACTAAAATGTCAAGATTTCATGAAATAACTAGTCATTCAGTAGGATTACTTGATCTTAGAGACTTGTGTTGATGACTTTAATGATTATAATTCTGTAAATACATATTTGTTACGACCGCGAATCATATTTTAATCAACGTACAACTTAGTACTGACCAGCAAATTGCAAAAAACGTAAGAAAATTTAAATTTCGCGGGCTACCTTGGAGCATCCACCTTAATGTGTGTATAAGAATTTAATGCAGTTAGGTTCAACAAGACATAACAATGATACAGCCGCACGGGTTGTTACTACAGTCGATTCGTAGATGGGTGACCATCCATTACATAACGAGACCCCTCACAAAGCACATTAAACCGTTGGTCCCAGCTGTCATTCGTAGATCTTTGACAGTCGTTACGGGTAGTCAGAAGCTCAAAAGTCTGACCACCAGTCTTACCAACGGCTCGTGTTACTCAGTAACTGAGTTGTGGAGGTCAGATAGGCAGTGGCTCCATGTAAAATACTGGTATTCAGCTGCTTCCGGATGGTCTGAAAACCGACCCCAATATAGTAGGGAAAAGGCTAGACTAGGCAGAATCAACAAGACAAAATACTTTTACTGATTACTAGTTAAAGTAAATTTTTGTCCGAGTTTTGTACCGAGTTAATTATCTTTTTCGTATGCACGTGTTTCCGTCACAAGTAAACCTATTTTTGTTTCTATTTTTTATCCGTTTAAAAATAAGTATCGCTTTTTACTAACTTTTGTTTTTATAAAAGTGAAGATACACTTGGTTGTGGATATGATTCTGAATCTAATTTAAAAGACAAAAATAAACGTTTACAATCGTCGTGTATTTATAATCTTAGGGCTGATTTTTCAATGGACAGGTAATTTTTATTCGTGAAATAAAATAATTGACGTCTGACAGATTTTGTATGGAAGAACTGTTAAAAATTCAAAATTCCTTGTATAAAGTTATCTTGCGTGGGAAAGATCAGCCCTTAATCATTCGCATTTACAAAAATTAAACATTTTTACACCTGTAAAAAGGTTTAATTAAAAATTCACGAATTAAATATACCTAAGCATAGGTACATAACCTTATGTACCTATGTTTCGGTATATTTAATTCGTCAATTTGTTATGATTTGATCAGGTTTTCGGTATCCAAAAACTTTATCAGGAGAGCCACATTGCACATGTCAAAACATTTCTGTCATTAATCTGTACTCTTAAATTAAACTACTACTACAAAAAAAAACTAAATAATAATAATAATTGAGCCTTTATTTTTTCCATATCTTGCATAGTATATATGACATTTTACATAATATACATGTTAGTACGTGGTTTAGTAGTTTGCTTACTTCTAGTTGTTAGTATTATTAGTTTAACATTTTTAGATTTGTATTTGAGTACGGACCCCTCATGGGGGAAGGCATTTTCCATTTAGTTCGGTCTTTTCCTATGTCCATCCATTCTTTGCCTGCTATTTGGGCGATATCGTCTAACCATCGTTTATTTGGTCTACTAACTTTCCTCTTTCCTTCTGGTCCTTTCCATTTTGCGGTTTTTATGGTACATCTATTGTCTGTTAGACGGGCAACATGACCAGCCCATATCCACTTCATTTTTCGAGCATGTTTTAAAGCATCAGTTGACTTGGTCTTGTTTCTCATTGTTTCACTTCTAATTTTATGAACTTTTCTTATTTTAAGAATACTTCTTTCCATTCCCCTTTGACAGGTTCTCAGCATGGATTTGTTTTATTAGTGTAGACCCACGTTTGGCAGTCATATTTTGAGGGTCAACTGCACGCGGAGGGCACTAGATGCCCTGCGGGTGCAATATAACACAACAATGGTTTCAGGGTGCTGTTGAGGTTGCCCCGATTCTGCAGCGCTTCTGGCATGTTTGCTGTAGCGCGAATCGACGACTTCTTTGCCATTTGGAGGAAAAAGACCTCATCATTAATAAGCAGAATGAGGGCTACCACCAACAGCATACTGAAAACCCTAGCCGAAAAACATGATGCACCAATACTTAGACACGCTGTCCGGTTGCTTGTGCAGCAGGATGAATAGAAATTGTTTTATTTTGATTTGATTTAATTAAATTAATATTACTAACCCTTAGTTGATAAGTTATTATTGTACTAACCATTAGACCAATCTTGTCAAATTGAATAAATATTTTTTTATTATATCTGAGACAAGGTAGAAGACACGTGTCCATTACTATTTTCTTCATGTTGTAGTCTCCTTTAAGAATTTCTTTGTGTGACCAAAATTCTTTCCAAGTTATATTTATACGTCTTTTTATTTCTTCTTCATTGGATATTTTTGCTAATGACACTTGCTTCGCCTAGATAAATGTATTTATCAACATATTCTAACTCTTGATCCCTTGCTTTGATTGGCCTCTTGTAGCTGTTTGTTATTGTTTTGGTTTTATTAGCATTTAATTCTAAGCCCACTTTAAAACTTTCTTGAACGAGTGTATCTAATAAATATCCGAGCTCTTTGGCGTTTTCGGAGAAAATGACAATGTCATCAGTAAATCTGAGGTGGTTCAAATGACTGTTGTCTATTTTTATACCTTTTCCATTCCAGTCAAGGTTTTTAAATATTTGTTCCAGAACCCCAATAAATAACTTTGGTGCCAGGGAATCTCCCTGTCTAATACCTCTCTTAATCTCAATTTTGTACCACCTTTTTTCGAGTTTTAATTTGCTGGTGCTCTTCCGGTAGATGTTTCTGATGACATTAATGTATTTTTGATTCTAAAAGCATGTGGTGTCACCACATGCTTTTAGAGCTTCCCAGATGGAGTTATGGCTGATGCAGTCGAATGCTTTGCTGTAGTCGACAAATGCGTTATAGAGAGGTCTTTCAAATTCTTTGTTTTTTTCCATAATTTGCTCTACAGTATGGATCTGGTCTATTGTCAAAAATCTGGAACGAAAGCCAGCTTTTTCTACTGGTTGGTCGGAATCGACATTTTTGGTTATTCGGCGAAACAGAAGTGAAGAGAAGAGTTTGTATATGCTTGGCAGAAGACTGATTAGCTTGTAGTTGCCTATGTCGAGTGGGTTCCCTTTTTTACACAGCAGTATGATATCGGTAATCACACCATTGCTCTGGCACAGTTACCGTTAGAAGTACCAGGTTGTATAGGTCTGTTAGTAAGCTACTTAGGATAGTAGACCCGAGTTTGAGAGCTTCGTTGGTAATTCCATCCGGCCGGGATTCTTCTCTGTCTTCAATAATTTGATGTTCATAATCACTTCACTTACGTGAAATTGTTCTATAGTGTTTTCATCATGGCTCGTATCAGATTTATCTGCTTCTTCATTTCTGTATTGTTCATCGATGCTGCTTTTTCGATATAGTTTTCTATAGAAATTGATTGCACAATCTAATATTTCTTTACGCGAGGTGGTTATTTTAGAACATTCTTCGAGATTTTATTTCCAATCTTTATGCATTGTAAGTTGTTTTTGGGCCCTTTTAGTACTTCGATAGATCCTAAGGTTTTGTTCAATGATATTGTGTCTGTGGGTACGGTAGTCTTTTTTAATTGACCTAGTAGTTTCCTTGAATATATGTAGTGCTTAGTTTCATCCTGAGTTCCTTGCTGTTGTTTTTTGTTTCTATCATCTCTGTACGTTTTCTAATCAGGTTTTTGGTGTTTTTACTAAATATTCTGTGACCTTCCTTTGGCTTATCTTCCATTTTCAGGCTTTTTATAATGGCTCTCTCCAACATGTTGTAGTAGTTTTGTACATTGTATGGTCTATCACCGAAGTAATTTCTGGCTTTTTGGGTATGTTGTTCCAAACCGTTGAGATAGTCATTTATTTCGACATCTGCTTCAGGTGTTTTGGGTGTATTGCTGTAGTTTGCTCTGCTTCTTTTTGGTGATGTCAGTCTAAATGTTGCACGTAATAATCTGTGATCTGATGGGAAGTTGACTTGACTTAACACTTCTATATTACTTATTGATTTTGGCTTATTGGTTGGTATAAAATCAATTTCATTTTTTATTTTGTGATCTGGGGAATACCATGTCCATTTTTTGCTTCCTTTTTTTCTTGTTCATGATTAATAGTTTGTGTTCATATGCATAGTTTATTAGTTGTTCGCCTCTTTGATAGCGTTCTCCGTAGCCGTAGCTTCCCATGAAGAGATTATCTTGGTGTGTGGTTTTCCTATTTTTGCATCCAGGAGATTTCCTCCTGTGATTATTACGAAATCTTCTGCGAGCGTATGCGCTTTCCTAATATCATTATAAAATTTTTGGATTTCTTGTTCAGTTGAGCTTTCTGTAGGTGCATATGTCTGAATAACAGACACCAGCAAATCTTCAAATTGCAATTTTAACTGGGGCACTCTTTCGGAAATCCCAGTGAAACTTTTGATATTATTTTTGAGTGTTTTCTTTATTAAGAACCCCACTCCATATAGACCTTTAGTTTCCCCAACGTAGCAAAAGATATGGTCGTAATATTCTTCTATTTCTTAGCCTAATCTTCGGACTTCAGCTAGCCCCAATATGTCACAGTCGACAAACTTGAGGGCGTGAGTTAGTTCTAGGTACTTTTCTGTGTCAGACAGCGATCTCACGCTGTTGGTACTTATTTTTAGTGTTTTGTTTTTTAATTTTAAGTGTGTTTTTTCGATATTTCTGCTATTTATGTTTTGACATGTTGAATCCTGGATATGATCTTTATTATGGTTGTGTTCAATTGTTTACTTACTTTTTATATTGACGTTACTTTAATTTTTGTTTTTTCGTTTAGCTAGAGGGTTAAAAAAACGAAATACAATTCATTAACTACTCTTCTCCTTTTTTTGTTTCTTCGACCGCTTACTCAACACATACTTCACTGCTTTCTTTATTAAAAATATTACTAAAGCTAAAAATACTGCTAGATCTAGGTATAGCTTTTGGTACAGTGGTACGTTGAGCGCAGGGGAGCGGAGGTGGGGGGCACCGCGGTGGCGCACGATGAATTCTACCCAATGCGCGAGCGCTACGCCGGGCGTCATCTCACGGTCGTGGAATAGGCCTGACAGTTCTTTGGCTTTTTTGGCGTATCTGTGGACGAAGAGATTAGAATATTTAATTTATCTACTTCATAAAAATCTTAAATTCACTCATTCACTGACAGACAACGAATAGCCTAAACCACTGGCTCAGGAAGCATAAAGTCTTACAAAAGAGTTCTATATTTAACGAAAGTGAGAGGACGTAAGGAATGATTTTTGAAAATTTATATAGGACTTTGATATAGGGGATAAAAGTTTATATGGAAGTTCGTCATTTTTGCCGATGAGAAATTCCATCGGGCACACGGCTCGTTAATTCAATACGTTTTGCAAAACTTGTAATTATAATTTGGAAACAATAGCCGAATAGCGAATTGAATGGTTTCTTGACTAATTTGGGTCGAAAAGTGATCACTTCAATCATTTGGTATTTCAATAAATTTCAAATTATTTGAAATAGTAAATGTACTATTTCAATATTGTTTTAACCAGTACAAGTCTATATTGGGGGACAGTAGGTACCTATTTATTCAACCTTTAATTGACTGAAACTAAAATTTGTTCTACGGGAATAACAACCGTAGAACAAATTTTACATGACAACTTTTTGGCAAATAAGGATCATTATTGTAATGAATTGTATCAACAACTTACGTGTCATCTGTGAGAATCTTCCTCACAGCAGCGTCCAGTTCTGGTGCCATATTTTCAGCTAACTTGACATGGATCCCGAAGCCCTTGGCGTGGACAGTCATCATGTTGAGGACCTGTTCTGCCATCACCGGAATTCCGACCAGAGGTACTCCGTAATGTATGGCTTCTGCAATCGAAAGCTGGCCACCATGTGTGATGAATAGTCTTAGGTTAGGATGGGCTGAAATTAAAGAGGCAATTGAAATATCAAAGTGGTTGTTAAAGTTGTGTACTGATATTAATTTTCCAGGAAGCTACTGAAGTTGCCAAGCTTGTCACCTGCCTAGCCTTTCCCAACTATGTTGGGGTCGGCTTCCAGTCTAACCGGATGCAGCTGAATACCAGAATTTTACATGGAGCGACTGCCTATCTGATCTCCACAACCCAGTTACTGGGTAATACGATACACCTTGGTAAGACTGGTTGTCAGACTTTTGGGCTTCTGATGATCCGTAACGACTGTCAAAAATCCACGAATGACACCCGGGACAAACCACTTAACGTAGTTTCAGAGGCACGGAGGGGTTTTGATAATTATGTAAAAATGGTCATTCATTCACGCACTAACCGCGATAAGCAAAGCTTAACTTTGATCGATCGACGTGTTAGCCGCAAACCCCTTTGAAAAGCTGTCTGTAAAGAGATGAAAAGATGAATGAAAGTTTTACTGTTAGTTAAACTTTCTTCTTGGTCTATCTGGTTTATAATTATAAAATAACTCACCTAAAATACTCGGCTGTGGAGCCCATTTAACCAAATGAACATTGGCTGGTACATCTTTCAGATCACTCTCGAACTTCCAAATGACGGTCTGCTTATATTTGCTGAACATGTTCAGTAAAGACCTCTTCATCTGATCGGACATGCCATCACTATTCACGATGGAACCCATGCTGAAGTATATGACACCGTCTTTTGCTTCGTCCATCAGCTTTTGGAGATCCTGAAAGGAAATACGAAGTATTTGATTAGAAAGACGAAGATTCATGATTGGTTGAAACTGTTTAGGGTTTAATTAATCAACCCGACACGGAACTCAGTATATGATTCGCGACCGTAACAAATATGACTTTACAGAATTATTATCATTAGAATCAGCAATACAGGCCCTTATGTTAGAATTCGCTTCAAATGTCACGATTTCATGAAATAAGTCATTCAATAGGGTCATATGAAAGAGAGTTGTATTGATGATTTGTACGATAAAAATTCTAAGTAAATATTTTTGTTACGACCGTGAATTATATTAAGATCAACATACAGCCTGATACTGACCTGCAAATTGCAAAAAACGTAAGAAAATTAGAATTTCGCGAGCTACCCTGACACTTTCATCTTAACGCGGAAGGTGTTGAAGGTGGTCCAGAAGGTGACAAAAGTTGTGTGCTCAACGCATTTTCGGCGCCTCGAATTTTATTAGTGCTGCCTACTACTTTCTCTACAAGCAGCCAGCGAGCCAATTCCGAGCTCGGTGCCTCCATGCTGTTATGTTTTCTAAGAAACCGTTCAGTAACGTCTTTAGCCTTTCGTAGTATCCCCGAACGTAGATCCACGCGATACACAATGGTTTTTCAATTTTTTCTGTAATTATGGCATTCCAACGGTTAAGAGCATTTAGACACATCGAAGTCTTCAATTAAAATGCTTCAACCTTACAAATATTCCCCGCAAGCAGAACTAACCTGAAAAACCCAGAAGATTTTCACCACAAATATTTAATGCAAAGACTAAACGTTTTAAGCGTGGGACGCAAAGAAAGTTAGCTCCGCTGCAGTAAGCGAGTAATCCATAGCATAAGATTTCAGCTGGATAAAAGTCCTCTGAGACCTAGCGTTCCGCGTGATTCCCTATTGTTGTAAGTCTAGTCCCTAAGTCCTTTGAATGGGTGCAAAGATTAGAGAATGAATTCCGTCCACGTTGCTTTCGGCTCGACTCAGGCGTTCAGATTTTATTGTACCGCGGGGAATTTATGTGATTACGTATTAACAGCGTCGGTGAGAAATGGTTTTGGGGCGTGTGCTAAATAATTTTGTATGGTTTAGAAATAATGAGTGAAATGTTGATTTTTAATGATGTTGCGACTAGTTTTAATGGCCAAAATTTAAATGTCTTCAGTAATCTGCCATATAAAGAATACACTACAATTTTTAAACCTACACAAATAAATGAAATTGAATTGTCTGTTTGTGATGTCAAAATAGCAGCTTTTTACTAAATGCATATGAAAGCGGTACATAAAACAATTTTTTTTTTAACTTTTTCTGTCCGGTTGTTCCAGCTAATCATGTACATCAGAACCGCGGGTGTACTTTTCAGATCTGCCTAAATTTATTGCAGTTATTTGGTACCTGCTGTGTACCTTTACGTACCTCTCTTGAAAATCTGTGTACCTACACCTGTACGTACGTTATAGCGTCGCTATTAGCACTCAACTATCTCACAAACGCTTGTTGTCGCTTGTTTCGCTACGGTTTTCCCCAAGTCTCTCAAACAGGTAAATAAATGTGGGTTACTACTTCCTTCCGTCAATTTAGTCATACATAGTTAGGATAATTACTGGACTCACATCGTTATTATGTGGTTATTAACAAGTATTCATTTAATTGTCTTCAATCCTTGTTCTGTAATATTGGATCAATGTGAAGCTACAAAACTATTTTACAAAAAAGTTTTTATTTTTTACTTTTTAGTTGTACCTACCTTACACAAATTCGTATAACACTACTTGTCATGTAAATATCAGTGACAGGAAGTTATTATAATATTATCAATATAAACTAAGTGGAAAAATACGTATCATTGAAGCTAACTCAAAAACCACCCAATCAAACTCAATAAAATTTAGATAAGTACCCCTAAGGCAAACACTATTCATTTAAAAATAATTTTTGAAATTGATTCACAATTGCCGGAAATATCGCGAGATATATATAAAATACACACAAAAAAAAAAGTCAAAATGAGAACCTCCTCGTTTTTAAGTACTCATTGATACAATATTATAGAACACAAATTGTAGACAGTATAATGAATAGTTGTTTATTGTTGTTCATCTTGTTTCCCATCAACCGAATAAAAAAAAAAATGCCGGGAAATTGCTAGTACCTCCGCAGAGATTGCAACTGTACAGTACAAATGCCAGTTGTATGACAGTAAAAATTAAATTAACATCTGGCTTGAGAATGTTACCAATTAATACATTTAAGTGTAAAATGTTTACTTGGCTCTTAGACATGTGTTTTTATTCCGTTAATGAATTTTTAAATCATACTTTTTGACATTATTATCATACTTAATTAATATTCTATGCTATTAGTATTTTGACATTATAATTAATATTTTGACACTAGAACTTATATTTTTGACATACAATTTTTTTTTGTCTTGTCTTGTATTTTATGTTTGACATAATAATTACTATTTTGACATTACAATAATCCTATTCAATTAATCCAAATCAATATTATTGTATCAAATTAAATATATAAATGCAAAACAATTATACTAATTTAATATAACTTTTATTGTAATGTCTACGATTTGCATGCACTTAGCTTATTTAATTTTTCTACACCAGCAATGGTAGTATATGTGAATCAATGTTTAATTTAAGATCTCAATGTATCATATACTTAGAAATAAATAAATATTATTATTATTATATTATCATTATCAAATTGGAATACAATCATGTAGTACTTTCCCGGATGAATCAAGGTGGCAAGTACCTCATTTAAGGACAGCAGATTCATGATCGTTTTCCTGTTATGTTGTTATACTAAGCCAATGCTGTTGCACTACAGGGCAAAGGCCTCCCTTCCTCCTTCTATTTTTCCCAATCTACTGCTATTTTGGGCCTATCCTTTAAAAAGGAGTCCACCTTACCTCGCCAACTTTTTCTGGGCCCACAATTACTTGTTGGCGAAATTTTATTAGCATTACCTGTGGCAAAGGTTTGGTTTTATCGATGTGGTATCCTGCAATGTTCACAGTATTTTGAGGCAGCTTCATCGCTCCTCCTATGGAGGGGTGCGAGTTGAGGAACATCAGAGATCCGTTGTATACAGCATCTTCGTACGACGGCATCGTCACCCCTCGCTTGGCCGCTATCTCGGGGTAATAGCTATTGTAGACCCATTTTTCAAACTGGGATAATACTAATCTGAAAAATGGATGGGATAAAGTCGAAAACATATTTAATTTTTTTTAAAGAATGCAACGTGGATTAGTCTTGAACTAGCTTGATTTTTTACATATAATACGCTTCCCTTTTCCACACAAAAGTAGCGAAAAAGACCCTGAGACACGAGGAGTTGCTCGCTCTGCTTATTCATACTAATATTAAACTGGGAAGGTAACTTCAGCCATGAAAAGGTTAGGTGCAACAGCTCTCTGTCGCATCTAACCTTTTCACGGCTGAACGGATTTGGATATAATTTGGCATACCGGTAGACGGACCTGGGTTAGGTCTTGGGATATTTTTTACCCTGGTGTTATGTTACGTATGAGGCGAAGTCGTGGGCCAAAGCTAGTAATTTAATAACAAATTGAGATAACTAATACGTCAGCCAAGCGTGGTGTGGTGATTAAGGAAATTTTAAAATTAAGGAAATGCACTCATGAAGAGCATCATTATCATCGTCATCATTTCAACCGAAAGACGTCCACTGCTGGACATAGGTCTCCCCCAACGGGTTCCTGCGGCCTTCACAAGCTCATCGGTCCATCTTGTGGGAGGCCTTCCAACGCTACGTCTTCCGGTACGCGGTCACCACTCCAGAACCTTTCGACCCCATCGGCCATCTGTTCTGCGAGCAATGCGATGAAGAGCATAGTTAACGATAAGCCCTTGCTTAAGAAACAACACCTTCACTTACAGCTGCAAGTTTTTTTTCACAAGTTTGTATAAGCCTTCAGCTCTCTGCCAGAAATTCAGTGGGAGTTTGTTTTCTGTAAACAAGTCTAAGGTGTACGCTGGGTTGGTGAGGCCGTCCATTAATCTTAGTGCAAGCGAATGGGGCTCCGTTGAACATGCCCAGATCAAGGGACATTCGAACAGTGCTGGGATTCTGTAAAGTAAATAAAAATCTACTTAATAAATTCTTATTATCAATACAACAAATTAAAGGAACAATTGAGATCGGATCAAAAATCTGGAAGGAAAGTCTACAATTCAAGAAAGAAAGAAAGAAAAAGTATTTCTTGCGACTCGTACAGGAAAGTCACAAACGAAACTAAACACAGTAAAAAATAAAAAATAAACAAATTATGTTTTTTAAAAAAGTAACAAAGAGAAAAATGACACGGAAAGTCCTATACGAGGCCAAAAGGCTCGTATCTCAGCATGATACTGCGACATTTAAAAAATAAATGTAGTATGATAGGGCCCGCTGTGATGTCACGGGCAGTTACAGATATAAATAAACAATAAAATAGATTTATGTAAAATATTAGCAAATAAAATAAAATATTATTTTTTACTCTGCGTAATTAAGTAGCTTTGTATTAAATTACAGGAGTGTGTTTAGTAGTTTATAGCAATAGTTGCCCAGTGGTAACAGCTGCGACCTACGAGTTGTCCGCCATAGATTCGAACTCAGACAGGCGTTTTAATTTGTGTAAATTATTTCATCACCACTGCTCTCAAAACGATGAAGGAAAATATTGTGAAGAACTAAAAATTCCAAGACATGTCTCATCACCCGCACTGGGCCCGCGTGGTAGATATGGACCACAGAGAGGAGGTCTGTGTCCCAGCAGCATTACAGGCTGATTATGACCGTTTAGTAGTAACTGTTTATAGGCATATGAGACATTTCTGATTTTATTCTAGGATGGCAACATTCCTGCGATACTTTTGACATTAGGGATCGCCTTGATGACCACATACCATCAAGTGGGCCGCTAGTTTGTTTGCCACTCAACTACAAAAGAAAAAAAAGTGGTTCAAGTGCGAGTCGGACTCGCACACGAAGGGTTCCGTACCTCAAAGCAAAAAACGCGTTTCTTGTACAAAGACCCCGTTTTATTTTTAATTTAATTTTTATTATTTCTTGTTATAGTGGCAATAGAAATACACAGTCTGAAAATTACAACAGTCTACCTATTACGGTTCATGAGATACAGGCTGCTGACAGACAGACGGATGGACGGACGGACAGCGGAGGCTTAATAAGGTCCCGTTGGCACGCTTTAGGTACCTACGGAACCCAAACAAGCTAGACAATACTAGTAAGTTTTTGTAAATAAAACTAGACTTACCCAGCACTCATTTCAGTGAAGAACCATTCTAAGATAACAGCATCAAACTTCTCGTTAGGGTCACTAAATAACTCGACAACGGTTGGATCCTCCAAAATGCCCTTATGGATCGTGTAAGCGAAGTAGAGGAACAGAACTGATTCTCCAAAATTACCTTGGCCAATTAAGTTCTTAAGTGTGAATGCTTCATCTGAAAATTAAAATGTTATGGAAATTAGGAATAACTTTCTGCACATCAAAGAATGGACCAGTCATACATATTAGCCGTAGAACCGATGACTGTTGGGGTAGACGTGTTCTTGTGTGGAAACCCCGAATCGGCCAATGTAAGGTAGGAAGCCATAAGATGCTGAGCGATGGCCGTTTTGCGTGGATGTGACGCATGTTTACCCACAACTTGTTATTTTTTTTGTCTTTGTGTTCTTTTTTATGCGTCATGTTTGCCGCAAATAAATGTATTTTCTTTCCTTCTTTTTTTTGCAATATTCTTTTTAAGTGAAACTTTGAACTCTTTACTGCCACTTTTCAAAGCCCTCCGGCTAGGTGGAGCGACGATCCTCGCAGGGCGGCTGATAGCGACTGGATGAGAGTTGTCGAAAATCGAATTGAATGGCGTATAATAGGAGAGGCCTATGTCCAGCAGAGGACTGCTTTAGGCTGGTGATGATGATGATGATGAAATCTAATTTCAACTGTCTACCAATTACGATTCAATAAATACAGCTCGCTGACAGGCAGACGGACGGACGGACGGACAGCGAAGCTTAGTAATAGGGTTCTGTTGGCAACGGAATTAAAAAAAAATAACTAAGACCTAAAGTCTATGGTAAAAAAAATCAGTTGATTGAAATAGTTTAGTCTTTCTCTGAAATGTGTTAAAATGTCCTCCGTCTTCATTGATCCGTTTAAAGGAGTTAGGCAATTGCTATTTGCAAGAATATTTTGGTTTGAAACAATTTCAAGGTTACACAATTTATACTGAAAACCATCATGACATCACCAATACTCCGACACGGAATAAAATCTATTAGATCTGTGTTATGGATATTGCTCGTATTGTAGTATTTTTTGCGAACCTGTCATTATTTATTTATTTATATATACTTCATTGTACACCACAAAATAGATAACAAAAAATACGAAACATACAATGGGCGGCCTTATCGCTTTTTGCGATCTCTTTCAGGCGACCTTCACCTGTAGGTGAAAGTGTACCTTCTTCCGTCATTTCTACCTAATCCATGAGTTTTGCTTCATACAGACGTTCCCTATTTAGACAGTGTGAAGAGTGCACGTATATGTAGTTAAAATTGGTTAGTTTTGTTTTGTTTTATAGTGTTCTAGATTAAGATCTACTAGACAAGCTTTTTATTGTTCTCCTTTGTCTCTATATGTTTTTTAAGTTAAATGTCATGCATACCTGTTATTTGCATGGTTACTGTAATGTTAATTTTAGATGATATTTCATTTGAATTGTAAGTGACTGTGCTGTAAGTGTGTGCTTATTATTATAAATAAATAATATAATAGGCGACTGCCCCGTTGGTCTCGTGGTCGCGAGCACGACTGCGTGGTCTTGGGTTCGATTCCCAGGTCGGCCAAGTGGCCGTTGGGTTTTTCCATTAGGAATTTGTTAGATACAGCTCGGAGTTTGGAAGTTGGCGGTGTGATACCCCCGTGCCTCGGAGAACATGTTAAGACGTTGGTCCTGCGCCTGATCTCTCTCCGGTCGTGGCGGATTACCGTCCCATCGGACTATGAGAGTATGGAAAGAGAGAGTGCACCTGCATCGTCTCACATACTTGTGACTATATTATTATGTACCGCGTCGAAGGCTATTCTCTGTTAAGATTGGCCGCCATGGCCGAAATACGGTCTGGAGGACTATTATTAATAAGAAAGAAAGAAAATACTTTTATTTGCGGTAAATATGACGCACAAAAATAACACAAACACAAAAAAAAAAAAACAAGTTGGGGTAAAACATGCGTCAGATCAACGCAAAACGGCCATCACTCAGCATAATGCTAAGACCTACTGATAACATAATATCACGCTTGAATTAGAATAATTTGTATTAAACTTACTGTCTGCATTATCTGTCATAAGTACTTCAATTACACGCGAGACATTGATTTCTCTTAGCTTAGGCACCACTTCACTACGAGGAAATGACGTAATGTGGACAACCTGCAAAAAAAAAACAATACTAGATCAACGTTGTTATTTACCTAACAGCATTTAGAAACTAGGGCTATTTTTGTGTCTAAATAAGTGCAGCAGGAGCAAAGAAACAAGAATAATTATTATAAAAAAATTTAATCATCCATCAAAAATAAATTTACTCAAAATTCTTTTTGAAGACGATTTAATTTTTTTTTAAAGTAGGTCCTCCTTCTTTTTTGAAGTCGGTAAAAATAGGTTTATTTATCTGCGCTGTTTACCGTGAATCAATTTGAAATAAGTATTATTGATTGATTCATCGAAAATGCTGATTTCAGACTGAACGATGGATATGTAAACCTTAGAGCAAGGGCGAAGGTACATCAGTATTTGTCCTTTCGTTTATCAATGAGTCGAGATCAATAGACTCCCGTCAAAAATTTCAAAATTAAATTTGAAATTGAAAAATTTGAAATTAAAAAAAAAAGAAATTAAATTTCTGACGGGGAATTTTTCATAGGTTGTTAAAAAATTAAACTGCTGTTCCATACAAAAAAAATAAATTGATGTTCCATACATTTTGACCGCGTAAACTTTTCAATGAAATAGCTGATTGTTTTTTTGATGACCGACAAAATTTTCAGCGCAGGGCGTTTCAGAATCATGTACTGAATCCATAGTTAGGTTGCGCGTCGATGTCCCTGGCACCCTGAATACATATATACAATATACACCAGCAACAATGTCATTTTTCGTATATCTATGGAAAAATATGTAAAGTACCGACCTCATGACCAGCTTCCAACAGTCGATTGACAACTCCATGTCCCAAAATGCTGTGGCTCTTCGATACCATAGGGTAACATACTAAGATTCGTAAAGCCTCACTCGATACTAGCAAACTTAATAAAAGTAAGCCGGCTGTTGTTTTGAACGTCATCTGAAAAGAGAATTTAAGTATGTGAGGTTATAGAAAAATACTTTGTCATCAACTCAGCCTATCGCAGTCCACTGTTGGACATAGGCCTCTCCCAGGCTGCGCCACGACACCCTGTCCGCCACCTTCCGCATCCAGTCTGTTCCAGCCACTTTCTTAAGGTCGGCGGTCCATCTAGCTGGGGGATGTCCCACGCTACGTTTGCCGATACGCGGTCTACTCCAGGATTCGTCTGCTCTACCGGCCATCGACGCTTCGAAAACCGTGGCCAGCCCACTGCCGCTTCAGTTTGCTTACTCTGCAAGCTATGTCGGTAACTCTGGGGCTTTTCAGGATAATTTCATACTTATATGATAATACTATAATACTATTTAGTAAAAATAGTGACTAAGTGTATCTTCACATAAAATAATCTAACAGATAAGGAATAAAGAATATAATATTATTAATATTATAATTTGTGAAAGTTTGTATGGATGGATGGATGTTGGTTACTCTTTCACGCAAAAACTACTGAACGGATTTGTGTGAAATTTGGCACACAGATGGATTATTATATAGGATACTTTTTATCCCGATATTCCCACGGGATCGAAACTTCTGCGGGTGAAACTGCGGGGCGCAGCTAGTAGAATATAAATTATGAAAATTATTTAAAATATGTGCACGAAACGAAACGAGGCAAAAGGAGCATTTAAGGATCGTACAGTCACGAGTAAAAGTATGTATACACTGGGCTTTTTTCAAAGGCGATTTACTCCTTTATTTTTTAATAAAATTTTATGTTGTCACGAACATAGCATTTTCGAACCCATAGGTTTATATAATGTGTCGTATTTCAACTTTGTATTCGTTATTTCACAAAAAAATCGCAATTGAAAGTTGCAAGTGCAGACATATTGGTGCTCGTGACTGTACTCGTAGCAGGTGGCGTTCTGTAGTTTCTGCCTACCCCCATGGGAAGACCGCGTGAGTTTATGTACGTATCTAGATCATCATTATCATCTACCTAGCCTCTTCCCAGCTATGTTGTGGTCGGCTTCTAGTCTAATCGGATGCAGCTGAATACCAGTATTTTACATGGAGCGACTGCCTATTTGACCTCCACAACCCAGTTACTGGTACTACGATTAATATGGGTACGGTTTCCGGTAATACGATTTAGTTAAACTGGTTGGCAGACTTTCGGAACGACTTGTAACGACTGTCAAAGATCCACGAATGACAGAGGGGACCAACGGCTTAGCATGCTTTCCGAGGCACGGAGGGGTCTTGGTATGTAAAGCTGGTCACCCATCTACGGACCAACTGCAGTAAGCGCATAAGCGTAATTCACTAAGACCACTTAACGATTCCTTACTCGAAACCACGTCAATTCCTTAGCTAATCCCGCCAATCCGCGTTCATTTCGCGCAGTTTCGTTTATTGTGTCATAGGAAATAAGGCCCCTGATCGATCGATCCGTGCGGCTGTTATTATTTGCCTACGAGCCCCTGTGAATGTAGACATGTATTATAATAATATTATAACAATATCTTGACCACACACACACACAGTCACTTTACTATCCTACTTATATATTATAAACGCGAAAGTTTGTATGGATGGATGGATGTTTGTTACTCTTTCGCGCAAAAACTACTGAACGGATTAGGATAAAATTTGGCACACAGATGGTTTATAACCAGGATTAACATGTAGGATACTTTTGATCCCGATATTCTTACAGGATCGAAACTTATGCGGGTGAAACCGCAGGCGCAGCTAGTACAACAATATCTTGAACACACACTTAATATTACGTGCCTTCTGTCGTGAAGATAACGATTAACTGATTAGATTAGAAAAAACCATCGTTTAGCAACAGTTGTACAGTCAACAGCAAAAGTAGATGATCAAAATCAGAAATTCAATACTAATGAACGGGAGTTCGCGTCAGAACTGTGTGGCTGTACTGGTAGTAAATGTTTGGTATAATTTACAATCACATATTTTTGAATCACTTCGACGCCACACAGTTCTGACGCGAACTCCGTTCATTAGTATTGAATTTCTGATTTTGATCATCTACTTTTGCTGTTGACTGTACATGCGTAATTTATCTTTAGGCAGGTATCAGTGAAAAATGTTATATCATACGTAAGTTATAAATAGTGCCTAAATCGTCATTATCTGGGTTACTGATATATGTTGGTACTGATAAATTTATGTATGCATGTCATTAAAAATCAAAAAATCAAAATCATTTATTTCTTTGCAAACATGGGTATAATACATAGGTGTGTTTTTAAAAAATAAGTATGTTGCGAACACCATTGCAACATGTCATGTTGCGAGCAACATGTTTCTCGTTGCCGTAGAAACAACATTGTGTCTCAATGAAAACAGTAGCCTAATAGCGTAATACACTTTCAATCACCAACTGAATAATTTTGAAGGATATTGTTAATCATTTGCTTCATATGTTCGAAACTTTGTCTGCTCAACCATGTAACCAACGCAATGAATGTTGTTGGACTGTCAAAATTTAAGCCAATGCTACTATAAGTCTGTTACGCAATTACCCCGCCGGTTGCTGAAACAATGTTGCACACTTGCATATACACACAATGCATACACTGGCTTTACACTAAAATAGAAAAACCCCATTCACCTCTCGTCATATTCGAAAGATTATACGAAGAAATGACTAATCTACTAGCTTTTGCTCGTGGCTTCACCAGTGTGGATGTCGGGAACGAACTACCGGTATTAAATTACCCTATGTGTTTATAGAGGTATGAGGAACAGGGTGTAAAGTTCACTCATACTCTATAGAAAAGGGAGGATCCTCCGACCAGACGGGTGTTGTGTCTGGCGGGCAACTGCCCAACGATTGATGTTGGGAAATTGTATCTATGCTAATTGCGCGGTAAACTCTGCTTGCGAGATGCAGGATTTGCGTGACGTCAGTTGACGCGTTGTTCGCATGTGGCTTTTTAGATACCGCTACATGTTAATCCAGGTTATGAACTTTCTGTGTGCCAAATTTCATTCAAATCCGTTCAGCCGTTTTTGCGCCAACCCGGAACATGCATCCAGACAAATAGACAAACGGATAAAAAAAAAACTATTTCCGGTTTCAGACTTGTTCCAAAACTTCGTAGCAATAAGTTTTTTTTAAATATTTTATGTACAGTTTTGACTTCGTTATTATTTTATTTGTATAGATTGCAACTTATGTTTGAAAAATTCGTTTGCTTAGCAAAGTAAATAACGCAATGAATGTTGTTGAACCGTCAAAATGAAAGGCCTTGCCATTGTAAATGTGTTACGCAATTACTCCGCTGGTCATAACACAAGTTTGGCCTTGGACTCTACTTACAAAAGATAATTGGGTTCAAACTGCCCGTGACCGTCCGAAATCTGCTAATACGAGCCAACGAGCAATTTCTGAAGATGGATCACATGGAAACACCGTGTTGTTTTGTTACAAATCCGAATATAAACGAACCTAACCTAATCTATGTCTATACATAGATTAGGTTAGGTTCATTTATTTTCGGATTGTGACAGCTGCGAACGCGCACAGATTACCTATACCCGGCGCGGCGCGAGATTCGTTGCCCGGAATGTTACCACATCATTATATTTCATGTTTCACCACTTTTTTTTTTGTAATGTATGTTTATTTTATTTTATTTCATGTTTTGTTTTTTGTTTTGTGTCGAATCATATGTTGCAATGGTTTATTTTATTTCTTGTTTTGATTGTTGTTTTTATTTATTTATGTATAATTGCATGCTGCACTGGTTAACGTCATCACGTCAACGGCGGCTGCCGCTGAAAACCAGCGCTGGGGCTCTGTCTCGTATAGGGTCTTAGCATTATGCTGAGCGATGGCCGTTTTGCGTGAATGTGACGCATGTTTACCCCCAACTTATTTTTTTTTGTGTGTTTATGTCCTTTTTGCATGCGTCATGTTTGCCGCAAATAAATGCATTTTCTTTCTTTTCTTTTTAACCTAGTTAAGAAAACGAAAACTCATAACACAAGTAAAGCATAGTTACAACAGCATAGCTTTATTCAGCCTATAATGTTCACACTGCTGGGACAGGGGCCGGAACCTTTCTATGAGAGGGAGTGGGCCGTAATTCACCACGCGGGCCCAGTGCGGCTTGGTAGATTTCACATGTCTCCGAATTATCCTTCACCGTGTTGAGAGCAGTGGCGATGAAATAATTTACGCCTGTCTGGGTTCGAACCTATGACCTACAACTCGTAGTCGTGGCCATTACCACAGGACCAACACTATTCAGTACAACAGCGACGTTGAGAAAAAACGAAACAAACATTTACTATAAAATATCTAGTCATTACGAGCTTACTGAAACACATTTTGTCTACGAAGTAATTTAATTTTGCAAGTACTACTTAGTGCTAAATCGTGCTAACTACGGTAACGAGCTCGTGGTCAAGATCAAAGTGAAAGCATCTATTTCCATTCAGTTTATTATTATACAGAGTGACACCCCATCGCAAACTGTAACCATGAATTCAGCACATGATTCTAGATCTAGCACAGAAATTTTTCGACGGTTATCAAAAAAAAATCTGCTGTTTCATAGAAAAGTGCAATACCTACGCGGTCTAAATGTACTGAACAGCAAATTTCTTTTTTGATAACCGACAATAATTTTTAAGACGGGGATTCAGAATCTGGGGTACTGAATCCATGGTAACTGGTTGTGCGTCTATGCCACCCTGAATAGGCACCTTTAAAAAACTCTTCATGATATAAAGTCTGGTTTTTTTTATTGCTACCATAAACAGACTGTACCCAGATTTCAGACTCATCATATATCATAGACTTCATTATTTTAAACAATATGTTACGTGACACAGATTTGCTAGTAGGTAAGTAATTCCCACCTTATAATTTTATAAACAAAAAATCACTTACTTTTAAAAAAGTATCACCATAAATAAAATGTTCACACTATATTGTCAATTTATACCAATAAACTTTATCGTTTTCAACCGACTTCCTTATTGATTATGTACATTACTGTCTGGCGTGTAGCGCCGTTGATACTTCCAGGCCGACTGAATAGCAACAATAACTTACTATGACGTTATGTTACGACTGACGAATCTCCCTATCCATATAGGTATACATATGTATAGCGTGCAAGATTGTTATTAGGAATTATATCTAATCCCTAAAAGTTGTCGATCACCGTGACTCGTAGTGAAATTTACCTACGATAAACAAGGGCTAAATCAATCAAATGAACCCGCTGCAACTATACCTAATCATTTTGTGGAGTCACAATGATTGGCAGATTTCGCAAATAAACCAAGGATTATATGGGTTATATTTATAGGTACACCTTATCTCTTGTTTTTATCTGTTGTGAAAAAAAAATCAGTTGATCCATACATTATGTCGAGTTATGCGAACATAAATCTATGGATGTACTGATTTTTTTTTTCACATTTTCAGAGTTGGTCCCGTAGTAAAAGTTGTTCATAATGATGAGTACAATGACCCCTTTTAAGGATTAAAACGATCAAAATTTAACGGTGTATAGTAGGTTGGTAGTTATACTATACTATATATACCAGTTTTTTTTGTATAACCTTATATGTATAACTGAAGAAAGAAAAAAAAATTGGTAGGTGGTTTTGATTGGTCGGTGGTTGGTTGGATCAGGTTGCTTATTTGGTGGTTGGTGGTTGTTTTGGTCGGCTAACCACCTGGGGTCTTATTCTCATAAGACACAATGAACGAAACCGCGCGAAATGAACGCGAGATTGGCGGGATTAGCTAAGGAATTGAAGTGGTTTCGAGTAAGGAATTGTTAAGTGGTCAAGTGGTGGTGATGGTAGTGAATTAGGGTCCTGATGGTAAGTGATGCGGACCACGACTTGGACGACGAAGATGCATGCTTACCTGGAAGTATATATAGGAGCACTGGTGACCAATTTGTAACGGCCGACAATTGTAGATCGTAGGTTCAAACACAGACAGGCGCTTTACTTTGTGTAAATTATATTATTATTACCTTATTAATTTATTCTCGGGACATGAAGATCTGCATACAACTTGTTGCTTACCCCGTCCCTCGCTCCCATACCCCTGTCCTTCAAACTTCCATCATTCACTGCACTTATGTGGACCATCTGTATTAGGGACCGGTTTACGACTTGCCTGTGGGCGAAACCTTTTTGTTGCTGCGAGTTCGGAGTCTACCGCAATGGTGCCGGAGTTAATGGGTTTTCGAAAGCCAGTTTTAAATTGAGTATTGTAGTATGGCTTTTTTTTTTTTTCCGAATGGGAAATCATCAAATGACCTCTCCCGCTCTGGGTGGAGCGGAAGGGAGTGTCAGACTCTTACTGACTAAAACCCACCCGTGTTCCTTCCTTAGCCCTTTATGTTACAGGGCAGCGGTAACCCTTTCGGACGATACCGCTACCCATTGTAGTATGGCTGTATCTTATTTTGAAAGTCTGTTGGTAAATATCTCATGACAATATTTTTTTAGCCATTAATGTCCCACTGTTGAGCAAAGGGCTCCTTGCTCCTTTTTCCACCTCTCTCTGTCCATGACAATATTAGGTATATGACTTGCTGTTAGTAAGAATTCTGCCAAAATTGGTTGGCGTTTGGTTATTCTTAGACTAGTCTTCACATATCTCCAGATGTAATCAGGTTTTCGAATATTATGATGTTATAAAAATATAATATGTTCTAGCTACCAGGGCATAATTAGCCACAATTAATATTCCCACTCCTAGGATACAGGCCTCTTCTCGGTGAGAGAGAGTGGGCCGTAATCTACCACGCGGGCCCAGTGCGTGTTAGTCGATGTCATATGTCTTCGAATTTTTTGGTTCTAGGCTGGTTTTATCACGATGTTTTCCTTCAACGTTTTGCAGAGCAGTGGTGATGAAAAGTCTGACAACCTGTCTTACCTTTTTTTCTTTTTGCTTGGGTCATAGCATGTTAAATAGCGTATAGCTTTCTTCAAGAAGTGGGCTATTAATGCAAAAATATTTTTTCAAATACGACTGGTAGTTCCAGAGATTAGCGCCTTGAAACAAACAAACAAACTCTTCAACTTTATGGTTAGTATAAATAGATATAGATCGAATAGATAAAACACAAAATACAGTCATAGGTACAGTACTTTTCTTGAAAGCTAGCCCCATACTAGGAATAGGTACTTTCGGCCGCACTCCTAGGTCCTTTGACAGATTAACAACTACTTTGAGGGTCCCCTTCTATACGGATTGAGGAGTGGATGTTTAAGTCCCATACGACGATATTACGTGCAGGAGCAGCTCAAAGTTCGAAGTGTAACTTCTTACACTTCGAACTTTGAACTTCACAGATCAAATAGCAAGTGCATTTATATAGAACACACACATGCAAGACTGATTAGGATAATAATAGTCCTTTGTTTATTTTATAGCCGCGAAAGCCAATCAATGGCGCCGATTCCCTTGTTCACAAACTAAATTTAAGTTCGGCGCATCTTTTTCTTTCTATTTCAATAAGAAAAGGACAGAAGATAAATATTAGTTTATTCCTGTCAAATTAAGATACTTACTCCATAGACAAGTTTAGACAAAAATACGTCAATTTAAGTCAGGCGCTGACCAATTTGACAGGACTAAAATATTATTTATATTCTGTTCTTTTCTTCATGAAATATACAGAAAAAGATTCATTGAACTTAAAAGTTTAATTTGTGAACAAGGGGATCGGCGCCATTGTTACTCAATTAGCAAAATTTTGTAAATAGTCGTTTTGAAATAAAATTATTACGAAAATTAAATAAATAAATAAATAAATAAATATTCCACAACTATCACACAACGCCATCTAGTCCCAAGCTAAGCAGAGCTTGTGTTATGGGTACTAGACAACTGATAAACATACTTATATATTTCTAAATACATAAATATTATAGATAAATTACACCCAGACACAGAACAAATGATCGTGCTCATTACACAAACATTTGTCCTGGGTGGGAATCGAACCCACGACCTCCGGCATAAATCAAAATCAAAAGTCATTTATTCAAATTCGGCTGTGAATCAGCACTTTTCGAACGTCAAAATTACATAAGACAGTCCCCCAAAACGCCCGCCCGTCACCACTTCCTAGTGCTTTCGCTGGGAAGAAGTGGTGCAACAAACTCCCCAGCAGCACAGCTGTCTGTTCAGTTAGAAAATCCATGATTCTATGCAATAGTAGGTATGCACAATAATTAACACTACGAGACACAGTACATTCAAAATCAAAAGTCATTTATTCAAATAAGGCTAAGAATCAGCACTTTTCGAACGTCAAAATTACGAAAGACAGTCCCCCAAAAACGCCCGCCCTTCACCACTTCCTAGTGCTATCGCTGGGAAAAAGAAGTGGGGCAACAAACACTCCAGCCCCCATTAAATTAAATTATGGCCTTAAATAAATAAATAATTTTAATTTGTAGGGTTAAATGTATTATTTTGTTATGTTTTTTAAGGTGTACAATAAAGTATATGTAAATAATACATATACATATAATCATATATTAATAATAAACATCTGCCTTAAACATAACTGGTGAAATGTGGGGGGTTCCTGTACCCATACAGGGACACCCTGCCGAAACCTTTGGGAAAAACAGAGGTGATGTTATGTTTCGTTGTGTTTGTTAAATACATCCTACTTAAACCTAACCACGTGTATATATAACAATATCTGTCATCTCATAATGTCGACGGGGACGCCCTTGCGCTGCTGCATTGAAACGCGACACTCTGAGGTCACGGTTTCGGTCTCGGGAGTTCACCTTCGAAATTATAATACACAGGTTATCCTCTATGATACACAGCCATGTACTGCAGTATTTATAGTGTGACGTTATTGCTTGTACAGAAGAGTTTTTTATACAAAAATGAATTGGTTTATCGTTTTTTTTTGTTTTCCAGATCGCTCTAAGCGATAAGATCGCCCATTGTCACCCTTTGTCACTACATTTATATCTGTAATTTATTTGGTGTACATAGTAAAGAGTATACTATTCTTATATTCCCTAGTTGCATGTTGAGATTAAAATAATATTTTCCACTTGCTATTTTAAGAACTTTACTGATTGATCTAGAAATCGAACCTCACACTCTCCAGCTTTCCTTGACACCAATATACGTACCGACTGTTGGGAGAGGAAATAGAGTAATTAGTAATAGAGTAACTTGTTTATTTGTGGCGCTATCATATTTTATAAGCATTACATATTTTTCTCCATTGACATCAATTAATCTGCCTAGCCTTTTCACAACTATGTTGGGGTCAGCTTCCAGTCTAACCGGATGCAGCTGAATACCAGTATTGTACATGGAGCGACTGCCTATCTGACCTCCACAACCCAGTTACTGGGTAATACGATACCCCTTGGTAAGACTGTCAAAGATCTACAAATGACAGCCGGGATCAACGGCTTAACGTCCTTTTCGAGGCACGGAGGGTCTTGGTATGTAAAGATGGTCACCCATTCACGTACCAACCACGGCAAGCGTAGCTTTAACCGATCGATCTACCCGTGTGGCTGTTATTACTTACTCAGCCACAAGCCCCTCGTTTTCTTAATTGACATGTTATAACGAAAAGAACATTACTTTTCTTTTTCTGTGAAGTAGTCGCATAGACCATAATTTTATTGAGGTTCCATTCTCACATAACCTCAGGTTACTTCAAGGTTACCTTATTTAATCAAGTTTACCTTATTTAATCACACCTGAAACAAAATCCGTATCGGTCAGTTTAATTAAGCACCTACTAGTATTTTCGTTTAAAACTAAACAGTCTCAAAGGCTTTACCTGATAGTTCTATTTGCATGTACCGTAATAGTGGAAAGCAATTTGAAACGCCTGGCACTCCGTTCATAGCAATCTGCGGACGGACGGCGCTGTTTCACGCTGTCTTTTAGTTTGTAAAAGGCGCTAAAATTGTACTAGATATACCTTTTGTATCTTGCGGGGACGTTAATTTCGGTACTGTTTACTTTGGATGTATGTGTAAAGGTTCTCAAACTATATACAGTTTATACATAAAGCCGTCCTATTACCACTTAAATGAAAAAAGACCCTAAATAAATGAAGATAGTTGAAGGAGGATGATCATGCTCTAAAGTGTAAGGTTAAAATAAAACATTTTAAATAATTAAAAACCGAATATCGATAGAAATAATCGATTGAGGAATCGTTAGAACCGATAACACTCGGCGAGAGCGGGAATTTTTAGTTTGGTAGGTGTATTTGGCTGTGTTGCATTGGGTGTATAAATAAATAATTGTAAAACAGTGACCTGAGTGATATGAATTTTAGGGCTGATATTTCCAACACCAGATAATGTTGTGTCACTGACTCTGGCAGGCCCACCATCAAGGAATTTAATTTTGATAACACAAAAAATTAGTCGCTAATTAGTCAAAATTTGTCGCCAAATATCAGATTTTGTCGGTCACTTGTTCTAAAGATATAAGGGTTTATAGGTGGCCGATCTGGAGAGAGTCTCCCCAGCAGGGTCACATTTATATCTCAAAAACTAGGGCACCTAGCGAAGATGTGTTTTCTCCGATATTTTGTCGCTAATTAGTCGCAATTTTTCACAAAGTCACAGATTTAATCGGGTCTTAGTTTAGCAGATATAATGAGTTCAATTAGTAAGGTATAGTCCAAGAGCTAGATCGAACCATCTTGCACCACTGTATGGGGAAATTGAATTCTTTAATATCTTTTTAATTACACACCGACTGAATTTGTAGCTTGGTGACAAATTGCGACTAATTAGCGACAAAATATGGGAGAAAACAGATCTTCGCTAGGTGCCCTAGTTTTTGAGATATAAATGTGGCCCTGCTGGGGAGACTCTCTCCAGATCGGCTACCTATAAACCCTTATATCTTTTGAACCAGTGACCGACAAATTCTGATATTTGGCGACAAATTTCGACTAATTAGCGGCAATTTTTTTGTGTTATCAAAATTAAAATCCCTGATGGTGGCTCTGCCAGAGTCAGTGACACGATAATGTTATCGGAGCAATTATTTTGAATTTTTGACAGTTCTTCCATACAAAAACTGTCAGACGCCAATTTAATTTCGCGAATAAAAATTATCTGTCGATTGAAAAATCTGCCCTTAATTGAGTTAGTATAAAATAATAGGTAAATATTCAATACTTGTGGGATCAAACCGAATAGTTTGCATAAACCGTGTTGGCAGCGCAGTTTACGATGCACATTAAGAAGTCGATGGCACCAGATGGGAAATCGAAGTGCTAATACCTAGCGGTTCGAAATCTGTGGCAGTGTCGACCAGTTTATAGCTCTTTTAGAGGCACTTTTCTACGTTTTATGATCCCTTACTGTAGTTTATAGTGTTCAAAGGTGCTAACAGATCAAGTATTGATGACACTTTTGGTTTTGTGGGCTGTTAAGATGAATTTATTTCGGTAAATAAATAAAGGTACAATCTGTCGTTATAAGAGTAACAGCTCTTTTCGAGTATTAAATTGGTAAACACAGAATTACCCGGTTGGTTTCTAGTCTAACCAGATGCAGCTGAATACCAGTATTTTACATGGAGCGACTGCCTATCTGCCCTCGACAACCCATTTACTGACCAACCCAAACCCATTTTCTGACTGGTTGTCAGATTTTCGAGCTTTTGACTGCCTGCAAAGAATGTCAAAAATCCACGATTGACAGCCGGGGGGCCAATGGCTTAACGTCCTTTCCGAGGCACGTAGGGGTCTCGTTATGTAAAGATGGTCAGCCATCTACGGACGGACCGTGGTAAGCGTAGCTTAATCTGATCAATCGATACACACGGCTATTACTTAGCCACGAGCCCTTCACAGAATTACCTGACCATCGATGGCAAAAACGTCTGTTAAATAAAATACAGACAACGTTAATTGATGGTCTGGTTATGTATTTTGTTGTTCGTACTCTACTAGGTAAGTGATTTTCTTAAATAAATCATGTATCTTTTTACTATTTATAAATAGGAAGAGAGAATTTAAGAAGTTGTTCTGCAGGGGAGTTTGTTGCGCCATTTCTTCTTCCCAGCTAAAGCACTAGGAAGCGGTGAAGGGCGGGTGTTTTAGTTATAAGGAAAATCATAAAAACGCTTTCTCTCTCCTACTTATTTTAATTTTTGCTCTGCCCGACTGGGTCCATAATTGTTTCTATAATATATATATTTAGCACCTGTATGTGTTCATTATGGATTGCAATTAAGATTAATTTAATTTAGGGCTGATTTTTCCAATGCCAGATAATTTTATCCGAGGAATAATTTAGAATTTTTGACAGTTCTTCTATCTAAAATCTGTCAGACGTCAATTTCATTCCATGAATAAAAGTGATATTATGTTGATTGAAAAATCAGTTCTTAGTGAACTCGATAAAATTTTTATTTACTTAATCAAGATAATATTTACATTATATAAGCTAACCTTTAAAAGAATCATCACGGCATCAAAAAATCAAATCAGAATGTCTCAGTATGAAAAAATACACATTTTTCTCTGAGGAAGTAGCAACGAAAGATTATTGAAATAAGTAGTTTTGTGGGCTTTTAAAACGGCACTGCCAGCAAACTCTATGTCATTGGCAAATACTACATGTAAGGACCTTTAAAGGTCTGATGGTAGACGCGACACTGCTTTACAAAGTATGAATGAGTTTCTCAATACCACGTTGTGAGGAAACGAGCCATTGTGCAGCGGAAATATATGGGAAGCAGTATTGAAAGTTGTGAAACTACAGATTATTTAGTACCTTGGAGGATGTCGATATAATAATATTCGCCTGTTTATTCAGGACAAAGGTCTCTTTCGTGCAGAGAAGAAATCTTCTACATAGCGTGTCGATGGCAAAAACAACACCAAAAGATATTGTATAGCTTTTTAAATTAGCTCGGCCCAAAATTCAACAACGCGAATACCGTTTGCTGACATAAAAATAGCTGTTCTATACATTTTGATTTTGCAGTTTTATATGAAACAGCAGATTTTTTTAGATAACAGCTAGGGAGTCCTGAATCATGTGCTGAATTCATGGTTTCTCTTTGCGCAGCGATTTATTTATTTAGATTACATGCACAACATTACATAATTGAATCGCAAGAAGTCGTACAGAGCAAATTACAAACTAAAAAGTGACACAAAAACACACTTCCAACAACGCCAACGCCAGCTAATTTTATCCGAGGATTAATTTTGAATTTTTGACAGTTGTTTCATACAAAAACTGTCAAACGTCAATTTTATTCCACGAATAAAAGTTATCTGCCGATGGAAAAATCAGCCCCAAGCAAGCTGAAAAAACAAACTTAACAAACATAACACACTTTTAAAATAAACAAAATGTAACAAGTGACAAAAGATTATGTATATATTACATATCTTTCAACCATTTCCTCACAAAATCTTAAACGTTCACGATACAAATCTATTCATCTCCCGCCATTCTGTATATTTATGCTCGTGAATATATAGTAAGTAGGTAATAAAATACATTGTAGTAGTCAAAACTCTTGCAGTTCTTCTAGAAAAACTGAATCCCGGATAAGGTGCAACATTTAAAGTATTCAAAGGCAGGTAGTGCTGAAGGTTTGATGAGCTAAGCACTTTGTTCGTAGATCTCGCCATTCCAATACAGTTAACACTTTTATTTGATTAGAATTGTCAGTAAAATGGATTTTATGTTCAAGCAGCTTTATGTTACGGCTTCAGTTGTTCTTCCTTTTTGATGCAATTAGGTAAAAGGATTCCGTTTTGCATGTGCTACTTTTCATTCATTATCATCATCAATTCAACTGAAAGACTTCAACCGGTTCTGTGCTTTTCGCTTCCAATGGATTCCTGCGATTTTCACCGGACGGTGAAAATGGAGAAATGGTTAAATGATCCACCTTGTGGGAGGCCTTCCAACAGTACATCTTCCGGTACGCAGTCGCCACTCCAGCCGGTCTATTCTATAAAAATCTTACCTGAAAAGGTAGATGAAGTAAGCTGCCATTCGATTTGATGCTAGGGATTGTTACTGTTGACAGCTCAGTTCACGTAAGTTCTTACGGTGTGATTTTTACAGAATAGCACCGCGCAACCTTACGGCCCCATCCGCCATCTGTTCTACGAGTAATGTGCCCTGACCACTACCAGCTTGTTATTAATTCTTCGGACTACATATGTCGGTTACCTACAATACAGAATTTACAATAGGTAGCACGCTGCTGCTGCCATAAATCCTTAACACTAGGTAGTTTTAAGAGCATACTAAGAGATTATGACACTTTGTAACAGCAAGACCTGTTTACATGTAAACTAAGTAACTACTACACCAGTACCTGAACACGTGAACGTGAAATAACTGGCGAAATCTGTGCGCACTAAACACCTCTGTCCTATCCTTCAGGGGGTTCAGGCGTGATGTTATGTATACCTAGTACTAATTGGGTTAGGTGAAGCAAAGATGCAGCTGGGTAGTGGTGGCCCAGTGGTAATGGCCGTGACTTACGGTAGGTCGTACCCAGACAGCCGCTTTACTTTGTGTAAATTACTTCATCATCACTGCTCTCAAAACGGTGAAGGAAAATATAATGAGGAAACTGACATATCCTAGAACCAAAACTTCTAAGACATGTGACATCTACCAATCCGCACTGGGCTCGCGTGGTGGATCGCCCACTCCCTCTCACCAAGAGAAGTCCTGTGTCCCAGCAGTGGGAACATTATAGCCTGAACAATGATCCTCACGAAGTAACTATGAATGGAAGTGGTTAAGAAATCCGTAGGTTATAATCATCTAGCATCTGGAATACAAAAGCAATGATGACCATGGTAATTAATTTGGCATATAAACCGAATCTACTTAATAAAAATCATAAATTCATTCCTTCACTGATAGATCACGCACCACCTTAGCCACTGGGTCTAGAAAAATTATTTAAGAAAAGTGCTTTTTTTAATCGTCCCTTAAAGGGATTAAATATGGAAGTTAGCATTTTTGTCGTTAGAAAACACCAACGGACGCGCGGCCTGTAGCAGGAAATCTCGATTTTTTGACAGAGCAACACATCAGTGGATTACACTCGTGCGGAGCAAAGGCGGGTCATTAGTTCAACTATATGATTCAGTAGATAAGTAACTATAAAACATCCCATCATCAATCTCCTGCCCTTATCACAATTTATTTGGGTCAGCGCAACATGTCATTTTCTTCCATACTTCTCTATTAGCCACCATCTCTATAGTCACCCCCTTTCTAACCATAATCATCACTTAAAACATCTATTTACACCATAAATCAATACAACCCATTCTATTCAAGCCGGTCGCGTTAAATATAAACAGCTTGAAAACAGCTACATTTGTGAGCTAACGCTTGGGAGTTCGTAAATACGAAGCTGCAACATTGGGCGTCCTAGTCAGTGCGCCTTCAGCCCGAAAACTGATGGCGGTTCATCGTCTTGTGTTATTGAGTTTGGGACTGATTCACGGGCAGAGAGAATAGGCAACAGGATTGTTAAATATCTAATAAGTATTTATACTATAGGCCGACCGCTTAACTGAGACGTTCCCTGAGGTAGCTGCGCGGTGCGGGAGGGGTGATAGTTGTCACATGTTGACGAATCACTGTGCTCTTGCATCACGTCACCACACTCTTCCCGCACCGCGTTGCCGCCTCAGACAACGTCTTAGTTAAGCGGTTGGTTAGTTTACACTGTAAGACACGAATAAAACTATTGTGTAGCATTCTTGTGTTTTCTTCCTTCCGGGCCTTTGATCAAAGTCTATTTCAGCGAGAAAATAAAATGGGAAAAAAGGGCATGACAAGATAAGGGTCCATTAGTTAAAAATGAGAGATGGAAAGAATGATTTTAAGATATTTTTCGAATAAAAAGGTAAAAACTCGATGAGGTGGTGTCGTTTAACTACCGAGTTCCTATAGCCACCTTCCGGTTCCATCATCAGATCAGCTCCATGTCATAATCATTTTGCATTGTCATCCGATTTACACATGCATGCAAAATGTTAGCTCAATCGGTTGAAGATATCTGCTTCAAAAATGAGTTGCAAGAGTCCACCCGAACATACATACATCGCAAGTTAAATAAAAGCTTGTAAAAAACATGACTTTTCAATGCGTCATATTTTTTTTAAGAATGCATATTTTTGGTTGCGGTCTGGTTATAATGACTCAGTATTTAGTAGACTATTTTATGACATAGGTCTCGTTAATGGTGGACATTTGGACCAAGCTCCATACATTTTTGGTCAGTCTCCTTTCTAATCATGTACTGAATCCATGGTTACAGTTTGCGAGTCGATGTGCTACCCTATATATTATAAGCCACAAGCAACAAAGCGATTAATGAGAAACTATTAGAATAAGAATAATTTATTTTGCCAGAAACGTGGTTACAGGGTGACATTACATTATATATTGTAGAAGTTCAGCATGTCTCACCGTATAATCGGTATGAAAAATTTATTCATTTACAATTGATACAATTTAAAATTTCATTATTATTATTCACATGTCATTAATTAATTTAGCAATATTATAAAAACAATAAGTCATTTCTTAAAAACAAAAATTTATCCATAATCTCCAATACAAAAAACAAAAAAAAGTATTATTATTTACATGTCATGATTTCATGAATTCGTCAATATTATAAAAACATTTTCAATAAGGCATTTCTTTAATATATGTCTTAAACACGTAAGGGGCAATTCACGAATAGATTTTAGAGAAACTATGAGATGTACCTAATCTACGTTCGCGATTAACTTGCCAAACATGTAAACAAATATGAGTTATTAGAAAAATAACTTTAATTCCTACACGATAAAGTTTACGCTACAAATTCAAACATTTTTAAGTCACTCTGAAATCAACTTAATTACAACTGACATAAAGTTGATATTGGTTTAACTGGAGACAACCTAAATTGGAAACGTAAAGGAGATATTTTTTTTAGGCCCACTGTACGTATCTAGGGTGCTGTCATGATTTTCATTTGTCAGCAAGGGCACAAGGGCTACTTCTTACTCGAAGAATATTTCATCATCTCCCAACTTTGATAAACCAACATATGTGCCTTACATTCATTCCATCCGTGTGTCCCCAAAGTGTAACAGACATTTGTATTGATGAGCGAGCACGGCGCGAAATCCAATGTTTTGATATCAGACCATTGAATAACTCGACCCGAAGTAGAAATACACGAAAAGAGAAAGAGTTTATTTATGCTGTAGTTTTCCCACCTTCGTTTCGTTTTCGATTTTTGCCGAAATGAAAAAGGTAAGGATATTCCGTGAAGTTCGTGGAAAGGCACTTTGTAGACCTTGATTTTAGTTAGGTAAGAGAAAAATAATAAGATTATCAGGTTTTCAGGGTTCCGTACCCCAAAAGAAAAAGACGGAACCTATATAGGATCTTCGTCGTCGATCCTTCGTTGTCCATCCGTCCGTCCGTCTGTCTGTCTGTCAATTAAAAATTTAATAAATCAATAAAAATAAATTCATACCAGCTACAGAACCCGCCGGTTTTTTCTTAGAAGCAGTCTCCGTTACTTGTATTATTTATTTTGTGATGATGACGTGACCCTAGTCATTTTCATTGAAGCAGGAAATTGGATAATCTTTTGATGTCCAATAATTTTCCTTTCAGTAATCATCTAGCTAGGTGTGATGTCAATAATAATGTTTTTTCATGTGTTAAATTATTTCATCACCACTGCTCTCAAAACGGTGAAGGAAAACAACATGAGGAAACCGGCATAACAATATACTGCAACTAATAAGGCAAAAAAAATACTGTTCTATACGTTTTGACCGCTTAGGTATTACACTTTTCTATGAAACAGAAGATTTTTTTTTTGATAACCGACGAAAAATTTCTACGCTATGGGGTCTAAACTCATGTGCTGAATCCATGGTTACAGTTTGCGCGTCGATGTCCCTGCCACCCTGTACTATTACTGTCATTCTATCTTTTTATTCTTTGTGGTTTCTAGGACTGGGAGACGAAGTGTCGGTCATCCGCGGCGGCGAGATGGGCGGTCGACATTGTTACCGTCGCGGGTAAAACCTGGATGAGGCGGGCACAGGAACGTGGGGATTGGCACATGTAAAGAGAGGCATATGCTCAACCGTGGGTGAAGTCGGGCTGTGAAGAATGATAACTTTCTAAACTGTGGTCCATTGAACTAAAGTTTTGTAACAAAAAACATATTTATAAGGGCTTTGAGGGTCCATGGCATACGGTGGAGGTCTGCCCGGCTTGGACAGAGCACCGCCGCGTCCTCGTAGCGGCGATCGGCGGCGGCGATCTCTTGCGTCCGGCCCTGGTCCAGGCCATGGTACGGAGTGTAAGTGCATGGGAAGCCGTCACCTCCTTCGGCGAAGCAGTAATGCTAGCAAAGGAGAAGGCGGTGATGGGAGAGGCTACATAATAGTCACCGCAGGAGACGCCCTGGACATCGGGAGTCAACAGCCAACTCCCGGCCACCGTAGGCGCGGGCTTGTGGGCGGCGAGCAACGGGCAGCTCGCCGCCCGGTAAGGACCAGGCCCGGGTTGACGGCGCGTTGTGTTCCAACCGCGCCTCAAAGAGATGTCAGCACGAACTGCCGGGGTCCGCTAGGGCCGATGCCTGCCAGGGCCGCGGGTTGTTCGAAAGAGATACCGTGCCGCCATTTTGTTTTTTTTTTCAAGATGTCGGTAACGAGTATAAACCGATAGCTGTCGTCACTGCTAATTGAAAACTTGGTAGAACCAAACCCTGTAAAGTGTCACGTTTCAGAGATATTAACATTCAAAATTGATCAAGTGACATCCAAAAAAAAAAATGGCGCGACAGTAGGTATGCCAGACACCATATAAAAGTCTTCAATCCCCTTTAAGTATGTATACCCACTGGAAAACCTTAAATACCAAATAAACCGTATTTTAAAGCCTTCTGAAGGCCTTCATCAAGTAACACGAGCTGCTCATATTAAATTCTCTCAGAAAACGTTGTCCAATCCTCAACAAACCAATCGGTCGCCACAAACCGACAATCTCTAGCCATGCCGTTTAAATTAAAACGGTTGCCGATTGAATCGATACGGCCGCTAAGAATGCGTTCACAATGAAGAGGGTTATTTAAATTGGTGACTAGTTTATTATTAGAAGAGTAATGGGGGCCTGACGATAGACCTGGCAGGATCGGTGGCGTCTCAGCGGTAACTGTTGATTTAAGAGTCGTAGTGTCTTTGTGCAGTGTAAAATGGCTCACTAATTCTAACAAAGAAGACGCCCAAAGGCCAAAAGTGGAAACGTTATAACATGTTTTCAGCCCCCGACGCCAAACGAGCGGGGTGTTATAAGCTTGACGTGTCTGTGTGTGTGTGTGTGTCTCTCTGTGGCATTGTACCTCCCGAACGGGTGACCTGATTTTGATTTTGTTTATTTTTTTTAAAGGTGAATAAGTCGGGAGTGTTCTTAGCTAGGTTTGATGAAAATCGGTCCAAGATGGCCGCTGCTACAAAATGGCGGATTACATTTTTTTTCACAACTCCCTCATAATCAATGAGTATGAAAATCTGATAATACCTAGAGCTTTAGCTACTGCTAAAGCTACGCTCTAGGCATTTTCAGATTTTCTAAAACTACTGATAGGTTTAACTAAAAAAAATAAACGAATCCCAAACACAGTCAGTTGTTTGAGATACAAGGTAACAACAGCAAAACACTCGTACTTTTGAAAACATTTTTCCCACTTTTTAACAAGGAAAAGAATGACATCCCATATTTCTTACGTCTTCCAACAGACACACGAAAACCGCAAACAAATTACCGTCTCTACAAACCGGTGTGGATTTATCCCAAGCGTGGCAACATGCGACCCTTTGCATTTCAAATAAGGAGTCCGTGTGCTGGTTGTTTTAGGGCGGGCCGTAACCACCTACACTCTACTGTCTCGGCGGATGAGCTCGTTGTGTAACGGGAGGAATAGTTTCATTGGAAATAGAATAAAACGGTGATAGTTTTGGTAATGGAGGTCACATGTTTGTGTGTTTTTTAACGGCTCCTTCTTTTTCTTCATGTCGCTGTCACGACTGTATTTCAGATCTTGTTGGCACAATGTGAGTGCACTGCAAAGTCAAAATTAATTAGCTAGCCAAACTCAGCATACTTAATGAGTGCAAAAACAAAATTGATTCGTAGATTTTTTTTAGATAGTGTAATTACTCGAAAATATCAAATTGTCAAAAAATATTTTTATTTTAAATGTAAACCTCACATACGTTATGGATGAGAAGCAAGAGTGTCCGTGGAGTTTCTTGCCCGTTCTTCTCCATAGAGATCTACGTTTTGGAATGCTTCAACTTTCTGACTAACTGACCGACTATTTATTTTGACAATTCAAAAGTCCCTGTAAATGGTTAAATTGAAATAAATTATTTATATCTTAGCACGCGAAAACAAAAAAAAACTGATTTTTTCAACTCATACTTTAAGTATCGAAGCTACCAGTGGTCGTTGACCCCAATAAAAAAAAAATAAAAAACAAAACATCAAATCATTTTTGTTTTTATTTTATCGTGTTCAGATATCGATAGTCGTCACGTCTGCAGAGTTTTGCTAGCTAATTTAATTAGACCCTGCACACACCTCTCTGCCTATACGAGGGCGACACTGAAAGTTTAAGAACTGGCCACTTGTAAACGATATAATAAAAAAATAAGTTCATATTTTGAAAATGGAATCCTTTGCCAATATTATTGTGTATGTATGTATTTTATTCATTTGTCATTTGTTTACGATTTGGCGGCAAAGTGGAAATTGTTTGCGTCACGTCAGTGTGAATTTAACGCGAGAAAATTTTCGTACAATGATTTTTTTATGACTTTCGATGTCATTTAAGTCAACAAGAAAGTTATGATAGATTTCGATTGGCCTTTCCGAATGAAGCCCCATCTCGTGCCACTGTTTAAAACTGATTTAATGAGTTTAAGCGTGGTCGCACTAATCTCACCGATGATCTGCGTGAGTGACGGCCTTCTACGGCGACAATGAAGAAAAATGTACTCTGTGACGGCGACGACTTAAGATAACTGCACAAAATCCTCCATGAACATTTAGCGGTCAGGAAGCTTTCTGCCCGGTGGATACCTCATAATTTGACAGAGGCCCAAAACCTCCGTCGTGTTGATTGGTGTCGTGAAATGGTTTAAAGATAACGGAGGTAACTCAAATGCTGTGTTCGACCTACTTAGGGGTGACGATAGCCGGATTTATTGTTATGACCCTGAAACTAAGAGACAGTCTGCTGTCTGGGTGTTTCCTTCCAAGGAGTTGCCAATTAAAGTGAAAAAAGATGGTGGCCTCGTTCTACGGAAGGACAGGTCATTACGCAACAACTGCTTAGAGGATCGAAAAATAGTTACTGCAGAGTGGTACACTAGCAATTGTTTGCCACTTATCTTGGAAAAAGTTCGGGAGAAACGACCTCGCAGTAGGATCCTCCTTCACCACGACAAGGCCTCGTCGCACACCGCCAAGCAAACAATCGACTACTTGGCGACGTCAGACGTACAATTACTGGGTCAACCGCCCTATAGCTCCGACCTTGCACCTTGCGATTTTTATTTATTTCCGAAAATAAAAGAAAAACTTCGAGGAAAACGTTTTATGAACGCCGAGGAAGCAGTGGCTGTGTTTCAAAATGCCGTCGAAGAGACCCCTAAGGACGAGTGGACAAAGTGCTTTTCTCAGTGGTTCCATCGGATGCAGCGATGTATTGATGTAAATGGACACTATTTTGAAAAGATATAATAAAACCAATAACTTGCTAGTTTGTTCAGTTTTTGATTTTCTAAGAACTTTCAGTGTCACCCTCGTACGTTCGTGGAAGACAATAAGCAGAGCGCTAAAGCCCCAGTGTGCCACTATCAGTTTACCCACTTGCCGATTCTGTTACCTCATGCGGTTGTTAGACACAGCAAGAGGCCTGTTTGTCTCGTTCCTCACTCCCTCGCTACTCGCTTAACATAAACTATTTGGGGCCGACAACTGTCTTCATGGGAATAACTAGTAGCTATCTTGTTTCTATTTTCATTTGTTTTAGGGTTTTCTTGTAGCTTTTGGAGAAGGTTTTTAAAAAGAACCCCAGGACCTGAAAAGATCTATTTAAAGGGGGTAAGTCTATTGTTACTATTCAAGCACAAATCCGCATTCGTGCTGTCATTCCGAATTTCCTCGCGAAATAACCCAATAACATTTTGCTTGACCTGCACGCTTAGAATGAACACCATAGAAACGACTTTTGTCGAAGAAAGAATAGACAAAATGACGGATTGTTGACAGATTTCAAAGAAATCAAGACAATAAAAGAAACAACTATTTTATCTTTCATATTCTATTCTATCTGTCATTTTGCCTATTCTTCTGACGTCAAAACCCGTTTATATGGTGGTCATGCCAGGCGTGCTGGGGATCGAACTCAAGACCACTACTTCAGCGAGGTGTTTCCTTTTTCTTTGGACTTTTTAATGTGACGATTAACTAAACAACCTTCTTGAAAGTTAAATTACTCCAGTTTTAATTAGCACTACCAAACAAAATGCAGTCAACCCCATTGTTTCCATACGGAAAACTTGTGTGTGAGCGCATAAGTTAATGTGGGACTATTTCACTCGCACCTATCGGTACCGACTTGTCTTTACCGGGAACCCGCTTCTTTATGTAAGCACCCTAAGGCGGGTAAACCCGAACGCAAAGGGTTTGTTTTTCTTTGATTATTACCTTTAATCAAAGCATTTTAAAATTTTTGTTTATTATAATTATAAAGTCAAATAACTAAACTTGCTCACAAACCAGTAAAAGAAACCCCAACCTTTGAATGATTGATGATTCTGATGATACTGATGATTTAAAAAAAAATCCTGACGTGTTCGTAATTCCTCCACCTTCCCTAATGCTAAAAATTCAAGTCTGTAAAACGAGTATAAGTTACAAAGAAAAAGTTTAAAATATCTTAATAGGCAAATCGTTTAAAGTCACTTAAAATGCATTGAAATTACTATTCATGGCATCGAGAGAATTTAATTCAATTGAATATTGATTTGTGGACCGAGTCGAGTTATATTTGATTACGTGCCTGGGGATAATATGACTAACTGTAAAATCGTTCTGATTGTTTTGATAATAATTGTTATTGTAATATGAATTTATTAACATATGGTCATGTCATAGTGTTGGTGAACGTGGCTATTGATCAGAGGGTCAATATATTTCTATGTCGAAAAACAATTCTTAAAAAGCTAGCTGTCAAATGTTTTATTTAATTAATGAATCTGAAATGATTTCAAGCAAGGTAAAATTAACAAGATTATTTTTAACTAAGAACTTATTTACAAAATATAAGCAAACCACTCGTGATAAGGTAACATAATTATAGTATTTACCTAGCAAAAGCAATTACTCAAAAACTAAACGTCTGACATCGGTTTTCAGTACCCTAATTTCGTAACACATTTTCAATCGCAATTGGAATCATTTTGAAGGATATCGCTAATCCATTTCTTCATATGTTCGAACAAAGTAAATAACGCAATGAATGCTGTTGAACTGTCAGAATCAAAGCCATTTCTACTGTTAGTGTGTTATGCAATTACCTCGCTATAGCTAAGGTTGTCAAAAAATAAAAGGCCGTTTTGACATTGACAGTTCTAGTAGTTAATAAAGATCAAATTCGCCAAACACGTATTCGTTTTTATGAAACTGACAGGTGTCAAGAACGCATTCTCAAATGTCAAAGCGAGCCTTTTATTTTTTGACAACTTTACAGCTGCATTCACAGATTTTGGAAAAATGGTACCTTCAAATGTCAATTCTTACGTTTTATATTTATGTGCGCCTCGAGTGTTATGACAAACTTTGCACAGTTGCATCAAATTTCACTACTGCATCCGTGTCATTATTGCTTTTATACTGTCATGCTCCTGGTCTAAGCTCTTGAGCGGCGGACGGTCTAAGTTCCAGTGAAGGAAATGCGCTTCAACGAGCACCTTTAATTTCGCACCGACGGCTTTATGCCTTTTTGTTAAATGCTACTAATCTGACGTCTGGAAAGTTAATGTGATACCAATAGTGCCTTATTAACCCAGTCTTTGCCCGTGCAAAGGTAATATTTAAAAGTAAATGTATACTTACCTGACGAATATACTTGGTAGATACTTACTCTGAATTATTATAATTACTTAATGATACAGCTATCATTAAGTTACAGGGTTCCACGTAGGGAACGTTTTAAAAGGATATAATAATATTATAACATTATTTTAAAGTCAAAGTTAAAGTTTTCTTCTGTTTTATGAAGATAAAGAGAAACAAGAGATTATTAATTAATGGGCTGTGAATTTAGAAAACACTTCTTCGGGAACGTGTGGATTTAATTAACGTGTTTTTTCAGGTCTTGGGGAGAGAGCTTTTGCCCAGCACTAGTATGATGCAGGCTAACAGTAACATTAGTAACAAATCAGGGAAGTGTATGTATGTTGTGAAAAAAAATTTTTTTTGCTTACTTTTTTTTGCAATTTACAGGTTAGTATCAGGTTGTATGTTGATCCAAACATCATTCGCGGCCGTAATAAATATTTATTTATATAATTATAATAATACAAATCATCAATACATCTCTCTGACTTCATTCAGTATTAATGACTATTTCAATTAAATTGAAATCATGACATTTGAGGCCAATTCTGACTGAAGGAGTTGTATTGCTGATTCTAATGATTATAATTCTGTGAAGCCATATTTGTTACGGTCGCGAATCATATTTTAATCGACATACAACTTGACAGTGTCCTGCAAATTGTAAAAAACGTGAGTAAATTTGAATTTCGCGGGCTACCTTAACGTATCATACTTAAGTCAGTTTGAGGTAATGAAACATTGAATTTCAGGTACATAGGTACTAAAATCCTCTCTTTAAACTGGATCAGTACTTCAGAAACGACAAATAGTCCTTTCAAAGCAAAAGCGTAAATGAAGCTTGTGTCGAAATTCTAGGAGCGTGTGAAACTGGCCGGAGTATCTTTGATGCATTTGACCCGAGGGTTTTGGGTGAATGTTTTAGAAGAACGCCATTCAATTACTAAAGGAATGGAATATTTTGAAGATTAAATTAACTGAGAAATAACAAACAATCAGCACTATAATTGCGTAACACACTTTCAATCACAATATGAATCATTTTGAAGGATGTTACTAATCCATTGCTTCATACTAGCGAAAAATTTGCCTGCTCAACAACGTAAATAACGCAATGAATGTTAATCAATTGTCAAAATGACAGCCATAGCTACTGTTAGTTACGCAATTACCCCGCAGACTCAAGCACGTTCAATCGACACTAAAACAGTAACGTGGAATTAGAATTTACTTATTTGTAAAAATGTAGTTTTACTTAGTACGGTGTCAATATTTTTTTAAGTTTTATACATTCTACCACAGCATATGGTAATATAAACCTTAGTAGGTAATATTTCTCGATCTCACAATTAAGACCAAAATATAGCGGACAACCAAAAATCATAATAGAGGATATCAACATCCCAAATATTTTAGTAGATATGTTCATAGTTCGTAAGGAATCTGTATCCGCATCAGTCTCACCACAAATAACGGGCGACGCTTGTATTTCCCTGCAGAGCTTGCCATAATATTTGCGTAACTCCTGTGTATAAAGTCGATATTCCGTCCCCGCGGGTACAGAAACAATCTTCTCGTTGAATCTAAGAGGGATGTTGTTCTGACTCTACAGAATAATGGGAAAAAATATGAATAAAACACTACGTGGTACAGTGCGTTGAGGTGGATGTACGCAATTATAGCGGGTGGGTGGATTGAAGAAAGACGGAACAGATTTTTCGTTACATTCATTTTTAATTTTGGTTTCTTGAATTTGTGGCAAAGATATTGTTGCGATTTTGTCCCAAGAGTATCCGATGAAAGAGTAATAAAACCCAGAAGCATAGTTTAATCATTAATCAGCCTATAATATTCCCACTGCTGGGACACAGGCCTCCTCTCTTTAAGAGGGAGTGGGCTGTCTCACGCGAGCCCAGTGCGGGTTGGTAGATGTCACATGTTTTCGAATTTTTGGTTCTAGGACATGCCGATTTCCTCCCTATGTTTTCCTTCACCGTATTGAAAGCAGTGTTGATTAAATAATTTACATAACGTAAAGCGCCTGGCTGAGTTCAAACCTACGACCTACAACTCGTAAATCGCGGCCGTTACCACTGTGCCACAACAGCTCCAATAAAACCCGTTTAGGTGAGATTCTTATGCAATCACTCACTAAAGAGAATTAGTAACATTGCTCTGTTTTTAGAAGATTTTAACTTTATTATTTATTTATTTATTTATTTATTTAAAACTCTTAAACTATCATTACAGGTTTAGTAACCTAATGCGATAGCTAAGCCTACTTATAATATTAACCATTTAACAATAACCATCATTTTATATTAACCATTTATATTTTCCTATAGTTGGGAATATGCCAGTAATTAAAAAATGTTTCATGCATAATCTCTGATATTGTTAAATTGTAATTGAAAACTCGTCGACGAAAATTGAGGTCAGAAAATTAACTTCAATAGTCAAATGCAAAACATCTTTCTCGATTCTCAAGGTAAATTAAAATTAGAATTTCGGGTTCAAGTATTTAAATAATTAAATTAAACCACTAAAATTGTCAGTTCCACTACAAATTGGCATTCACAAGTACGTTTTCTGATCCATTTGTTAATATTTTCATCAGATATAACTTTTACATCTTGTGTGTCTCATATTTTTTGCACATTTCACAGATATTCAGAGTAAATCTACTTCCTTTTGAAACACTGGACCCCTTTTGAACAAGGTAACGAGTACGTCAGGTTGCAAGGACTAGATGAAAACTTCACATGAATTTCCACCGTTGGCATCCTAGCTTCCTTGTACCGGTAGTATGATAATATAGAAATATGAAACGGGTTATATAATAAACATAACAGACTCCTGTATTCCATGCAGGGTTAGGTAGAAATGCACCTATAGTACAATGCCGACATTTCGCCAGTTATGTTTAAGTCCGAAGAAAAAGAGGGCGAGCCTATTGCCAACAGCCAGGCGCATCTCTAGACTCCAGGCTGCTATTGAGAAATTTCAGATGGAAAAAATCCAAGAACTTAAAGAAAAAAAAAAATATATATATAAATAAATAAATAAACATATTGCCCGACCCGGTAATCGAAGCCAGGACCTCACGCTCAGCAGTACCACGTGCGTCCTCTAGCTAATCTAATTTTTAGCAATTTTCTCAACAAGTCCAGTTTTTCTCGTAGGTATACTGAGTCCATTCTGAAAAACCAAAATATCATACATAGGCGTTTAATTTAATAGCTGACATTCAAAATATCTGTCCACTTCAAATAATACCTAAATATACTTAGCCAGCAGTTGTCCAAAACTCATACAAACCCGTGTTCGACAACTAGTCAATAAACCGAACAGAATCGATAAGGTTATCTAACGAAGTAAGCTGTCCTGTTGAAGTATAAATAAGACAAGCTACAGGCATTCAGATGGCTAAGTTATTAGTAAATGTTAATGTTTGCCTGCGGCATTTTCCACGTGGAGATCGGAAACTACTCTACGGGAACGTTTTAAAGGGATGAAAAGTATGCTATATCATGTCTAGTACCCGCGTGCCAAATATAATCCAAATCCGTTCAACCAGGCGAGAAAAGGTAACAGGCAGACAGAGTTCCTTTCACATTTGTAATATACAGGGTGATTTTTTAAAGACCAGCCAAATTTAAGGATGTGGTACAGACCATCAAACTGAACGACTTTCTCCATGGGACCAACATCGTAATCGCGAATAAAAATTCAGCCGTCCCATACATTTAGGTCGAGTAGGTATTGAAGTTTTCTATGGGACAGTTGATAAAATTTTCGCGATTACGCTATTTGTCCCATGGAGAAAGTTGTTCAGTTTGATGGTCTGTACGACATCCTTCAATTTGGCTGGTCTTTAAAAAATAACCCTGTATATGTAAGTATAGATACCGGTCGGTGAAAATGAATTTGGACGAATCCTTACTAGTTTTGTTATAGTCATTTTACAGTCCAACCGTATTCAACATCTTTTTCGGTCAGAGGTTCACCCAAGAATCAAAGTTTAATATATTAATATATTTATTTATTATTAATTAATATATTCATTACTTTTACTTTTAATGTAAAAGTAAAAGTCCCATGTGCTTGCACAGATTTAACACTATCAATTTCTGTTTTTTCTAATGTTTTAACGTTGAGCAATAAATGAACTTTGTTCTATATTTTATTCATACACTAATCGTCGAAGTAAGGCGAGGTAATAAACTTCATAAATTAATTAATCTTGATTAATCTGTTTAGTTGTGTACGCTAACGTTTATTGACCATTAGTTTTGCTGACAGTTGCTTGATTTCTAACATCAATTTGAATTTGACTTCATTATAGGGAATTGCTTTTGATTGGAAGATTGATATAGCGAGAATATTTGTGTAAATAAATATTATCAGCCCAAAAATCTCGATTATATTTACCCTATTAGAACTGTTAACGGTTGAGATCACAACAATTGTAAGGATGGATGGATGTTTGTTACTCTTTCACGCAAAAACTACTGCAAGGATTTGGATGAAATTTGGCACACAAATAGTTTATAACCAAAATTAGCACAATGAATACTTTTTATCCCGATATTACCACGGGATCGAAACTTATGCGGGTGAAACCGCGGGGAGCCGCCAGTATGAAATAATTTGTTGCATTAAATTTGTCATCTAATATTTTTTCAGTTTTAGTAAATAAATCACGAAATTAAATCTACAATGGAGTGGATTTATGTCAACGTTAACCTACTAAAATTGCAAAGAAAAATCAGCTGTTATACTGCATGCATACATTTTGTCGATTGCAGTGTACATAAATGTGGCAAAGGAGGTGGCGGGATGGGCGAGGGAAAGATCCTCACGCCTCAGCCGCCGAGGGAGACGCTCCGGGCGTCGGGAGCCGCGTGACGACTCCCGGCCACCGTAGGCGCGGGCCTGCGGGCGGAGAGCAATGGGTAGCTCTCCGTCCGATCAGGACCAGGCCCGTGCCGGACGGCGTGTATGTGTTCCACGCGCGCCTCAAAGAGATGTCAGCGTAGTTGACGGGGCCCGACAGGGCCGAAGCCTGCCGGGGTAGCGGGATCGTCCGAAAGGGTTACCGCTGCCCTGGTACGTAAAGGGCTAAGGAAGGAACACGGGTGGGTTTTAGTCAGTAAGAGTCTGACACTCCCTTCTGCTCCACCCAGAGCGGGTGGAGTCATTTGATGATTTCCCATCCTGAAAAAAAAAAAAAAAAAAAAAAAAAGTGTACATAAATGTACGGAACAGCTTTTATTTTCGCATTTTTTTTTTTTTTCGATTTTTTAAAGACCAGCCAAATTTAAGGATGTGGTACAGACCATCAAACTGAACAACTTTCTCCATGGGACCAACATCGTAATCGCGAATAAAAATTCAGCCGTCCCATACATTTAGGTCGAGTAGGTATTGAAGTTTTCTATGGGACAGTTGATAAAATTTTTACGCTATTTGTCCCATGGAGAAAGTTGATCAGTTTGATGGTCTGTACCACATCCTTAAATTTGGCTGGTCTTTAAAAAATCAGCCTGTATAGGAGGGTCGTAGCTAGAACGTTCTGCTGTGTTTACGTTGTTTATCTGTGCGATATCGGCTTGCACAGAGGGGACGTCTTTATTTTAGACAGGGGATTCAGGGATAGTATTAATTATATTGAATCCCGTGAATATGAAGCTTACATGCCACCGACTAAGGATAGGAACGCGACCCAGTAATCAACAATAAACTGTATAATTATAAATTAAGATTATGAATCCAAAACGAATTTGACCATATTAAAGTACAAAGTGTTCATGACGTAATTTATTTTAATTGAAATTGACATGTGAATAATATTGTAACCAGTCATGTATTTTATATTAATTGAAATTGACATATAATTATTGTAGCCCGCTTAATTTATTTTATTTTTAAAGGAAAATGACATGTATATATTGTAGTTAATGTAATTATGACCAGTGATGTATTTAATTTTATTTTATTTTAATTATTATAATTTTTTGAACATTGTACACCCCATGGGTATGTTACAGAGATATTATAAAAAATAATTATAAGAACTGACCATACACCTGTAACAAGCAATAAATGAATTTGAATTTGAACAGCACAAGCAAATGCGTTGGTAGTAAATGAGAAATTGAAAAACAGATTCAAACTATTAAAAGAGACGTATTTTAACCGAACATTACCAAACATGTTTGCTGATTTTCGCATAACAGCATCGTTCATAAACGCACATTATCTTGTCGCTATAGACCACAGGCTCGCGACTAAGTTCCTGGAAATAATCCGAACTCATATGAATGAACCTAACCTTGCACAATTATGTCGAAGGCAAAAATCTAAATAGGCAAAGAGTTAACTTTGTGACCATGGATGCTAGTTTGAGGAGTTTTTAAATGTTGTTATTTTATAAATATATATACATATAGGTACTCACACATGTTATTCAAACCTAAAATGTCTAGTTGAACAATTGTTTATTGTAAAATGTATAAAACAAGGTTATTTAAAAAAAAACATCTTTTTTTAAGCAAAAACTTTTTTTTTAATGACCCCGTATTCTTACGGACTAAAAATTGTTATTTGTGTTTTTATGAGACTTCATAATAATATTGAAACAAGTCCCATGTCTGTTGGTGGGTTGGGACAGCGCCCATACAATCTTTTGCATGGTCCTTTACAAAACGAATGTTGTATAGTTACTGTACTAATTGAAATAGTAAATTAATTAGTAAATACCTGAATTGGTATACAGTTCCAGGAAGAAACAGCCTCTTTGAATATTTTACCCGCGGTTACAGGATGTCAACCTTTTACCGGTTACGGTATTAAAGGCGAGTTAACCTGTAGTCTATTTAGCTTTTATCGTATTAAGTGAAGCTGGTTGAATCGTCAACCGAATTATATGCTTATTCTTTAAGAGGTACAAGCCGAGTGCCTGATGGGATTTTCCTTCAGCAAAAATGATGAACTTCCATACAAACTTTTATCCCCTATTTAACCCTTACCCTTTAGGGTGTAGCGGCATTCTGTAGTTCACGTCTCGGAACCCTTATAGTTTCGTCATGTCCGTCCTCTTACCTTCAAAACGGTTAGTGCTAGAAATATGAAACTTTGCATGGATATCCGTGCAAAGTTTCCTTCACCAGGTTTTTTTTCACGTCCACAAAGTGCTAAAATAAAATCACGAAAACTATTTTTTTTTTGGGGTACCTACTCTATACGTAAAGTGGGTATGATTTTTTTTGTCACGTCTACCCCATAGTGTGAGGGCTATCATTAGATAGGTCTTTAAAAAACATTGTGAGGTTGCTAATACGATTTTTTTGTTTTAGGTGTTCGTTTGCGAGATATTCAACTTTAAAGTGCATTTTTTTTTGTTAAAATAGGGCGCCGCCCCCGCTCACCCCCTCTAAAAGCTAAACGGCTGGCTCGAAAGATCTGAAAAAATTCATGATCGTAGTCCATGTGTTGAACTTTGAAGAAAAACTATAACGGCTTAGATAACTTTGTTAGTTCAGGAGTTATAGAGGCCTAACTTGTAAAGTGCCATTATGGGTGACCACGGTACCCTATTCTATGCGTGGCGTGACACGCACTTGGCCGGTTTTTTTTTGTAGGGCAGTCAAAATTAGGTAAATAGCACTAGTTCAACGCGTTACCAACTTGCTTCACTCTGTGATGAATGGAATGCTTATCAAGAGCGCGCTAAAGTTGATACTTTAATTTTCTTACTTTTTATGACATTTTTGAAAAAAAAAAAACTGGTATGACGATAATTCGTGTCTACATGAAGGCAATAACTTAGTTTGCACTATATAAGACCATAATTACACGATTTTTTTCAAGAATTTAGATATGGGACAATTTATAGTGATTATGTACTCGTAACAGTCACTGCACCTCCAATTTCGAATTGGCGCATGTTTTCAATTTCACCCTGTATACAACGACTCAACATGTATCATCGGGCAGCAGCCCACCAGCCACGATAACCGTCTCTTTTCTATGGAGGATGAGTGAACTTTACACACTTGATCCTTATGCCTCTATAAGATGAATTTTTAAAAATCGTTCCTAAATGCTCACTTTCGTTATAAAAGGAACTCTTATGCAAAATTTAACAAAACAAAACCCAGCGGGCTTAGAAGCGTGAAAATTATTAATTCACTGACATACATTACAAAAGTTTAAGTTTTATGAATGAATGAGTTCTAATGATTTTCGATATTATTAGTTAAGACTAGCCAACGACTACTTACTAAGGGATATCGTGTCAGTTGCTGGGTTGTGGAGATCAAAGCGGCAGTCGCTCTATGTAAAATACTAGTACTTAGTTTGGCTTCTGGTTAGACTAAAAGCCGACCTCAGTATCGTTGGCTGGTTTTGCTGATAAGCTAATAGCTAATATTTTTTGTTTGGGTGTTAGTTTGTGAGTGATTTGTATTCTTCAGCGTGTCAATGGTAATCTAAATGGACTCGGCCCAGAATTAGCCTATGTGTTTGGCGCCATCACTAGCTTCCATCAGTTCCTGTAACATGCAGCTCACAGGACACGTAGGACATGATATTAAGTGTCCCATCGTTTGTGGAACAGCACCGTTACTAAATTTACACTCCAAGGCGGAGTCGTATATGAATGTCCACCTGATATTCATATTTGTATTTGTAAACACAATTACGATACCTAGACACACCCACCACACCACCCTACCTACATGAGCACCACCCAGACGTTCGGAAAATGTAAAGTTCACCCCAAAAACTATTAGCGGTATCAGCCATTAAGAATAAGCATCGATCGGTACAGGGCCTCAACCCGTAATAAAATGCTCAGTTTACTTTTTACGATTCCGGCCTAACGGATGGGCTCGCGATGAAAATGAATAGCTTTTTATATTGCCGACTATACTGAGGTATAAATAAACTTCGCTTTTAATCAAAATAACGGTTCGGTTTTATATCTCACGTTATTTTTGATATGATGTTGAGTCCTAATGTGGAAGAATTGGTCTGTTTTATATGGGAATTAAGAGCGGCCCACTCAGTGGTAACGTCCGTGACTTACGATTTGAAGGTCATAGGTTCAAACCCAGACAGGCGCTTTACTCTGTGTACATTATTTCATCACCACTGCTCTCAAAACGGTGAAGGAAAACATCGTGAGGAAACCGGTATGTCCTAGAACCAAAAGTTCGAAGACATGTGACATCTATCAACCCGCACTGGGCCCGCGTGGTAGATTATAGCCCACTCCCTCTCGAAGAGAGGAGGCCTGTATCCCAGAAGTGGGAACAATATAGGCTGAATAAATATGGGAATTGGCTGGTAGGAATCTGAAACATTTATGGTAGTATCTCGTTAGATATCTTGGTAGCTGGTAGTCATCTCGTTCATTTCAGCGTGTAATCTAATAACCTTTTCAGTGACGTCCTAGGAAAGACACTGACAAGGTTATAAGGTTACACGACGAAACAAAAGTAAATGTAGGTACGGGCACTATTAGCAAGTCTGACATATTCCTAAGTACAACATTTACGGTAAAATGGACTAATGTCAACTTTGGAAGACGTAATATTAAACGTGTGCGTCGAATCATCAAGTAAAACTTTGGTGTCACGTAAAACCACGAAATCAGCTCAAACCAATGTATACCGTTACGGATGCCAGACCTAGACAATATTAGATGCAGTCTGAAATCAGAGGGGCCGTTCTCGTAATTTTAAGAACGTCTGACCTTCCGTACGTTTCTGAACGTGTGCGTCGTCTTTAGTCTGATCTCAGTCTCAATCTGTCAAAAATAACTTTAATTTCCCCACATTTTTGACAAGTTTTTGACATTTATCGATGAGATGAAACTGCGACTAGATTTTGAATATTTTAAATTACGAGAATTTACCTCCTGATATGAGACAATTTATTAATATAATAATTATTACCAGAATGAATGTAAATGGCAAAATATGGTCTGATCTAACGTAATCCAATAATAGGGGTTAAAGTATGAAATTGCCGTTTCATTATAATAGGTACTTCGAATGGACATAGAACCTTCATGGTTTGATATTTTTGAGTGAAACTTTTTTCACATGGTACCTATGAAGTTCTTCTTTTATAAAATGTGCAACATTCGATTATCGACTTTCAGTTGTTTTTTTTATTCAGCTTAGACAAGAAAGATGGATACTTCGAAAATTCGAGTTAATTTTGAATACGAGTTCCAACGCGGAACTAACGCGGCAGAAACAGCTCGCAATATCAATGTTGCGTTTGGAGAGGGGACTTCTAATGAACGCACCGTGCGATTTTGGTTTAAACGCTTTCGTGATGGAAAAGCAAAGCTTACCAATAAAAAGGTAATGGTAACTGTTTGTTGGTCTCAGCATGGTGTTATTCACTATAGCTTTCTCCGATCTGGTCAAGCAATAACGGCAGATGTCTACTGTGCCGAACTCCGAACAATGATAGCAAAACTAGCAGTGAAACAGCCCCGACTCATGAATCGATCTTCACCATTATTGCTCCATGATAACGCGAGACCTCATACAGCACGAGAAACCGTTTTAACTCTACAGGAACTGCAATTAGAAACCATTCTTCACCCTCCATATTCGCCAGACCTTGGTCCAACGGACTATCATTTTTTTCGTGATTTGGACAATTTTCTACGTCATAAAAAGTTTTCTTCTCAGGAGGCAGTACAAAATGCTTTCACACAGTTTGTCGAATCTAGATCACGAGAGTTCTATCGCAAAGGCATAAATGACCTTCCTATTAGATGGCAGCAATGTATAGATAATATTCGTAATTATTTTGATTAAATAAATATGTTAAATTAAAAAAAAAACGAAGTTCAATTTTTCAGTGCAAATCGGCAATTTCATACTTTAACCCCTAATATTATCCAATTATGTCATTTACAATCCAATCAATCATCCATTGACGTCCAATTTTAACATTCTCGTTCTTCAAACTAAAACAATTTCCCACTAAAAATAACTTAAGAACTTTCATCAAGAGAAAATGTACTCCGAGTTTCTTGCTTTATTTAATATCACTCATAATTTGTTCGTCTTTGTAAAGAAAAATTATCTCAAGAGCTGAGTAAGCTCCTTAGCTGACTGTACTTGACTTGACAGAGCAAATGCGTTGAATAGCTAGAGCTTTTGCTTTATTACTTGAAAGTCACTGTGTATTTTCAGAAATGAGTTCAACGTTACAGCGTGACTTTCACAAGTATACTTGTTTCATGAGAAAAACAGATTGTCATTCTGGTTTTTGACGACGTGATTAGCATATTGAATAAAATATTTGATCTATGCGTACAGTCCGCGATTTCGATTTCCAGACGGAGCAAATATGATTATAATCCTATTTGTTATTGGTACAGTGTTGGGATGCTGGCATCCCAACACTGTACCAATACCTATTCTCCTCTAGGAGAATACCTATTGCAGATAATCTTTTTTTAATGATTTTATTTGTTTTTTTTTATTTATTGATTGATTATTATAATTGTATGGCTTACATGCGCGTGGTATAATTATTTGAATTACGAGTACAGGTACAATCACGAGCATAAATACAGGGTAGCAGGGATATCGACGCGCAAACTGTTACCATAGATTCAGTACATGATTCTGAACCGTTAAAATTTTTCGTCGGTTAGTAATAAAAAAATAGCTGTTCCATACATTTTGAACTCGCAGGTATTGCACATTTCTATGAAACAGCTATTTTTTTTTATAACCGAGGAAAAGTTCCTACGCTACGGGGACTATTGTCATGGTTATAGTTTGCACGTCGATGTCCCTGCCAGCCTGGATATTACTATGGAAGCTTTGGAATAGCATCTGATTTCATGATTCATCCATTAACATTATGACAGCAAATATGTGTGATCATTTTTGTAGAAGCCATATACAAGTGACGAATAGTGACATCGAAAGAACACCAAAACTATCTGATGTGACAAGCGAAGCAATACATAGGATGCTGAATCGGCTTCAAAAATATGTGTTAATGCAATATTAACTGACATATCTTGCGTTATAAATATCTGCCTACTCAAAATATCTGACATTCATTTGGCAGCATAAAAATCTGACAGTATAATGTTATAATAATGAAATCAGATAATGATTTCTGATTTAATTATTAGAACATTGCTGCCGAGTTGTCCAGATATGACTGTTCACTGTACACGGCACCTATGAATGGTATTGACGTTTATTGCACATCGCTTCAGAGGTTAATATGGTCGCATTAGAGCCGCACTAGCGCTCAATTGCGGCATAATTGCCAATATTCCGACAACGCATGTCTCAGCCAACTGTCGTTTGCATACATTATTAATTGATATTGGCTCTTGGTATCCTCTTTGAGATATGCATGTGGTTGGTCCTTCTTCGTATTGTGTCAAAGGAACTGATATTACAGGTGGAATTTAGCTCACCGTTTTGTAGGTGCGTATAATGTTCATAGGTATGTGTACAGAGGGGATGAAAACGTAGAAAGTTATTTTAAGTATTTATTAATTCACGATACATATTACAATAGATGTTGTTTATAAAAAAATATTGTTGTTTAGTTGTTGTTTTTTCTTTTTGTTTAGTTGATAGTGCAAGATAGACAGACATGACATGCGAGATCTACCTATATAACGACAAAGACTTTGAGATAATGCTGTGTATGTGTTCAGTCGTTACGTTAGCCCGAAATTCTGACAACCAGTCTTACCAAGGGGTTTCGTACTATCCAGTAACTGGGTTGTGGAGGTAAGATAGGAAGTCTCTCCATGTAAAGTACTGGTACTCAGCTGCATCCAGTTAAACTGGAAGCCGACCCCAACATAGTTGGGAAAAGGCTAGGCACATGATGATGTGTTCAGTTGGTAAGCTTTTATATTAATAAAAGTAATATAGAAAGGCTCGCGTATATATTGCGGGTTACGAGTCAATTGAGATTCGCTACGCATGTAACTTTAGAATAGAATTATTATAATATTATTTGTATGTGTGGCTTTAATCAATCACAAAATATGCGTCAGTGTTCCTCCACAACAGGTTTGTTAGAGTTACTATTTCTAAGCAGTCCTAACCTTGGCTTCCAGACACCCTTTCATCGTTCTACACCCACTGAAAATGTACTGTTAGAGACTAATTCGCATACTACTAACCTTTTTCCTGGAGAATGGGTCTCATCCAGTGAAACTACCCACGAATAATAAATTGGAAGTACATTGTTGCTAGAAGAACATCGTTGGGTCTCGTGGATTGACTAAAATAAACGCTGAATATTATCGTAATATCGTATTGCATTATATCGTTAACATGTGGAAAGACACTCAGGAAAAATGGAGTGTAACTGAATCTACATATAGTCAGCGAAAATAACAGTGTCCCACACCATATTCCTCAGTGTTCAGGTTTCAGAAGTATGGCGGCTTGTCCTAGCGTATTCTTGAGCAGTGTTCGCATACGTGCGTTCATCGATATTCATCCTTCATGGCGAGTTTTTGGTTCCACGCCGTGCTCCGCATACATTTGGACCAAAAGTTTCGTCTACATTATATTTGAAATCTTACCGCTATCTATCACAGATCCGACTTTCAAGTTTTGGTAGCTTGGCACTGCAGTTTGTGCTGAGTTTGGGAATTTTTCAGTTTTGAATAGTTTATTGGATTTCGATTCTACATTATATTTTCAAATGCAACTCTTCCTTATCCTACTGCAGACGGTCCTAAAGATAATGCATTCTTTCTTAATTTTAGAGACGATTACTTTGATTAATATTTGGCTAAGTGCATGAAATGAACCCTATAGGCAGAAAAAAATCAGTTAACATTACGGGCATATTTGCAAGAAGCTTGCCATCTTAAAAAAAATAGAGAAAAACAAACCGTTACTTTGGTTTACGTCAACAAAATATGACTGATTCTTTCAACCATCCTCAATTTAAAGGGGCTACTTAAAGTACATATTCTGGCAGCAAATTAGCTTCACATTTGACCCCAAACCTTAGACCCTTTCCCTTAGAAAATTAACCCTAAAATTGACCCTATAATCGATCAACAATCTCATCACCCATGTCCCATCCTATTACGTCTGTGGTAATAGCCTTCCTACATCTGTGGGATGTTGCGTGAACGTAAAGGGGTAGGCAGCCCCTTATGTACGAGGGTGTAAATCCCAAAGGCGGTTAGTGTTAACACTAATTACGATGGTATCTACTACGTTACGGTTTGGCAATCTAATTGCGTAACATACTATAAGTATGTAGTTATTATTAGAAAATTGTTAGGAAAAGACTAGGAAGATGAAACTAGAAAATGTAATTAAATTAAATAATCATTTATTTCAGGAAGTTATTCCCATATTAAGCACTACAAATTACATAGAACAGACACAAGAAATACAACACAAATTACATACCTACATAAAACATTACACATTCAAAACATTGCATTAAAAATAAATAAGTTACTAATAAGTAACGGCACGGTTGGCGCAGTGGTTAAGCGATAGACTGCTGCGCTGCGTGTCGCGACTTCGATTCCCGCACGGAACAAATATTTGTATGACCTACAAGTAGTTGTTCCGGGTCTGGCTGTTTGTGTATGTGAGTTAAAATGCTTGTAAACGCACCCACGATACAGGAGAATTTCCTAGTGCGGTGCAAAGTTTTTTTTATAAAAAAATAAAATTAAAAAAATTATAGTTATTAGGTTAAAATTCATTAAATTGTTGGGAAGAGACTAGGTAGATGATACTAAGAATGGCTTTCATATTGCCTGTTGTAAAAAATTAATCAAGTAAAATATGCATGACTTATCCATCTGAGCAGAGGAAGACCAAATAAGTAATGTGGATTGTAAAAGTAATTGGCACCTATATTCCGCGGACAAGAAAAGGTGTGGTGGGGGGCTTGTGGCTAAGTAATAACAGCCGCAAGGTCGATCGATCAGGTTAAGCTTGCCGCGGTTGGTCCGTGAATGGGTGACGATCTTTACATACCAAGACCCCTCTGTGCCTCGGAAAGCACGTTAAGACTGTGGTCCCGGCTGTCTTTCGTGGATTTTTGACACTCGTTACGGGTAGTCAGAAGCCCGAGAGTCTGACAATCAGCCTTACCAAGGGGTTTCGTATTACCTAGTAACAGGGTTAGGCGCATCACACACTACAACGCGCCACGCAACGGGGTGCGGGAAACGGAGGCCAATTCCACGCGCGAAAGCGCGTTTTTGTTGAATTTGTATGTAGAAAATCACGCGCGGGGGCGCGTTGTAGTGGGTGTTGCGCCTTATAGAGGTCAGATAGGTAGTCACTCACTGTAAAATACTGGTACTCAGCTACATCCCAGTTAGACTGAAAGCCGACCTGTACATAGTTGGGAAAAGGTTAGGCAGATGATGATGATTCGGAGGACAAGAACCGGCACTACAGTTTATTCAAAGCTAAGGGTTTTTTTTTTTAATTTATCACGGCACATAAAAATTTTGTTTTTTTTAAAACGTTGCCCCACACTAGGAATTTCCCCTGTATCGTGGGTGCGTTTACAAACATTTAAACTCACATACACAAACAGCCAGATCCGGAACAACTACTTGTAGGCCATACAAATATTTGTTCCGTGCGGGAATCGAACCCGCGACACGCAGCGCAGCAGTCAATCACTGCGCCAACCGTGCCGTCAGTTGTTACAATTGTTTCAAATAATTGCAAATGGTTCGTAAAAGTTAGAACAATCAGCCTAACATAACGTTTCCATATATCTACATAAACCAAAACGACCTTTCTCAAACTCCAATCTATATAATTTTCATCTATTATTACAAACCCAATATCTGTAAACCTTCCCGTTACAACCCCAGAATGGCCGCAGAAATGCCCACAAACGATACAGCATGACAACACCCAACAATATTGAATATCTGTAAAATAAGGCGGCTCTACGGCCCCTTATTAAGTGTCAGTACGGACAGGCATGCCAGTAATTTCAACGTCTTTATGATTGTAGAAGAAGGGGGATAAGGTACTTTTTTAATCTAAAGGTACAGTAGGTACTGATTTTCCGATTTCGGGATTTATGTTCCGAAAAAGTTAAGGGGGAGCGACAGGGTAGCTCGCGAAATTCAAATGTTCTTACGTTATTTGCAATTTTCAGGTCAGTGTCAGGTTGTATGTTAAACAAAATATGATTCAGACCGTAACAAGTACATATATATTTAAAAAGAATAAGGAAAGATAGAAAATAAAAGAAAGAAAAATAGTTTATTCGGCAAAAACAAAACGCATATTACATTAATCATTGAAATAATCAATACAACCTTCTTAATCATATAACCCTATGGATTGATATTTCATGAAATAGTCATTCACAAAAACTTAAGAAAGGGCTTTGGTCTGTGGCATATCTACGTATCCGGACTATTGTTTTTTTTTTTTTTAATTTATGTATTAGGCGGCAAAATGGTGTATAAATCAATAGATGGTGGAACGGTAAGTATCCATCAATCCCCTTTTAATTTCGTTTAATTCCCCTTATAAAATGTTCTAACCAGAGGGCCAAGTCAAGTGGTAATCGATTTCAAAGTGTATCGTAATTCTATACGACATTTAGATTTTCGGTAGCTTACGTCAATACAATACATTTTTGACATTTCAATCATCGTTATTGCTGAATAAATGTCACTTTGTCCAGGCCCTCAGCTGCCTTTGAATATTTCTTGAAAGCATTGGGCCAATTCTCGTAATTTTAAGAACGTTTACAGTCTGATCTCAATCTCAATCTGTCAAGAACGCCTCTACTTTCCCTACATTTTTGACAAGTTTTTGACATTTGTTTGTCGCCGAGATGAAATTGCGACTAGATTTTGAACGTTTTAAATTTATAGTACAGTATCAATTGTTTGTCCAACATAAAACTGAGTTTTGTTAGCATTACGCTATTATAAAATATACCGAACTAGATGTTAAATCATCCCAATATAATTATCACAAATTATTTAGGTAGGTACGTTCAGTGCAGTACGAAATTTTAATTCTGTAAGTAAATCACTTTCACCTGTCATTACAACTATTAGTGTTTCATTCTTTTCTAGCTAGGTACAGATGTCAGCACATCAAGCTGCTACATCTGTCAAATTTCTTTAATAGATTTTCAACTTTATCGCTTAAGCATTAAGGTTCAAGGTTGATTGGGAAAATTTGACAGTTTCGGGTAGCTTGACCTGCTGGCGTCTGTACTTATATAATTTTTCGTATAAGCTCTCCATATCTTCTCGGTTGGTGTTTATAGAGTATGATCATTGTGATCATATCGCAGCGACAAACACGTTTAGCACATCCTTGTTTCTTCTCTAACCTGTGCACGCCCCGGTACGCGTGACCGGCATGTCCCCCGGTCACCAATAAAGTAATTACTGGCCCCTCTAATTGCATGCGACGGGTTAGCTAACTTTATTACACAATCTTGTAGTTTGTATTGTAGATTGCGCTCATTGTCATGCGGGTGTGATTGATTCAGATGCCTATATTGGTTTTGCGTATGGACTTAGTTGTCGATATTTGAGTAGATATAACAAGGTATATCTACTCAAATATCGAATTGATTGAGTTTTAGGTGGACGTGGTGTACATACAAATCTGGCAATAGTTGATCAATTCAACAGTATTATGATTCAAAAGAAAATACTTAAAATAATATGTATATAAAACAAAAAAAGGGTAAAGCATCATAGGGCATTAAAAAATTCGTTCGCATCGCTGTCAGTGGGAGAATTGCCCAATATAGGCTGGCAGCATGCATTGCCACGTTGTATGGCGATGCTGATTCTTTGGCCAAAAATGTGCCAGCCCTCTGGTCACGTGAAGAGTCAAAAGAAAAGAAAAGTGATTTAATAAATCTTGGTGCAGATGCTACGAGAATTAAAGATGAATAAAAAAATACATTAACTGGAGGAATGTGTGTGTAACCCGTAGAGGATCACAGGAGTGATGCTATGTTATAACATTAACATCAACAGTATTGGCCTATGTCAGCGGGTAGTTGCATAACCCACTAACAGTAGGAATCGCTTTCATTTTGACAGTTCAACAACATTCATTGCGTTATTTCCGTTATAGAGAAAAAAAATTAACGAACATATGAAGCAATAGATTAGCAATCTCATTCAAAATTATTCAGATTGTGATCAATCACAATCTGAATAATAACTGTACCCTAATTGCGTATCACACTATCAATAGTGTTTTACGCAATTAGCAGTACAGTATCAATTCGGATACTACAGCAAGCATTCGGTAAGACATTAGGCTATTCTTATAAACAGGAAAGACTGAACACCCACTTATCCACAAATTGCAAGAATAAGGAAGCTGCTACCGCATTTCTGCACGTCTAAATCTCCCAGATCTTCGCTGCAAATAAAGGGATTTTTCACCCAGACCGCCACTCGACAATTCTGTAATCTAGCGCAAACAAGGTGAAACATTAGTTACAACGTGCCAACATGTTGCGCGATTTATAGCCACTTACTATCTTCCGCTGACATATGAAGGAGATTAGTATTTTCTTCGTTCGTAATTGCCGAAATGCACGCCAATTTGGGTATAAAGGGGACATTTTTTGTGTTTTTTTTTTTGTTTTCAAAATAATAATAATGTTCAAGTAGTTCGAAGTAGTTGGTCATCATCGAAGTAAGATCTAAAAAGAAAGAATGAAAAGTATTGTTGTTGTGTGTGTGTGTGTTGCATTGTATGTATCTGTGTCTTGTGTAAGTGTTCTGTGTTTTGTGTGGTTTTTCTTAAATTACATTTTGGTGATAACAAGCATTTTCTTATTTTCTCACAAAGCAGTCAAACGTAAGCAAACAAGTAGATGTCATCTTATTTCTTTATATAAAGGAAAAAACAAAGATTTTTGACACTTTCTGTAATTTCTGCATTTCTGGGAAGAAAGCGTTAGTACACATCATCATAATCATAATTTCAACCGAAAGACGTCCACTGCTGGACATAGGTCTCCCCCAAGCACCTCCACTTCGACCGGTTCTATGCTTCTCGCATCCAACGGGTTCCTGCGGCCTTCACAAGGCCGTCGGTCCACCCTGTGGGAGACCTTCCAACGCTACGTCTTCCGGTATGCGGTCGCCACTTCAGAACCTTTCGGCCCCATTGGCCATCTGTTTTGCGAGCAATGTGCCCTACCCACTGCCACACACACTGTAACACACACACACTGTAACTCACCCTCACTGTAACTCACTGTACACAATCCTTTCAAAATAAGTGAGACGTAGAGCAAATAAACTAAAGCTAACATATTACTGTAAATATTTAAACCTTTCCAAATTCTAAAATAGTCTAGTAAATTCTGAGAAAGCAAATGTTACTTAGTTAATTGTACACATAAAAGGGATAATTAAACATTAAGGACACAAGTACAAATCTTAGCACTAACTTCATGTGTTCTTGTTAAATTATTCACATACCTAATTAATTTGATAGCGTGCTGCTTTGCATATAAACTTCACAGACGTTTCCATTTATTTGGATATGTAACAAACGTTTGATAATATAGAGGACTTAAAAATCAAAGAAACCACTGACGCGGAAGGCTCAGAAGGACAAGGTAGGCTCCTACCTAGAGGATTGGATTCTAATTGTAAAAGAGAGAGAAAAATGGAAAGATTGAAGGTGGCCTGTGCCCTGCAGTGGGACACAACAGCCTCATTATAATATAAACCAAAGACCAAACTAATATATGTTGCTGACGTGGCTCAAAAGGCTGACCAACTTAAATGGGTCTAGGTAGGATAATTTGTCTGAACTGATGTGTTCTTGAGTGGAGACCGCGAATCGGTAAACGTAAGGTGGAACGCCCTCAGGCTAGGTGGAGCGACGATCTTCGCAGGATGGCTGGTAGCAGCTGGATGAGAGTTGCCGAAAATCGAGTAGAATGGCGTGCAATAGGATATGCCTATGTCCAGCATTTGACTGTTAAAGGCTGATGCTGATGATGAGGATATGCCTACGGCATGCCGGTGAAACAGTGGGCACACATAACACGGATCTGGTGCCCTGAAACAGTATAAGATGGGGTCGCGCCACGCCACGTAGATGATGGCGACGAGCTGGATGGTTCCGTCCAAACTAGAAGCAGGGTACGCGGGCTCGCGAAACATGGAAGGAGTGGACCTTTGTACAGGTGTGGGTCAGCGCAGACGTCAAAAAAAAAAAAAACAAAGCCCAAGCTGATTAAAAAAGTATTTCAGCAAAGCAAAATAATGAGCTCGGTCTTTAATTTCCAACTATTTGTCTAGATCCAATTATAGAAAGGGGTTCAACTGCCTATATATTGCCAGCAGTTGGACAAATTAGGGGTAGAACGACCATAAAAATAGGCATGAAACCGTGAAAATACGAAAATTATTCCTGATAAAAATATTACACTTTCAGACTATTTGCGAACTAGGATGGGGTGAATGACCGGACCCGGACTAGAAAGGATTAATTTCGGAGTACATAAACTCGCTGGTAGGGGTCTTGTTTGTAGTCAAATTTTACGTAGGCTTTTTCTTTCTATGTAGGTACTATGTGAATATTTGGCCAAACTTTCAGACGTGCTGCGACTTTAAATATATTATGGCATGCATGGCTGATGACATATTTTTTCCAAAGCCTTTTTTAGCTTACAAAGAATAATGTGCCAAAATATAACCACGTATTCTACATTACGCATTTTAAATATACACAATTAAAATAATGATATTCTAGACATGGGGCCATTTTTTTCGTTTGAGTATTTAACAATATTAAACTTAATTTGTGATTCTTCGGTAACAATGCCATATTGTGTTGAATTGTTAATACCATCGCCCCGCGCGTGTCTAGTGCCTAGTTATTATCAAGGGTGGTTTATTTCGTGCCAATTTTTAAACTATTTATTGTGTTTGAAAAAATTAGTAAGTATTCTATTTTTAGTAAAATTGTTTATTTTATTATTTTAATATACTGATAACAGCTTGTAATAACCGCTGTACTGTTTAAGGCGAGGTTGTAGTACTTTTTAACTTTTTTAAGCGTCTGTAAATCTAGCAAAATATTAATTTTGCGCAAAAAGCAAATATTTTAGGAAATTTGAACATATTGTGAAGCGCTGTGTGAAGATAGAAACGTGAATAAAAATAATTGGCTCGATAAAAAAAATCATGAAGAGACACTAAATCGCTATTTAAAACGTATACCTTGAAGAGATTACATCGTTAAACCATGTAAAAGTTATACCAAAAGATAAGCATTATTGATTTTTAGAGATTAGTGAGAACACTTTTTAAAATTTCCTTATTATTTTTTTCTAAGAAACAATTATACGCAAAATCTAGTGCGACAGCTGTGTGTCCGATTCCCAAGCTGCAAAGTGTTGTTGGATCTTTTCGTCAGGAATTTCTAAGAAGCAGCGCAGACTCTTGTTACAAGCGACTTCAACATAACTAGTAAAACGTGGGTGTTGTATCTCTGCTTCCCCCTCCGTGAAATTCTTACAGGCGGCATAATTTAAGTATGCCATGCGGAGACGTTGACCCCGTATAAAGGGGTTTTACGAGTTCAATGTCTCCGTTGTAATGACGTCTAAGAGGAACCGTATTTTATTACCTTACGTGGGGCAGGTATGTGTATCTTCCTAAAATAGCAGAAGAAATAAGAAATTGGAGTGCAAAGAGAAAAATCGGCCAAGTGAGAGTCGGACTCGCACACCGTACCACAAGGCAAAAAACGCCAAAAAAAGACGTTTCTTCTACGGAGCCCTCTTTAATTTTGTACTTTATTTTATATGTACTGTTTGTTGTTTTAGCGGCAATAGGAATATACATTACGGGAAAATTTCAGCTGTCTACCTATTACGGTCCATGAGATACAGCCCGCTGACAGACAGACGGACTGACGGACGGACGGGCAGCGGAGGCTTAGTAATAAGATCACGATGGCACCCTTTGAGTACGGAACCCTAAAAACAGAGGAAGAATGAACCAACTCTAGAAAATGCAAACGTACAAACTTATAAGCAGCTACAGTTCGGTTGACGAGAGAAATCTTTCTTGACACCTGTCAGTTTCATACACACGAATACGTATTTTGCAACTTTGATCTTTATTGTCTACTACAATTGTCACACTAGAGGTATCAGGAACGCATTTTCTCGACGGTGACGGCCGGACAGTAAAATAATTACCATTGGTTATAACAGAAATTGCTACACCAACAAGTGCCAACGCAGTTTGTTTTAAATTAATTGAGGTAAGAGGCAACCTGGACTTGTAAATGATTTACAAGTCTACCAAAACGAAGGCAATGTTTTACAGTTAGATAACGAGCCAAACCACTCCTATTTTAACAGTGTGCTCTCACATTTACAGCTGGACGTACAGTCAAACACACGTCTTTATAACAATTAGACGTTAACTGTGCCTTTATTTCGTAAGTTTTAGAAGCTGAAGTGTTACTACTGCACGGGGGTGACAGTACAGGCACTTAATGCTTTAATGAGCCGTCCAGATTATATGAGGACTAATGGACCCCAAGCTTTCAAGGTAGGTTTTATTCTCTAGTACCACTAATGCAGCTAGTCTAAAGGCTAGACTTGCTCCAATTTTAGTGGATTACAAAAACTTCGACGTGATTGGGTTAATTTAAGGAATAAAGATTTTTAGCTTTTAAAGTGACTATTTGGAGTCCTGAGACAGCCAAAAGGCGTCGCACCAGACCACGTAGAAGATGGCGGGACGAGCTTGACAAAACAAACGACCAGTGGTCCACATAAGCCCTGGATTAAAAGCACTGGAAGTCTTGGGGAGAGGTCTTTTCCGAGCAGTGGAATGGTACACTAAAGGTCTCTGCACATAGCGGGCGGGGCGGGGCGGGACGGGACGGCGACGCGACGCTGAGCAGTTGTAATGTACTGGATATTACGGCCGACGACGCCACACAGAGCCGCCCCACCCGACGCGACGGTAACCGTCGCGCCCCGCCGCCGCCGCGCCGAGCGGGCAATACAAGTCAGAAGCGGCGGGGCGGGGCGTGCCGCGACGCGAGCGCGTTTTTGATTTATTTCATGCACTCATTTCAGTTTACGTGGTTTTTTCTTAGCTAGCTAACTATGAGCAATAGCGTTTCCATGGCTGAATCGCTCAACATCTTTTTTGATGAAAGAAAGGCGCGGCGGGACGGGACGTGATCGCGCCCGCAGCGTGAACACCACCGCCGCGCCAGCGCCGCGTCGCCGTCCCGTCCCGCCCCGCCCCGCCTGCTGTGTGCATAGACCTTTAACAGTAACAGTAACTTTTGAAAGAAAAAAAAATATTTCTCATAAGTGCAAAGATGGATCACTTCAACAATTAAGGCAGTACGTACACTAGAAACCAAACTATTTTCCCCTTTATTTTTAACCCTCGACGCAAAAACAGCGCGAACCGTTTTTGATTTTTTTAAATTTTTCTTTCAAAGGTGAATTTGTCGGGAGCGTTCTTAGCTATGTTTGATGAAAATCGGTCCAAGATGGCCGCATGAAATTTTTTGATTAAATGTTATCCCGTCGGGGGACCGCTACTATTTTAAACTTTAACAGACCGTTAGGCTAGTAACTAGAGCGGTCCCCCGACGGGACAACATTTAATCAAAAAATTTCATACGTACTTAGGGTCGTAATTTCAAGTTTATCTTTTTCTTTTTATAGGTATTCACGTTTATACCTTTTTTGTTCTATTTTTTCAATAGTTTATTTAAAATTGTTTTAGGCTTTTTACATCCATACTATTTTTATTATTATTTTGTCGGGGGTTTTTGAAATTTTTTTTTTTTTTTTTTTTAACGTTGCCTAAACTTAAGAAACCTTTAAACGTCAAAAATGTATGGTTTAACAGTTGCTAACCGTTACTTAACTGTAAGCAACGTTTATAAATAAACTCCTTTGTATAGAATCGAATATTATTTATTTTTGCTGCAGGCTTACAAATAAACAATTCAATACATTTTTTCAATATTTTTTTGGTTGTGTTTGTTTTTATCAGAAATATAAAACTCAATGAAGAGATTTTTCGATTTCTATAATTTGGCTTTAATTTGACTAAAAAAGGAGTATTTTAAAGCAGCATTAATTCTTAGCAATTTGGGAACTAAATAGTTACGAGTAATTTTCTGATTACTCCTTTTCACAAAATAGCGAAAACAAGAAAAAGGGAAGTTGTAAAACTTACTTTGAACAATAATTAATTTCATAAAACCGTCAAGAGAGACCAAATCTTGTTTCTTACCATTAAGGGTCTAATTAACGAAACTTTTCGAGGAAACAGTTGGTTTTCAATTAACTTGAATAATTTAATTTTAAAAACGAATCAACTTTGCTAATTAATCCTGGCTTTGAGTTTTTCTCAGAAAGATTTTATAATTTCATTAATTAGTTTAAAAAATAGATCATAAGAGCTAAAAATGCTTTTCATTTCACAATTGGCTTTAATTTTATAACTTGAATTTTCGACGATGATTTTTCAATTACAATTTAATAATGATTAAACAAACACAAAACAAACAATAATTAATTAATTGAAACAATAATTGTTGAGAAAAGTGGTGACACATAATTAAACCTTCTACATAAATACAGATGAACGTGTTACTAACTTCCTTTAATTAACCCCCGACGCAAAAACGACGGGGTGTTATAAGTTTGACGTGTCTCTCTCTTTCTCTCTCTCTCTGTGTGTGTGTGTGTGTGTGTGTGTATGTCTGTCTGTGGCATCGTAGTTCCCGAACGGATGAACCAATTTTATTTTTGTTTCTTTTTGTTTGAAAGGTGAATTTGTCGGGAGTGTTCTTAGCTATGTTTGATGAAAATCGGTCCAAGATGGCCGCCGCCGCCGCCACAAAATGGCGGATTACATATTTTTTCACAACGCCCTCAATATGGGTATCAAATGAAAGGACTTGACTAGTAAAATACTATACACTATGATAAATTTCAAATCCAAGATGGACACCACTACAAAATGCCAAATAATTTTTTTTTTTCACAACTCCTTCAGTATGGGTATCAAATGAAAGGGCTTGACTAGTAGAATACTATACACTATGACACATTTCAAATCCAAGATGGCCGCCACCACAAAATGGCGAATTACCTTTTTTTTTTCACAACTCCCTCAATATGGGTATCAAATGAAAGGGCTTGACTAGTAGAATACTATAAATTATGACAAATTTCAAATCCTAGATGGCCACCACCACAAAATGGCAAATTACAAAAAACCTGACTAAATACCAAATTACCCGAATCTTAAAAAGTAACAAAATAAAAAATTTTATTAAAACTTTAAAAAAGCCCCGACTACGTGAAACTCTATAAAAAAAAAAATACCTTGAAATTATGACCCTACGTGAGCACGTATGAAATTTTTTGATTAAATATTGTCCCGTCGGGGGTTTTTTAAATTTAATTTTTTGAGTGATTGTGTAATGCGGGGTTTTCACAGGTGATATAGCCGCACGATTTTCACTGTTTATATAGCAATTCGGCTAGGCCGCAAGTGACTAAAATCGCAAGTTCCTGTCAACGCAGTGACAGGTCGCGTGCGGCGGGTGACCAAAATCGACCGTGAAAATGCTCATTCGCAGTCGATCGCCCGTCGCATGTAGGTCGACATTTTGATGTAAAATGAACTATAGTCACTTGCGATTCTTATCGACCTGCGTAAATGGGGTAGCGAGTCGGCTTTTGAGGCGATTTGGTAAGCGGCCAGCCCTAAGGTGAAAATGGACCTACAGCAAATCCCCATATGAATTTTACCCAAACAGGGTTGGTCAACACTTTCATCAGATAATTTTGGAACAGACTATAGGTAATTTAATATCTCTGCGAGGTTTTTCTATTGAAAAATATTTTTTCCAAAAAAGAAGTTATCTATAATAGTAGAGCCAGAATCGTCGTATTTTATAGACTGTTTCGTAACTCGTTGGTCTGTCTCGTGGTCGCAACCGCGACTGCGGAGCGTGGGGTCCTGGGTTCGATTCCGGCAAGGTGTTATAGTGTTACATTAACAGCGCGGAGTTTGGAAGTTGGCGGTGTGATACCCCATGCCTCGGAAAGCACGTTAAACCGTTGGCCCTGCACCTGATCTCTCTTCGGACGTGTCGGATTGCCGTCCCATTGGACTATGAGAGTAAGAGATGAAAGAGTGGACCTGTGTACACGCTTGTGCACAATATCACCCGCTCCGAAGGCTACTGTCCGTTGCGATTGACCGCTATGGCCGAAATACGGTCTGGAGGACTAGACATACACTATTATTTGGCATAAACAACACCGCTTGGAATACAATTATTGAAGGGAAATATCGCAATAAAATTGTAGCGGTTTTATTTAGCAAATATTTAATAACAAAAAGCCATTACGATTAATGCCTTTAGATAGCGTTTACAGCATTATCTTTTGAAACAAAAGAAATATAAAGAATTTCTTTTATGATAAAAAGTGGCTATATGTAACACCGTGTTAAAATATAAATTTTAGGATACAAATTAACAATAATAAATATTTAAAAATATGTTATTAACTTTAAATAAGTAAATATAACATTTTATTTTTTATTTATTTATTTATTTATCTACTTACAGTTACCATTACAGGATATAACCCAATACGGTAAATGCGTTTATCCTAACTTAAACTATACTAACACCTATAACTTATTATAAATAACGCATTCCTTGTGAATTCACTCAGAGAACAACAGAATAAAACCGTCCCCCTCGCTATGAGGTTGAGCGTGCGGAGTGCGCGCGTCAGGGGCGCCTCCCTCAAAAGGTTGAGAATTTTGAGGGAGAGAGAATTTTGTTGAGATCAGTCTGTCTGATCAGATTCTAGAACCCTAATTGATAGTGTCGTGCTTTCCTATAATGTAGATACCTGCGAAATCTATATTATGATAAAGACATATTATGTCTCCGAATGTTTGGTTTTAGGACATTTTCCCGCCGGTTTCCTCACGATGTTTTCCTCCACCACCACCGTTTTTAAAAGCAGTGGTGATGAAATAATTTACACAAAGTAAAGTGCTTGCTTGGGTTCGTACCCACGACCTACATCTCGTAAGTCGCAGCCGCTACCACAGGGCACTACTGTTCTCATAAGAACCATAAAGACAGACATTGTTGAAATAATACCATAAAAGAAGTTGGAATTAATCCCACTGTGTGATACGATTCGGTGTAAATGATCCCAAACAGTATAATCTCTCATGTTCATAGCTCATTTAACAGAGACCTTTAACATGAAAGAACTTTCGATTTTCTGATTTCCCACACCAATGAACACAACATAAATTCGCATTTCTCATTTTTTTGCAGACAAGAGGAACTCTTTCCTTGTCAAGTATTTGAATATTCTTCTTTATAGGTATTCATTATTTTGTACTTTGAGATGTAGCGCTAAAAGATCAAATTCCACTGACGGGAAAAAATACGTAACACCAATTAATGTTATTTTAGCACAATGTACTGGTATTCTTATAAGTGTTTGTCTCCTAAAAGAGACACCTTTATTCAAGGTGGAATGAAGGTCAGGAAAGTATTCTATAGATAAGTTTATTCCAATATATTTTGGTCTCATGTTCTGCAATAGTCCTGCACCAACCAGGGGTTGTCCATGGGTGCACTTGCACAGTGCATACAGGGATAATCATCGGTTGGGGTTTCCTCATCATTTCAAATTGTCTAACGGACTTCTGCGAGTTGGCTTCGGCCCCTGGTACGCCTTCCAAAAGTCCGGGACCCCATAGTCCCGAGATAGGTTAAAGTTTAATAATCATCATCATTTATTTATTTTCAGATCATAAAATCCAATTTGTTAGTACTTACATACACAACTTAAACACTAGTATTAGTACAGATGCCAGCACATTAAGCTACCCGAAACTGTCAAATTTTCCCAATCAACTTTGAACCTAATGCTTTAACGATAAAGTTGAAAATCTATTAAAGAAATTTGAGAGATTGTAGTAGATTGATGTGCTGGCGTTTGTACATCCATAATAATTGTTAGATACAAAGGTTTTAATACTATGTTAGTATTACATTATAGATTAAGGTTATCAAAACAATGAGATCAGAGAGATAATACCTCGTCTCATACAGAGAAGGCATGAACATTGATCACCACGCTTGCTCAAGACGGGTTGGCGATTTCAGACTTATATTAACTATAAGTCCTGGTTTTCTCGTGATGTTTTTCCTTCATCGATATCAGTAATGTTCAAGCAAAACCTGGAAAGTAAGATAAGTATAATAATATAAAAAGGGACTATTCCATAATACAAGCTGTTGTTTTGCATCCTCGTCAAACTTCAGGAGGCTGTTATGAAAGACATAAATAATCAAATAAAATTACGATCCCTGGTAAATAATAAATACATACTTGTTTTTTTAGTTATTTAAGTTTGACAGTATATCAGAATACACCACTTTCAAAGAACAGAATCGCGTTATGGTATCGTAGAAGCGGCCGCGTTTTTATGTGTGTGTAAAAGGGCAGTTACAGTCGGACTCACACAGGCCGCGTTTTAAAATGCGTGTCCCACACATACCGATTTCCGAAAAATAGAAAAAAAAACCTACTTATTTTATTATTGATTTTTGTCGAGAATCAGTAGCAGAGTTACCTCCTTGAATTTGACGAGGATGCAAAACGACAGCTTATATAAGACAGAGCAGTGGTCGACCAGTGGTATAGGCCGCGACTTCCGAATCGTAGATCGTGGGTTCAAACCAAAGCAGGCGCTTTACTTTTTGTAAATTATTTTATCACCACTGCTCTAAAATTGGTGAAGGAAAACATCGTGAGGAAACCGGCATGTCCTAGGACCAAAAAATTCTAAGACGTGTCATTCGCCATCCTGCACCTGGCCCGCGTGGTAGATTATGGCCTACATCTCACTGAGAGGAGGCCTGTGTCCCAATAGTGGGAACATTACAGGCTGATAATGCTATTTAATTAACTGCTAACCAACATTAAACTTTACATTGTTAGTACAACGCCAAATAAAACCAGTAGTTTTATTACGAAACAACTCCTAAAAACACTACAATATAATGAAACACCAAGAAATTATAAAAGACAAAAGAATTTCGAAACACCTCAGCTGTTCCAAACAGAAATAATGTTCGTGTTTTATTATATTAATAAAAGATGTAACGAGCGTAATGTTGGCGACTTCTGCGGTTAAAATAAACTTGGCTAACAGCGTTGAAGAGTTCGCAAGGAATGTCAGAGAGAGCAGATCGAATTAGCCCCGTACCTCTGTGGGGATGACACAATTTAATTTGTGAAATTTTGACAAAGTCGAGAAAGACTTTGGCTGGTAAGAAGTTGTGGGAAAGTTGAGCTTGCTGCAGAATGAAGTAGCAAGTTTTGGTGATGGATTTTTCTGATAGGTTTATTATTATTAGTCTTTTAGTCGGACAAACATAAAATTGTAGTTCTAAGTCTCGTATCTCATGGCGTTCGTTTATCAAAAGCTATTTTTTCAAATTAGGCTGAGAATCAGCACTTTTCGAACGTCAAAATTACAAAAGACAGTTCCCCAAAACGCCCGCCCTACACCACTTCCTAGTGCTTTCGCTGGGAGGAAGAAGTAGCGCAACAAACTCCCCAGCAGCACAGCTGTCTGTTCAATTAGAAAATACTTGCTTGTATACAATACTAGGTATGTAAAGTAATTAACATTACAAGACAGAACATTAAATTAAATTATTTGCCATATGTCAGCTAGCCACGCCATATAGGCTTACGTTTCTGTTTTGCATAGTCCGTTTGCCAGTCGGCAAAGGCCTCCTCCAATCTTCTGCATCCTCTCTCTGGCCACCTGTCTGATACCATCATACCACCTTTTCTGTGGTCTACCTCTCTTTCTTTGGCCGTTTCTTGGGTATTTGGGTAACTATTTGACTCCATTTGTCTTATAGATCCGATAGGTTTAGAACCTATTAAAGATAAATGAGTAAAAAAGCACTCCCACTAATATAGATGGGGATATTATATTTTCATTGCATCAGAACTGGAAGACGTGACTTGAATAAGTTATAACATGTAATCAAAGAAATGTTAAATATTTCATTACAGCCATACTTACAGACGAACGAAAACGAATTAGGTCTTCATCGATCTGATATATGTACAACGTGCCGATACAATGGCAACATTAATTTAACATACGAGTAGGGCTAGTGGCCTGTAGTCATAAACATTATGACAACATAATATAATTTGTAAAGGACATATTTAATTTCGTATCCAAAAGTAAAAGTGTGATAAAATATGATTTATTTTTGGCCTTTTCAATCTCATATAGCAGCCGGGGGTTAATTGTAGATTTTCGCTGTAATAATAAAAAAAATGCTCAAGATGTTATTTCCCATAAGAAAATAGTACTTTAATTTTTGGGTATCAAATGTTTGATACTTGAATGATGTTCTTTAAAATTACCGCCTGCGCTGTTCGCCGACATAGGGCTCTCTCTCTTTCCTTCAATTCGCCTACTCTTGCACGTTATTCGTTCTTATTTTATTGATGCGATGTCATGATCCGTGACCCCGGCAAATTACCCTTGCGATACTAACTGTTCTTTAAGTAAAGGTTGCTCCAAAATGCTATTTTAGAGAAAATTGTAAATATGTAAATCAATAATAACGTTTAATGAAATTAAAATATACATAAAGAGAAATTCGAGACCGTATACGTGTGGTAAATTTATGTCGCCATTAAAGCGGCACGTTGTATATATCAAATTTATCAGAACTAAAAAGAGAAAGCCCAGCCAATTCTATTCCGAAATTACAACATTTTTATGACATTGAACCCATCCATCCAATCTAACTAATAGAGTCTATGAAAAATCGTCAATCTTCTGCCTTATAAATGTTTGTAATGACCCTGTTTCCTGCTATAATACCTTCTAAGCCACATATCTATTCGATAGGCTTTGTGCATTCGCCGCAATCGATCTCGCCCAGTTGTTACTGTCTGAACCAGGTTTGTGGTCTGAATTAATCCATAAATGATGCAAATTCTGGATCTCATCTTCGTCGCAATAACTGTTAAGAACTGTTATGTTTTTTATGTCCCCAGATTATGTTTCCAGACTAAAGAACTGTTTTACGTCATTCTAGTTTTTTTTTTTTCATTTTAACTTTATTACATTTTAGGCCGCCTGGTCTTTGTCGTCTTTTATTGTCCAAATGTTTATGGACATATTTGTTATGATCTATTTTTACTATAATAGGTACCTCTTACTTTTAATCTTATACTAGCGACCCGCCCCTGCTTTGCTGTGCGACAATGTACAGACGCCACCACATTAAGCTACTACTATCTTTAAATTTTTTTTAATAGATTTTCAACTTTATCGCTAAAGCATGAGGTTCAAACTTTTTTGGCAAATTTTGACAGTTTCGGGTAGCTTGATGTGTTGGCGTCTGTACTTATATGTCGATATGTCGAAACTCGATGTTTTGACATGTTGAGATTTCTGTGCTATATGTACTTAAGTTAAGGGGCTTGTGACTACGTAATAACAGCCGCAAGGGTCGATCGATCAGATTAAGGCTACGCTTTTCGCGGTTCGTCTGTGGATGGGTTACCACCTTTACATACCAAGACCCCTCCGTGCCTCGAAAAGCACGTTAAGCCGTTGGGCCCAGCTGTCATTCCTGGATCTTTGACAATCGTTTCCGGTCGTCAGAAGGCCGAAAGTCTAACAACCAGTCTTACCAAGGGGTTTCGTATTACCCAGTAACTGGGTTGTGGAGGTCAGATACGCAGTCGCTCCATGTAAAATACTGGTACTGTAAACCTTCTGGAATTCATTCTCTGAATGGTAGTGAAAACCGTATCAAAATCCATTGTGCAGTATAGAAGAACTAAGCAGTCACACACACGGACACGACAAGCGGCTTTGTTTCATATGTTTAAATTTAAATTTCCAACACTTAAATTTTAAAGGTTAAAATGTTTGTAAACGCATCCACGATACAGGAGAAATTCCTAGTGTAGGGCAACGTTTAAAAAAAAAAAAAAAATTATGTACAGTCACGAGCGAAAGTATGTATACACTCGGCTTTATTCAAAAGCGATTTACTCCTTTATTTTTTAATGAAATTTTATGTTGTTACGAACATAGCATTTTCGAACCCATACGTTTATGTAATGCATCTTATTTCAACGTTGCATTCGTTATTTCACGAAAAAATCGCAATTGAAAGTTGCCAAGTGTTGACATATTGGTGCTCGTGACTGTACTAACCTTCGCCCTCAACTTCGTCCGCGTGAGATTTCTTGTTCCTAACCCACCCCGTCGCATTGCATTGCCTAACCGCACTATTACTTCGTTTTTGATAGCGTTCTTTCTGACTAAATTCATTTTTGCTCCGCTCCTAATAATAATAACTTTATTTTGGGTGGCATAGACCCATAGAAACCTTAACCTAGTACACATTACATAAACTTTTATAATTTGCCATGACTCGCCACACCTACACACGACATGACCCACTGATTCTGAAAGGGACAGTCAAAACGTACTGCTATTGCGTTGAGAATGCCGTTCAACAACGGCATTCTGGAATTCATTCATTCGGCATTCTTATACGGGCTAGCAGGGAAGCTGCTTTTTTGCGCATGGTGGCCTGGAAATCATCAGTGCGCGGTTCAGCAAACATCCCAGACGCGCTGCACCGCCACGGCAGACCTGACCAGGGACCAGTACTGAGTGCGCAGGGCTCTGTAGGCTCGCTGCGTCTAAGGAGCGTAGCATGATGTTAATTAGCTTAAAACCTTCGTTAAGAATTGCGCTATATAAGAAAAACATATTTTTTCAAATCCGACTGGCAGCTCCACAGATTAGCGCGTTCAAAGTAACAAAATAACTCTTCAGCTTTATTATTAGTATAGGTAGATGATCTCACACATTTGTGATGATCGCATTCCGGTCTTATTCATGAATTTTGCTTCAATTTCTATTGAGTTTAGAATACCCTTCCAAACCGATCAGGTGCTAATCAATAGGATTTGTGCATGTTAGCCGCCCCGCCGCAGTCTATCTCGGTCACCTAACACTCTGCAAACCGTACCTACCAGACCAGCCCTGTTTTCATTTAATTCAAGAGCTATCAATACTGGTTTTAGACAATCTGCTAGCGTGGAATCTGAATTACTTTGTGATTACAAATTAGGCTTAACTTTTTGACTGAGTATATACATATTGGGGAAATCGGTTGTCATGGTATGGGCTTGTGATACGGAGGAATGAGGAAAATGTCGTGAGGAGAGTTTTGGGTATGAATGTCATCTTTTTTTTATGTGTGAATGATGATATGGTTAGAAAGGGACAACCGAGATGGCGACTAATAGAGAAATATGGAAGAAAATGACATGTTGCGCCGAACCCAAATCAATTTGGATAAAGGACAACAATCAATGTGTGTGACCAATTAGATTATGGCTTTAAGTACTTGAAAAAAATACCTTTTTTCAAATACTGTAACCCAAAATCTAAAAGGTATACATGTGAATGGAAACGCTGGAAGGAACACCCTAGGAGGACATATTATTGGTGATGTTCTTCAGAAAGGTCAGGTAGGTAGTACTCGCCAACGGCGTGTTTGTATGACCAGATGTATGAACGTAAACGAGGCAAAAGGAGTATGTAAGGATCGTATCTGGTGGCGTTCTGTAGTTTCTGGCTGCCCGCATGGGACGATGGCGTGAGTTATGTATGTATGTATTTGGAATACTGGTAATATTAAAGTCGGATTTATTCGGACGGATAGAATGTATAATGAGATAACTGTCCTGCTTTTTTATATTTGATTTCCAACGGATATTTGAGAAACTCAAGACTGACTTTAACTCGACAGACAAATTTATCATTCAAATTCATTCAAGTATTTGTACATTCAATAGACCTTAGGTTTTGTTTTATTTATATACCTTATTTTATTTAAGACCTTTTTTCTATTTTTATTTGACCCAGTTTAAGAGGGCCCGACCTCTAATAAACAAGTACGCTGGACTAAATATACTACCAGAATGACAGTTGTTTTTTGTGCCGATTCAAAGCGCCCCGCTCGAGCGTCTCAGGAACTAAAATTGACATGGGTACTGTTGCAAAATGGTTGTCGTTTGTTTTGGTACGTCTCTGATGATTTAGGTCTAAATCGTGGAATAAGACTTTTTAGTGCTCATTTACGGAGACGCGGGGCGACGCGCGTCGCGTTGTGCGGCGCGGCCCGCACCAAATTCAAACATATGGCGTTGTATGAGTGCGTTTACGGAGAAGCGATTTTAGACGCGTATGCTTGAAATGGAGCGTTTTTTGCGGCCGAGCCCGCGGCTGGCACCGCCGCGTCTCACGTGGCGTTTATCGGGGCGGCGCACGCAGCGGCAATTCTCGATGAAGCGATGCCCGCGGCGGAATCTTCTGCCAGTCGTATTTGGTAATTGCAGAACGCAATTAATTAATTAATTAATTATTAGTAATTACTAAGTCCTTTAATTTGCGCTCCCATCTTCCGCTAACCTAAAACTGGTCAGTTTGATCGAGTATCCCGCGTGCGCCGCAGCGTTGACTGCCGCGTGCTTTGCTACACGCTTGAGGATTCGCCGCGGGCGCAGCGGCGGGCACCGCCACGCTTCCCGCCCCGCGTCTCTATGAACAACGTCATATATTGCCATACGTTTGTGTTTACGCGTGGGGTGATAAGTACCGCTTGACGCGCCGCCGCTCCGTAAACAGAAAATCGTACGACGCGCCGCGAGACGCCACGCTGCAAGCGACGCGCGACGCCACGCGTCTCCGTAAATGAGGCCTTAGTGTATTTTGTGTTTACTACGAGATATTTAGAACATTTTTATCATAAGAGTATGCACATTTTGTAAAATCACTACCAACAATATTAGTTCCACGGACGCTCACGTTGTTATCAGCGCCAAAATAGCGAAAAACAAATGTTGTTTTGTCATCGATAGTATGATGTCCAGCGTACTTGTATAATATAGGTCAGTGTCAGAGAGGCAATTCCTGTAGGTATTTTAAGAACGTTCGCATTCTTATCTCAGTTTCAATCAGTCAAAAATAAAATCAACTTACCTACATTTTGAAGAGTTTGTGACATAGGTTGTTGCTGATATGATATTGCGACTTGAATTTGAACGTTTTCTATATACTAGAATTGGCCTTCTGATTGTTTGTAAAGAATCTTGTATAATAAGTTATCGGGTAACGTTACTGCTGTTCCGGGCACATTGATGGTTATATCTGGAACTTTTATTCTCTTTTCTTTTAAACTTGGCACGTTTCTTTGCGGTTTTCAGGTATACCTGTACCGGATAGTCACGTTTTAGTTTGAATCGAGTTATTTTCCTTTCTTTAGGTTTTTATGAGTTAATTTAAACTGAATCGTACGATATTGCTTTCTGTGTTTGACTTACCCTGTCCATTAGGTTAACTGTTTTTGACAGCTGTCTTAGAAAGTACATATTCCAAATTAAGTAAAAGTTAACTTTAAAGTGCGTAGTAAAATAATTATATATACTGCCTTATCTTATTAAATTATGTTATTTATGGCTTCCTACATACAATAAAATACCGTACGTGTATCAATCAATGCATTGTGTGTTGCTGCAATCACTAGTTCCATCTGTCAAATGGTTTACCTAATGGCCTGTCCACTGTATTGAGGTGTTCATTCATTTTGTTTGTTTTGATTATTGTTAACTCTAATTTTTAAACAAAATATAATATACGATTGTCACTTATTTTTTAATACCTAATCGAACTTATTTTATACTACTGTAGTGCCATTACATTTCTTTATTTTCCCTTCTTTTCAAAAAACCGTTCGTTGGTGGTCGTCGCCGTTCTTCTTCATCATCGTGTCGCTGGCACGACTGAATTTTATGTATATCTTGGCCCAAAACTTTGTGCCTGAACCGTCTCCGGACGCAAGTGGGAAGATGTAAGTCCAACCTGGTAAAGTGGGGTACCTTGACGGAACGGCAGCAGGGTGTGATTGTGGAGCTATGTCGCAAACCATGCTCCACCTTATATCCTGTCCTCTGTGTCGCCGTTGTAAAGAACGATCAGTAAGCCAAGATCTTTTAAAAGAGATATATCTTAAGTCTGTTACGCTAAACGCCCATCGTTCTTTAAGTTTTTAGACTTAGGTGAAAGTGTTAGTTTTATTTTTTCAGACAACAAATTTAATGTCAAAAACTTAGACCTATATACAAGATGGTGATTTAGTCACCTGCATCTGTCAAGAGGATGATTCTACCCGTCATTTTAAACAACTTTCCCAACATAACTGTTATCCGATTCGTCAAAAAAAAAAAAATCAAATTCATATAGGTAAAACAGTAAACGGACTATTTCGATGGATGTATGATTTTTTTTACAATTCGGGTATGAGTTTCATAGTATTATTATTATTTTTTAATTATTTTCTTTATTTTCGGACAACAATGATCCAGCGTGTTAGTAAACAATAAAATAACTTCTTACTTGTGTTAGTACTTAAACTACAACACAGACAGACTAAACAGTATTGTGAAAAGGACATCCCCAAATTAATGTTTACAGATTGTTCTTCTCACAAAGTTTTAATAATCGGAGAGTCGATACTTTTTCGCTATAGTTTTTAGAATTCTGTTACCACTCGCTCGTAATCTTGACAACAGCGACGCGGTTTTCTTGCGAATGACGGTGTGGAAGCCGTCAGTTCGATTTTGCGCAAACATAGAAGAAGCGCTGCACCATCGTGGGAGTCCCAACAGCATTCTAAAAATATTATTACAATAGGCTATTTTCCTAAAACCAATCTAATTAGTCCGTCAGTTAGATTATTAAAAAATATTCAACGTGTATTTTTTCTTTTGTCAATTATACATAAAAAATGATGAAGATATCGCCCGTTGTAGTTCCGCGTGACGTCACTTGCTTGCGACACTTTTGCAAGCAAGTGATGTCACGACCCCCCACTCCCAAATTTTGACTCGCTTTATCTTTGTCATTTTTTGTTTGATTGACAAAAGAAAAAATACGTGTAAGTACATTATTTTTCGATAATGTAACTGACGGACTAAATATAATCATTATTTTGTTACCCAGGCAACTACCCTATTGACGTAAACAATTACCCTCTTGACGGATGCGGATGACTAAATGGGCATCCTGTATAGCTTATCATCACCTGCCTAGCCTTTTCCCAACTATGTTGGGGTCAGCTTCCAGTCTAACCGGATGCAGCTGAAAGCCAGTATTTTACATGGAGCGACTGCCTATCTGACCTCCACAACCCAGTTACTGGGTAATACGATACGCCTTGGTAAGACTTGTCATCAGACTTTCGGGCTTCTGACTACCCGTAAGGACTGTCAAAGATACACGGATAGGTCTCGATATATAAAGATGGTCAGCCATCCACAAACCGACCGCGGCAAGCGTAGCTTAACCTGATCGATCGACCCGTGCGGCTGTTATTATTTAACCATGGGCCCTGTATAGCTATGTTATTAAGAAATAACTAACCAGTTAAGATAATACCTACCTTGGTTTAAAACGGCTTGAATCGTAATCCCAATTAATTATTCACTTTAATTAGCAATGAAAAAGCACTAGGTAGTTAAAATTGAGCGTAAAAGAAAAATAAGGCTTCGAACTAATCTAGGAACGAGGAAGAAGGATTCTTTACTGCTTTCAAGGCAATCACGGCCTTAGTTTTACTTTCATTGGGCTTTGCATAAGATATTGTCGGCTAATTGGGCGTTTTACTTCAGCAGTTCCGAACATATCTATACTTCATACTTTATATCCTAACTAATACTATAAATGCAGAGACAGCAGCAAAAACCAGAGCAGTGGTGACCCAGTGGTAAAGGCCGCGACTTACGAGTGGTGGGTCGTGGGTTCGTACCCAGCCAGGCGCTTTAATTTGTGTAAATTTTTCATCACCACTGCTCTCAAAATGGTGAAGGAAAACATCGTGAGGAAACTGGCATGTGCTAGAACCAAAAATTCAAAGACATGTGACATCTTGCACTGGGCCCGCGTGGTAGATTGCAGCCCACTTCCTCTCGAAGAGAGGAGGCCTATGTCCCTGCAGTGGGAACCTTAAAGGATGATTATGTATTATAAATGCTAATTTGTTACCCTTTCACGCTAAAACGGCTGAACGGATTTGGATGAAATTTGGCACACAGATAGACTATGACCTGCTAAGGATATTGGCTACTTTTTATTTTGGATCACAGACGAAATCACTGGCGTAAGCTAGTAATATTATAAATTAGAAAATAACTCTGTCTCTATGTAACCTTTTCACGCCTAAACCCCTGAACGGAGTTCGAAAAAAATTCGCAAGGAGATAGATAGAATCCTGGAAAAGGATTATCTATTGATTGTCCCGCTAGCACATTCCCGTGGGTTCATTTCCGACATCCACGCGGGCGAAAAGGCGTGCAGATGCTATAGTAATATTATAAAAGCGCCGTGCGGGAGGGGTGTGGTGACGTGATGCGAGAGCTCAGTGATTCGTCAACTTGTGACAACTATCACCCCTCCCGCACCGCGCAGCTACCTCAGGCAACGTCTCAGTTAGGCGGTCGGCCTATATTTTTTTTTAAGATAACGTTGCCCCACACATAATAATTATAATTCTCTTGTTACGTTTTCTCGCCTAAACCTGCAAACCGATCGTTACGAAATTTGACGGATAGGTAGCCTGAGAACTCGAGGACATATATAGGCTACTACTTTTTCTTCTTCTTACTTTCATCCTCGATATTTGCATAATAAAATACACGCAGAACAAGTTGCCAGACATTTTTTTAGAAATAACGGATTTGATATAAAAATGGGATTTCAAAAGTAAAAAAGTTGATATTGGAGGTGCTGGGATTTGAACCCAGGACTTTCAGCATGCGAAGCAGACACTCTACCACTGAGTTACACCCCCGACGATTCTCTGCCACTAAAAGACAATCCTTTATTACCTAAATACTTGTATTTGATTCTAGTGTATAATAACATGATTTAACTATAATAAATTGTGAACAGAGTTACCGATTATCAAGTTCTTAACAAATATAAAATCAAATAATAAGTTCCCACGTATTTGTTCAGTAGCCATATTATTATGATTTCCTTGAAATAGGATACTATAATATAACATCACGCCCCTGAAGGGCGATACCTGAAGGGTTAGGTAGACCCACCCATGTATGTACACCCCCATTGGGCCAATTATGATTTAAGTCCAATGTAACAGGGAGCGAGTTTAATGCCATCAACTGGGCACAAATTCAGACTCCGGCCTATTACTGAGAAATTCCTGATGGAAAAACTCAACAATACTTTGCCATACCTGGGAATTTAACCCAGGACGTCATGCTCAGCTGTAACGCTTGCGACCACTAAACCAACGAGGCCGAAACCTAAATGTTTGTCTAAGGACGAATTCCACCAAAAAATACCTAGAATAAGCTTATCCTGAACATAAATTTTGAATTTTTGACAGTTTCTTCATAGGACTAAAACTGTCAGACGTCAATTTTAATCCACGGATAAAAGATATCTGACTTTGGTAAAATCAGCCCTACAACGCATTCTAATCTAGCGGAGGCGGCGTTAGTTTGTGTTGTGAGCAATCATGATTTTGTTCAGTAGGTATAATATTATTATTGAGGGGCTTGTGGCTAAATAATAACAGTCGCGCGGGTCGATCGATCAGGTAAAGCTACGCTTGCCACGGTTGGTCCGTGGATGGGTGACCATCTTTGCATATCAAGACCCCTCCGTGCCTCGGAAAGCACGTTAAGCCGTTGGTCCCGTGCCGGACGGCGCGTAAGTGTTCCACGTGCGCCTCAAAGAGATGTCAGCATAGATGACGGGGCCCGACAGGGCAGAAGCCTGCCGGGGTAGCGGGATCGTCCGAAAGGGTTACCGCTGCCCTGCCCTGGTACATAAAGGGCTAAGGAAGGAACACGGGTGGGTTTTAGTCAGTAAGAGTCTGACACTCCCTTCTGCTCCACCCAGAGCGGGAGGGGTCATTTGATGATTTCCCATCCTCAAAAAAAAAAAAAAAAAGCCGTTGGTCCCGGCTGTCATTCGTGGATCTTTGACTGACGTTACGGGTCATCAGTATCCCGAAAGTCTGACAACCAGTCTTACCACGGGGTATCGTATTACACAGTGACTGGGTTGTGAAGGTCAGATAGGCAGTCGCTTCATGTAAAATACTGGTATTCAGCTGCATCCGGTTAGACTGGAAGCCGACCCCAACGTAGTTGGGAAAGGGCGAGGCAAATGATGAGGTATGATAATATTATGATGTATAGCGACAATTCCTTTGAGTAGGAAACTATAAAACCCTTATATTGTAATTTGTCAGTCCCTTGTCGCCTCAGCGTAATAAATAGACGTAGGTTTTCAACTTGTTTCATAAATCACATGAATACAGGTTGACTTTTGATGCCTGATTTTGTATTTTATTTGGGTTTTTGTGGTAAGGTGGTAAGTATGACAAATGTATTATCATGAATATCATAAATCATAGGATAAGACGAATTTGTATATGTAAATTATTACTTTTTCTCGGGATAGGTGAAGGAGTTATGAATTGGCAAACTATATTGCGTTGCGGGTGTCAGATGTCACTTTGGGTGATAAGTTTGAGTCTGTGGGTGTTTTTTTATTAGTATCGGAATTTATGAGCGCAAAAATTAGATTTTATTGCAACACGAGCCTTAAATTCTGATGTTGATATTAAAATAATTATATTGTCGATTGACATAACAGCCGCACGGGTCGATCGATCCTTGCCGCGGTTGTACCAAGACCCCTCCGTGCCTCGGAAAGCACGTTAAGCTGTTGGTCCAGCCGGGACCAACAGCTTAACGTGCTTTTCAGTAAGAGTATGACACTCCCTTCTGCTCCACCCAGAGCGGGAGGGGTCATTTGATGATTTCCCATCCTCAAAAAAAAAAAAAAAGCCGTTGGTCCCGGCTGTCATTCGTGGATCTTTGATAGTCGTTACGGGTCGTCAGTAAATAGCCTGAAAGTCTGACAACCAGTCTTACCAAGGGGTATCGTATCACCCAGTAACTGGGTTGTGGAGGTCAGATAGGCAGTCGCTCCATGTAAAATACTGGTATTCAGCTGCTTTCGGTTAGACTGGAAGCCGACCCCGACATAGTTGGGAAAACGTTAGGCAGATGATGATTGGTATATCGTCTGGGTCGTCGAGGTTCTGGGTTCAAATCCGTGTAAATACCAACATGACATTTTCAATTCGTATGTACTTTCTGAGTTTACCTTGGACATAACTAACATCGGTGAAGAAAAAATCATCATGAGGAAACCTGGACTCATAATTAATTACTATAAGTCTGAAATCGCCAACACATCTTAAGCAAGCTACGTCATCAATGCTCGGGCCTTCCCTGTATGAGAACAGAAGGCCAATTCTCGTAATTTAAAACGTTCAAAATCTAGTCGCAGTCTCATCTCGGCGACAAACAAATGTCAAAAACTTGTCAAAATGTAGGGGAAATTAGACGTATTTTTGACAGATTGAGACTGAGATCAGACTGTGAACGTTCTTAAAATTACGAGAACTGCTCCTCCGGTCTTTACCTTCCATTGGAATATTGATGGGTTGGTATTATTATAATAATAAAAACAACTGTATTGTAACTGTGTTGTATTCACTGTATTGTATCCTATGGTTAATCTGCGAACAGCGTTGTGGGCTACAATGTTGTCTATATATTTTGTATTTTTCTTGTTTCTATGTTTTATATTGTAGTGAGCTGTTTGTTGTTCCTCTTGAATAAAAATAAAAAACAACGAAGAAAATAAAATGTCGGCATCATTCTTCTGCTTTTATCTCAATTCATTTGGGGTCGGCGAAACATATGTTTTCTTTATACTACTCTATTAGTCGTCCTCAGTAGGGGGTACCGATACCGTTCTAACTATAGACCGTTTTTCACACAGTCTATCCATCTCTTTGGTTTGGAAGAAATTAAACATCACAATCAGCCTATATCGTTCCTGCTGGGACACTGGCCTCCTCGCAATGAGAGAGCGTGGGCCGTAATCCACCACGCGGGCCCAGTGCGGGTTGGTTAACGTCACATGTCTTCGAATGTTTTGGTTCTAGGACATGCCGGTTTCCTCGCGATGTTTTCCCTCACCGTTTTGAGAGCAGTGGTGATTAAATAATTTACACAAAATAAAGCGCCCGACTTTCGCGCCGTTCGAAACTTCGAACCTACGACCTGCAACTCGTAAGTCACAGCCGTTATCACTGGGCCATCACTGATCCAATAGAACCCTGTTTAGGTTTAAATGAAAAACGTCAATGAGTAACGTCAAGTTCCTGTGTATGTTTTCTGAATATTTTCAGACTTTCCACTTTTATCTACATACGCCTGTCACACGCATCCAAAAGTAATAAATAAATAAATAATAATAAAAATAAATAATACATCTGAGGGGCAATTCCCGTAATTTTAAGAACGTTCACAGTCTGATCTCGGTCTCAATCTGTCAAAAATACCTCTAATTTCCCCACAATTTTGACAAGTTTTTGACATTGATTGTCGCTGAGGTGAGATTGCGACTAGATTTTAAACGTTTTTAATTACGGGAATTGTCCTTCAGATGCAAGATCGTAACTTAGTAATCAGAGCGAAACTGACATGAATATAAATAAAAATGGTCATATATCCTTCTTATAGCGCTCCTTAACTGTTAATAACAGTCAAACGGTTTGAGCTCAATAAAAGTGATAATGAGCTCATAAGTGTACCCTGCAGGAGCCACGTGGACTCTTTAGAGGATAATGAAATTCTTTATTAACAGTATGCTAGAAGATATTGTTGTATGATGAATGTGTACTAAAAATATCGCGGCGAGATTTTTTCGCACACTGGATATTCAACCTACTGCTTAGCGCCGAGTGTTGAAAATTCAACAGTGTGGTTTTTTGACCGCTGGGATGCGCTCTGTTGGATTCTCAATGCTTAGCTCAACACCGAGAGTTGAAAATCCAGTGCGCGATAAAATACCGCCGCGATATTTATACGTCCGTGCTTACGTCTGGTTATTATTCTGGGTTTGAATAGGTTTTATTGTAACATCTAGTTAAGAAGTAGTTGTTGTTTGTTTTGTTTTTTATTAGTTGTTGTTATTGTTTATTTATTTACTAGCAGCGCCCCGTGGTTTCACCCGCATAAGTTTCGACATCGTAGGAATATCGGTATAAAAATTATTCTCTGTGTTAATCCTGGTTATAAACTATCTGCGTGCCAAATTTCATCCCCATCCGTACAGCAGTTTTCGCGTGAAAGAGTAACAAACATCCATCTATCCATACAAACTTTCGCGTTTATAATATTAGTAGGATTAAGGTATACCAACAGCTTATATGTATAATTCATCTTAAGTAGGTACCGATCACAAAAGTATCGGTCTTATACAGTCGTCAATTATAGGTTTACCAGCAATCTCAGAAATAAATGTACACATAGTCCCACATAATAATAACAAAACTAAAGGCTAGAACTTAAAAAATATGGCAATATACTTCTTAAACTTACGATTAATAACAAAAAGTAAAAAAAAATATATATTTGTTAATGTTGGTATTTGGTTGAATGAAATAAAGCAATGTTGTTTTCAACTACAAGTTGTTGGTGACTTTATTCGTGCCTGTTCAGGTTTCAAGGGCATAACTTACTTAAAAAAAAAAAACTTATAGAAAAATAATTAATTACCTATTTCTTCTTCTGCCTTGCCTTGTCTCAACTATGTTAAGGTCGGCTTCCAGTCAAACCGGATGCAGCTAAAAACTAATATGTTACATGGAGCTACTACCTTTCTGACCTCCACAACCCAGTTATTGGATAATACGAAACCCTGGCTGTCAGATTTTCAAGCTTCCGACTACCCGTCACGACTGTCAAATATCGATAAATTTAACGACTGTCAAAGATATAACTGTCATACATGACAGCCGGGACCAACGGTTTAACGTACGGTACTTTCAGAGGCACGGAGAGATCTTGTTATGTAAAGATTGACCATCTTTACATACCAAGACAGGGGTTTTGCCGTCCGTGCCCATCCAATATAATTACTCTCCTTGTTAATTATTTAAAAAACATTGATTCTAGTTTCATACAAAGTTATTTGCTTCATGAAACCTATACAGTGGTAACTGGCTACATAAATAATATATGTTCAATGTATTTCTTTACAGGAAATTAAAAAGCGCAATCTATTAGATTGTGCAAATAATGTCACACAGGAAATTGTTTGATCGACGAGCGACTTTACTTACATAAGTCACTTATAGCTAATTGAATATTGTTCTAGTAGAGGCACACTACCGTTTCGTAGATTAATGGGATGTACGACTTCGCGCCTTCGCGAGTAAAGTACAGACTGCCGGCACATCAACCTACTACAATCTGTTTAATTTCTTTCAATACATTTTCAACTTTATCGCTAAAGCATTAGGTTCAAGGTTGATTGGGAAAATTTGATAATTTCGGGTAGCTTGACCTGCTGGCATCTGTACGTTTAGCTACTCTAGATCCTACATATGGATTAGCATAAGCAACTTTTTTATAGACACGAAAATAGGGCATACTCTTCTAATAATCTCTCTCTATCACTCACTTCTCTTCTTCTTCTTTTCTCGTCCGTCCATCTAATAATCTTTGTCCTGTAATAAATATATGTACAGTCACGAGCAAAAGTATGTATACACTCGGCTTTATTCAAAAGCGATTTACTCCTATATTTTTTAATGAAATTTTATGTTGTTATGAACATAGCATTTTCGAACCCATACGTTTATGTAATGCGTCTTATTTCAACGTTGCATTCGTTATTTCACGAATAACTCGCAATTGAAAGTTGCCAAGTGTTGACATATTGGTGCTCGTGACTGTACCTAATATTTGCACGCCACATTTGGCAAAATGTAAAAATAATATAAAAAAATACCATTGACTAATCTTAAGATCATATAATGACGCCAGGATATCAAGCTACCCGAAATTGTCAAATTTTCGCAATCAATCTTAATTAAAGAAATTTGACAGATTGTAGTAGCTTGATGTGCTAGAGTCTGTACCATATTCTGACAAATAAATGATTATGATTATAAGACGACACGGTTGCCGTAGTGGCTGAGCGATAGACTGCTGCGCTGCGTGTCGCGGGTTCGATTCCCGCACGGAACAAATATTTGTATTGCCTACAGGTAGTTGTTCCGGGTCTGGCTGTTTGTGTATGTGAGTTTAAATGTTTGTAAACGCACCCACGATACAGGAGTAATTCCTAGTGAGGGGCAACGTTTAAAAAAAAAAAAACTATATTCTAGCAAAAAACGTCGCGATCTTCCAGCTTAGTGAGTACTTTGAAGGGCTAGACTAGCCCTTCGAGGTACCGGGAGGAATCAAACAACGATAAGATTCCTTTACGTTTATATTGACTGAACGACTTTACATATTCCCGACTAAACTAGCGCTGACTTTTCCCAAACAAAAATCCTAATACAATATTTGACACCCCGTCTAAACATGTTCGAATGGAAACCGCGCTAAATAATAGCCAGCCTGCACTAAATAAGGTCGACTTTGGTGAACAACATTTACTCAAACTCAAACTATTTATTTCAACTAAACCAATTACAGGCACTTTTAAATTGTCAAGGTCGGTCAGTCAAAAAGATGAAGCTAGTTGCCCATTCCAGAGCGTAGTAGGTACAGTTCAATAGTACAGCTTTAATAAGGAAATGGAGAAGTATTTTCAATTAACACTTTCATTCGTATTCGAATGAAGTTTTCATTCGAACAAGAGCGCTAGCTAATATAGTAGGTTTTGTTATATTTCTTGTGTTTTTTATTCAATGGACTCCGGGAGGTTTTTCTTTTAGCGAATAAATTAGTTGATGAAAATGGCTGAGGCCATTCCAATTGATTCAGTTAATATTGGATCCAGAAAAGTTTCAGAACTATGAAAAAACATCGCTTGTTTCCGTGATTTTACTAGTTTATTTTACAAACGATAAGTTCCATAATCAGCCTATAATGTTCCCACTGCTGGGACACAGGCCTCCTTTCTGTGAGAGGGACTGGGCCGTAATCCACCACGCCGGCCCAGTGCGAATTGATAGATGTCACATGTTTTCGAATTTTTGGTTCTAGGACATGCTGGTTTGCTCACGATGTTTTCCATCACCAGTGGTGATGAAACAATTTACACAAAGTAAAGCGCCTGTCTGGGTTCGAACCTACAACTCGTAAGTCGTCCTCGTAGTCGTTGCCACTGGGCCACCACTGCTCTCCAAAGATAAATTCAGTATAACTTAATTGTGCCGTTGAAATAACAGCTGAAATTCTCAGAAATAGTTGAGTTTGATTCTACGGACCAATAGCTGTAGTTGTTCATAAAAATAACTAAAAATGGATAGCTAAATTATTATATAGCATTGTAACCACGCTTGAAGTAAGTTTTAGTTTTTTTAAGATGTTGTGCTAATCTAGTAAATTAATTTAATAGAAATGCCATAATGCCTGTGCCACTTTATATTGTTGACATTTGTATGTTTCAACTTAACGCAAAAGCATTGACCTCACTATGACACGATCTCTATACCCACCTAATTAAGGCTAAGTGGTTGGTGGTGACAGACCACAGTCGTTAGTCAGAAGCCCAAAAGTCTGACAACTAGTTTTATCAAAGGGTATTGACTAGCCTGGTCTGGGTAGACCAGGCTAGTACCGACCGTAGTAGCGACCTTTCTGACCTCCACAACCCTAACTGGGTAGTTAGGGTTGTGGAGGTCAGAAAGGTCGCTATAAGTGAAATACTGGTGTTTACCTGCATCAGGTTAGACTTGAAGCCGACCCCAACTAAGTTGGAAAAAGGCTAGGCAGATTGTGTGGTTTGTGGTGCCAAAAACGTACCATCTTAACTAGTAAGAAAACGTGTCTTCTTTCACTCTAGGGTTTTAACGCATTTTTATTCCCTGATCGTATGATTTATCTATCTTGATAGATCATAATCTCGCTGATATATTCTTTCTCTTTTCTACTCTTTAACACATTTATGTAGAAATCGACTTCAACCTCCATTATGATGCTAAAAAATGTTGAAAAAAACACGTGACTTACATTAGCGACACGTCAGTGTGTCAGTTCGTTTTGATTGATCTTCGTAGTAAATCACTGTAATACTTGAATGGGTTATATTTACAGAAGAAGTATATTTTTGAATGAGAATCTGGGGTTCAAACTTAAATGTTCAGTGAGATTATTTATACGGGTGGCAGAGAATCGATGCGCAACTTGTTACCATGGATTCAGCACATGATTCTAAATACCCTCACGTCGATAGATTTCATCGGTTATTAAAAAAAAAAGTTAGCTGTTCTATACATTTTGACCGCGTAGGTATTGCACTTTCCTATGAAACAGCAGATATTTTTTTTTGATAACCGACAAAAAATTTCTACGCAAAGGGGTCTAAAATCGTGTGCTGAATTCATGGTTACAGGTTGCACGTCGATGTCCCTACCACCCGGTAGATCATCTTGGTATAAAAAGGGATGCATAATCAACCTATAATATTCCCACTACTGGGACACAGGCCTTTTCTCTGTGAGTAGGAGTGAACCTTAATCCAGCACGCGGGCCCAGTGCGGATTGGTAGATGTCACAAATGTCTTCGAATAAAAGGGATGAATGAAAGGCAATTGCATGAAGCTGAGACGAGAATGCTAAGAGGGATTTCGCGTGGTATTACGCGAATCGCTAGAATAAGAAATGAGTATGTGTGTGTAATTGTGTATGTGTGTGTAATTGTGTATGTGTGTATAAGAGGAAGTTTGAAAGAGGCACCAGGGGACTGAAATGTTGATAAGTTGAAGTTAAAATAGGTTATCATGGTATGGCGGTGAGCATGTGATGCGGAGGAATGATAAAAATATGTTTCAGTTGCAAGCATTTCATAATCCCACTTATGGTAAATATTTTACATGGTTGTTTTTAACAAATTTATGTAAAGCACAATTTTTGTATGTTGTGCTTTATTTTTATTTATTCTTTGGGTCGAATCCCGTAGTTAAAACGTTCAAAATCTAGTGGCAATCTCATCTCAGCGACAATCAATGTTAAAAACTTGTCAAAAATGTAGGGAAATTAGAAGTATTTTTGACAGATTGAGACTGAGATCTGAGGGGCAATTCTCGTTATTTTAAGAACATTCACAGTCTGATCTAAATCTCGATCTGTCAAAAATACTTCTAATTTCCCTAAATTTTGACAAGTTTTTGACATTTGTTTGTCGCTGAGATGAGACTGCGACTAGATTTTGAACGTTTTAAATTACGAGAATTGGCCTTCTGACTGATCGTTTTTAAAATTAAAAGAATTGCCTCTCTGTTGTCAGTGAAATAAGAATAAACAGGGGCTTTGGTGAGGAGGCACCTAGCATTCTTGCGTTACCATTACAAAAACCTTAATATCCGGCCTATAGTTCAGAATCTTAGTACAAACCGCTTTTTTAAGCAAAGTACGGAACAATGACCCACAAAAAAATATCCGACCCGCCAGACAAATTGCCTCTTCTACCAACTTTCAAAGATTTCATTCTTTCTTCCATTTTGAACATTAGCCGCGTCTGAAACAATTTTTCTTCGTAAACGAGACTTTATAGTTAGTAATACTCAGTAAATGTGCCCGATTGCCAAGAGTTTAGCGGTGAAATATCGAAAAACCATCAATTTGCATAGCTATCGGTCTCAATGGGCTCAACTTGGTTGTTTTGAGGCCTGCCAACTAATTTAGAAACAAAAGGTTGCAATGTATTTACATTTGACGATCCCTTTTGCTGTTTGCGGGGTAAAGGATTGGGATAGGCAATCTTACGTTTTGGATTTATTTTTCTTAATTTTTAAAACGTTGCCCCACACTAGGAATTACTCCTGCATTGTGGGTGCGTTTACAAACATTTTGTAGCGCTTAGGTTGTGGGGGCGGCGAACGGATGTATGTTTTTATCAAAGACTACAATTTGTATGATTGATTTGTTTGTTTGTTTGTATGTTTGTTTGTTTGTTTGTTGTTTGTATTTGTTTTTCTATTTGTTTTGTGTATTTGTATTGCAGCTACAATTTAAACCCACATACACAAACAGCCACACCCGGAACAACTACCTGTAGGCAATACAAATATTTACTCCGTGCGGGAATCGAACCCGCGACACGCAGCGCAGCAGTTGATCGCTCAGCCATTGCGCTAACCGTGTCGAATGTATTTATTGTGTGGCATAAAATTGAAATATTTTATGTTTTCGTTCATGTATGTTACTTCAGTCAAGACACAATCATAATCAGCCTATAACGTTCCCACTGCTGGGACACAGGCCTCCTCTCTATGAGAGGGAGTGGGCCGTGATCCACCACGCGGGCCCAGTGCGGGTTGGAAGATGTCACATGTCTTCGAATTTTTGGTTTTAGGACATGCCGGATTCCTCACGATGTTTTATTTCACCGTTTTGAGAGCAGTGGTGAGAAAATGATTTTCACAAAGTAAAGCACCTGGGGGGGTGCTGCGTCTTAATAGTAATTATATGGGGCCAACTTTGGGGTATAACCTTTCCAATAAAAAAGAAAAAAAATTCAAGCTCTGACTACTCTGTAAAAAGTTATGCGTGGTCATACATAAAAAAATATATATATATATATACGCGTCGACTTGAGATCCTCCTCCTTTTTTTCTTCGGTTAAAAATACCGCTTATTACATTATAAAGGGACATAGCTACGCAAACTGTAACCATGAATGCAGCACATGATTCTAGAACCCTAGCGTAGAAATTTTATCAAAATAAAAACTAGCTGAAAAATTTTAACGCTGGGTTTTAAGAATCATGTACACTGAATCCATGGTAACATGTTGCGCGCTGATGTTCCTGCCCGTCCGACACCCTATATATTTAGCCCTTAGGTAATACCAATAGAGAGAGGAGCCCGTTGTTAAATAATAATAGCCACACAGGTTGGTCCGGCTGTCATTCGTGGATCTTTGACAGTCATTACGGGTCGTCAGAAGCCCGAAAGTCTGACAGGATAGTCTTACCAAGGGTTTTCGTATTACCCAGTAACTGGGTTGTGGACGTCAGATAGGTAGTCGCTCCATGTAAAATACTGTTATTCAGCTGCATCCGGTTAGACTGGAAGCCGACCCTAACATAGTTAGGAGAAGCAAGGCAGATGCTGAGGTAATACCAATACTACTACTAGACCATTGGAGCAATTTACGTTGAAAATAGTAATGCAGTTACAATAAACACATACCCATTGCACGGGTGTAGGCAGAAACTACGGAATGCCACCTGCTACGATCCTTAAATAGAAAGAAAAAAAGAAAAACGTTTATTTGCGGTAAACATGACGCAAAAAAGAACATAAAAACAAACTAAGAAAAAAAACAATTCAAAATGGTTGACATGCGTCACATCCACGCAAAACGGCTATCGCTCAGCATTATGCTGCGACCCAAGCAAGACAGAGCCCCAGCGCTGGTTTTCAGCGACAGCCGGCGCCGACGTAATGACGTCGTCCGGTGCAGCAAACAATTATTCATCAACAAGACGGATAAAACGATTATTTTTATTTTTTAAAGTAAACAGTTATTAGGACGCTGTACCAGTACAGCGTCCTAATAACTGTATAAAGCAAAATATTCCTCTCCTAAATACTCTTCTCCAAAAATAAATATTCCTTTTGCTACGTTTACGTTAACAATAAATTACATACGTAATAAATTCCAATGTTTTTTCTAGCAGATCTCACTGAATGTATTTGGATCGTAGCTCTTTTCTCTTTAATAGGTCTAACGTTTGCACTGGAACATTTGAAGAATTTATTTAATTAGGCGCATAGTTTTCTTTACTTTGTGAGACAAAAAAACGTAATTAAAAATTGTTCCTTAACTTGCCTTTTCTTACCTATTGGACAAGGAATTTTCAGTTTTTTTAAAGTTGGCTTTTCTTGCGTTTTTGTTCGATTTAAAATGGGTTAAATTTCTGCTCATAAAATGCTTGCCTATTCTCTTACCCCTGGAAAAAAAGGCCTCAAACCATTATTTCCATCACTTTCAATTTCGCTCTCAGTTTTTCCAGTGTTTAAATAATCCATCCAATCATCCAAACATGTGATGGCGCCAAACAATCAACACGCTAAGAAGATCTCGACATCCCCTTCGTACTTAAGCCTGAAAAAAAAAAAAATAAAAGGAAAGAAGTTTGCACCAAGTTTCAGGATTACTGGGAGTACTTAATGGTTCCAGAAATCCGGAATCATTTTGCCAATTTAGGACCTTTTTTTTTTTTGTGGATGGGAAATCATCAAATGACCCCTCCCGCTCTGGGTGGAGCAGAAGGGAGTGTCAGACTCTTACTGACTAAAACCAATCCGTGTTCCTTAGCCCTTTATGTACCAGGGCAGCGGTAACCCTTTCGGACGATCCCGCTACCCCGGCCGGCTTCAGCCCTGTCGGGCCCCGTCAACTATGCTGACATCTCTTTGAGGCGCGCGTGGAACACATACGCGCCGTCCGGCACGGGCCTGGTCCTGTTCGGACGGAGAGCTACCCATTGCTCTCCGCCCGCAGGCCCGCGCCTACGGTGGCCGGGAGTCGTCACGCGGCTCCCGACGCCCGGAGCGTCTCCCTCGGCGGCTGAGGCGTGAGGATCTCTCCCTCGCCCATCCCGCCACCTCCTTCGCTAGCATGACTTCTTCGCAGAAGGAGGTGACCGCCTCCCACTCCCTCTCGCCCCGGACCATGGCTTGAACCAGGGCCGGACGCGAGATGTTGCCGCCGCTGCCGATCGCCTCTACGAGGACACAATTTAGGACCTTGAGTTATTAAAAAGTGGTACGATGAACATAATTGCTGTTAATAAACTAACTTACTATTTTAAATACCCATCAAATCATTCCCACAGACCTCGAAATTAACAATTTGGGAATTAATAAAACTCGAATTGGAAAAGTATTAAAATAATTACGCTCCATTAAAACTGTTAATTTGACAAGTTAAAATTAAATGGAGGATGAAATGAGTTTTAATTGGAAAAGGTACCATGTGTTCGATAATTCGATTAGTGGTTGAAATCATTATCGTTTTGGATGAATTTTCTACTCCAGTTCTCTTAGTTATATTATGGCTAATGTTTCGGAAGTATCCGTTATTACATGGAAGGTGAAACGAAAATGGGTTTAGTGAATATCCGTCCAACCGACTAATTCTCTGAAAATTTTGCGTGCTCTAATTACTTTATGAAGTTAACGACCGAAGTTTCAACCGTAATCTAATTTTAAGTCGAAATAGTAGAATAGTATTTGTGTTGTCTCTTTAAGGGGCATGCGCTTCAAGGCGTTCTCACCTACCGCCTGACGCAGGTCCTCTCCGGACACGTATGTTTCGGGAGGTTCCTGCACATCATCAGGCGGGAGGAGACGCCCGGGTGTCATCACTGCGAGGATTGCCCAGAGGACACGGTGGAGCATACGGTGGAGGTCTGCCCCGCTTGGGCAGAGCACCGCCGTGTCCTCGTAGAGGCGCTCGGCAGCCGCGGCGACCTCTCGCGTCCGGTCCTGGTTCAAGCCATGGTCCGGGGCGAGAGGGAGTGGGAGGCGGTCACCTCCTTCTGCGAAGAAGTCATGCTAGCGAAGGAGGTGGCGGGATGGGCGAGGGAGAGATCCTCACGCCTCAGCCGCCGAGGGAGACGCTCCGGGCGTCGGGAGCCGCGTGACGACTCCCGGCCACCGTAGGCGCGGGCCTGCGGGCGGAGAGCAATGGGTAGCTCTCCGTCCGATCAGGACCAGGCCCGTGCCGGACGGCGCGTATGTGTTCCATTCGCGCCTCAAAGAGATGTCAGCATAGTTAACGGGGCCCGACAGGGCCGAAGCCTGCCGGGGTAGCGGGATCGTCCGAAAGGGTTACCGCTGCCCTGGTACATAAAGGGCTAAGGACGGAACACGGGTGGGTTTTAGTCGGTAAGAGTCTGACACTCCCTTCTGCTCCACCCAGAGCGGGAGGGGTCATTTGATGATTTCCCATCCTCAAAAAAAAAAAAAAGGGCGCATGCGCTGACCGCAAAATTTAAATAAAAAGGCAGGAGCTCATTGGGCATCAAAAAATTCGTCCGCGTCGCTGTCAATGGGATAAGTGCCCAAAAGGCTGGCAGCATTACCACGTTGGATGGCAATGCTGATTCTTTGGGCTAAAAATGGTCTCTCAATAGGGTAATATGGACTTAGAGAGATGTATTGATGATCTTTATGATTATCGTCTATTTTTTATTTGTCGTTAGCCTACATTGTGTCCCACTGCTGGGCAAAGGCCTCCCCTTTTTATAGTCTATAAATAAATATTTGATAAGCTCGCGAGTCATATTTAGATCAACATACAAACTGAAGGCCAATTCTCGTAATTTAAAACGTTCAAAATCAAGTCGCAGTATCATCTCAGCGACAAAAAAATGTCAAAAACTTGTTAAAATTTTGGGAAATTAGGTGCATTTTTGACAGATTAAGACTGAGATCAGACTGTGAACGTTCTTAAAATTACGAGAGTTACCCCTCTGACCTGAAAATTTCAAAAAATTTTTTTTTAGAAAATATTCCTTTCACGGGCTACCCTGACGCTTTCACGTTACGATAGTATAATAACGACAGCAAAACTTGAAGATCATTCTTCAAGTTGTGTCGTTTATGAGTAAACATTAAAAAGTAATTATGCTTTTAATAGCAACTATGATACAATCTGTGTTTCGATACGTAATATGGACTCATAGTCTTAATATGTTTGCAGATTACTCACATAAAAAATTAAAAATAATATCCTTCTAAACACAATCTCTTTTAGCATAGTTTATTTTACTAACATAATGATAATCTAATGACTAACAATATTGTACCTACGTCTAACTTTAAACATCCGTTTTACCTTTCCGATACTCGTTCCAAGGAACGTTTTTATGTAAGTATGCAACCAGTGTTTCTCATTGTAAGTGAATAATTGTATTCTGTTTTTTGAGAAATAAATGTCTTAAACCATAAGAGTTCGGATGTAGACAGTTGTTAGGCGCAACAACTACAACGCGCCACGCGACGGGACGCAGATAACGCGCCGGTTGCGTGGCGCGTTGTAGTGTGTGATGCGCCTTACAGGGACATCTGAAGCATCATGTTGCAAGGCCACTGGTTTTGGTCACTGTTGTATTTTGTACGACATCCAAAAATTAACTATCAGTCCTCTTTGAACTCATGACCTTGAGTTTTTTTTGTATTTAGACTTCTTAAAATATAAATAAAAATACATTTAGACTATAACGACTTTGCATAAAAAAAGTTTACTAATAATTGATCTAGACAGATTTCATGGAATATTTTTATCTCAAACTTTGATATTTATATTGAAATAAATTGAATTCTCATAATTGAAATATTTTAATCCAACTCAAAGTCAAAACATTTATTTCAATTGAACCATTTACAGGCACTTTTGAATGTCAAGTAGTCGGTCAGTTAGTCAGAGAGTTGAAGCTAGTTCCCCATTCCAAAACGTAGATGTCTATGGAGAGGAACGGGCAAGAAAAAAGGGTTTGACATAAATTACGTTCAAGAACAGATAAACTAAATACGATATGTCTCATAAAAGTTGTTTCAGTATTACATTTCATTGTGCAGTCTCGTATGACTTGCCGTAACTTTAGTAATACAATAGGCTAGTTTCCTAAAAAAATTATAATTAGTCCGTCAGTAAGATTATCAAAAAATATTGGACCCGTATTTTTTCTTTTGTCAATTATATAAAAAATGATGAAGATATCGACCGTTAAAGTTCCGCTTGACGTCACGCCTTGCTACACCTGTCTTTTAGCATGGCGTGACGTCACGACCCCCACTCCCAAATTTTGACGAGCTTTATCTTTGTCATTTTTTGTTTGATTGACAAAAGAAAAAATACGTGTCCATTATTTTTCGATAATCTAACTGACGGACTAAATATAATAATATTTTTTTACCCAGGAAACTACCTTATTGCATGAGTAATGACAAAAATGCGACTGCCTCCGTTGGTCTGGTGGTCGCATTCGCTACTGCTGAGAATGAGGTCTTAGGTTAGATTCCCAGGTCGGGCAAAGTGCTATCGGATTTTCCATCAGTCTCAGTAGGTCAGTAGTCTATACTCTTGCTGCTACTTCTTGATCTTCCTGTGCGAGTCGCAATAAATACTTTTTCTTTCTTTCTTTCTTTCTACTGAGAAATTCCACACAAGTATAGACTTGTGTCCGGTTGATAGCAATAGGCTCGCCCCCTATCACATGGGACTAAACCGAAATATTATAATATATACAGGGTGGATGGGACATCGATGCGCAACCTGTTACCATGGATTCAGCACATGATTCTAAACACCCTCACGTCGATAGATTTCATCGGTTATTAAAAAAAAAAAGTTAGTTGTTCTATACATTTTGACCGCGTAGGTATTGCATTTTCCTATGAAACAGCAGTTATTTTTTTTAATAACCGACAAAAAATTTCTACGCTAAGGGGTCTAAAATCATGTGCTGAATTCATGATTACAGGTTGCGCGTCGATGTCCCTGCCACCCGGTATAATTCTTCTGTACGTGTGTTTGTCACCTAACTCCTCATAAAAGGCTGGACCTATTTGGATGAAATTTTGTGTGTATATTTCAATGGGTTCTTGGATGGTTTGAAAATACATTTGGACCCGCTAGGTGGCGCTGCTTTTCCAGGCAGGACGACGTCTCTCGGGTCCGCTAATAAACAATTGCATGGGACTAGGCGAAATGTGGGTTTACTATTGACCTAAGCCTCTGCCTAAACTTTGCCTAACCCTTTGTGGAATTACTGGTGTTAAGTTTGCAGTTCACAAGTTACTGGCAGCAAGATATTCCTCAAAACGACTTTCGCATGTTCAACTTGTAAAAAACTCATAAAGACGAAATTAAGTCCGGACTAAACGTTAATAAAGAGGCGGTATCTAAGTTTTAATCTCGTTCTACCCACTGCAATATTGGTAACATTGTATTATACGATCCGCAAGTTCGCTTTCTTCCTTCCATATAAAAATGCATTGCATATTCTCGGCTTTTATGTAAAACAGTTTCTGAACTTAAGCCTTTTTACCGGGAAAAGGGAAAAAATGTTTCAACGGAGAAATCTCTTTTTTACTTTAAACTAGGATTTGTACGTTTCCTTGATTTCGCCTGTTCAGTGCAATAGTCGTTTTGGCGGGGGAATTCTTGGCAAGCGTGGTCGGAGCCCCGGGTATAATAGTGCTGGTTGAATTTCAAACAGTTCCTACGGTTCGAGTTCCTTGGCTGTGTTCTTAATGTTTTAAATTTATTTTTTGTTCTACGAGAAATTTGGACGTGTGTTCTCTAATGTTCTGGATAGTTTTTAGTTCACGATTGTATCTAATTATTTGATGAAAGTTGCCAATTGTAAAAGCTATATAGACAAGATAGATGAATCAATTATTTAGTGCACACGAACGAAATAGCACAACACACAAAAGCGCAATTAAATAACAAAGTAAGTACATGAATATAACGAAAATACAAGGTGCCACTATAAAAAAAAACATATTTAAAAAACATATTTAAAAAACATATTTAAAGGAATAAAGTAGCACTATGAAATCAAATAACGAATACAAAAAGAGCGGTGTGCGTCTCAAGTTTGCACTTTACAAGAGTCCAGCTCAGCATATGTCAGGCAAATCTAAACTCTATTGCTAATAAATAAAATTAAACTGTCTGTTTGTAATGTCAAAAAAACAGCATTTGACTAAATGCATAATTATGAAAGTATGTATATACACAGTCTGGCCATAAATACTGTTACAATTAAAAATAAGAAAGATATTACATTTGAATTTGGAATCTGTCATTTTTATACGATTGTTCATTGAGTTTTCTAATTTTGGCGCCAATAAATTGTACAATATTTTGCGATATTAAAATGGAGTGGGGTGATAAAGAGAACCGAATCGCTGTGATTGCATTACACAAAGTTGGTATAATAATAAAAATCTTTATTACTAGAAGAATGGGTACACTAAATCTCCTTAAAACAAACAAATTTGGTCTTACGTAATAATGTGCACTTAGATGTCAAAGGAGTGCTTTGGCATTCGTACTAGGATTACCCTGTATCACGAATACCATCATCCGGACCAGCTAGGATAGTTCTAAAGAAATTAAATTTTTAATAAATCCCAAACTAAATAAGATGAATAAATTAGTAATTAACTTATAATTTACAAACAAAGATATATAAGAAGAAAAAGAGAAAAAAAAAACAAGCAAAAAGAGTATTTGTGTGTATGTGTATTAGGGTGTGTTAGGAAGTATGTGTGTGTTTGTGTGTGTGTGTGTGGGGGGGCGGGGTGAGTGTGTGTGTGTGAGGGTGTGTGTGTGTGTGGGGGGTATTGTGTGTCCAAACTCCAGAAGGTATGAGTGAGTATGCGTTGATGAAATAGTTAGTTAACCAACTAATTGTATAAGTCTCTCAGATTCTTCGTAGGTGAGACTCTTCAGCCAGTCACTCACAGCGTTCTTGCATTGGTGTCGGGTAAGTAAGCAAATATTTAGAACAGCATTGAGTTTATTGTAAACCCGTGAACCCAGTATCCAATAATGCCTCTGAGCAAGAGCAGTTCTATGTCTCTCCGTGCTACACAGTCTCGTTCTTTTGCGCTTGCCTTCTCAAAGCCGTAGGGAGTGTGGTATAGTGGCATGTTTGCGTAATGTTATCTGGAGCACAAAGAGTTGCCTAACAGTTAGTACCTCACACTCTTTATAGAGAAGTGCGGTAGGATACCTGAAGGGTTTCCTTCACATGACTTTAAGGACTGCTCTTTGCGCTCTTTCAATTCGTAACATACTGACTGCAAAGGTGCCACCCCAGACAGAGATACAGTAGCCTAGCAAAGATTGGGCAAGCGCAAAGTAAACTGTTTTCAGTGTTTTAAGATCTGCCACTGATCTGAGTTTCTTGAACACAAAAATGAGTTTACGAATGCGGGGGACGTGTTCATGAATGTGCCTTTTCCAATTTAGCAGACAGTCGACCTGAACTCCAAGGTATTTTATATTTGAGGTCCTCTTAATGCGGACGCAGTCACAATAGGCGTTGGCAGAGTCACAGCGATGCGCCTGTATTGTATACGTCTCTTGTTGAGGTTGGCTTCTTTGCGAAAGGGAGAAAGTTATGAATGCTGTTTTGTCTAGATTAAGTGTTAAGAGATTGCCAGATAGCCAATTCATAACAATTCTAAAGGTGTTTTCTGCATAAACTTTAACCTGGTCCCAGTTCGGACCATCAATGAGCAGTGCTGTATCATTAGCATATGACAAGAGTTTAGTATGAGGTAGGGCTAACGTGCATAAATTGTTAATGTAGATTAAGAACAGCGTTGGACCCAGCACGCTCCCCTGGGGCACACCGTAACTGACAAACTGCTCATTGCTGACAAGAGTACCAATCTTAACAGACTGACTACGTTCCTCTAGATAGTTACGAAAAATATCAAGAGTAATTCCTCTAATGCCTATGGATTCTAGTCTATCGACAAGGATGGGCACCGAGACAGTGTCAAAGGCCTTAGACAAATCAAGAAACAAGCCGATGCATTTGTTGCCATAATCTAGTGTCTTATCTACAACGTGTCACGGAAAGGGTATATTCATCCGAAAGGGACGGCTTCTTTGGATGATATCAAACGATATTGGAAGGGTTTCAACTCCAAATAAAATACTCTAAAAATTGATACCAAATTTTCGGTTTCTTAGGTTTCGTAAATTCAAATCATAACAAACGTGTCACCGCACTACGTAGGTCAATGACTTCAACTTTAGTTGCCAATATTACGATAAATCTCTTCCGTAATTCTGCGCGCCTAGTATCGAAGTAGCCTACTGCAGGCGGTGTTCTTTGTCGGCGCGAACTACATGCAGTCGCCCGTGCCGACAAAGGGACGCAATCCCTTTGGCGGCTTTTTCGGCGGCGGCGGCGCGCGCGCAATATTATACGATACCTACTTTACCGTGATGTAAAAATTAATGCGTAATTATTGATTTACAGTTTAGAAATTGCACGTAAAAACTGAGATTCAAAATTTACGTAAAAAATCGAAACAAAGTTTAGGTTGGTTAACTAGTTTCATTCCTTATTATTACTTATTACCGAGTGAACAGTAAAATCTTAAAGCTTTGCTTAATTTAGTAAATTGACTTACATTTTTAAAGATGGGGTTCGATGTGGTGACCTTGGTATTGTATGCACAAGGCCGCTCGCTTGTTGATGGACACCTGAACATTGCGTAGCATGTCTGGTGTTATTGTCCGGAAAGCGGCCTCAATCCGCACTTTCATTTGGTCCACTGTATCACACTGAACTGCGTACACTACATTTTGAATGTACCCCCACAAAAAAAAGTCTAACGGGGTTAGGTCTGGGGAACGCGGAGGCCAAGCCATGCTTCTACTACCACGTCCAATCCACCGAGGAAAGCGCGCATCTAAATAATGGCGCACATCTGCCGGTATCAGCTCCTGGGTGCGTCGGAAGTGGTATGGGTGCTGACCGTCATTGTAGTCGTACTGAACTGATGCGCGTATCACAGGGATAAAAACGAGTGCACTAGACACGGAACAGAAGTCGACTGACGAGCAAAACAATAACAATAATGCTAAATAAAACTCCTATTCCCTGCTATCCTGGTACAGGGTAGCTGTAACTATTAGTGACCACTACATAGATATAGGTTTTTTACATTTCTATGGTCCACTACTATTAAAAAATATTGTTCAATAATTCAAGATTATTTTACATCCTTTTAATAATTTGAACTAAACTCAGTAAATCTAACACACTAGAGCAAACTAATTACGTAATTCAAATTCAAAATTGAAAAATCATTCATTTTTTTTTTGGGATGGGAAAATCATCAATGACTCACTCAGCTCCCGCCTTGGGCGGAAGGAAGTGTTAGACTCTTACTGACTAAAAACCATCCTGTTCCTTCAGTTGCCCTTGCATTCCGGGGCCGCGTTATTTCGTTAGAACATTCCCGCAACCCCGGAAATTCCCGCACCTCCGGAAAATCATTCATTCCAAATCCATTAAAGATCATTTATTACGGGGCCGCGTTATCTCGTTAGAAGTCTGAATTAGAAGTTGTATTACCAGGGTCCAAGAATTGTTAATTGAAACTACACGTACTGCAATTGGTTCACGTACCCTAAGACCCTAACACACACATTATGATGCTTCATTGTGTGTATAACGACGTAATCAGGGTTCTGTGAGCAAACGATTTTCAATTCGGCAATAACAATTCCTGTTACTCATGCGGTCCTAGTACTTTATTAATTTCTTTCCACAGTTAGATGCAGTTTTGCGACATTTTTTATTGATTTCATTTGAATTATAATAAAGACTAAAACGTGCTCAAACCAATAAAACCCATGTACCACTCAAACAGCACCGACAAACCGTGAACTTCCGATAATTCTTTCGGTTAGTCCTACAGACAAAAATTATGCGTTCGTGCTATTATTTTTTAATAAAAAAAAACTATTAACTTGTTAATAGTTTTCGTCGCTATTTATTAATAAAAAAAATAACCTTATTTTAAAAATTATGAACGGAACCCATTGTGATTTTATTTTTACTAGGAGAAGAATAAGTTGCCAAGAGGTGAATTGAAATGATGTTTTGGGTTAAGTTGGACATAAATTGTTACTAAATCCTTTTTCTATTCTAAGTTTATTAAAGCAATTAATTCCTGAGTGCACGTAAGGATTCGATTTTTATGATCAATTCAATGGTACGAGCTAACGATTTTTCGAAACAACTCCTGGATCGTATGTGTTAAAATTATTATAATAAGGGCTCACAATAGTTGAAATTCATATTTGCCCAAAGTATTGTGCTGACAAGTGACAATCATAAACAGCGAATCGGTAGGTTTATCGATTTCAAACAAGATCAATTACATACATATGCAAACAGGTATCTAAATATTATTTCGTTAAATTTTGATACCAAGACCAATTAATTGTATTGTAGCTAGTTCACAAACATAATCAAAGTTTCGGAAAAGTCAGTAATAACATTTTTTAAACAAAAATAAACATACGGAACCTTTTATTCAGAATTACCAGGAGTAAGAGGTTTATTTTTACTTACAAATAGTTCACTGACACCGATCAGCTGATTTAGTGCTAGTGATGTGCTTATTTCAATTTGAAAAGTTCGGTTTCTGGTATCAATGTATTAAAAAATCTCATAACTTCCGAACATGTAGAGATAGGATTAAAAAACTCTTCCAATATCGTTTGATATCATCCAAAGAAGCCGTTCCTTCCGGATGAATATACCCTTTCCGTGACACGTTGCATATGCTCAGTCAGATCAATAATTGCATCTTCAGCCGACTTACCACGTCTAAATCCAAATTGATTTTGTGCTAAAACCTTATTCGTGTTCAGGAAGTTAACCAGACGTGCATTGAGTACTTTCTCTATAACTTTAGAAATTGTGGTCAATACTGAAATTGGCCTGTAGTTCGTGACACTGCCTCTATCCCCACTCTTGAAGATAGGATACACAAGAGCTCTTTTGAATACCCTAGGAAATTTGCCATGCAAAAAGCACAAATTAATAACATGTGTCAGGGAAGGTAAAATAAACGTGCGTATTTCCTTCAAGAAATTAGCCGAAATTCCGTCCCATCCTATGGCACAATCGTTGCGAAGTCCCATGATGATTATCTCAACCTCTCTCTCATCGACATCTAAAAGAGCCATCGAGGTACCTGTCAAATTTGGATCCTGGCTATTCTTTGTTGAGGGTAGGGGAATTTGTGAGGAATTTGCATTAGCCTCATTTTGCTTACGCATGATAGACACAGCTAGATTTTTCCCTATGTTAACAAAGAAGTCATTAACTGTATTTATAGAAGAGGTAGGATCATCCGAAATGTTCACTAGTTCATCAGGTGTAGATTTTTGTTGTTTAAGTTGGGCAATAGTCTTAATAACATCCCACGTAGCCTTAGGATCACCCTTTGCTTTTTCAAATTCATTCTGGTTATAAACTCTCTTTAGTTTTTTTAAAAGTTCGTTACAAAAGTTGCGATATCGGGTATAGGTGATTCTTTTGATCATATTTTTACTATCTTTTTCTGATTCTATGTGTAATTTATCGCGATTTCTGATACATTTTAAAAGGCCTGGTGTTATCCATGGTTTGATGATTATATTTCTATGCGAAATTGTGACATTTTTAGTATTTGTTTTGACTATATTTGATAAAATGGTAACAAGGTTTTCGGCCGCGAAATTGGCATCGTTTGATGAAAGAATTGAAGTGAAATCTGTATTTTTAACATCACCTATTGCGGATTGAGTATCGAGTCTATTAACAATTTTCGTATTTTTAGTCTGGTTCATTTTTAGATCAACACAGAGCAAGGTTGGAGAATGATCAGTAATACACGTATCCAACACAAAGACCGTTGAAATATTATTTGTTTTGAGCATTACATGATCGAGACAACTCTCACCCCGGGTAGGTATCTCATGTGCCGGTAGGAGGCCATGAGAGGCTGTCAGACTAAGGTAATCATCGGCATGAGAATTGTTCCTGTTAGGGCTTATGTTGATATTTATATCACCCACTATAATAACCGTATTGAATGAGTTTAAAGAAGTTAAAACATTATTGAGGCTACTCAAAAAGCTGTCAATTTGTTTGTACGAAGGCGAGCGATATATGGCAACAATAGTGATACTCTGTTGTTTGAATACTAGACAGTTTCCATCAACAAAAGTAGGTTCAGTACATGTATCCAACTTAGAGGACACATAAACAACCGCGCCGTCGTTTTGATTTGAAAATTTTGTTTATATGATATATAACCATCAAGTACGGGTAGGTTCATTACTTTACTTAACCAGCACTCCGATAGCACAATTATATCGCAGCTTAAGTCCATGCTCATTAGTAAAACATTGAGCTTATCGTAGTTACAATTCAGACTACGTTTGTTCATGTGTAAGATGTTCGTAGTTTCGCCATTCCTTCAATGCTTAGAGCATTGGCCCGGTTCGGTAACAAACGATGTGGCAATATTAATATTATCCATATAATTCGCTACCGTATTTAAATTAAAGTTTAAAGTGGCCATTGATAAAAAGATAAATTTAATGTTATTGTCTTTGTATGTGAACAAAATAAGCTAACATTCACATTGATTATATTATGGCTTAGCAGAATCACTGAATTAAAATGGGTCAGGAATAAATGTACTTCCGAGTACAAACATTCAAACAATAAATGTATGACATTGTCACAATAGTAAGAGATTAGCTGTGTAAAATGTATTTCTTTATATCCGATGGTGGTTTTTTTTATGTAGGCATTTTGGGTATGTGTTTGTGTGTGTAGAGTGTATGTTTGTGTTCGTTTTGGACATGTATAATACATGCTATTGAATAATAATGTGTTCATTCTTACACTAATTAGTTGATTATCGTAAACTATGGCATAAAAACCGTATTTCATGCAGCTTTTAATAATATCTAATAAAAATAAAAAATAAGTTTTTAATTTAACTAGTCATTGTTGTGATTTCAGCTTCACTAAATCTTCTTCTGCATCAATACGGGAATAAAGCTCACCTTGTTTCTTTCGCAAGTAAATTCGACCTCGAGATGTCCAACAGAAGTTAAAGTTGTTCTCTGCTGCAAAGTCGCGTGCCATGAAGAATAGTTTCCTTGCCTTAAATGTTAGGTTTTCCGAAATATAAACAGGATTTGGTGGTCCATCCAGTTTTAGGTGCTGAGTATTAAGTTTATTGCTTCTGTTTTGGTTATTAAATGTTTTTACTGACTGGAGAAAGTTTTCTTTCGTTAGGGCAGACGTAAAATCAACAATTATCGATTTGTTTGAAGATTTTGTTTGGACTCTATAGATATCTCGTATATCTGTTAACTGTATCGGCATATTCAACATCTTACCAACACTGCTGACCGTATTCGCCAGGTCACTTTTGCTTTCCGAGGTTTTAGCGAGGTATATTTCTTATTTCAACACTGGATGCCCTTTGATTTCTCTCCATTGTTTCTACCCTATCTTGGAGGTTTTGAATGTAGGCGACAAAACAAACCGAAAATATTTATTTATTTATTAAAATAAACGAAATACCTACGCGGGTGCTGTGTGCATGGGTTGATTTGTAATCCATCCAGGTTATTCTTCCTTTCTGCTTCTAGGTGTTCCAGTTTTAATCTCATCTCCTCATACTGCTTTGACATATGTAACACATTTTTGTATATATCGTTTGTGTTTTCCTTAATTTCATTGATAGTGCCTTGAAGTTCTTCGAATTTTTTATCTTGTTCCACTTTTAAATCCGACAACATTTGTCGCATTTCCTTCATAAAATCAGGGGGCTGTGACCTGGTGTCATCTTCCATAGAGCCCTCCCGCATGCGCCTCCCGCATATTGTCATCATGCTTGATTTCATCGCATAAATTAGGAGCGGATTCCACTCGAGCAAACGTTCCCGCAGCGCCCGCTGGCGAAGGAGTGCGTATTAACGGCATTTGCAGAAATAATTTTAGTACCAGCCACGCAGAAGTTTAAGGACGGTGCCGTGTATCGATGTTGATGTGTGCACGTCGGCTGGCGTCGACGCGGGTTGGATCACCGGTCGATAGGCAGGTCCTTAATTAGCTAATGAGGTCATTAGCTAATTAAGGACGGTGGAGTCTTGACAACTATGAGACAGCTCAGGTACCAGGAGCGCACGACCGCTGGAGTAATCGTCGCTGACTCGCGCTCTTGTAAGTGAACTCCTCGGTAACGATGCACTCCTATTTTTTTAACTTCAATTTAGTTTGCCAAAATACATAATTTTGAATTAAAATGCGAAATATACTGGGGCACGTCAACACCTTGTGGCGGTCCGGAGGGAAGAGGGTATGGAGCCAAATGCAATTTTTAAAACTCTCCATACGCTTGGTATTAGTCAAATGTTTGTGTACCGCTATTAATAATATATAGTAATAATAATATAATAATAATTTATTTGCATCAAGTTTTACATTTTACATTAAATACATGGTAGTAAATACAGTTTAGAGTAGATTATACAATAGTGTGGCGACACCAGCACCCTTGCTAAGTTGCCAAGACAACTTGTGTTAAAGATGCTGGGCCCGACCCTTTATTGGATGTTTCTCACACTTAGGTACATACATGCCATTTTGTAATTATACCACTGGTTCAGTATATGGCATAGGTAAACGGACAAATAAATTATTTAGGAAAGGAAATAAAACAAAACGAAACATTTTATGAGTGGAGTAGTGTAGTGTGTGTAGGGGTGTGTGGGGGTGTGTCTATGTGTGTGTGTGTGTGGGTGAGGGTGTGTGTGTGTGGGTGTATGTGCTATTCCTATATTTGTGGGTAATGGTAGCGAGCGATGAGCAAATGAGGATAGAATGGGGTTTAACGGGAGTGGTATTGAGTCAACAATAAGCTTTCTGTGGTGTTGTAATTAAGTGTTTGTAGCCAATTATTTAGTTTCTTTTTAAATGCCACTAGAGGGAGTGAGTAAAAGTTCAGTATTTTGTTAAGATTATTGTAGAGATGAGGACTTGGAAACAGGGAAATCATCTTGTAAGAGAGTATTTACAGCGAAAGGGTTGACATACCTTGTCTTTGCGTCTTGTGGTGATTTTTTTATAGGAGGTTCTTTGATGCTGATGTAGCAGAATATGTAGTACAAATAACTGTCGCACTGAAAGGACTTTACAGTTCCTATATAGTTCTTCAGTTGGGAAAAGGATGGACCGGAAGGTACAAATTTTTAGCACGGCTCTTTGAGCTCGTTCTAGCTTCAAAAGTACCGTTTTGGGTGCACCACCCCAAGCGCATATACAGTACGTTAGGAGAGACTGACAAAGGGCAAAATATGTACACGTAATAGTTTGAGGTTCTGCGATGTGGCGAAGACTACTAAAGACAAACATTAGCTTTCTGATTCTCTTTGTCAGTAACTCTATATGAGGTGCAAAGCTCAGGCCATCATCAAGAGTCACACCGAGATATTTGATGGTTCGACAGCGTTCTAATATTGGACATGTACATGTCGCAGTGCCAGACAGTAAACATGAGTGCGCTACTAAAGAGTATGAATTTGGAGGTTGAGTGGAGTTTCGTAAGCTGTACGTAAGAATTTAATAGGTACAATGAGACCTCCTCTGTTTGTGATAGAAAAAGATCTGGCCGTCCACGTAGTGTTCGTACGAAAAAGGTGGTCAAAGCAGTAAGGGAAAGAATTCGAAGAAATCCTGTCCGAAAGCAAAAGATTTTATCTCGGCAGATGAAGATAGCACCCAGAACCATGTCGCGTATTTTAAAAGATGACTTAGGGCTTGCAGCCTATAAGAGACGCACTGGTCATTTTTTAACTGATAATTTAAAAAAGAAAAGGTTGGTAAAATCGAGACAACTACTGAAGCGGTACGCAAAGGGAGGTCACAGAAAAAAATTGTTTACGGATGAGAAAATATTTACAATTGAGCAACATTTTAACAAACAAAATGACCGTGTTTATGCTCAAAGCTCTAAGGAAGCTTCCCAATTAGTCGATAGAGTGCAACGTGGGCATTATCCGACTTCAGTGATGGTTTGGTGGGGTGTTAGCTATGAAGGAGTGACTGAGCCATATTTTTGTGAAAAAGGTATCAAAACATCGGCACAAGTGTATCAAGAAACCATTCTTGAGAAGGTAGTTAAGCCCCTTAACAACACCATGTTCAATAACCAAGTATGGTCCTTCCAACAAGACTCGGCGCCGGGTCATAAAGTTCGGTCCACGTAGTCTTGGTTGGAAGTGAACGTTTTGGACTTCATCAGAGCTGAAGACTGGCCGTCGTCTAGTCCCGATCTTAATCCGCTGGATTATGATTTATGGTCAGTTTTAGAGAGTACGGCTTGCTCTAAACGCCATGATAATTTGGAGTCGGTACAACAATCCATACGATTGGCAGTGAAGAATTTTCCCATGGAAAGAGTGTGTGCTTCTATTGATAACTGGCCTCAACGTTTAAAGGACTGCATTGCAGCCAATGGAGACCACTTCGAATAAGCTTTTTATATTTTAAATTGTTTTATGTTTATGTATTAAACTAACACACTGTAAAAGTAATAAATATTATTACAAATTTAAAAAAAAAAAATTAACTTCGTGACAATATTTAAAGCAAGAATAGGTAGGACTTATAACCATAAATAAATCATAAATCATAAAGTTTATTTGTAAAACATAGGTATACAATAGGTCATACATATAAAATAGTACGCTATGTTTTGTCTGAAGACATACAAACAAAATAACAATTTTCAAATATTTTGTCTGTCTCTCTGTTTGTTCCCGCTAATCTCCAAAATGGCTGGTATTGGTATGGGGACACTTTAAGCCCTGAGGCCGGACATAGGTTACTTTTATCGACATGCCGGAAGCGGAAGCTAGAATATTGTACAATAAAAAGCCTTCCTTCCTTCCAATGACGGTGTATAATTCTTACAATAATAAGTTCATAAAATGATTAGTACCTTACCGATTTAAAAAAAACAGTCGTATTTCCCCATATACAAATTTATGCAATTTGTAAACAAACGTTCGACACAATGAACAGTAAAATGAGCAAATACCAAAATACTCAGCGACAAGCTGGTACAGTCGCCACCTGACGTCGCATGAGTTACGTCGGTACGTGTACAACATCAGATATGAAAGTCAACTATGGTACAATAAATGCATCTATGTTTATGTCACTTGTTTTATAACAGAGGTGAATGTGGAGATAAAATATATGAAGCTGTTGAAGACATATTATAACAAGTTTTGTGTCGTTTTTATGGTTTCGTACCTAAAGGGTGTCAACGGGACACTATCTATCCGTCCATCCGTTCTTCCATCAGTCCTTCCATCCGTCCATCCGTCCATCCGTCCATCCGTCCGTCCGTCCGTCCGTCCGTCCGTCCGTCCTCCGTCCATCCATCCATCCGTCCGTCCATCCATCCGTCCATCCATACATCCGTCCGTCCACCCGTCCATCCATCCATCCGTCCGTCCGTCCGTCCGTCCATCCGTCCATCCGTCCATCCGTCCAACCGTCCTTCCATCCATCCGTCCGTCCGTCCATCCATCTGTCTGTCTTTGTCAGTGGGCCATATTTCATGAACAGGTCATAGATAGACAGTTGAAATTTTCACAGAGTGGGTATTTCTATTGCCGCTATAACAACAAGTAATAAGAATAAAATAAATTAAAAAAAAAGCGGGATCTCCATACAAGAAAGGTGTTTTTGGGCGTTTTTGTCTTGTGGTGCGGAATCCTTCGTATGCGAGTCCGACTCGCACTTGGCCGTTTTCTAAAAATATTATTAACATTTTTTTTAAAAGGATCTTGACTGGCTTCCAGACAGACGGACGGACCAGGAAGTAATCCTATAAGGGTTCCGTATTTTCGGTCAGTGGGTCGTCTTTCCTTTTTAGATATAGAACCCTAAAAATACCAAGTGAGCAAAGTTGTTTGTTTGTAACCAGACAAACACTTGCACACAGTCTAATTTGTTCTAACCAAGCAATAAACGTTTTCAAACATTACCTTCGTTTTAATTCCAAATCCCTCTGCTATCCCAATTTAACACTAAATAGAGCGTTACATTAGGTATTCCCAAACACCCGTCCACTACACTAGGGGATAGAGTTTAGCGTGCATTCTGCAGTATAGTGCAACGTTAATGATGTTTGTTCGCCGCTAATTAGCTCGGGACCGAACTGACCCGAACGAGCGCCCGACAATCAGATGTTCGACACAAACTAATTTCGAAGTGGTAGGGTAGCTACGAAAATAGTATGTGGAAAGGAATATTCTGCTACGGTGCTACGGCGTAGCTCATAAGATTACGTCACATTCATAATATGTAGCTACGTTGTCATAGCACATATGTATTTGTCTTTGCTATGCTATTTGTCATTATTTTTAAATTTTTATGTGCAATGGACATGAATTTTTTCACTGCTTGTATTTATTTATTTATTGATTTAGGATCTCCAACAAAAGGTATACAATAAATAACACATAGAATAAAGTGCAACATCAGAGAGTAATTCTCATAATTTAAAGAATGTTCACAGTCTGGAGGGCAATTCTCCTAATTTTAAGACCGTTCACAGTCTGATCTCAATCTCAATCTGTCAAAAAATACTTCTAATTTCCCTACATTTGACAAGTTTTTGACATTTGATTGTCGCTGAGATGAGACTGCGACTAGATTTTAAGCGTTTTAAATTACGAGAATTGGCCTTCAGATCTCAGTCTCAATCTGTCAAAAATACCTTTAATTTCCCTACATTTTTGACAAGTTTTTAACATTGACTGTCGCGGAGATGAACGCTGATGATGATATTGAACTTTTTAATTACGAGAATTGGCCTTCAGGTATTAAGTAGGCGCACTCCTTTACTTACAGAAAATCATAATAAAATTAACAACTAAGCTTACAAAGTTAAAATATTAATAATAGGTAACATTTGGAAAAGTTACTAAATTATTAAAGGATATAAAAAGAAAATATAGCATGTAGATATATTTAAAATAAATACTTAAATTAAATATAATCTTATTTATATAGCTAGATTAAAATGCAGCAAGCAGAGGGACTTGTGGCGCAACACAGTTGAAAAAAGGGTTAGCAGATCGAGATGCAGTTTCCATACCGAATTAGTGATTTTTTAGGTTATGATCGTATTTCTCAGTAATCCCGTTAGACGAAATATAATTAATACTACCACTGTAATCTAGATATCATAAGAAACAAAGCAACATGCATTTCATTAGTAGACGCCACAATTTTTGGTGGGCCTATTCACCGAACAAAAAAAACTACCTCCTTTGAAACGAAGCACGAGCTCCTCTGCTTGCTACATTTTCATCACATAAGGCTTATAATAGTCAAGATTACAATACATTTGGCTACAAAGGGCCCCCATGAATATTCAAGGAGAATATTGCATGTCAATATGCAGTTTAGTACAGCATTAATTATGTTAGCTCGTCATGAATAAGTTATCTCTTGTCAGCATCAAGAGAAGTATAACCATGCTGTAACAGGGCTGGAAATTTCTAGGTAAATCATCTTTCACACAGTCCAACTATCACTTCTTTGGTCTTCCCCTAAACTTATAGCCATCCACATGCATACTCAAAACTTTTTTCACGACATTGCCTCACTTATGATGTGAGCAATCTCCGTATTAAATGTCCATACCATGACAACCGATTTCCACACAACGTTTGAGTTTGAGAGGCACACGAATGGATCCTCTCCTTAACAAAGCTGTATGCAATTGCCTCAGTAGTAAAATAAACTTAAAAAATAAAGTAATATGAAGTAAGTTTCCAACTGACCTTAAAAAATATCGCTTACATTTTATCATCGCTTATTCCAAAACCTCTCAAATCCATGCTCACTCACGTAGTAAAATTACCAAATTAATGGCATAAGCAACAGATAACAACAACTAGACACTGGGCACCAGTTGGTAGCTGTTAATCAGATAATAAGCTAAGTTTTGAATGCATTATTTAGCCTGTGTTCAGGCTAAATTCTGCCTGTATTCAGGCAAAATTTTACTTCTAATGCTGATAATGGGTGTCGCCTGTTGCATACCCTTTTGTTTAGTTATGTGTACAATATTTGAATGAAAACTTTATGTTTTGTCCACAACATAAACTTAATTTTATTTCTACTGTGATGATGAGAAAATAGCGTGAGTACTGAGTATGCTCGGGTTTTATACTATTGTTTAATGTTTGTCTTGTAAAACTTATAACCTAAATTTGAATCGCGACATAATCGCCAAAAATGTAAACAAATATGAGTTTATGGAAAAATAACTTTAATTCCTACACAATAAAGTTCAGTTTACGCTACAACTTCAAACATTTTTATAATTTTTTCAATAGTTATAGTTAGTTAATATGTATATATATATATATATATATATATATATATATATATATATATATAATAGTCATAGTTGGTTATTAATTTGATTTTAGAGTGACTAGTAGTCACTCTGAAATCAAATTAATAACCATTAAAATAAAGTTGCTATTTGTTTAACTTGAAATAACGTCCATTTGACACGCAAATAAAATTTGAATTTAATTGTTTTACTTTCCTACACTATGTAGTTGTTAAGTGCTTCATTGGTCTCATAGTCGCCAGCTCTACTGCAAAAAGCGGGACCCCAAATTACTATGACTCCTTCTGACTTCCTTACTTGAAATTACGTAAATTCCGTAGCTAATCCCACTAATCTCGCGTTCATTTCGCGCGGTTTTGTTCATTGTGTTATAGAGAATAAGACCACAGTTCGGGCTAAACGTTATTGAGTTTTTCCATTCGGATTTCTCAGTAATAGTCTGGAGTTTGAAACTTGGCATTGTATAAAATACATGCCATATTTTGGCAATACTAACCGATTTAACTTCGGAGTCAATAAGCGACACTGCTCTCCTGAACGGCCCCTGCCCCAGTAATATGGGCACGGCGAGGCGTGCTCGCAGGCTGTGCGAGGCACAGGAACGCTCGCAACTCGGCCGGCGCTTATACCCTGGGGAAGAGCGGAGAATCCTAACACAAGCAAACTAATTGCTTAAATGATTCTCCCCATTGTAAATAGAATAAGTTATTTAAGATGATGCAATAAACACATTTTTTTTTAACATCATTTTTAATTATACTAACATGAATACGGATCACTGTGTGTGTCTGAATTAAATAAATAATAATAATTGTGATATCCCTGTGGTGCGGAAAGCACTCGTAGCCGATGGTCCTTCGTCTGATCTCTCTCTGGTCGTGGCGGTTTGCCGTCCCATAGGACTATGAGAGCGAGGGAAGAGGAAGTGCACCTGTGTTTGCGCATACATTTGTGTACAAATGTCTCCCGCGTCGATGGCTAGTCTCCGCTGAGATTAGTCCCAATGTCGAATTTTTTCGTATCTTTCGAAGTATTTTTTGAAGTGAAAACTTCTTTAGCGGCGTTGTGCACTTTTTTTTGTGATGTGTAAAAAATGTTAAACTCGCGTCAGGACACGTGACCTGATCGAAAATTCGTAAGACGGAGCTCGCGTCAGGACACGTGACCTGATCGAAAATTCGTAAGACGGAGGGAGAGTTTTTTGTCATGGGTAAAAAATGTTAAACTCGCGTCAGGACACGTGACCTGAACGAAAATTCCTAAGACGGAGGAAGAGTAGACCGCATTCCGAAATATCAAAAATGCACAACGTTAAAATTCAAGTTTTCACTTCTGCCGGCACTCCCAGAGTGCAACTTGTTTTTTTTTCAAATGTGGTTCAATATTGAATACAAAGCATAATGCTATGATGAAGAAGTCATCGTAACCCTATTAATAAAGGAGTATTTAGTGCCATTTAATCATAAATAAGACCAACTCTTTATAATCAGCTTCCAGCCAACCAGTAATATCATTAGAAAAAGAAAGGATTCTTCTAAATGACTCCTTATAGCGACTTCAATCCCTCTTTTCTAGTAATACTCACATTAAATGGATTTTCTCTTCATTCCAGCTCGGCTCGAGTAATCCTTCTTAACAAAATATCTTAATAAAATGTGGAAATGAGAGAATTACGGCGCGTTATAAGAATTCGAGGAATAGAAAAGAAAGCTTGTCTAAAAAATGATATTTAATTAACAGGGTTATAATACTCCTTAGGAAACCTTGCAACGGATAATATATTTTTTTATTAAAAAGGGAAATAGCATTGTTGATGCTACTTTTATAATATAGCAGCTGTACGTCGTTGACAGAGAATAGCTCATTGTCATTGTTTTTTCGTTCAAGGTTTTTTTCTCACTTTAGTGACATTGACAGGGGGGCGCTAAAAGTTCCTTGAATGTCTGGCTGATGATGGCGCGTGTGTTGGATCATTTAGCTCCCCATAGCAATCCCTGCGTCATGTTCGAGAATGGGCACCGTCAGTAGGGACTTTGCTGCCATGGCTTATTTTAATATTTGAATTGTTTTTTTTTTCCTCATCATTACGGACGCTTTTAACGTTCTGCATCGGTATCACATGCATAATTTTTAAAATGAATGATATAACAAATACTTTGTATCCATATTATTTTGATTTAAAAGAGTGTCTGTGGACTTTCTTGCCCGTTCTCTCCCATAGGTACTGTAGAGGACTAGACGAGTCCTCTGAGGTTACGGGATTAATCAAACAACGGTACGATTGATATATTGATAATCTCTAGAGTTTAGACAAAATCAAACTGGTTGCTAATGTAATAGTATAATTTTTTTATTTTTTTTTATTTGACATTGATTTACACACATTCTGTAATTACTTAAAGTCACACCCGGACTTATTACTCCTTATTAATTTATGAAAATCGTCTACTTTTGGAATGTTTGTAAATATGTGAGCACCATGTATCTATCACATAGTTGATTTATATGTCATGGATTATATATTATGTCATGGATTCATTAATCCATTTTAATTCTTTTACTCATGTGGTAAAGTAATTTTATTTTTAGGTGCATCGTCTTCACATATAATTATATAATTAATGTATGCAAAATATTGTAAAACATTTTAAAAGAGTAACAGTGGAGTTTCTTGCCCATTCTTCTCAATACGAAAACTACCTTTTGGAAGGAGCGACTAGAATCAATTTTATTTTAATTTTATTTTTGACGTTCAAAAGTGCCTTTTATGTGCCTATTTGAAATAAATGATTTGACTTTGACTTTGATTCCTTTAAGTTTATATTGACAGAACGTCTTTACATATTTCCGACTAAACTAACACTACATAACACTACATAAGGTTGCTTTCGGCAGACAACCTTATGTAGTGCTAGACTATTCAAGGAAACGTTACCCCATACGTTTATACGAAGAGTCTAGGCTGGCAAGCAAATGGTAAAAGATGAAAAACACGTAGTATTTTTATATAGGAATAATTATTCAATTTAACAAGATAAATCGTATTTGATTTGGTACGTCCCGTGTACCGGGAAGCTCGCAGAGAGCTTCACAGTACCTAGTACACTTTGGAATGGGCAACTAGCTTCGTCTTTCTGACTGACCGACCCGTTGATAATTCAAAAGTGCCTGTAATTGGTTTATTTGAAATAAATGCTTCGAGTTTGAACAACTATACATTCCAATTCATCAAAATATTCGTAAACAGGTATTGTTACGGGCTCGTGACGAAATAATAACAGCCACACGGAGCGATCGAATGCTAAGCTACCCTTGCCGTGGTCAGTCCGTGGATGGGTGACCATCCATTACATATCGAGACCCCTCCATGCCTCGGAAAGCACGGTAAGCCATTCTCTAACAACCAAGGGGTATCGTTGGAACCCAGTAAGTGGGTTGTGGAATGTGGAGGTCAGATAGGCAGTCGCTCCATGTAAGCATGTCAGTTGCATCCGGTTAAACAGGAAGCCAGCCGAGCAACCAGCCGAGAAAAGTCTAGGCAAATTGAAACCATATTTTATTATTATTTTGTAATGGCCATTATAAATTCCATTAAAAATAGGATATAAAACTTATACTTCTAAAAGAGCAGCTGCCTTACCACAAAAAAAAAAATCTTAAAAGCATATCCTACGCAATAACTCGTATTGTCAATACCCATTGACCGTTTTTAGCATCTTCTATAAAAACTTTAGGAACCTTTTTCAGGAGCAAGAGCCTTTTTTATCGCAAAGGTTTTGAACAAAACTGTTATGGCCGCCAAACGGACACCTGTGACGTCTAAAGAGAGGCTACGATGTCATTTGGGATTATAAACGTGATTCTGTTCGTGTTAGACGTGATGTTACCTGTTGTTTTTATTGTCTAAGATAGCTGAAATACGTACGGCTGTCGGCACTTCATCTAGATTCTGTGGACACAACGTTTTATGTTTAATTTATTATTCATTGAAATAGTTTCGGTCTGGTAAAGTTTTTCTAGTCCTTTTGTCCTTGTTTATGAGACAATTAGTACTAGAAAGCTACGAGTATAATTTGGCATGGATATACATATTAATCGATATACGTATTAAGTGGTAAAAAAAAAAAGAAAAAAAAAAAGTTTTTTAGGGTACCTCCTGTACACGTAAAGAGGGGATGTCTTTTTTCTCGTCTACCCTTGTTGTTAGGTATCGTTGGGTAGGTCTTTCAAAAATTTTTCGATTCAGGGATCCGTTAGGCCTGAGTCAAGTGTCCCCCCCCCCACCCTGCCAGCTAAATGGTTGTTTTTGGTTATGTGAAAAAATTCACGGTAGTATTACTTATATAATTATAACGAAATTAAAAGGAAAACTATCACAGCTAAGTAGGCTTTAAAAGTTTACGAGTAATAGTCGGCCAACTTATATTTGCAGTTACAATGTATGAGAGAACATGATTTTCAATTACAATGTTAAGTTTGTTCTTGGGCCAAATTCATTCCAACTACGGAAACCTTCACTGTGCGTGGTCTGACACGCACTTGGCCGGTTTTTATGCTGTATTTTCGGCGTATTTTAAAATATACTTGCAGTTTACAGTTCTACAGAAACAAATTAAATTACCTAGCGAAACTCTACAGACGTTATGGGTATCGAAATCTAAACATGATTAAAAAAATGATGATGTTGTTTGTGGTGGGGTCATCAACCGCAGGTAGTGTAGTCACTTGAAATATTTCTTCAAAAAAACAGTTTTTACTTGTGTAAACTTCACACACGTGATGGGTATTGGATATCTACGCATGACAAAACAGATTTTCTCAAACCATACTTCAAGTCACAACAATACAAGCGGTCGTTAACCCCCCAAAAAAACATAAAATATTTTTGTTTAATATCGCTTCCGATCACGTCTGCAGAGTCTCGCTAGCTTATTTAATTCGACCTTGCATATGATATAACTTTAGGCGAAACGTTCCCCTACTTGCTAAATTCATTTGTTATTCAATATTAACGGTTACGCTCTTGTTGTACAAACTGTATCTACACGTTAGCCAAGTTATTTTATGACTTTAAATTGTAATAACTTTATACTTAAAGTTTCCAGTTATAACTAATTATCCGCAAGTAAGTTCAAAATGACTGACAATGAGTGAACTCTAGTTTCTTGCGAATTGAATGTCGACTGTAAAAGGACAATGCCATGGATGTATGGAATCTCGTACCATGCTGCATCAAAATTAAACTTTGGTTTTTATAGACTACACTTATCATATTAACTCCTACAAAAGTTCTTTTTGTAGACAAAACCTGGGTATCGGAGATTTAAAAAAAAATCGAAATAACTTAAACACATGGTACTTTATTTTGTTTGACATGTCATAAGTGAACGGCCATAATTACTCTAAAAAAATTATAATCGTTTAAGTAAAAATTCGCTTCTAGTTATTTTTACTTAATGTAGTATCGGAAAAGTGTAATTTTTTACATGTGTCTTAAAAGACGAGATCATGACAATTTTAAAATTCAAGGTTATATTAATCATATCATTTGAAACGGAACGTCATGTAAAGGGAATAATACAATATCAACACTTTTTTACTTTAAATTAAATTCTCTGTTCAAAAATCAAAACCTCGACGCGGAATGTGGTAAAAGTTATGAAAATGGCTATACAATTTTGATCTTGATACATGAGACTTTTTGGTACGACTTTTGGTCATTCTCCTTTAGAAAAAAGTTTAATTTGAATAGAACCGAATCATTGGTATCTTCAAAACGATGAAGGAAAACATCGTGAGGAAACCGGCATGTCTTAGAACTATAAACTCGAAGACATGTTACTTCTACCAACCCGCACTAGGCCCGCGTGGTGGATTACGGCCCACTCCCTCTCACTGAGAGGAGGCCTGTGTCCCAGCAGTAGGAACATTATAGGCTGATTATGCTAGTGGTGTCTTAAAACTTCTGCATGGTAAAAAAAAAAAAAGTAAATAGAAAAGAAAAGAAAAAAGAAAAGAAAGAAGAGAACAAGAAAAAAAGAGAAGATAAAAAGTTACCTGTTAAGGCGTGAAAAGGTAATAGACCAAGTTACTTTCGCATTTATAATGTTAGTACGAATAGTATAACAAACTGCACCGTTGGGCTCGTGGTCGCAAGCGCGTCTGCTGAGCGTGGGATCCTAGGTTCGATTCTCGGGTCGGGCAAAGTGATATTGAATTTTTCCATAAGGAATTTCTTAGTAACAGCCCGGAGTTTAGAAGATGGCGGTGTGATACCCTGCATCCTGCGCTTGATCTCTCTCCGGTCGTGTTGGATTGCCGTCTCATCGGAGTATGAGAGTGAGGGAAGAGAGAGTGCATCTGTGTCTGCACCCACACTAATTAAGCACTATAAATATCCACCGCGTCGATGGCTAATCTCCTTCCCGCCCGATCCTTCTTTGATGAAGTGCCAGCTCGCGCCGTAGCTGAGCTTATAACTTTAAATTCCTGACTGTGACCTCTGAGTTTGTCTCGGCCTTTCTTCTCAGAGATAGTCCTAGAAAACGCCGTGCTCATCAAAACACTAATAATAAAAATTTGATCCAGCCTGTCCCATTTTGCTGCCCTCTCTCATTTTACGCCCTAAGCCGAGGTTCGTACCCCACAGGGGGTGCCCTTAGCGTGCAGTCGTTTAATTTTTTTTTAGTTTTTAAGCCCTGGCTGGAGGCTTTAAGTTTGTTAAGGCAACCACAGGATAGTCCGGTTAAGTAGTCACGACCTCTCTAGGTCAAATGCGAGATGCCATGTACAAAAAAAAAAAAAAATGGTTAATCTCCGTTGAGATTGGCCGCCGTTGCCGAAATACGGTCTAGAGGACATAATTTATGAATAGTATGAATGGAAGTATGGATATGGAAAGTATGGAAGTGTTTAAATTAGAGTTCTATTCATTTCTGAACCCAATTATTTATTTCAGAGCATACATTTGAATTTTCATATAAATCCCTAACTTAGGAAAAGTTTCCCATACAAACTATCATCCCCTATATCACCCCCTATAGGATTACTTTTGAGATAAAAAGAAACGTATGCCCTTCCCCAGGATGCCATCTATCTTCTTGCCAAATTTTATCGAAATTCGTTTAGTGATTTATTCGTGAAAAGGCGGACTTACAGTCAGAGTTACTTTCGAATTTATAATAAGACAAGATATTGTTGATCAGTTTAGATATTGCTTATTTGCCAAAAACAGTGTTTACGTTTTCTCATAGTCTACAATAATAGCTAGGTTTACAAAAAATAAAAAATAAATAAGACGCAAAGTAAGGATTTTGCTTATGAACTCCACACTAGGAAGAGCAGGTCGAGCCTGTCTCGTGGAGTCAATATTAGTATGGATTTATTCATCAGCTCGGCTCCAACCGTAGGGGATGGAATACAGATCACACCGTCTTGACATTTCCTAGTATCACTTAATTAATTAAGTGATACTAACTACTTAAATCCGCAAAAACTAATACATCCTTTATAAATATAAGAAACCAATTTATAACATTGAAACTTCATAGCTTCCAGAACGTCCCACGTGTTCAACCCAAGCCCAAACTATGTAACAACGAGGTGCGATATTTATAGATTATTCAGACAAAGGTCAAGTACAAGGTGAATAATTGATGAAGCATTTACGCCGTCGCCGTCGTATGGAACGTAGCAGGTACATATTCCCAGGAATGTATCCGTTTGATCGGATTTGTGGCTCATATTCCGGCTAATAATAGATACTGTGTCAAATAACCACCACAGCAGGTATTTAATGCTTTATTATTGTTGCTATGGGACCAACTCTGACAAATTAAAAAAAAAGCTTATCAAACTGAAGGCATGCCAAGTTGAAGTCAGGAGATTTGTATTGTAGAATATTATTAAAATGTTAAATTAAACCAGATGTATAAACGTAGCATAATTAGCCCATAACATTCCCACTGCTGGGACACAGGCCTCCTCTCGGCGAGAATGAGTTGGATAAATAATGGCTAATCCACCACGCGGGCCCAGTGCGCGTTGGAAGATGTCACGTGTCTTCGAATTTATGGTTCTAAGACATGCCGGTTTCCTCACGATATTTCCCTTCACCGTTTTGAGAGCAGCGGTGATGAAATAAACGTCTGCCGGGTCCGCTAGTTGATAATAAATGATGTATGAATAAAAAAAAATAAGGTGATAACATTAATAAAGAAAATCTTCCACAGCAAAACAAGAAGAAAAACACCAACGCAAGCTATAAACTGAAACATATTAGCCCTGTTCTGTATTAAAAAGCTAAACTAACTCCTACACAAGTTTATTCGCAGCTAAGCTTAGATATATAAACATGTCTTATCACGGAGCAGGTTTACAAGGAAGCTGGACTACTATATATTTCTTTATACAGACTTACGGGTTAAACAAGGAACACATAACAAAACATCACGCCCGTATTCTATGAAGGGATAGGCAGCGGTGTACCTATAATATCCACATTTCACCAGTTATGTTAAAGTCCCATGTAATAAGGGACACAAATCCAGACTCCGGACTGCTACTGAGAAATTCCAGATAAAAACCCCAAATAACACTTTGTCCGACCCGGGAATCGAAACCAGGACCTCATGCTCAGCAGTAGCGTTTGCTATCACTAGACCAAGAAGGCAGTCCAACAAGGAATTTATTGAAGAAAATACTGTTTGGAATTCCACTGTCCCTCAAATTGGGTGGGCAGGAGAAATAGGACCTCATCGACCCAATCATCTAACAACGGTATCGCGGGACACCCGGTTGGAACGAAGTTCCTTTCTCTGTATCTTGTAGCGGTATCTACAACGCCACATGAGAACAACCCGTCATTCTGACGTCACGCAAAATCCTACAAGATTTTGCGTGACGTCAATATGACGCGTTTGTATATATGCTAGTAAACTCTGCGTGCTAGTTGCAACTCGCAAGCAGAGTTTACCGCGCACCTAGCATATATACAAACGCCCAGACATGAATCATTGGGCAGTTGCCCGCCAGACACAACACCCGTCTCGTCAGAGGATCCTCTCTTTTCTATGGAGGATGAGAGAGCTTTACTCCCTGTTCCTCATACCTCTATAATGTTATGTATTAAATAGAATAGAAATCTGTTATTTCAGACAGGAGTCCATAGGGTTAGTAACAATTTTACTTAACTTCTAGTGTTCGTAGGTTACAGACATAGGTAAACAATTAAAACACCTCACCTCTGCAACCGCTGCTGCCGCGAACACGCATCATCAGGGATAAACATCTATTCCTAATAATGGCGGCCAAAACCAATAGTATCAACAAACATCCCTGATGCACTACAACGCCAGGGCAATCGCAGCAGTACTCTCAGTGCATTATTAAATTGAACGGTCGTTGTGTACGCGCTCAGTGAAGTTGACCCACAGGCTGCACAGACAACCAACAACAGGCATAATTAAATAAATTAACAACGTTTGAGAGTAAATTTGTCAAATAAAAAAATAAAAAAAACTATAAACTTTTGTTTATGGTTTTTTTTTATTTCGTGTCGTGACGGTCATAATTTTATAATTTTGATTTTTCAGTCTAGCTTCCATTCGCCTACGATCAGAAAATTCGTTCCGAATACATTAATAACGGATACTCGAACATTTGCCCGTCCGCGCACAGTTTAAAGTGTCAAAGGAAACTACATACGAGGAAAACCTTCCTGGAAAATATTTTAACTTATTACATGCAAACATACGTTATAGTTTACGTCTCTGTCCCTCGTTTTACCAGGCAACCTGTAGGTACATTTAGTGAGTAATGAAATATACAGGTTGCCTATAAGTAATTAATAATTACGTTTACTAGGTACAAAGATAAAGCTATGAAGCCTTTGTGTGTAAACGACTTCGTGATACAGAAAAATATGTACCTGACCAAAAAAAAAAACCACAAGAGTTATCGATACTATCGTGATCATCGACACCTATATATATATGGCTCGTGGCTAAATGATAATAATCGTCGCACGGGTCCCCGCGGTCGGTTCATGGATGATGATCACCCATCCATTCAAATTCAAAAGGCATTTATTCAAAATAGGCTGAGAATCAGCACTTTTGGAACGTCAACATTACATACATGAGACAGTCGCCCCAAATCGTCTGCCCTTCACCACTTCCTAGTGCTTTAGCTGGGAAGAAGAAATAAAGCATCAAACTGCCCAGCTGCATTACATATTAAGACCCCTTCTTGCTTCGGAAAGCATGTTAAGCCGTTGGTCCCGACTATTATTCGTAGATCTTTTGACAGTCGTTACGGGTGGTCAGAATCCCAAAAGTATGACAACCAATCTTACCAAACGGTATCGTGTTACCCAATAAATGGGTTGTGGAGGTCAGAAAGGCAGTCACTTTATGTAAAATACTGGTATTCAGCTGCATCCGATTATACTGGAAGTCAATCCCAACATATCTAGAAAAAGGCTAGGCAGATGGACTGATTTATCTATACCTATATCTATATGATCTACTGCCGTTGGGGACGTAGGCCAAAAGTAGTCCTTAAGGTGGATGCTCCAAGGTAGTCCGCGAAATTCAAATATTCTTACGTTTTTTGCAATTTGCTGGTCAGTACTAAGTTGTACGTTGATTAAAATATGATTCGCGGCCGTAACAAATATGTATTTACACAATTCTAATCATTAAAGTCATCAACAAAACTCTCTAAGATCAAGTAAACCTACTGAATGACTATTTTATGAAATCTTGACATTTTAGGATTATGCTAACTTAACAAGTTGTATTACTGATTCTAATGATTATAATTATGTAAAAACATATTTGTTACGGCCGCGAACCATATTTTAATCAACGTACAACTTAGTACTGACCAGCGAATTGCAAAAAACGTAAGAAAATTTAATTTCGCGGACTACCTTGGAGCATGCACCTTAAAAGCAAAACATTTTGCAAACTATCCCCACTACTAAAACACAATTACAATTTCAAGAGAAAAACCAAAAGATTCTTTCAACTTCAAATAGGTTTATGGAGTAGAAAAAAACTATTGTTTATATAAGCTATTTAAAGGAAAACACCTAGATTCGACATTGAGGTCAAAAACTCCTAAACAAACTAGATAAGTTTGTCGATGGACCTAACTTTGTCCTCTGTCGTAGGTAGAGAGGTGTCACTACCACGAATTCTCGAAGTCATCATTTGCCTAGGCTTTTCCCGACTATGTCGAGGTCGGCTTCCAGTCTAACCGGATGCAGCCGAATACCAGCATTTTACATGGAGCGACTGCCTATCTGACCTCAACAACCCAGGTACTGGGTAATACGATACCCCTTGGTAAGACTGGTTGTCAGACATTTGGGCTTCTGACGACCCGCAAGGACTGTCAAAGATCTACGAATGACAGCCGGGACCAACGACTTAACGTGCTCTCTGAGGCACGGAGGGGTCTTGGTATATGAAGATGATCACCCATACACGGACCAACCGTGGCAAGCGTAGCTTAACCTGCTCGATCGACCCGTGCGGCTGTTATTACTTAGCCACAAGGCCCTCCATGAAATTCGAATTCTCGAAGTATTAATCAGAAAAGGCAGTATGAAGAAATTTTTCATAATTAATAAAATCAGCCTATAATGTTCCCACTGCTGTGACACAGGCCTCCTCTCTTCGAGAGAGAGTGGGCTGTAATCTACCACGCGGGCCCAGTGCGGGTTGGTAGATGTCACATGTCTTCGATTTCTTGGTTCTAGGACATGCCGGTTTCCTCACGATGTTTTCCTTCACCGTTTTGAGAGCAGCAGTGATGAAATTATTCACACAAAGTGCTACTGCTTGGGTTCGAACCGACGACCTACATCCCGTAAGTCGGCCTATACTTCTGAACTATCACTGCTCTCACTATAATGATTATAAAATCATAATATCACGCTTTGTTTCCCTGAAGGGTTGGGCAGAGTTATATCTACACCGTTAAATTTTGATCGTTTTATTCCTTAAAAGGGGTCATTGTACTCATAAAAAAAAATGTGTTGATCCATACATTATGTCGAGTTATGCGAACATAAATCTATGGATGTGCCATTATGGAAGGAGTGATGGGGCTATGGAGAAATGCTGCACTTGCACGCTGCGTGAGCGTACCGTGATCCATCGCACTCGTTCGATGTCCACCGCGCACAGGATGGATGGAAAGCAGCACATGAAGTGATTTTTTGCTCCGTAGGTATAATTGACGTATGGCGTTCCAGTGTGAGGATAAATAAACAAATAAATAAATGGATCAACTGAATTTTTTTTCATGATTTTAGGCTTGGTCCCGTAGTAAAAGTTGTTCATAATGATGAGTACAACGACCCCTTTTAAGGATTAAAACGATCAAAGTTGAATGGTGTATAGAACACCCACATTTCGCCAGTTATGTTTAAGTCCCACCCATGTAATAGGAGGTGCGCCTATTCCTATCAACCAGGCACAAATCCAGACTCCGGACTGCTGCTGAGAAACTCCAGATAGAAAGACCCAATATCTTCATATTACCTTTTTTATCTTTCTTCCGGCCTTATTTTCCGGCCGGTTAAACATAAATGGATAATAAAGCCTATTAGCGATAAGCACTCGGGAACCTCATTTCACCAAAGACATTCTGTTGAAGGACATATATCAAACAGAGTATGTATTTCAAAATAATTTCGAAATCACCTCACCGTAATTTCTTACAAAAATACTCGTCGAGCTTAGTAGTAGAATTCCATTTCTGAATCTAATAAAATTAGATTCTAAGGCACAAATATAATTTCGTATCTCAACTGAGATTTACAAAGCTACCAGACCAGAATAATTGGAACTCGGAATAATTCAATAACAGAAGTGGTTACAGTTCCAAGCCGTGTCTCACAAACCAAATTAACACTGTCCATTTCAGGCTGCTGGATATACCTAAGCCCGTGTCCCCTTAAATGGTAGAGGAGCATGACTTGGGTACAGGCAAATTGCCCAACGGGAAGGTTGGCCGCCCGTAATTATTTACAATTAGCTTTTTGTAGGTCACTTGACATAATAAGAAAGTTGGAAGTGCACTTTGAACATTTATGTAACAATAGTATTCATTTAAAGAGTGAATTAGCGTAGTTATTAGTAAATTTCGAGGAACTCAAAGCATATAACTCAATTAAACCATGCCACAAAAATATCAAGTGCTTGTACAAGCACTACTGCTTGCTGCACTGTGCTTGTACTAGTACTTGTTGTGGAATTGGTCAGAGAGATGAAGCTGTCCATTCCAAAGCATCATCATTTCAGCGGAAAGATATCCTCTGCTTGACATATGCCTCCCGCAAACATCGTCACTTTGACCAGTTCTATGCTTCCTGCATCCAGCGGATTCCTGCGGCCTTCACAAGAACATCGGAATCCAAAGCCATGGACACTCTTTAAAATCAAAATATAGTTTCAAAACAATGAAAATCTGCTCCATTTCGGTTTCGATATGATAAACGTGAATAAATTCTATTGCATTGGCGTGTTTGCCATTAAATGTTTTATTGGAACGATAACATTGAAATATTGTAATCGGTACATTGTACTTTATGCTGTGTTAAGTGATTGGTGATCTATATTCGTATGATTTGAAACGCCAGTCCCATCGTTGTGTGGGGCAACACAGATTTTAAGAACTTCATACGTACATAAACTCACCCCTTCTTCCCATGAGGGCAGGCAGAAACTACAGAACGCCACCTGCCACGATCCTTACATTCTCCTTTTGCCTCGTTGACGTTCATACATCTGGTCAAACACGGACGCCGGTTGCGATTATTACGCACCTGACATTTCTGTAGAACAGCACCAAGAAGGTAAGAGATTCCCCCTCCCGGCGTTTCCACTCACATCTTCCTCGTAAATAAATACCTTTTGTTAGTTGCCTTTGTCACTACATCTTTTAAACCACACCGTCGCTTTAGCACATTATTCTTCAAAGTATCGTGTGTAGTCACACCACACATGCTTTGCAAGGAACGCACACACAGTATTCTACTTTCATGGTTCTTTTGCCACACCCAACATTCACTTCCATACATAAGCGTAGGGACCAGTACACTATTGTGAACAGCCAGTTGAGCCTTTTTAGAGATCAACTGGTTTTTAATATAAAATATAAATCAAATTCTAAAATTCAAGTTTAATATTTCTTGCTGCTTTTTTGCTCAAAAAAGCCCAGCTGTTTCATTTAAGCTTCGCCACATATTCCACCTTTGTTCACACCGTACTTTATAACCAAAAAAAAAGAAGTCAGGAACGCAATATCGCAAGCCAGTAGTAGCTACCGGCCAGTATGAAAGGCACAAAAGTGTGCTCTTTGCTAGCAGGTACTCCACTATCTAATGGGCTTAACTTCACACACGCGAGACCTTGTTTCTATAAAGTATTAACACCTAATAGCTTTGCGACCGACCTGGGTATAAAGAGACAATTTATGGTAATGGAGAGGAGATTTTTATTAGGATTTGAATTTTTTAGGCCAGTGCGAAATATGGGGTTTTTTATTGGGACAAGGGACGTTGAAACATTTCATAAGCATGTTGTTGAGATAAAAAAGGCGTGTCAGACCATGCACAATGAAGGATAGTTAGTAGTTGGAATAAATTTATCCTAACAACAAACTTAAAGGAGATTGACCAAAAGCAGTCTTGAAAAGTTGCACGTATGAAAATCAAATTAATATACAAATTATTTGCTTATTTTTTACAAGCTTTTCACTTCAGGAATTTTGTTTTCGTATCCGGAATTATGATTTTAAGATAAACAGTAAATTGACGATTGCTAGGTACATTTCCGTATAGTCATGATGGACGTTTCGTTCTCTTCATTTGTACGAGTTACGTAAGTGTGAGCCTTTACATAAAAACATCACAAAAATGATATTAAACTCATAAAGAGCTAAATAATTAGTAATATCATAATCATAACGTAGGTACTGTATATGTATTTCATAGTTCCGTTGTGAAAATATTTATTTTTGTGTTTCGTCTCACGCAGATGCAACTGTCAAGGCAGATGACAGACGTACCGGTAGGGATGACGATTATTCCTAAACAAGATCGATTTTTAAATCTATCCAAATCGCAGGAAATAATCGATTCAGCAATAAATTGAGTTCTGATAGATCTGTTCCCGTCATTATTCTACATCGACAGCTTTACTATAGATAATCACTTATTCGTTTTGGTGTTGCCAGCATAATTAGTCAAATGTAATGAATAATCGAATACAAAATAAATTCATTAATATTATTGGTTACAAAAAACAGAACAAAGAAACTGCGTATCAAAACTTAAAAGTTGCAATCCGCAGGAAAAACATCGGAACTCATTTTCAAGTTTCTAAAATCGATTAAAAAATCTATAATTCATTGTTTATGATCGATAAAAAAAAACAATTTAGTTGCTTTTGATTTGATCGCCATCCCTAAGCCGGCGCCTGCGGAAGCCGCCATTACTGTTTATGTTTCGATTGAGAATAGTCACCGCGATTAATCTCTCCATTTAAATAGTAATACTAACGAAAATTCGCCTACTGAGGTAAGTTTCGTTTTTTTTTCAATTAGCAGCTGTTCTCTTATTTTGTTTTTAACTATCTTTGTTGTTTTGTACCTACATGAGTGAACTGTGGTCATTTTATAAGTTGCGAGTAGTTTAAACATAATTTTTAGGTTATCTCCGAATTTGTTTAATTACTTTAAAACTCGGATACTTGTGTGAAAATGAACACTTTTATTTAATAGTAGTCTATAATAAATAAAGATTTATTGTGTTTCAACTTAAGACGGATTTCCATACATCGTTGGTCATGATCCTTTAGTTAAAAATATGTTCTCCCATAAATCTAAATACGCCACGGTCAATTCTCCAAATGCAAATTTAATGTAAGTTTTTAATCGTATTTTTTTTATGTGATAAATCTACAAATTCGAAGGTTTTCCTTTAGGTACTTGTGTAGTGAGATCTGGCTTCTTGCCAAATTTCATGTTTCCTGGTCAACGGGAAGTACCCTATATGTTTTGATTTATTTGCGAGTATCAGAATATGTCGCATAATTGGCCGTATATTTTTATTGCGTTGACATAGAAGCTTGATTTTATTCGCGTTTCACGCGTTCGTGAGAAAAAGGGGTCTTAACACACTGACAGACAGACGAACAACGATGTGATAGTAATAGTGATAAGGGTTCCGTTTTCCTCTCTACCCTCTTAATTGGCATTAAAATGCCAAGGACAGATTGAAAGGCAATTTCAACCTCATCTAGTTTTAAAATATGATTGACGTGTAAAAGTGTTTGTACAAACCTAATTACAAAAATAAAATCATTTATCATTTATCAAAGTTACACAAATATAAACTTTTAACAGTATGAAAATTAAAAATTGTCAACTTTTTATGTGCTTGAGTACGAGGCTTTTGACTACGTTGTATGTGTATATTTTATGTCTTTTTTATTTGTAATGTGCGTTTGTTTGTGCAGAATAAACAATTTTTTTTTTCTTTTCTGTTGTTCCTATTCGGTGTTCGTTTACATCTTGGAACACGAAAAGAGGACGTAACTTAGTTTTCTTTTCTCTACAAGAAAAGGATTGGATAGATCCAAGCATGTAATACCGTGTCATCGGCATGCAACCAGACTGGCTGCGTTTTGTCGATGCCTACATCATGTAATCCTATCGATCATGTAGGATTTAAGAATACAAAATTAAACAAAATGATTTTTAGTAAACTATGTTCTCGTATTTACGCTGATTTGAAACTACAACATATATTTTTATCCGATCAATACAAATAATATTTGATTCTGTAGGGTTAAATCAAAATTGGTCAATTTCAAATATCTACTTAAATGTAAAATTGTGTAAAACGATGTTTCATTGCGTTTTATCACATCACTAGTAAAAATATTGTGGCAACATTTTTAACAAAATCACAGTAAGAAGTGGCATTTTACTGCAGGTCCAATTAAAAGTCCCGCCATATTGTAAATCCCCCATTAATGTAGCACTACTTCACATTATAAATAAGCTGTAAACTAAATTCCATTTGAAGCAGACTAACCAGTTGCTAGGCCAAAAAAAATCATTCAAACAGAAATATTCAATCAAAGGTTACGTCGATACTAAAATTCACATCCATCATATTTTTTTGCTCAACAACGACGAACCCAGGAAAGATAAGTAATATGTTTTATTAACCCATTTATTGACAGCGTAACCCAAAAATGGCGGGCTTACGGCCAAAAGTAGCCAGCCCTGAAAAATTACGTACGTTTAATAAAAGCACGTTCAACCGGGGACGGGGTTATGCGGTAATGTGACAGCAATGCAGGCCGGACACGTGGGCCCGTAACGACCGGACCGGTACGTGTGTATGTCCTACGTGCGATGCGGACGGCTTTATGCTAAAAAACTTCTTGTATTTTATTTTTGATATTTTGCTTGATGTTTTTTTGATATAAAAAGGTTTAATAATACGTGTAGCTGCTGTCGGATTTTATGGACGGTAATCAGAGAATTAAACTGCATGGAATTTTGTTTAAACCTACGGTAATTGCCATACTGGGTTTTAAAGGTCGAAATACCGTCGTTATTGTTTATATCATACGTTAGTATCCAAGTGAAACCATTATTCTATTCTATGATTTATCGAGTACCGTTGTACTCGATAAATCATCGTTGGATCTTGTTGGATCGATCTGATTTATCGAGTTTATCGGTTTTACTTGAGTAAATCATTATAAAAGTTGACGAGTCACAAAGTTGTCTTTTAAATGATCAACCTGCAGATAAGTGGGTAAACACACTTTATTTCAAGGAGTTAATCTGTTTACTGACAATCGTGTTCATTTCTGTAAAAAAAGCGGCCAAGTGCGAGTCGGACTCGCACATGAAGGGTTCCGTGGCACCGTTTAATATTTAACACTACATATTTCTTTAGGAGTTTCTTTTTAACTTTATATTATTTTTATTATTTGTTGTTATAGCGACCAAAATAGTACACAATTTGAGAAAGTGTATAACTATCACAGTTAAAAAAATATAGCCCTGTAACAGTTGGACAGCGGAATCTTAGTAATAGGGCCCATTGGCAACCTTAGGGAACGGAACCCTAAAAAATTAGAGATTAAAAAGAAGCCGTCTTTTAAATGGCCAAGTAAATAAACACACTTTTTTTTTCATTTCTCTAAAAAAAAAAAGAACACCGCCACTAGTTTCTAAGGAATGAACTATTCACTACCGAGATATCCTATATCAAACTCGCATCTGGTTTTCCTCACATAAGTCCAATATTCCATCATCATCAGCCCATAGCAGTCCACTGCTGGACATAGGCCTCTCCTATTGCACGCCATTCAACTCGATTTTCGGCAACGCTCATCCAGCTGCTACCAGCCATCCTGCGAAGATCGTCCAATATTCCAACGTTCACAAATTCAGAATCTTTCCAATAATCCGCCTTTAAAGAATTACCTTAATCAAGCACTTCTTTGAATGTGCCTTTAATCTAAAACCACCATTTAAATTGCCGAGCGCACGTTAATTTGCCAACCTTTGACTAAAATGGGACACATTGCCATTTTGAATTTAACTTTTTACTCCTCTGGACTTTAGTAAATTAGATTTATAATTTGCCATTACCGCAGATTAACTGGAAAGTACCGACCGTCACTTTTCTTGTTGTGTTTGTAGGTAATTTTGGGGATAATAAAATTATGTGTAAAAGCATTGTTTTTTACGGAGATCGCACTATATTACTCGTCTATTAAGTTTGATTAAAGTTTGTTACAAAATATGGTGTCTGCTTATGGCCACATCGCATGCTTAATAGAATACTGAGCTTTTAGAGGTTGAGTCAAAGTTATAAATTAAAAAAAAATTAGTTTTATTCAAGTAACAATACTCATATACAAATAGATACTTAAAAAGATCCAGGAAAAAGTAAGTAATATTATAAGTACATATTTATAATAAACTGTTTATTATATTGGCTATTAAGCCGACTAGACCCCGATTGGCGAGTTAAGCCCGTATTCTAAGCGTTTCTTATGATAGAAGTGGAAACTTTCGACTGGAGTTGAGTATACGCGATTCAGCATCACTGACCCGAGCATGACGGTACAGTTTCGTTCACTGTTCAGAAAGAGCGGAAAGTGCGCCTAAAGAAGTGTTCACTTCAAAAACTCAATTGAATGAAAGGCTGAACTTATTTGAATACCTGGATCTTTGGCAAACAGTATCCTCATCGTACATTTACAAGAAAACTTTTTAACTTGGTACATGAAGTAATTCCACAACGGTCTGAGGGAACCCGCAAGCACAAGCAAGTATTGAATAAAAACAAACAATATTTTTCTATTTTTAAAGTGTTTGAAAGTAGCCAAGCGAGTGGATCGTATGTCACGATATAAACGAGGTAGGTACCAACGTAAGCTTAGCGCATCGATTTACCACTCCATTGAACCTAGTTTCAGCACTGAAATAACTATTTTCAGGCACGACAGCAAAGATCTAGGAATAAACTTTGGTCTAGAACTAGAATGTAAGTGGACTAGTAAGTAGCGTTGGCAAATTGTTTTCTTGAACCAATGTTATGTTATTTTATAAATATTATGTTTATATAAACATAATTGAGTATTGTGTATTTATTTTATTTTTTATTTCTTATTGTGTTATTTTTATCATACTTATCTATACTGCACCGGTTGACGTCATCACGTGTTGATGTGATGTGATGTGGTGTGGCTGTCGCTAAACAAAACCAGCGTTGGGGCTCTGTCTCGCATAGGGTTAGCATATGCTGAGTGATGGCCGTTTTGCGTGGATGTAACACATAATTTTCCCACAAAGTGTTCTTTTTGTGTTTGTTCTTTTTTTGCGCCATGTTTACAGCAAAAAAACGTTTCACTTTTTTTTCCATTTCTTTTGAAGGAATTAATTTAATTGGAACACGGGTGAAATGGCTGAGAGATTCCTATTTTTTTCAGTAATTTGGGCTTTGTTCTTAATCTGTGGCCCAATTTTCAAATGACTTTGAAATCTTGTTAGATATACAAGCTGTTGTTTTGCATCCTCGTCAAATTTCAGGAGGCTGTTATGAAAGACATAAATAATCAAATAAAATTACGATCCTTGGTAAATAATGAATACATACTTGTTTTTTTAGTTATTTGAGTTTGACAGTAATTCAAGGAGTTTGCAGTTACAGTGCGGTCTTACATAGTGTGGCCTATTGAGACCGCACTGTAACTGCCCTTTTACACACACATAAAAACGCGCTTATACGATACCATAACGCGATTCTGTTCTTTGAACGTGGTGTATTGGAAAAAAAAATACCTACTTATTTTTTTATTGATTCGTGGCGAGAATCAGTAGCATAGTCGTCAAATTCAAGGAAGTATCCTTGATTTTGACGAGGATGCAAAACGACATCTTGTATTTATAATCGGATTTAAAATACATCCTACCTAATGTTATAAATCCGAAAGTAAGTTTGTAACCTATTCACGCCTAATCCACTTTATCATGTTTTGCATAATCGTTGGCAAGGGTATACAAAAGGATATGTACCTTTCACCAAGAAAAAAAAAACTATTCCTGAGGAAAAGAACTTTTGACGGTCACAATTGCTTTAGGACGCTAGATGGCGCGTGTCTTTCGAATCATGATTGAAATTTTACCCGACTTTCTGAGCAGTATTCTCACAAAAAGTACTAGGCTTGCATGAATTCACGATACTATTTCAATTATTAGTATTATACTTATAACAGGATTTGGATGTGGCACACAGATCGATTATTTTAACCTGGATTAACACATAGGAATTTTTTTATCCCGGTAATTTAATAAGGTACGTTAAATTAATTAGGTAAATTGATAACGTTTCTGACCTCCACGCGGGCGATGTTTTCATTATATAACTTGTGTGTTACATGCTTGGAGTTTCCCTGCGTGATCGAATCAGAAATGAAGAGATCCGCACGAGAATCAAGTTAACCCGAACCCGGGTAGGTTGATAGCCCGAAGAAATGCCAAACACAAGTGGCAGTGGGCAAGGCACAATTCTCGCAGAACAGACGGCCGATGTGGCCGAAAGCTTCTGGAGTGGCAACAACGAACCGGAAAACGTAGCGTTGGAAGGCCTCCCAAAAGGTGGACAGACGACCTTGTGAAGGCCGCAGGAACCCGTTAGATGCGACAACCACAGAACCGCTCGAAGTGGAGGTGCTTGGGGGAGGCCTATGTCCAGCAGTGGACGTCTTTCGGCTGAAATGATGATGATAATAAAGCGGGCGAAGCCCCGGGCAGAAGCTAGTAGTGGATAAATAGCAAAGTGTTATCATTATATAACTTTGTTTTCTTTTATTTAAGTAACAGGTATACAGGTATCTATATCTTTTGGTTGGCAATTAATGATTGTTTTAAACCAGCCTTTGTTTACAACTTACAAAGTTACTGTATTGTTGAGAATAATTTTAACAGTCAATCAATTGTCTAAAAGTTTCAACAAAGGTTTGAAAAGTGAGACAAAGGAACAAGTAAAATAAATTTTCTCAACAAAATGAATTTAAAACTGCTGTCATTAGTCTTATTAGGTTTTGATAGTCTGCAACTTACTAGACTATGTACATTCAGCAATGCCTTAAGTTTTATGAAAAAATAAAATTTAAACTTAAAAAAATAAAATAAATAATATCATTGACCTGTAGTTAGGCCCCGCGTCTCATGCGAGTTGTAGGTTCAAGTCCAGACAAGTCCTAATGAGACTTTTGATGTGAAACAACTATTGGCATGCCTTAGAGGTAAGACCGACTCGTACCTGACGTGACAGTAAACGGCATGGCGCTCTTTAATGCCGTCATGCCGTCTCCGCCCCGCTGGTCTTTTCGATGTTTCACATCTGCCTCGGAAAGCACGCTAAGTCGTTGGTCCCGGCTGTCATTCGTGGATTTTTGACAGTTGTTACGGGTAGTCAGAAGCCCGTAAGTCTGACAACCAGTCTTACCAAAGGTTATCGTATTACCTAGTAACGGGGTGCTGGAGGTCAGATAGGTAGTCCCATGTAAAAAACAGGTATTCAGCTGCTTCCGGTTAGACTGGAAGCCGACACCAACATAGTTAGGGAAAAGGCTAGACATCTTGACATATGAACTTTCGAAGTTTGTCTTCGACATTACTGACATCGTGAACAGATAATTAATATGAGTCAATCGCCAATCCGTCTTGAGCAAGCGTGCTGAAAAGATCCTTAAGGTGTATATAGGGCTCGCTGACCTTGTGCATGTGGGCGGAGGTAAACGCTCTACCCCCGAATACGTAAAACGCGCGCGGTGGCGCGCTGCACTAAAACGACGATCAAAGAATATGCGGAGACGCAGACATGCCGCACGCAGGTCGCCATTTTTGCCTACGATTCCAGAAGGGAATGGCGGAGGCAAGGCTGATATATTTTGTATAGATTGATACTTATGTTACGTATATTTTATGTTTTTACTGGACATTATTTATTAGAATTTTTTCATTTTTTTGATTTTGTTTGAAATCATACGTGAGAACGAACTTAGTTCCCGACGGGGGTAAAACTTTAAAAATGATATCGAGTATTTTCTTAGGAATGGAATAACATTTTATTTGCATAGACTGTAGGTCTTCTTAGGAGGACTTACATAAAAATGAGATTTTATAAAAATGAGAACCTGTTTCATCAATTTGAATTATTATAAATCAGTAATAACCTACCTAACTAGCACTGTACCTAAATGGCATTTTTAGGATTCCGTAGCCAATCGGATAATGTTATAATCAACTTTCTTCCTGTCATTGTTATTTACATAGCAGGTAGTGGTATTCTAATTTGTGATCGGTAGGTGCCACAACTAAAATGTGCAAAAAAAATTACTTTTTCCAAAAAAAAAAACAGACTTCCATTAAAAAACTACAAAATGAAAAATAACTTTATTTCGGAAGTCTGTAGCAAAAAACGTAAATTCAAAACCAAAGACATCGACTTCCGAAATAAAGTCATTTTTCACTTTGAACTGTTTTTTTTAAGTGTTTTTCATGTAAAAAGATTTTTTTTACTATTAATCGTACGTCAAAAGTAACAGTTGAACTACGAAAACTGTTACCACTGTTATAGTATAGTAAAGTAACAGTATCATGTCTCGTTGAAATAATCACCTACGGCCGCTCAGTAGATAAACCTTCCGCGTTCGTGCGTAACAGCCGCGCGCGAATACTCAGAGTATATCAGTCAGTGGCGTGTATTGCATAAAGGCATATAAGCAGTGCCTACCTCGATAAATCACCATAGGCCTGTTAGTTACATTTTAGTGTGTGTGCCCAACTATGAAACTCACTAAATTATCATACCTAACAAAAAACAAAATCTTCATACAAATACGCGCGGCAGTAGGCAGTCGCAAGACGGCCTACTCGGCTCCCGGACTATTCGATTTTTATTTTGACCTGACTATCGGCTTTATCACCCTCGAAAAGTATGAAAACGACACCCATGATGAAATATTTGAAAAATTTTGCAGCCGCCATTTTGGATTTTTTTTTGACCACACAATCGGCTTTATCACCCTCGAAATGTATGAAAACGACACCCATGATGAAATATTTGAAAAATTTTGCAGCCGCCATTTTGGATTTTTATTTTGACCTCACTATCGGCTTTATCACCCTCGAAAAGTATGAAAACGACACCCATGATGAAAAACTTGAAAATTTTCGCAGCCGCCATCTTGGACTTTTATTTTGATTAAATTCAATATTTTCTCATTTTAAAATTAGTAAGATAAGCCTTACTACTTGTATACTATCGTAAGCGTCCTGACGCGCACAATAGAAATGGGCCATCTGCAGCGAGCTAGTCAATAAACGCACACTGATACAATTCGTTCGTAAATATTTGCACTAATACAGGCAAACGCGCGTAGTCGGTCGATAGCCGGAGCGGAGCAGCGAGCGACACAGCCCTCCCGTCTCAGTGCTAACGCACGACTGCCGCCCGCGCCCGCGCAGAGCACCTCTGAAGCTCAATCTCAAAGTGGGGAAATTTTCTTTGCAAATGTTGATTGATTTACATAAGCTGTTTCATTTCTATAGTACCTCTAACCATCAATTTTTCAGTGTAAAAATATTTGCAAACATCAAAGCCGTTTAGAAGTAATATGGAATATTAGGAAAAAATAGCGTTTTGCTAAAAATGTTTTTAAGGGAAAAGTATTAGCCATACGAAAAAATCCTGTTTCAGAAATGTTGTACATGAACCTATACCAACAACATATTTTTTTCAGATCTTCTAATCAAGCCGTTAATGAGAAATATTCTTCATAAAGTGACCGTGTTACGGTACTAAACGAGAGTAAGGCCCTTAATCCTTCAGTAGGATAGTAACAGGCTGGTTTTGAACTAAGTATAAATATATTTTTTTATTAATGTATTGAAATTATCCTAAATTAACTAAAACTATTTACAAACTAAAATATAGCGTCGAAAAATTCATCTGCATCGCTGTCGACTGGTAATGTACCCAAGACAAGACACTGGCGGCATTGCCACGTTGTATGGCAATGCTTAGCCTCTGGCTAAGGTAAAAGCCAGCCCTTGGGTCATGGGAAGTGTCAACCAGTCGTTTCGGAATTTCCTTAAAAAGACCATGAGCACTCGGACCCCACGGCCCAAGGGTTTCAACCCCAAACGGCTCGAAAATATAATTATCAATAAGGTTATTATATTTACGCCGCTTGAGGTTTTCCGCAGCCGCAGCAGCAGCACCAGCGCAGCACGCCGACCCTGGAAGATGGGATGGCCCAAGAGTTTCAACACAAGTTGCATCCCACACAAAAGGCCTACCCACCTTCCATGGAAATAAAGACAAGCCGTCCGGTCTCTTGCCATCGTCGCGTGCCAAACCATTGGGTTCTAATACAGCTGGAACGCCCACGGTGACAAGAGCTCGTCGAATGATGTCGTTAATATTTGCGTGCCGCGCTAAGCGACCCGCACTTCGGCTGCAAGACAGGCCGTGGTGTCTGAGGCTTTTGAAAACTTCACCACAGTGACAGCGATGAGGAGAACAACACGGTGCTCCTAGTCATAGGGAAGCAGCGAGGCGGAAAGTATTGTCGTCGAACAAAGTGCCTATGTTCGCGACGGTAGTGCATGAAGTCACAGACCCGACTCCCATTTACCCACAGCCAGCAGGCGCGCACGCTCCGCAGTAGTAACAGACGTGTTAAGTAAATTATCCTGAACTACCCTGCAGAGCGGCTCATCCCACCGTCCGGGTAGATCTGAGTTGGGCCACCGAATCTCCAGGCATCCATAGCCTCGGTGAAGCACGGCACATCAAAATTAATCAGTGTGGAGGCTAGGATTTTCCTGATTCATTTCTCAGTCAACTAAGTAGCTAAACTAAGCATCAGACTTTTCTCGAAAATAATCTTTAGTAACTAGTAGATACGGGAAGTCCGAAGGCGACTAAAACATTCGATTGAAAAAGTTTCGGTCACAGATTGGAATTGTCCTTTTATTTCGGAAATCGCCTTGCGCGACCATCTGTCTTTGAAACTACGCGCAAATTAAACTTCGCCCGTTCTTTAGACAACATTTAGTAGGTGAATAGTACGGACACAACATGCTGCGCAGTTTTGTTACGATAATAACTAAGCGACTACCTCGTTGGTCTGTGGTCGCAAGGAATACTGCTGAGCATGAGGTCCTGGGTTCGATCTTCAGGTCGGGCAGTGTTATTGGGTTTTGCATCTAGATTCTCAGTAGCAGTCCGGAGTCTTGATTTGTGTCCCGTGACTTCGTTCGCGTAAAATTTCTTGTTCTCTCGACCCATCCCGTCGCATCGCATAACATCATTTTCGCTTAGCGTTCTTTCTTACTTTTTTCTCGGATCCTAAGAGTCATAGCGTGATGTTAAATAGCTTATAGCCTTCCTCAAGAATTGGGCTATCAGATTCAAAAATACTTTTTTCAAATCCTACTGCTTTTTCCAGACATTAGCGCGTTCAAACAAAAACCAATTATTATGTACATTAAGTCCGCCTTTGTACCTTTTTTGTGTGCGAAAAGTTTCAATAAATAATTAAACAAAAAACAAACAAACTCTTCAGCTACAGATATATAGACAAACTCTGCCTCCGATAGGAAAAAAGGCGCATCTAACATTTTTTCCAGATTTGAGTTATGTATATTGCCGAAATCAGAAAAAAAAGGCGCATCTGCCTGTATTTTTTATATTTTTCTAACTTCCTCCAGTGCGGTTTTAGCACAACAAAATAGGGCGCTTCTGTTCATTTTTTTACACCCAATTGAAGATGAAAAGACGAATTTATGTGAAACTTAATTAAAAAGTCGCATTTATGTAGATAATGTCCTTATACTTTACAGTTTTTTTTTTAGTTCAGTAATATAAAAGGCGCATATTTGTCCCTATTTCTAAGAGGAAGTTAATAAGACGCAAATAGGTATTTGCGACTAACGCGCTAAAAAAAAACTGTTTTCACATTAAGAAAAAAAGACCACATCTGACCACTTGCGCCCTATTTACTTCGTAAAATTGTTTTAGCATAGGCGCATTTCCCATAGGCGTCTTAATACTTTACGTTGCATAAAGAATTACAATATGATACTTAATAGAAAAGGCGCAAGTGTACAGAAACGTCCTTTTTTCCTAGAATTGTGAATCAAGCGGAGATTGCGCGGGGGTCGGGCGGGGTATGTTTAGTACGGCGCCTGACCAGTTTCTATGTCAGTTGCGCCTGAGGAGGTTTGGGAGCAGGACGTGTCGCGGTCGCGCAATTTTTCGCAGCGTGATTCGTCGTAACAAAGCAAGTATTTTTTATTTGATAAGTTTGTTTGTTGTTTATGTGTGCAATTTTATTCAATCGTAGTGTGCCAAATAATAATACAAATTGTATAAGACTTGTTTTGATAGAAAAAAAAAAAATCAATGTCTTACTTCTACCTAAGTTGTGCCAAGTGCCATTATATAGTAAAATCAATAAATTAAAGTAAGTAGTTCATTCGGATTTAGGTGTATGAAAATTATTTTATTCATAAACATTTTTATTAGTTACTGATTTTTTTTATTTTTTTTTATGGTTTAATAGTTTATTATCAATAATTTTATTTATTATTTATAATATTACACACACAAGGAAATGTCAACAAAAATACAATAATATAAGGACAAGAACAACACGTCAGCCGGTAATTAGTTACTTACATTATATCATTTCATTGAATAAGATTTATAATACATTAGTGATACTAACTGAAGTAAGCTTTTATTGAGATAATCTTATTGAATTGTGTGTGTTTATAATGCATTCTAACACTATTCATTACTGTTGTTACAGCTAAAACTAACATGAAAAAAGGTCGATGCTTTGAGTTAGTTACTAAAGCTTTAGCTTCCACAAGTAAGGAAAGTACAAATAGTACTGCAGCCGAAAATACAGAGCGAATTTCGCTGTATCCCTTCATTAACGACCAACACCCTTACCAAATAAGCCATGGTGAAGAAATTAACCACGTCTCTACAACTGACAATGTTCTTCCGGATAAAGTCTGCGATAATACCACCACTGCAACTACTATCAGCAGCAGCAGCAGTTCAACAGAAAGTGATTTTGACTCTGATGATTCAATTTTTGATAAAGATTACATTCCACCACAAAGAAAAAACAACAAAAGTAGTGTTATCGACTCAGATTCAGATATTGATTTCATAGAGAATTCACAACAAAACAACTTCGCGTATCAGAGTCACCTGAACGAGAAGATTTTGAGCCCGAAAATCGGACTGACCAGGCTTTTGAAAATGTTATCCAACTTACCAAAAAAGGAAGTGTACGTAAACGCAAACATTACGATACTTCATTGCGAGAGCGTACTAAAGCTAAGAAAGAGATAAAGACTATTACCAAGTATTGCGTTAAACCAGGTTGTGGCGAAGAATGTAAAAAAAAGTGTTCTTCAAATATATCTGAAAACCAGCGAGGTATTATAAATAAGCAGTTTCGTAATTTCACTTGGAGAGAACAATACATATATATAATTAACAACACATCTCAAACTATACCGGCCAGGCGAACAAAAAAAAATCCTAACTCAAAAGTAATTAACCGAGGAAAAACTATTACATATTTTATGTTCAATGAAAATAATGAGAGAGTGTGCAAGATTTTTTTTTTGACGACCCTTGGATTTGAGAAAAAAAAAACGACAAGGTTCTGCGAAATGCTTTAAAACAAGCGCAAGTACAAGAAATAACGGATTTGCGAGGCTGTAATCCCAACCCTAAAAAGATCGATAATAAGCCCATCATTGATCACATTAATTCTTTTCATCCTGCTGTATCACACTACAGAAGGGTACATGCACCCAATCGAAAATATTTACCGTCAGACCTAAATATTCGTGATATGTACAAAGACTTTTGTGAAAAGATGGGTATAACTGAGCAGTCCGCTCCCGAAGATTGTGTATCTTACGATCACTACCGACGAGTTATTAGAGAACTTAATATCTCTTTCGCAAAACTAGGCAATGAGGAGTGCGAAATATGCGAAAAATATAAATTACATAACCCTGATATTATGGAGATCCGTCATCGAAATTGCACCGGATGTAAGGAATACGAATTACATCACAGAAGATACATTTTAGCACGACAGAAATACGATGAAGATAAATCTCGTCAAATGAGTATGCAAGACCAAACCAGTGACGCTATGTATTACTCAGTAGACCTAGAAAAGGTTATAATGTGCCCTCGTCTAGATGAATTCAAGGTTGCTATATTTTGCCCAAGACTGATATTATTTAACGAGAGTTTCGTACCTCTGGGAGACAAGAAATTTCGAGGCGCGAGGGACACATTTGCTTGTATCTGGCACGAAGCTATTGCTGGCAGGAAAAAAGACGACATCATAAGCTGTTTCCGAGCCTTCTTTTTGCATTATCGTGATGTCAAGCACATAACTCTGTGGCTAGACAACTGTGCCGCTCAAAACAAGAACTGGAGTCTTTTTTCCTATTTATTGAATCTGATAAACTCAAGCGATGTCAATTTGGAAACTATTACTCTGAAATATTTGGAAGTAGGACACACTTACATGTCAGCGGATGAATTTCATCACCAGGTCGAGTTGTCACTCAAAAGAAGAAAATAATATATGACTTTGAAGACTTCCATCACGCGGTTTCTGATACTCATCGCAAAATCACTATAAAGAAAATGGTCGTCAACGACTTTTGCAGATTTGAAGATTGCTCTTCTTCCTACAAACTTCAAAATATGATACCAAGAGTATATCTGAGTAACATGTGCGAAGTCATTTTTCGAAGGGGAATTAATACATTAGCATTCAGAACTGATTTTGATGGCTTAGAAAGAGAACTGGACTTCCTGAGAGTGAAAAATATTAAAATTGGCATTCCAAGACCAGCAATAAAAACTCAATTCAGAGGAGTTAATGAAAAGCGAAAATCTGATATAATCAATCAGTTACTTTCTCATAAGCCAGAGAACCGAAGGGCGTTTTGGCGAAATTTGCCAGTTAATGACAACTCTGTCGATTTGATTAACGAATATGAGGAAGATGTTGACAAATAGGCACACAAAGCAACAGCAGCTCTTTTTCTTTGGTGGCAGTGAAACTACATTTACTTCGCTGGTTAATGCTATCTATTTAGAATTTTTAGATTAGACAATATTTTCTCAAAAAAGCAATTTTTACACTTATTTTTAAGATTTGTCCAAGGATTAATAATAATTGTCTGTGATCTTACGTTAAAGTTAGATTTTAAGAAAATCTAGAGGCAGTTAAGACTGATGTTTTTTTTAATTTTTTGATATTGATTTTATAATGTTTTTCACTTTAATATTTTAGTCACATAATAATCATAATATTGTTTGTGTAAACACTTATAAGAATGTTAATTTTTTTAAGACGTTTGTTAAAATAAAGATTAAGGAGATAATTATAATAGATCTGTATCTATTTAAGACTGATTAAGCTAAACTTTGCTCAAGTTTAATAAATAGTTCTGATTTTTACTGTGCCATGGATAGCATTTTTGTTTATGTGGGTCAAAAGATTTTAAAATAAATACTTGACTATATCAATTGTGTTTTATTGACAAATAATAAATTAGGCTATGACTTATTATGATAACCACGAACCTACTGTACTATTTCTGATATACTACCTTAGATAAAAGGATTATTAAATAATTTTATAAACATTTTACCTAAGCCAAGGGCTATCTACATACTTTCTAATTCCTAAGAAAAAAGGCGGAAATACCTATATGCGCCCATTTATGTTAAAATCATTTATTAGATAGATAAACTAAATACTTAGAAAAAAAGTACAGCCAAAAGCGTTTGAAATTTAAAGGACGCATCTAGCGGTTTACGTCTATTCAATTAAGTATGTAATATTTTCCTTAATTTTTCATGCTAAGATGAAACTGTTTTTTCATTATTTTTATTATAATAATTTAATAAATTCATATTATTATTAAACCAAGTTAAAGCGTATTATTAGAGGGTATTATTTTCAACTTTTAGTATGTAAAATATTAATTTACTCGAAGACAGCAAATGATTTCCCGTTTCATTCACTAAAACATTTATTTTTCCGTTTTTACTTTTTGTTAGATACGTCTTTTTAACTATCGGGGGCAGAACTATCTCATATTCGCCAAAAAATGTAAACAAATATGAGTTTATGGAAAAATAACTTTAATTCCTACACAATAAAGTTCAGTTTACGCCACAACTTTTTTATAACTTTTTCAATAGTGCTAGTCACTCTGAAATCAACTTAATTGCCATTAAAATAAAGTTGATATTTGTTTAACTTGAAATAACGTCAATTTGAAACAAATAAAATTTGAATATAGATAGCGATATCGGCGTTTACAACTTCTATAGGAAACATCTGTAGGCGATCCTTGTCATTTAAATATCTTTGTCTACCCTCATACATAATAAACATGAATTATATTACCCAACCTATCTTTCAATCCGACCCACTCAACCCACATTTCATCCCGGACGAGATTAACTTACCTGTCGAATGGAACCCATGAACGTGTTAGTATTAAACCCTAATTGATACGCACTAACACCGGGCTTAAGTTTACGTCTGTATGTACCTACCAACGTATGTACATATAGATGGTGCAAAAAGGGTGCGGCACGTTCACGTTACTGGCAAAGAATAGAATATGTTTTATTATGTACACCATAACCTGTAACCTGTGCCTGCGTGTGTGGGCTGTGTGTGTGTGTGTGTAAACTGTGATGTGACCGAATCGAGGCCAAGGTTCGCCCAAAGAAACCAGCACCTTAATTGCGTAACACACTGTAGCGGTATCTACAACGCCAGATGCGAACAACGCGTCATACTGACGTCACGCAAATCCTGCATCTCGCAAGCAGAGTTTACCGCGCAATTAGCATATACATATACAAACTTCCCAACTTCAATCGTTGGGCAATTGCCCGCCAGACACAACACCCGTCTGGTCGGAGGATCCTCCCTTTTCTATGGAGGATGAGTGAACTTTACCAGTTCCTCATACCTCTAAAACACTATCAATCTCAATCTGAATCATTTTGAAGGATATTGCTAATCCATTGCTTCATATCTTCGAAAAATGTATCTGCTCAACAATGTAAATGACGCAATGAATATTGTTGAACTGTAAAAATGAAACCCATCGCCACTGATAGTGTAATACGCAATTACCCCGCAGGGCGCGCTGGGTTGACGATATCGTCAAAGTCGCGGGAAACAACTGGATGAGAGACGCACAGGACCGGTAAGTATGGCAGACGAAAGGGGTGGCATGTACCCAGCTGTGGATGATTCCGGGCTGAAATGATGATAATAATGTACACCATAAATATTAGAGATATAAATTTGACGGCACGATTGGCGCAGTGGTTAAGCGATTGACTGCTGCGCTGCGTGTCGCGGGTTCGTTTCCCGCACGGCACAAATATTTGTATGACCTACAAGTAGTTGTTCCGGGTCTGGCTGTTTGTGTATGTGAGTTTAAATGTTTGTAAACGCACCCACGATACAGAAGAAATTCCTAGTGTGGGTGTTTAAAAAATAAAATAAAATATATAAATGTAGAAATGTTACAAGACGTGACACAATGGGCGGTCTTATCGCTAAAAGCGATCTTTTAAAGACAACCTTTGGATGGATTTAGAGAGAAAGGAGAATAAATTATACTGCAGATAGTACAATATTTTCCTGATAGATCGTTAAAAAGACACTTATGGTTTACTTCAATGTTTTTCAATCTTGGTAAATTTGATAATTATTTATTAGTTAATCTTGATAATTCAATCCTGCCAGCCTTTTGGGCACTTTACCATTGACAGTGATGCGGACGAATTTTTTGATGCCCTATAAAAAAAGTTCCCCCTCTTTTCCTTTTTATTATATACCTATATACATAATACTAAAACACTTACTTGTACATAATATAATTATAATATATATTTTAGTGTTAGCTTGCATGTATATTGTAATTAAAGCTTTTTGTAAACAAACAAAAAGATTTAATAAAAAATAAAATAAAAGTTTGTCCTATAAAACACAATAAAGTTAATGGTTCGTGTTTGTTTGTAATCAATTAAAAATAAACTATTTACACTCCAGATACTAAATTAAATGACTAACTAACTTACTATACAAATAAATACAAAAACAAAGGCCACTTAGGCGTCGAAGTACTCGCCCGCATCGCTGTCATCCGGAAACGTGCCAAAAAAAAACCATTGTAATAAAGATGCAATCAATAAAAGTTTCATAGAGCTATTTACAGTCACGAACACCAATATGTCAACACTTGGCAACTTTCAATTGCGATTTTTTCACTTTTCTTTTCGATTTTTGTTGAAATACGACACATAACATAAACCTATGGGTTCGAAAATGCTATGTTCGTAACAACATAAAATTCCATTAAAAAATAAAGGAGTAAATCGCTTTTGAATAAAGCCGAGTGTATACATACTTTTGCTCGTGACTGTACACGACGTTCAACCAATTGTTATCAAAATCTAACATACAACAATCCCTTGTTCTATGCTACTGAAAGTAGTTATTACAGCCAGCCAATAAGATAGTTTCTTAAAGCCAATTAACACTCACTGCTGGATATAGGTCTGAAGACTTTCTCTATTACCATCGACAAATATTACTTCGTTAAACGGCAGCGGCGTTTTCTACTCCTACATTTAAGCCAAGGTTGATAAACGTTACTTCGCACGTGCTAATTAACGAACATGTCGTATCATACGTATGTATAACGTTAAGATGTGAACATGTATATGTGATATGTGCCCACTCTATCTAGCACTTGTGATTTGACAGTTGTGTGACATTGACAGGAATAATACTTAACCAAACCAAGTGCTAAGTTACGTTCATTTATCCTGGCCTTAGTTTTTAGCAAGCACGTTAAGCCGTTGGATTCGGCTGCCATTTTGTGAAACTTTGACAGTTATTATGGGTTGTCAGAAGCCCGAAACTCTGACAATGAGCCGTACCAAGGGGTATTGTTTTACCCAGTAACTCGGTTGTGGAGGAAAGGTAGGCAGTCGCTCTATGTAAAATACTGATATTCAGCTGCATCCTGTTAGACTGGAAGCCGATCCCAACATAGTTGTGAATAGCCTAGCCAGATTATAAGTTTTCAGTCCAAAACCTACAGCTAAACATAAAACATACACTACATATAAAGTCCAGTCGCGACAAAATACAGTCTAAATCACAACATCACATAACAGATTAGCGATCCCGTTCATCCAAGTCCATGATTACCAAGTAAATTACTCACATAAGCTTACTGGTGTCCCTCTAGTAATCCAGAAAGGTTCCACAAACATTTAAATTTTAATCATGTGTGCTTAGGATCTCGTTTCTTATTCAGTTGAAAATAAACAGGAATGTGTTTGCTGTTATATCAACATTCTGGGAATTAATTGAACGATAAGCTTAATTTTATGTGGTACTGCGTTTTATGGAGTTGGCCGAGTACTTTATAGGCATTTAAAAGGGCCTTTTATTAAAGCGGTGGTGACCCAGTGGTAACGGCCGCGAATTATGAGTTGTAGGTCGTAGGTTCGAACCCAGACAGGTGCTATACTTTGTGAAAATTATTTCATCACCACTGCTCTCAAAACGGTGAAGGAAAACATCGTGAGGAAACCGGCATGCCTGCCGGGGTAGCGGGATCGTCCGAAAGGGTTACCGCTGCCCTGGTACATAAAGGGCTAAGGAAGGAACACGGGTGGGTTTTAGTCAGTAAGAGTCTGACACTCCCTTCTGCTCCACCCAGAGCGGGAGGGGTCATTACATGATTTCCCATCCTCAAAAAAAAAAAAAACAAACCGGCGTACCCTAGAACCAAAAAATCGTAGCCTACCAACCTGCACTAGGCCTGTGTTGTGGATTACGGCCCACTTCCTCTCACCGAGAGGAGGCCTGTGTCCCAGCAGTGGAAACATTATAGGCTGGTTATAAGGGACTGATCAAACGTACCACAACCAAACCACATCGTAGCGACATAATGTGGGAAAGTAGTGGTTACCTGCAAATAGACTCACTTCTTGCTGTTGCGTTGTGCTGACAACAAAATTTCGATGTCGTTGCGTTGTCGCTTGTAGTTGTGATGTGGTTATATTATGGCTAGTGATTGACAGGCAGATCGACTCTGGCTTTCGTAGAGGAGACACGCCATGATTTAACAAACGCAATGTTGTGTTTACGATGTGGCCGGCAGCTAGTGCGCGGTGGTTGCGTTGTCGCTGCGACGTGGCCTTGATGTGGTCGGTCGCCCACATGGTTAATTTTGACGGCCAAAATTGGTCCGTGTGACTAAACAAATTGGCGGCCGTCCACGTGTTCTCGTTGGAATGTGGTGGTGGCGCGTGTGTTCGGGCCCTAAAAAGAAACGGTCTGTTTACATTTTGGGGAGTTTGTTGCGCCACTTCTTCTTCCCAGTGATAGCACTAGGAAGTGGTGAAGGGCGGGCGTTTTTGGGGGACTGTCTTTTGTAATTTTGACGTTCGAAAAGTGCTGATTCACAGCCTAATTTGAATAAATGACTTTTGATTTTGATTTTCAGAACATTCTTGTGATGTTTTATATTGATTCATCAATCACCGTTGAATCTACTGTGATGGTAACTACGTACCTAACTAGTTATGTTGTTGGGGCACAGGCCTTTTTTTTTTTTTTTTCTGGGTGGGAAATCATCAAATGACGCCTCCCGCTCTGGGCGGAGCAGAAAGGAGTGTCAGACTTTTACTGACTAAAACCCACCCGTGTTCCTTCAGTTGCCTGTGCCAGGGGCCACGGTATCTCTTTCGAACAACCCGCAGCCCCGGCGGCATCGGCCCTAGCGGACCCCGTCAGTTCGTGCTGACAGCTCTTTGAGGCGCGCGTGGAACACAACGCGCCGTCGACCCGGGCCTGGTCCTTACCGGGCGGCAAGCTGCCCATAGCTCGCCGCCCGCAAGCCCGCGCCTACGGTGGCCGGGAGTCGGCTGTTGACTCCCGTCCAGGGCGTCTCCTGCGGCGGCTAGGCGCGCGAGGGTGCAGCGATTGCCTCTCCCTCGCGAGCATTACTGCTTCGCAGAAGGAGGTGACGGCCTCCCATTCACTCTCGCTCCGTACCATGGCCTGTATGAGGGCCGGACGCGAGATGTCGCCGCCGCCGATCGCCGCCACGAGGACACGGCGAGGCCCCGCCCAAGCTGGGCAGACCTCCACCGTATGCTCCACCGTGTCCTCCGGGCGATCCCCACAGTGGTGACACCCTGGCGTTTCCTCCCGCTTTATCCTGAATAGGAACCTCCCAAAACAACCTGTCCGGTGAGGACCTGCGTCAGGCGGAAGGTGAGGGCGCCGTGGCGCCTCTCTAGCCACTCCTCAAAAAGGGGACTTATCGCCGCAATTGTGGCGTGCCCAGCGCTGGGTTGCGACAATCGCACTCTCCATGCCGCTATGAGATCCCGCCGGAGCTCTGTCCGCTGTGCCGTGATTTCTCGCGGCAGCGGAGCAACGCCCCGGCGGTTTGCCTCCTCTCGCCACTCCCATATGTGGGCGAGGACTTTGGCCTCCAGATCCCATGGCGGCAATCCGGCAAGGAGGCTCGCCGCCTCAGCGCAGACCGTGCGGTATCCTCGAATGAGCCGGACAGCCATGACCCTTTGAGACGCGATCAACCGGCGGGCTGGTCGCCGCCTCAAGGATCGCGCCCATACCGGTGCCCCGTAAAGGGCCATGGGCCGCAAGACCCCCGCATAGAGCCTCCGGCAGGAGGCGTTTGGTCCCTCTAGATTGGGAAGGAGCCGCCTCAAGGCAGCCCCGGCCCGCTCCAGTCTGGGAGCCAAACGTCGGAAGTGCTCCACGAAATTCCACCGGCTGTCGAGGACGAGTCCCAGGTACTTCATCGTCAGCTCGACGCCGATGTGAACCCCTGCCGCCGTTATTTGTGAACCCGACGGTGGCGCGTCCCGAGGACCATGAAAACACATGGCCTCAGATTTGTGCAATGCCACCTCGAGTCCCAATTGCCGGATCCTCTCGACGATTGTCACAACCCCGCGTGTCGCTGCTTCGGCCGCCGCCTGGTGCGACCTCCCCTGCGCCAGGACCAGTGTGTCGTCAGCGTAGCAAACTACGCTGACGCCATCAGGGAGGTCGGCGCGCAGCACCCAGTCGTACCCGATATCCCACAGATGCGGCCCTAGGACCGATCCCTGTGGGACACCGCACGACATCTCTCGCCGGTTCCACTCTCCCCGGTGACCGGGGTAGATGACGGCCCTGTCCGTCAAATAGGCTTCGACAATGCGACGGAGGTAGGTCGGCATCCGGTGATACCCGAGTGCCTCCCTGATACAACTCCAGGGCAGGGTATTGAAGGCATTGGCGATGTCTAGAGACACCGCCAAGACAACCCTACCCCGGGCCACAGCATCCCCCGTCGTGAGGGCTTGCACGCGCATGATGGCATCCACCGTAGAGCGCCCCCTGCGGAAACCAAACTGGCTGTCCGCCGAATCCGGCCCCACCCGCACCAGCTGCCCGGCAAGGCGGTCTGCAATTACTCTTTCAAAGAGCTTGCCCACCTCGTCGAGCAGCACGATGGGCCGGTAAGCGGACAGAGAGTCCGCAGGGCGCCCCGGCTTTTTGATGAGGACCAGTTTCCTCGTCTTCCAACGAAGTGGGAACCGGCCCCTGTCCAAGCATGCGCTTAGTAGCCCCCTTAGTCGAGGCCCGAGAGCCTTCAAGGCCAGGACCCAGGCTTTTCCAGGTATGCCGTCGGGTCCTGGGGCGGTGTTTCTGGCATTCAGCCTACGTACCGCCACTCTCAACTCTACCTCGGTCACCTCCGGAGCATCGTCGTCGTCGTCGGTGTGGTCCGCATTTGGGACACAGGCCTCTTCTCGGTAAGAGTGAGTGGGCCGTAATCCACAACGCGGCCCCAGTGCGGGTTGCACAGACCGCTATCTACCTTAAACAAAAATAATTTCAAAGATTGGATTTATACCCCTGGCAAACCACTTTAAATTGTCTCACATTAAGTTATAAAGACTTAGACTATTCAAAAATGTGCTCATCCAGATTAGCTTTTTTGCAAAACTAATTTCATTCATGAAAGTCATGAAGCATACTCTTTATGCATAGCTAAGTGTTGAAAACCGTTTACAAAACCGTCAGAATTTGTAATGTAGGTAAGTTCTTAAGGTTTATTTTCAACTACACCTTCAGCCATTCACTGACTACCTAAGTACATAAATAAAGTGCTATGCGGCTTTCATTAAGGCTCTGTTTAACCGCAAATTTTGTGACCGAAAAGCCGGCGTTTGCAATGTACTACTATTGACACGTACTAGCTATTCACGTGGTTTAACGAGCGAGCGAAAATGTTTGACGGTGACTGCTACTATAGGATTTTCGACCTTATTTACTTTGGTGACTGACGGTGTATAGACGTAAATTGTTTGATCACCTGCTCTTTGTGGCTGGTTTAGCGTGATTAAGTCATTCTACTATGAAAAGCCTATTGGATCCATTTAAATCTGAGTTTTAGATGCATCTGCACCGGTTTTGCTAACAGTATTTTCTGAAGGAAGGCAATATGTTTAAAACAGAATAGCTGAACTGCCTGCTCTTGACCTCGATCACGCCTGATGGCAAGTGATGGATGAGGCCTATAGTGGAACGCGTGTGCCCAGAAGATGGGTTAAAATATGTGGAAGGGAACACACGACGCCGACAGACAGTTCCACACAGTTCCACAGTTGGCTGTGCGTATAATAAATATGGAGGAGAAGCTGAACTGCTGCTGCTGCTGTGGAGCTGAGCTGGATGACTGGTTGGGATAGCAACCAAGTGCGGATGGTAACCTGCAGTACGTCTGGTAGTCCGATTATAAAAGGGCGATGGTTGATGGGTGGTTTTATCTGATAAACCGCTGTTTGTATTGTGATATATTAAAAGTATGTGTCCTGATTATTTCCTCCTAGGGCGGATTTTTCAATCGACAGATAAGTTTTATTCTTGGAATAAATTGACGTCTGACACATTTTGTATGGAAGAACTGTAAAAAATTCAAAATTATTCCTCGGCTAAAATTATGTGGCGTTGGAAAAATCAGCCTTAGGGCTGATTTTAACTAAGGGCTGATTTTTCAATCATCTGATAACTTTATTCGAGGAATAATTTTGAAATCTTGACAGTTACTTCATACAAAAACTGTCAAACGTTAATTTTATTCCTCGAATAAAAGTTATCTGTCGTTTGAAAAATCAGCCCAAAGTCAGATATCTTTTATTCGTGGAATAAAATTGATGCCTGACAGTTTTAGTATGGAAAAACGGTCAAATTTTAAAAAATTTTTTATTCTTAGGATAAGACTAATATTTTAGGTATAAAAGTTTGTTGGAATGCGCACTTAGCAGTATAATTACTATGTCGTGATTAAGCCTGAACTCAACAATATATCCAGCAAAGTGTGCATTGTGTAAAGTACAATCAACATTATTCTATGATTTAAAATACATATTTATCACGCAAAAATTTAAGATAGATTAAAAATGCTTATTAGTCGTATAGGCTAGATTGTAATTACCTAACTATTAAGAACCTGGTTCTTTTTAAAAAGGACAAAAAAAAACAACAAAAACATTACTAAGAAACCCATCGGGTCTTAAAACCAAGCGCCCCTAACCTTTACATTCCCATTCATTCAACAAAGTTGAACTCCGCTAAGTGCAAGCTTCATATCTCCCAATGCAGAGACCCTCAAAAGTCGGGACCTGGCAGTTTGCCAAGTGGTCCGCGGTAAGATACGGACCGATTCGAGTAGCTAATCCCGGCTTATTGCTGATATAGACCAACTCATGCGTTATTTTAGGATAAAACCGCCGCTTAATTAGAAGGAGCCATTTTAAACGTTTGTTTTGCTTAAACGGGCAATTTTCGCCCGGCAACAGTTGCTGGAGTATTGGAGCACTCTAGTTTCATAATCAGCCTATAATGTTCCCACCGCTGGGACACAGGACTCCTCTCTTCGAGAAGAAATGGGCTATAATTTATCACGCAGGCCCTGTGCCGGTTGGTAGTTGTCACATGTCTTCGAATTTTTCTAGGACATGCCGGTTTCCTCTCGATGTTTTCCTTCACCGTTTCGAGAGCAGTAGAGATGGAATTATTTACACAAAGTCAGGCCAGGCTGGCCAAGCTCCCCCCCGGTAGGTTCCCGCATTGTCGAGGCGGGGGCTCAGTAGCCGTGGCTTGGTCACCCACGGTGAAACCAAGAGGAACCCAAGGAGCGGCCCCTCGTCAGGGCTTTGCCAGTAAGCGTAGCAGCCAACAAGTAGGTTGCGGTGCTGCTTGGGCGACATCGCAACTGAGGCGGGCCACGATGTCGTATGGGAGGCATTGCGGCTGAGGGTTAGAGGCCGCGGCTGGAGAGGAGTGCCGGTATTGCGGTGCGCCACTCTCCCTACCTTCCGCGGCCTTGACGGGGATGCCACCGTCTGATGGCGGACGCGGTGGGGCGGGGGAGGCGGTGGGAGGAGGAGTTTTGGTATGACGTTGGCTGCTCTCCCTATCCTCTGCGGCCGAAAATTGGCAGGCGGCGGGGCTAATGATCTGTCCCATCGCAGGGGTATCAAGGGTGCCCAGACACGGGGTCGTCGGGTACCCATGTGCTGGTTTGGTCCCTGGGGTGGTCCACGGCGTGCTACGTGTTCTGGTGCGCCGGTGATGGGGAGTACTCCCCAGAGGAGGGTCCGGTGACGGACAGCCGCGGCGGGTTCACGGATGAGTGCCAACGCGTGCCCGTGTTCCCGCCGTAAGCGGCAGAGGAGGACACCGTGGAGTTTTAGTGGGTTAGAGTCCCACATAACTATCTTCCCGTGGTAGTGCAGAATGCATGAGCATTTGTCCACGATAAAAAAAAAAACTGGCCAGGCTGGGTTCGAATTTACGACCTACAACTCGTTAGTCCGTTACCACTGGGACATCATTGCTCTCCACGGGGCAACCACTGCTCTTACTCTCGTTTATTGCCAAAAATTTGCTTCATTTAACCCGGGGGTTTCCCACATTACCGGATCAAATGAAGCAATAATTGCATGCTGCACTGGTTAACGTCATCACGTCAACGCCGGCTGCCGCTGAAGACCAGCGCTTGGGCGCTGTCTCGTATAGGGTCTTAGCCGTTTTGCGTGAATGTGACGCATGTTTACCCCCAACTTGTTTTTTTTGTGTGTTTATGTCCTTTTTTCATGCGTCATGTTTGCCGCAAATCAATGCATTTTCTTTCTTTCTTTCTTTCAATTTTCTGTATGGCTAATGAATGCGGTATAGAATTTTTATTTGTAGGCCTATGCCTTCTGCATGTTGGCATCGCAGTAAATTCCTTAATGTTTTCGTGCAGTGAGAATTGGAGTTATAAATGATTTTATTTCTATAAGTAGGTTTGTACAAACACTTTTAAATGACAATTTTTTTTTTTAAACTGGTTGATGTCGGCTTTTCCAGTCTGACTACTCTGAGGAAAAAGGCCGTAACAATCTCAGAGGTCACAGTCACAGTTGCTCGTATAAGTGAACCTTAAAAGAAGTAATTAAAAAATGCTTATGCAAGTTGGAACATTGCAGTAGAGATTAAGTTGAATTACTCCTTGATTAAGTTGTCTACTAATATGTTTGAAGTTCATAGCCTATTTAATAGTTTTTAATGTCTAAAGCCGTTTTTAACCCTCGACGCAAAAACGACGGGGTGTTATAAGTTTGACGTGTCTTTCTCTCTCTCTCTTTCTGTGTGTGTGTGTGGGGGTGTGTGTGTGTGTGTGTGTGTATGTCTGTCTGTGGCAACATAGCTCCCGAACGGATGAACCGATTTTAGTTTTGTTTTTTTTTGTTTGAAAGGCGAATTTGTCGGAAGTGTTCCTAGCTATGTTTGATGAAAATTGGTCCAAGATGGCCGCCGCCACAAAATGGCGGTTTACTTTTTTTTTCACAACTCTCTCAATATGGGTATTAAATGAAAGGGCTTGACTAGTAGAATACTATACACTATGACAAATTTTAAATCCAAGATGGCCACTACCACAAAATTGCGAATTACAAAAAACCTGATTAAATACCAAATTACCTGAATCTTAAAACGCAAGAAAATAAAAGAAATGAAATAACAAGGAGTCCCTACAAAACGCATGAATTGAAAAACTCCCGACAGCGCGAAACCCTATAAAAAGAAAAAAATAACCTTGAAATTATGACCCCACCACCCACGTAAGTACGTATGAAATTTTTTCGTTACGAAGTTTGCGCAACTACGCAAACTTAGTTACTTATTGATCATTTTACATGTAAATAGGTATAATGTGTCTTTATCCTACTAATATTATAAACGTCAAAGTTTGTATGGATGGATGGATGTTTGCTACTCTTTCACGGAAAAACTACTGAACGGATTTAGATGAAATTTGGCACACATGGTTTATAACATATAGGATAATTTTTTATCCCGATATTCCCACGGGACCGAAACTTAACGGGTGAAACCGCGAGGCGCAGCTAGTATTTAAATATATATTTATTCATGAATTTTTGTAATTACACCTACCACTGTTTGTCTCTGCATCACCCAAAGGTTGACTGGTAGAAAATGCCAATGGCATTAAGTCCACCTCTGTACTTTTCTTGAAGTATTAAATAATTATTAATAAATAGGTACTTATTTACACGTAAGTACCTATTTATAGTATTTATAGTAGTTTCGTAATGTAAATTTGTCTAAGTCTTCTTTTTACCGCTAGGTCTAAGACTTGCCGCGCCCGGCTCGACGTCATGATGTAAAGATCATTGACTGACCTCAGCATATTTTATCAAACGCATTAATTAACCTAGACGATGTAGGCAAAATAAACGCAATAATATTTGTCGCAAAAAATTAACTGGGCCGGTCAATAGGTTATAAAACGCTAAAAATATTATCTACTCTTTGATATTCTTTCATAAACACGTTACTATCGGTAATGTAATCAGGAAATTGAAGTATTTTGATACTTGACAATACACTTCATATGTGTCATAATCAAATCACAAATATCGTTCTTACGGTAACGAGAATGTTAAAATTAATGTCTGTTCCTAAAGTAACTGATAAAAGTGTAAGCATACTCTGTTTATGTTAAATTCTAACCGAATCAAACACTGCAGAAAAGATATTCATTTGTATGATTTCTCCACTTAAAAAAAAACAATCAAAAGTCAATCAGCACTTTTCGAACGTCAAAATTATATAAAACAGCCCCCCATAACGCCCACCCCTCACCACTTCCTATTGTTTCCGCTGGGAAAAAGAAGTGGCGCAACAACCTCCCTGGCAATATTTAATTAACACTATTAAACTTAATTCAAAAATCATCGACGAGAATTTTGGTAATCAAATTAACCTCAATTTTGGACTTGTTCGCAACTGGCGAGTGTCAAACTCGCGCACCGCGCGCGAGTTGACACCTTCCGATTTTACCTGTTTTCTTTTGTCGTCAAGTCGCTCGACCGTGAAAGTCTGGTGTATTTATGTACAGTCAGCTACATAAACGTCTTATAAAATGTATAATACCCACTTTAAATGTATAAGACATTTTATAGGACTTGACTTTAAACTAAAACAAATATAGTTTTTGAGATAGATATTTAATATAAATTAACATGACAATAATATAAAACTGCTTATTTACCTAATAATTATCAAAGATGTCGCAAATCAACAATAAATCAAGAATTTGGCTTATTACATATGACGGCGCTTCGACGTTTTGAGAGTTAAGTGTCAAGAAACGTGAAGAATGACAGCGGACATTTTGACAAGCGCGGGTTGACGTTTCTTCACTCTGACGCAACTCCAGGCTCATGGCACATGGCCGTCGGATAGATCAGGGATCCGTTTGCATCGCGCCCAAGCAAAACGTGTTCGGTGGAGCGTCGTACCTGTTCCAATTGATTAGAAAGTGTTGATTGTAATTCTGTTTGTTAAAATAATAATCGCGCATCGTTGATCATCTTCAACACGTGGTTTAATTCTTCTCGCCCGTCTACCCACGATAGCTCGGCAGTCGCGATGAACCCAGAATTGACTGATAATAGCCATGTGCCGTTACATATTATGTAAATTGACTAAACCTAAGCAAATAAAACAAAAACAGTCAACAACATCACAATTTGTCAGTGAAGCAGTTCGCTTATTATCATCTATATTATTTAAAACAAAAATATGAAAATAAATAGGTTAGTATATGAAACTGAAGCTAAAAATGGTTATCGACAACAAGTATAGAATTCGGCTAATTATTTTTTTATTTATTTTTATTTATTGGTCTATCTATAATTGTTTATCCTTAAAATACAAGCAATACGAGAATACAAGCATGGTGTACAATATGATGCGATAGACACAGCATGCAAAAACAAAATTATAACATCAATAAAATTGTAATAATTGTGCAGAAATAACGTTTACAGCACTAGTGGGTAGTTTTGGAAAACATGACAAGGAAAAAAATAATAATAATACAAAATAAAAATAATACAAAATTAAGAAAGAACAAAAAACAGTCAATTGTGTTGGTTACTTTTTATAGACTTGGCGCTTGAATTTTTGAAGTGATATGGAAAAAATATCTATTGATTTTTTTAAGAAGCCTGCAAATTCTGGGGATGGGGGAATTGGATCCTGAAACAGTTTTGCGGAATGCGGGACGTAATAGTTTGATAGGGTGACGCGGATAATTGTGGGGTAGGTTAAAACTTAAGTTAACTTAACTTAACAACTAGGGGCAGTCTAATTTACTCTGAAGTATTTTATAAATTATTACTTAGTAATAAAATTATTACTTACTAATATATTATGACTAACAGCACAAGCGTAGGGTCGAGGTAGATGAGCAGGAAATACATTATGTCGATGAGTACCTGGGTCAGTTAGTTTCTTTCGAAAACAGGCAGGAACGGGAAGTCGATCGCCGAATTGAAAACGCCTGGAAAAGCTACTGGTCCATGAAGACGCTAATGAAGGGTGATCTGCCGATCTCCCTGAAGCGCAAACTCATCGACATGTGTCAAAAAATCAGGCACACAGCAGTGCCTTTTATTTTTTTTTCCGGATGGGAAATCATCAAATGACCCCTCCCGCTCTGGGTGGAGCAGAAGGGAGTGTCAGACTCTTACTGACTAAAACCCACCCGTGTTCCTTCCTTAGCCCTTTATGTACCAGGGCAGCGGTAACCCTTTCGGACGATCCCGCTACCCCGGCAGGCTTCGGCCCTGTCGGGCCCCGTCAACTACGCTGACATCTCCCTGAGGCGCGCGTGGAACACATATGCGCCGTCCGGCACGGGCCTGGTCCTGATCGGACGGAGAGCTACCCATTGCTCTCCGCCCGCAGGCCCACGCCTACGGTGGCCGGGAGTCGTCACGCGGCTCCCGACGCCCGGAGCGTCTCCCTCGGCGGCTGAGGCGTGAGGATCTCTCCCTCGCCCATCCCGACACCTCCTTCGCTAGCATGACTGCTTCGCAGAAGGAGGTGACCGCCTCCCACTCCCTCTCGCCCCGGACCATGGCTTGCACCAGGTCGCGGCCGCTGCCGATCGCCTCTACGAGGACACGGCGGTGCTCTGCCCAAGCGGGGCAGACCTCCACCGTATGCTCCACCGTGTCCTCTGGGCGATCCTCGCAGTGGTGACACCCGGGCGTCTCCTCCCGCCTGATGATGTGCAGGAACCTCCCGAAACATCCGTGTCCGGAGAGGACCTGCGTCAGGCGGTACGTGAGAACGCCGTGACGCCTCTCTAGCCACTCCTCAAAGAGGGGTCTTACCGCCGCTATCGTGGCGTGCCCTGCGCTGGGTTGCGATAGTCGCGCCTTCCATTCCACCATGAGACCGCGCCGGAGGTCCGTCCGCTCCGCCGCGATTTGCCGCGAGTGCGGAGTTTCCCCCCGACGTAGTGCCTCCGCGCGCCAGTCATACAGGCGCGCGAGGACTATCGCCTCCAGATCCCATGGTGTGGCAGTCCGGCAAGGAGGCTTGCTGCCTCGCCCGAGATCGTGCGGGGCGCGTTCAGATAGTGTGCGGCTCGAAGCCGCAGTGAACGCGCCCACACCGGGGCCCCATAAAGGGCCATGGACCGCACGACCCCCGCGTAAAGCCTCCGGCAGGAGGCGTTTGGCCTCAGACACAGCAGTGCCTGTCATCTCGTTTGATGCAATTTTTGGTAGCAATAATTAATCTCGCTTTGTTCTCTTCGAACACCTCCAATTACAGGAACCATCTTTATTTTGTTGGTCTTTATTATATCTATAGCCTGCACGAAGTAGTACCGACTCTCCTCGTTGGGATGTAATTACTTCACGTCCAGTTTTATTACTAGACGGACCTGCTTGTGATCCATTTCCCAAAAATATTTTTTTACAGTTAGGTATCTTTGACCAAACAGGCGCGCGAGTTTGACACTCGCCAGTTGATGAACAAGTCCAATTTTATTGTCAAATGAAAAACATGTTTATTGGAATTCCGGGTTGAAGTATTGGAATAATCAAATCAATCAATCAGTTTTTATGAGGCACTACAAATTGGCGCTCAGATAAGTTTTCTGATACATTTGTTTATATTTTATCAGATGATTTTGGAGCAGACCATACGCTTGAAAGGTTTAGACATTGCTAAACGTGACAGTTTTTACGGTTCCATATCCAAAGTTTGCCAACGGAACCCTGTTACTAAGCCTCCGCTGTCCGTCCGTCTGTCTGTCAGTGGCTGTATCCCATGAACCGTAATAGGTAGACAGTTAAGTTTTTCACAGAGTGTGTATTTCTATTGCAACAACAAATAATTAAAAAAAAACCGTTTCTTCCATGGAGACCCCTCCATACAAGAAACGGGTTTTTTTAGGTGTGTTTGGCCTTGTGAAACGAAATTCTTCGGGGTGACATGATATCTTTACTTTACTCTAATTATTTTATTTGCGTAGGTACCCACTTAATCTCTTATGCTACATCGCGAATTCGTCACGTAATTAACCTTCGAAAGTTTTATCGAGGATTTAAAATTGCATCTTATTTTAAATATTTCCGATCGGAATATTTTTATTTATTTATTTAAATGCCTTAAAACTCTCATTTTGTTAAGTAAGCTTAACCTAATGCGATAGCCAAGTCACACACACAAAATTAAAAATAAGTCACAAACTACATCTCAAGATCATAAAGATCATTGTTTGTAATATATAATTATTATCTTCGACACTTATCATAATTATACTGATAAAGAAATTATGATGTATGTAAACTAATCAAAATTATTATTTTAGTCACTTTAATGCGCGAAGAGTTGTGAGTCCCACTGATGTCGCTTTAAGCAATATGCTTAGATTATTATTGATATTTTCGTTCTTTGTGTTATTTAGTGCTAAAAGTGTTTCAGAATATCAGTTAAATATACTGCATTATAATGACTTTCATGCAAGGTATGTGTCACTTTTCTTTGATTAGACGAACATGTCATACAAATTGCTTTTTTGACACCACAGTTTCTTTAGAATAGAATAGTAGTAGGTATATCAGAGGGACAATTCTCGTAATTTTAAGAACGTTCACAGTCTGACCTCAGTCTCAATCTGTCAAAAATACGTCTAATTTCCCTACATTTTGACAAGTTTTTGATATTTGCTGGTCGTGAGATGAGGCTGCGACTAGATTTTGAACGTTTTAAATTACGAGAATTGACCTTCTGATAATAATCCTTTTCCCCAAATAGTTGGTTGTTAGCCATTACACGAGTCTATGTAATTACAGTGTTTTATTGATATAATCCATAAATACAAAACATTTGGCGACGAGGCGTTATTCACGTGTGTTAGTATTGTCTGTGTCACTAGTGATTGTGATTTCAATGACCAAGGAGCACGCAAAATCGTTTGATATGGCGTTTGGCGGCAACCTCTCATTTGATCACCGCGTGCATGAGTGGAGCATTTTTAGAAGTGGTTTTATCCAGTACTGTACGGCGAACGACATTGGAGACGACACCGATAAGTCTGGAATGAGAAGACGAGCTTTCCTGCTCACTGCGCTGGTGGAAGATACTTACCGCGTCGCAAAAGATTTGGTTTTTGCAGAAAACTTGGACAACGTCGAGTATAAAGACCTGTTAGTAAAATTGAACGTCCATGTTCAAGCAAAAAAGAGTACGTTCGCTGAAAGGTGCAATTTTTACAAGGCGGAACAACGTCCTAGGGAAGATCTAGCTGAATGGGCGGCGCGAGTGCGCAATTTGGCACAGTACTGTGGATTCAAGACCGAGTTATATACTGCTTTACGCGACAAGTTCGTCTTAGGATTAGGAAAACCAAGGAAAAAGAGAAATTGTTCGCAGAAAGCATTGAAACCCTCACATTCAACAAGGCATTGCAGATGGCGCAGAGCATGCGGTGTGCGCGCGCCGCTTTGCAAACCGCGCGAGCTGGCAACGTTGCAGCCGGCACGGCTGGCGCGAGCTCCACGGAGGCGGCGCAGGCGCAGCCTGTGTTCGCAGCGCACTACAGCCACGGTAGTGCTACAACGGCCGAGCGGTTTTTTTCCTAACGATTATAATTCGCGAGTGTCTAAGAATTGTGAAGTGTGCGGGTACAAAAATCAATCGAAAGAAAAGTGCCGTTTTGTTAATTATACCTGTGAAAAGTGTAACAAGAAAAGTCATCTAAAAAGAGTGTGCAAGGCTAAGATAAGTGATAGTATTTTTTTGGGAACGGATGACGATGATGTTGTTGACGGAGGTATTTATAATTTATTTAATTTAAAAAACACTACTGAGGATCAGCCCATTTCTTGTAAAGTTAAGTTAGATGACAGGGAAATCTTATGTGGAATGAATTGTGGCAGTGCTGTCTCCGTTTTACCGGCTATTCTATAAGAACAGCTGTTCGGGGGTGATACCAATAGCAATTGTCGCTTATAGCCGTGTGAGGAGATTTTTAATTTTTATACACAATAAAAAATTGCACAGTTAGGCTGTTTGTCATTGTCTATAGCATACGAAGAACGCACTAAACAATTGTTTTTTGTTATCAAAACAAATGAGAAATGTTTGTCTCTTCTGGGCTGTGACTTCATGAGAATGTTTGGTATACATTTGTGTAGCTTAAATTGTAACAATGTAGTACGCGACAACGCAGGGGAAATATTAATAATAAATTAATAAATATACAACATTATTTTCCGATGAGTTGGGCAAATTTAACAAGTATAAAATAAGTAAGCTGAAAAATAAAACCTGATGCACAGTTGAAGTTTTTTAGGCCTCGGGCCGAACCACTAGCTTTAAAACCGAAAATTGAGCAGGAATTGGATAGATTATTGGCAGCAGGTATTATGGAAAAAGTAGACCATTCTGACGTCGTCGCCACGTCGATCGTTCCAGTGTTGCGTTCCGACGGAAACGTCCGAATTTGCGGAGATTTTTCAGTAACGTTAAATAAAGCTTTATATCTGGATAATTATACACTTTCTCGGATCGAAGATTTGTTTGCTAAGCTTCATGGTGGGGTAGAATTCAGCAAGCTAGATTTGATATTGGCTTATCTTCAACTAGAACTCGATGACTCAAAGAAATGGTGTTGTATAAACACGCATAAAGGTTTATATAGGTACACACGTATTTGGATTAACTAACGCTGCCTTTATATTTCAACGTACCATGGAATAGTTATTAGGCGACATTGGCGGTGTATGTATGTATATTTAGATGACATTTTAATCACTGCTTCTAATAGGCAGGTATATTTAGAAAGGTTAGATCTCGCGATGAAAAGATTGCAAGACGCAGGTTTGAGAGTAAAACACGATAAATTTTGACGGCACGGTTGGCGCAGTGGTTGAGCGATTGACTGCTGCGCTGCGTATCGCGGGTTCGATTCCCGCACGGAACAAATATTTGTATGACCTACAAGTAGTTGTTCCGGGTCTGGCTGTTTGTGTATGTGAGTTTAAATGTTTGTAAACGCACCCACGATACAGGAGAAATTCCTAATGTGGGGCAAAGTTAAAAAAAAAAAAAAATGCGAATTATTCAAAAGCTCAGTGGAGTATCTTGGTTACGTTATAGATAGGAACGGGCTGCATAAATCCAACAGTAAAATCGAAGCGTTAATGAATTAAAGTAATTTTTAGGGATGGTGAATTATTACCACTGCTTTTTTCCTAATACATCATTGGTACTTAGTCCTCTAAACAAGTTATTGAAAAGAGGAAAAATATCAGTCTGAAGCGTTCGATAAAATAAAGAAAGAGTTATCCTCTGATCGCCTACTGGCTCACTACCACCTGCCCTAGCAGTCTCGACATTCATAGCGATCGCTTTACGACCGAATTTGGTCGCAAAGTCCTGTCACTCCATACATTTCACCTGTCAATCCGGGACTTTGCGACCAAATTCGGTCGTAAAGCGATCGTTATGAATGTCGAGACTGCAGCCCCTGGAGTACCCGACGGTACTCCCGGTACGACGATACGAGGCCTGGGCGCGGTCTTCGTGCAGAAACAGCCCGACGGCACAGAGCGCGTGGTAGCCTACGCCTCGCGTACGTTCTTGAAATCCGAACTGAACTATGCGCAAATTCAGATGGAAGCCACTTCTATTGTTTTCGGGATTAAGAAATTAGGTACATCATTATTTATACGGCCGTACGGTGCAATTTGTATTGCGGGCGGATCATAAACCGCTGCTGTCGATATTTGGGAAGGAAAAAGGGGTGCCCGTCTTAGCAGCGGACAGATTACAATGTTATGCTTTGTTCTTATCGGCTTATAACTTCACTATCGAATATGTAAAGAGTGAGGAAAACGTGACTGATTTTTTATCGCGGTCTGTGCCTGCTCAATCAAATGGTAAGAAAATAGATCAGTCACAGTATATTAATTTTATAGGTGAATCTGTTTTACTACCTCTAGTCTACAAGACTATATGTATGTATTGCAAAAGGTGATAGGATATATAAAGAACGGTTGGCCAACTAAAGAGACGAACCAGGATTTACGTCCATTTTTAACTCCCGACGCAAAAACGACGGGGTGTTATAAGTTTGACGTATGTGTGTGTGTGTGTGTGTGTGTGTGTGTGTGTGTGTGTGTGTGTGTGTGTGTGTGTGTGTGTGTGTGTGTGTGTGTGTGTGTGTGTATGTCTGTCTGTGGCATCGTAGCTCCCGAACGGATGAACCGATTTTAATTTTGTTTTTTTTTTTTGTTTGAAAGGTGAATTTGTCGGGAGTGTTCTTAGCTATGCTTTGATGAAAATCGGTCCAAGATGGCCGCCGCCACAAAATGGCGGATTACATATTTTTTCACAACTCCCTCATTATGGGTATCAAATGAAAGGGCTTGAGTAGTAGAATACTATGATAAATTTCGAATCCAAGATGGCCGCCACCACAAAATGGCGAATTACAAAAAACCTGATTAAATACCAAATTACCTGAATCTTAAAACGCAAGAAAATAAAAGAAATGAAATAATAAGGAGTCCCTACAAAAAGCATGAAATAAAAAAATAAATTCAAAATTTCATACGTACGTAGGTCATAATTTCAAAGTTATTTTTTTCTTTTTATAGGGTTTCAACGTTGTCGGGGGTTTTTTAAATTTTAAATTTTTTTTTTTTACTTATGTCGGGTGGATTTGGCAGTGGAGAATGAATGTATAATACGGAGTCATAAAATCGAGATTCCTTCACGTTATCGTGAAAGACTACTAAATGGGCTAAACAATCCTCATTTTGGAGTAGTCAAAACCAAAACGAACACATCAGGAATCTCGAGTTGTCCGCCGGTATCCGATAAGAAAAACTAGTAACCAGTTAAATTATAAGTTATATAAAAAGTATCTTTAAAATAGTGGTGGAGGAATGTAGTATATCTGATAGTAATCCTATATTTGGGTAGGCTTGTGAAGCTCATTTGGTTGTTAGCGATTACACGAGTCTATGTGATTACAGTGTTTTATTGATATAATCCTTAAATACAGAACAAGAATAAAATACTTCTTCAGAAAAAGTCCATAACTAGGGTTGGTAACAATTTTACTTAATATCTACCACTTTATTTACATATAAGCGCTGCTTAAAGTTAAGAGAAAAAATTATGGTTAAACAGTCGCTAATCATTGCTTAACTTTAAGCATCGTTTATAAATAAACCCCCTAGAGTTAGTAGATACAGACAGATTAACTTAGCAATTCAAAATTAAAATTCACCGTGAACCACTTCCCCAACAGCGGGGAATCCCACCAATCTGAGAACACACTGAGGATACTGCTGGTGCTGCCGCGAGCACGCGTCATCCTATGCACATCTTTTTTTAATAATGGCGGCAAAACCATCAATATTATTATCAGCAAACATCCCTGACGCACTACAACGCCACGGCAGCCACACCAGTAGTCTGAGCACCGACGCGTTCAATATATTAATAGTGTTATATTGAACGCGCAGGTATGTGGTATGTCCGCTGAGTGAAGTTCACTCACAGGCTGCACGTGTAGAAAGACTGACAGTAAACTTTAAAAAGCATTAATTTAACAGTCTTCGTATATCGTGCAAACCTGCGGGCCAGCATGTTACAACGGGCAGCCAGCGACCTACGTTCCCCTTCAATGTCACAATCATCTTTAAGGACTGCAGTGACTTAGTGGTCTTCGCCTGGATTCGCCACACAGAGCGGCATGTAAAATAAATTAATATGTCACACTGCCTGCTTTGAAAACCATTATTTCGCTCTTTGTGACGTTATATTTGAGCCCGTGATTCACCGCATAACATTAGCATATACCGATCAGCTGCCTCAGAGCCCCGATCAACTGCTCAGCAAAACCATATCGTCAGCATAACTAATATTGTTAATGAGGCAAGCTAAGGTCAAGGATCAGCTGGTTCATGTAAAGGGTTAAGAACCGATCTGTAATAAAGAATAAAAAATATTCCAGTTTAGAGGAAAATTAAGAGTTTTTTCTTTTAGTTGCTAGGGGAGACTTCACTCTATAATGTTTAGACAGACTGGAACGAGAAAACTAAATTTCGACAGCAGAGCTCGGCAAAGCCGACCCGTGCGTTTGACAGCTGAAGTTGAATTATTTCTGAAGTTTAAATATATCTTCGATTCTCTTGAAGTGTACCTACTGGTGACAGTTTTTTTTTTAAGAAAGAGAGATAAAATAACGAAAAATTTATCTAAGTACACATTTCTGCATTCGTACTTCAAAATACAAGTAATCAGTCAGTTCATCAAACATAGTAATCAATAACTTGACCAATTTTTTTTCAGATTCGTCGAGACTAGTCCAACGGGATCAGCCTGCGACTCATCTAAAAGCCCGTGCATCGGGGGGTTCGCTCGTCTAGCTACCTTGATCCGTCAGCGCCTGGCCAGTGAACCCCACTCTCTTCTCCTGAATGCAGGAGACAGCTTTCAAGGCACTATTTGGTATAATATTTTACGATGGAATGTCACCCAGGATTTCATGAACATGCTACCTCATGACGCTCACGTTAGTTTTTGTATTCTATTTTTGTTACAATTTCTGTTAACAGTAATGTTTATATGTTAGCAATGTCTTATTCTCCAGCAAAGACAAATTTCAAAGTGAAGTAGGATTTGAAGTCTCATGTAACTGAGATCTTATATAACTGGCAAAATGTGCACGTTGGTATGAGGAACAGGGTCTAAAGTTCACTCATCCTCTATTGAAAACGGAGGATCCTCCGACCAAACTGCTATTGTGTCTGGTGGGCTACTGCCCAACAATAGATCTCGGGACGTTGTGTATATGCAATTGAGCGGTAAACGCTTGCGCGATGCAGGATTTTGCGTGACGTCAGTGTGATGCCGCCAAAACCAACGAAACATGGATATTGGCAAAAGCCAGAAGGGGCCTATGTTCAGCATTAGGTGAAGTCGGGCTGTGGATTAAGATGATGAAAGTACCAAAGCAAAAATGATGATCATTTCATTTTCGTCACAGGCGCTAGGAAACCATGAGTTTGACAACGGGGTTGACGGACTCGTTCCCTACTTGGAACATTTAAAGTCAAAAGTTGTCATAGCCAACATCATTGATGACGAAGAACCGACGATGCATGGCTTATACGAAAAGAGTATCATCGTAGAAAAAAATGGCAGAAGAATTGGCATCATTGGTGTTTTAATAGCCATTACTAATGTAAGTAGGAAATCAACCGAACATTTTTATAATGTAAGACTAGACTATAACAACAATAACATTTCAAGAAATTGCGTTACATGATATTTCTTTTATAAGTCATGTTAATATCGTAATATTCGCAACCTATGTTAAATTGTTTAACAAAGATAAACATGACGTTTTTGGCGACTTCTATAACATTTTTCGTTTCTTCAGGAGTTTATCGTTTTGTGCGAGTACGCAAAAAATCTATTGAAAGCATAAATGATTGCAGTGTTTAATCAAAATATCGTCGTCTTTCAGATTTTGGCGGCTACGGGTAATCTTAGGTTCAGAGATGAAGTTCAGGCCGTAAGAGAAGAAGCAGATAAGCTAAATGCTCAAGGTGTTGATATCATCATAGTTTTGTCACACTGTGGTCTAGACATCGATAAGTAAATCCTTTAATATTTCGATTTTATTTAATTACTTACTTGATTTTATTTGTTTAGTTAAATTGAAAAGTGTTGAGTATCGATGGTTTATAAGAAAAGAGGCAGACCAAAAGCAAGATGGATAAACTGTGTGAAATATGATACTAAAGCTTATATAGATGGATGGAAGAAAAAGACGTTCTGTACCGACCCTGACGCAGACGACATTGTTGCCATTGCGGGCAAAACCTGGATGAGGCTGGCACAGGAGGGTGGTGGTGGACACAAGAACAGGGAGGCCTATGCCCAGCAGTGGGAAAAGTCAGACTGGATGATGATGATGATGACCGACCCCGAATCACTAGGCAAAACGACAAGGGGATGATGACTTGAAGATCTTGTAGTTGCTCAGTTATACTGTGCTCAGGACCTAATAATGTTGCTAAGTTTACGGCTAATTACCCGACTACGGCAAAGCCAATGGTGTTATGATTTTAACAGGCTATGTATGTATGTTCATCTGTTCGCTCATAACTACGAAACTACTTGTCATATTTTGACAAACGAGTTCTCATTGGAAGCGTTATGTTGTCCCGCAAGTTATAGGCTATATGACCTGATAAATAAATAAAATAGATCCTATGGATTACGTGTGACTCTGGATATATGAAAACTGATGTTATTTTTTTACGATGTCCTGTTTATACCTTTTTAGTTAGCGTTTTTTAAATACTTAATTTCTTCAACAGAGAAATCGCCCTTAATGCTGGCCCTCACATTGACATTATTGTTGGTGGTCATAGTCACACGTTACTTTTCAACGGAGCTGTCCCTGAAAACAGTGCCTTTACTCCATACGGACCTTACCCGGTAGTAGTGGAACAAGCGACAAGAAAAGTAAGATTATTTGAACTTAGATAAAAAAGATGTGAGGAAAGCTGTACATATTGGCTGACTTCTTTTACCGTCTGGACCAAAACAGGGTATACACCGTTAAATTGTGATCGTTTTAATCCTTAAAAAAAGGGGTTATTGTACTCATCATTACGAACAACTTTTACTATGGGACGAACCCTGAAATCGTGAAAAAAAATCAGTTGATCCATAGATTTATGTCCGCATAACTCGACATAATGTATGGATCAACTGATTTACTTTACACGATTTCAGGGTTGGTCCCATAGTAAAAGTTGTTCATAATGATGAGTACAATGACCCCTTTTAAGGATGAAAACGATCAAAATTTAACGCCGTATAAGGTGAACGGAGTAGAAGCATATGGCACAGAAATCTCTTTTTTTCACAAAAAATAAAATAAAATATCAAATTTTTTTTTTCGGTGGCCTCATTTAATGGATCGAATGTCGTTTCGAAATCATTGAATATTTCCGCGCTTAAAAGTTGATTTTTTTATATCATTTGTCGATTTATTTGTTTTTTTTGTTTTGTTTTAGTATGAAAAGTTTACTTGAAATAAGTAATAGTATTTATTGATAGGTTAGTGTCATTTTAGATTGTTATTTAAAACAGCGACTATGAAACTGTTTTTCGACTATTGCAGGTTCTTATAGTACAGGCAGCAGCCCATACACAATATTTGGGCGAAATTAAGCTCACATTTGACGATGCTGGCCAACTTTTGAGCTGGACTGGTAACCCTCATTACATTGGAAACGAAATTGAACAAGGTATGCCAGGGTCTGCTTAAAAAAAGTTCTAGAAATATTAACATTTCTTAAATGTTAAAGACACTGCAAATAACAATACCCATCAGCTTCTATAATTTTAACACGTTGACGGATCGAAAATCTGCGTAAAGAAAAATAAAGCTCATGTTTTGGTTTTTAGTGTTAATCGCTCTTTCAATCCATTATTTAATTAAGAGCTTTTGAGCTACAGCCATGTATATGTTAATCCTTCCAGCGACAGATGTTTTAGAAAAGATTGGCAAATATCTGCCTGAAATTCAGGAAAGAGCTAACGAAAGAATTGGTACATCTTTAGTGGAACTATCTGCAAACTGCAAATGCTCCGAGTGCAATTTTGGCAATTTCATTTGTGAAGCTTTTTTGTATGCTGTGAGTATTTTTTTCGATTGTCCTATGTTATTTTTAGTATTTTATGATGTTATAGATCTAACCTCAAAGGGACGTTGCAATATGCAATGGCAAAGATTTATTTTCACTATTAAATCTTTGCGAGGTACTCAAGTATGTATTTTGATTGTTTTAGGCGCTACCTAAAGCTGGTTCCAACACTTGGAACTATGCCCACTTTTGCGCCATAAATCGAGGTGTCATTAGACAAGATATAGATAAAGGAGGTAAGGTAGCTAAAAGAAAAGAAAGAAAAAAAGAAAATTACGGACACACACAGGAAATACAAATACATAGTTAAAAAAAGGAGCATAACCAAGTTACATTAAAAACAACTGTGTGTGGCCAAAAAGGCTCCTGTCTCAGCATAATGCTGCGATATTTAAACGATAACAGAAGAGAAATTAAAACTAAATACTAATTAAATGAATTTCTACAATAATTTTCCTATTGCAGTAATAACTTACGAGTCAGTAATAGTGTCAAATCCTTTTGAGAACCAAGTTGAAGTTTTTGACCTGAAAGGCGAACATATTTGGGAAATGTTGGAGTTTTCTGTTGCCAACGATCCTTGGCCGGGAGCAAGGATGTTGCAAGTAGCAGGTAAATATTTCTTGAACTGTGCTGGATATTTTTTTAAAGTACCATCTTATTAAGAACCTAAAATTAAGACTATAGAAAGGAATACTCTGGGCTCATGAAACCCACAAGTAACTTGCATAGATTTGTCAAAACTATTTTGAATTCGGATGTGTTTAAATATTAGGTTTGCGCGCAACGTTCGACGGCTCGCGGCCAGTAAACTCGAGGGTTCTCAACGTCACCATCAGATGCATTGAGTGTGACGTCCCTAGGTACGAGCCGCTCCAGCTCGACAAAAACTACAAGGTCGTGACGCAGAGTTTCATTGGCAATGGCGGTGATGGTTTTACTGTGAGTGATGCCGCCATTTTTAATATAACATTTTATTTTATTTCAATACCATAGAAATAGTGTTTTAAACTTGGAGCAGATGACTTTGAATTAGGTTACAAATTGTTAGTAGTCAGTAGTTGTTAGTTGTCAGAAATTAAATAAAGAAATAACAACGTTTGTGGTAGCCGCGGTGATAAAATCTCAGAAAGAAATGGCACAAGATGCAATATAGAGTTTCTGAAAATCCCGTAATAATTATTCACAGTCCTATTTGGATATTTTGTGGCCTCTACTGCCTCTAGTATTATCATTTAGTATAGAAAAGCTATATATAGGTCACTGAAATAATGACCTTCAAAACATTTCAGATGATAAGCGAAAACCGTCAGAACGTAGAAGTACTTGGAATGGACTACGATATCCTGATGAACTACATACGTCATCGGTCACCCGTATTCGCCGACACTGATGGCCGTATAACGATGAGAAATCCTTGCCAAGCGTAGGGAAATTCCTTGCCAAGCGTAGGACAATTTGAAGTCATTTTTAGATAGTTAATCTGTACTTTTAAAAAAATTATAATATATTATATAAAACGGTCAAAAATATGAAGATGCTTTTTTTATTTATAGCTTTATCACGCTAGCGATCTGCTAGCGTGTATCGAGCTAAGGGTTTCGTGGCGGATTCGTCGCGTGTGCGTGTCGTGATCGTCTTGTGTGCGCAACGCGTTCGCCGCGTGTGTGTATCATCAGACTGGCGATTTGATTGTGTGATTTGATCAACGCGCTGGTCGAGTGTGCTCAACGTGTTCGCTGCGTGAGAAACATGTAACAGAGTCACAGCTTGCAACACTTTATAATTTATGTTCGGGAAATGTACGGATGAACAAGAAACAAAAGTGAATGTAGAAGTTATGAAAATATATATAATGTCCGTACACAGCACGATATAAATATAGACACAGAAGGAGTAAGACAGAAGAAACACAATAGATAGGACGAGATCACAAAACCACAATAAATAAATAAATAAATAAATAAATAAATATTCCACAACTATCACACAACGCCATCTAGTCCCAAGCTAAGCAGAGCTTGTGTTATGGGTACTAGACAACTGATAAACATACTTATATATTTCTAAATATATAAATACTATAGATAAATTACACCCAGACACAGAACAAATGATCGTGCTCATTACACAAACATTTGTCCTGGGTGGGAATCGAACCCACGACCTCCGGCATAGCAGTCAGGGTCACTAACCACTAGACCAACAGGCCTGTCAACAATAATACAATAACAAACAACAATAACAATAATAATATTAATTCAAATTACTGAAGAAAATTAATAGACGTAAGTCTCAGTCATGACAGAAAGTTGACATCTCTGAGCAGCGCTACTAGTGGCGTATTTCTGAACTAGGTACGTGGTAGGAGTGAAACCTACAGTTCTATCTCTCCATCTGTTTAATCCGTATTGCCCCACTGTAAGGCAAATGATTCGACCCTCACTCATTTTCAGTTTTCTTCTGTTACTTGGTTGGTTATTTTATTATTATTACATTTCGACATGCTTCTTTTTCATAATTTCACAAGTTGCATTGTATAATCTTGCAATTTTATCGAAGATTACATCTCAATTGAAACTATTTTCGATAACACTATTTTCATTATCATAATACGATTCATTTAGCATATTAAAATGTACTTTATCGTTCTTATCGTGTCATTATCTTATCAATCGAAATATGTATTATACACGTAGATTAGTCAAATTAATTTAGATAGTGTAATGTATGTTTAGTAGTGCCACCTACTGGTCTTTCTGCTACAATGCTTAGATTACTATTGTTATTTTCTCATTTTATACTGTACAGTGCTCAAACTGCGTCGGAATATGATTTGAATATTCTACATTATAATGATTTCCATGCGAGGTGAGTGCCTTTCCTTTGATTTTCTTTTAATCACTTTGTTGGTATTATAAAAGTGTCTCTTTTACTGTAATTTTTTTAAAGTATTTTAATCTATCCAGTTTATAAGGATAGGTTCCGTCAAAACGGGAAAGAGGATACGCGGGCTCGCGAATGATGGAAGGAATGGAGGTAGGCCTTTGCCCAGGAGTGGAACAGAGCAGGCTAGTAAAAAAAAAATCTATCCAGCTTCTGAAGTTGCGTTGTTTCATATCAGGAGTCGTTAGTTTTACTCAGTATAAGAAGAAAATTCCGCTTACAATTATTAAAAGTGAAGACACTTTTAAATTTAAGAAATATAAATAATTAAAAATAATAAGGATAATGCAGATTTTTGATAAGGAAGACTTTCACTTAAAGTGCAATTGATTGATCTCTTCATAAAATAAACTAAGACAGAAAACCGTATGACAAAGGTTGAAATAAAACATGTTTAATTTCAACACAGTGTAAATGTCCTCTAAATAAGACTAGAAACAAATGAAGATGCTTAAGTCTGACGTATGAAGGTTACAGCAAGTCAGCCCCCCCGAGATTAACCTAAAATTCTATCATATTAATCGTTTATCTACACCAATAAAAAGGGTCTTAACGTAGCATTACGATAACCAATCCAGCATGCCTTTTGCCCGTGTTAAGAAAAACGTATCGGTTCATATCTAATTCAATAACAGCTGACATTGTTTTATTGGCAGTTTTTCTACATTCTCACATTTGTGAGATATTACGGTAAGATTGTAAAATAGCTTTTGTTTCTTAGTACTTTATATTTATACTAGCGCTTCCTCCGCAACTTCATTTGCGTGAATTTCGTATTTTCTCCTACATATTCCAACACCACTTCCACTCCTATAAAATTAAAATCTATGATCATGATCTTAATTATGTTGCGCGCCACAATTAATGCCTGGTACATGGTGACATTAGTTACCACTAGCGCCATCTAGTATCGAGTACCAGAACTAATAGAGTCAAGATCCTTCTAGAAATTTCGATGCTAGAACTTTCTGGAAATATCGACATCTGGTCAGTCGGGGCCGGTATGTACTGGAACCTTCTACATGTTTCTACAATAAAAGGTTCTAGAACTATCTGCGGCACTTTATAAGGCCGGGATGAGCCACGACCGGGTCAGAGTTGGATAAGCGATACAAGTGAATATATCGAAAGCGATCTTCCAATGCGGCTTAAGTGCAATTGTGTTTTATAATTAGTCTGTTTGAGTTGTTATTAGTGTTGTTCAATTAAAGTGTAATTTTTGGTAATTTATATCGGCAGTTTTAATTGTCACGAACCCCGAAGCTCGTAACAATTATATATTTCGACGCATCGCCTGCCCACGCTATTTCTTCGTTTTCGCTTAGCGTTCTTTTTGACTTATTTTCTTTTTGTTTCGCTCTTAAGAGTTGTAGCGTGATGCGTCCTAGCCTTCCATATTGGGCTGCAAATGCAAAAATATTTTTTAAATACGACTGGTAGTTCTAGAGATTAGCGCGTTCAAACAAACAAACTCTCTATCTTTATTATTAGTATAGATATATAGATATTTGTATAGAAAATAGATAGGTAGATATTATATTATAGATATATAGATTTACATCAATAATACCTATTTGAAGTTCTGAGGGGCAATTCTCGTAATTTTAAGAACGTTCACAGTCTGATCTCAGTCTCAATCTGTCAAAAACGTTTCTAATTTCCCTACATTTTGACAACTTTTTGACATTTGTTTGTCGCCGAGATGAGATTGCGACTACATTTTAAACGTTTTAAATTACGAGAATTGGCCTTCAGGTATCAATAAAGCGGCTGCTTTTCATTTATATGCTTTTCCAGGTTCGTAGAAACTAGTCCATGGGGAACCATTTGCAACCCATCGGCCAACCCTTGCATTGGGGGCTTCGCTCGTCTCACAACCTTGGTTCGTGAGCGTCTGGCCAGTGAACCCCAATCGCTTCTCCTGAATGCAGGCGACAGCTTTCAAGGCACTATTTGGTACAACATTCTACGATGGAATGTCACCCAGGAGTTCATGAACATACTGCCTCATGATGCTCATGTAAGTTTTTGGATTCTATTTTTGGTCTTAGGTGTCGAAAATTAAACATATTATTTTTTTATTTATTTTTTAAATATATATATATACAGGCTGATTTTTTAAAGACCAGCCACATTTAAGGATGTGGTACAGACCATCAAACTGAACAACTTTCTCCATGGGACCAACATCGTAATCGCGAATAAAAATTCAGCCGTCCTTCATTTAGGTCGAGTAGGTATTGAAGTTTTCTATGGGAGAGTTGATAAAATTTTCGCGATTACGCTATTTGTCCCATGGAGAAAGTTGTTCAGTTTGATGGTCTGTACCACATCCTTAAATTTGGCTGGTCTTTAAAAAATCAGCCTGTATATATTTAATTACAATAAATAATGTAAGGTTTTTGGGGATGATTTATCTCGTTATTAATGGCTTAAATAGTTGGTTAATTCATTTTCATTCCAATATAAGAAAGGAAGGAATATTGTTTATTCTGTACACACATAACAACAAACTTTTAGTTTAGTCTATACAGCAAAAATATCAACATTTTCTGTTCAACGTTCCACAGGTGCTAGGAAACCATGAGTTTGATAACGGCATTGAGGGAGTAGTCCCGTACATGGAACATTTAGACTCCAAAGTAGTCACAGCCAATATCATTGATGATGAAGAACCGACAATGCATGGTCTATATGAAAAGAGTATCATTGTAGAAAGAAATGGCAGAAGAATTGGTATCATCGGTGTTATTATAGCTACTACTGATGTAAGTACGAAACTATTAATGAACTTACTTGTTTGAATAAGGCCTATTGTCCACGACGCTACTCACAAACTAATAATTGACGCGTTAGGTAGCCGAGCCGTGTACGGACCGTCATTGAAATGCTATACAAGCTGTTGTTTTGCATCCTCGTCAAATTTCAGGACGCTGTTATGAAATACATAAATAATTAAATAAAATTACGATCCCTGATAAATGATGAATACATACTTACTTCTTTTATTCGTTATTTAAGTTTGACAGTATTTCAGAATACACCACTTTCAAAGAACAGAATCGCGTTATGGTTCGCTGCGTATAAGCGGCCGCGTTTTTATGTGTGTGTAAAAGGGCAGTTACAGTGCGGTCTCACGCAGGCCGCGTTTATTTATTTTATTATTGATTCGTGTCGAGAATCAGTAGCATAGTTACCTCCTTGAATTTGACGAGGATGCAAACGACACCTTGTATAGTGCTGCGATATTCTGATAACTCTTTGGGTATTTCAATTTGTAACTTGTTACTTTTGAGTAGCATCGTGGGCGATGGGCATAAAACTTTAACCCCGTGTTATCACGATACTGATGCGTAGAGTTAGTAGGTTGCACTGGTTTCATTTATATTTTTCAGAATCTGGCATCTACAGGTAAACTTAAATTCACAAATGAAGTTGAAACCGTTAGAGAGGAGGCCGAAAAACTAAACGCACAAGGCGTTAATATCATTATAGTTCTGTCTCACTGTGGTCTAGAAATCGATAGGTAAGATCATTGTTACTTAGCACGAGAAAGTTAACAATTCTATGACCTGGAATTGCTAAATTGTATTCAAGTTATTATATTAATGTTGGATATTTTGGTCAACAGAGAAATAGCTCTTCTAGCTGGCCCTCACATTGATATCATAGTGGGAGGTCATAGTCACACTTTGCTGTTCAATGGAGATGCTCCTGAAGGCAGTGGTTTTACACCGTTGGGACCCTACCCTGTAGTAGTGGAACAAGCGACTAGAAAAGTAAGATTTTGTGAATATTCTTTTATAAAAATAGCATTTATTGGAGATATATGGCAGATCAATAATGAACAAATTAAAACGTGTGTGGTCCGGGGAGCCCCAGTGGTAACGAAGTTCAAAATGAAAATTCAAGATGTCGCTTGCGAAAATTTCAGAATGAAGAAAAAAATCTTGGATTTTCATTTTGACCTCACTATCGGCTTCAGCACCCTCGAAACCCCATCAAAACGACACCCATGACGAAATATTTAAAAAAATTGCAGCCGCCATCTTGGATTTTCATTTTGACCACACTATTGGCTTCAGCTCACTCTTTCTATTATATACAATAATATATCACATTGTACACAATTCATGAACTTTTGCAGGTTTTAATAGTACAAGCAGCAGCGCATACACAGTATTTGGGTGAGATCAAGCTCACATTCGATGCTGGTGGTCACCTCCTGAAATGGACCGGCAACCCTCATTACATTGGAAATGAAATTGAACAAGGTAAGTCAGTTTTGTTAAGAATTTTGTCTACAAACCATAATTCATTGCTCATCAATTATATTAACTATTAAAAAGAATGTTTCAGGGGAATGCCAATTAATTCTTAGTTACCTTATGAGAGTGATCGCTTTTAGTAGTTAATCGTAGTAATATTAGAAACGCGAAAGTTTGTTAGGATGGATGGATGGATGTTTATTACTCTTTCATGCAATAACTACTGAACGGATTTTGATGAAATTTTACAGTAATATAGCTTGTACATCAGAATAACACATAAGATACTTTTTGTCCTGATATTCCCACGGGATCGACAGTTATGCGGGTAAAACCACGGGGCGCTGCTAGTACTTTCATAAGGCTTTCACCGTCCTCAAAGTCAGCGTCAGTTAACCTGAAGATCATCACCTTCCTGCCCTTGTCCCTGAAGATAAATCAAGGTTTATTATTTTGATTTCTTTTACTTACAGCGGCAGATGTTTTGGAAAAGATTAACAAATACCTGCCTAAGATTCAGGAGAGAGCTAATGAAGAAATTGGCTCATCGATGGTGCAACTATCATCAAATTGCACATGCAACGAGTGCAACCTTGGCAACTTTCTTTGTGACGCTTTTATGCATGCAGTGAGTAACTATTTTGTACATTTTTGATGTTTCGATTTCTTCTCAAAATAAAACCGTATTAATTAAGGTTCACATTTGAAAAATGTCAATGGCTAGCTCAAATTCCAAGATATGTATCTGTTCCAGGCTTTAAACAGAGCTGAAGCGAACAACTGGCACTACGCACACTTCTGTGTCATCAATCAAGGTGGAATTAGAGCAGCCATTGATCAAGGAGGTAAGTTAGATACATCATGACAAACTGCAATATACTGAGAATCAAAATATCACTGCAGTTTATATGACTGAATTCAGCCCATTGCAGCATACTCCTGGAATATGCTTCTCCCAACACCTAGTTCTCCGCATAAATAACACTTTGGTATACTTTGTTATAAATGCATCACTTTAACATAAAAAAAAAAAAAAAAAAAAATTGTTACTAACCCTATGGACTCCTGTCTGAAATAAAAGTTTTCTATTCTATTCTATAACATAACGTATGCTGGAAGAGATTTCTTATGAAATAAGCTTCACTTCTGCACCTATTTTTTCTGTTCTGTTTTTCATTGGCTGTTTATATGTGTGGACATAAACGGTAAAAAAATAAAATTAAAATAAATAACGTAACATCACGCCTCTATTTCCCCGAAAGGTTAAGCAGAGGTGTACTTATAGTATTTTACATTTCGCCAGTTATGTTTCAGTCCTATGTGATAGGGGGCGAGCGCATTGTCTTTTGCAACGGGCCACGAATCTAGACTCTGCTGCTGAAGAAAATGCCGATGGAGAAACTCAATCCCGGCACGGATGGCGCAGTGGTTAAGCGATTGACTGCTGCGCTGCATGTCGCGGGTTCGATTCCCGCACGAAACAAATATTTGTGTGACCTACAAGTAGTTGTTCCGGGTCTGGCTGTTTGTGTATGTGAGTTTAAATGTTTGTAAACGCACCCACGATACAGGAGAGATTCCTAGAGTGGGGCAACGTTTAAAAAAAAAAAAAACGTATGACTGTATGTATGACTCGGGAACCGACACCAGGACCTCATACTCAGCAGTAGTGCTTGCGAACACTATATAGACCAACGAGGCAGGCTTCATTTTAATATTCTAAACTACTCCACAAAATTTCAGTTGCATTAAAGTGCCCTTTTTATCACCAAAATAATATATTCGTTCCAGACGCTGCTGATTCGTTTCTAAACTTTCCAACTTTTAACTATTTTAAAATTCATATTACAGTGATAACTTTTGAATCTATGATACTGTCTACCCCCTTTGAGAACAACGTTGAAGTTTTTGACTTGAAAGGCGAACATATTATGGAAATGCTTGAGTTTTCTGTGGCCAACGAACCTTACGCAGGGGCGAGAATGTTGCAAGTAGCAGGTAATCATCTAAATGTTACTTTTTTTTAAGTTTTGTAACTTATAACCGAAGTCTATCAAGTAAAATAAGGCTTTCTTTAAAGTAGAAACCTCTAGAACAAAAAACACACTTAAAACTTTAGGCATTTTCACGTCAAGTTGGAATGAAAGTTTTAAAACTGTAATGCATCTCGAAATTTTATTCAGTGTTTTTGCGGCACAGATAATTTTTGTGTTACTGTAAGTTTTTCAAGTAATAAAGCCTATTTTTCCAAAGTCATTAATTCCATTTTCGCAACGAATTTCAAGTTATGTATAAAAACTGTTTTCTACTAATCTGGATTGGAATTTGATGGGCTAGCGACTTTGATCTTTAAACCAACTCGTAAGAGTCAATATTTGCAATAAATGTTGGCTTTCCAACGAGTTCTACTAACTAAAATAAACCAGCTCCCTTAAAATACTGCCCATTATTGTTTATCGAACCCTAAACAGTTAACTGGGCCGAGAATTTTGATTTACGCCATTAGAATTACAAATAAATGTAGTATATAACAATTTTATACCGGCCCAGCAGATTCTATGTATCGGTCAGTTAAACAAATAAACTCTGGGGCTGTATATGTTTGTTTATACTAATAATTATTCGCTTTTCGTAAATAAATATATTGCTATTGATGTATGAAAAACAACAGTTTCACGAAAGCCTACTGAAATAGAATCGCCAGAATCAGATCAAAATCTTAGAGGATGGATGATTTTTGAGAGAAATTCCGTTGGCATACTTGCTGTCAAAACTATTCAGGAGATTTTCACTAATTTATCGCTATGTAATTTCGAATGTCACTCAATCGCAGGGTTGCGCGCAACTTTCGACGGCTCGCTGCCGCTAAACTCGAGGGTCCTCAACGTCACAGTCAGGTGTATCGAGTGTGACATCCCTAGGTACGAGCCGCTCGAGCTCGACAAATACTACAAGGTCGTGTCGCAGAGCTTCCTTGGCAGTGGAGGCGATGGTTTTAGTGTGAGTGACAACCTTGATACGCAATCCATAATTTAGTAGTATTTTCAGACAGTACAGAGAAATTTAAGCTTATTACTAAGTGTTAGTACAGTTAAGAGCATGCATGCATTCTAAAAGTTGGCAACGTCACAAATAGCTGTGAAATATTTCCTTATTTTTATTCATTTGTAATATTAGTTTTATTAAATAATGATTACTAAATGGAATTATAAAATGTCGCTCTGTAGTGCATAAAAATACTAATTATGAATTGCAATAAAAGCACTGTATTAGGTAGGTATTGTAACATTTCATCTAGATATTTCAACGTTTCATCTAGTCATCATCATCGTCATTTCAGCCGAAATACGTCCACTGCTAGAGATAGGCGCCAAGCACCTGCACTTCGACCGGTTCTGTGCTTCTCGCATCCAACTAATAGTATCATCATCTAGTCATAGTAACAAATACTATCAAAACAGCGAAATATTTGACAGATATAAGATATTATATCTGTCAAATATTTCGCTGTTTTGATAATATTTGTATATATATTTAATGTATATATTTATATATATATATATATATTATATGTATGTATATATATATATATATATATATATTATATATATATGTATATATATATTTCGCTTAAGTGTGTAAATGAGGCAGATGTGTTTTTATAGGCTTAAAATGTATCTCAAAGCACGACATCGTATAAACTATTTAAAAGCTCGTAAAATGAAGAATATCTTCTCCCAATCAAGAACGTTGAACCCTGATGGTAGTGGTCCATTATGTAGGCTAATATCAGTAGGCTACGAGTCTCACCTACAAGTTAACATTAGCATAATATTGTCTACATAATGTACATCGAAGTTACCGTGAAATTGGAATATTTTATCAGACTTGCTTCATAAAGAAAATATTGTACGCAAGCTTCATAAGGTTATTCTTACTTTTTTGGGTTTGTACCCAAAGAGTGCCAACGGGACCCTATGACTAAGGCTCCACTGTCCGTCCGTCCGTCTGTCTGTCACAGGGCTGTATCTTCTAAACCATAATAAGTAGACACTTGAAATTTTCACAGATTGTGTACTACTATTACCGCTATAACAACAAATAATAAAATTAAAATTACATTAAAAATTAAAGGGGGTCCTCATACAAGAAACCTGTTTTATTTAAAAAAATAAGTATTGTTAAATATTGTCCGGTAATACGGGACCCTTAGTGTGCGAGTCGAACTCGCACTAGACCGCTTTTTTGCATTTAGGAATTGTTTGCCGATAGTGGTATTTTCTCTCAGTAAATAAATTGCAAAGGAAAATATTCTTTGTATTGTATCGGCCTGATACGTGCCTAACTGCATAGCCATAAAACGAAGCGCCGTACTTTAAAGGTCGCTAGCCCAACGATCCTTCGAACCCTTACTTCAAAAAAATTCGTTCGGTTTTCCTCTAGAACTCAAACGTTTCTTAATTTCAGTCTCTAAGCTACTTTCAATCTTTCAGGCATGCGGGCAGTTTTCGATGGAGCCCTACCCTTAGGCAGCCGAGTACTTAACGTGACCATTCGTTGTATAGAATGTGACGTACCAAAATACGAACCCTTGTCAACTGAAACGATCTATAGAGTGGTTTCAACCAGCTTCATAGGCAATGGCGGAGGTAGTTACACTGTGAGTCCTAAAAATATGGCACTCTTTTGTTACCACAAAATGGTCGTTATATTTCCAATTGCTTATTTTTCGTGGGGAATTTGGGTTTTTCAATGGTTGTTTTTGGTTGTGTGAGTTGATTTTTGACCGATCAAACGTTTAAATGTTTTTATTATAGAACCCGTCTTATGACGACAGGGGTTTATTCGAGTGCCATAATTATGAGCTCAAGAGCTCAACTGTCACTAACAAGACACAATTACTTTTTCTATTGTTACCGAACATAATAAGCTTACCTTATAGACAAGGGGATATATTATGCTCCGTCCACTAGGATAACTGTTGTTTGACAGATCGAACTAGTGAGCAATTATATTATTTTTTGTCAAAACTGATACACATACGGTATTATTATGTCTGTAAGAAGTCACAAATAAGATAATTCAATAAAATTAGGCAGTTTATATATTTATTTTATTACGCATTTTAAAGTTCACTTTTACGTAATCTAGAATATGTACATACATTCTAAGGCAGCTGTCAAAAAACGGTTAACCTAGTGGATAGAGTATAGTCGTATTTGGTTGTCTTATTATCTTCCATATTCTATATCTAAATACATCGTAAACTTTTAAAAACACATCTGCCTTTACTAACGAACAAAAATGCGAGTATTTTATGGTCTGTATAAAAAAAATCGAAATTCACATATAACCTCAATTCGCATGTTTACTCATTCATTTCTTTCAAACTTTACAGATGATAAGTGAAAACCGGCAAAACACAGTGGTCCTAGGAGTGGACAATGTTCTTCTAATGGACTACATACGTCATCAATCGCCCTTATTCGCAGATACTAATGGTCGTATGACGATAAGCAATCCTTGCATTGTGTAACTGAAAAAAGATGAAGCAGTATTTTTTTTGTGGCACTGTATGTTATTTTTACAAAATAAAAATTGTAAGAACAGTTTTGTTATTTATTGTTTGTTTTTTAGCAAAATTATGTTTTCTTTATTCAACCTACGAATCAAAACCGTACGAATTGGACATAAACTAAACTATTAATTTACTATTAAAATTCTATTTTGTGAAAACTATTCAACCATCAATATTATCTATGTAAAGTAAGATAAATTGTTATTACCTTATAGATCTCTCTCTCATTCACAAGATTTATATACTGCAAAAGCGAATTGCCGATAAAATAAAAAGTTTCAGAAATTAATCGCTGTAATAAATTATTCAGTAAAATGATCTGGTACGAACTGCTCACAAAAAATCTAGTTAGTCATGGCCCGGGAATCGTTATTCATGTCATTGAAAAAACTTATTTTAATGGGGTGTGAATGATTCTTATATTCCGAGTCAGGTCTCTTTAATATGGATCGATTTATTGAGAAGCCCTTCTTTCAGTTGGTAATGTAGGCGACGTTTTTACATGATATTGGAGATTTTTGGTCCTTTTATCCGCATTTGGGATAATGCTACAGTATGTTTTTATCTCACAAAACGACGCGCGCTCTACTTGGGGTTACCAAGTGTACGAACACGATGGGAATGTGTTTGTAAGCACAGGAGCTCTATGTCCGTTCGAGACAGTGGCGAAATCGGAAGTGTGTGTGTGTTATGCATTGACGCAGACTGAAGGCAAGTGCCTTCACGCAAACATTCACAGCGTGTTTGTACACTTTGTTACCACAAGTAAAGCGCGCGTCGCTTCGTGAGATAAAGATACTATGAATTAAGGGTACTTTTCATCACTTATATTCAATTGTGAAGATTAACTTACTACAATATAGATAATATTAGTACCTTATGTAACTATAATAAATATAAGAGTAGGTAAGTTTTGGCAGTTTAAATGTGGCATAAAAGATTTAAATTAAAAAAAATAAACATATATTTTGGTCCAGATACTTATAGGTACACATTTCATAAACCTGACAAACTGCGCGACAGTTTGTCGGCAGGATTAGCGCTCGTCATGAAACATGTGGTTAACACGTTGACTACCAGACAGCAGACACAATAGAAATAGAAAATCTATTGTTGGCGACCGCCAACAATAGATTTTCTGGTGACCGCGGTGACCGCGGTGGCAGTCAATGCCTACACGTTGACTGCCGGTCAACAGACACAATAGAAAATCTATTGTTGGCGGTCACCGGTGACCGCGGTGCCAGTGGCCTTAAACATCTAAGTAGGTAGATACAGATACTTTAAATGGACGGTTAGAATATTTTCATAATAGCAGCGCGAGCCGCTGTCGGCACACACGCCGGCGACGGCTCACGCCGTGCATGCTTTTTCAGAAATACAATATACAGTTCTTCCACCTCTCGCACACACGCGCTACTTGTGACGTGGCCACTAACATAACTCATAAGGTATATACAACAATGATTAATGCTCCAACATGAAGTTTATCAACAAGTGTACAACAACAAACTCGACTAATTATTAACACTTTCAAAGACACAAAACTTCTAATCGCCGGAACCTGTTAATTACTGTCGCATTTATGGTGAATATACCTGCAGTGAATAACCTAACCTAACTCATACAGTAACGAAACGAGTATTTATATCTGAGCTTTAGTAAATATCAAGATAAAACTGCAACCTAATGCTAAAGAAGTTAGTTAGGTAATCCTCACCACCACGACTAACACGGCTGCCAAATTGTTCTTGGAACTTGCTCGACAGCGCTGACGCCAAAACTCATAAGACTTTGCTCCCTTTCCTAGGCCAAAATAGGTCAAAAATACATCACAATATTTTACTTCACTTTATCCATAAAAGCACCTTGAAAGTAAATTCTCAAATGTAAATACCAAACTTATGAAGCTCGGACGATATTTCTGCATTTAAAAAAAGTAAGTAGACGCTGTTTTAATGAAAAATATTTGAGGAAGCAAGTTTTGCCGACCAAGGAGGACAATTAAAAACAGTTTTCTTTTCAACACTGAAACCGGGGAGGTAAGTTCTTTTATTATTTTTCGCCATTTTCTCAAACAAGACCAAAATGAAATGCAAAAGCAGACCTTCGTCAGAGTAAATATTGTATTTTAATTAATGTGTAACTAAGTGTTGTTTTTAGTTTTAATTGATTCTATTTTATAAGTAAGTAGTGCATTTATTTGGAGATTTGGTATGCTTATCGCTGAAAATGATGCCCTTTATTTATAAATATTGCTTAAAGCTAAGAGACGTTTGAACTTCAAAAATGTATGGTTAAATAGTAATGCATAACATAATCAGCCTATTAATTATTTATATTATTATTACTAAAATGTTCCCACTGCTGGGACACAGGCCTCCTCTCGGTGAGAGGAAGTGGGCCTTTTTTTTTTTTTTTTTTTTTTTTTCTGGGTGGGAAATCATCAAATGACTCCTCCCGCTCTGGGCGGAGCAGAAGGGAGTGTCAGACTTTTACTGACTAAAACCCACCCGTGTTCCTTCAGTTGCCTGTGCCAGGGGCCACGGTATCTCTTTCGAACAACCCGCAGCCCCGGCGGCATCGGCCCTAGCGGACCCCGTCAGTTCGTGCTGACACCTCTTTGAGGCGCGCGTGGAACACAACGCGCCGTCGACCCGGGCCTGGTCCTTACCGGGCGGCGGAAGGGGCGGAAGAGGAAGTGGGCCTTAATCCACAACGCGGGCCTGTGCGGGTTGGTGGATGTCACATGACTTCGAATTTAAACGGTTAAATAGTCGCTAATCATTATTTAACTGTAAACAACTCATCGTCAGACAGTATCTGTCTGGCATTAATTCTGAAATGAATCAAATTTGAAAAAAAAAATACGGCACGGTTGGCGCGGTGGTTAAGCGATTGACTGCTGCGCTGCGTGTCGCGGGTTTGATTCCCGCATGGAACAAATATTTGTATGGCTTACAAGTAGTTGTTCCGGGTCTGGCTGTTTCTGTATGTGAGTTTAAATGTTTGTAAACGCACTCACGATACAGGAGAAATTCCTAGTGTGGGGCAAGGTTTTTTTTTAATAAAAAAAAATCTTTTTTGCGCAGCCGTGAGGCATATGACCATAGGCATAGACCATATAAATTTCGGAAATCCCTTTAACTGTAATCCTGAAGACTATCCCAAATATATCAACTCAACCGGAAGTGATTTAAATATACTACATTTAAACATACGTAGCGTAAACCAAAACTTTAACCAACTTCAAGTTTTGCTGAACTTGACAAAAATAAACCTTGACATCATTGTTTTGACGGAATGCTGGCTGAGTAAAGTCAATACACTTCCTGTCCTAGATGGATTTCAGTCTCACTCGTCTGCGATCAACGCTAATCAAAATGATGGAGTTATAATTTACACAAAATTAGGGCTACAAAGCTCCGTGTGAGAGCCGTCGTTTGAAGGGAGGAATTGCCTAGTATGTCAAATAGACAAAAAGTTATGTGTGGTCGCCGTTTATCGCTCCCCTTTTTTCAATTCCAGAGAGCAATTTAACAATTTCACGACAAGCCTGCGTAATGTGTATCAGAGAATAACGTCCTGCCGTAGTATCGTCCTTGCAGGAGATCTAAACATAGATATAAGTCCAAGTAGTAGGAACGACTAAAGCTTCGAATACTTAATAATTAACGCCTCTTATGGGCTGATGCCAACCCACCTATTCCCTACTCGTCTGGAGCACTGCATAGATCACCTGCTCCTCAAATCTAACTATAGATCTACCACACTTGTATTGGAATCCCATGTTACGGATCACAAGCCTGTTCTTTTATCCATAACTCACACTAGTCCAACAAAGAAAAGGAACAATTTTGTCACCCGCCTAGATTACGAAGCCAGTACTGTTGAGCTATAAAACACGGACTTTACGATACTATACCAAATTGATGACGTAAATGTGTGCACGAATACATTTATAGATATTATTAGATCAGTAATTACAAAACATTCAAAACAGAACAAAATGCTCCTGACAACATAATCCTGAAAACAACGTATACACGCTACAGGAATTTCTGTAATAACTTACTTCGAAAATTAAAAATAGCTTACGAAACGACAGAATTAGAAAAAGCAAGAAATAATCCTAAACTCTTATGGAATACAATTAAACAAATAACAAAAACACAAAACTCCCATATCTGCCCTTTAGAGCTGCGCAAATTAACAGAAGATCCTAAATCTTCCTTAAACGAGGTAAATCACTTCCTTAGTAATGTAGGTAAAAGTTTGGCTACACAAATTGTGCCACAGGCAGCTGAACAGACAACAGCGGTAAGTGATCAATGCACTCATAACACCATTGTCAGTTCTCTTGCCGTGTTGGAAATAGATGAAACAGAAGTGGAATCTCTCATTGTTCAATTACGTCATGACTGCGCCGTTGGTTGGGATGGAATCTCGTCCATATTGTTAAAAACATGCCGACATGTATTGGTTCCACCTATAACCTTTCTCTGTAATCGCAGCCTTCAAACGGGTGTATTTCCGGATGCCGTGAAAAAGGCAATAATACACCCAATTCACAAAGGAGGGGGCAGAAGCTGTGTTAGTAACTATAGGCCAATTTCTGTTTTGACTGCCCTTTCCAAAATACTGGAGAGGATCCTGGCAGATTCTCTAAGGAACTTCCTGGACAAACACCACAACATTGCCGAAAACCAATACGGCTTTTGTACAGGAATTTCGACGGAAGATGCAGTATTTGACTTTACGCAACAGGTTGCCAGGAACCTAGACAATAAAATAAAGTGCCTGGGGATCTGTCTGGACCTCTCTAAAGCCTTTGACACAGTTTCTGTTCCCAAACTTATTGACAAGCTGGAACGTATTGGTGTGCGTAGAATGCCACTTGAAATTTTTAAAAGTTACCTCAATAACCAAACGCAGCTTGTCAAAGTAGATGCGTATTGTAGTGACGAGGAGGTAATAACATATGGCATCCCCTAAGGTAGTATACTCGGCCCCATATTCTTCCAAATCTACGTAAACGACCTTTGTAAGTTGAATCTGCCTAACTGTGACATCTACGCGTACGCAGACGACACCGCGATCCTCACCTACGGACCTAATTGGAACATGGTTAAGACTACTGTAGAAGAAGCCCTGTCAAAAATAATGATATGGCTGAACTCTAACCTTCTGACACTCAACTTAACCAAAACCACTTACAACCCATTCGCAATCCGACGTAACATGAAGCCGTCACATACCTTTAGTATTACAGCTCACTCATGCTCAAATCCAATACCATCTTGTAACTGTCCAACTCTTACTAGATTGGACAATATTGAATATCTGGGAGTTCGTATTGATGATGGACTAAGATGGGAGAAACAGATTGACGCCCTTACCACAAGAACAGTGTGTCTTATACATGTGTTTAAGTCACTGAGAGAGTCGGCCAAATTTGACACACTGAAGATGGTGTATTATGCTCTTTGCCAATCTGTTATTGGATATTGTATTAGGGGTTAAAGTATGAAATTGCCGATTTGTACTGAAAAATTGAAATTCGTTTTTTTTTTTAATTTAACATATTTATTTAATCAAAATAATTACCAATATTATCTATACATTGCTGCCATCTAATAGGAAGGTCATTTATGCCTTTGCGATAGAACTCTCGTGATCTAGATTCGACAAACTGTGTGAAAGCATTTTGTACTGCCTCCTCAGAAGAAAACTTTATATCACGTAGAAAATTGTCCAAATCACGAAAAAAATGGTAGTCCGTTGGAGCAAGGTCTGGCGAATACGGAGGGTGAAGAATGGTTTCTAATTGCAGTTCCTGTAGAGTTAAAACGGTTTCTCGTGTTGAGGTCGTATGAGGTATGAGGTCTCGCGTTATCATGGAGCAATAATGGTGAAGATCGATTCATGAGTCGGGGCTGTTTCGCTGCTAGTTTAGCTATCATTGTTTGGAGTTCGGCACAGTAGGCATCTGCCGTTATTGCTTGACCAGATTGGAGAAAGCTGTAGTGAATAACACCATGCTGAGACCACCAAACAGTTACCATTACCTTTTTATTGGTAAGCTTTGCTTTTCCATCACGAAAGCGTTTAAACCAAAATCGCACGGTGCGTTCATTAGCAGTCCCCTCTCCAAAGGCTACATTGCGAGCTGTTTCTGCCGCGTTAGTTCCGCATCGGAACTCGTATTCAAAATTAACTCGAATTTTCGAAGTATCCATCTTTCTTGTCTAAGCTGAATAAAAAAACCACTGAAAGTCGATAATCGAATATTGCACATTTTTTAAAAGAAGAATTTCATATGTACCATGTGAAAAAAGTTTCACTCAAAAATATCAAACCATGAAGGTTCTATGTCCATTCGAAGTACCTATTACAATGAAACGGCAATTTCATACTTTAACCCCTATTATTACTGCGTGGGGCGGAGCAGCGAAAACTAAGATGTTAAGAGTAGAAAGAGCACAAAGAGCCATACTTAAAGTAATGACTGGAAAACCCTACAGATTTCCAACAACTAAACTATATATACTCTAACTGCAAAGTCCTTTCGGTACATCAGCTGGTCGTGCTTCGATCGATTTTAAGAATTCACGCTAAGCTGCCGCCGGCAAATCTAAATAAGCGACTACAACTCATCACTGGATCTCAACATAAAACCACTTTCGCAACACATCAATTTTATACACTGAGTAATTACATTTACAATAAAATTAATAAAGAATTAAAAATCCTAAAACTAAACCCCCACGCGGTAAAAAATGAAGTAACAGAGTGGCTACTAGAGAGGGACTATGGCTATACAGTCTCTACTTACGTACATCACCTAATCTCTCACGCATCCCGATTTCGATAACATACACACATTTTAAAATGCGCGCACACACCCCCGCCCACCCCACCTGCACCATCACACATGCACACACTCCCACACAATACTCACCTTCCACTACATGCACACACACCCTTTTTTTTTGGGTGGGAAATCATCAAATGACCTCTCCCGCTCTGGGCTGAGCGGAAGGGCGTGTCAGACTTTTACTGACTAAAACCCACCCGTGTTCCGTCAGTTGCCTGTGCCAGGGGCCACGGTATCTCTTTCGAACAACCCGCAGCCCCGGCGGATGCACACACACCCTCATACACATACACTTACGTCACAACTAAAAGAGAATCACATAAGTTATTGCAGCGGTAGAACGACACTGTTCATAAATTGTTGTAACAGTAATAGTGTATAATAAGAATTTTGTGGCCGTTCACTGTTTCTCAAACACACAGGTAATAACCTAGTTTGAGAGGCAGGGTCTTAAACATTTTAGAACAGAATTTACAACAACTTAATTAACTGTATAACTCTCTACCCACTGATTGCTGCTGTAACTGTCTGTAAGTTTTGATGAATGAACATATTATTATTATTTATTTTTATATTTTAACAAATCTCGGGACCACGGGGACCCGGTCCTTTGGAAGGCGTACGAGTCACGAGCAAAAGTATGTACACTCGGTTTTATTCAAAAGCGATTTACTCCTTTATTTTTAATGAAAATTTGTGTTGTTACGAACATAGTATTTTCGAACCCATAGGCTTATGTAATGTGTCGTATTTCAACGTTGGATTCGTTATTTCACGAAAAAATTGCAATTGAAAGTTGCCAAGTGTTGACATATTGGTGCTCGTGAGGGTACGAGGGGCCGAAGCCAACTCGCAGGGGCCCCTTAGGAAATTTCATTGAAATGTGGCACCACCCGACGATTATCCCTGTATGCACTATGCAAGTACACCCAAGGATAACCCTCGGTTAATGTAGGACTATTGCAGGATATGGAAAAAAACAAATTTGGACTATGGGTTGGGGTGGCTAAAGTGGACTGGTTACCAATAACTATGGAAGAACTATGACCCCTGCCTGATCAATGTTTTATATATACACGGATAAAATGGCAGGGGGTGACTTGCACACTCAATAATGGGCCTCCGAAAACTGTCGCTAGCACATAGTGACGTAGCAACAAGGGGGCAACATGTCCTGAGGTGCTTATGAGGAGTGGAGAGGTATTCCACGGCTTTCAGAACAATCCCAGAGCCCGGAAGATGGTCAAGTTCCCTACGAGCACTTACTGGAATACTTCCTTCCCCCGAGCACGTTTGCTCTTGCGAGTCTCCACTCAAGCCGGCCAGTAAAGGCAAGAATGACGTGGGAGCTCTGTTCCTCGTCATTGTTAACTCCAGCCGGCCAATAAAGGCAAGCCAGAGGTGAGGAACAAGATTTCTCCCGGGAGATAGGGTCCGTGGGGTCGCTACTGCCCAACAGCTCGCCACATGCTGCCCTGCGGGTTTCTGTATCTCTCTTGGTCTGGCTCCTCACCCTAGACCTGTTTCGGCAAAGTAAACTCTTCCGGCACAGTCCTAGAGTTCGGAGCGCGCAAGCCCCACCACGACGTCAACGTAGAGATACGGCGGTGGGGTTATTATTATTATTATATAATGTTTGTTAAAACATTATTTTTACTTTTTTTATTTTGTTATTACATAAGGAGGAAGGAGGAGGACATCACCGTCGAGGTAGACCACGGCGAAGGTGGTGTGATGATCTAACGAGGTTTGCACGGCCAACATGGCTAGAGACCACTCAAGACATGGTTTGGAAGGAAAAAAGGGACCCCTTTGCCCAGCAGTGGGACATAATTATCATGTATCCTAATAAACTTTATTCTTGCTTTCTTTCAACTTTTATAAATAAACCGTAGAATTTTCAAAAGGTTAACGCAGCAGTATATTGCCAAGGTGATTGTAACAGGTTTATTGGTGATCGCTGTTTAGTATTTTCAGACAAGGCTACCCATTTTTTTTTTTTTTTTTCTGCGTGGGAAATCATCAAATGACTCCTCCCGCTGTGGGCGGAGCAGAAGGGAGTGTCACACTTTTACTGACTAAAACCCACCCGTGTTCCTTCAGTTGCCTGTGCCAGGGGCCACGGTATCTCTTTCGAACAACCCGCAGCCCCGGCGGCATCGGCCCTAGCGGACCCCGTCAGTTCGTGCTGACAGCTCTTTGAGGCGCGCGTGGCACACAACGCGCCGTCGACCCGGGCCTGGTCCTTACCGGGCGGCGAGCTGCCCATAGCTCGCCGCCCGCAAGCCCGCGGCTACGGTGGCCGGGAGTCAGCTGTTGACTCCCGTCGGGAGGGCGTCTCCTGCGGCAGCTAGGCGCGCGAGGGTGCAGCGATTGCCTCTCCCTCACGCGCTCCGCCTCCTCCTTCAGACAAGGCTACCCTCATCCTTTTGAAATCCCAACTCCCCAAGTCGACTTCTCTGCCAGGAACTTACCCAAACTACATCGACCTAACCAATCACGAATATAGGTAATTGCACCAATTTCCGTGAATTTTCATAGACATGGATAAACTAAAGTACCCATTAAACTATTCCCAGTATAAAGGCTTTGCACACCACTAGTTACTGAGATGCAATGGCCCGTGAAATTGCACGGAGCTGCACTTTCAAAGCTCTACATGTGTACCATGCCTTATACGATATTTGTGAGGGTGACTAAATACTATCGGATTTTTTGCCGGCGTGACTAGTAAGCACACGGGACTCGGATTGCTTTTACGCTACTCGTGTGTTCGAACTTTTTATGGTTCGTGTGTAACTAACCGTAAAAAGTTACATTGCAAAATAAAAGCGTTACCGAAGTGATCATTTCGAGAATTGGTATCGAAAATAAGAGAATCGTTCACTTTACTGAGAAATACAAAAAGAAAATTCTTATTGGCAATGCTTTTTTTTTGCCAGAAAATATTACGAGGTAGACATAAGGAATCTACCCAGGCAGTTATTGTACGTATAATATTTTCGATACGTACTAGTGAGAGTTCAGCATTTTGGTTATTGTGATTACGAAATCAAACAATTCTTGGAACTATCGGTGAGGTAACGGTAAACTTATTATTATTCTTATTTGAACCCAATGGATTGGCACGCGACGATGGCAAGAGACCGGACGGCATGTCTTTATTTCCTTGGTGGGTAGGCCTTTAGTGTGGGATGCAACTTGTGTCGATACTCTTGCGCCATCCCATCTTCCAGGGTCGGCGTGCTGCGCTGGTGCTGCTGCCGCGGCTGCAGAAAACCTCAAGCGGCGTAAATATAATAACCTTATGAATAATTATATTTTCGAGCCGTTTGGGGTTGAAACCCTCGGGCCGTGGGGTCCGAGTGCGCATGGTCTTTTTAAGGAAATTTCGAAAAGACTGGTTGACACTTCCCATGACCCAAGGGCTGGCTTTTACTTTGGCCAGAGGATAAGCATTGCCATACAACGTGGCAATGCCGCCAGTGTCTTGGGTACATTACCAGTCGATAGCGATGTGGATGAATTTATCGACGCTATATTTTAGTTTGTAAATAGTTTTAGTTAATTTAGGATATTTTTTGTTATTTTATAAAATGGAATTAAACTTACAAATATTTCTAATATATTTTCTCCAATACAGTTTAAAATACTTGTAATGTATTTGTACAAAGCTACGTAGGCCTTCGGGAGATAAGCAACGAAAGATTAATGCTTCTCAATAATTGATGTACGAGTTATTAAAAAAAACGTGTGGGATCGGGAGACCCCCGGTAGGAACGAACTTCAAATTATAAATCCAAGATGGTGGGTGCGAAAATTTTTGCTGGCGCCATCTTAAATTTTCATTTTGGTCTCGCTGTTGGCTTTAACACCCTCGAAAACCATGAAAACGACTCCCATAACGGAAAAAAAATAAAATTTCAGAGCCGCCATCTTGGATTTTCATTTTTACCGCACCCTGAAAAATCGAGAAAACGATCTCTCTGTGTGTCTCTTTCTATTATTTATAATAAAATATCACATAAAGCTTAATCGTTACGTGAAGATTTATAACAGTTCACTCTTACTGCAAGCGAAAGCAATGAAGTTCTTAAACGCAAAGAACTTCATTCCAAAAACCTGTACATCGATTTCTAACATTCTACATTCGTCTTATTTCAACGAAACGTCAATAATAGTGTTTTTGTTTGTGACGAAAGTAGGCAAAATCTAGTCGCAGATAGATCCAGCTGGCTCGTAAAACCACTATCCATCAAACCTAGGCTGTCAATTTTATGCCTATCTTCGTAAGTTTCTTTTTTTATACTCAGCACATCTGGCTAGTTTTAGGTCCGGATTAAATGGGGGATTCTAAAATCTAAGTTCACAAAAAAAAAAATTGTGCCTTATATACATTGTGTACCTATACTATCCCGGTAGGTAGACTTATGTAATGCTCTACCGTCTACAAAAATCAAAGTTGTATCCATTTTAACTTAAAAACATTCCTCTTCCAGCCGACATTAACTTGTGGAAAGTTGTGCCATATCTAGATGTAATTCATCACGGATAGTTCGTAATCCTTCGGAAAGTAGTCTTGATCCAGATTCCTTGCCTACAAGTGCGCTCGCTTACTCAACGGAGCTTAACTTTTCCTGTTATCTGTTTTGCGTACTTTAGCAGAAACTTCCAGTAGTGAGACCTATGTCAATGTTTTTATTGCAAAATCGAATGACGTAGGTCGAATGTTATGTTGTGGTTAAGCGACAGATGATCGTTCTTATAATATTAGGGGTTAAAGTATGAAATTGCGGATTTGTACTAAAAAATTGAAATTCGTTTTTTTTTTAATTTAACATATTTATTTAATCAAAATAATTACCAATGTTATCTATACATTGCTGCCATCTACTAGGAAGGTCATTTATGCCTTTGCGATAGAACTCTCGTGATCTAGATTCGACAAACTGTGTGAAAGCATTTTGTACTGCCTCCTGAGAAGAAAACTTTTTATCACGTAGAAAATGGTCCAAATCACGAAAAAAATGGTAGTCCGTTGGTGCAAGGTCTGGCGAATACGGAGGGCGAAGAATGGTTTCTAATTGCAGTTAATAATGGTGAAGATCGATTCATGAGTCGGGGCTGTTTCACTGCTAGTTTTGCTATCATTGTTCGGAGTTCGGCACAGTAGACATCTGCCGTTATTGCTTGACCAGATTGGAGAAAGCTATAGTGAATAACACCATGCTGAGACCACCAAATAGTTACCATTACCTTTTTATTGGTAAACTTTGCTTTTCCATCACGAAAGCGTTTAAACCAAAATCGCACGGTGCGTTCATTAGCAGTCCCGTCTCCAAACGCAACATTGATATTGCGAGCTGTTTCTGCCGCGTTAGTTCCGCGTCGGAACTCGTATTAAAAATTAACTCGAATTTTCGAAGTATCCATCTTTCTTGTCTAAGCTGAATAAAAAAAACAACTGAAAGTCGATAATCGAATATTGCACATTTTTAAAAGATGAACTTCATGTGTGTGAAACTTGTGTTGTCTTTTGAGTGAAACTTTTTTCACATTACCATGTGAAAAAAGTTTCACTCAAAAATGTCAAACCATGAAGGTTCTATGTCCATTCGAAGTATTATTGAAACCTATTGAATCTATTATTGTACCTATTGAAGTGCCTAATGAAACGGCAATTTCATACTTTAACCCCTATTATTTATATCTCTTCTTTAAATGTTTTACTAAGCATATATCTATATCAAAATGATATTTATAGTGAATGATAGAAAATAGGCTAAGAGTATTTTGCGTGGGTCCTAATCCTGCCCTGTTGAATTGTTGTGCTTAATTCCTTTACAAATATAAACAGTTATACAACTAGATGAAATTCCAAAATCCTACTAATATTATAAACGTGAAAGTTTGTATGGATGGATGGATGGATGTTTGTTTTTTGATGAAATTTTAGGATTTAGATTAAATTTGGTAAACAGATGGTTTATAACCAGGATTAACACATAGGATACTTTTTATCCCGATATTCCCATGGGATCGACTCTTATGCGGGTGAAACCGCGGGGCGCTACTAGTATCTAGCGTATAAGCAAAATGTCAGGAGAGCGCGCCAGCGACAGGATAACTCAGATAAAATTTGTTTTTTTTTATTATGAAGGCTTTCATCTTTCAATCTAATGTGATTAGCGACAATGTGATTAGTTGTGCACCAGTGCAAACCATAATCAGCCTATAATGTTCCCACTGCTGGGACACAGGCCTCCTCTCAGTGACAGGAAGTGGGCCATAATCCATTTCGGTTTGATAGATGTCACATGTCTTGGAATTTATGGTTCTTGGACATGCCGGTTTCCTCACGATGTTTTCCTTCATAATTTTGAGAGCAGTGGTTATGAAACAATTTACACAAATTAAAGCGCCTGTCTGGTTTCGAACCTACGACCTTTAACTCGTAAATCGCGGCAGTTACAACTTGGCAACCACTCTCAATTAAAAACAATATGAAATTTCAAAAAACTGATGAAATTCCTAAGTAGCTACTTAATATTTTATGTTTAGCTGCGTCTTATAGCTAGGTGGTGTAGTTAAATACATTGATAGTTAGTTAATTTACGGCTATAAACTCTAGAACTTCAAATTATTTCTGCTTTCTGTAGGTAAATGATGTGGTACCTACATAAATATGTACTAGTATTTATTTATACCAACAATAAACGTTAAATGCCAGAAATGAAATATGAATTAGGTAATAAATACTGGATTTGTTAGTTTCATAAGGAATTTAATGCTTGTTTCTATATATATCTATGCCCTTATAATAAAGTAGAAGTTTGTTTGTTTGAACGCGCTAATCTCTGAAACTTTCAGACGGTAATGATTTTTTTTTTAAAACGTTGCCACTAGGAACTACTCCTGTATCGTGGGTGCGTTTACAAACATTTAAACTCACATACACAAACTGCCAGACCCGGAACAACTACCTGTAGGCATTACAAATATTTGTTCCGTGCGGGAATCGAACCCGCGACACGCAGCGCAGCAGTCGATCGCTCAGCCACTGCGCCAACCGTGTCGCCATTTGATATTCCAATGCTTGAGAAAGGCTAAAGGCTATTTAACACCACGCTAGGAGAATTAGAATCCGAGCAAAAAGGAAAAAAAACTCAGAAATAACGTTAATCGAAAACGAAGTACTCGTAATAGCGCGAGCAGGCGATGTGATGCGATGTGGATCAGGGGAGCAAAGAATTTACCGTGGACGAAGTCAAGGACAGAGGCTAGTATATACAGGGTGGCAGGGACATCGACGCGCAAAACGTAACTATGGATTCAGCACATTAGTTTAGACCCCATAGCGTCGATTTTTTTCGTCGGTTATCCTAAAAGAATAATGCTGTTCCGTACATTTTGACCACGTTGGTATTGCACTTTTCTATGAAACAGAACATTTTTTTTTGATAACCGACGTAAAATTTCGACGCTGTGGGGTCTAGTATCATGTGCTGAATCCATGGTTACATTTTGCGCGTCGATGTCCCTGCCACCCTGTATATACAGGGAAGAGTACACCCACATATTTTACGATGTCTCGTAAAATGTCTTAAGAGGTGTGCTACATCATATTGGGAAGATGTGTTAGGAACATATTTGGTGAAGACGTGCTGAAATTCGGAAAGTAATATGAAATGGCAAATAATATAACGTGTTGTTATGTATGATTGTGTTGTCCCTAGTTTTGTACAAAAATGAAGCAGCTTTTAAGGAGTTGGTGCTATCCAAACATTGATGAATAATATAGCCATTAGATATAGTCTGGTTTGGGAAAAGGTGTGATGGGATATGTGAGTAAAATTTTATCTAATCTACCTAGCCTTTTCCTGACTACGTTGGGGTCGGCTTCCAGTCTAACTAGATGCAGCTGGATACCAGTATTTTACATGGAGCGAGGGCCTATTTAACCTCCACCAGTTACCAGTTACTGGGTATCACGATACCCCTTGGCAAGATAGGTTTTCAGACTTCTGACTATCCGTAACAGCTGCTATCAAAGATCTACGAATGACAACTAAATGCTCAACGTGCTCTCCGCGGCACGAATGGGTCTCAGTATGTTAAGGATGGTCACCCATCTACGTACTGACCTCGGCAAGCGTTGCTTAACCTTGAAGATCGATTCACACAGCCTAGTTTTTCAATTAAGTACAAAATTCTCAAAACTGGTTATTGTATCATTTCTGTCCAAAGAATTTAGTTTAGTAAGAACTGAAAATAGTACCTCATCTTGCCCTTAAATGAACAATACCAAGGATTTGTGGTCAATATGAGGGAAGCGGTCGTAAACTGGTACCTTTTACAAATATAGCACGTCATACATGACCGTTATATGAGAAATCTTATCGCCCTTGTTATTAGAGGTGATAAAATCACTTATAATTACGGAGGTTTTCGCCTTTAAGAAGGTTTTTTACTACAGAGTAACAACGTAGGGTGGACATAAATAAATAATTGCGGTAGAACCTATAGATTTTATGAATGATGTTGTTAATCAAAAGTTATGACTGGCACCGAAGGACCAATGAAAAGCGTAATAAAAACATATTTTTGTTTTTTTTTTGGACAGAAGCCAGCACATCAAGCTACTATAAAAAATAAAAATAAAATAAAACAAGCCTTTATTGCTGTTAGATTTTAACTTATTTGACTAAACATTACTTTTTAAGAATAAAACAAATGATAACAATAGAGGTAAGAAAAGTATAAATTAACTAAACTAAAACGTATTTTCGGCATTCGGCTTATCTCTCCTCTTAACAGCTTGTCTTTCGGCAAAGGCCTCCTCTAAGGATTTCCATTTGTTTCTGTCCTTTGCTGTACGTACTTCCAAGCTACTACAATCTGTCAAATTTCTTTAATAGATTTTCAACTTTAGCACTGAAGTATTAGGTTCAAGGTTCATTGGGAAAGTTTGAGAGTTTCGGGTAGCTTGATGTGCTTGGCGTCTTAATATAAATGTGGCCCGTTTACATTCTATCATTACATGTGGTGTGCAAATCTTTAATTCCAGAATACATTAAATTATTAAAAATGTCATAATATTCCTTTAGTTATCACTCTATCCGTTACAACATGTCTGATTAAATAAATTAATTGCAAATATTTAATTTCACAATACAATACATAATTAAAAAATGTCCTAACATTAAATCAGTTACCAATATGAAAGTTAAGTTTAAGTTAGGATTAAATTTTATTATTTTTATTAATTAATTAGGAATTAGTTGTTATTTGCTTATTTATTATTTTAATTTACTTATGGCTGATTTTTCCAACGCAGATAATTTTATCGGAAGAATAATTTTGAATTTTTGACAGCTCTTCCATACAAAAACTGTCAGACGTCAATTTAATTCCACGAATAAAAAATATCTGTCGATTGGTAAATCAGCCCTTGCAGAAATAATACAATTTGTCAGTTAGTCGTTTTTATGTAACGTTTAAGTATTTGAACGAAGAATATTAAAAAGTTTAATTGATTTATTATTTAAAAAATAGTTAAAGTTAGTTACAAAAATCTCACATACAAGAAACGTGTTTATTTGTATAAAGTATTTTTAAAAAAAATGTGTTAATTATTGTACGGTGGCATGCAACCCTTTTGTAAGATGACTCGCACTTGGCCTTTTCAAAGTAAAATGAGTATTGCAACACGATAACTTCGGGCTTACACCTTTACTAAAATACTTCAAAGAGGCTCTTTTTTTAGAGGTTCTAGTTCTTAGCAATTAATTTGTAAGAACCAATCCTCTCTTAAAAAAACGTAAGTTGTTTTTTTGACAATTTCTATTGGAGCACTTCAATGTACGATATTGTTGCTTTTATAAAGAAGAAAGTGTTATTTCAAGACTTATTTCTTTTAATGAGAGAACGGCTGCTCTATTACGTACAATAAACTCGACGATAAAATTGCTGATGTCTAAATTGGATTAAATGTTGCTGAATTTTATGTTTGCTGTTTTGGGGTCTCTTAGTCCAGTATTAAAAATACGACGTAATAAATATTTCGTTGATCGAACCTATTTATTTATAGAATTAGAAGTTATTTAGCTAGTGAAGCTAGTTTCAGCAGCAAAGTGCCCCTTAAAAAACGAAATATTTTTGATAAACGGATCATCATCATCTGCCTATAGCAGCCCACTGCTGGACATAGGCCTCTCCTATTGCACGCCATTCAACTCGATTTTCCGCTACTTTCATTCAGCTGCTACCAGCCATCCTGCGAAGATCGTCGCAACACCTAGCCTGAGGGCGTCTTATCCTAAAAAATGGATGCTTCTTCCAATTTAATTTAACTTTTCATTTCAAGTCATTAATAGCTACAACAAATGCAATAAATCAATCTAAGAACAGAGTTGGCACCAGTCAGTTAATTTACCCGGAACTTATCTGATTAGTGTGGAGTTTCTTGCCCATTCTTCTCCATACGAAAACTACCTTTTGGAAGGGGCGACTAGAATCAATTTTATTTTAATTTTATTTTTGACGTTCAAAAGTGCCTTTTATGTGCCTATTTGAAATAAATGATTTGACTTTGACTTGACTTTGACTTTTAGTAAGGGTCTTCTTCATCATCATCATAATTTCAGCCGATAAACATTCTCTGGACATAGCCCAAGCACTGCCACTTCGACCAGTTCTGTGCATCTCTCATCCTGTGAATTTCTGCGGCCTTCATCAGGTCATCGTTCCACCTTGTGGGAATCAATACAGGTGCAGTTCAGGCTGAAGGTTTTCCTCGCCACTACAATTACGCGGTGTATACTGGATAATTTTGTTACAAATTCCGTTTATTACAAGATCTTCTCCGCAATACAAGAGTTACAACCACCTAATAATGTGTCTGCTCATTAGATAAAACAACTAACATGAGTACCTACTACACTATAATATTATGTTCTGCTACCACAAGCCAACGAGCATATACCTACCAATTTATACGACCTATTACGACCTATACGCCAGGGCGACTGAAAATAATAACAAAAATGAATACATGCACTGCAAAATTATGAGAACAGTTCTTTATAATTAATGCCAATGAAATTAATTAATTAATTAAAATTAATTATACGTTCGAGCCGTTTAGGGTTGAAACACTAGTGTTTCAACCCTAAACGGCTCGCTCGCTCGCTCGCACTAAGTGGGCACTCGGACCCCATGGCCGAGTGCCCACTTAGTATTTCGAGACATCGCCAAGCGGCAGGCCTATTTTTTGCCCAAAGAATCAGCATTGCCATGCAACGTGGCAATGCTGCCAGCCTTTTGGGCACGTTTCCTATCGACAGCGATGCGAACGCCACCTAATAAGGATAGCCGCAACGATCGTAGTTAGGACCGAATTAGGATAGTCCGAGACTCCTTAGCTATTATGTACTTACCTAGCGCCAGTTCCAGCTAAAACGGATTCTGAAAAGATCAAATGCCTTTAGTTGTTGCAAACGATTCAAAGAAAGAAAGAAAAAAGTTTATTTGGACACCGTTCATGAAACACAAAATACAAAATTAATGAAATAAAAAATAATGTTTCAGACAACAATAGTGTGTGCCTCACGGCTGCGCCAAAAAGGATTCAGTGGAAGTTGTTAGAGAAGGCCTTTGCCAAAAGGCACACTGAACTAAGAGAGATTCTGTAAACTATAGAGGTATGAGGAACAGGTTGTAAAGTTAACTCATCCTCCATAGAAAAGTGAGGATCCTTCGACCAAATGGGTGTTCTGTATGGTAGGCAACTGCCCGATGATTGATGTTAAGACGTTGTATATATTCTAGTTGCACGGTAAACTCTGCTTGCGCGATGCAGGATTTTGCGTGACGTTACTGTAATGCGTAGTTCGCATATGGCGATGTAGATACCGCCACAAAACTACTATTGGAAATACCATAACGAAAAATGTTTAGAATGAAAGGGCTTATTATCGTTGTTTCAAAGTCTAGAAAAAATATCGTTTTTTTCGAGATAGACAGACATTTTTTCGTCATCGTTTTGTTTTTGAAGAGGCATTATAATTAAGTATGGATACTGGTTTTTGAGGCATGAGCAATATTTAACAAAATCTAAATAAAAAATAAGCGGTGACCTTAATTAACTTAAAATATAATAAGGTTTGGAAGATTAGTTTGGTCGCGGACATTAAGAACTGGTTCCCAGGGGAAATCTGCGACGCAAAACTTCGGAGGTTCGACTTTTACGTTTGAGATAAAAGTCCGATAAATGGTAGAATTTTAACTTTGTTGGTAAACTAGAGAAAATGCAGGAGAGTGCGGCCATTACTGTTTTTCTATGCGAAATTGAATATCGCAAATTCTTATTTGATCATCAATTTAAAAAGCCCCCGTTCAGAAGAAAAGTTTTATAGGCTAATAATCAGAACCGTGAGAATCTGTAATTGGCTTTATGCCTCATACAATTATTATCCTTTTGTTATAGCTGTTGGTTCTCCTATAAATAAATATGATTCACACATAACATAACATCACGCATTGTTTCCCAGAAGGGTTAGGCAGAGTTGTACCTATAGTACAGCCACATTTTTCCAGTTATGTTTAAGTCCCATTTAATAGGGGTCGAGCATATTGCTATCAACCGCGCACAATTCCAGACACTGGGCTGCTGCTGAGAAATACGATTCAATTGTTTTAAATTCAATTAAACTTATCTCCCACAGTTAACAAATTCATAATTTCAACCACTTTTTAAATTTAATAGAACGTACGTGGCTAGGCTGTACGTGTGGATAGCGGGATCGTCCGAAAGGGTTACCGTTGCCCTGGAACATAAAGGGCTAAGGAAGGAACACGAGTGGGTTTTAGTCAGTAAGAGTCTGACACTCCCTTCCGCTTCACAAAAAAAAAAAGGGCTGTACGTGTGTATACGAACGACATTGAAGCAATAATAGGCATGAGTGATGTATATTAACACTCACATTTTACCAGTTATGTAGTAAGCCATGTATCAGACCTAGGAGAACGTAATTAAATTGAGTATGATTGTTATTTTAAACAATCGTTATGTTAAAATATTTGTATGCAATAATGGCAAAACATGGCGACCTATATAAATATGTATTGCAAAAACCCAATGTACCTATGTTTGACAAATAAAATTCTGATTCTGAAAAAACGTATTGCCAATATAAAAAAAATAGCTGGTTGATTGGAACGGTAAACTCGCCGAGAAACCACATCTAAATATTTTTTTAACAACTGTAAGAGTTTTTAAATTTTACACTTTAACTACTTGCGACATTGCATCGTGGTCATTCGCAGTGTACAGACGTGCTCGTTAGCAATATTTAATAATTCACCTACTTTAAAAATAGTGACCTCCTTTAGTGCATTACCAACGTTATGCAACTGTAAATTTGCTTAGTGTGTAGTTTCAGTGAATAATGGACACGAATTTGTAAAAATAGATAACAGCCCCTCCTCGTCGTCGAAGACGACGTCGCAAACGACGTCGCAGAAGCCAGCCCTTGAGTCAGTCACGGCTGATGTTGTTCCAACGCCCGAGATTAAAAAATGGATGTCAGCCATTGAACAGCACTTAAATGAAATTTGCGCTATTGCCGTGGATGGCAAACTCAACTCGGAGCAGAAAATGAAAATTTCTACCCTGTGCCGTAAAGTAGGATCTGGAACCTCACAAATGGCAGTCCTATACCAGTCGCTCAAGCAGAAAGCCATTCACGGGTATAACTCGGTTGATGCCCTTCAGGAAAAGCGCGACCTAACGGAACATATTTCGGAGCTCAAGCAGACGATTAAGGACTCTGGTTCTGCGGGAAATGCTTCGTTTGCCGATATGGTAAAGAAGAGAGCAAATAATTTCATTCGACCGAACAATTTAAGCTCTGAAGCGATTTATCCTAACGATAAATTGAAGTCAAGTGACGAAACAAAAGTCCTCGTGCAAAAAATCATTCGCCCTGATCAAATGGAGTTGCATGTACGTGGTGTCCGAAAGACCAAAAATGGAGGCGTTATTATTAGTACAGAGACCAAACATGACGCTGACAAACTCAAGCACGCAGTCCAGCTCTCTACATCCGGACTTACCGCCGACGAACCAAGCAAGCGCTAACCTCGGATTGTGGTTGTAGGTGTGCCGACTACTTTGGCTGAAACTGAAGTTTTCAGGTGCATTTATGAACAGAACTTAGCCGTCAAGTTTCCAGCAATGCCTATGGAGTCCTTTTTGGGCGTGGTTAAATTAAGCCACAAATCTGGGAAAAAAGATGCGTCGACCTGTAACTACGTCATTGAAGTTACAGCCAATATACGTAAAGCCGTATTATCCCAATCAAGGCTTTTTATAAATTGGACGTCATGCCCTGTTAGGGACTTCACCCTGGTTACCAGATGCTACAAATGCAACAATATGGCCATGCAGCAAAAACATGCAGAGAGCTGAAATCTACTTGTGGTCACTGCGGTGAAGAAGGACACCCGATGTCAGAGTGCGCGAAGAAAGTTGACACACCGCAATGTGGGACATGCTCACGCTTTAAAAAGCCCAATAACCACAAAACGGGAGATGCTGAGTGCCCTGCTAGGAAAACAGCGGAATACAGGTACATCAACTCTATCGACTACGAGGGTGCCTAGAGCGTCATGCTTAAGGCCAGACTTCCGTGATTAATGCTTGCTGCTGACTCAGTTAAACACTACACTGGCCTACAAATACTCGATTTTTTTTATGTTTAAGCACATTAGTTGCGCGCAGCAAACCTCGAATAAACACATTGCCTCGAACGTGATTTAATTTTGTGCAACATTGACTAGCCCACTTACCAATTTCTGCTGACGCAAAATCATATCATGTGTGTTTACCTATGTAGGTTATAAAGTGCAAGAAACTATTTTACGCAAACTAAATAATTACGTATATAAGACTTTTTATTATTTTAAGTTTTTAAGTTAAATAGTATTTAAGTAAATTAGGTGTAAAATAACTAATTAATACATTTTTGTCATTATATCAAAACTTCTAATGTTAAATATTGTTAAGAATTTTATTGTCCTACAATTACCATAAAGTATGCTCATGCCGCCTGTGATACAGGTTTATCCTAGTACAGGCATATTATTATTATTATTACTTAAGTTTAAAGATGATATACAATTAATAAATTAAACACTAATATACGATAGTTCTCGCAAGGTTAAACAGTCATCCGCGCTTCGTGTGGATCGCACAGTCTGCCAGATTAACAGCTTTCCGTCGACACCAATTATTTGTTTCAATCAATGCAAGCGTGACTCAGAGCCGATTCCGTTGAGCTGCCAACATTAAATGGAGGAGTGTATGAATTATTCAGTTTTATTGCTGAAAGGATTAATCGTCTGTGATTTATTGAAGTGTTTTTTATTGGACTGCAGTTGGAAAAGAAATAGCTCAGTGTGCACACTTGTTTCAACCAGCAAACAGCGTTGCAGTGCATACCGATTTGAAGGGCTTACCTACCTGCAGGTAAACTTACATGTATTTGGTTATTTTATTATTTATGTACACACAGTAAAATACATAGGGTATGACATATTTATAATTTGAGTACAAAGGAAAGAAAGAAAAAAAGAAAAATGCGTTTATTGGCATTACAAATACACAAAGGTACAAAATAAATACATAAAGTTACTGCTTATTCCTTAAGAAATTTCTTCCGGCAGACCTGCGAAAGGAGAAATAAAAAAAAGAAATGTACAGAATAGTGTGTGAGAACAAGAAGAGAAAAATATGAATGTGTTACGTCTAAAACTAAAATATTAAATATTGTTTAAAAATGTAATAAGACGTAATTAATTAGATAGTTATGATTTTTCATGATTACGTATTGGTAAACCTTTTGGTTGTAAGTGATCATGCAAAGTATGATCCACTTTCTATCCTGCCTACTGTGTCCCAAAACATGCAGTCGACAAGTGACCTCTGCGCTGGCACCGACGACGCCGTAGAAGTAGCGAAGTTTTGGGCCAACAAGATCTGTGAAAAGTTGTGCCAGCGACACGAAGATGAAAAAGTGACCATAGGTGGTGATAGCTACTTTAAGGTAGACAAGGTACATGAATGACGGGGCCCGATAGGGCCGAAGCCTGCCGGGGTAGCGGGATCGCCCGAAAGGGTTACCGCTGCCCTGGTACATAAAGGGCTAAGGAAGGAATACGGGTGGGGTTTAGTCAGTAAGAATCTGACACTCCCTTCTGCTCCACCCAGAGCGGGAGGGGTCATTTGATGATTTCCCATCCTCAAAAAAAAAAAAAAAATAGACAAGGTACACCGATGGTCAGCAAAAAAAAGTTGGAGAAGTATTTCTTGTTTGTATCAGCGTTAAAAACGACAACACCTAAACTAAGCTAGCCTATACCCTCTATTAATCTTGGGGCTGATTTTTCAATCGACAGATAACTTTTAATTGTGGAATAAAATTGACGTCTGTTAGATTTTATATGGAAGAACTGTCAAAAATTCAAAACTATTCCTCGAATAAAATTATCTGGCATTGGAAAACTCGGGCCTTAACCTCATACTTACGCCTAACAGAACTAACAGAACAGAACAGAACAGTTCCGCTGACTCTCGGATAGAAAATGAACTTGCTAGAACATGCTACACTGGACCTACTTTAATCTTACACCCTTTAACGTGGTAAATAAGCCACAATTTACCTAAAATACGAAAACATGTTACCCAATGTAGACACTGTTAAAATGACCAACCCGTCCACCATCAAAATGCAATGAAGCATGATTACATTCAGTTAGTGTTCGGAGAACTAGACTGGATGCATAATTCATAGTCCAACTGGCGTTCAATAATTCAGGCCGAAGGCCGAAAGCCGAGAGCCGAAAGCCAGGCACTCGATGGGTTCAGATGTTTTATTTTAGTTATCACTTATTCAGTTGTTCGCGACTTGAATGATGATAAACTGTATTTGTATAAAGTTATGAAGGGTGTGGGTTTATTATTATGATTTATGGACGTGGTTTTATGTGGAATAACTATGTTTGTTTATTGAGAATGTTAGGGAAATTGAAGATCAACTATTGACGCGTAAAATGTTTTAGAAGAAAAAATGTCCCGCTACTTGTGTTTAGCAAGTTCGTTGAAAATTGACGCATAAGACACTGCTAAACTTTTACGTATAACTAATTTTGAATAGTGCTACGCTGCTACGAAATCGCGTAGCATTCCTGCTACGGTTCTACGCGGTTCCAACCACTATGCCAACAACGCTATACTGGTAAACACCTCAACGGCTAGGGAAACACCTCAAGATAATTAATTTTCGTTTCATTTGTTTATCCATAAAACAATTCACATTGTGTTAGTACATAACATAGCTATTATTATTATTATTATTGCATGCAGAAAAAGTTAACTAAGATAGGTACATTTCAAAAATATTTTCGATAATATTCGTACTCAATAAAACTCTAATTTTATTTTAAATAACGCGGTTAGGTTATGTTTTACTATTTTAACTTGAGATCACATACTAATGAGTTATTGACCAGAAAATAAAGTCGTTTATTACCTAAAGAGCCTTTTAAGAAAAACCTCTACCGTTTAACGATGTCATTACAAGACATAACCGCACAGAAAACGACGAGTTTTTACACAGAACGTCATAATAAAGAGGACAATCGCTTTTTGTTTAACACCTCTTATTTACGACTGCACCGTAAAATATATATTTTCGTTGTAAACGTAAGTTTTAAAGTGGGTGTAAACAGATATTTTAACCGCTTATTGACGACGTACGTCATAAAATGTTACACTCCGCGAGGAACAAACTCACATCAACCTGCTTCCTTTGTAGAGCAATTTTAGGTACAAAACCTATTCTTCAGGGATGGAGTGAAAAAGGGATGGTCTTAGAAATAGGGATCATCAGCATCCCCATCATCAGCCTGCAGCAGTCCACTGCTAGACATAGCCCTCTCAAATTGCACGACATTCAGCTCGTTTATCGGCAACTCTCATCCAGCTGGTACCAGGCACCCTGCTAAGATCGTCGCTCCACCTATTCTGAGGGCATCCTACCTTACGTTTGCCGATTCACGGTCCCCACTCAAGAACACGAAAACGGAACGAAATAGGGATGGTGTAAGTGATTTTCGGATAAACTTCTTCTTAAAGAGATGTTCTATTTACTAAGTAAAGACCAAGAAACATTACCGTCTTGCAGTTTTTGTAAAAGTCAACATCCTTTCTGCTACTATATTTAAGTTCAAAAGTCCAATATGTGAAAATACGACCCATTCACATACCCCTAGCATAATAATGCACAGGACAGACTTAATGAAGACTCTTTGAAGTCTCAAGTAGTCTCTAGTTAAGTCCGAGTCTTAGGTATAGTATGCACTAAGCGTTGATGAAGTCTGGAAGCATCAGGAGATATAGCTTCTTGGAAGGGTTTATAAGGATCCTGGAACTTATTTGATGTTGTATACACAACCTTATTGCATACGTCTTAAGACGTTAGTTTTTATGACTTTAATTTATATTTAAATATGCCAATAACAGTTTTTAGCAGTACAGTTTGCTGTGACTGTGTTCTTTTTTTTTTTTTTCACCAGATCCACCTACGGCGATCCTTGAGCTTCCCCAAGGAACGACGTACGTGCGGTACGTGGTCAGCAGTGACATCTGTCAGCTATCACTGTCAAGGCCCGAAGTGAAACCACGCTACGTTGGAGACTATTTATTAAAGGCCTTGCAGGGTAATTTTTTGCCAAGGAACTAAATTGAGCAACAACCTGGCCATTGGTGGTTACGGCAAACGTTTATTGTTGTAGCCTTCATTGATAACAGCTCAACTGAGAAGGTTTGGTTGTTGGCAAAATCTTCATCAATTGCTCCAAGCCCTGTTGATCTTCATCAACAATGTTATGGGCTGATACATTCCTTATGCGATACTAATGAAAACATTAATTGGTACTAATCATCCTAGCATCCTTCATAGCCCGAAGAATTGCCAAACTTAAGTGGGCAGGGCACATTGCTCGCAGAACAGATGGCCGATGGGGCCGAAAGATTAATGATAAATGATTTTATTTTTGTATGTAGGTTTGTGCAAACACTTTTACACGTCAATCATATTACACATAATCTTGGTCAGATCATATGAAGACCATGTAGGTCGATGTCTGAGATGGTCTTTTGAGAAAAGAACCACACAGATTGAGAAGACCTGTCCAGTCAGTGCACGCATTTGTCAGAACTCGTGCAGCTCAACTCAAAACTTAAGGAGCTCAACGATTCGACGAACAATACCAAAGAAAGGACATTTGGGTAGGCCACATTAATTACTCAAACTGCCAGACCATGACCAAAATTAAGAGAACAAAGAGAAAAATAATATAAATAAAATGACCCACATAGTCTTCACATTCACAATAATTAAAATAATAGAATACTTTACAAAGTAAGCAAATATCATAGTATATATAAAATTCATTAATGTCAAAGTATATATTAAAAAAAAAAACAACAACAAAACAGAGAAAAAAAAAACATTCAATATGTAAAAAATTGGAAGCAGCTCGATCCCAAGCCTTTTTGTCCTCGACATAATCCTTAACGGTATAAAAGGCTTTCTGGCACAACTTACGGTTACGGTTCTGGAGTGGCGACCGCGTACCGGAAGACATAGCCTTGGAAGGCCTCCTACAAGGTGGACCGACGACCTTGTGAAGGACGCAGGAACCCGTTGCATGCGAGAAGCACAGAACCGGTCGAAGTGGAGGTGCTTGGGTGCTTGGTGCTTGCTATGTCTAGCAGTGGACGTCTTTCGGAGGAAATGATGATGATGGTGAATCATCCTAGATTTAAATAGTATCTTTAGATCCCATACCAAGCAGCAGTAACTTTTGACCAATAAAATCTGGTAAACCTTAATAGTCTAACACTAACTACTACTAACGAACTACTATTACTAAGCAACGTACATGATGAAATATTATCTTTATTAATCTTGATATAGTCTGACCCTAATTTGTTATCAACGATAGCCTAATTGACTATTAGGAAAGTATCGAAATGATTATTAAGTGTACGCTAGCTCAATATGGACGTAGTTATTACTCCTCATTAGTTTGCGAAAGACCTTCATTTGTCATGATTGTAATCGTTTGATCTAGTATGACTAGAAGAACTATGAGGAACGTATCGGAACATTATTAATTTGTATGAAAAGCCTATGGTAGGTTCAAACAATCAATCAACTCAGCCTATCGCAGACCACTGCTGGACATAGACCTCTCCCAGGCTGTGCGACAACACTTTGTTCTCCGCCTTCTGCATTTAGTCTGTTCCAGCCACAGGTTGCAAATACACGGTCTCCACTCCAGGACTCATCTGCTCTACCGGCCATCGGTCCCACGACACACATGGCCAGCCCACTGCCCCTTCAGTTTGCTTACTCTGCAAACTATGTCGGCAACTCCGGTTCTTTTCCGAATAATTTCATTTCTGATTTTATTCTTCAAAGAAACACCAAGCATAGCGCGCTGAGCGACCTTCAATTTGTGGACCAGTCCGACTGTCAGTGTCAATGTTTCGGCACCGTATGTCATAACGGGCAGGTAGGTTACAAGTCTGCATGTATGCATGAATATTTTTGCATGCCGTAAGGTAAAATGTGTCAGGTCTATTGACATTTTTGCATCAACATCACACCTACTTTATTATCAAATAAATACTTTTTACGTCTATGCATGATAAGTTGTTTTGTAAAATGATAAGAGACGTAGAAAACCATTGTTTTGTCCTTATTTATTTATTTAGAAGTAAAGTATATATTACTTTATTGTACATCAGAAATACATAACCAAAACAAATGCAATTTTTAAAACAAAACATACAGTGGGCGGCCTTATCGCTTTCTGCGATCTCTTCCACCTGGAAGACCAGGGGAAGGAGAAGGAGGCTTGCCTAACCCTCCTCCTCGTTCTCCTGGTCCTTTGCACCAGCACGGTCAGTTTCATTGATCAAACTTTCAATTTAACCTAAGTAATTAGTTTTATATAGGTAATTTAAAGTAGAGAAGTGTCGTTGTGTGTCATTGTTTAAGTCACTGGCGACATTGAGATCTGCCGGTTTCATTACTCCAAGGTAATCTTCAGACAGACAAGACAGACGGAGTTTCTTGCCCATTTTTCTCCATACGAACATACTACGCTTTGGAATGGGCAACTAACTTCACATTCCTGACTGACCAACCCCTTGCCAATTCAAAAGTGTCTGTAATTGGTTTTAATAAAATAAAAGCTTTGAGTTTGATTTAGACTACATATTCTGATAAACCAGGTCGAATTCAGAAAATTTTAAATCGATAAATTTTTCATAGAAATGATAAATGTTTTAGTTTAGGCAACCCATACAGATTGAAACAGGTGTTATCGAGCTGTGCAACTATGAATATGATATTTTATTTATGCATGTAATTTAGAGCCGGATTTACAGGCGATTAAAAAGTCGCACGTACAAATCCTATCACGTTAAAAATTTTGATGACATTTTTTATTGCGTATTGTAACTATGTGTTTTATGTTTAATGATTTAGAGAGCACTAAATTCAAACGTTGTTGGCTTTTATATGTCAGTACGTGATGTTATTCATTAGAATAGTATAATCAGCCTTAAATGTTCCCATTGCTGGGACATAAGCCACCTCTCTTCGAGAGGGAGTGGGCTGTAATCTACCACTCGGGCCCAGTGCGGGTTGGTAGATGTCACAAGTCTTCGAATTGTTGGTTCTAGGACATGCTGTTTTCCTCACGATGTTTTCCTTTACCGTTTTGAGAGGAGTGGTGATGAAATTATTTACACAAAATACAACTACTGCTTAGGTTCGAACCCATTATATACAACTCGCAAGTCAACTGCTTTCATTCATTTGAATATCACCCTGCCAATGTTCATGTTCACTTCTTATAATGAGCGTATATAACCGCTAAGCGTTCATCCAGCGCACTATAGGTTTGCCGTGCAATTATTCTCAAACTGGCTATTTTTACCAAGGCGTGATCTTGGATTTTTTAGTAGAACATGCTATACTCTATACGCAAGAAGAACCAATAATCGCTATTCGCCCAAGACGTTCTGAAACACTCCAGCACGATCTAATATCGATCCAGCACGATCGAAATAAATTAAATTATTATTATTATCTCCTTTATTTTAATGTAATCATATAAATTATATTTTTAAATATTAGAATATAAAAAGTATAAAAACATTAAAAAATATAAAAAATAGTAGCCCATCGGCATCAGGAACAGGGTCCAAGCTACCGGTGGTCAGGGCTCCAGAGAGAGGAACCTCCTGACAATGCGAGCCGTGTCCAGAAGTACCGTTTTCTGAATCAAGCCCTTGATCCAGCTGCCCAACGAGAGCCTCCTCAGGTGTTGGTCGAGGCTCTTGGCTATTAAGCCATTGGCTGTCACGACTATCGGCACAATGATCGCTGAGTCCACATCGCACATGTCGAAAACCTCGCGAGCCAAGTCAAGATACTTGATACTTAGAAACTTATTATTATTATTATATTATTATCTTTTTCTTAGCGTGTCGATGGCAATCTAAATTCAGTAGGCGCAAAATTTTACTACAAGTTTGACGCCTTCAGTAGTGTCCATTAGTTCCTGTAACGCGCAGATAAAAGGACTCGCGGGAGACGATATTAAGTGTCCCATAGTTTGTAGAACTCACGCATGGTAGTCGGATTGGTACATTATCAGGAAAACGATGCCTCCATACAGGGTGAGACTTTTTGTGGCCATATAAAAAAACCATGGCTGAAGAGAACATACCTACTGTATGTCAGGGAAACAGTCTTTTATTTACAAGAAATACCCGAAGTTTGAAATATTCATTTTGTATTATAATGCTCCGAAAGATATGAGATAGATAATAAATTTCTCAAGTTTTTTTCCTTCATAAGAACAATATGGCTCTTCAGATTTCCATCTTGATTTCGCTACGAATGTTTAATATCTCGATCCGAAATGGACATTTTCATTTGAAATTCAATATAATATCGTTTTCTGTTTATGTCTACGCAGATAAAAGAAGAGAGCTTTATTATAAAAGTAATAACAATCACGAGAAAGACTTAGGATTATAGGAAATCGTTTCGATTATCCTGGAATTTGAAGATCTTTAAGAGGGTTTCGTCGTTTGGAATCCTGGACCATTCCATTCAAATATAGCAATTAGAGGAAATGCCAATGAAATAAAATAAAATGAAAATTGTTATCGATTTTAAATTGTTATTTTTTATACAAAGGGACAATTCTCGTAATTTTACGGACGTTCACAGTCTGATCTCAGTTTCAATCTGTCAAAAATACGTCTAATTTCCCTACCCTTTGACAAGTTTTTGATATTTGTTTGTCGCCAAGATGAGACTGCGACTAGATTTTGGACGTTTTAAATTACGAGACTTGGCCTTCAGGTCACAACCGTAGGTGACAATGATTATCACTTTTTTTAAACAAGTAAACTGCAAAAATAATAATTGGGATTGATTGTTTGTGGAAACGCCCTAGTAGGACATTTATTGGTGATGGTCTTCAGAAAGGTCAGGGGCAGTTCTCGAAATTTTAAGAACGTTTACAGTCTGATCTCAGTCTCAATCTGTCAAAAATACCTCTAATTTCCCTACATTATTGACAAGTTTTTGACATTGATTGTCGCTGAGATGATATTGCGATTAGATTTTGAACGTTTTTAATTACGGGAATTGGCCTGCTGATGAATGAACGTAAACGAAGCAAAAAGAGGATGTAACCGTAACCGTGTTCCTCCATGGAAAAAAGAAGTGAATTTTATGTGTAAATTGATGATTATGATTCGTTATTTTACTAAGGGCTGATTTTTCCAGCGCCAGATAATTTTATCCGAGGAACAATTTTGAATTTTCGACAGTTCTTCCATACAAAATCTGCCAGACATCAATTTTATTCCACGAATAAAAATTATCTGTCGATTGAAGAATCAGCCCTAAAAGCAAAAAATGGAATGATTATCGCAGTTTGTTTCATTTAAGCAGACAAGAGAACAATTTTAGTCAATTAATTACTAGCTTAGTCGACAAGCGAAGAGAAAGATTTTTTCAAACAATTTTTTTTTTTTTTTATAAAAAACGTTGCCCCACACTAGGAATTTCTCCTGTATCGTGGGTGCGTTTACAAACATTTAAACTCACATACACAAACAGCCAGACCCGGAACAACTACATGTAGGTCATACAAATATTTGTTCCGTGCGGGAATCGAACCCGCGACACGCAGCGCAGCAGTCAATCGTTTAACCACTGCGCCAACCGTGCCGTCTGAAGATTACACTGAAGATGCGTAAACAAGAATATGACATTTTAAATCGATGCTCCACGGAATTTATACGCTTAGGGTTGATTATCGGACATGCGTTTCCGTGTATTCACCGGATTTTATGAAGTGGATAAACGGAATAACCGCGTTTTTTCACTCTTACTACTTGAAACTGATCTTTTTACGTTCCTAAAACGCGACAACACGAAGCAACAAATCATACCACCACAACAGAATGATAAATAAACTCCACTAACACTTAGAAACCGTATCATTCGTAGTTACAGAGTAAAATTCGGTATAAAAGCAGTAGTCGAGAACTAAAAGCCACCTGCACGGGTGCGGTAATAAATCTTACGTACACGCGTTTTATCCCGCGTAGTAACCCCGACAGCGTTTGATATACGAAGCCTTCCAGTGCTTTGGAAATTCAGAATTTTATTGGAATATAGAATATTTCGGAGTGTCTGTTTTTAACCCCCGACACAAAAACGACGGGGTGTTATAAGTTTGACGTGTCTGTGTGAGGGGGTGTGTGTGTATGTCTGTCTGTGGCATCGTAGCTCCCGAACGGTTGAACCAATTTTGATTTTGTTTTTTTTTTTAAAGGTGTTTTTGTCGGGAGTATTCTTTGCTATGTTTGATAAAAATCGGTCCAAGATGGCCGCCGTCACAAAATGGCGGATGTCATATTTTTTCACTTCTCTCTCAATATGGGTATCAAATGAAAGGGCTTGGGCTAGTAGAATACTATGATAAATTTCAAATCCAAGATGGCCGCCACAGCAAAATGGCGAATTACAAAAAACCTGAAAAAAACATTATTTATTAAACACCAAATTACCTGAATCTAAAAACGCACGAAAATAAAAGAAATGAAATAATAAGGAGTCCCTACAAAAAGCATGAAATAAAAAAATTAAATTAAAATTTACAAGAACGCCCGACACAAAATAATAATAAAAATATTATGAATGTAAAAAGCCTAAAACAATTTAAAAAAAAAAACTATTGAAAAATAGCCACAAATAGAACAAAAAAGGTATAAACGTGAAACACTATAAAAGAAAAAAATAACCCTGAAATTATGACCCCTACGTAAGAACGTATGAAATTTTTTGATTAAATGTTGTCCCGTCGGGGGACCGCTACTATTTTAAACTTTAACAGAACGTATTAGGCTAATAGTTAGAGCGGTATTTCATACGTAGGGTCATAGTTTCAAGGTTATTTTTTTCTCTTTATAGTGAAATAACTTTGAATTTTCGAAGTCAAATCATTTAAATTTAAAATAGACACATAAAAGGCACTTTTGAACGTAAAAAGAGATTGATGAGACTTGGTAATGGTGAGGCGTACCGTGTATGACCAGATGTATGGATGTAAACGACTCAAAAGGAGTATGAAAGGATCGTAGCAGATAGCGTTTTGTAGTTTCTGCCTACTTCCATGGGAGGAAGGTGTGAGTATATGTATGTATGTGATCAGGATAATTGTTTATTGGTAGTTTCAGTTAATAGCTAAAGTCGGTTTTTAATTAAATATTTGGTTTTATTTTGCAGTTATTTTATGATGTACAATTGGCTTCATTAGGTGAACATAACTGGAAAACTTTTGACATACAAAAGAGATCTTTGTCTTACTGTGGACCATCATAATGTGGGGGGGAAAAATCATGATGTGCACAAACTTAAAGCATGGATATACACTACTTTTTAATCGCACTTTCTATAGGGTAAAACCAATTTAAGTATCGAAATTTCGATTTTTCTTACGAAATTATCTTTAACTATGTAGTTTTAGCCTGCTGCTTCGCCCGCGTGAAGGACGAAAATTATCATACCGAAATGTACTTTACTGCGTTTAATAATAATTCCGTAATATATTGTTTTCATATAACTCTTACTATTGTTCCTTTGCGCAGCGCACGCCAGTAAACCTACCATTCGGCATGATTTTTTCCGATATCTTCGATAATCATCGTCATGTTTCAGCTAATTTACGCGAAACGTGGCCATGTTTGACGAAGGACCGATGGCCGATGGAGCAGACGAGTCCTGGAGTGGAGACCACGTATCGGCAAGCGTAGTGTGGGACGCCTCCCAGCTCGATGGACGGACGACCTAAAGAAGGTGGCTGGGACAGGCTGGATGCGGAAGGCGGAGGACAGAGTGTTGTGGTGCAGCCTGGAACAGGCCAAAGTCAAAGTCAAAACGTTTATTGCAAACTAAGTATACAATGTTGGTGTTATGTTATGTTAGTAGATACTTATGACTTAGCAGCCTTTTACAAGCATTGCAATTTTATCATTCGCCTGCCCTTATCATCATAAATTTACATGTCCAGCAGTGGACTGCAATAGGCTGAGTCGATTGATTGACGCGAAACCTTTAATGAAATATACGCCTTAACCTTTCTCATGAATCACTCCATTCAATGGTGAAAACTGTATGAAAATCCGTTCGGTAGTTTTTGATCGCGTTCAGACAGACAGATGCGGCGAGGGGACTTTGTTTTAAAATACTAGTATGTAGTGATAAGTGTGGTAACTACTATTCGAAAATCTATACCTATACATTGTTTAATCTAGTTTTACACGCTAAGCCTAAACTACGTACAAAATTAGGTTTAACTTTGAGTGTATTCATGAGGATCTAACTTTTAGGTCTAAAATATTTCAGATAGGTATTCTGGTTTAGTATTCACTAGATGTTAGAGTAATCGACTAAAAATTATGGTAATTCATAACGATATAATGAAAATTATTTAAGTTTTGGGGCGGAGATAAGCCAATTTGGACCTGGGTCTGCTAATAATCACTTCAGGGGCTTCAGGGGTTATGAAGTGTTAAAGCTATGTTTCGTTACGTAGTCCTGTATACTTTCTTTCTCTTTCACACCGAATTAGAAAGAAAGAAAGAAAATAATGTTTTTTTTTTTTTAATTAAGATAACTATTTGCCTGATTAGATAGAGCAGTGGTGGCCCAGTGGTAATGTTCGTGACTTACGAGTTGTAGGTCGTAGGTTAGAACCTAGACAGGCGCTTTACTTTGTGTAAATTATTTAAATAATCACCACTGATCTGAAACCATCGTCAGGAAACTGGCACGTCCCAGAACCAAAAATTCGAAGACACGTGACATCTACCAACTCGCACTGGGTCCGAGTGGTGGATTACGGCCCACTCCCTCTCACCGAGAGAAGGCCCGTGTCCCAGCAGTGGGAACATTATGAGCTGATTATGATTTGCCTGATTTAAGATCGAACTAACTTTTAAGTTATAACTTATAGTTATGATGCTACGTAAGTACTAATATTAAGACCAAACATTCCTCTTCTTGGTCATCTTATATGACAGCCACGCCTTAGAACTTTAGGTAATGTCGTGTTTTCCCTTATCTACTTATTTTTAGTTCATCTAGTTTTTAAAATATGATTGACGTGTAAAAGTGTTTGTAGAAACCTACGAGTATCTACAAAATAAAATCATTTATTATTTATTAATTAACAGAAAAAGCACAGCCTATACCGCTGGGTCTGAAAGCATGAATCACAAGAAAGAAAGAAATATATTTTATATGTGACACGCACAGGAAATACAAACAATAAAAAAGAACAGCAAGTCATCCCACGAAGTTAAGCAATAAAGAAGTATTTCTAATAAAACATTCCCTAAAGGGGTTAAACAGCCGATGAAAGTTTGTATGGAACTTCTTCATTTTTGCCGATGGGTAACCCATCAGTTACATGGCTTGGTATACCATAAAACTTAGCAGATACCTGTTATATCCAACAAATCTATCAATCCCATGTTGGGGTCGGCTTCCAGTCTAACCGGATGCAGCGGGATACCAGTATTTTACATGGAGCAACTGCCTATCTGACCTCCACAACCCAGTTGCTGGGTAATACTGGTTGTCAGACTTTCGGGCTTCAGACTACCCGTAACGACTGACAAACATCCAGGAATGACAGCCGGGACCAACGGCTTAACGTGTTTTCCGAGGCACGGAGGGGTCTTGGTATGTAAAGATGGTCACCCATCCACGGACCAACTGCGGCAAGCGTAGCTTAACCTCAACCTGATCGATCGACCCGTGCGGCTGTTATTACTTACCCACAAGCCCTTACCTACCTATTATACCAACAAAATAATTATAATTTTCTCTTAATTTGGAGAAATTGGTAAAACTCCAATAAGTAGAATGTATTACATTACATACATACTTATGTAGTTAACTGTAGTGTGTGGATTACTTACGTGCGTAAGTTTAAGTTCTTGTTGAGTAAATATCTCTAAGGGGACAAAATATGAACGTCATGTTGTGAATAAATATAAGCACTTACGTAAGTGAGACAGATGTGAGGTGTATACAAAATAGAATACTATAACTAAGTACTGGGATTAGTTTCAGCAGGTACTTTTTCTTTTTTCTCAGCCTTAAGTCCCCATCAATTTCTTACTTTCTACAAGACGTTGTGGTATATTCTCAGCAATTTTTCTCCATAAATTGCCTTAAACGTCTATTACCACAAGTGCTAACCCACTCTTGGCTGACAACCAAGCTATTAAAAATAACTTAACCACCAAAAATCACTAACATCCTGCCATCTAAGCCCATATCTTTCTTTATGAAAATTACCCGTCTCCAAAATCGATCATACTTTATTTCAAAAATTGTGCACCGGGCAGATACTTATTCAAATTTTGCCCAATATAATGCATGTTGTGGCAAGTTCTCGTGAAAACTGGGCTATACTTACGTTGGCTCCCTTCCAAGGGGACACGTATCGTGCAGGCTAGATTAATTGTTACTTCTTTTGCCAAATGCACTCTAAGGCCTCGATTTACGACTGGCGTTTACCAGGTTTTTGTGAATATGGTGTGTGTCGTTTGTTGTGGTTTTTGCGAGGAATTTAACTAGATTACTGTCTCAAGGGGTACGTATTGCAATATCTAAAATTAATAGCACTAACGTAAAGTAACCTCTGTTTAAAATCCCTAAAATCTAAATACCTAATGATTGTTTCACTTATATTCAAAATACCGAAAGCTTAAAATGTCAAATGGATATGTTACTGAAGTTCATAAAGCTAAAACTTGAAATTCTTATGTACAAAGTTCCTTTAATTGGTTTACCTCATCATTAATTGACCAAAATGAAAAATACCGAGTTTATTTTAAGTGACATTATACTTAAATTTTATTAATATCTGCATGCCAATTTTTAAGGCAAACGTGATGATTTGTGTTACCCCTACGTTTAACATCTCTTGCATGCTGACAATTTGTGTTGTATGTATTGTACTCATGTTTGAGCAAATAAATGATTATCTTATCTTACCGATCTAAGTACCTATGTAAAGTTCAAAATCCAAATAAAAACACAATTATTATTTTAAATTTTTAATCATACCTATATAAATACAGTAATTGAAAAGAATAATACCTACTACAAAAGTAATCAAATAATTATAATTCCTATACTAAGTCCTAATCAATGTTAATTAAATCGAAACAACTAGGTTAGGTCAGGTTAGAACGTATCTAGTATAAAGTATTTTAAACTTAGGTAATTTGTAGGTAGGTGTTAGTTGCAGGTATTTAAAAACATTAGGTATTTAGAATTTAGGGATTCTGAACGTAGTTTATTTTACGTTAGTTCTTTTAATTTTAGATATTGCAATACGTCAAGTCTCAAGTCTTAGCTGCGTGTTTGCGACTGTTGATATTACTGAAATCTAAAATAAGCTGCTTACAATAACAAGCAAAATATCCAAGTTGTTAACGACTTATTTTGTTTGTAATTGTAGGCAGATATTAATAAATAACAGTAGCAGTATAATATTCATTATATAACATAACTAAACAGCCGACTACTAATAGGCTCGCCCCCTATAACATGGGACTTAAACATAACAGTATCGTAATTTAAAACGTTTAAAATCTAGTCGCAGTATCATCTCGGCGACAAACAAATGTCAAGAACTTGTCAAAATATAGGGAAATTTGAGGTATTTTTGACAGACTGAGACTGAGATCAGACTGTGAACGTTCTTAAAATTACGAGAATTGCCCCTCTGGTAAAATGTGGGCGTACAATAAGTACACATCTGCCTAACCTATCGGGGATTACAAGCGAGATATTATGTGTGTTGTATGTAAAATATTTCTTAGTTAAATTGCGACCCACACATTCTGCAGATAAAACTATTACATGCAAAGTAAACGGAGTCTCACAATACAAAATACCTTAGAATTTCATATTGTAAGAGATTATTTTTAAACCTAGAGGACCGTAGTAATAATATACACTTTACTATTCTAACATAAGTGGTACATTTCCAGTATATTCAAGCACCAGTGGACTCGCAGTTGCCGTAATAATTTTTATTAAGTACTGTCACAGTATGTCGAGTCGTTTGCGGTGAGAAATCTTTTTAATTTGTTGAATGGGAGCATAATGACTACTAAAAAGAACTGCATTGACTCCGTGCCAGAAGTTTGGAAGATATTGAAGACATTATGTTTTTTTTGCGAATCTGAATAAATTATGTTAAAAAGGACCAATATTTGAAATATTAAGAAATGGTCCAACCATTTTTACTTAATATCTTCACTTTTTTTTTAACTGAGTTTCTGGGTTTTCATGGGTCTTGTCTACCTACGTAATAATATCGAAGATTCTAGACGTATAATATTGCTTTTCAATGTTAGAAGTACCTTACATAGACTTTGTACCTAGGTAGATCGCAGCAAGGACTACCTCCACAAGTGGGGGTTCAAGGAAGGCTCTGACCTCCGGTGTGTATGCGGTGTCTCTCCACAGACAATGGCTCACCTCCCATCTTGCACCGCATGCCCTGTCACCTGCACACGTGAGGACCTAATGGCTGCGTCAGCGAATGCTATACGCGTTGCTGAATTTTGGGGCAACAAATTTAAGAAAAAAAACTAGATTTTTACCATCGACACGCTAAGAAGAAGAATGTTAGAAGTCTATAAATTAATTCGTATTATCAGCATATTGTGGTACTTAATTCTACAGACAAATTGTATCAAAAAGTAAATAAAAATCAATTTATGGCTTTTATTTACAAGAAAGAAAGAAAGAAAGAAAGAAAGAAAAAGTATTTATTGCGACTCGTACAGGATCATAAACTAAACTAAACACATTTAAAAATAAAACTAATTTTATAAAAAAGTAACAGAAGGAAAAATGAAACAGAAAGTCCCATACGAGGCCAAAAGGCTCCTATCTCAGCATGATGCTTCGACATTTAAAAAATAAATGTCGCAGCGCTGGTATTAACAAGATCAATAAGTTTTAGCTGAAACTAATTCCTGGAATAAAAAAGTACCTACTTCAACCACTCACTGTTAATTTTCTTGAAGAAAAACCACAGCAAAAATGAAACAAATTATACTTTGTTTAACAAATAATTGTTTGCAATTGCAGCTGTACCCGAAGAAGTAGACAGGTGTACGATTTATTTAAAAAGTTGTTCAACAATATTGGATTAGTTGTACAAAGTATTTAAGTACAAGCCATTTAAATTACAAGTAGCCAGATGGTGAAAATTATTTGAAAAACATTTCGGGGCACGCATTTGGTACCGAAACTCGGCTTCACAGAGTCTTGTGAAACACAAGACTATCTCTCAGATTTATCTGAGCAGATTATATTATTATTTATATCTACCTATTCAGTAGCGAAAGTGTGTCAAACTTTGACGGCCTTATTATAAATTAAGGATAATCTTTAGACCTATTCCATAGGTTGGAATAGTTCTAAATACAAGAACTGGTGTCAAACCCGTGTCTATGATGTCAATTTTGTATTAAGAACTTTACCGTGCTTTAATAAAGTACAAAATACAATAAGTGGTTGAAGGTTTAGGCTTGAACTCGTTTTGTTATAAGACGGTCTCAGTTTAAAATTTTCGGCCAACTGCTCTATATTAAAGTTGTTTTATGTAGTTGTTAGAGGGCTTTCACTGGCGTTCATTTTGTTTGAAAATTATGGATACTTTTAGTCGTATAGTGCGCTGTCTAAGTACTGTACTTAGTGTAAAAGCAGTGAGGTACTTACTCGTTATAAGTACAGAGACATGACATTTTATGTACCTACATGAAGACCATGTTTGAAGGAATAAATTATACTTTAGTCACACATCGTGGCAGCCCGCGACTAGAACTAGCTCCCTAAACATCAGCTGTAAATTATTTTCTTAAGAAATCATCATCATCATCATCATCTAAGAAAGAAAAAACATTTATTTAGCACAGACTAAAAGACACACAATATACCAGATACATACATCAGATAACAACTAATAAAAAAATAAATAGAAAGTATAAAGACAGATGTAGGAAGTTAGCAGGTAAGTGTGCCTCACGGCTGCACCAAAAAGAACAGCTACAGCTGAGCAAACGCTTCTCTTTTCTCGTACCAATCTACACGCTCCTGTGCCAGCCTAATCCAGGTTCTACCCACGATGCCAACAATACCGTCGGCCCATCTATGCGCCGGGCGACCGACACTTCGTTTCCCAGTACTTGAACGCCGCTCGGTCACTACCTTACACCACCTGCCATTACTGCGCCAAACAAAACAAAATATCGAAAGAAAGGAGAGGGGTAATTTCGTAACATACGTAAAATGACAATCAATGGCAATGGCTTTCATTTTGACAGTTTAGCCACGTTCATTGCGTTAATTACGTTGTTGAGCAGACACATTTTTCAAACCAAGGAAACAATAGATAAGGAATTTCGTTCAGAACCAATTAGAGGTGTTACGCAATTAGGGTGCTGGATTTTAAAACCACGAACATGCAGTGAGAGCCTTTTTTTTTTTTTGGGTGGGTAATCATCAAATGACCTCTCCCGCTCTGGGCTGAGCGAAAGAGCGTGTCAGACTTTTACTGACTAAAACCCACCCGTGTTCATTCAGTTGCCTGTGCCAGGGGCCACGGTATCTCTTTTGAACAACCCGCAGCCCTGGCAGGCATCGCCCCTAGCGGTGCTGACATCTCTTTGAGGCTCGCGTGAAACACAACGCGCCGAGAAAGCCTTATGATCAGTTCTTGTTCTTCGATAAACCGCCCATTATGTCACTATATTTGTCTGTAATCTATATGGTGTACATAACAATGAGTTTTCTATTCTATTCTTGTTTCTAGAATTGTATTACAGATTGTTACTTTAATCTTTCTGAAGTATTATGAAATTAATCTTAGATATATTACGTCTTCCGAGGGATTTAATGGATCGGGTGCTTTTGACAAGCAAGTATCTCATTTTATTAATTCAATTTCCTTAACTTTCATATTCATATATTCATTTTCTTCCATGTCTAAAATAATTGAATCATAACGACATATTGGCACGCAAAGAAATCCTTATAACTTAAAAAGATATAAAATGAGCAATATCCCCAAAGGAAATTACTTAAAAGACATTCTTTTGAACCATTGCTTGATAAAATTATACGATGACATTTTAATATACATACAAAACATACGATTTTTACTCATTCATTAAGGGAACGCTTTGAAATTCATAAAAATCGTAATATAGATAGATACCATCTTAAGAAAAAGCTACTGGTCAAGTGCGAGTTGAGTTTGCACTCGGGGATACCGTAGCTGCTTAGACATAAAATACATTTTTTTTTTGTTAACCTATTCTGTGTCCCACTGCTGGGCAAAGGCTTCCCCTTTTTTCTTCTAAACCTCCCTCCCTGTCCTGTGCGATATCTGGCCATGTTGGCCTTGCAAATGATATTAGATCGTCAAACGTAAATAATAGCGACCCCGACCGATTTCAGTCACGGCGACCAATTGTTATTATTTTTCAAAATAATAATAATAATTTATTATTTGTAACGTCTCAAGAGGTGTGCCTCAAAATATTGGGAAGACGTGTTGGAAGTGGGAAGGCGAATGGCAAATAATATGTATATATACGTACTATGTTGTCCCTAGTTTTGAACATAAACTAAACAGCTTTTGCGGAGTTGGTGGTATCAAAATACTGATAAGGTAATATAGCCTTTTCCCTACTGTGTTGGGGTCAAGTCTATCCGGATGCAGCCTAATACCAGTATTTTACGTGGAGCGATTGCCTATCTTACCTCCACTCATCAGATTACTCATTAGTTTATAATGCATCAGCCAGAATAGACGCTTAAAGTTATTAATGCAGGTGAACTAAAACAACTATTGTACATTGACGTATAAAAGTGTTTGTACAAACCTACTTACAGAAATAAATCATTTAATAATTTTAGTTCATCGTTCTAGTGCTTGAAGCACTATTTAATATAATCAAAAAGATATAGATAAATCAGGTACATACGCCAGCAGGTCAAGCTACCCGAAACTGTCAAATTTTCCCAATCCAACTTTGAACCTAATGCTTTAGCGATAAAGTTGAAAATCTATTAAAGAAATTTGACAGATTGTAGTAGATTGGTGTGCTGGCGTCTGTATTTGCAGAAATACCAAAGTGATAAAATTATTCATATCATTTTATTTATATACATAAAGGTTTTTTAATACGTACATGAAGGACTTACAAAATGTGCATTATTAATTACATGCTATAGGTCCAACGAATGTTGGGTGAATCGCTGCTCTCCTAGCTAGATCAGTGAGTAATCTATATTTAGGTGAGACAAAATAAAAAGGCTCCGCTTTTCCCATTCAGCGAGGGACTCCTAAAAAAGAGAATAAATTCTGTTCCAACATAAAGTGTCACAAACTATGAAATATTAACTCTGCAGTCAACAGAATGCAGAGTGTCTGAGTAATTGAATAAAAACCTTGGTGAGTAAATTATGACGGTACAAAATTATATAGCTAAGTTTTAGCACCGAGGAGTATGCTAATGGAGTGCTCGTGTTTGCGATCTAATTCCTGTTATTGTCATTAACAAAGCAGTATTAAAACTTTGTTATTAGGTGTATATTATGTGAGAGTTGAGAGAGGCTTATAGGTGCAGCGGGACAATATCCCGCACGTTTGTTGTAATAAATCATTTGATTAGAGACCAAATGCCTTAATGACATTATCCTTGGTAATATTCTACCGAGTAAATATTTGGCCAAATGAAAATGTGCGTACTAAAATCATTCCAAATACTGCATTAAACGGTATAAAAAAGGTTGCTAAAATTTGTTTGGATAATTAAATTTTATCAATTTTTTTTTGGCAAAACGACATAGGTACTCCCGCAACAGTGATGTACTAAGTTGCATGACATGGTCACAATATAAGTCACTAAAGTTGTATTTGCGGATGGAAATGTAAGAAACGCAGTTAAAATAATAAACAAGTTATTGGAAAGTTGGCATTACAACAGACAAGAAGGCAATCAGTGTCAAAAACTTGTCAAAAATGTAGGTAAATTAGAGATTTTTTGACAGATTGAGACTGAGATTAGAATGCGAAAGTTATTTAAAAGAGGGGAATTGCCCCACAGACCTTGTAGTTTAGATTCATACTGAATTATCATAGATTCACCTGTGCTGAGTTTATGTAGATGTGTCTCGCTTCCTTAACCTGTATATTAATACTCCATTTGCTCACTACTCTGTGAGTCTGGGCAATGTCTAGGGAGGTGGCTTGCAATTTGTAGGTACATGCATTGTTTACAACTGATGGAATGGGTGTTCCGTTGTACAGCATACTGGGAAGGATCAAAATGTCACGTACCTATACATTTTAACTTGGCTTTGTAAATGTTGTCTTGAAAATGGAGTCTTTGTGCAAGAGTTTCAGAATTTATTTAAAGAAAACTTTAGTAGCCTTGTTGACTATCAATCTCATCTTTACAGATGACCACATAAGCCAAAGCTAAATCATTAGTTTGCTTGAAGTAAATATTATTTAATTCTGACTAGAGTGACAAGTGAGAACCGGCCAGGTGCAAGTCGGACTCGCACACGAAGAGTTCCGACCACCGTACAATATTTAACACTTATATTTTTTTAAAACATGTTTCTTGTATGGATTCCCCTTTAATTTTTTACTTTAATGTAGTTTTTTAGTTGTTGATATAGCGGCAATAGAAATACACACTCTGTGAAAATTTCATCTGTCTACCTAATTATATCTTTATACCTCTATTACGGTCCATGAGACCGCTGATAGACAGTCAGCCGGACGGACGGACAACAGAGGCTCAGGAGTAGGGAACCTATTACTTTGGCACCCATTGGGTACGGACCTCAAAAAGCATTCTAATTTTCATTAACCTTTAGTGGAACCGTAAAGTTAGGTAAGATACTCAACATTACCACTTGCCGGTCTGCCGCCTACAAGCTTTCTATCGATAATTTCTCCACCGACTTTAACAACTTGTGTGGGACGAAACACAGCTGCACTCTAAGTTCTTCCAACCCAGACCAGACCAGATATTTCAATACATCCACGAACATATCCCTCGTTTTATTGCTCTTAACAAACTATATTTTCCTTTTACTGAAATTAGATCCTTCGCAAGTTGCTTCCGTAATTTCTTACTTTACTAGATATTTTAGGAGTCAAACAAGTTTCCTTCTGTATAAGTTCCGTCTAGTAATATTACCCAACGGGTTCAAACTCACGACCTCATTTCCCTTCTAGTTTAATGTATGCGAACTGAACTAGGCTGAGCTGTTGTCTAAGCAAGCAAGGTCGATAAAATTTTGGGTTTCCTGGGATTATTACTGATTGAACTATGAATATACTTAGGTACGATACTCTACAATGGTAACCTGGGTACTAGATAATTTTATAATAGGTATTATGAGAACACTGAACACGTTTTTTATTGAATTTTCTCGTTTTTAATTTTATTGAAATTATGTTTTACCTAAATCAAAATATTTTATTTCACATAAACCTACATGGGCACTTATGAAACGTCAGAAGCTAGGTGCACGATTCCAATTGGTTGTTCCCTATGCAGAAGAGCCGGCAAGAATCTTCACGGTTACTCTTTAAAAATAATTGGCTTTTATAATGTTTTCTAATTGCAGAATTATGAATTAATGAATTATTATGAGTATGGGAGGACCGCGTAGGCTTGTCAACAAGTATCAGGTACTTAATCAAATTAAAAAAAAAGGTCTACAAATCTACAGTCTACAAGACCTACAACATTTTCACATTCACAAAATATAAAAGAATCAATCAAAAAGCAAACCTAGGTGAGGTTAGCTTTTTGATTGATTCTTTTATATTTTACTTAAGTACGGTACTAAGGTACGTGTGTCACTTTTTAGTTTGTAAATTGCCTTGTAAAACGCCTTGGGATTCTGATCTGTAATGGTGTGCATGTAAACTTAAATAAATAAATAAATTCGGGACACTAATAAAGTTTGCAGTCACTTAACTAAATTCCAGTTTAAAGCATTTTTATTGATACCGTTTATTTCAGGAGACCACTATAAAAATGCTTCATAATCAAATGATTCTAATGTGGCATACCCAAAATTTGAAATAACCTTTACTTTTCACTACATTGCGGGTTTTGATCTGAATATTTTTAACTCTCCCTAATTGCACTGCAGTAAACCAGCAATGGATTTCAAAATTATTTTTGTTACCATTCTGTAACGTGCTGATCCCGAGTCGGTCGTTAAGCCTCGATTGTCGTCGTAACATGGTTTTATACTATCTATCAATTCGACGTATAAAATTTACGAGTGTGGGACGTACTGCGGCCGCTGGCAAAGTACCATCCTGGGTATGTGTTTTAGGTATATCGTTCAAAGGGTATGCAGTAACAATGGATGTTATTTTAGTTGGGGATATAATCTCAGATGATATTAATCTAGGAAGAAAACTTGGAAGTTATAATCTCTCCCGGAAATCCTACTAATATTATAAACGTGAAAGTTTGTATGGATGGATGGATGTTTGTTACTCTTTCACGCAAAAACTACTAAACAGATTTGGATGAAATTTGGCACATATATGGTTTATAACCAGGATTAACATATAGGATACTTTTTATCTCGATATTCCCACGGAATTGAAACTTATGCGGGTGAAACCGTGGGGCGCAGCTAGTATTGTTATAAGTAAAGGAAATTGGTTGATTTTATATGGGTCTAATAGTAAGAAAGCTTAACACCCAATCTTTGCATAGGAAGAAAACTACGGAATGATCATCTCTCCCGGAAATATTGTTACAAGGAAAAGAGACTTAACGATTTTTTATGGGTAAACTTAACACCCAATCTTTGCACCAGAAATCAGAATGATTTATGAATGAGACTGGGCGAAAGTGGCCTATGGATCAATAACCATTCGATTTTGATATTTTTGTAGGGATAACTCATCCTTATCCTTGTGCAAAGGCATCAACAAGAGTTTTCCACTCAATATTCCATTTTCTTGCAACTGTGGTTTTCTTTCATAATCTGTAATGCAGGTCAACATGTTTAAAACGGTTAAGTATAGTCTCTAACGAATGTTTTCCAGTAGCTGAAACGATTAAGGTCCTTCCTTGCTCTTATCACGCGTCCGAATTTCCACCCTGTATATTATAAAAGTGTATTTTTCTCAAAATTGTCGTGTCAGATTTTGATGCCCCTTTGAAAAAGGGTATACATGAGGTATCCCTACACAAATATTAAAACCATATCGCTATTGGTCCACTGATCACTTTAGACCAGTATCCTTTATAAATCATTCTGATTTCTGGTGCAAAGATTGGGTGTTAAGCTTATTACGTAGTAGATACATAATATTATATGACATATTAATATGTATGTACCTCGCGGAGCGTTCAACATCCCTAGCTAAATACAAGCCTCCTAAGACCACGAATATCAACTTTGTAAGATGAACTAAAAGCATAAAACAACTCCCCAGTATATTGATATTAGCGTCAACGTTGTTTTGATGACAGACGATATGATTTTATCCACAAGAAATATCATCATATTCATATTCATTTATTAATCAAATATAAGTTAACAGTTTACACCAAATCGCTTATATCTATGCTAATTCTACAAAATTACATTAAAATTTTAATTAAAACATCTGACCGAAGAAAAAAAAAAAACGGAATAACATAAAATTGTAAACAACAACAACCTTATACATAAAATTAGAAACTAAACCATTATTTCTTCATATTTAAATAAATATACACATGTTTAGCGATGGTCCACTGATAGTCAAAAAATAAATCTGCCCAGGAATTATTTTAGAAAGTCATTTAATTAATTGCTAAATTAATTGTCTTAATTGCTCTGGCAGTGGAAGTGTTGTTGGTTCGGGGAGCAAGCCATGTAGGCGGGTAGCAGAGGAGTCTATGTTGTCGTCTTACAACGCCACGCATATACTGGTCAGGAACATAAAAAAGTATTGACTCTCGTAGAACGGGACTATCTATCTTATCTACTAATATTAGATAATAATTAATTATATGTGTATATTCTCGCCTGAATTTGAGTGTGTTTAAACCTACCATTCCTGACGCGAACAAAGAAGGATATAGAAAGGTGTAGTATCCATATTGACGTCTGTATAGGTATCTACAGAATTTACGTTGAATTTTTTCTATCATACTCAATACTTTTATTGCATTCCATATACAGGCTGATTTTTTAAAGACCAGCCAAATTTAAGGATGTGGTACAGACCATCAAACTGAACAACTTTCTCCATGGGACAAATAGCGTAATCGCGAAAATTTTATCAACTGTCCCATAGAAAACTTCAATACCTACTCGACCTAAATGTATGGGACGGCTGAATTTTTATTCGCGATTACGATGTTTTGATTCATAATAGTGTACAATGACTCTTGAGGACTCCAAACTATTGTATTATATTCTAATTTACTACGGACATAGTCATTGTATATTTCTTTTATAACTTATGTATGCCTATAAAAGCCTGTGATGTCCCACTGCAGGGCAAAGGCCTCCCTACTCTCTTTCCACTTCTCTCTGTTTAAAGCTGTTAAGGACCAGTTCTTGTTGAAGGAGTCTAGCTCATCCCGCCATCTCCGTCTGGGCCTGCCGCGATATCGCTTGCCATTAAGAGGGACCCATTGGGTCGTATGTTTGGCCCATTAGTCGTCTGACATGCGGCAGATGTGTCCAGTTATAACTTGAGTGTTCTTAAACTGAGATGATAATCTAATTATGAAACCAACACATTTAGTAGCGTCTTTGCAAGTTTTAAGAATATGCTCGTGAAAATTTAATTTGCTATCCATTATTACTCCGAAATCCCGGATCGAGAAAACATGCTCCATTGACGCGCCAGCAAGATTATAATAATTTCTAATCGGATTACGGGATCGGGAAAAAGTTATTGTTTTACACTTAGAATTATTAAATGACAATTTATTTTTTATACTCCATTAACCACAGCATCAATATCATGTTTTAGCACCTCACAATCCTTAGCGTCATCATTACAGCCGAAAGACGTCCACTGCTGGACATAGGCCTCCCCCTAGCACCTCCTCTTCAACCGGTTCTGTGCTTCTCGCATCCAACGGGTTCCTGGGGCCTTCACAAGGTCGATGGTCCACCTTGTGGGAGGCCTTCCAACGCCAAAACTTCCTGTACGCGGTCACCACTCCAGAGCCTTTCGGCGAGCATCTGTTCTGCGAGCAATGTGCCCTGCCCACTACGCTGCACCTCTACTTCGTGTACTATATATATTCATACGCATATATACACTCTCCAACACCCACGTCTGACAAAAAAGACTTAATATAAACTACATTAATATCAGATCAAACAGATTCGCTCACATTACCTAATCCTCTAAGGACCGTAAAATTCCACACTAAAATTACACATTCCCTCAGATCTTTCGCCAGTCTCATACAATCAAGAAGAACACACTCTAAATAAAACTGATTACACAACCTGTCTTCTAAATTTCCCCGTACTCGGAGTCGAAACGAAGGTGCCTGATAAGCTCGAGCCATAACTAAAGCGCGTACATTAGCTCTAAATTTCGAGCACCCGAGACGACAACATCTCACACTAACAAAGCCGCGGAATATTTCCGAGTTGTTTGGCCGGAATAATACAGTCTAAATGGATCGAATAAAAGTCGCCCCGAATTTTTACGGCTAAGCTGTTTTTTGTGCAGTTTAAGTTTTTGACTTGTTTTTTTTTTTTGTGAAAAATTAATATATCATCCTTTTTTGTTGGTCTCTGGCAGTTGAGAATGGTTTAAGCTTTAAAGCGCTTATATTTTTTTAGAGCAGCACGATTGCATTTTTTTAATTTTATCTCTTTGCAAGATTCTCGTTAATACCATTTATATAAATAATTATTGACCATGTAATGCATTTTTTATCTTTTTGGAAGTCCTAAAAGTCTTCACAAATTGTCGTTGAAGGTAGTGGTAATATTGCATAAATTGTGGAAAATCGATTTTGCTTCGAGTTTGCTTTAGTCGAAATTGTTTCATAATTGGTACTATCCCCCGGGATGATTCCTTGCTATCTATTCTTCGTCTACAGGGAAACCCTGTGGCAATTAACAGACTAAAGTTGTATGATATTTTGCGTCAGGTTAATGAGAATTTAGATTAACCAGCTTAATGTGAGCTACATCACAAAAATTACCATTGCTACTACCAGGTGTGATACATAATAGTAGGTTCGTTTCGGTGTATCCGACGGTATACCTAAATCTCTCTTTACTATCGGTCGCTATTCTACAGTATGTTTTTTCTCACGAAACTACGCGCACTTTACTTGTGGTAACCAAGTGTACAAACACTCTGTGAATGTGTGCGTTAAGATGAGTAGCGTCAGCACATAACACACACACGAACTGCTGACTTCGCCATTGTCTCGCACGGTACGGAGAGATCCTGCGCTTACACACATATTCACAGCGTGTTTGTACACTTAGTAACCACAAGTAAAGCGCGCGTCGTTTCATGAGATAAACATACTGTGCCAAAAATGTGAAAATGTCTTTGAACTCGATATAATTGACCAACTTCAAAAATAGGTCCAGACCCAGCCATCTCATATATTGCGACTTGACTAAATAACGTAAGTAGACAAAGTGCATACTACCAGCGCAAGGGGTTTAATTCTCTGACTCTCTCACCTACGGGACCATTCTTTTTCATTTAAACGTTGAGTCCGACATCTTATTTTTATAGCTTCCTACTGTGCGGACATAAGCGTAATGTACCTACTTTCATCTCTGGAGGAAGGTTTATTTGTAAACAAATTGTGTGAGGAATCATACCAGTTAGGTATGAGCGTTTTGACCTCCAATACGTAAGAAAAACGTAACTGACAAATGCTAGACTATCCATATTTTATCAAGACAAATATTGAACACCAGCTCAGCGTAAAAATGGAACACTGTGTCAAATGGTTTTCCACTGAAGAACACTGTGTCAAATGATTTCCACTGAAGAGAAGAAGTGTTTCTATTCTTCAGTCGACAAAACTCTATAATGTCAAGCATGACGACCAATTTTTCTCTATTTTTGACACATACGACGATTTTTACACAACACCTGTGTACATTAAATTATTCCGTTTAAGTAATTCTCTGTTTATATTAATCGCATTCAGGATTGTTCCCAATAGTTCCGGGTAGCTGAACACTCGCTTCCAGCAGGTAACGAGGTCCTAGACAAACCGTTTCTCGGTGTACTACGAACAGTTACAAATCTGCTTCAATCCGCGTGCATTTTTTAGATCCGTAGATTAGTGCGGCTCCGACTAACTGCTCCATGAAATATTATGAGCTAAGAGATTATGACAAAAAGAGAGAGATTGTGTGAAAAGTGCTGAAATGCTTTTCTGCTTTGTAATTTTTATTGTTTTAAATGCACTTTATGAGCGTTGAAACTGTTTTATAGTGTGTGTGTGCACGATTATAATTATCTTTATTACAATTATATCAATCTGCCTAGTTTTACCTAACTATGTATGTTAGGGTCGGTTTCCACTCTAACCGATGCAGCTGAATACCAGTAGTTTACATGGAGCGACTGCCAATCTGACCTCCACAACCTCGTTACTGGGTAGTACGATACCCCTTGGTAAGAATAATTGTTAGACTTTTGGACTTCTGACTGCCCATAACGACTGTCAAAGATCTACGAGTGACAGCCGGGACCAACGGCTTAACGTGCTTTCCGAGGCACTGAGGAGTCTCGATATGTTGGTTGTGGTGTGTGATAAAGTAGATAAATTATTTACTATTTGTACAATTTTTAGATAATACTTATGTCACTTGAGTGAGATACCTGAGATACAGGTTTATAAATATTTATGTAAATCAATTATTTCAATAAACTCTAATCAATAATTTCAATTTCACTGTTCAATTTCTTTAAATTATTTTCAAAACCAAGAATACAATATCAATTCTAATAAATATTTCATCGATATGAATCTGCATCGAGAAACACGGCAAAGTTTCAGCAACAATATTATTCGTAAAGTTGGTCCAAGCCAAGCTTTACTCCGTGAAGCCAAGTTAATAAAGAGGCCATTCAAAGTGAAACTGATCGGTATAATAACGTGTCAGTAGCAAGCGCCATTGAGTAGATAATACTAATTATACCTGATATCGAACGCAGACAGGCGTTTTACTCTGTGTCAATAATGACATCATCATCATTCTCAAAACTGTGAAGGAAAACATCGCGAGAAAACCGGCATGTCCTAGAACCAAAAATTCGAAGACATGTGACATCTACCAACCCGCACTGGACCCGCGTGGTGGATTACAGCCCACTCCCTCTCAAATAGAGAGGAGACCTGTGTCCCAGCAGTGGGAACATTATAGGTTGATCATGCTTATGCCTAACATAATCTTCTGCAGGTCGGGTGGTAGGCCTACAGAAGATCGCGAGGAAAACCTGGGTGAGACTCGGACGGACCAGGAAAGGGAGGAGGCCTTTACTCAGCAGTATTGGAACAAGGATGCGAGTGACGATGACGATGTCTGGCTAAGTATTCTTTACTGTCCAGGGAGAAAACGAGCAATGCTTATCTGAACTAATACGAGTATTATAAAGAGAAAAGATTTGATTTTTTATATGTATGGTATGGTGTGTTTGTTTGTTATGCTTTTACGCTAAAACGGCTGAACGTATTTGGATGAAATTTGGCACATGGCATGACCTGCATTAGGACATAGGAAACTTTTATCCCGTTATATTCCCACGGGATCGAGACATGCGGGTAAAACTGCGGGGCGCTGCTAGTTTACTTATAAAAATATGAATGTTACTTTACTGGTTTTCAAAACACGTAGTTTATCTATATCTGTCTTGGCAAAATGGCTGGACTTTGGGATTTCCAATCACACACTATTTTAGTCGATCCTGGGCTACTCTCATCCACCCCGCGAATATCATCGCTCCACCTAGCCTGAGGGCGTCCTACTTTACTTTACTTGCTGTTTCATGAAAGCAAATACCTAGTAAAAGTTTTAGTATTATAAGGGCGAATTTCACTACAACTTTGATACCTAGAATAAGTCTTATCCTGAGAATAAATTTTGAATTTTTGACAGTTTTTCCGTACAAAAACTGTCGGACGTCAATTTAATTTCACGGATAAAAGATGACTGACTTTGGTAAAATCAGCCCTTAGGTAGATATGGCCATAATCTATGTACATACCATGACATGCACTAACATCAAACACTTGACTCAGTCAAAATAAAATCAAAAGTCATTTAATGAAATTAGGCTGAGAATCAGCACTGTTTGAACTTCAAAATTACTAAAGACAGACCCTCAAAACGACCGCCCATCACCACTTCCTAGAGCTTTAGCTGGGAAGAAGTGGCGCAACGAACTCCCAAGCAACACAGCTGTCTGTTAAGTTAATAGAACCACTTACTGCCAAACTATATACGAAATCTTCACTATAACACTGAATATTTAATTAAATCACTGGCCAGAATATAATCTCCGGATAGATAGTAAAAGCAGGCTTTCGAGGCCACCCGACCATTAAAACGTAAACCTTAAGCATCTATGCAGGTAACTTCATTAGGCCCTTAACTTATACTACCAATCCGTGGGAGTTTGTGTTTGACTATTGAAGATATTTCGGGCTATTCTATTTTTAGATGCTTCGACAACCTTCATTGCCATTTCTCGAAATTTTGTTCACTTGGTTGGATAAGAAATCGTGGAGCAGTGATATTTACGGCTAATTAAATACCTGTAACGCTTTACGCGCGAGTACATTGCAGTAAAGCTTTGAAAACGAAGACATTGTTAACCTTTCAGGGATGAGCTAGTAAGTATTAGTACCTACAAGTGAAAAAGAAATCACCTTGATCATTGCTTACCGACATTGATCGGACGGTGCGTCGTGCAGTGGTTGTAGACGTCACTATTCCCCATGATGATCACGTCGTGCAGGCTGTAACAAAAAACAATACATATAACAGTTTATCAGTGTTACTCGTGAAATTACCAACATGTAGAATGTGGACTCAATTTTATAACTGTGCCAAAAATCGTAAATAAATCGTCTACGTAAATGATTTAATAGCTAAGAACCACGGCTTACATCACGAGAAGCTTATACTGATTTATATTCAGAAGGCAGTTTCTAAGTCTTGGACACGAACATAAAGAGTAATGGAATAGGTAGTATTTGCAAAAATAATAAAACTAACTGGTATGGGGGAGACATAATTATGACCCGCAATGGACGTCTTTTGACTGAGTGACGTTGAAGTCACTAATATAATAATGTCCTCTCGTACTGTCCCTACCGTCCCTGTTATAAGGAACCTAAACATAACTGGTGAAAATTAAATGTGGTGTAGTATGTGTGGCTTACTGGGTGCATTTCTACCTAACCCTTCGGGAAATACAGGTGTGATGTTATGTTATCAAAGTAAACCTTCCGCGTGAAGCCAAAACACATTTCAACCCAATCCATCTTATTAAGTAAATTGTACAGGCATCTGTTTTAAGCAAAGCCAGAGGTACAAGACGAGTCTACGGCAACTTATTAATTACTTCAGATACACAATATACGATGGGGTGAGCGCCTAAGCTCCTAACTTTGATTATAACCTTGGACTCGCCTCTATAGTACCGAGATACGTACGTGCGTTAGTAACGTTCTGAGGTAGTGTCAAGTTCACATTCATTGTTCTAGTTAAGTCTCTAGACCGTGGTGAGTAGCTTTTCATTATTAATGGAGGGAAAAAGACGGTTTGGATAATTGCGTTTTTTGTTTTGAGATATTTTCACGTAGTTTGGTTTGCAAGAACGTGGATTCAAAATCAATCAATCAACTCTGCCTATCGCAGTTCAATGCTGGACAATATGTACGCCTCTCCAAAATTGTGTTACAAAAACAATCTATCCCAGTCACCTATTAAGTTTCTTATAGCTAAAAGAAATAAAGCAGGTTGAAGTATATAAATCGATTGTTTTTGTAGACACCCAATCAAAGACCGATGTGCTTACATTATAAAAATTTCTTTATGAACCTTTTGAAATGAAGATATATATTATTATATTTTAAAAATAAAACTTGTGGGGTCGGAGGACCCCCGGCAGGAACTACAGATTGATTATTTCAAACATCTAAACAAAAAGATGTAAGCAAGTTTTAAAAAAAAGGATGTCACGTGATTAAATTTGAACGTTAATATCTCTGAAACGAGAAGCTTTACGGGGTTAGGTGTTATTATATTTTCCGTTTGCATTGATGTCAGCTATCGATTTATACAGGTTATTTATATGCGTGGCCGCCATCTTGTATTTTCATTTTGACCTCACATCGGCTTCAGCACCCTCGAAAATCACGAAAACGACGTCCATGACAAAAAAAAAATTACGGCCGCCGACTTGAATTTTTATTTTGACCACACTAAAAGACTTTAGAACCCTCGAAAACCATGAACACTATGCCGCTCTCTCTCTGACTCTCTATTATATGTAATAAAAAGTTGCATAACGCTTTTTCGTTACGTGACGATTGCTCCCAATTTACTCCTACCACAAGCTCCGTTAAAGAACTTCGTTCCAAAAAACCATTTAATGCCAGGAATCAAATGGACCTCCTATGGATCCAAAACCTTGCAGAAGTTTTTAGCGAAACTTACGCTCCTGAAACTATCCATCAATGACCTTTACTCAAGCACAAAACCGAACTCAAAATACCAATAAATCTATCAACACTGTATCGCAAACGATAGTTGGCTAAGACAAAGTTTGTGGTTGGAAACTTAATAAATTATTACAATTTTGAGTTACGCATGCCCTGTCTGTTAGTAGGTACCTTAGCTATAAGTTATTGCCGGTCACGGCGGGGTTAAAAGACAAGATAATAACAGGGATACCCCAGATAAGGTTGCCTAGGTTTAAGGCGTTTAAGGTAACATTTGGCAGGTTTCCGCTCCAGTGAAAGGGATAATCATTGTAGGTAAAGAGGATATCTTTTTTTCTGTTTTAGGGTTAGATATTTGATCTAGATTTTCGTGTCTACTGTCTAGTCAGAGTGATGTAGGTACATTACGTTATGCGAAAATAATTCAGCACGAACATTGTTTTATTTAATTTAAGTCCTTTCGCAATCTGCTGAGTTGTCAATTCTTGATTGTAGAATGCAGCACGATTTTACAACATTTGATATGGCTACCACAGATTACTGACCTTGGTCGATTAAAAAATGTAAGCAAGTCACCGAAGTTAGAAAGTCGTCCATCAGAGCTTATTCACTTATTCTTTAATTGACCCACTAATCAAAACCAAATGAGATTTTTTTGTTGCAGACTGGGCCTGCTCTCGACTTCGATCTCGCCAGACGGAAAGCGATGGATAAGGTTTACGATAGGACGAGCGTGCCCTGAAGATGCCTGTTTACTCTTGCTTTGAAGGTAGACGGGTGATATGTGGCAGGGAAGACAGACGCTGGCAGAGAGAGATAAATGGGTTGACATAGTGAGGGCTTCATTCCAACCTTCACATTTGCCTTCGCGCAACCCTAGCGCCCATGCACCGCCATCCCTCTTTAGCATATAAATAATAGTGCCCCAAAAAGGGTCCGAAGCAGTGAATTCTTGACGCCCCGGTATATTATTGAGCGCCACTTTCACCACTAAACTGTGAGGTTTTATTTTATTCATGTTTATTAGGGTTCTCGGTCACCGGGGATTATTTGCTGTAAGTTATAAGCTGTTGGGAATCCGTTCGGATTGAACTTGCAAATGGTGTGCGTTAAATCGTGCGTTCGTCCTATGTAAGCATTTGATGTTTTTATGACCGCCGGTGACCTTTAATTTAGGGTGTGTTTTTAAAGTACGGTCCTAAATCTGCTTCAATCTAGGTCGCCTCAAATTGATTGAATTCATTTTGTTGATTTTTAATAATGCCATTTTATTTTTCGTGTTGATTTGCTGCTAGTTTTAACACATAACGCAGATTATTGGGTTATGTTGCTATCAGTACACCAAAAGACTCTGCCTGAGTTCTCGCTACGTAAACTAAAGAAGATTTTTATTACACTATCAAAGAAGATTCTTTACTACACTCCATTTTCTAAAAGCGAACATTGTTCAAGTTTTTCCGCCACGAGCCACAAAATAATCTCCCTCGCTAGGCGGCTGTTATTGTAACTCATACATTATAACCGCAATATCCCATGTTTACTTTGCCAAGAGTCTATACGAGGGAAGGTGAAAAAATCGTTCCGTGGTATAAGAATGAGGGGAATATTGTGGATATTTCATTCTCACGAAGACATGTATGTGATAATAAAATAAGTTTCTTTGGCGCCTCAGTTTTTTTGGCCTATAAAGGTAGTTTAGATGCTTTATTTAGATAAGTTTAATTACATCCTGATTCCATCTGGGCGATAGATATACAATCTGGGTAAACAGTTAAATGTTTCCGTTTTAAATTAAAATCTCACTAAAACTTAGCGTGGAAAATGTTACTTTACTTTTATTTATTTTGCGTAAACAGGCTTTTAGCGCTACATGTTACGTTTCAGCGTATGTTTTTGTTAAAAACGATCTAACAACTATCCTTTGCTAGGAAGAACCACGAAAAAGACAACATTGAAATTAAACAGCTCAAAAAATGCTCTAGAACAAGGTCTATGTAGGCCATTGCACACACAAATGCAGATTAGATGTTGCCGAAATGCCGAAAATGCTGATTCACATCGTGTATCAGAAAAGTGTGGTAGGTACAGACCACGAAAAAATAATCAGTTGTCCCGTACCGAGTAGGTATTATTTATTTATTTATACATATTTATATAAATTTTGATCGGTTTAATCCTTAAAACGGGTCATTGTACTAATCATTATGAACAACTTTTAATACGGGACCAACCCTTTTTTTTTTTTGGTTGGGTAATCATCAAATGACCTCTCCCGCTCTGGGCTGAGCTGAAGGGCGTGTCAGACTTTTTCTGACTAAAACCCACCCGTGTTCTTTCAGTTGCCTATGCCAGGGGCCACGGTATCTCTTTCGAACAACCCTTGGCCCTGGCGGCATCGGCCCTAGCGGATCCCATCAGTTCGTGCTGACATCTCTTTGAGGCGCGCGTGGAACACAACGCGCCGTCGACCCGGGCCTGGTCCTTACCGGGCGGCGAGCTGCCCGTTGCTCGCCGCCCGCAAGCCCGCGCCTACGGTGGCCGGGAGTCGGCTGTTGACTCCCGTCCAGGGCGTCTCCTGCGGCGGCTAGGAGATTGAGGGTGCAGAGATTGAAAAAAATCAGTTGATCCATACATTAGGTATGTCAAGTTATCAAGTTATGTGAACATAAATCTATGGATCAACAGCTTTTTTTTTTAACCCTGAAATCGTGAAAAAAAAAACAGTTGACCCCTAGATTTATGTTCGCATAAATTGACATACCTAATGTATAGATCAACTGATTTTTTTTTCACGATTTTAGGGTTGGTCCCGTAGTAAAAGTTGTTCATAATGATTAGTACAATGACCCCTTTTAAGAATTATACCGATCAAAATTTAACGGTGTATATACTTTATTGTACACCAGAAAATACATTTAAAAAAATACTCACTACAAAACATACAATGAGCGGCCTTATCGCTTTCAGCGATCTCTTCCAGGCAACCTTGGAATGGACAGTAATTGCATGGATATAAAAAATGGCTTGTCATTGGTGCAAAATAATCATGCACCATGCATGGTGTATTTTTTGTGATTCCGATGTTGGTGCTATGGAGAAAGTTGTTCAATTTGATCGTCTGTATCACACTCTTAAATTATGACCACAACTTTTAAAAACATGCTGCCGAACAAATAAATTTATGGTTGCTTGATTATTTTCAACATGCTGAATAGAAACTATTATACCTTAAGCTAGGCATGATTCCATACAGAAAAGCTTCGATCAACAATAATACAGGCGCCAGCACATCAAGCTACTACAATCTGTCAAATTTCTTTAATACATTTTCAACTTTATCGCTAAAGCATTCAGGTTCAAGGTTGATTGGGAAAATTTGACAGTTTCGGGTAGCTTGTCCTGCTGGCGTCTGTAGGTACTAGATTTCCAATGAGCGCATCAAAAACGATCGGAAAAATAAGACCACAAATAATGTTGTGGTCTTATTTTGCAGCATAGTTTTTGCAACCTTATTGCTTAGAAATTATGTTTCATTTAAAAAATACGTTTGATTTTATCAAACTAGTAAATATATTGCAAACGATAATAAACTTTACGTTTGAAAGTTAAGCTTTATAATCAAGTTATATGCAATCGGTGCCACTTGAGTGATGTGTTTTTGTTCCTAATCCTCAATCTAGTGCTATTTGTTGTTCAAATAGTAACAGTCCATTTGTTTGTAAGAATATTGTTACAGAGTTGTTACATAGTTTAAAACTTCATAATATTCTGTCGTTTCTGGCGTAAAAATACATTTTCAGGGTTTTGGCTAGTTTCTTAGATATCTCCGCCCATTGAGGGCTGATGTTTCCAACGCCAGATAACTTCATCCGTGGAATAATTTTGAAGTCTTGACTGTTCTTCGATACAAAATCTGTCCGACGTCAATATTATTCCACGAATAAAAAATATCGGTCGATTGAAAAATCAGCCCTTTATTAAATAGATTAGGATAACATTCAAATTACAAAATAATAACATTCAATTTCAAATTACAAAGCAGAAACGTAATAAAATTAGTTCCAAGATCAAACTACTGAAGCTGCAAAGCTCGATCGCGTAATTCTAGCAATCTGCATCGCAGCAGGATGATGTACTTATAGCAATGGTTGAAGGCTTACGTAATTTGATAGCCAGCAGTGCATAAGTAATGATAACATTGCCTACAAGCTCCATTAAGTGATTAGTGTACCAGCTAATTGTGTCAGACGTAGGCATAATTTGAACCTAGTGTGTTTTAGGTAATGCGGTGTGGTTTAAGAATTAAAACTTAGATGACGTAGTATTATATCTTTAGTTATTAGTACCTCAATCATGTATTTTTTGGGAGTAGTAGATGTTATGCGCAATACTGTTCTATACGGTTCGGTTTTTTTTTTTGTTCATGGTTTGGTCATGTTGAGAGGAAGAATGAAAGGCGGCTAACAAAAGATATTTATAAAGCAAGGCAAATGTGAGTAAAACGAGGAGGAGACACCCTTTTTTTTTTAGACATCCTGGAAGTACAGATAGTGACCTAATTGGTGACTTTTTTCAAATAGGTCAGGTGCGTAGTACCCGCAAACGACGTGCGTGTATGACGATGTATTAACGTAAACGAAGCAAAAGGGGTATTTAAGGATCGTATCGGCGTTTTATAATTTCTGTCTACCCCCATAGGAAGAAGACAAGGCAAGGTTTATGTGATGTTATGCATTTCTTTTAAAAATATAGTAACTCAACGTAATGCAGTCCAGTTTTGGTCGAACGGACTAATCTCTAATCCAATACCGACTTTTCTTAATGGGATAATCTCGGAGTCTATCTTGGCTTGCTATTCAGTTGACTAGCAAGCGGCAGTTCCCCACTGCCGTTTTTTTTTAAATGTTCGCATTCTTATTAAAGTCTCAAACTACCAATAAATTATCTAGTTTACCGTAGATAGAGAATTACAGTCCTTTCACTGTTATTTTAACTCTGACAGCAGCAACCCAACATCAACCTTATTAAATTAAACTCAAAATCAAAAGTCATTTATTCAAATTAGGCTGAGAATCAGAACTTTTCGAACGTCAAAATTACAAAAGACAGTCCCCAAAAAACGCCCGGCATTCACCACTTCCTAGTGCTATCGCTGGGAAGAAGAAGTGGCGCAACAAACTCCCCAGCAGCACAGCTGTCTGTTCTGTTAGAAAATACTTGATACTTGATTGTGTACAATACTAGGTGTTAAGTAATTAAAATTACAAGACACAGAACATAAAATTAAATTATTTGCCATATGTCAGCTAGCCACGCCAATATACCAACATATATAATAAAAACTATACGTACTCAAGCTAAAAAATAATTATTTAAAATTAAAATGTAAATAAAAACTTACTACCTAAATAAAAGCCTTTTTTTTTTTGAGGATGGGAAATCATCAAATGACCCCTCCCGCTCTGGGTGGAGCAGAAGGGAGTGTCAGACTCTTATTGACTAAAACCCACCCGTGTTCCTTCCTTAGTCCTTTATGTACCAGGGCAGCGGTAACCGTTTCGGACGATCCCGCTACCCCGGCAGGCTTCAGCCCTGTCGGGCCCCGTCAACTACGCTGACATCTCTTTGAGACGCGCGTGGAACACATACGCGCTGGAGATCCGTCCGCTCCGCCGCGATTTGCCGCGGGTGCGGAGTTTCCCCCCGACGTAGTGCCTCCGCGCGCCAATCATACAGGCGCGCGAGGACTATCGCCTCCAGATCCCATGGCGGCAGTCCGGCAAGGAGGCTTGCTGCCTCGCCCGAGATCGTGCGGTACCCCCGGATAAGCCTTACGGCTACCACCTTTTGGGGCGCGTTCAGATAGTGTGCGGCTCGAAGCCGCAGTGAACGCGCCCGCGTAAAGCCTCCGGCAGGAGGCGTTTGGCGTTTAAAATGTAAATTAAAACTTACTCCCTAAATAAAAGCCTCCAGGCATAAAGGGCGTGACAGCTTACATATTTATGCATTGCTGGGTTCTGTTCACATAGCTGTCACTTGAAGTCACAAATGATAAACTAGGACCATCGAAGTAAAATAAATAAGTTAATACTAATAACAATAACCTGTCAGTAAGCTAATTCTGGAGAAAGAACATGAACATTGTTTTGAGTTAATTAGGGCGACCAACTATTCTTTATTCAACTATTCTGTATTGTAACGAGAATAAAGATCACAATGTTGTCAAATGATTTTGCCAGACTTGTCACTGGTAGTTGCTGCCTCTGGCAAGTCTTAAGAACAACCTTAGCACATTATTGTCCCACACTTTACCACGATCGTTAGGCTATGTATAGAGCAGGGCGTCTTTCCTAGTGTATTTAAAAGGGCGCTTATCACTCCTGTCTACAAGAGTGGAGCTCGAGACAGTGTAACAAACTACAGACCAATTTCTGTGTTGCCAGCACTCTCTAAATTACTAGAAAAAGTATTGTATAACCAACTCATAAAATTCTTAGAACAAAATAACATATTATCTGACTCACAATTTGGCTTTAGGGTAGGTAAAAGTACAGAGGGAGCCGTTACCTCGCTAGTAGATTATATTACAGCTTGTCTAGATAATAAACAAAAGTGTGTCGGAGTCTTTATTGATCTGGCCAAGGCTTTTGATACTGTCTCGATCTCTGCTCTTGTTGACAAGCTGGAAAGGTGTGGAATAAGGGGAATGGTACTTAAAATCTACAAAGACTTTCTGACTGGCCGTCTGCAGAGGGTTAAAGTGGGTAGCGCTGTTAGTTCGGATGTTGCAGTCATTTACGGAGTCCCACAGGGTAGCATTCTTGGTCCCAGTCTCTTCCTGATTTACATAAACGACTTATGTCAAATTACACTGAATAAAGGCAAAATATTTACCTATGCCGATGACACAGCTTTGGTGTTTCAGGGAGAGACTTGGGATGAAGTCCAACAAAATGCGGAGATAGGGCTCCATAAAGCCAGCTTGTGGCTGAGGCATAACCTGTTAACACTTAACATATCGAAAACCTCATTTGTGCAGTTCACTAACGGTCGCATAAAACAGCCCAATGTGGCTGTCCGGATTCACACATGCAAATCACCTTTCACTCAACAGTGCTTGTGTACAGCTCTGAGCAAATCTAAGACCGTCAGATACCTTGGGGTTCTTTTGGACGAGAAAATATCCTGGCAACCACATATCGAGATGGTGTCGTCACGCATCAGGAAACTTACATGGGTGTTTAAAAATCTGAGGCATGTGGCTGACAGTGATCTTCTCCGTACAGTTTATTATGCATTGGCCCAATCGGTTATTGGTTACTGTATTGGGGCTTGGGGAGGTGCATGTAAAACGCATCTCTTACGCCTGGAAAGAGCGCAACGGTCACTGCTAAAAACAATGTCATTCAAACCATACAGATTTCCCACAAAGACATTATACGAGTTGTGCCAGGTATTTACAGTAAGACAACTTTTTATTTTCCAGATAATAACTAAAAAACACGTATCTACCCCATATGATCCAGGTAAACTTCGAAATAGGCGAACAATTCCAAATGTAATTGAAACTGTTAAATGTCGCACGGCTTTTGCAAGACGACAAAACGCTTTTCTCTCTGTATATTTTTGCAACAAAATTAATAGAATATAAAATTTTTATCCACTAACACTACGCGAATGTAAACTTAAAGTAAAGAACTGGCTCTTTACTCTTGATTATGAGGATGTAGAGAAAATAATAAATAATTAATCCCATTTTACAAAGGAACATATACATAGAACATACCTTTCTTTCATACACATACTCATACACAAACACGAACGGGAACCCACCCACACGCACACGTACACACCTCCCACACACACACAGCATGATTTAATTTAATTTAAGAATTAATTATATTCTACATATTTTTGATATGTTTTCTTTTAATTTCTGGTATTGTATTTTATTTTGTTTTTACTTCTTTTAAAATTGTATTTGTTTACCACACATTTTTTTATATTCCTATGTTGACATTAGTACCTAAGCCAAATAAAATGGGAGAGGGCGCTGACCCCTGACATACAGGTACACCTAGTTCAGGAGTCAGAGGCTTCGAACAAGTTTTTGTAACCTATTATGTCAATAAAGAATTATTATTATTATGTCGTTTATTTATTTAGTCGTCTTATTTTGTTACATTTTTAAATATTAGTATTATTAAATAAAAAAATAAAAAAACATTTAAAAATATAAAAAAATAGTGATCCACCGGTGTCGGGAGCAGGGTCCAAGCTACCGGTGGTTAGGGCTCCAGAGATAGAAACCTCCTCACAATGCGAGCCGTATCGAGGAGTACTGCCTTCTGAATCAGGCCCTTGATCCAACCGCCTAACGAGAGCCTCGATAGATGTTGATCGAGGCTTTCGGCCATCAGCCCATTGGCCGATACGACAATCGGCACAATGACAGTCGAGCTCACATTCCACATGTCAACAACCTCGCGTGCTAAGTCAAGATATTTGATTTGTTTATCTTTCTCAGCTTTCACGAGGTTCCCGTCATGTGGAATGGTAACATCAACAATCATTGCGCGGCGCACTAATCGATCTATCACCACTATATCAGGTTTGTTGGCGACAACAGTCCTGTCAGTGATGATAGACCGATCCCAGTACAACGTGACATGGTCATTTTCGAGAACTGGGTCGGGCACATACTTGTAATACGGTACCTCAAAGTCGACAAGTTTATAATTCAAAGCAAGTTGCTGGTGGATAATCCTGGCTACTTGGTTATGCCTGTGCAAGTACTCGCTGTTAGCCAGACGAGAACAACCTGAGATAATATGTCTGATGGACTCACCCGGACGGTGGCATGCCCGACACACGTCAGCCGTCCCGTCCTTCATAATATGTCTCCGGTAGTTATTCGTCAAGATAACTTCGTCCATAATTGCACAGACAAAACCTTCAGTTTCCCCAAAGAGGTCACTGAAACGCAGCCAGGATACGGATGCTAAGAAATCTACACCGGGCTCATGAAGAGCCCGATAGAAGCGCCCGTGAAGCTCCTTGCTTTGCCATACCTTCTTGCGGTCATCGGTAGTAAGTACTACAGGTTTGCGCCAGTTCTCTTTCGCCATGGAGAGCGGGGTGAGCCCCTTGTCCATTGCGACCACATCACGGTGCATACCCACTTCGGCTTTTAAAAAATATTCCCTGAGACTGCACACCTCGCGGTTGTGCAGGATCTTCGCATTTAAAAATCCTCGACCCCCACACTTCCGCGGGATATACAGTCTCATCACCGATGATCGTGGGTGATGCATCCGGTTTGCGGTCAGCAGTGTACGGACTCTTCTATCTAGGGCATCGAGTTCAGTCTGAGTCCATTTGAGTATGCCGAAAGAGTACATCAAAACCGGCATGACCCAGCCATTGAAGGCGCGCACCTTATTTCCGCCTGAAAGAAGACTAATTAATACCTTCTTCAGGCGACAAAAGAAGCGCTCCTTCAACGATTGCTTCATGTCAGCATCGTTGATGCCTAACGCTTCCGACATACCCAAATACTTATAGCTTTCGAATGAGGAGAGGGATCTAAGGTGTATGGAATCCGAAAGTGGAATTCCCTCGGATTCCATAATCTCCCCCCCCTTTACATGCATGACTGCACATTTGCCCACACCAAATTCCATCCAGATGGCACTACTGAAAGTTTCAGTTACCTTCAGTAGCTCCATCAGATGTAATTTGTTAGGGGCAAAGAGTTTCAAATCATCCATGTAGAGGAGGTGAGATATGACCTGACCACCTCTCTTCAACCGGTAGCCTAGACCTGAGTCCTCCAGCAGTGTGCTTAGAGGATTCAGGGCTAAGCAGAACCAAAGTGGACTCAAACTGTCGCCCTGAAATATTCCCCGCTTAATCCATACAGGCTCATCATTCCCCTGGATCTGTCGACACCCTGGATAGCGAAGGACCGTCTTCCACTGTCTTATACACGACTCAAGGAAGGTGCGTAGAGTTGCATCTATCTTGTACAACTCCAGCACCCTCATGAGCCATGTATGTGGCACCGAGTCGTAGGCCTTCTTATAATCTATCCAGCATGTCGACATATCCTTGCGGGATCGGCGAACCTGTTGGCTAATGGCCATGTCTATGAGGAGTAGCTCCTTAGTACCGCGGGACCCATTCCTACATCCATTTTGAGAGGCAGACATAATCGAGTAACTGTCAATGTGTGTGTTAATTTTCGCTCTCAAAATGGATGTAAGAAGTTTATAAACCGTCGACAAACACGTGATCGGTCTATAATTCTTGGGTTCCGCGGGACTACCTGACTTATGGAGCAGGTGGGTAACGCCTGTTGTTAGAAACTGTGGTAGTGACCCACACTCTAAGGATGACTGGAACTGAGATGCTAGGCAAGTGTGTGAACTAATTAGCCATTTTAACCAAAAGTTATGCAGTCCGTCCGGTCCCGGTGATTTCCAATTCGGTAACGGACGGACTGCTTTGGCTACGTCTAATGGCGTAATTATGACTGGTTCCATTTCTGGTATAGTTCCACACACTCGCTCGATATCGCGCATCCAGCCACCCTCAGCGTGACAGACGGGCACCGACCAGATGCTGCGCCAGAATGCACTAGTGGTGGCATCATCCGGGCGGCACACGTCCGTCACGTTTTGTTCAGGTCGCTCCCAAGTTCTATATACCCACCTCTCATCGCTCTGGAACATGCGATTCTGCGTGTACCGATCAACCCGCCGCTTATACCGCCGAATACGACTCGCCCATGCACAAACTTTCTGCTTCAGGAAGTCGATGCGCTCTGTGACATTGGACATCTATTCCCGAGGGCTGATTCCAGTCCCCGAAAATGCCTGTCTTACAAAGCGCATCACTCGTGGTCGTGTGTTGCCCTCCCTGAAGCAGTATAGTTTACCGATGAGTACCCTGGCCCCATCGATACGACGCTCGATCCTGTATCGCCAGGCTGGTACGGCTGGTTTTGGTCGAGTAGCTGCGTCATAATTTGGAAACTTGACGTTAGCTAAACGACATGCCGCCACAGCCGCGCAATATAATATCGAGTGTGTATCAACGAGATCCTCGCTGCTCTCGAAGAAATTCTTGAGCTGCGAGTCCAAGGCACACACTAGCGCCCTATTTTTTTTGTGCATAGGTAGCCGTGGTATTCGGGGTCTAAGTTCGGTTGGAGTGGACCTATACTCGCGAAACGCATCTTCCAGTGCGCTCCTATTATTATTATTACATTTAAAATAAAGATCACTGTGATTTTGATATTGATACAAAATTAGAGCTAAAATAACTATGAAAGGACGCTGTGTGTCATCGTAATTTACCTGCATTATAGACAAGATTTTGGCATTGACTGTCGCTGACATGGAGATTGCGCCTTGAATTTGAACGCTTTATAAATACGAGATTTCTTTATTGCCTAATGGGCCTGCACTTGACCTTGATCACGCCTGATGAAGTCGATATATGAGGTCTATGATGGAACGAGCGTGCCCAGAAGAATATACCTTGGAATTAGTCTTATTTGTTTATGGCACGATTCACAGCCAAGGCCATAATCTAATACTAAGTTGCCATTGCGAATGCCAGGCCGTGAACAAATCCACGGCAATTAGGGCCACCACTGGACACTAAAACTCTCGTTCACGCGAAACTTAAAGCTATTTGCCAAACGACCGCCATCCAGCCAAAAATTGGACCAATTATAGTCATACGAACGAAGAACATTGGAATGATGGAAGTGCTATGATGTTTTTTTGGATTTTTTGTTGTTCGTAGTTCTGAAATGTCAAATCCACAAAATTCTGAAATATATCCAGCTTTCGCTGAAATGGCATAAGGAAAGCAAAAAGTGTAGCGTGGCGTATGAAAATTAGATTTAAAAAAGTAAATAAATCAGTATTTTGGACCAAACACTTGTACACATTTTATAAGCCTGCCAAACTGCGTGACAGTTGGTCGGAAGGATTAGCGCTCGTCTTAAAACATTGGGTATCAACAATTTGACTAAACATCTAAGTAGGTATATACATACAGATACTTTAAATAGACAGTAAGACGATTATAATTAGAGCAGTGCAACTAATTATTGTTGCATGTTGTGACAATTTCATTACGCAGTTCAGTTATTAATTTATTCTTTATTGTTCGCTTTTGACAATCTAGCTTTATTCTTTGTTTACCAGTTTCTTGCTGAACAATATAGTCTGCGTCTTAGTATTTTATAACTAAAACGTAATATAACATGACGTTGGATTGAATATTTCAGCCTATTTTTTTATTGACTACAGATTGCCGTCCCAGTCACATTATTCCGTATACTCCCATTAATGACACCCTCCAGTAAAACAAGGCATTTGAATCGTTTTACAAAATGTAGATTTTAGAATTAAAATGTTTGTAAAATTTAAATGTACGGCTCGCCAGCTCACAGGTAAACCCTGAAAGGTTTTCCCTGTGCGGTTAAATCCAAATTGTAAAATAGGTTAAGTGTTTTAGAAATAAAGTAACTACCTAAATAAAAATATTTAGTGCACACAAAAGAAATAGCACAACAAGAGAGGCTTGTGGCTAAGTAATAACAGCCGCACGGGTCGATCTATCAGGTTAAGCTACGCTTGCCACGGTTGATCCGTGGATGGGTGCTACCAAGATCCTTCCTTGCCACGGAAGGCCACGGCTGTCATTCGTGGATCTTTGACAGTCGTTACGGGTCATCAGTAGCCCGAAAGTCTGACAACCAGTCTTACAAAGGGGTAACCAGTATTACCCAGTAACTGTCGCTCCATGTAAAATTCTGGCATCCGGTTAGACTGGAAACTGACCTCAACATAATTGTGAAAAGGCTAGGCAGATGGCGATGAAAACAGAAATAACACAACACACAAACTAAATCTGTACTAAAATCACAAAGTAATTTTGGAAATGTAATGTTATTCCCCTTTATTTATAAACGTTGTTTATAGTTCAGTAGTGATTAGCGACTGACAGATATTTCTGACGTTTAATGCATTTAAAGAATGATTTGATAGATGTCAGGAGAGCGCGCCAACGACTAGACCACAGATAACATTTGTTTTTTTTATGATAAAGGTTTTCATCTTTAAATAATTGTGATTAGTGAGTTGTGCACGAGTGAAAACTAGAAAGATCTGGTCAAACAGTTAACTTTAACATTCATAGTACATTTATAAATAAACCTCAACACTCGTATTGTGTCATATCCAGTACAACTAAGGCTTCATACTCACGTGGCGGTCATATTACCGGAGTGCGAGCGTACACGCCAAATAGCCATTGTCGTTTAATAGTACAAATGAACCTATTATTTTTATTAATATATTCAGTAGCTAATAAGTTACGCGGTTCTTCTATTAGGTAAATAATTAACTGGTTCAATCGTTGTGTGGTTGAAAATGGGGCCAATTGAACGTGATTTTATGAGTTCAATTGTTGAGACTTGTGGTCTTCACTATTGGTCTACTGAAAACAGCCTATGATTTTTTTTATACTGAAGGACTAGGTAGTGCTTCTTCTTCTTCGTGTCGCTGGCACGACTGTGTTTTAATTGCTGTTTTCTCAAAACTTTGCCACTTCCACGGCATTGTCGGAGGCAGCGCAGAGGTCACTTTGACTGCATGTTTTGGGACACAAAGGGCAGGATAGGAGGCGGAGCATGGTTTGTGACATAGCTCCACAATCACACCCTACTGCCGTTCCGTCAAGGTAGCCCCACTTTCCACTTGTGTCCGGAGACGTTTCAGAGACTTCCAAGTAGACCTAAGCATAAAAATTTCAAGTAGTTCCATATTCGTTTCTATTGATCTATTCAGTAGCGAATAAGTTACGCGGGTTCAGTTGAGTGTGATTTTATGAGTTCAGTTGCTGGGACTTGAGGTCTGCATTATGACCTCAACAACTCTCTAACAAGACTATTACTGTATGAAAACAGCCTGGTGTACTGAAAACAGCCTATGGGACTGCTTGAATTTTTTACATTGAAGAAATGGTAGTGCTATATATAAAAAAATCAAGTTGCCCTATGGCGTGGATTTTCAAGGTTCAAGCTGAGAGCAAACTTCGCTGAGTTTCATCAAGGCACTAAATAGACTTTACCACTAGGCACTAATAAACTTTTCAACCCGCACGCTCTCTAAAACAGATCCCTACCAACTTCCGGAACGACAATTTTAGCATCAGCCAAAAGGTCGAAACAAGTGATAGTTCAATAACCCCGCTAGAACAAAACCAATTTATTCAATTGAATAATTAATTCGGCAAAGTTCAAGAGCTTAAGAGAGCTTTAATAAAATTACTTTTAACTTTTAAAGTGAAACAGTAACTAAGTTTGGCTTGAGAAATGGAGTAAAACTTTTCTGGTTTACTTAAAAAGTACTATTTGGGAATTTTTTATTTAATTGAGTCAGCCTACTAAGCTAAGCCTGCACAATTATAGCACTGCTGTCTAAAAGAATTATCACTATCGTCTTCCTAGCCTATTCTGTGACCCCCACAACCCAGTAACTGATTAACACCCCGTGGTAAGACAACTTGTCGGACTTTCAGGATTCTGACTACCTGTAACGACTGTCTAATATCTATGAATAGACATTCTTAGATGTTTTACGGGACCAATGATGAACGGTGTAATGTACTTTCCTAGCCACGGAGGCATTTCTTTATCAAATGGATGGTCACCCCTTCCCTGGATAGTTCGCGACAAGCTTAGATTTTCCCTAGATCTTTTGACCCTTGTGATTGTTACTTACCCACGAACCCCAAAGGCTTTTAAATAATCGTTATATTAACCGAATCCATTACCAGGACAATAAGATTGTATTATTACAAAAAATACCTAATGAGTTTTCTGGGCTAGCGACCCTTGCTATACAAAGAGATTCCCTAAATTTGTTCCGTCACAACTAACATCTTGGTTAACTAAGAGTTCATTGTGATAGAAAAGAATAACTTCTATAGGTACTAGCTGCACCCTGCGGTTTCACCCGCATAAGTTTCGATTCCATGAAAATATCGGGATAAAAATTATCCTATATGTTAATCCTGGTTATAAACCATCTCTGTGTCAAATTTCGTTCAAATCCGTTTAGTAGTTTTAGCGTGAAAGAGTAACAAACATCCATCCATCCATACAAACTTTCACGTTTATATAGTAGTAGTAGGATATTTATTTTCGCCTGGATTCTTCGATACGTATGCATAGTTTAATGATCATCAGGAAATCCTCATGAGATGCCTTGAAAAAATCTGTCAGTTTGACATCGCAAGTGAAAATCAAACGTACTTGCTATAAGTATATTATTGCAAGTACACTTGATTTTCACCCGCTCCTAAATAATACTGATTTCCCTTTTTAATTGGGGTTAAAAACTGGCAAGTATGTACTGGCATTTACACAAAGAAAAAATACAATATCCAGTTTTTCTTTTCAAACAACAGAAAGGAGAATGCTACATTAGTAATTAAACTTCTTACCGTTTACCCTAAGCAAACTTAATAGAAGACCTTTAAGAATTTTTAAACCTTTTTTTGTCCAAATTAGAAATCCCTTGCTCAATTTCTTCAAATAAGGTGAAACATTTCAGACGATTTTAATAATAACGATATCTGTTTCGAGGCAATCAACAGAATATACAATTTACTTTTAAAATTCATAACGGTGTTAGCATGCGACCTTGGCCTTTATACCCTAGGGATAAAAGCTGTTTTCTCGTAAAAGTTCTTTATTGTATTCATTTGAATTAATTTATTGCCTCAAAGAAAGGTTGGATAGATAAGTGTAATAATGATGGGATGAAAGAACATTTTTTTGGTTAATTTTACAGAGAAGGAAATAATAATAAAAAGGTTTATCATACCATTTCAAATGATTTGTTTGTTCGTTACAAAATGTTATATTTAAAGGTATTTTTAAGTATTATACAGTTGAAAAAAAATATTTAGTGACGACAAACAGACATGACAACCGATCAAGAGCGAGTCGGACTCGTGCACCGAGGGTTCCGTACCATTCTGATGATTTCTGCAAAAGTGTGCTATTAAGAGACATCGTTTTATTTTTCCTGTAATCTTTACATAAACTTTTATCATAGAATAATTTCAGATTTTTCTCTATGCAAACTTGGGAGAAAAGGGTATTTTTTTTTAGATTTTTCATCAAAAGTCGAAAACCACTCGGCCTAAAAAAAAAAGAAAAAGTGTTTGAGAATGTGCAAATAGCGCTCTTTCATATGATACCCCACTGTATGCCCAAAATATATAAATTTTTATTTCTTTCTTATTTGCAAAATAGTTGGGCAAACGTCATCTAAAACTATTCCAAATTTCAAGTTGTTAGCATTAGTAATTCTTGAACTGTGACAGACGGACAGATACTCAGTCGCACCATAAGGGTTCCTTTTTACCATTTTGGTACGGAACCCTAATAAATCGTGGGCAAAAGGTAGTGAGTAGACTTAGCTATGTTATGATTTGATACGCACAATATATTAAAATGTGCACACTACAGTTTAATTTAGAACAACAATCAGGATTTGACTTAATTTATTTAACCGAAAACCATAAATATGTACTGCGAGTAAAATAATTAAGAGCACGTATTTATTTAAAGTTTCATTCTCTGCATATTAAACAAACAATAACAACATAAAGACAGTCGTAAAATGCAATATCGACTTTGATTGGACGTTTGTTCTTATTTTTATTTCATAGCTATATAAAAGCCTTCCATGAAGTGCTCGGGTTCTATTGGACCTACAGAACTACGGCTGCGCTCAAATTGTATCAACTTTGTCAATCAACTCAGCCTATTTCAGTCCACTGCTGGACATATGCCTCTCCCAGGCTGAACCACAACACCCTGTCCTCCGCCTTCCGCATCCAGTCTGTCCCAGCAAGCTTCTTTAGGTCGTCCGTCCATCTAACTGGGGGCGTCCCACACTACGCTTGCTGATACGCGGTCCCCACTCCAGGACTCTTCTGCTCCACCGGCCATCGGTCCCTCGACACACATGGCCAGCCCACAGCCCCTTCAGTTTGCTTACTCTGCAAGCTACATATGTCGGTAACTCCGGTTCTTTTCCGAATAATTTCATTTTTGTCTCGTTTGCACCGGCCATCGGTCCTTCGACAAACATGGCCACTTCAGTTTGCTTACATCAACTTTGTATGTATTTGAAAAATATAATTATGACTTTTTTGAGTTTACGTATGTATGTAATAACTAGGAGCAGCCACCGACACAAACTCAATACCCACATAATAATGATTAACCATATGGTTAACAATTATTATTTATAGTTAATATTAACTATAAATATGTAGGAGTTATTAATTTTGCTGTTACTTGTACCCCTAGTCGCGGCTATTTTGAGAAATCCTACTAATATTATAAACGTGAAAGTTTGTATGGATGGATAAATGGATGGATGGATGTTTGTTACTCTTTCACGCTAAAACTACTGAACCGATTTGGATCAAATTTGGCACACAAATGGTTTATAACCAGGATTAACATAAAGATACTTTTTATTCCGATATTCCCACGGGATGGAAACTTATGCGGGTGAAACCGCGGGGCGCAGCTAGTACCTATAGAAGTTATTCTTTTCTATCACAATGAACTCTTAGTTAACCAAGATGTAAGTTGTGACGAAACAAAGTTAGGGAATCTCTTCGTATAGCAAGGGTCCGAGTCGCTAGCCCAGAAAACTCATTAGGTATTTTTAGTGATAATACAATCTTATTGTCCCGGTAATGGATTCGGTTAATATAAGGATTATTTAAAATCCTTGGGGTTCGTGGCTAAGTAACAATCACAAGGGTCGAAAGATCTAGGTAAAGCTTGTCGGGAGCAATCCGGGGAAGGGGTGACCATCCATTTGACAACGAAATGCCTCCGTAGCTAGGAAAGTAGATTACACCGTTCATCGTTCGTCCCGTAAAACATCTAAGAATGTCTATTCATAGACGTTAGACAGTCGTTACAGGTAGTCAGAATCCTGAAAGTCCGACAAGTTGTCTTACCACGGGGTGTTAATCAGTTACTGGGTTGTGGGGGTCACAGAATAGGCTAGGAAGACGATAGTGATAATTCTTTTAGACAGCAGTGCTATAATTGTGCAGGCTTAGCTTAGTAGGCTGACTCAATTAAATAAAAAATTCCCAAATAGTACTTTTTAAGTAAACCAGAAAAGTTTTACTCCATTTCTCAAGCCAAACTTAGTTACTGTTTCACTTTAAAAGTTAAAAGTAATTTTATTAAAGCTCTCTTAAGCTCTTGAACTTTGCCGAATTAATTATTCAATTGAATAAATTGGTTTTGTTCTAGCGGGGTTATTGAACTATCACTTGTTTCAACATTTTGGCTGGTGCTAAAATTGTCGTTCCGGAAGTTGGTAGGGATCTGTTTTAGAGAGCGTGCGGGTTGAAAAGTTTATTCATAGTTAACTATTTAGTTCCTTGATAAAACTCAGCGAGGTTTGCCCTCAGCTTGACCCTTGAAAATCCACGTCATAGGGCTACTTGAAATTTTTATACATAGCACTACCATTCCTTCAATATAAAAAAAAACATAGGCTGTTTTCAGTAGACCAATAGTGAAGACCACAAGTCTCAACAATTGAACTCATAAAATCACGTTCAATTGGCACCATTTTCAACCACACAACAATTGAACCAGTTAACTATTTACCTAATAGAAGAACCGCGTAACTTATTCGCTACTGAATAGATTAATAAAAATAATAGGTTCATTTGTTCTATTGAACGACAATGGCTATTTGGCGTGTACGCTCGCACTCCGGTAATATGACCGCCACGTGAGTATGAAGCCTTAGTTGTACTGGATATGACACAATATTGAGGTTTATTTATGAACGTACTTGCTGCGCCCCGCCGTTTCACCCGCATAGGTTTCGATCCCGTGGGAATATCGAGATAAAAGGTATCCTATCTGTTAATCCCGGTTATACCTATACCAACTGTGGACTGTGTGCCAAATTTCATTCAAATCCGTTCAGTAGTTTTTGCGTGAAAGAGTAACAAACATCCATCTATCCATCCTTACAAACTTTCGCGTTTATAATATTACTAGCTGTGCCCCGCGGTTTCACCCACATAAGTTTCGATCCTGTGAAAATATCGGGATAAAAAGTATCCTATATAGTAGTATATATCCTGTATAAGTATTATATATATCCGTTTATAATATTACATAGTAGGATAGTAGGACATGGCAATACACAGTTTATTAAACCATCAGAGAGTCTCCCATCCGGGCACAAGTTACCGTGGCCTACTTGGAAAACCTTAAATAGACTTCGTACCTAAGTAGGCCGCAGGAAGGACAACCTCCACAAGTGGGGGTTCATGGAAGGCTCAGACCTCCGGTGTGTATGCGGTGTCTCTCCACAGACAGTGGCTCACCTCCCATCTTGCACCGCATGCCCTGCCACTTGCACACGTGTGGACCTAATGGCCGCGTCAGCGAATGCTATCCGCGTTGCTGAATTTTGGGCCAAAAAAGCTTTGTTTATTTTTTCTGTTTTTGCCATCGATGTGCTAAGAAAAATATACAGTAAAGAGACAACCCCATTTGTATGTCAACGCAATCATTGTCCACTTTAATGTTGCCTGGAAGAGATCGCAGAAAGCAACATAAGGCCACCACGCGCGCCTCAAAGAGATGTCAGCACGAACTGACGGGGTCCGCTAGGGCCGATGCCGCCGGGGCTGCGGGTTGTTCGAAAGAGATACCGTGGCCCCTGGCACAGGCAACTGAAGGAACACGGGTGGAGTCTGACACGCCCTTCCGCTCAGCCCAGAGCGGAAGAGATCATATGATTTCCCACGCAAAAAAAAGGGCCACCCAGAGTAGGTAATAATAATATAATAATAATAATAATGAAATACAACCTTGTGGAATCTGAGGTGCCGTACTACAAGTATGTGCCCGACCCAGTTCTCGAAAATGGAAATATCACATTGTACTGGGATCGATCCATCATCACTGACAGGACTATTGTTGCCAATAAGCCTGATATAGTGGTGGTGGATCGGTCAGAGCGGCGCGCAATGATAGTTGACATAACCGTCCCGAATGATGAGAACCTCGTGAAAGCCGAGAAAGATAAACAAATCAAGTATCTTGACTTGGCTCGCGAGGTTGTCGACATGTGGGATGTGGACTCAGCGATCATTGTGCCGATAGTCGTGACAGCCAATGGCTTAATAGCCAAGAGCCTCGACCAACACCTGAGGAGGCTCTCGACACGGACACGGCTCGCGCTGTCAGGAGGTTCCTCTCTCTGGAGCCCTGACCACCGGTAGCTTGGACCCTGTTCCCGATACCGGTGGGCTACTATTTTTTATATTTTTAAATGTTTTTTTAATCTTTTTGTAAAATTATTTAAAAATGTAATTTGTAAGTTTTAAAATGAAATAAAGGAGATAATAATATATTTATTTCCCAAAAGTACAGATAGAGGAAACAGTATGTTTTGTAGTGTTCGATGTATTTTTTAAAATGTATTTTCTGGCGTACAATAAAGTATATATAAACAAATAAAGGTAAGCTTAGGTACATTATAGCTGCGCAGGGCCGTAGCGCGCTACATTGCAAAAATGCGCCAATGCTTTCGCTTCATTGGGAGCCGCGGCGGGCCGTACCGCAGCGCAGTAGTTGTCTCAGATAGATTTAAACTTCGAGTTTGAATGGGAACTATTTCCATTTCAGTGCATGGCTCGCGCATATCTGGGCGGGCCGCGACGCAACGCATTAAATTCCCCAATAGATCACTTTCATAAATGTTTTATAACATGAACCATCGCACAGTACAGGCAGGCCGCATTGCAACTCGAAACAGTCGCAAAAATACGCCTTACGAGCGATCCGTCAGTGTGTTGCGTTGCGGCTCGGTGTGCGCGAGCCTTTACTACACAACAACAGCCAAAATATTAAATAATTAATGTTTGTCATTCCACAAGTACGACAAAATTACCGCGGCCTATTGATCCGCGTATTAATTTCCTATTTATTCATTTTCTGCTTCATTTAAAAATTTGTTCACTCATTGCAATATTTATTTTACTGACCTACTTTTCTTTTAACCGTGAGTTTGTTCATAAACAAACTTCTTCTCTGCTTTTTTTTCATCATTTTCTTTTTGCTTGCCTACAAACAGTAAGGATTCCTGCTAAGATGCTGCGTTTTTGGCCACTACTCGCAAAATGTAAAATAATAGTAAACAGCAATGTATGTAATGGCCATAAAAAACATAAATCTTTGCATTTTGGGCTAGAGTGAAATAAAGTGATAGATTTTGTCACAGAAATAGAAAGCTGGCTTAATATAATACCAGCTATTATTGCCACACTGCAGGGCAAAGGCGTCTCATACAGCGAAGGCACAAGCAACAAGTATTGATCAACATGCTTGCTCAAGACCGGTTGGCAATTTCAGACATTACCTACCTAACTATAAGTCCAGGGGGTCTACTCCGAAATAGTATCGGCCGAATGTTCGGCCGTTTCCTGCTACGAAGTTACTATTTGGTTCGGTCGGTTCCAATCCTACACTCCCACACTCTTTCGAATATTGATTATGATCCCGACCCAACTGAGCCGCTACGAACTTTTTCGCATTTTTCAATAATATTCGGTTCGGCCATGTGTCGGTCCGATCCGAACATTCGCACTTTGCACTTCGGAGTAGGCCCCCAGGTTTCGTCATGATGTTTTTCTTTACCGCTGCTAGTATTATCCACTCAAAAAGTATAAATAAAAAACTAAAACTTCAGATAGGACCATCCTACCACATATCCTACTAATATTATAAACGTGAAAGTTTGTGCGGATGGATGGATGGATGTTTGTTACTCTTTCACGCAAAAACTACTGAACGGATTTGGATGAAATTTTCCAAACAGATGGTATATAACCAGGATCAACATATAGGATACTTTTTATCCCGATATTTTCACAGGATCGAAACTTATGCGGGTGAAACCGCGGGGCGCACCTAGTAATATTATAAACGCGAAAGTTTGTAAGGATGGATGGATGGATGTTTGTTACTCTTTCACGCAAAAACTACAGAAAGAATTTTGATGAAACTTTACAGTAATATAGCTTATACATCAAAATAACACATAGGATACTTTTTAACCCGATAATACCACGGGATATAAACTTACATAGGAGGGTGAAATCGCGAGGCGCTGCTAGTCTATTATATATTGATTTATTTAATTTAAATATATACCTATTTTATATAAAAGAAAATCATTTTCATCTACAGCATCAGTTTTGCCAAGTACCCCAGTATGTTTTTTTTTTAAATTTATTCTGCAATACTTTATTACAGGCTGACATACCAATCATCACGAAGATTTATATTTATATCCACACATCTTAGCTCATCTCCCAAAGGATGAACGAAAATATTGTGTTTCTGTCTTTGAAACATTACTGTAAGCGAAATATTCTTCTATTTCTATTTATTTTATGACTATACCATAAAACATACATTTTAATATAATACATAGATGGAATTTACATATTTTATGCGAAGAATTTTCGGTTTTTAGAAATGCGTTGAAAATATATTAGTTTTGTAATAAAATATTATTTTGAAACTAAATAAACCTTGTAGAAGCCTTTGTTGCTGTCATTTGATATCTAAAGTTACTTACTTTAAGGCGAAACGTACTTGAAAGTCATTTCTTTGAAATATCATACCCTGTTAACTTGCATAGAATATACAATTACAACGCCGAATTACAGCCAAATAATTCCAATAACCATTTAATAAATAAAAATAGACACAAAACAATAGTAATCGTCAAGATATTTACATCATTGTAATTGTGTAAATCTCCATGACAAACATACAAATTATAATCAGCTAATGAATTTTAAACGAACGTTTGCTAATTAACTCTATGACAGAAATTACAACTTTTTTTTCTTTTCATAATATTCTTCGTACATTTTGGTCAATGCCGTGATTCTTGTGCTACATTGAGATTATGAAGGCAAGTAATTTAGAAAGGTGTTCTTAAATATCAGAAAGCCAATTCTCGTAATTTAAAACGTTCAAAATCTAGTCGCAGTCTCATCTCGGCCACAAACATGTGTCAAAAACTTGTCAAAATTTAGGGAAATTAGAAGTATTTTTTGACATATTGAGACTGTGAACGTTCTTAAAATTACGATAATTGCCCCTCAGATATCAAATGTTACGCCCCTACACTAAGAATGTTTTTGTTCCGTTTTCCTATATTGTCCGACTGCTGAGCAAAACCTCCCCCATATTCTTCCACCTTTCCTTGTGCCCTCTCCATCCAACCGGTTGGGAACGAGTCCAAATCGTCAGGACAGCGTTTGAGAAGAAAATAATGAAATAAATAATAAAAATATATATTGTTTTTTTAATTTTATGTTATGTTATGTTCATAAAACGAAAATGTCAAACCGTTTACCTACGTATGTTAAATTAATGTCGCCTTTAAACCGGCACGCTGTATTTTGAATTGTTTATGTCCACGGTTACAAAATCGACTGGCGGACTTATTAATCTAAACAAATTCTAATACTCCTTTAAAAATAAACCTACTTTTTCTGGACAAGATGTCCCAAGTATAACCAGAATACACACCCAAACACAAACAAACTCAAACCCATTAAGATCACCTTGTATATTTTACGTTAAAACAAGGTAAACGATAACGCGTCCTGTTTCAAAGTTTCCAGTGTGTTTGCATAAGTGTTAGAGAAATACGCTATAAAGTGAAGTAATGGCCCTATTTCCTTTAATAGACTCTTCGTTAGTATGAGTATGTAGGAGGTTTATCTTTACTAAGATGATTTATAGAACGTCGACAGTGCTAAAATACTTGCTTGAAAACAGGCCAAATATTTTTGAGAAATAAAAAGTGGTTTTCAATGTTGGGCAACTTAGAAAAAGACTATAGTGGGTGGTCATAAAATGATTTGACAAGAGGGTTTTTAAATAAGAAAAAAAAGAGCAAGAAAATATGTCTATTGGTGGTAAACATGACGCAGAGAAAGAACACAAAAAATAAAGACAGGTAATAATAAGTTGGGGAAAAATATGCGTCACATCCAAGCAAAATGGTCATCGCTCAGCATAATGCTACGACCCCATGAGAGATAGCGCCCCAAGCGCTGGTTTTCAGCGACAGCCGGCGTTGAGGTGATGGTGTTAACCGCTGTAGCATCTCCGTATGCTGCAGCGGTTGATACTACCACGTCAACGCCGGGATAAAAAATAAAAACCAAATCCAATAATGTTATCTTAACACAGATTATGATATTAGATTCAAATATTAACTTTTACAGAATTATCAAAGCCAAAATACAAACCAAAAGTGAAAGGTTTAAAAGCTTCTATTGGACAACTAGTTTAATAAACTGTTTTCATTTTAAAACGTTATTTATAAAAGAACAAAAATTGTAATAAACGCTATCCGTTGCTTTCTTTCAGTTTCATGTCGCGATGGAAATATTCCTGTAAATATAATAAAAACTCGACAAAAGCGTTTGTTACCGAGCATCTTTTAAATAAGCAATTTTATCCCTAATGAACGCCGAACTTTTTGTGTGTTCGCTTATAAAAAAGGCAGAATTTACAAAGAAATGTTTCGTTATATTATAATTTGGGTCAAATAAAATCCTTAAAATAATAATACTTGAATTATTAATGCTTGAAATCACTATTGATGAATGTTTTGATTAAGTAGTTGAACCTACATGGAATATTTTATACTTTGGACATCCGGGTATATAGGTCAAAGTACAAAAAAACACATGGCTACGCGGGAATACCACACGGCCGTTGCCAGCTACGCCGTAGCAACGCGCGTAGCATTGTAGTAGCCTAGAGCGGGGTCTACGGTACAACGGATTTTATTTTAGTATTGGTAAATTACATTTACGTAGGGGGCTTGTGGCTAAGTAATAACAGCCGCACGGGTTGATAGATCAGGTTAAGCTACGCTTGCCGCGGTTGGTCCGTGGATGGGTGACCATCTTTACATACCAAAACTCCTCCGTGCCTCGGAAAGCACGTTAAGCCGTTGGTCCCGGCTGTCATATGGATCTTTGACAGTCGTTACCGGTCGTCAGAAGCCCGAAAGTCTGACAACCAGTCTTACCAAGGGGTTTCGTATTACCCAGTAACTAGGTTGTGGAGCTCAGATACGCAGTCGCTCCATGTAAAATACTGATACTCAGCTGCATCCGGTTAGACTGGAAGCCGACCCCAACATAGTTGGGAAAAGGCTAGGCAGTGATGATTGGTAAATTACGTATGTTTAGTATATTTTCATTGATCAAAGATTATCGGTACTGTACAGTTAAATAATCACACCATGGTTGAATAATATTATTGTGTTCAAAGGTTCAAGATTAATTTTAATGAATATTATGTTACTTTGGACGGAAGTGGTCTCGACTATTTTATCGCCGCGTATCTACTCCATCAAACTAATAATAATAGTTTATTTCTCTCCCCACAAAGGTAGCTCATAAATAACACCTTAGGACTAAACAATACGTGCAAGACAAAAGCTCCTTTGCGAGAGACTGGAGTCCGTGCTAGGGAAACCCTGTGTTACAGATCTCCAGGCCCATCGCAGTGTTTAGGTGCTGTACTTACATTGCACAAGTTTTAGGACAATTGATAAACATTTTGTAATTTCTATGGAAGAGAAGTAAAGAAAAATACTTTAAAGTAAATGCTAAATAATAAATAATAATATCATGCAAAATCAAAATCAAAATGAGGTGCGTGTACGTGTGTGGTGTGTTGTGCGTGTCGTGAGAAGTGTGTGTGTACGGTGTACTTGTCTCAGTATTGTGGGTAATCGAGAGTAAGCTCATGATAATATGCGAGACAAGATGTGTATGTAGTGTGTAGTGAATATGCGATAAACTGACTGAACTGTTTATAGATTTACTATAGATGTGCTTACCTTACCATAATAAAAAAAATCACATATTATAACCACAAGGCTAATTAAGAGTTTCTTGGAAAAGCACTTTGGAAAGGCACTTTTGATTACTAAAACAGGGTGCTTAACGTACAAAGTTCCTTAAATAAACCAACCACCATAATCAAGAAGTCAATGATAATGTCTAAAGTATTCAAATGTTACGTTAATTGGAGTTATAAAAATATCTGCGCCAAATTGTTGTCATTTGGCGTCGTGCCAAAAGCCTGGCAAAGACGGCCAGATGCGGATGCTAATTTTTATTCAAAGTAACAAGCCTCTGATTACACACAGTTTAGACAGTAAGCAGATGATTTGAACGTGTTGAGGTTCTTAAATGATATGCTAATATTTTGTTTATTTTTTTCATATAGCTATGGTGGCCCAGTGGTAACGAGTTGTAGGTCGTAGATTCGAACCTAGACATGCGCTTTATTTTGTGTAAATTATTTTATCACCACGGCTTTCAAAACGGTAAAAAAAAAACACCATGAACAAACCGCCATGATCTAGAACCAAAAATTTGAAGACATGTGACATCCAACTGGGCTCGTATGGTGGATTACGGCCCATTCCCTCTCCCCAAGAGGAGGGCTGTGTCCCAGTAGTAGGAACATTATAGGCTGACCATGCTTATGCTTATGCTAAGTCTCTGCAAAAACAGCCAGACAGACAGACTCCACCCAGACTATGAAAACGCTGATGGCGCCCACTGAAGGAACCGTATTTTTAAGAACATTCCTTTTCACATCTCAGTTCCAATCTGTATAAAATACCTCGGATTCACCTACATTTTTGACAAGTTTTTGACATTGATTGTCGCTAACATTCTAATAATGGAATTTTAATTCTGATCTATTATCAACACACAAAACAGTAACATTTAACTGTTTTAACTCCAGAATCAAAACAAGTTTGTCGGGCTTATGGTTTTAAGAGATAATCCCTGCTTGACTTAACAGTCAACCTTGCAAGTCACGGCTTCCGATGATTTTCTGCACGTGCCGCCTTGAGCCCAGGTTGAAACGTCTCATGCGCATATAATTTTACTGGCACTTACCTAATCCCTTTAAACCGGATCGTTGGGCGTTACATACAGGTTGGGCGTATTGTGCTGATGCATGTATTTATAACGAGCTTTGTAACTAAGAGATAAGTACATATTTACTATAACATCACACCTGCAATTGCCGAAGGGATTGGCAGATGTCTTTTTTGTTCGTTTGTTTTTTGTTTGTTTAAAAAAAAAAATAAACGTTGCCCCACACTAGGAATTTCTCCTGTATCGAGGGTGCATTTACAAACATTTAAACTCACTTACACAAACAGCCAGACCCGGAACAATTACTTGTCGGTCATACAAATATTTGTTCCGTGCGGGAATCGAACTCGCGATACGCAGCGCAACATGCAATCGTTTAACCACTGCGCGAACCGTGACGTCAGAAGTGTAACTATTGTAATTTATTTATTTAATAGGTACTTCAAGGACATACATGTACAGAGGCGGACTTAATACCATAGGCATTTTCTACCAGTCAACCTTTGGGTGATGCAGAGAGAAACAGTGCAATCATGAAAATTGAGGAATCAGTATTTTAAATATAAAGATAAACCTATTAAAACTATAAATATAATATATACCTAATTATAAAACATATAAATATGAGCACAAATAAATATACATAAATACATGAATATACTAAAACGAAATAAGACAAACAATGATTGCCGTTGTGATGATTGAATTTTTTTTTTGATTTCCTGCTAATTCCCACATTCCGCCAGCTATGTTTAAGTCTCAAGTATAAGGGGGCGAGCCTATTGCCAGCACCCGGGCACAAATCTAGACTGCGGGCTGCTACGCAGAAATTCCTGATGGAAAATCCCAACAACACTTTACCCGACCAGGATATTGAACCCAGGACCTCATGCTCAACAGTAGCGCTTGCAACCATTGGAACAACGAAGCAGTCAAACTCGAGATAAGTACCTAACTAGTGGTTAATATTATCAGTATAAGGCGTTCTATAACATTTTTAAAGTTAGATAAGGTCGAATGTTATATGATAGTATATTATATATATGTTACATTATATAAGCTAACATTTAAAATAAATAATATGTACATGTGAAAAAATAAGCAAAAGAATCATAGGGCATCAAAAAATTCGTCCGCATCGCTGTCAACAGGAACAGTGCCCAAAAGGCTGGCAGCATTGCCACGTTGTATGGCGATGCTAATTCTTTAGCCAAGAAACAGGCCAGCCCTCTGGTCACGTGAAGAGTCGACTGATCGCTTGGCGATATCTCGAAAAACCCAGTGGGCACTCGGACCCCATGGCCCTTGTGTTTCAACCCCGAACGGCTCGAACATACATATAACTCCCAATCAGGTTGGAATATTTTCGCCGTTTGAGGTTTTCTGCACCAGCAGCAGCCGCTCCAGCACAGCCCACTGTGCTAGGAAGATGGGAAGGTGTTCTTGGCTATTCGCTTTATCGCAATATCCAGTCCAGATAAATTATACCTGCTTATAGAAAAGTAAGACCAGACTCACTCGCCCCTATTCTAAAAATATAATTTTAATTCCATTTTCCAAGATGATGAATGGATCGCATGTTGCCGCCATACACATTAAATATTCCCTTTGAATTGAACACGAGACGAGACTTAAGTTCTCATCAGAAAGATGCTCAGTTGGTCTAAATTTTCTAATAAGAATTTCCAGAGGAAAATTTGCTACAATGCAGGTTAAAAGAGCAAACAGGAAGTGTTTTAGGATGCTGAATACAGATGCTGGCTACATGTTCAGAATGAAGTTTGTGTAATTTTGACTTTACTTTTAAAGGTTACTTGAATCGCGGTTGAAAATTGGGAAAGGCTAGCAAATATTGTACGATAGGTAGAATCGAGTTAATTTAGCAGTAATAATTTTGTTTTCGCCGAGTTATTTGTGTAAGTACAGCTTTTCTTCTTGGTTGATTTTTGATTGAGTCTCTTCTGAATATTGTTAATTTTCCGTCAGGAATTCGGAATGTTGGTATCATAAAATAATATACATAACGCGAATTATTTTTTTCCAGATTCTGTGTAAAATTGATAGGTACGAGTATCAATAAAAATTGTGTTCGCGAAGGTTCGCGGAAAGATGAGGCAACTCGTGCAGAATTCAATTTTTAATTTTTACTTCGTTCCCCTGAATCCAATTTAGCCTCGGATTCCAAATACCACGATTTCCACTTATACCTTCATATTTACTTTTTGCTTTTACAAAGTCGTTCGTTCATTTCATGGAACTCAAGAAATCCAGTTATGAAACGGGCGCTAATCGAACTGCATATCTCGTTCGATTCCCGGGTCAAAACATCTGGAGAAACGGTTGACCTAGATTGTTGGATCACAGGTGGGTATTTATAGAATTATTCTCAGGTACGTTTCATTTAAACTTTAAAGAAACTTTGCGGTAAAATGTACTTTCTTTTAATGTGCATATGGACAAATTTTGGATAAGCAGCAGCGTTCAATTTTTATTTTTAATTATCTTCTTAACTGAGACGATGAGAGATCATCATAATCAGCCTATATTGTTCCCACTGCTGGGACATAGGCCTCCACTCTTCGAAAGGGAGTGGGCTAAAATTGTTTTGTTCATCATTCGTGCCCGGTTGGACCAAATAAAATATTTTCCCCAAACAGTTAAAAATACAACGGAAAACATTCCAAAAGATACACGTGGCTTTATCTAATTTACCAGCGAGGCAATAAGGACATAAAGGTAAATTACCTTAGAGGAATCAGCGATGCGGTCGCGACTTGAGGCGAATTCTTAACTTTAGACAAGACTGTTATAGCCTGAATACAAATGAATGAAATGTATGTTCTGAAAAGATGATCAGTGTTGCTTTTATTTTCACATATTTTATGTCCATTTGTAAAATTGACGCGTTTGTTGTTATGAAGGTTGAAATACTATCTGATCTTATCCGATAATATCGCATAGCATGATCAGCCTATAATATTACTTCTATATACAACGTGTAACAGAATAAACGCAAGACCTGAAAGTTTGCTCAGAATCGGCTTCTGAATCGATTTCCATCATTATTTATATATGTTAATTTTCTCCGAAAAATCCTTTATTTAACTTAAATTAGGATCATTGCGTACAACCAACGTAATAAAATATTTTATTTAGGGAAATTTAAGCCTTAACTCAAAGCAATAAAAAGCCATATGAATGTATGGCTGAATTTGTAGATCGCTCAATAGCTATCCATACACACACACAAATAATATCAATACATTTTAGATTTCAGTTAGTGTGCGAAAAATAAAATATTTAATTAAGGAAGATTAATCCTTAATTCCAAGCAATACGTCTTACTTAACTGCACAACCCAATTTGTACTTTGTAGTTCGGCCACTCATAATAATAATCATACCTATCCTTACTCACACACACACACGTACGTACGTACGTACTATTGTACGTAATTTAAGGAAATTTCATCCTTATTTCAAAGCAATAAAGCTTTTTTAAATGCATGACTGTATTTGTAATTCCGCATTTCACAATCTTTTGTTGAGAAATGACAAAATGTTAGAAAATCTAAGGTACGTTTTTTGCAAACGCACAATTCAATATGAAAGAGCAAGACGCAATAATTTACCGACTTAGTCCTTTGACGTTTGATATGCCGCCGACGCACGCGCCACCACCGCCCGCCCGACATCAAATGAAATTAGTCATCCGCCGGCAGTGACAAGTGAATTTCGTAATTTTGTTGTTGTTGCTGTTACTTGTTTACCCACGCGATGGCTTCCCGGTGTAGCAATATCCAGTACACGGAGATGGTGAGGACACTGGCTCGTTGCGACGATAATGTGGAGTTAGCGTGTTGAGTTTTCAATGAACGACATGGTACCAGAGTGAGCGCCAGGACAATGCTAGGTGCAACTCAGCGCCTGAGGGACTCCGGAACGTTTCATCCTAACACGGCAATGGATAGAGGGACGAATGTGCGCTCTAGTCGTTTGCAGGAAAACATTCTCGATTATTTCGATGAAAATCCAGGGAGCAGCACGTGGGAAGCAGCGCCGTTGTATCTGTAGCCACATGTACGTGTGGAGAACATTACGTGCTGATGGCGAACACCCCTTCCACCTACGACGTTTTCGGGAGCTGATGCCGACTAACTATTTGCCACGACTACAATTTTGTAGATGGTTGTTGGAAAACTGGCAACAAAACATCATCGGGACGGACGAGAGCACCTTCACACGAGTTGGTATTTACAACCAGCACAACATGCATTTATGGAGGCACGAAAACCCACATGCATGTGGGTTTCCGTGCCTCCATAAATGCACAGGTTTTCCGTGAACGTGTGGGCGGGCGTTCTAGGTACACGCGTACTCAGCCCTATATTTTTACTAAGGTGACTGGAGATACCTACCTACAGTTCTTGCAAGAGATATTGCCCCAATTATTGGCGGACGTCCCTCTCTCGTTGTTACGAGACGTGTTTTACCAACACGACGGAGCTCCCGCGCATTTCACGTGGAACGTTCGACGGCATCTTGATGCGGAATTTGACCCGATTTTTCGTTGGATAGGTCGTGCAGGACCTGTGCAGTGGCCTCCCAGATCGGCTGATCTAACACCGCTGGACTTTTTTTTGTAGGGTCGAATAAAATCGCTTGTGTATGTAAACGAAGCAACAAGTGTCGATGACATCAAACATAAAATTGAACTTGCGTTTGTTAAAGTGAAAAGTGAAACTGAGGTGCTTAACAAACTAAAAATTAACTTAAGAAAACTTGCAATAATGTGTATCGAGCGAGGCGGTGGACATTTTGAAAATCTTTTAAAAAGGGGATGAAGACTTCTTCTTCATCCCTATTATATTTAGTGTAAATACCTCAGGTATGTACCTTCATAATACGATTTTAAGTAGGTACTGTAAATATTATGATTTAAATCTTTTAAACAGGCCGACTTTGAATATTTTTTTATACGTACCTAATAAAAATGTAAACACGACTTAGTAGATGGTAGGTGGTGATATCGCGAAAGCGGCAGGCAGCGGCACCGGCGGGTGAAAAGACGCGGGCGCCTTTAGGTATTGCCGTACTGATAGATCGCAGTGGGGTGAAAAGTTGCTCAATTTAAAAATACTTCCGTATCCGTAATTAAACCAAATCATTCCAAGCTGTCAGTCCAAAGCCTGTGTAATTGTGATGGAAAGATGGAATCATTATTTAACTAGTTAGGCAACTAGCAATAATAGTTATACGGTAATATCGCAAATTATTAATATCAAACTAACGTGTGTGCGTAGGGATATAGTAGTATGCTCGAACGTTTTACGTTCAGTCAGGACAACTATTTTATTAAATAAAACTGGGTGTTCTTTAAGTAAATTAAATTACTGATAATGTTTTAGTTCTATAATTTAATATTGTAATTGGGGTGTCTTGCGTTTATTCCGTTACACGTTGTATACTGGGACACAGGCCTACTCTCTTCTAGAGTTCAAGTGTCGCTTACGAGAATCAAATTCAGGGAATTTATGAGAAAACGTCAGACTAAAATAAAGTGTTGATTTGTAACAAAACGGTTTATTTTTTCAAGAATTCAAATATTACTTTGACTAATCAAATTCTTTAAAATCTAATGATGCACTTTACACGTTCATCAATATCGTATTATCGTATTTTTCGCTATTTTTTATTCATAGTTTCGGGTTTGGCCATCCCACTTGGATGATTCACCATGTACGCATATTAGGTACAATTTAAAAGTCCTTACTGATGCAATTTCCACACTAGGAAATGCCTCTAAAACCTCATTCTCGTTAGCTGCGTCACGTCTTGATGCAATTTCATCTTCATAACTGCTACAATTTGTACTATTTTCAAGCTATACTAGAACTATGTAGCTCATGCCGTTCTGACGTGTAAATCTTCACCGTAATCTCTTGCTGCATTTGCAAAATAAAACCAGACATTTTTCTTACAGTTGTAATAAACTCGATAATATTTTATTCTATCTTGTTAGCCTAGGTCAACTTACTTTCCACGCCTTGACTCAGCATTTTTTTTAGAAGCCTTTATTACTGTTATCCGTAAATAACCAGATAGTAGTCTCTATTTTCATCTTTTACAGAAAAACAGTCTAATAGATAGTGTTGTTTTTTTTCTGAGCAAGCTTTTAGTAGAATTCTTGTAAATAAAGATGTGATACACGATCCACTTTTGGAATAAATACAAAGGATTTCTTATAGGCTTCAAGGACAAAGGGCTTAACTGATCAACAGTTTGAGAAGGTTGTACGGCGGTTGGAAAGGTTTATTCACGACATTTGTTGATGCCAGGATTATATGGAACGGTTGGTATTCCTTCCGTAGGAATTTGCGATAAGAATGTTTGCCTTTGAATATACCGATACAGATTTTAAGGGATAACTTTTTATACATGTAATAAAATAATGAAAATGTCTAAGATACTCAATGGAATATTTTTCGTGACATCAGCAATTCGTTGCAATGAAAAAAAAAAGGCTCTAGATGTATTGCTTTGCTAATGTAAAAAACAAAGATTTATCTTTTTTAGTTTCAACCTTAGACAAAGCAGTTTTTGTTACTTTTTTACAACTATTTCTACTACAAATCACTCTCTGTCTGTATAGTCTCTCACTCAAGTTCAAGCTGTCAGTTTCATTCTAGTCAGACACATGGTTGTGATTACCCCTTAATCTCCTCGCCAAATATCCTCTAAATCTTAACAAACTCCAAAGTAAACTGAAAAATAAAACGTACCAATATATATCTTTCTTAACTCGGCCCAAAGCTCATTAGGGATCACTTTAGATAGCCCCAACGATTACCAGACGATTCAAGAAGTTCCGACGACCCTGTATTCGTAAATAAAAAATACAGGCCTAATACGGCCGCCTCAAAACTCGGCCAAAGAGTATTAGTGGGTACTTGCAATGTTTTTACGTGGAACATTTTGTGTGAGTAGGGTTACCAAATACGGTAGAAAACAATCTTTCGTTTTTTTTTGGTCTACAAACGGAATAGGTCTGGAAAGATAATCTAAGGTTATTTTAGTTCTTTGCGACCTTCGTTGATCGAAAGAAAACAGTTTTTGTTCCAAGTTTAACTTGTTCGGCCCGTCTCTGGTTGAGTGAAAAGAAAAGAAAAAGAAAGAAAATTGTTTATTCTTCACTAACAAGACGCAAATTACAAAAAAAAAAAAATTCAAAATATTCACATACAAAGTATGTAACATAATGTACATACTCACAGTTATCTTCATTCATTCCTCCAGGTCAGAACAAGCATTCTGTTACCGTTAGGCGCTGATCTGATTATTTCTTACGACACGTTTTATCCACAATCAGTACACAGACACATCTCCAACTTTACCATGAAACTACGTCGATTTAGTGACATTCAAGGCTTGGTAATTTCGCCCACATTGATGGATATCATTTTTCCTATAAACACTATACTTCTAATACAAAATAACTAGTTATAGATTTTATTGTAATTTATTAATAATATATTTTATTATGACAGCTTTGACAACGACGTTTAATACGTCGCCATGGCAACCTTTCTTTCAAATCCTTACCTGCCTGTATCTTTTTAGCTAATTGGATATGCATACTTATTATAATTAATTACTGGCCATCTTCATAACTCAAATTCATATTTTCTACATGATGTTATTCTACGAGCTGACATTATAGATCCACGCAATCCAAGGATTAGTTCGGGTTTCGCCTCTAAAGCGGATACTCTAAAGAGCCTGATACTCCTGGGCTACCTATCCCGGGAATACCCAGTGTACCTCTCCGCTCCGGTACCTGTCGGACCCTGCCTACGCCTCCGTCCTCCGTCCTCCGTGAAGGGGTCCAAGAATATTGGGCCGCGCCTCATCCGAGGGCCACCTCACCTGGCGGGCTGATAGCGTCTCCACCGTGCCTCTCTCTCCTGCTGCGTGGACCCTCCTACGGGTGTCCTCCGTGCAGCACACGCACCAGCTCCTGTACGTGCGCCGGCTCCTGCTGCCTTGCTGCACCCTGCCCTGCTTCTTCACCTGTACCTGCGCCGGCTCCTGCTGCCATGCTGCGTCTTGCCCTCCTGCGTGGGCCCTCCTACGGGTGTCCTCCGTGCCGCACACGCACCAGCTCCTGTACGTGCGCCGGCTCCTGCTGCCTTGCTGCACCCTGCCCTGCTTCTTCACCTGTACCTGCGCCGGCTCCTGCTGCCATGCTGCGTCTTGCCCTCCTGCGTGGGCCCTCCTACGGGTGTCCTCCATGCCGCACACGCACCAGCGCCTGCCCTCATCTGTACCTACGTGCACCTGTCGCCGGCTCCTGCCTCGCGTCTACCTCCCTCCAACTGAATCTCCACCTCAGCCTCCTCAGCCCACCTATCACACATCGTCATTCATACACCCCACCTTCACATTCTACACACCACTATTCAGTCCATCTTCATCTTTTAATTTGTTATAAATATATATTTAATTGTTTTCTACCTCCTTTTCTTAATTTTATTTTACCTTTAACTTTATAGTCCAGCTTTACTTGTCGTTTCACGACAAGGAGTCAAAAGCCTCGTACTCAAGCATATAAAAAGTTGTCAATTTTGTCCATTGCTTGATGTCAGGGACCAAAGACAACACACATCAATTGACATTGACAATAAAAATGAATCTGTGATGCGCCCGCGACACTGGCAGATGACAGCTAAACAACAACAAGTGATGGATATTCTACGATACAAAAGCAATCCGACTGTATTTATTAAGTCTTTAATATTCTCCCCACTTCGTGTAGTTTTGGTATTCCGGTATTTATATCAGAATAAACTAGATTAAGTGACTAAATAGTGATAGTGGTGATTTCGAGTGACAAGTAAGCTTCGCCCGCAAAAATAATGTGAACAATGTGATCATGATACCATTTTGCGATACTTATACTGTGGCACAAAATTGAACCTGCCTAAACCGATTTATCCGTAACACCCCTTTATACAAATAATCTAGATTTTCATAAATAAGGAACGTTCCCTCAAACAGCATAGTCAGAGAAAATTCCAGACCAAATACCCATTTCATTTGGAAGGTCTTTTAGACATCTTTTAAAAACGTTCAAAATCTAGTCGCAATCTCATCTCAGCGACAATCAATGTCAAAAACTGTCAAAATTGTAGGTAAATTAGAGGTATTTTTGACAGATTGAGACTGAAATTAGAATGCGAACGTTCCTAAAAATACTGGGATTTCCCCCCTGGTATTTGCAAGACTATGGTCACCCGACACAGGAAAGGTTTTTACGGCAGTGCCAGTTGTCTTGTGGCTAATATGTTTTATTTCTCGCAACGAGGCTGGGTAATAAAATCTTGGTTACTTTAGAAATGCTTGGATTTTTGTAAGGAAAAATGCGTTAGCGGAATGAAAAAACTTTTTCTTAAGGTCTGTGGCCTGAAATAAAATAGTGGGTGTTTAGTACCTGATCTTAGAAAAAAAGAAGTGAGGCTGAAACTATAAACGTGCAAATTTAATCAAATCTTTCTACACCTATTTTTTGTAAAAATATAATAATTGTGCTCGCATTTTCTACATAAAGAGTCAAAATTTATGTGTTTGTATGTCGTAACCTTCGTAACGACTGATCCGTTAACGAAAATTCTGTAAATAACGCGAAGCTACTATTGCAGAGTGTTATAGGATAATTATATTTTATGTAATACTAATAATTTTACTTTGACGAAATCGCCGGCAGAAGCTAGTTTTGAGATAAAAAAAATCTGCAAGCAGTAACTATCTGGGGAGCGGTGAATGCTTATGCGAATCACGCACCCCTGGCCCATAGGCAGAGGTAGAACGCCGCGGTGGTTTTAACCGGTATGAGTCCGGCATACCCCTACGTGACCCCCACGATGGAGGAAGTCCATGAGGATTTCCATCGCGTAACCAAAAAAAAAAGTCGTAGATAACTATCGTAGATACTAAACATATGACACAAGTAAATACCTATCAACTGAAAAAAGGAATGTTTTTTTCTGATTTTGTCCCTATTGATATAACACACGGTATCTTTCGGTAGAAACGCTGTTCCGATCCTTTTTCAAATGAAATCAGACGGTTATCATAAAGGACCCTTTTACCAAAAAAGGATTACTTACAAGAGATTGTGATTTCGAAGAAAGCAACCATATCATAAACAAATGGTGAAATTAAATGCGAATCAAATACTATAAGCTTCTTTGTATACCGGACTCTAAAGAAATTTCCCTGAAAATTGATACACGATTCAACCAAACTCATCCACTAGTTCAAAGGTACAAAAATGGCTGCTGGAATGGCCGAATTTGAGTGATTCTCTTTCATTTATTCAATTTAATTCATAACTTTTATACTGGATAAAACATTCACATTATTAATCAGCAAATACGTTTAGATACTTTTACTATTTATTTTTACAGGGTTCAATTCGGTTCAAGGGGTATTGTGTTACCCAGTAACTAGGTTGTGGAGGTCAGATAGGAAGTTGCTCCATATAAAATACTGGTATTCAGCTGCATCTGGTTGGACAGAAAGCTGACCCAAACATAATTGGAAAAAGATTAGGCAAATAGATTGGTTTGATTCGGTTTCTTTATCCAAATTGAAAAGAAAAAGTGAACTGTGTAATATGTATTAACAGTACAACGGCTTCAGGGAAAGATCCCTGTATTCCGAAATGAGGTAATAATAGATCCTACAATAGAAGAAATAATTATGTAATGGATACAGAAAAGATGTTAGTAATTACGGCCCTTCATGTTATTTCGGATAGTTTCGTAATTATTTCTGTAACTCTGACATCCCGAAATGTTTATTTTCTGGTTCGGAAAAAGGTTTTTGTTCAATGAACGTTGTTGCTGGCGTTGTTTTGCGAAAATTACTCGGAAATAAATATAATTTAGGTTAGTAGGTTGGATTCGTAATTGTCTTCATAGTCAAAACTGGCTAAGCACACATAATCTGCGGGCATGGAATAGGTAGGAAATTCTGAATATTTGAGAACCATTAATTATTCGAGCACAATGAAGCTAAAATTATCTTTCCCATACTAACCCTTCATCTTTAACAATGAGGCTTATTTCACATCATTAGGCTTCATGAAATATTCATCGGTATTTCAAAATAATATTATGTTACGACCCAAAATCATCAGGAAATCGCGACACCCATTGAATAGTACCAAAATAATCGTAGTATCAAGAAGAAATCAACTGCGCAGGAAGTGAAAGGGCCATCGAAACTCGATTTACATAACAAACATGCGGTAACGACTGAGATCAAGACCCTACTATGGAAACAAAGCGAAGAAAACATGTTTTGATTTCTGTTGATCATAAGTCATAACATAATATTATATCATCAATAATATTATATTTAAAATAAATATTAATATAAATAATAAATAACATTATGTGAGAAATAAGTAGTGCGTACTGTATCCAAATATCCAATGTATGCGTTGAAATTTTTTTTTTTATATATGGCATCTCGTAGTTGACCTAGTGAGGTCGTGACTCCATAACCGGACTATCCTGTGGTTGCCTTAAGAAAACTTAAAGCCTCCAGTTAGGGCTTAAAAACTAATTAAAATTTAAGCGACTGCACGCTAAGGGCACCCCCTGTGGGGTACGAACCTCGGCTTAGGGCGTCACTGAGAGGCAGCAAGATGGGACAGGCTGGATCGAATTTTTATTATTAGTGCTTTGCTGAGCACGGCGTTTCCTAGGACTATCTCTGAGAAGAAAGGCCGAAAAAAACTCTGAGGTCACAATCAGGAATTTAAAGTTATAAGCTCAGCTACGGCGCGAGCTGGCACTTCATCAAAGAAGGATCGGGCGGGGTTGAAATAATCATGATTCAGAAGCTTTTATCATGGACTAGCGGCACCCTGCGGTTTCACCCGCATAATTTTTGACCCCGTGGCAATATCGGAATAAAAGTATCCTATGTGTTAATCTTGGTTATCTGTATACCAAATTTCATATAAATCCATTCAGTAGTTTTGGCGTAAAAGAGTAACAAACATCCATTCAGGCATCCTCACAAACTTTCGCGTTTATAATATTAGTAAGATAGTTGGATGAAATGACTGTTATCAATATTGATAAAGTAAACCCAAGCCACACACCACATAATAGAAGGAAACTAGTTGGTTGAACAAAATAGATACAATGAAGCTTATAAAGGTATTATTAGCATGGATAATGAAGTGTCATTCACCCACAGCGTTGATAATAACAGCAAAGATACTACTAAAGTTATAAAGTTCAGTTTAAAATGATGAACCTTTATTCTTTCAAATAGTTTTCACAGTTTGAGGTTATATTTAGCACCTGCCATCTAATCTCTTCACCACCCTTGGTTGACTGGTAGAGAATGCCTAAGGCATTAAGTTCGCCTTTGTACCTTTTTGTGCGAAAAGTTTAAATAAATAAATAAATAAATAAATATTTAGTTTTCATGGATCTACTTTTCTGTGGTACTCTATTCTCAGATGAGATTTATTAGGTAAATTTGTCTGCGCTATGTCTCCGACTTTTTCTTAGATTGAGTATTACAATGTCGGTATATTTATCATTTAAGCAAAGACAGATGATTACTTTGGGCAAAAATTTCGATTAGTTATTAACTCCCATTTTCCTGGTAAGTATTAGTTATTATTAATCGTAGCCACCCTCTGAAATATTGCTTCTTAGCACACAATTCTTGCGAAAAATAGGTATCATAATGTCATTTTGTATTCCTGTACTGATATTCCTGCCGACATGTTCTGTAAAAATATCACCGTGAAAACTTAGCTGAAGTGAGTGTGAAGTTAGCTGTAAATACTGTCAATCCTTAGTATCAAGTGAAATGACAATTCCCTTTAAGCTCACTTAACAATCTCACCGTGAAAACTAAAGTGACGAGAGCTGTCAATAGTGTCAATTTGTAGTATCTGGTGAAAGAACAGCTCACTTCAAACTCACTTTCCCTAAGTTTTCACGGTGAGATTTTTACAGAATAGACATGCTGCTCTCCTTTAAAAGTGGCCATCTGTTTGCATAACAAAATTACAGGCTTTGATATTTCTTTGAATTTAATTTTGTTATTGTGTTAAGTGAAAATGTTAACTTAAATCGTGTTACAATGGTAAGTCAAGATAGCAACAAGACACAGATAAAGCGTATCGCGCTATGGGTATCACAAAATACGGCGGCATTACCGACTTCGAAACAGAAAGGGAACGGATTAAAAGTTTCAAGTGATTTAATCTCGCTGAGGGCGAAAGATTTGGCAAAATTTTGCCTGCAAATGAAATGGAAATTTGGACTTTGGAGCCAATCCTTAAACGGTACGATTTCGCAGTCCGTAAGGAATAATATTTCGCCTTCGATTCCAGTAAGTGGAGGCACTTACCTACTGTTTTAAACAAATATTCTTGATTACTTGGATTGAGGAGATATTTTATAAAGTACACTCAGAACTTCCAAAATTATGGTCCCGGAACAATCATGTTGAGTAAAGTTTTCATAGGAACCTTCATAAGATAAGATCATTTATTTATCCAAAACATACGTAATTACACACATGACATGCAATATGTTACATTATATTATATCACAGTCATGTTTTGCCTTAACGGCGTACAAATATAAATACCTACTCGTAAATAGGGTATTCAATATCAAACAATTATTTTATCCATTATTCAAACAGTACTTAAGTCCAATATTGTTTGCGATGCGACAGTTGAACAATCAAGTATTCTCATATTTATTACGAATTTCTGGAGCATGATACCTAAAGACATTATCATCTTAACGCTTCCAAAACAAACTTCACAATTTAAGTCACATTATGAAACGTATTTTCCAAAATATCATCACTCATTTAGCACCTCCGAGAATTTAAGGATGAAATCGCCTATTGTGACGGTTCCTACATAAAAACTTTTTTTGACGTCTTTTGAGTAATAAAAGCGTTTCTTTTGAGCATTATTCTCTTTGTTGATGGAAACTTTCAATGCTTTGATTTAATGTGATTTTTTCTCAACTTTTTTGTTGTTTACTATTTTTAACTGTGGAGACTGTGTTTTTCTAAGTCTGGTCTCGCTTGCTTAAAAGATTAAGTATTGTTTTTCGTGTCAGAGGTGAAGAGAGGACGTTTTTTTGGGGTCAAGTTGAATTGATAAACTGTTTTATATTTTTGACAAAATATTAATAGTTTAAATTGAAACATCTGCGTACTAGATTATTTTAGAAAATATGTGTCAAAAATTTTTTTTAAGAGCGTATACGAAGTTTTTATTGAAAATATACATCTTGCCTACATTCTTGCTACATTTTTTGACTCAAGCCCGAAATTACTTTACATGTAATAGCCTAACGTTTATGTCCAGTGACAATCAAATTCCCGAAACCCTGTCTAACCATGTTGACCCGAACACCACCTAAATCCACAAGACCCAGCAATTTTCCACGATCGAACAAACTACACCTCTGGTGTTGCTCATTGATGCATGACGTCAGCTCCGTCACTCCAAATATCCACGGTCCAATGCTTTGAATGACGTAAAGCAACCAGAATTACGTGCAGCCTGTTAGATTAACAGGCATTCATCGTCGTACGTAATTTTATAGCTGTAATCTATCAAAGGGAGATTTATGACCGTGATTTGTGCTTAGTATGGGAAATTGGATGTTTTAGATAGGAATGAAGTGGTTTTTTAACCTTTGTTGGTTTAAGGTCGTTCTGTTATGCTATGAATATCTTGTGTTAACAAACGCTTGAATCAATCAATCAATATCAAATTAAAAACTTTATTTTCTCTCCATAATATACATAAATCATTTTACATTGGTCAGATTCGACAATGATACACAATTCAGGCAAGCATATATTATGGGAGACTGATGCCTAAGCTAGGCTCATGGCCTGTGTTTGAATAGATTCTTCTTCAAATTTCTGAGGTTTACGGAGTCAACGTTTTGTGGGGGCGGCCCAGTAGTTACTATTTTGATTCTAAATGTGCCTACAGAGTTTTTCGATATGTCTGTTTTGACGACCGATTTGATCTATAATCTTCTAACAAATTTGCTCGATTTTATCGATTGTTATTGTCACCTGTTAACGATCAATAACTATCAAGGTTAAAATCAAGCATCACTTGTTGATTTACCGACTGGCAGGAACGATACACAGTGGCGATCGGCAAAAAATTCCGAAGTCGATTGTCTGTGCACACATTTACTTGATTTTGTTTGATCACAAGTGTCAATCGTCAAAAATAAGAGCAAATCTGTAGGTATCTCAAGATGTTGTATTTTTTCTATGTGCGAATTTCTATATATTTTCTAGGAACTAATTTCTTTATTCACACGTATTCTTCATGAATCTGAATGAAAGCCAAACCGGGATTCATCAGAGAATCCTACACAATTATAGGTGTTGCCATGTTCAACATTGGATCGCTTTGACTTTGACTACCTTCAAATAACTAACTTCAAAGACTAATATGACGTTGTTACACCGGCTTAAATGTTTATAATATTGATGTTATCACAAATTGGAGTCTACATAATAAGTTCAGCCCTATAACCCGGAGATATTGTGTTTATAGCCAATTCTAAGCCTGAATATTATGACCAATAAATAGTATGGTTATGCTAATGTATGCTTCTGCAAAGTAGGTTTATGTACGGCCTGGCTGGAATTTCCCATTAACTAGTAGATTATCTTTTCACTTTCAGTAACATTAAGATAATGTCTGGAGAGTAAAAATGTAATTTAACAACGTCCACCCTTATCAATCTAACTGGAGTTAAATGAAATTGTTTATTTTGCGAATAGGATATCGGAATCAGTTTTACACAGCATGTAAAAAATAAGCTAGATGGAGTCGACATGATCTATATGACTACCTCTGAGAAGATGTGGTAAAACAAACTCTCTTCTAAAGCCCAGATATTAAGTTTCACCTGCAGTCACCTGTGGGATGGCTCAGCTAAATACCAACTTGCCACTTTAGACTCAGTGGAGCGCAGAGCTAAGAGACTCATTGGCGATAAAAAGCTGGTGGAGGCAAAGCTTCACAGTTTGGCTCACCGGCAAAGTGTTGCCTGTCTGTCCGTCTTCTGCAGACTGTACTTCGGGGAGTGTGCTCAAGAGCAACATGAGCTCATCCCGCCTTCACCTTTTTACCATCAAGAGTCCAGACGCACTGCGGGATACCACCCCTATTTGGTTAATATACCATATATACGCACTAAGCGCTTCTCATCATCTTTTCTGATGCGCACAGCTAAGGAGTGGAATTGTCTGCCTGCGTCTGCATTCCCTAGTTCATACAACCCGAATCTCTTCAGGGCGAGAGTGAATAGGCTTCTTCTGGGCAAGCTCGTTCCACCGTAGATCTCATCCCTGCCTCTGGGCTGGATTGAGGTTAAGAGTGAGACCATTGTTAATAAAAAATAATAAAAAAAGTATCAAAATTATCGTGAAACAAAATGCAGGGTAGCATCCGGACTGGCCTTTTGAGGAAAGTACCAGGAACAGGTTCAGTAAACCTGTCCCAACAGACGGACAGCGCGCATGCATCTGCTATCGTGAGCTCAGCCTTATCTTAGGGATAAAGTCTTACTGATAAAGTCGCTAAGTTTAGTTTTGTTTTATTGAATGATCGCTGTAACTACAGTTTACAGTCTCTCTAGGTATCCCTTCAGGTCCGGTGATCTCGGCGATGTCGGTGAACAAAAAACTCCAGACCTTGTCTCTTTTCATAGCCGTTTCGTTACTTCCAGACTCAGCCACTGAGCCAGATAAGTTTGTAGCACTATAAATACTATAGCTATTGCAATGCATTACTTTATAAGTGTTTTTTATATTAATAAGAAGAAGGGTAGAAAAGGACATATAGAGGATCAGCTGACAGAGCACGTCATGATATAAAACGAATAGCATAGCTTATAGAAATAATTATGATATATTTATACGTTTTTACGCCTTTCATTGATAATCCCAGTACTGTAAGCGCGCTTACCTATGACGGATGACCATAATACACAAAAAAATACTTTCAAAAAGAGATCCAATATACTTCTAGAAAAGAGACGAAAAATAAAATGAATATTTTAAGTAACCGGGTTATTATTTTCTAATAATACTATCTCTTCAACAAGCGACAAGTCAATGTAGGAGAGACGCCAAATATATCGCTTATCAGAGCCACAGTCAGTATTCGCTCGCAGACAGTGTTATGAACATTCATTTTGTCACGTCAGGTGTGTTCGCACGCATGTTAGAAGGGCTATGGAAACAGCGGGACACATTTCATATATTGTCCCATATGAGAAGCGTATTGTGCAGGTGTAGACATAGTGACGTAGCTTAGGGTCAATGTGGCAGCTTTTATTATTTTTCCTCATATATTGACCAAGTTGTTTTGCTTTGTGAAGTGTAAGATGGTAGGTAATCTATATCAAAAAAAATAAAATGCTGTTCGTTGGCTTACCAACGAACAGCATTTTATTTTTTTTCATCACTCACGAGAACAGCTGGATCGATTTATTTAGTTTTTCTTTGTTGAAGTTTTCCCAATCCTAATAATGCGCTCTGAACAGAGTTATTTTCACTTGAGAATTACAACGTTTAAATATGTGGGCTATCATGTTCGCTGTCAATCAGAGCGGACATGATAGCCCACAGGTTTAAACGTTGTAATTCTCAAGTGAAAATAACACTGTTCAGAGCGCATTGTTCATCACTATACTCGTACACGTGCTGCTTGTGGGCTCATTATACGCAAAGATCATTCAGCGCCTTGCGCGTCCAATATAACAATGCGTTCAGGGTTTTGTTGGGGCTGCCGCGCTGGTGCAGTGTGTCGGGCATGTTTGCGGACGGACACGTTGACGGCTTCCACGCCGTGCTCCGGAAGCGATGCGCCCCGGCGCTCGGCAGGTTGCGCGTCAGCACCAACAGCATCCTGGCCGTTATTGCGGATAGGCTGGACACGCGTTACGTCCCGCACTAGGTTAATACCCACATGAGGAATAAGTAATTATAATATCTGTTTATTTTATATTATCTGGTTTTTTAAATGTTTTCCTACTAACACTAGTTTTTCATAAGTTTTACTGTACTAATATTCTATGGATTTCAAAAAGTCTGAATTAAAACGTTTTTATTTTATTTTATTAATAGTGGAAAAGTTGTCCGGAAAATTCGGGAAAAACTGACTTACTTTTTTCTATCAAACTTTTGTACGAATTAATGAAATTTGGACACGAAAATGTCTGTTGGGTCAGCTAGTACTGAATAAACCTGCTTTGAAATTCACTAATAGTTAGATTCGCTCCTTTCGTCGCCCCAATGTGTCAGAATATATTGCTCCACCGCGGGTATGTAAACCAAGTTGTTAGTAACTGGAAACTTATGGGTTTAATAATGCATGTTTTATTATTCAGCCTTATTTTTGCTGTAACTGACTGCTGTGGATGCGCTGAGATATGGCTGTTAATGTATATTTAAGTTGGATAAAAAGCGCTTTAACGCTTGTCTAGTTTGTATATTCGTTTTAAAATAATTTGTTCCTGGTTGTAGATTTTATCAGAACTTTTGTATTCCTATTGAATTTATAAACTTGTTGAGATTTTTACGTGCTTTAGCCATAATAACTAAATAGGTTTGACTTTTGATGAACGTAATAATAAATGTATTCATTTTTATACAGTCTTATTAGGTCGAGAATGTAATTAGCAAGAATTACAATTAAGCCACTCTAATCATATATGGATAGATTTTATTATATTATTGACTAGCTTTGCCCACGACTTTGTCCGCGTGGAATTACTTGTTCCTCCGACCCACTCCGTCGCATCTTGTTTGTTTCTTGTTGTCTTGTATTTTTTTAAAACGTTTCCCCACACTAGGAATTACTCCTGTATCGTGGGTGCGTTTACAAACATTTAGACTCACATACACAAACAGCCAGACCCAGAACAACTACCTGTAGGCAATACAAATATTTGTTCCGTGCGGGAATCGAACCCGCGATACGCAGCGCAGCAGTCGATCGCTCAGCCACTACGCCAGCCGTGTTGCATCGTATCACCTGCCCGTGCTATTACTTCGTTTTTGCTTAGGGTACTTTTAGGTCGTGCACTATTTTTGTGATGGGTAAAAAATGTTAAACTCGCGTCAGGACACGTAACCTGATCGAAAATTCGTAAGACGGAGCTCCCGTCAGGACACTTGACCTGATCGGAAATTCGTAAGACGGAGCTCGCGTCAGGACACGTGACCTGATCGGAAATTCGTAAGACGGAGCTCGCGTCAGGACACGTGTTCTGATCGAAAATTCGTAAGACGGAGGGAGAGTAGACCGCATTCCAAAATATCAAAAATGCACAACGTTGATATTCAGGTTTTCACTTCTGCCGGCACTCCCGGAGTGCAATCAGTTTTTTTTTTTTTTACTCTGCTCCTAAGGGTCATTACGTGATGTTAGCCCTATAGCTTTCCTCGAGAATTAGGCTATTAAATGCAAAATTATTTTTTCAAATCCGTCCAATTCAGCTTTATTATCAGTGTAGATAAACAAACATTTCATTAATTTAGTTTATCGAAACAGCGTAAAATATAAAATGGTCAGCTATTAAGTGCATGCAAAAATGTATGATGGTTCCCATTATAACATGAATAGTGAATGTGTTTCCACAAATGTAAACGAAGGTGGCTAGGAAATCCAAACTTCGTTGTGGAAATCCGATTTTATGCCGAACAGCGCATTTTCCGAGGGTAAGCAGGTATTGATGTTATACCTAGTCCTAATGTAGACTATTTGGAAGTGAGAGTGTAGATAACGGATTCGCTCCTTAGGTTTGGGTTGGTAAATGTGTTTTTGGGATGCCATAAGAAACCAAAGTCTTTTACCATGAAAACGAAAACCAGAAAATCAAAATCAATCAAAAATCAAAAGTCATTTATTCAAATTAGGCTGAGAATCAACACTTGGAACCTCAAAATTATAAAAGACAGTCCCCCAAAAACGCCCGCCGTTCACCACTTCCTAGTGTTATCGCTGGGAAGAAGAAGTGGCGCAACAAACTCCCCAGCAGCACAGCTGTCTGTTCAGTTAGAGAATACTTGATTGTATACAATACTAGGCACCTATTTTAAGTAATTAACATTACAAGACACAGAACATAAAATTAAATTATTTGCCATATGTCAGCTAGCCACGCCAATATACCAACAAATATAATAAAAAGCATACGTACTCAATCTAAAAAATAATTAAATAAAAACTTACTACCTAAATAAAAGCCTCCAGGCATAAAGGGCGTGACAGCTTACATATTTATTCATTGCTGGGTTCTGTTCACATAGCTGTCACACGAAGTCACAAATGATAAACTAGGACCATCGAAGTAAAATAAATAAATAAGTTATTAGTAATAACAATAACCTCTCAGTAAGCTAATTCTGGAGAAAGAACATATACATTGTCTTGAGTTAATTAGGGCGACCTATTCTTATCGTGTAAGTAATTGTTGATGGAATAGTATGCCTTTGAACACAGGCTGGATTATACCAAGCCCAACTAATGAGTTATGCACCTTATGAAGCCGGTGAAAGGGGACACGTAGTTTGTCCTTATTTCTAGTGTGGACACTGTAAATATCACTGTTTCTAGTGTACAAGTGTAAATTTTACCTAATATATAAGATGTTGGCGAAGATGAATTGTGATGCAACCGTGAGAACACCAATATCTTTAAAAAAATCTCTTAGAGAAACTATGGCACCTAGCTGGTAAATTGCTCGAACAGCTCGTTTATGAAGGACCAATATATTTTTTAAATAATAACTATCGAGTGGTTTTAGCAACCGGTATATTATAGAGCAGATGTAACACTTTTTATTGTCATCCTTTTGGCATCACCAAATCTTGAATAAAAAGAAAATCTCTTGTCCTAGGGTTCAACAATAGGATGGACCCTATCTTTCGATTTTAATCTATCCTTACAAATAGTATAATAAGTAATTTAATTATAATCTAAACTATTAAATTGTGTTTACTAAGAATGTGTCCAATAGCATTTTGCTTATGACGAATACTCTTGGTTCTTGTGTTTGCTTGGCACTTTACACTATTCACTAATACTAAACACTAACTTAATCTAAACGAAAGAAAATAAGCATAGTTAATACAAAAAAAAACCATTAATAAAATTATATTTTTTTCAGCTCTCAACTCTTTATAAACCTATTATTATAAGATTTCTCCCAGAAATACATATTTTATAATCTTAAAGCTTTCAAGAACTTTAAGAGATCTTTAAAAACGTTTTGTTTGAGTTCAAACACCATTAATGGCTTTTCTTATCGAAAGTTTCAGTCTTAATGGTCGATAAAGAACATAACGATTTGATAATTACTTTCCAAATTAATTGCAATTAAGTACAAGAACAATCTTTGGATGCCTTGAATAAGAGTTAAAGATTAAAGACGACCGTATTTCTTAATAAATCAATTTGGCTAGATTCTTCACAAATATGTTGTGGTCGGCTTCCAGTTTAACCGGATGCAGCTGAGTACCAGTATTTTACATGGAGCGACTTCTTATTTGACCATTGACCTCGGTAAGACTGGCGTCGGACTTTGAGGATTCCGACTGCCCGTAACGACTGTCAATGATCTACGAATGGCAGCCGGGCCCAACGGCTTAACCTGCTTTCCGAGGCATGGAGGTATCTCGATATGTAATGGAGGGTCACACATCCACGGCCCGACCTCGGCAAACGTAGCTTAACCTCCGATCGTCCCGTGCGGCTGTTATTATTTAGCCACGAGTTACTTATTACTACGTACTTAAGACGACCGTCATTTTTTTTTTTAATGATAAAACTAGTACTTGGTGCTAGTGTTTGGTAGTGATCTCGCCTGGTGGAAAGCAGTAATGCAATCGTTGATGGTAAAGCGCACTAATTTATTATGAGCCTATTCACTCTAGCCTTAAAGACACTATTCATGTAACATATACCATCACATAACTATATTTATTTATTTATTTATTTATTTATTTATTTTACCATTTATGTACACACATATATAAACAGACAATGAAAAACAGAACAGAAAAAATAGGTACAGAGGTGATGCTTATTTCATAAGAAATCTCTTCCAGCATACCTGAGATAGGACAGTAGATACAGAGATGTAGACAGCGTGTGATAGAGCAAAGGAGACAAAAAATAATACATAGAATCAAAAAAAAACAATTCACTTAAAAACTAAACAAGAATTACGAGAATATATTAACATACATACAAATAAACATACATAAATACTTCTAAAATAAATATTACAAGAATGATAATAATTATATCCTACTCAAAATAATAAATACATACACAACTATGATGAAGTGGACAGATAGTGTTCTTTCACTCTTCTTTTAAAAACCGCAATAGTTTGGCAGTCCCTAATGTCAGGCGGTAGTGAATTCCACAATCGCACCGCGTGCACTGTGAAGGAGTAGGAGTAGAAGTCGGTGGAGTGGGGAGGGGACTTGAGAAGGTTTTTAAGATGCGACCTGCAAGGTGCATCTGAGGGACGGGCGTAGGAAAACCGCTCCCGCAGATAGGATGGTGTTTTAGGATTGTGAAGGATATTGAATAGCAGACACAATATCCGAGAGTTCCTGCGAAGTCGAATGGGGAGCCACTTGAGTATCTTGCGAAAGTTGGAGACATGATCAAACTTTTTAAGGTTAAAAACAAAACGAATACAGATATTTTGCAAACGCTCAAGTTTATTTAAAAGCTCCTCTGTGGTATCCAAGTAACAGGCATCGGCGTAGTCAATAATGGGCTGAATGAGGGTTTGAGCAAGAGAGATTTTGGTGTTCAAGGGCAAGAAGCCCTGGAGACATTTCAAGGAATGGAAAGTATAGTGCACCTTGCGACTGACTTGAGCAACATGAGCAGTCCACGACAGGTAGGAGTCCATGGTCACCCCCAGGTTTTTAACCGTTTGTGCGTATTCAATCTGAACTCCATTCAAACAGAGTGGAGACAGCGACGCTACATCGAGCCTATTCCGCATATACCTGCCGCCAATAATTATGGCCTGGGATTTCCTAGGGTTGATTTGCAGTCCAAAAGACCGCGACCACTCGCTAATCAAATCCAGGTCACTGTTCATGGCTGACACAGCGGCTTCCGCATCTTCCCTTAGGAAATTATTGTAAAGCTGCAGGTCGTCAGCATAGAGATGGAAGTGAGAAGAGATGACTCTGGTGACAGAGTTAATAAAAATAGAAAAGAGAAGAGGAGAGAGAACGCCACCCTGAGGCACACCTGCGGTAAGAGAGCACCAATCAGAAGATGACTCGTCAAGACGAACCCGCTGTGAGCGACCATTAAGATAGGAGTTAAACCAACCAATAGAGGAAGAGGAGAAATTTAAAGATTTAAGGATCCCTAGAAGGATGTCGAAATCGACAGAGTTAAAGGCACTGCTAAAGTCGAGAAGTACAAGTAAAGTAAGAGATTTGTGGTCCATAGCCCAGCGGATGTCATCAGTAACCTTCAAAAGAGCCGTTACTGTGCTATGACCAGGTCGAAAACCAGACTGAAAAGGGCTAAGGAGGTCATTCGCACATAGAAAGGCAGAAAGTTGTTGATGAACAATATGCTCAAGAACTTTAGAGAGAAATGGGAGGATAGAAATTGGACGGAAATCGGTGGGTGAGACCGGCTTAGGAATTTTGGGTAAGGGGATGATATGAGCTTGCTTCCAGACCTCAGGAACAGTACAAGAGAACAGAGAGAAATTAAAAATGTGGGTCAAGACAGGAAGTAGCATAGGGAGGATAGGAGAAATCATTCTTGAACAAATATTATCATTACCAACTGCAGTAGAGGAGATAGCACAAATAGATTTTTTGACCTCACTTTCATTCACTTGATTTAACTCAAAAGGGGAACACTGCGGCAATGGCAGACCAGAAAGTTTATTTAACGTAGCTGATCTGACGTGCGGATCAAAAGTGACAGGGGGATGTGAGAAATGTTTGTTAAGAGCACACACGTCAACGTCACTACTGGAAACGACTGGAGACTTGCCAATGCCGACAGTTTTAAGAAACTTCCAGACATCAGACGAGTTACGATTGTCAAGAGAATTATGGAAGTGGCGTCTCTTTGCATCTCTACACATACGCCTGCAGCGATTTCGCAGCATCTTGTACGCATTCAAGTTGCGCTCAGAAGGACTGCGTTTCAACCTTCTTTTGGCTCTGTCCCTACTTGCCATCGCGTCCTTAATGACAGGAGTAAGCCAAGGAGCCGGAACATATTTTACCTTAACACGACGGATGGGGGCATGCCGGTCAAATAAGCTAAGTAAATTGCTGTTAAAAATATGAACCATATCGTTGATACATGTGCTCCCCAAGACGTCCGTCCAGTCGATACTACCAGCATCACGCAGCAATGCCTCCTGGCTTATGCCCTTGTAGTTCCGAAGGAACATAAATTGCGGCTTACGCTTGGGAGAGCGAATCCTGTAAGACATAAAGATGAGATCGTGATAGGAAAAACAAGCAGTGAGCTGTCCGTGGACAGATGCATTATTTGAGTTAGAGACAATCATCAGGTCCAGCAGAGAAGGGGTGCAATTAGGAAAATGATGAGTAGCAGACAGAGGCAGAATACTAAGGTTATAAGAAGATATGAGAGATTGAAGTTTGTGAGTACGACTATCGTTTTTAAGAAGACAAGTATTAAAATCACCCATCAAGACTACGTGGTCATAAGAGGGACAGAAATCATTTAAAAGCGAATCAAAAGAGTCAAAGTAGTCGATACTCAGGTTAGGGCTGTAAACGACTCCGAGAAGCATTTTAGTGTGATGCAAGGAAATTTCCAGAAATAGATGCTCCGCTGACCCCGAGTACGAAGATGGTGATGTGCTGATAATCTTGTAGGGAATATCAGTACGCAAGTAAATGGCAACACCACCACCACCCTTCCCAGTTCTATCATTACGGATAAGGACAAAGCCAGGAAGGGCATAATTAACAGATAAGAGAGAGGGTTTGAGGAAGGATTCAGAGATGAGCAAAGCATCTATATGTGCACTGTTAAAGGAAGCCAGAAGATCTGAGTAATGGGCAGGAACACTCTGGGAATTGATGTGGGCTATGTTGAGATTGTTGGGGAGGTGGGACATTAAAGAGGAAATCTGATCGCTGAGAGTAAGAGGAGAAGAAGAACCACTCGCCGCACTAAGGAAACTGCTTGAAGAGGACGAACAAGAGAAAAAATCATCATTAAGGTCGACCTCGATCATAGTTGGCAATTATATAAAATAATAATATATATAAAAAAGAAAAAAAAACAATCTAAATACTAACAATTGTAAAACTACTAATGTGCATGCAAACAAAATAATAATAATTTAAAACGCACAACCAATAAAACACCTATCGATTCGCTGTTGTTGGTAGAGATTTCAACACAACAATATTATTTTAATTATTTAATTTAATTTTATTTTATTTAATTTAATTAATAACTATATTTTTATTTTTTTATCAACCTAGTGTAACTATATTTTATTATTCTTAGTAAATGTGGGAGTTTAATATAAATAGGGTGAAGTTTCTTCCCAGTATTCCTTTGGCAGGAACAAAACCATAATAATAAATATTACATTTGGCAAACCACAGTTGGTAACCACTATAGTTGGGTACTGAGAAATTCATTAATTTACATCTAAGTGAATTCAAGGAAATGTGATAAAATAACCAAGAAAATGAAAGGAAATGAAGAAGAAGAATGATGAATGAAGGAAATGTGATAATAATAAGTTTTCCAATTATTACTTATGATTGATATACCGTTTTTCCACTATTTTTTTTACAGAATACCAGTATTTTACATGGAGCCACTGCCTATCTGACCTCCACAACCCAGTTACTGGGTAATACGATACTCCTTGGTAAGACTGGTTGTCAGACTTTCGGGCTCCTGACTACCCGTAACGACTGTCAAAGATGTACGAATGGCAGCCGGGACCAACGGCTTAAAGTGCTTTCCGAGACAAGGAGGGGTCTTGGTACCTATATGAAGATGATCATCCATCCACGGACTAACCGAGGCAAGCGTAGCTTATCCTGATCGATCAACCCGTGCGGCTGTTATGTAGATATAGGCTTTAAAAATCCTTGCCGTATAGTTAGTTATCATCAAAAGAAGCCGTGCAATTGATCGCCCTTTCCATTATATTTTGCATAGAAATAGCTCTTGCCGTGCTCAAAATATTATCCTGTCAGCAAGATGGTAGGGCTGACTGCCCAGAGTGCAGCGCACCTATCGAGTATAAGGTCATTAACTAACGGCGGATTTCACCAATGAAACTGCACGTGATCAACACATATAAACCGCATTCAAGAGCTGTCAGTTTCAATACTCCCCAAGAGTGATGACACTGACTGATCTTGAACGCGATTTAGGTGTGTTGATTGCGATCAGTTCCATTTAAAATTCACCCTAAATCTCTTATTGGAACGAAGTTCCTTAGCGAACGTAACGTGACGTGCGGTAGGAGTTGATTGGTAGAATTCGTCACATAAGCCGTGAGCCGCGTGTGAGTCGTATATTCCACATGTCGCACTATTTGGAGAAATTCTACGAAGGGTGGACAAGTTTAAGTATCTGGGCCACTGGGTCACTGAAGATCTAAAAGACAATTTTGTAACATTCAAAAGGAACGTAGGTCGCTAGTGTCCTTTGTAACATGTTAGCTCGCAGGTTTGGGCGATTTACGAAGCCAGTTAAATTAACGTATAAAAGTTTTCTATTCCATTCTATAAGGAAAAAAAACCAAAAGTTATTTATTCAAATCAGGCTTTATGAACATCAACATAACCTTTTTTATTTAACTTTAATAACTAAGTTCTTAAACTAATGTAAGTATACCTAAGTAATTTTGAGTCGGCGTCAAACAATCAATAAACTAAGATCACTAAATTGCCTTAAATTTAAACGGCGCCGACTCAAAATTATTTAGGTATACTTACATTAGTTTAAGAACTTAGTTATTAAGGTTAAATAAAAAAGGTTTATTATTTTTTGGTTTTCAGTTTTTTCGGTGGTTTAATTTTTTTGTTAAAAAGTTTTTATTTTATAACTTTTTGTGGCTATAATCTACTAATTGTTTGCCAAAAGGCAGGCATATGTGCCACTGAGTAGAGTAATAATACACAACTCAGCATTCAAATCAGTGAGTGAACAATAAATCACCCCTATTTTCCCACCCTTAGGGTTGGATTTTTTTTTCAAATTTGTAAGGGACCAACTTTGAGGTATACCCTTTCCAATAAAAAAAGAATGATCAAAATCGAACTACTCTGTAAAAAGTTATGCGTGGTCATACATAAAAAATAAATATATATATATATATATATACGCGTCGACTGGAGAACCTCCACCGTTTTTATTCGTCGGTTAAAAATTCAAAACCAAAATGAAGAAAAAGCCTTTCTGATTACAAATAAAGTTGGATTTGTTATAAAAGAAGGTTGTTCGTGATAAAATTATAATGTAGCATTGGTCAATGCAATACAGCATTATGTTCATAAAGCTGTAATTTTAAGTCACAAATGAAAAACATGAACCTTTTGAAGCAGCAAGTTAATCAACTGTGTGAAATAAATAAGCAATTAATAACTGATAACAAAAACAAAACCATGGTCAGCAAGACGACATGTCACAACAAGCAGTACCTGTTCACGGGCATAAAGCAATTTCAGCCGTTAGCCCCCTCGCCTTATTTGAGGGAGTATTGCGTAAGGAACTGAGGGGGTCCTCCCGACCGCACACTTTTATTTTTATTTTTATCTCATTGCATACGCGCAGTATATTTAAGATAATCCAACAAAAGCTACGGTTAAGACGATTAGGCTTATACAAAGAAAAACAAAACATCATTTTTCAAGCACAATTGTTTTCTTTGATACGTAGAAAAATAAAAAAAGATCCTTTAGAAAAGTCCTTTTTATTTCCTCATCCTTTGAATCCATTTTAGCGACCGTGGTTGAAAATCTACCTGGATCATAAATCATTTTGTTCCACTCTGTGACTGAAAATCGCTGAGCTAAATTCAAAACATTTTCCGAATTCAAAGAGCAAAAACAGTCCATAATTCACAGTACGGTTTAAAAAAAATCAATGGATATTTTTGAATTGGATTCCTGGTAATATCCGCCCTCTCTTTGCCTGCGGTCATAATTAATTATTGTTTGTGGTATTATGATGTTATTAATTCGACTATGTATGAGAGCGACGATAATTAATTATAAATATTAAATTATTAATGTGGGAGCTATAGAATACAATAGAATATATTGCTCATTATTATGTACTTCATTTCAATCGTCAAAAGTCCGCACTCGGGGTCTGTCAGCGAGCAATGGAGCGCAGTATCCTTGGAATTAAACTTTCTGATCGTATAAGGAACTCGATACTGCGTTCTAAAACTCAAATTGCCGATGTACGTCACACGGCCGCCAAGCTAAAATGGAACTGGGCTGGTTACATCTGTCGCATGCCGGAGGAGCTATGGGCTAAAGTAACCACACAATGGGTCCCAAACAGCAGCAAACGACAACGCGGCAGGCCCAGAATGAGATGGCGGGACGAGCTCGACTCTTTCCACAAGGATTGGCGTTTAACAGCACTGGATGGGGATAAGTGGAAGGAGGGAAGGGAGGCCTTTGCCCTGCAGTGGGACAGAAATGGCTGAAAAAAAAAAGATGTACTTCATACGTATTACAGATATAAATGTAGAAATTTTACATATGGTGAAACAATGGGCAGTCAGGCGGCTATATTTATAATAATAATAATAAATATTTTATTTCAGACCATGTTGTCCATTTGGTTAGTAACAATGTTCTTATAGACTAGTGTTAGTAATACTTAAAACTACCCACAACACCAAACATAATTATAAAAGATAGTAAACTCAACAACAATCACTTCTGCGCCATTCCATGACAAATGGTGCAGCAATGTTAGATGTAATTACAGTCCAGCCGACTAGAGATCATGCTAAGGACAGCCTCCATAGGCAGTCGATCCATGTGTTACCCAGTAACTGGTTTGTAGAAGTCATATTGTGACTTCCACAAACTAGTGAGTAACACGATACCGCGTGGTAAGACTGGCTGTCAAAGTGAAAGTTAAACAGTTAAATACTCGATCATAAACACACATCTTTTCGAAAAACACATGTATCTTGATTTACAAAATTGCGGAATCACACTTCGCACCACATTGCTACACGTCGTCTCCTTCAAAATATACTCCCAGATATATTTCTCGGTCTCAATAAAGAACGTCTCACCTGACAAAATAAACCTATATTTAACCTGAAAATAGACCTTAATCTCTATAGCGGAAGGCACTAGCATGAGTTATGAATCTTATGGGGAGATAAAGGGCCGTAACTAGCGAACGTGTCGGGAGAAGAAATGGGAATAGATTAGGAAGTGTTGCTAAAAATGTGGGAATGAATTCTCGCTGTTGATTGTGTTTTGTTCGGATATTTGGTGTTTCGAGGAGAATTAAGATTGACATTACTTAACACGTATAATAAATGACAGGTACGAATTAAAATTGACATGCAGGGTGAAACGTGCAAGTCGGCCATTGGAAATATTTTTAAGGCTATACAGAACCTCGTAGACATAACATTCACACGTACATAATATACACTGACGTAAACATATCGTTTTGAGTATGAATGTGGATGGCTATATGACTAGGGGAAGACGAAAGAAAAGATGGATGGATTGTGAGAAAGATATGGCTAGAAAGGGGGGACCGAGATGACGACTAAAAGAGAAGTATGGAAGAAAAATACAAGTTGCGCAGTTCAAATTAAATTGGTATTTAAGGGCAGGATATTGATAATGATAATACATAATAATATGTATACGAGACTTTGTATAGCCGACTTAGCCTTTATGTGACACAAACACAACAAATTCCTGAAACTTGTAGGAAGGCTGATAGATAGGGTCTCATCACTTATCACCAATGCTCTAACTTTTCAAAAATTATCAAAAACTTTTCAACTTATACAAAAGTAGCTTTTAAAAGGTAAAGGCATAATTAACAGTGTTATTCATTAAATTGTGAAGTTAATAAGAAAATTTCCATGTTCAAACGCAAAACATCATAAAACAGCCATTTTAAAATAATATTGTTGAAATTCTGGATAATTTAACACAGTACTTACTAATTAAGAAAGTGCTTTCGAAATGACATCTTACTAATTATAATGAAGTAGTAGTCATGAAAACTCTTTAATGTATCAAGTAGTATTATCTTTAGATACTTCAAAGTATAAGCTTTGAGTGCATTAGTTCGTGCTTTCAGTGAATTTAAATAGTCTCTTGATTTCATTTATCTTGTCAAAGGGAGTAAATGGATTTTTTACCTGATTACGTCGAGTAAAAAGGGTAGAGTTTCTCAATTATTTATTTTAATTGATTACTTTAAGAGTGTGTTTTTTTAAGTTTCTGTTGGATTTAGATGGATTTAAATCTATTTGAGAATTCACATTAATTTTTCAACAAATTTATGCTGTTGAAAAGGGTTTTAAAACTCGATGCCGTTTAATATACTGTCCGCGGTCGTTCTACTCGTAATAAAAGTATGAGTTTAGAAAATCCTTTTTCTTTGTTTAAAAAGGATAAGATATCAATACCTGTCATGCCTACGAAATTTCGTCTACTAATTTAATTAGATATTCATAAAGCAACATGAATACAGAGCAGTGGTGGTCCAGTGGTAAGGGTCGCGACTTACGAATTGTTGCTCGTAGATTCGAACCCAGTCAGGCGCTTTACTTTGTGTTAATTATTTCATCACCACTGCTCTCAAAACGGTGAAGTAAAACATCGTGAGGAAACCGGCATGCCGTAGAACCAAAAATTCGAAGACATGTGATATCTACCGCCTACCCACACTGGGCCCACGTGGTGGATTACGGCCCGCTCCCTCTCACAGACAGGAGGCCTGTGTCCCAGCAGTGGGAGCATTATTATAGTCTGATTATTATCATGAATATGTGACTGATAATAATAAGCATACCTACTTTAATAATAATTGAAGTCTAAACTTGAATATATTCGTTATCATATTTTATAGTCACACAATTTGTATGAAGTTTTTTCACTGCGTTTCAACGTTATTAATATTTTACTTTCAAATTTCATCTTGAAGAGGGTGGTAGCAGAGTCTTTTATTAAAAACTACACTCGTTTTTATATTCTATGACAGTAGTTGAGTTATTACACTGGAAATTCACAAAATTGTTGAAAGTTTGTTTCGAGGTAAGATTATTTTCTTACAAGTGCAAACTCAATAAATGTAATAATTGGACATTCTTCAAAACGGTTTCTAGACATTAACACAATTTAGTTATGAGATGTTTTTTATTTTTAGACTTATTTTTGTTTTAATACTGTAACCATTTGAATCGTGATGGTATTATTCCTTGCAAAAATGCTCAGATTAAATATTAGTACGAGTAATATCTGTAAAGTTTCGTCTGGGACCAGTCGCGAATCATGTCAATCAATCAATCTTTATCCGATACCATCTAGCAGGCAATGTCTTAACTAAGAACATCATTTTCTTGTCTTTATTCCAATTTATTTTGGGGTGGGTGCAACATGTGTTTTTCTTCCATACTTTTCTATTAGTCGTCATCTCGAGAGTGAACCGTCTTCCGCTCCATTATCATCTTTCACACAGTCTATCCATCGTTTTTTTTGGGCTTCCCCTAATAATATTGCATAAAATGTACGATTTATTTACCTACTTAATACTGAAAATAAAGGCTGTAAAGTCATTTACTACAACTTAAACTCCAGCTGACTCATTTGTCTAAACTTTAGACAAATGAGCAAGCTGGGTGATGTTGAACCTTTAGGCGCTAAAGGTTCAACCTGCACCAGTTAAACTCATACGTTAAACTCTAACAAACAACAAGTCCTGGCTTGTTACCCGAAAACCGTGAAAGTTGTATTATGAGGTAACGTGTAGGTATCTACAGAGTGGCCTGACAATCTGTCTTCTGCTACAAACGGTAACTATTTTAACCAAAACTCTAACTAGACGTGGCATAGAGGAGCAGTAATGCCATTATAATATGGATTTTAATTAGGATTTCCTAGTTTTATTTCATTGGCATTAATTTTGTATTCACCAAAATTATTTTTAATGACTAACCTAACAATGTGTTGGTGTATACTGTATGTATAACCTTTCAATTAAGCTGACATGAATAGTAAAACGTATGGGGCACGAACAGCGGCCTCTCAATCAACCTGTCAATCCGACGTCGTAACTATTGAGCTATTGCCGCTTATGGATTGTGCAAATAGCCGAGAAACGGTTGAAAATAGGGTAGATATGAATACCTCAAGACAAAGGGTGCTAATGCTTTTATAAAAAGGTTTATTACTCCCTAGAGCGTGTTTCCAGGATAAAGACAAAATATTTAAGTGAATCGTACGAGCCAATAATAAATTCTCAATTCGAACCAATTTTCACCAATCACAGCACAAAACTTAATAAAAAAATAAACAAACTGGCATGTCGCTTCCAGATTTATGCGTTGTGACGTCATATTACACTGGGTGTCACGCGTAACAGCCCACCATAAATATTTATTCGAGTTTTCGTCGACAATCAAAGCGCTGTAAATCACTGCCCGGAGAGATGCATTTTTGTTTTGTTTCATCGCTTTTTCTGTTTTTGCACTGCATCGAACATTTTTCGACTATCGGAAAGCGAGATATTCTGTCGTTAGGTAAATTTTGTGTAACGACTCGGGTTATTTTGTGGGAAAAAGATAACTAGAGTGCGGCTGTCACATACTTGATCCGAAAATGTTTTGCAGAATAAGTTTTAAAACTGTAACTGGCCGTAGTTGTGTTTTATGTTTTGAGTGTTTGTGAACTCGTTTAGGTGTAAGTAGCAGAATTAAATCAAATTGAGATATAGTTGTAAGTAAAATATAGATAGATTATTAAATAAGCAGCAAACCAAATTGAGTATTAAATTAGCCAGCCGTCTATTTCTCTTGCAAAAATACTAATATCGTTAGAGAACAAGGTAACAACATGTTTAGCAGAACGAGAAAATAAACTCGAATGAAAAGGTACGAGGAAAAATATTATAACACAGAACATTAAGGTAACAATAATAACGAATAACCACACAGTTCTATTATGTAATTACACACAAAGTCCATCCATCATGGCGTCGGAAGCAACAATCGCCAGCGATGATAGCCGTAATTGATAGCAACAGATTCATCAGATTTGATGGTATCGGCCGTCGACGTCGATATATCGTGTCCCTGCAAATTACCGAAACTACGCGTTGTCCGGAAAATGTCCGGTATTGAATATAAGCATCCGGTGCGTGGCTGTGATCCTGTGGGATTACAACATAATTAGGTATTTCTAGGAATAGGTGACAATTAATTGGTATTTCAGTGATAATACCAGAAAGCAACGAAAAGGAAGCAAAAGGAGTATGTAAGGATCGTAGTCCTGTAGTGTCTGTCTCCCCCATCGTAAGAATGTGTGAGTTTATGTATGTATGTATTCTAGAAAGCGGCTTCAAAATGCCATTATAAAAAATAAACAGTCATGCAAACACATAAGAATTAAGCACAATCGTACCTATGTTTGTTTGACCAATAAAACCTTTGTTTAACCATACCTATTGACTGAAAGGTACTAAGTCCATTAAAAAACATTCAGCATCCACAATTTTGAGAACAAATAAAACCCTTTTATTTCTCCAATATTCATAAAGCAAAAAAAATATATAAAGTTGATATTTTGCCGCAGCAGATAATCTCGCAGCCATTTTGTTTCGGAGTCGCGTCCGATATGTGATCAGCAATTGGCCGCCAGTGTACTGAGCCGTAATCAACGTCCGTGCCATTTATTCGATAACGATATTTCTCTTTTTTTGGACGGCGTAAAAGGAAAAGTTATGGTTGTATCCTTTCGTTTGAATAAAAAACCTAGAAGTATATGCTTTCTACTGTGTTATACAGCAAAAAAACAAGAATTTTGTAAAAATTTATTGTATTTCTTCTATTGTAAATCAAAAGTCATTTATTCAAACTAGGGCTAGAAGCAGCACTATTTAATCGTCAAAATTACATGAGACAGCCCGTAAGACCTTCACCACTTCCTAGTGCTGTAGCTATGAAGAATAAGTAGTCGACCGTGAGCGCAATAAACTTCCCAGCAGCACAGCTGTCTGTTCAGTTAGAATAAATAATTATCCAAATAATCAACATAACACACAGCACAGCGTCGTCACTGGTTGGTTGGCCGGTTGTGTGTTATTGTGATAAGCAGAACAGATACACCCTTACACCTTTAATTGTGTAGCAAAACACATCGAGATACAGTCACCAAAGGAGATAAGTAACCAGTGTCGTCGGATATAGTTGAAGTTTAGTAGGAAACTGACGGATGTTTTCGAATGAAATTTAATTTAATTAATAGAAAACGAACAGTTCATTTACCAATTAAATTTAATTCAACATCCATTGGTTTCTTACTAAACTTCAACTATAACCGACGACCCTGGTTACTTATCTCTTTTGGTGACTGTACAACAGAACACAACTTTATTATTGATGCGTATCGGATATGTGTCATAATCAATTAGCCGCCAGTGTACGAAAGTCGCAATCAATGTCGAACCTCATTTATATGATAATGTTTTTTTTCGGCAGTATCGGTACCAGACAGGAAATGTTAATTTTTATGTGCTTCCGATAAAGTCATGAATGCATATCAGCCTATAAACATCCAGCTCTGAAAATGGAGCTCTTGGTGAAATTCAATATTGCAGTTATAGAGTAAAAACCATCCCATAGGGTTGTATTTTTATTCGAGAATAACATAACATCACACTTGTAGCCCCCGAGGAATTAGGCAGAGGTGTACCTTTACTTCCTGATTTCGACAGCTTTGTTTAAGTCCCATGTAATGGGGGTGAGCGCATTGCCATCAAACGGGCACAAGTCCTCAATCAGTGCGTCCTGTCTGTAATGACTTACGGAGCCAAAACGAGGACACTCTCGGTACAGCTTGTCCATAAATTCCAGGTCATTCACCGAGCTATGGAACGGGTTGTGCTTGGAGTCTTTCTGAAGGATCGAATCTGCAACGAGGTGATCTGGCAGAGAACCAAAGTTGTCGACATAGCTCACAGAATAAAAAACTGAAATGGCAATGGGCTGGCTATATTTGCCGTAGAACCAATGACCGGGGTAGACTTTCTTAAATGGAGACCGCGAATCAGCAAACGTAAGGTAGGACGCCCTCAGGCTAGGTGGAGCGACGATCTTCGAAGGGTGGCTGTTAGCAGCTGGATGAGAGTTGCCGAACATCGTCTAGCGGTGGACAGCAGTAAGCTGATGATGATGATGTGCACAGATTCAGACTCCGGGCTGCTGCTGAGAATTTCCTGATGAAAAACTCAATAACATTGAAGTACTTATGTATGTTTATTTGTATGTATGTTAATATATTCTCGTCATTTTTGTTTAGTTTTTAAGTGAATTGTTTTTTGATTCTATGTATTATTTTTTGTCTCCTTTGCTCTATCACACGCTGTCTACATCTCTGTATCTATTGTCCTATCTCAGGTATGCTGGAAGAGATTTCTTATGAAATAAGCATTACATCTGTACCTATTTTTTCTATTCTGTTTTTCATTGTCTGTTTATATATATGTGTGTACATAAATGGTAAAATAAATAATAACACTTTATCGGACCTGGGAGTCGAAGCCAGGACCTCACCAGCAGTAGCGCTTGCAACCAATATACCAATGAGGCAGTTAAGTATTCGAGAATGAAAAACTTATTTTGAAAAATGGTAAGCAATCGCCTCTTTAGAATCACATACCCAAATGGTGCAAATGGGGCCCTTCTAATAAGCCACAGCCGCCTGTTTGTCTGCCTCTCCGTCACAGGGCCTTATGTTTTTAGCCTTAATAATACCCCCTTGACAATTAGAAAACTTCGTATCCCGAGGACGTTCACAAGAAATCTCGAAAGAATGCATTTTCTTACAATGTTTTACTCCTGATTAGTGCGCAATCTGAACCAACTAGAGTAACTCCAACTTCTGCTACTTGTATCGATAATGTCTTTTGCGATTGTGATTATTTAGATAAAGCCATCGTAAATTATCTGCCGTCTGATCATAGTGGACAAACGGTAACTTTTAAGTTTAAAACACCTTTGCAAAAAGTGGAAATACAATTTAGGCCATTAACAACTAGTAAACTAAAAAGATTCAATAGTACCCTAAATAATAAGTTAAATGATCTGGGCCATAATATGGATATGGATGATGCAAATAAATTGTACGAGGATTTCTTTTCGGTTGTGCACACTCAATTCAATAAAACTTTTGAAAAGAAAAGAAAAATTATTTTCCCTAATTTTATATTTAGTGACTGGGCAACTAGAGGTATTAGGATAAGTAGGGAAAGACTGTTCGAGCTGTATGGCCTTAAGCCTTACATAAATACAGAAACTTTCAACAAGTATGTTGCTACATATTCAAAAATTTTTAGCAATACCTGCAAGATAGCCAAAGCCCTGTACATTAGCAACAAAATCAAATCAGCAGAAAACAAAATAAAAACAGTTTGGAAAATTATAAATAACGAAACTAGTAGGAATAAAAAACGAAACACTGATTACACATTGGAGTCTTCACGTGGTGCCATATCCTCTAATTTAGAAGTAGCTCAAGAATTTGTAAATTTCTTTACTAATATACCTTCAAAAACGACGGAAGCCTTAAATTCCTCACCGGACGTATCACTTGAGTTACTAAAAGCGAACGTCCAGAACGTCCAGGCTGCCCGGTTGAGTTTCAATTTAGACATATAAACCCTATGATAGTTATAAAAACTTTTCAAACACCACACAACAGTTTGTACATCCATAATCGAACTATATCGCCATACTTAGCTTTAGTGTTTAATTTGTGTTTAGATCAAGGAGTCTTCCCAGATTTAATGAAATATAGTAAGGTTATTCCACTTTTTAAATCTGGGGACTGCAAAGACACCAATAATTATAGACCAGTATCCGTGTTGCCGGTTTTCAGCAAAGTGTTCGAAAAGGTAATGCTCAATCAAATGCTTAATCATTTTAACAACAACAAAATCTTGCACGATCAGCAATATGGCTTCACCAAAGGACGTTGTACGACTGACGCCGGTGTCACTTTATTAAAACACATATTTACAGCGTGGGAGGAAGCCCAAGATGCCATAGGAATCTTTTGTGACCTCTCCAAGGCATTTGATTGCGTTAATCACAAAACCTTACTCTTGAAACTTGAGCATTATGGACTAGGTAAACTTGCGCTCAGTTTAGTAAAATCTTATTTACATGATATGTCTATCATGTAAATAAGATTTTAACTTTTTGCTGTCGCAAAAAGTTCAAATAAATGGTGTCAATTCACTTGGTTTACAAGTAAGAATGGGTGTTCCACAAGGCTCGATATTAGGTCCTTTCCTCTTTTTAGTATACATAAATGACCTGCCGCATTTATTAAAAAACCAACCACAAATGGTGTTATTTGCTGACGATACTTCCATAATTTTTAAGATAAATAGACGTGCATCAAATCTTGACGACGTAAATAACGCCCTACTGCAAGTGCAAAATTGGTTCACTGCTAATAATTTAGTATTAAATGGGAAAAAAACTAAATGCATAAGATTTGCTTTACCGAATGTTAATAGTAGTGATTGTGACATAGTATTGAATAAAGAGAAACTAGAATTTGTCGATAAAACTGTTTTCCTGGGGATAACGCTCGACTCAAGGATGCAATGGGGTCCTCATATAACATCTCTTGCAAGACGGCTAAGTTCAGCAGCATATGCTGTAAGAACAATCCGTCAATTTACTAATGTAGATACCGCGAGACTGGTCTATTTCAGTTATTTTCATAGTATCATGTCTTACGGTATTTTACTATGGGGACGGGCTGCAGATATTGAGTCCATTTTTATTCTGCAGAAAAGAGCCATCAGAGCAATATATGGCCTACGCAGGCGCGATTCTCTAAGGGAACTGTTTAAAAATATTAATATCATGACGGTACCTTGTCAATATATCTATGAAAACATCATGTACGTAAGGAAAAATTTAAATCTTTTCAGTAAAAGAGGTGACAGACACGCCTATAGAACCAGAAATAGGGACCAATTAGTTCAACCAGGTTTCAGACTGGCTAAAGTAGACTCTTCCTTCATGGGGTACTGTTTAAAATGTTATAATAAAATACCTCCCCACATACTCCAACTCAATGAAACGAAATTCAAATCTTGCATAAAACGCACACTATGCAGCCAAGCATATTATAAGTTGGGGGATTACATCGCTGACAAAAATGCTTGGCTAAACGCTGGTCCTGCTCCACAGGACGCATAAATAAATTGATTGGCATTTGAAAATACTTCACACACGCCAACCCAACCTACATACTGTTGGAGCTGCTGAAGATTCTAAAATACTATGTTTGCATTATATAAATTCAATCTCCTAGTATTGTATAATTGCATAGAACGTATGGGAGTACTATGTTACATACTACAAAGCTACCATTTACTGGGTACGTCTTTCATTGACTTGAATATGCCTTGGCGGATGAGAGTATGTCATGCTCACTCTAATGTCTCGCTGATGGTGGCACATGTGTTGGATCATTTAGCTCCCTTCAAAATGGTTGAGCTGAATGGTGCTAATCTATGCGTCATGTTCGTGAACGGGCGCCGTCAGTAGGGACTGGTCAACTCTTTGCTGCCATGGCTTATTTTGATTTAAATTAATATTTGAATTGTTTTTTTTTTTATCTTTTCATTACGGACGCTTTTAACGTTCTGCATCGTTCTCACATGCATAATTTTGAACATGAATGATGTAACCAATACTTTGTAACAATATTATTATGATTTAAAAGAGTGTCCATGGAGTTTCTTGCCCGTTCTTCTCCATAGGTACCTACTACGCTTTGGAATGGGCAACTAGCTTCATCTTTTTGACTGACCGACCTTGACAATTCAAAAGTGCCTGTAATTGGTTTATTTGAAATAAATAGTTTGAGTTTGAGTTTGAGTTTGAATCCAAACATGCGAGTTACACTGTTAATACAATATAATTAACGAATGATGAGGATAGCATACAATTCTGTTTTTTTTTTTATCTGTGTAGTCCCACTGCTGAGCAAAGGTCTCCCCTACTTCCTTAGCTGCCCACTCTTTCCTGTATGTTTCGTTCTCCGGCCAATCTCATATTTAAACGCTTCTAGGTCATCACGCCAGCGTTTCCTAGGCCTCCCTCGTCGTCGCCCGTCTTCTCCCACTGCGTGACGACTCTGGCCCATCTGTCCCGATCCTACATACATGGCCGCCCAATCCCACTTCTGCCTAGCAGAATTGTTGCCCATATCGGTGATTCCTGTTTTCGAGTTACACAATTCTGTTTACCACAACTAAATCAGTTCGTGAACAAGCAGTGTATAGTTACTAACAGCAGACAATTAAATAATTCTCTTGATAAATACAGCTCTCATTTTACGACTAGTGTAACAAAATAGTTTCAGTACAGTTCTAAATGGACTTTAGTTGCACTAATTCATTTAGCTAATTCCATTTGTGAGTAGAGACTGTTTTTCAATTAAGTGTGAGTTATGTTGGTAATTTGTGCTTTTTGAGGTTTGTCAATGTAATGTTTGTGATTATTTGAATTTAATTCAGAAGGAAATTGTTGGAATTCTTTTGTGGGCAGGCTTTTGATGTTTTGTTATTGGAGTGGATATTTAATGAGAATTTGTAACGATTTCTGGATACAGAATAAAAGCTGAAAACCTGTCTTTTGGAATAGATGTCACATATCCAGGATTTTGGTTACCTGTATTGAAATTCGTAGTAGATTGTCCAGTATTATCATATCCATCTGACACTTCCATCTTATCATCTGTAATTTGAAGATTTGCTGATAAATAACCGGGCTGTCCATTAATAAGTTGAAATAATGAAAGAATGTCCAATTGTATAGTGAATAAGTAACGATGTAGTAACAAAAAATTAAAGGAGTATGCTTAGATGGTTTGTTCATGTTGAGAGGATGAATAAAAGGCGACTAACAATTTGTATTTATAAGGTAGATGTGATTGTAAACGTCGGGAGGCGACGCCCTAGAAGGACTTAATTATAGTGGTCTTATTGGTGATGTTCTTCTGAAAGGTCAGGTGCGAATTACTCGTAACCGGCGCGCATGTATGGCCAGATGTATGAACGTAAATGAAGCAAAAGGAATATGTACGGGCAGGTAGTGTGGTAGCGGGATCGTCCGAAAGGGTTACCGCTGCCCTGGAACATAAAGGGCTAAAGAAGGAACACGGGTGGGTTTTAGTCAGTAAGAGTCTGACACTCCCTTCCGCTCCACCCAGAGCGGGAGGGGTCATTTGATGATTTACAATCCACAAAAAAAAAAAACTATCTAAAAGTGTATTTGTCTATTGGTGCATAGTCCACCAAGTCTCCTTATTAGTAATTCGCCAAGTCTCCTTTGTACTGTAATCTAAAGTTAACAACTAAACCTGGGGGGCTACTCCGAAACTAAAATAAAAACTAAACAAAAAAAAGGGCAGGTAGTGTTCTGTACTTTATGCCTATCCCTATAGGAAGAAAGTGTGTGACTTTATGTTTGTACGTAAGTAACAATAATCGCAATTACTATATATAGTTTGGAAAGCGAATATGGTAATTGTGACTATGCTTGTTAATGGGTACATAATCGTGTATTACCAAGCAAACCTAGTTAGAAATTCGCGACACTTCCCGTGATAGACTTCTAGAGTTGCTAGCATAGCCTAAGGCTGAGATAGGAAGGTCTTTCTAAGATACAAAGTTGTACACTATAGTTTTAAACTTGCACCTGTATCGAACTTCTAACGATGTAGGTAAACTTCGTGCCTCGTTGGCTTTTTCTGTGTAGTATAATACTATTGAAACAAATACGGTTTTCCTGCAAATAAACACAGTATCTGCTTTAATTTATTTACACACGAATATATTCGTGTGAAAGATTACTATTGTCTACTATTAGTCTCAGATTCTTTATAACTGCCATACTTGTAATGTAACAGAGATTTTCTATCAGTATTTTTCTATACAGGGTAGCAGGGACATCGACGTGCAACCTGGGGGCAATTCTCGTAATTTTAAGAACGTCCACAGTCTGATCTCAGTCTCCATCTGTCAAAAATACCTCTAATTTCCCTACATTTTGACAAGCTTCTGACATTTGTTTGTCCCCGAGATGAGCCTCCGACTAGATTTTAAACGTTTTAAATTACGAGAATTGGCCTTCTGTTAGCATAGATTCAGTATATGATTCTGAACCCCTCTGCAATGAAATTTTTCGTCGGTTATTAATGAAATATTATCAGTTCCATATATTTTGACCGCGTAGGTTTTGTACTGTTCCATGAAACAGCTTATGTCTTTTTGATAACCGACGAACAATTTCTACGGTAGGGGTTCTAGAATCATGTACGGAATTCATGGTTTGAGTTTGCGTGTAGATATCCCTGCCACCATACCTTACTGAATGGGCTTTCATATTCCCCTGAAACATGAAAGCTATTTCAGTAATATAGTTCAAGCAGCAAAAGCAAGCTGGTTAAGCTTCAGCATTTAGTGCACAATTTACTAGAGTGACCATTACATACATATTGGGTATTGTCTACTATTGCAATAAACACAACTTTCCAGCTTTGTAAACTTTGTTTTAGCGAGTCGATAGCAAATAGCTGGTCCGATATTTCGCAATTCAACTGTAAATTAAACATTAAACATTGTAACGATAAATGCTGACCTTATTATTGACTCAATAATAGATATCATTATGTGATTACCATTTCTAAACTGTTTAAATGTAATACCAATATTATATCTCTAACTAATAGGTATACGGGCTGGTGTCCGCAACTCCACGTCAACGCGCGTATTTTGCGTATCGGTGGTATTCCATCTCTATAAACTACCAAATAGATACCTACTAAAGAAGAGGTACCTACTAAAGAAAGAAATTAAGAAAAATATTTTATATGGAAAACGCACAGCAAATACAAATTATAAAAAAATAAGCATTTAAAACTAATAAAGTTACATTATAAACTACCAAAAGAGGTTAAATGAAAAAAAAAAGACTTGTTCGAGGTCAAAAAGGCTCCTATCTCAGCAAAATGCTGCGATATTTAAAAAATAAATACCACACCGCATTTGCATCATTAAATAATGAAATGGGAGATTTCAGAATACTACTTCACTTATAATAATGTTAGAATATTCTAGAAGCAGGGTTAAAATACGCAAATGAAGTAAGCACAGTACCTTTGTACTCATATTATAATTATGTCATATCTATATGTATTTTACTGTGTGTACATAAATAATAAAATAAATAAATAAATAAATAAGCAAGTTCTTGAATATCAACACTTATACCGGGTAAACCGTTTTTTAATAGATAGAACTACTGATTGCAGCAACACACAGTACATTGCTTGATACACGTACGGTATTATAATGTCTGTAAGAAGCCATAAATAAGACAATTCAATAAGATAAGGCAGTTTATATATTTATTTTATTACGTATTCTAGAGTTAACTTTTACGTAATCTGGAATAAATACGTTCTAAGACAGCTGTCAAAAAACGGTTAACCTAATAGAAAGAAAGAAAGAAAAAGTATTTATTGCGACTCGCACAGGAAGATCATAAAACTAAACTAAACTAAACACAAACGTAAATAAAAAACCCAATATATAAAAATAAGTAGGTACCAAAACCAAATTATATAAAAATAATAAAAAATAAAGTAACAAAAAGAAAAATGAAATAGAAAGTCCTGTACGAGGCCAAAAGGCTCCTATCTCAGCATGATGCTACGACATTTAAAAAATAAATTCGATGGGGTATTCTAATAGGGCCGGCTGTGATGTTACGGGCAATTTCAGTAATAAATAAATTAATAATCTATCTTATTATTTAAATATATATAATTATTTAAAATATTATCAAATAAAATAAATAATTCATTCTTAATCAGTGCCAGACGTAACCTCAATACTTGTCTATGCCTTATATGTTAGAAGCACTCTGTGGACATCTCTAATGGAGAGGATGTACCTATATGATGATATTTCTAACAGATGAAAAAGCAGCTTGTCAACGATATTGCAAATAGCAGCAGCTATCGTCATTTTAATCAGCTTTAGCTGAACATAATGTATATACTTATCTTTATTGCAGCCCATTTTTGTCATTATTTTTAAGGATCTACTAAGCAGCCCGATGATGATGTTATATGACCACTCGTTTTAAGGGGACGTCTGATAACGATGGTAATCCATGCTGTATTAAACTCAAAATGTAGTGAATGAAGATGATGATAATGATTTTGGGCTATAAAAGATGACTCATACAGTTTCTATTTTGAAACTCCACGAAATACAGTCACGAAAATCCAACATACATCGTCAGAAAATAAAACAAAATAATTCTAGCAAACCTATTAGAAATATGACTACATATGTGTGCGCGGCGACTTGGAACATTGACTAATTAGACCATAAATTGTAGCGTTCAAACTACCGACTGTAATTTTTTCTTTAACATGAAATTACAAGGTGTTCCTTATTTTTCTTTGTAACAGGTTATAGCCTTATGGTAGGGCGGCTACAAATGAGTTTTTGTGGCGATTTTGTCGCCATATTTCTGATAGATCAATCGCAATTTTTATCGGGACTCTTAAGGACGATGTAAGCTTATCGTAATAATGGCAAGTAGGGGCAATCATCTTTTGGGATCCGTTGTTTTTTCCTACAACTTAACCATCCTTTATTACTCCCACTGCTGAGGCATACCTTCTCTCTGTGAGAGGGAGTGGGTCGAAACCCACCACGAGGACCCAGCCCAGTACTTCACAAATGTCTTCAAATTTTTGATTGAAGGACTTTTTAACTAGGTCATCATCATCATTTCAGCCGAAAGACGTCCACAACTGGACGTAGGCCTCCCCCAAGCATCGCTTGGACCGGTTCTGTGCTTCTCGCATCCAGCGAATTCCTGCGGTCTTGACCAGGTCATCGGTCCAGTTTGTCATCCTTCCAACACTACGACTTCTAGTCACTCCAGAACCTTTCGAACCACATCGGCCATCTGTTCTGCGACAAATTTGCCCGCCCTGCCTACTGCCACTCAAGATTGGCAATTCTTTGGGCTATCGGTCACGGTTCTCCCGCGGATCTCTTCATTTCTGATTCGATATTTTTACTAGGTAGAAGAGCAGTGGTGGCCCAGTGGTAATGGAGTTGTAGTTCGTAGGTTCGAACCCAGACAGGCGCTTTACTTTGTGTAAATTATTTCATCACCAGTGTTCTCAAAACGGTGAAGGAAAACACCGTGAGGAAACCGGCATGTCCTAGAACCAAAAATTTGAAGACATGTGGCATCTACCAACTGGGCCCGCGTGGTAGATTACGGCCCACTCCTTCTTACAGAGAGGAGGCCTGTGTCCCAGCAGTGGGTACATTTTAGGCTGATTATACTACTAGATGGCTAGGTGCTCTGTTACTTAGGTATTAGTTACGGTAAGTCTTGCAATATAAATGGCAGTAACCGCCCTTAAACCCAGTTACAGTTTAAATTAGTTTCGTTTCTGTCTTATGTATATGGAAGCCCTAAATATTACAATTCTGAATATTGTGTTACAAATGTAAATGTTAGGGTGGCGTTACAGTAATTACAGTGGCGTTGTAGGTCACAAGTGAAAAAGTGTTGTTTTAATTTTATTACTAACGGTTCAAGGGTTTTTTATTACTATTTTGTGCCAATAAATAATATGAGGTGTATAGCGATAAATAATGCAAATTGTTTTGTTATGGTACTTAATGGTGTGGGATTGTATATTTTTTTATGAACTTTAAGGCAATTACTATTACCGTTATCATTATAACTTTTGTTATAAAATAAAAATACTGTTTGTATGTTCTGTGGTTCTAAAAATATAACTTAAAAGAAGCTTTGCATTTTAATATGAATGGCAAAAATGGTCAAATGGTCAAAGATTCACGAATGACAGCCGGGACCAACCGCTTAATGTGCTTTCCGAGACACGGTTTGATCGCCATCTCGATTGTCGGTCTGAAATAAATAAGGTGGCAGTTTTTCCTCGTAAAAAAAAAAAACAGCTTTTTGTCTAGGATGGCAAAGCAACTTCAATGCCTCTGTTATTGCAGTGGTTCATAGGTGGCACTTTGCCACCTCTTTCACGAGAAACTAAACCTTAAAAAAGTAAATTTTACACTTTTAATCTAAAAAACTTTAATGGCCAAAGTTTCCTCAACGGCCATACCAACCAATTCCTCCCCGCTTCCTAAGTTACAAACAGTCGGTGCTGCTAGTTACGGACTACAATCGGAGATCGGCAATTTGGCGAAGTGTTAATAGACCAATTACTGACCGGCCGTCCGGTCCCGGATGGTATTAAACTAATAATTCACGAAGATCTGAGGCGCGGCATAATCCGGGCCGGATCGGTTGCGAACTTTGCGAGTGGAACTATTTTGTGATTAGGTTGGTATTTACGCCGAAATAAGATATGGGTAGGTATATATTGTGCTGTTACTAAGGTGCTATTATGGAAAAAAGGCTCGGTTTACGCGGTTTCCGATGTGAAGCGAGATTCCTGCCTGAACGGAACAAATCTGACGGTCTACATCAGTAGTCACCGAATGGCGGACCGCGGTCCGCATCCGGACCGCTAACCTATTTTGTGTGAACTTTAAGAAAACAGTAAAATTTATAACTAACATGCGACATATTTGTCAAAATTTACACATTTTCACGACAGGTGTAAATAAAGCAGAAAACTATAATATGAAAGCAACGTACAAAATTGACAGATTGTCGCCTGTCACTTTTTGCCTGTCGGTTTTATTAAATAGGCCCAGGGCTCAAACCTCCTAAAAGGAAAACCTCCTTACAATACGAATCCTGCCAAACTATCTCGCAAAACCTTTTTCAGCCGATATTCTGGATTTAGAAATCCAGCGCACATTAGTTTATATCCAAAGAAAGCGATAAAGCAAATTATTTTAATGAGAACATCGCAACACACCTTCTAATAAATACTGATATCAAATATCTCTACGCAATTTCAGGCTTCGGTTGAGTAAACGGTGAAGCTAAAAAGCGCTTTATTACATAAATTACAATATCTAACGAACATTATCGTAGATCGAGCTAAAACAAATATTGTTGAGAACTTTCGCATTCAGGGCGTCTAAACATTGCCTTTCGTTATCTCGTGTTAATTCAAACAAGATCTAAAGGATCGTTGATCTTTTCTACGTACCTACATTATATTTCAGTTATGTTTATGCTCTCTATGTAGGCCATTTTTTTTTTTTTTTGCGGTTGGGAAATGATCAAATAACGCCTCCCGATCTGGGTGGAGCAGAAGGGAGTGTCAGACTCTTACTGACTAAAACCCACCCGTGTTCCTTCCTTAGGCCTTTATGTTCCAGGGCAGCGGTAACCCTTTCGGACGATCCCGCTACCCCGGCAGGCTTCGGCCCTATCGGGCCCCGTCACTTATGCTGACATCTCTTTGAGGCGCGCGTGGAACACATACGCGCCGTCCGGAACGGGCCTGGTTCTGATCGGACGGTGAGCTACCCATTGCTCTCCGCCCACAGGCCCGTCTATGTAGGCCCTGAAGTATAATAATAAACGTTTTATTTTTTCTCTCTTCACAAAGGTTCACATAGTTTTAAACAGAGACAAGAATTATAGCGTCTTGACAAAAATGCAAATGCGTCCATACTAGATACCCTGTGTGACGGATCACCAGAGTACTATCTACTCTGGAGGAGTGTGTTCACTACTTAATTATTCTTCTTCTTAGCGAGATGATGGCAAAAATATAGTTTTTTTTAATGTGTTTGGCCCAAAGTTCAGCAACGCGGATACCTTACGCTGACACAGCCATTAGGTCCTCACATGCGCAGGTGACAAGGCGTGCGGTGCACGATGGGAGGTGAGTCACTACTTAATTATACCGGGTGGCAGGGACATCGACGCGCAACCTGTAACCATGAATTCAGCACATGATTTTAGACCCCTTAGCGTAAAAATTTTGTGTCGGTTATCAAAAAAAATATCTGCTGATTCACAGGAAAATGCAAAACCTACGCGGTTAAAATGTACCTATAGAACAGCTAACTTTTTTTAAAATAACCGATGAAATCTATCGACGTGAGGGTGTTTAGAATCATGTGCTGCATCCATGGTAACAGGTTGCGCGTCGATGTCCCTGCCACCCTGTTTGTATCATAAGATATTAAGGAGGTATATTTTTTCCATCAGGGATCTCTCAGTATAAACCCGGAGCCTGCATCTTTGCCTGGTTGATTGCAATGGGCTCACACCCTATTACCTAGGACTCAAACATGCAAAATGTGGGTATAATATTAATATGTACCTCTGCCTAACCCTTTGGGGATTACAAGCGTGATGTGTATGCCTGTATGTAAGATATCTATTGAAATCGGTCCCTTGTGCTAAGGGACCGAGAGCGGGTATAATTTGGAAATATAGGTAATGGTTGGAAAAATGATTACATACGAGTATTAAAGGAGCTAAAGAAGGCGGAAGGAAGGACATTAAAAGGCAGTACCTACCTAATTAAGACTATTTATTTATTGCGAAATATAATATTTACATAATAAATAAGCTAACATACTTAATATAATAATATGTACATGTATATAAAAAGAGGGAAAAGGCATAGAATAATTCGTCCACATCGTTGTCAACTGGAAAAGTGCCAAAAAGGCTGGCAGCATTGCCACGTTGTACGGCGATGCTGATTCTTTGGCCAAAAAATAGGCCAGCCATCAGCCGGTGTATTCTGTAAAATTCTCACCGTGAAAATTTAGGTGAAGGCTTCACCTAAATTTTCACGATGAGAAAGTGAGCTGTCATTCCACCTGTTACTAAGGATTGGAACTATTGACAAGTCACTTCACTTAAGTTTTCACGATGCAATTTTTACAGAATAGGTCGGCTGGTCACGAGAAGAGTCGACTAACGGCTTGGCGATATCTCGAAGAACCAAGTGGGCACTACCTAATTGATATGAAGGTCAGCAATCAGCAATGAGGGTATAGGGGCTGATAAAAGTAACAATTTATTATTGGTTATGTCCAAAACATAAGTATCTCAAAGCAATTTCACTAACTAGTGAGCTGCTTAGGATAAGAACTACAAAAAGATAAAGGTGGTTTTAAAATTAACTAAAACATATGATTCCTAGTTGACCTACCTACACGTTTACCAAATAGCAAGGTCAAGCTCAAAGCATTTATTTAAATTAAACCAATAACAGGCACATAAGTATTTGTGTATCTATTTTAGTGTATTGTATACATAATATTTGCACCAACGACCGTCCCATTTTATGTCAAGGAAAATCACTGTCCTTTCTAAGGTTGCCTGGAAGAGATCGCAGTAATGCGACAAGGTCGTCCATTGTATATTTTGTAGTGCGTCATTTTTTTTTATAAGCTATATATTTTTGTGGTGTACAATAAAGTATACATAAATAAATAAGAATTGTCAAGAATTCGCTCAGTCAGAAATTTAAAGTTAGTTGCCCTTTCCAAAACGTAGGTTCCTATGGGATGAAATTCTATGGCACTCTATTAACATTTAGAACGTTCATTTCTTATTGTTATAACGCGAACCTATTTGTAACCGCTCCTGCCACAATCCACGCGCTTCTGGGGGAAACGCCTCTCGTTCCCGCCCGGCGAATGAGACCGAGTCGAAGCTTCTAGAACATTCTAGAAGCTTCCTTAAAAAAAAAAAACATTCGACGCGCGCCCTTTGACAAGGTGTCGTGTGACGTCTGTCAATGGGCTGCGCACCGAAAGTGTATAATATTTCACGAAACTTTATCTACGCCCCAAACCCTATTGTTTTATATGTATAACATTGTGTGTCTGTTAAATTGGGCTATTTATATCTCATCGTATACTGCACTGATTGACGTCATCACGCCAATGCGTCAGCACTGAGTTCAGTCTCGAACAGGGTCGTAGCATTATGCTGAGCGATGGCCGTTTTGCGTGGATGTGACGCATATTTTCCCCCAAATTGTTCTTTTTTGTGTTTGTGATGTTCTTTCTCTGTGTCATGTTTACACGTATTTTCTTTCTATTATATCAAAATAATGTAACAAGCATATTGATTATTACCTACCTAAATACATAATTATAAGTTTATTAGTTGAATGTGTAAAATTGGGTTTAGTTAAGAATTTTCAGTCTATATTTTCCAGGTTATCTCACAAACAATTAATTATGAACGTGCAATTAATAAATTACTCAATATTACTTTTAATTAATATTTTATAACAGACTGCTCATAATTATGCTATTGTCTCTTAACAAATTATTTAATAACTAAAAATACTTCGTGAATTTAAAATTAAAGGTTGGCACTAACTTGTGCAGTTTATTTATATTAATTTTATTTTAGAGCCTCTGAAACGACTACTAAGATTTAATATTTAATTTTAGTAGTTGGATTAAGTAACATAATTCAAGTTGGATTTATGGATTCTCACAAGTGCTTTCAGACCGAAAGTAAAGTAGTCAACGAGAAATTTATGTGGCAACCGCAATTTATTTCAGAAAAAATATGTTTGGTTAATGAAAGGACTGGGTTCAGTAGATTTATAATTATTACTTAAAGCGGAAACGCCAGGGTAGCCCGAGAAATACAAATTTTCTTACTTTTTTTGCAATTTGCAGGTCAGTGGCAGGTTGTATGTTGAACAAAATATAATTCGCGAGCGTAATAAGATTTGATTTTCGCGGGCTGCGCGAAATTCTTGCGCTTCCCCCTTAAGTGTTTTATGGCAATAGGCTCGCTCCCTCATCATAATCAGCCTTTAATGTTCCCACTGCTGGAACACAGGCCTCCTCTCAGAGTGAGGGAGTGGGCCGTAATCCACCACGCGGGCCCAGTGCGGGTTGATAGATGTCACATGTCTTCGAAGTATTGGCGCTCCCTCATACATGGGACTTAACTGGCGAAATGCAGTTGTTACTATAAGTACACCTCTGCCAAATCCTTCGGGGATTACAGGCGTAATGTTATGCTATGTGTTTAATGATATAAAAACTAGCTGCGCCCCGTGGTTTCACCCGCATAAGTTTCGATCCCGTGGGAATATCGGGATAAAAATAATCCTATAATATGTTAATTCTGGTTATAAACCATCTGTGTGCCAAATTTCATACAAATCCGTAGTCGTAATCGTAAGTCTGCCCTGCACGATAAGGCGCTCTATAGAGTCAACCTCACGCCTCGAGACGAGTCCAAAGTATTTGAGGATGCGCGATTGGACCAGAACCGACAGATTTTTGATGTCCAGTTCTTGGTGTATAGAGGTGTTGGTTCGAAACTCGATCCACGATACCCCAAGCATTTTTCTCGAGCACCACATTTCCAGAATATCTATCTTCTTCTTCTCGATGCTATGCAGCGTTTACGTAGATAGATAGATAAGGTCAAAAACACTTTAAAAAAATAAAGTGGAACCCTAAAGCTATGTTCGTTTTGTATGAGACACATTTGACATTCAATCTAAATCTTGCGAGGACTTGAAAAATGTTTTAAAATGTAAAAATAGCCTTTCATTGTGCGATGAAAATATTTTAATGTGATGTAGGTTTTCAACGCAAGTGCTTAAAGAATAGGGCTAGACTGGTGATGAATCTTAAATGGAATATTTGACCTTAAATAATAACAAAGACAGTTGAAAGTTGTGTGACTTTGATAAATCGTTATTCGTGTCACGAGTAATAAATTAATGAAATAACTTGTTTGTTCTATCTTTACGGGACCTGAGGGATAACACTCGCAATTTTAAGAACGTTAACAGTCTGATCTCAGTCTCAGTCGGTCTAAAATACCTCTAATTTCCCTAAATTTTTGACAAGTTTTTGACATTAACTGTCGCTGAGATTAGATTGCGACTAGATTTTGAACGTTTTTAATTACAAGAATTGGTCTTCAGATTCTTGGTTTAGTTGAGCTATCAAGGTGAAATCAACTTCTGTTTTTCTCTTTAAAGGCAATTACCACGCTTGACTACTTGTTTAGTTATTAAAGTATGTAAAACAAATCTCAAAGCTGCTTACTACTTCTCTTTGTATAACTCGTGTTTGCGAAGAAGCTTGTCTGGGGATGTACTACAACCATACATTTTCCTGCTACCATGCAGCCTTACTGTGTTCCGGTGTGTAGGCTGTGGGTGCCGTTATAATTACAGGCACAGGAAATATCTCAGCTTTCTGTCAGGGATGGCATACCTGCAAGCAGTGGTAGTACAGTGGTAATGGCCCCGACTTATCGAGTTGTAGGTCGTGGGTTCCTAACCTATAATGCAAACGCACTGCCTTACTGCCATGACTATAGGAGGCAGTTGATTGACATATTCCTAATATAAACCTTTTATTGGAATTGTTCTACAATCTATAACAATTTGCAATCGAAAAGTTAAAGACATATTACTATTTGCGAAGTTATATTCGGAACGTGAGTAGACATACTCGTAGTTCTTGACTTGCAAACAATGAGTCAACGAGGTCACTGGTTTGAGTCCAGTTGTTGAACTTTTGTGATGACGTCTCACTTGATAATAATTGCTTAACAAAGTAGGTACTTAGCCTAAAAACTAAATTTTATCATTTAGTTACAATACGAGTATTAGCCTCAACAAAAAACATTATGTACCGCCCACTGTGTCACCCTTTGTAAAATTTATATATTTATAATCTGTAATTTATATGGTGTACATAATAAAGAGCCATGAGCTATTCTACCTATGTAACGAGTCCATGTTTATTAATATGAAGAGACTAGCTGAGCCCCGCGGTTTCACTCACATAAGTCTCGATCCCGTGGGAATATCGGAATAAAAAGTATCCTATGTCCTAATCCAGATCATGGTCTACTACATTTCAGCCGTTTTAGCGTGAAAGCTGTTACACTTTTAAACAACACGCACATACAAAAAATCGCCCATGACGTACAACTGTTAGATAAGTCAGGACCGTAAGTACTGGGCCACCACAGACAACGTAAAAAAAAAATCAGAATAAAGAGACTTATATCTTTTCTCTTTATAATAATCGGTATTTACCTATGTAATTGGAGATTCTATAACCAGCATTTTCAGATTTAATTATCTGTGGATTGGCGCGCAATTCGAAATTCAAATAAATTTTATTCGAAAGACGTGTTAATATAATTTAAAATTCAGTCATTTGTTTTAAGATAGTTTTTTGTTTTTGTGACATTGTGGTAGTTTTTGGCGCCATGGATAAACTGAAAATTCGTACAATTTTCGAATATGAGTTCCTACGTGGAAATACCGCTGCGCAAACAACACGAAACATTAACGACGCGTACGGGCCTTTTTTTTTTTTTCTGGGTGGGATATCATCAAATGACTCCTCCCGCTCTGGGCGGAGCAGAAGGGAGTGTGAGACTTTTACTGACTAAAACCCACCCGTGTTCCTTCAGTTGCCTGTGCCGGGGCCACGGTATCTCTTTCGAACAACCCGCAGCCCCGGCGGCATCGGCCCTAGCGGACCCCGTCAGTTCGTGCTGACAGCTCTTTGAGGCGCTCGTGGAACACAACGCGCCGTCGACCCGGGCCTGGTCCTGGTCATTACTGTTTCGCAGAAGGAGTTGACGGCCTCCCATTCACTCTCGCTCCGTACCATGGCCTGGATGAGGGCCGGACGTGAGAGGTCGCCGCCGCCGATCGCCGCCACGAGGACACGGCGGGGCCCTGCCCAAGCCGGGCAGACCTCCACCGTATGCTCCACCGTGTCCTCCGGGCGATCCCCACAGTGGACGCGTACGGGCCTAACACTGCTTGCATAAACACGGTCCATTATTGGTTCAATCGTTTTAAATCTGGAAATTTTGAGTTGAAGAACGAGCCTCACGGTCGGCCGGTAACCATTGTCGACAACAACGAATTGAAGGCGATAGTGGAAGCGGATCCAACTTAATCTACGGCTGAGCTTGCTGCGGGCCTTGGAGTTAGTGTCAAAACAACATTGAAGCACTTGTGTCAAATCCGAAAGATAAAAAAGCTAGATAAGTTGGTGCCACACGAACTAAGCGTTATTTTTTTCTGTTTGTGTTCTTTCTTTGCGTCATGTTTACCGCAAATAAAGGCCTTTTCTTTCTTCTTCTGTATTCTTTCTATATCAGCACCATGTTTTATTCAATCAATCATATAAGTTAATAAATTTCTTTACGTGACCAGAGGGCTGGCCTAGTTTTTGGCCAAAAAATCAGCATTGTCATACAACGTGGCAATGCTGCCAGCCTTTTTGATGCCCTTTGATTATTTCCCGTCCTGTATATATTTTTTTAAGACTGTTAGTTTTTAAATTATGTAAATATTTCGTAGGTAACCTAATAAATAAAATCAGAACATGCAATTATTTTTTTGAATAGGGGGTACTTTTTTATTTACAGTCAATTATGCACAATTTCGATCTGATTAGCAATGCAGCAGTTCTTAAGCTATTCAATTACTGTCAGTATCATATTTATCAACTACGTGTCCTATTTCTAATGTTTTAGGAGTATTATATCCTAGATAAGATAAGCTAAGTCTTTATTTGCCTTAAACATGGTCTAAAAGTATTACAGACTTTTTTTTTTAAACGTGGTCAATGCAATGCTAATACAATGTCCACATGTTTAGCTACACAGAATATGTATCAATTACATGCAAAAATAATTATGTCAAAATAAAAGTGAGTAGTAGAATTATTTAATAATTCAAATTAATAGATATAATTATTATAAATGTATCTCAAAGAAATCCTTAATGTCATAGAAATTATGTCCATTCAGCCATTTATACAGCATGTTTTTAAATGAATTAGCAATATTTATTCATTTTAGTTCTTTAGGGATTCTGTTATATATGCGTAGTCACGAGCACGAATATGTCAACACTTGGCAACTTTCAATTGCCATTTTTTCGTGAAATAACGAATGCAACGTTGAAATACGACACATTACATAAACCTATGGGTTCGAAAATGCTATGTTCGTAACAACATATATTTTCATTAAGAAAAAAAGGAGTAAATCGCTTTTGAATAAAGCCGAGTGTATACATACTTTTGCTCGTGACTGTACACGCATCACAAGGCAGCTTTTAGCATACTTGGCTCATTTAGGATTATCCTTTGTTACAAGTCTGTGTAGATCCCTTGTTGGAAGAGTGATTCCTTCATATGCTTTTTTGAACAATCCCTTATTACTGTAGACAAAGTTACAGATTAAGTATATGTAAAGTGCAGGAAATGGTAACAGACCTAACATTTAAAAAAAATTGACTGGCAAGATTCGTCAGGACGAAGTCCGCAAATGGCCCTGATGCACTTCTTTGGTGCAATGAATGCCGTTTTTACGTCAATACGCTATTAAACGTGGTAATTTTTACAAACCATTAAATGGGACAGCCTCGTTCAAGTGGTCGCAAGCGCTACTGATGAGCATGAGGTCCTGGGTTCGATTTCTAGGTTGGGCAAGTGTTATTAGGTTTTTTTTTTTTTTAATTTCTCACTATCAGCCCGGATTCAGAATTTGGCAATAGATTATTCGCCTTTCACATGGGACTTGAACATAACTGGCGCAATGTAGTATGCTACAGATACGCCTCTGCCCAACCTTTCGGGGAAAGGCGTGATGCTATGTTTTGTCATTAAATGGGCACAGCAATAGACGACAAACAACAACATGACACAATTGTTTTCATTCGCACTGAAATCGAATAAATAAATCAAACTAAACGGTAGGTGCATCGTCGGGCTGCGAGTTTGATAAATTCTCCAATTAATCTGAAGTGCAATGTGCTCGCTAGAGTTATTGGTACAGAGGTATAATGTTACAGATATTAACGGTCGTCTGTGTACGGTTTATGTTTTAGACTATGTTTAGGTGACATGCAATTGTGGCATAGTACGTATGTGCATGTGCAGGGAAATGAATTGTTAGCAAATTGATACCCTATGTCACTTTGCCGTGTTATAGCCATTTCGTACAACTGTCAAGAATGTTATTTGTGATTTGAATATAACTACGGACATTTGAGTTGATAAAGTTGTCGTGTTGTAGCATGAGAATAGCTGTCATTGTTGCGGGGCTTGTGGCTAAGTATTAACAGCTGCACGGGTCGATCGATCAGGTTAAGCTACGCTTGCCGTAGTTGGTCCGTGGATGGGTGACAATCTTTACATACCAAGACCCCTCCGTGCCTCGGCACGGAGCACGATAAGCAGTTGGTATCGGCTGTCATTCGTGGATCTTTGACAGTCGTTAAGGGTCGTCAGAAGCTCGAAAGTCTGACAACTAGTCTTACCAAGGGGTATCGTATTACCAAGTAACTGGGTTGTGGAGGTCAGACAGGCAGCCGCTCCATGTAAAACACTGGTATTCAGCTGCATCCGGTTAGACTGGAAGCCTCCTAACTAGGTGGAAAAGAGTAATAAAGTTTGGATTTACTACTTGCTTCAGTATAAATAAACGTACAAAAGGCTTCCAAAAGGTGTTGAAAAGGGTGGACACTGTTTATTTGACAAATCTTATTCCACTGATATTTTGACTTAAAAATTCACCCGAATTATAATTTGTCTAATTTTGTTTTTTTTTTTTTAAGTATATAAAATGTTGCCCCACACTAGGAATTTCTCCTGTATCGTGGGTGCGTTTACAAACATTTAAACTTACATACACAAACAGCCAGACCCGGAACAACTACTTGTAGGTCATACAAATATTTGTTCCGTGCGAGAATCGAACCCGCGACACGCAGCGCAGCAGTCAATCGCTTAACCACTGCGCCAACCGTGTCGTCAATTCTATACTTATGGCTGATTTTTCAATAGTCAAATAACTTTTATTATCATCATCAATCTCCTGTCCTTATCAATTTGTTTAGGGTCAGCGCAACATAATAATAATAATAAGCCAATGGCCTGATGGCCGAAAGCCTCAATCAACATCTATCGAGGCTCTCGTTAGGCGGTTGGATTAAGAGCGTGATTGAAAAGGCAGTACTCGATACGGCTCGCATTGTGAGGAGGTTCGTGTCTCTGGAGTCCTAACCACCGGTAGCTTGGACCCTGCTCCCGACATTGGTGGGTCACTATTTTTTTTTTACCAAATTTTTTTATTTAGTTTAAAAATCTAATAAAATAAAATAAATAAACGACATAATTATAACATGTCTTTTTGTTCCATTGTTGTCTAATAATTAATCGTCATCCCCGTAGTCAACCCTTTCTAACCAGATAACTAATTTTATCTGAGCAATAAATATTGCGGAATATGAAAATAAGTCAAACTGTCACAATTATTCTTCGGATAAAATTTATCTGACTATTGAATACGTAGCCCATAGTAAAATAAAGCTAAAGAGTTTGTTTTTTTTTGTTTGAACGATTAATAATAATAATAATATTCCAGAGAATAGCGATTCTCTGGAATATTTGATAGCTCAATTCTTGAGGAGAGTTATACCTAAGCTATTTCACATCCTGCCGGGGTAGCGGGATCGTCCGAAAGGGTTACCGCTGCCCTGGTACCTTCAGTTGCCTGTGCCAGGGGCCACGGTATCTCTTTCGAACAACCCGCGGCCCTGGCGGCATCGGCCCTAGCGGACCCCATCAGTTCGTGCTGACATCTCTTTGAGGCGCGCGTGGAACACAACGCACTGTCCACCCGGGCCTGGTCCTTGCTGTGACCCTTAGGAACTAAGCAAGCGAAAGAAGGCAGAAACGACGACAGAACGCTAAGTAAAAACGAAGCTTTAGCGCAAGCGGGCGATGCGATGCGATGACTTGGGTCGTAGGAGCAAGAAAGTACACGCGGACGAAATCGCGGGCAGAAAACTAAACTAAACTTTAAACTTACAGTCATCATTTGCTTTGCCTTATGTTAGGGTCGGCTTTCAGTCTAACCGGATGCAGCTGAATATCAGTATTTTACACGGAGCGACTGCCTATCTGACCTCCACAACCCAGTTACTGGTTAATACGATACCCCTAAAAAAACAACTAAACTAAACTACAAAACAAACTTTAAAACCTAACCTCCCCTCCCCCTAACTTAAATAAACATTTAACTTACAGTAAACTATATAAAACGGTTTCTCGTTATTGGAACGTGTTGAAGATCACGATAGATATATTGATTCGGGAAGGTAACGGATTTTATTTCAGCTTTTATAATAAAAAATGCTAGAAAATTTAGGTGGGTCAATGCTAAAACAATATGCTATTGCCCTGCTAAAACAATTATAGTAATTTTGCTTTACAATTAATTTTCCTGACTTTACAGATATAAGACTACTGATTACTGATTACGATTAGCGATTATTGATGTAAATCAACGCAGCTTAACACAGTGCACTGCCGGATATAATCCTGTATGACATTGAGAAAATTATCATTTACATTGTCATTATTAGTCAATCTACCTGGCTTTACACCTTCCGCATCCAGTCTGGCCCAGACACTTTCTGAAGGTCTGCGGTCCATCTAGCCGGGAAACAACCACACGTTTGCCAATTTACGTTCTTTGCTCACCTTGCACTACGTAAGCAATTGGCTTATTTGAATCATAAAACTCACTCAGTAGCACTCTGTCATAGATTTGAATAAGTGAGTTCTCATACTCAACATAACATGAGTAGGTTGAGCCGTCCTTGTGTGAGCTTTCTCCTCTAAGGGTTGGTTTCGAGTAATTATTACCTAAAGAAAATGCCATGTGTTGTGATTGTCCTACTGCAAGGTATTACCAAATACAAACACCTGTGCTAATGAGTTCCACGTATCCTTAATTTTAAGCTCAGCTCAGTGTTAACATTTCTTAGAATATATAAAAGGTAGGAGGTAAATAATTTTATTCAAGCAAAAGCGAAATCTGGTTCAAAAAATTCTCTCAACACATTCTCAAAGGCATCACTCACTCTTAACGTTCCCATATGACGTTTATGGCCTCAAACCCGATTACTTTAACATCAAGGTCCTTGAATATTCTCTCAGAACAGATTTACTTTGACTAACATATATTCAGTTAAAATTTATTGGGAATTACGTAGATAGCGCACCGATCAGCCACTAAATCATTGTATCCTTAGGCGGTTTACGCGAATGAGCTTCGCTTCCAACAAAAGCTAGGCGCGAAATCATTAACGCTTTAAACAATGAGTCGATACAATAGGATTACTTTGTGTGGAGGGTACTGTTAATAATACGGTGTTAAGAAGTGTGGGGTAGGTAAGTATTTCTGCCGTCTCGCAGCATTGCTGTGGTTTCATTTGAAGGAAATCATTCAGATGAACTCAACCTGAAGGGTTATTTTGTGAAGTATAAGTACTAAAAGGGACGCCAGTGAAATAAGCATAATCAGCCTACAATGTTCCCACTGCTGGAACACAGACGTCGTCTCTGTGAGAGGGAGCGAGCCCTAATCCACCACGCGTGGTCAGAGCGGGTTAGTGGATGTCGCATGTCTTCGAATTTTTGGGTAGAACCCAAAAATTTCCTCATGATGTTTTCTTTCAACGTTTTGAGTAACAGTGGTGATGAAATAATTTACACAAACTACAGTGCCTGCGTGGTGTCAGTGAAACAATCGGTCAAAATACTGAACACACAAAAAACATGCTTAATAGGTTCATACTGGTCAACCTATATAAGATACTCGTATTATGTTATCATTAATTAAACGTGTAGCGGTATCTACAACGCCACATGCGAACAACGCGTCATACTGACGTCACGCAAATCCTGCATCTCGCAAGCAGAGTTTACCGCGCAATTAGCATATATACAAACTTCCCAACATCAATCGTTGGGCAATTGCCCGCCAGACACAACACCAGTCTAGTCGGAGGATCCTCCATTTTCTATGGAGGATGAGTGAACTTTACACCCTGTTCCTCATACCTCTAAAAACGTATGTTATACAGTTTCCTGACTTAAAAAAATACATGATTTGTTATGATCATCATCATTTTAGCCCGGAATCACCCACTGCTGGGTATCGGCCTCCCCTTTCGTCTGCCACACTTCCCGGTCCTGTGCGTCTCTCATCCAGGTGTTTCTCGCGACTTTGACGATATCGTCAACCCAGCGAGCTTTTGGATTGCCCTGGTTTCTTTGGCCGAACCTTGGCCACTATTTGGTCATAGCTGTACTCCATCGGCCATCTCTCTATTTGTTATAAAAAAAAAACAAATACTGTTTCCATTCTTCTTGGGAACACCGTTTAATCTTTCTGGGGAGAGTTAACCTTCGAAAAGAAAACAGTTTGTCAAATATTTCTTACGATATCTTCGAAAAACGGTAAATTGGAAAAGTCTCCCAAACTTGAAAGGTAGGGGAAAGCTCTTAAAACACATTGGTATTACATCCCAATTTTTCTGAAAGTTGATACCTTTCGCTTCAATTTTCCGCCGACTGGATAAAAATCTGATCACATTAGACTGTAAAAGTAAAATAGAGAAAACAAAGACACTTTTTGACAAAAGATTACAAAGTCGGACAATAAGTTACGAGTATGTACATATTTTTATTTTTTCGTCCCCAGAATGCCCATATCGTCGTAACATATTACCCATGGGAGAAAAGTTGAGCAATTTCAGGGCACAGACCCCGAACCTCGGGCCTCTTAAAGGTCACAAGTTGCGTCTTAAGCAAAAATTTTACTGAAGTTTGACCCAATCTGGGACGAAATTTGAGACCAAGCAATTTGGTGTGGCAGCCCAAGTAAATTAGAAAATTAGTTCTGCAAATAATTGCTTGACGTTACATTAAGTGGAAAGTCTAATAAATACGTCCGAAATGTGTTTCCTTTCTCTAATTCAGTTTTAGATGAGAATTTGATTGAAATAACATTGGACTTTGACTTTAGATACTGGTTGATTTCAGTTAGTTTTTCTTATAAATTAAACATGGCCACCTAAATTCAAATCATAAATGCTTGCCCTTTATGAATAAAAATAAACAAGGTTTTAAGTCATCATAGAGTTGGATTTTATGCTACTTATCAACTAGGCCAGTGAATAGTTTTAAGCCATAATCCATGACCAAATTTAAAGTAGCATAAACCCTAATAGTCCTCAGCTCTGCGCTACGATCGGGACTTCATAATTTTTATGATTCCACTTAAATCCTGCATTGAACGTGGTTTAATCAAATAAATATGATAATATTATGATATAGTTAAAATGTTTTCTTTTTATTTTGTAAATAAAAAACATGCTGCAAAGAAAAAATAAACATCGTGGTCTGTAGAAGACATTACCAACATTCTAAAACTTATTTTCTTGCAAACAAAACTTCAACACTACGTGTTCCCTTGCAGTCGCGCCAATACTAACTATACATACATATTTGCCGCTTGATCGCGCTTCGGCGTGTAAAAGTCGCGCAACGAGGCGTCACTAATACAAGGATAACGTTTCATGCAGACGTCTATCTCTAACAACGTTCGTTCTTTCTTGACATGCGGTTGGAGTAACTGGGGCGAGACGCTTGATCGCGCGTGTCGATATCCACTGCAGTGGGTTATGACGTTTATTTTATTCAGAAAATCTAGTGTCAGTTCAGTCTTATTCTTAGCGTGTCGATGGCAAAAATAACACGAAGATATAAATATCGTTTTTAAAATTTGTTTCGCCCAAAATTTAGCAACGCGGATTCCGTCCGCTGACGCAGCCGTTAGGTCCTCACGTGTGCAGGTGCTAGGGCATGCGGTGCAAGATGGGAGGTGAGCCATTTTCTGTGGAGTTCAGGAAGAGCGACCAATATTTTGTGGTGGTGATTCACAAATTACTTCGCCCTGGAGTGTAAAACAGTGCTGTTTTACGAACAATGGGCTATTTAATATCATGTCTAGTGTGTCATGTTGCCTGCACGTTACAAAAACTGATGGACGCTACTGAAGGTGCTAACTCGTAGCCAAATTCTGGGCTAACTATATGTATTTCGATTGCTATCGAAATACTAAGAAGACGTATAGTATTTTTGTGATTCTCAGGCATTCATATTATTTATACCTATTTGTTATATCTATACAAATAAATTAAATTGAAATGTCTGATGGAATATCAAAATAACAGCTTTTTACGAAATGCGTATGAAAGTATATTCAGAAACTATAACGAAATAATAAAAAAAATGTCTGTCTGTCTACCTGTTGGTTGCGGCTAATCTCCGAAACGGATGGAGTGATTTTGACGGGACTTTTACTAGCTAATGTTATAAGGATTAACTTAAGCTACTTTTACTTTAGAAAAAGAAATAAGGAATCAGTATACAGACAGATTATTCTTTTCCGTCATCCATGCGAACGCAGTCGCGGGCTCAGCTAGTTATGAATAATTCAAGTATTAGTTTAATACTATATACATATATATACTACATATACTATACTCATAAATATGGTAAATTACAAGAGTAACTTAGAAGATTTTCGACGGAGGTATTTTTTGTAGGTTTGCCTAGGCCTATTGGATAGTTTCTCAAAAATCTAGTTAAGGAAAATTCCAGACTAGTTTTGTAAGTAATCATGTTGGCAGTTCATATACCTACAGCATATATTTTTTTCATTTACTTGTACAGTCACGAGCACTAATAATTATGTCAACACTTGGCAACTTTCAATAGCGATTTTTTTCGTGAAATAACGAATGCAACGTTGAATTACAACACATTATATAAAGCTATGGGTTCGAAAATGCTATGTTCATAACAACATAGAATTTCATTAAAAATAAAGGAGTAAATCGCTTTTGAATAAAGCCGAGTGTATACATACTTTTGCTCGTGACTGTACTCTAACATAATATAATGTAATATTATTATTCATGTCTCGTTTTCATATCTGAAAATAAATTGTATTAAATACGATACACGTGGACGTATTTTCTGAATCGTAAGAGTCAATCATTTTTAGGGTATGAGTAGGGTGCGTGGTTACTGGTGAAATTACTGGCGCGTTTTAACTTTAGTAATGGATGACTTTATAACAAGTGGCCAGTTTCACCCAGACAGGTTTATTGCCAGGTTTATTGAATTGCTAGAGAAGTAAAAAGTAGAGGCTTCGAGATGAACATAAGCCTATAGAAGTCTTCTGCTGGACATAGGCCTCTCAAACCATACACTATTTTACTCTACTTTCATCCTTCAACTACCTACCACAACACGCTCACACTATTTTACACACTATTTTTCTCTATTTTACATACTATTTTCACTATTTTACACATTTTACACACTATTCACTATTTTACAAACTATTTTCACTATTTTACTCTACTTTCATCCTTCAACTACCTACCACAACACGCTCTGCAAAGATTGTCGCTTCACCTGAGGGCATCACTATTTTTCCTTTAGTTAGCTTTTAATTTAGTTATCAATGCTCATGGTTACCCATGAGCATTGTTAACAAAACATAGAAAAAATGCATTACCAGTTGTTAAAAGCTACACAAAAATATTTCCAATTCAATATAATATTTTATTTCATACTAGCGACCTGACAAAATATTGAGATTTCTGTATTATATGTAAGTTTAATATTAATCTATTAAAAACATAAACCTTCCGGAACAAATTCTCTAAATGATGATAAAAACCGCATCTAAATCCGCTGAGCAGGTTAGAAGACCAAGACCAACGCGGTCACACAGATAGACATGAAAAGCGACTTTAATTTATAATCATAATCAGCATATAAAGTTCCCACTGCTGGGATACAGGCCTCCTCTCTGTGAGAGGGAGTGGGCCGTTCACCACGCGGGCCCGGTGCGGCCGATGCGGGTTGGTAGATGTCACATGTCTTCGAATTTTTGATTCTAGGACATGTCGGTTTCTTCACGATGTTTTCCTTCACCGTTTTGAGGGCAGTAGTGATGAAATAATTTACACAAAGTTACATAACATTTAATTTATAATATGTACTAGCTGCACCCCGGGTTTCACCCGCATAAGTTTCGATCTCGTGGGAATATCGGGATAAAAAACATCCTATGTGTTAATCCTGGTTATAAACTGCAGTATGGCAAATTTCATCCAAATCCGTTCAGTAGTTTTGGCGTGAAAGAGTAACAAACATCCACCCATCCATGCATACAAACTTTCGCGTGTATAATATTAGAAGGATAAATAAACTTACATAATATGGGCACTTATGACACGTTAGAAGCTATATATTTATATCCTATCGTAACTCTACGCACCTAACCTAATGTACAAATGGTTTAGGTAATGGTCCGATTGACAGGGCATGAATAACTGCCCTTAACAGCGCCTTATCTCCTAGCTTGACTGTGTTTCAATAGGATATCTGAACACACATTGTCTGAATTAAGTATTCTCATTAGGAGAGCAAATCTCGGTATCATTGAGCTCTTTTCGTACATGCGTGAAGTCACGTTCAATTTAATCACACGGAAGACATTGATGACGGCTATGGTATAACATAAAATCACGGTTGTATTCCCCGAAGGGTGAGGCAGAGGTAGGATAGTACAGCCACGTTCCGCCAGTTATGTTTAAGTATATAAATAATAGGGAGCGAGGCTATTGCCATAGACCGGGCACGTAATCAGACTCTGGACTGCTACTGAGATATTCCAGAATGACTTTCTTGCTACATATGCCACATTTGTCAGGACAAATAGTTTGATTCTCTTTCAAGGCCGATTTGAACGTTATTAAACCACAAACGGATCTCTTAGAAGATTATTTTAGTATACAACTTAATACGACTGAATAAATATGTCATCATTATGTTAATAGCTTATGAGTTCCAACCATCTTACGTTTTTGAAATAAATAAACAATAAGGTCTATATTCCCAACTAGATTTATAAAATTATTGTATACATAGCGATTCTATAACTCAAGACGGTACGAACCAAAGCTCCTAGAAACAACGTGGTTCTAACAATGATATAAAAAAACAAAATAATTCAATTACCTACGTACAGTTTTCCGTGAAAAAAAATAGGTACACGATTCCCTCAATTTTAACAAGAAAATGTGTTTTTTGCCAACATCTAAAACCCTCAAGAGCTTTGTCGAAACCAATTTTGGATACGTTCCTAAAAATAACGAGGTAAAATAGAGTTCGCTCATCTTACAGTATCTCTAAAACGATGTTCTTTTGAGGAACAGAGTCGACCCTACTTCCCTTCATATTTGATGTCAAGTGTTCATTTTCAGGGTTAGAAGAAAAACGACGTAGCCAGCTGCTATTATTACGGTACAAGTTGTAAAACGCAGCCCAGGAAACTGTACTCTTTAGGTTTGCTAAAAGTAGGTTAAGAGTCTTCTTAATTTCACTCCTTTATTTTATACACTGCTTATATTTTCGTCACTTCGCGGAATCGACATTAAAGGCTCGTTGGATGGAATTGTTACGAGCTCGTTAACAATCGTTCAAACAGTCATTTCGAGCAATTCATAGTTATTTAACAGTCTAGACGAATCTATTCCAATGTTAGTCTTAGGTGTTTGCTAAACTTTGACAGTCCGAATGTAAGTTTGAGTACATTAAACAGTCTTGGTTAGCTTTCATATTTACAGTGCCCTCCACTGTACTGACACTGTATGAGCACTGTAATATGTGATTTTTTATTGTTGTTTGTGTATTGTTTCACCTGCGCCTACGCTGTCCTCCCATACCTACTGTAATTTGAAAACAATGTAAAAGCCAATTAATAATATAATAATATTCTCACCACAATATCCGTATAAAATAATAACAAAAAAACAATATTGTCCAGTCATGGGCTTAATGAAAAATATTGTGGGAGACTGGTGCCTAAGCTAAGCCGAAGCCTGTATTTCAGGCCACCAGGTCTCCGCCCCAAATATACAATTTTATTATGGTTTCTCGTATACTAAAACTAGACGATGTTTTCAATTTTATTGATAGGAAGGAGTTCGTGAGGAGTGTGTGGGTGTGTGAGTGTGTGGGTGTGTGAGTGTGTGGGTGAGTGACGGGGTGGGTGTGTGAGTGTGAGTGATGAAAAAGTTGGTGCGTGTTAAACTGTAGCAGTATGTGCTTATGGTAGATAAACATAAACAGAATGCTGTGACTATTGTGGGGTAGATAGTACATTTTCGGTGGTGATAGTCAAGAGTCATAAGCCATCCATTAAGTTTTGTGAATGGGAAGATGTTGTGAACTTTGTTTACTTTGTTATAGGGGTAGCCTCCAAGAAAACAGAAGAATCGTTCAGAGAAACAAGTTGTAAGTCTATTAACGGACCGGTCGACGGGGTCGTAGCGTCTTTTACCGAGCATAGGTGTATAAGAAAGAAGTGCGTGTTGCTTCAGGGTGGTCTGTAGAATGAATAGTTGGCGAACCGTGAGAACCCCATTTTCCCGGTACAGGTACCGGTTGTGGGGTAGTGGAATGGCCGAAAAGACGATACCTTTAAGATTGCTCTCTGCGCCCTTTCAAATTAGATTAGAGTCGATTTAGGTGCGCCAACCCATGTTGTTATGAAAGGAAAGAAAGAAAGGAAAGAAAATGCATTTATTTGCGGCAAACATGACGCATGAAAAAAGGACATAAACACAAAAAAAAAAACAAGTTGGGGTAGTATACATGCGTCACATTCACGCAAAACGGCCATCGCTCAGCATAATGCTAAGACCCTATACGAGTCAGAGCCCAAGCGCTGGTTTTCAGCGGCAGACGGCGTTGAGGTCATGACGTTAACCAGTGCAGCATGCAATTATACATAAATAAATAAAAACAACAATCAAAACAAGAAATAAAATAAACCATTGCAATATAATTATGATTCGACACAAAACAAAAACCAAAAATCAAAACATTAAATAAAATAAAAAAAACAGACATTAAAAAAAAAAAAAATGCAATAGGTTAATAACAACAAACTAACTAACTAACTAACTAGCGGTATAACTTCAAAATATAATAAAAACTGCGGGGCTATGAGCATACGTATCTATAATCAAATCCCCAGTGAATTCAAATGTCTAAACACATTACAACTTAAAATAAAACTATTTGAATGGCTAAACAATTGTAATTTTTATAGTATTCAGGATTTTCTGGATCATAGGAATTAATTTGTATTTTTATTTTTATATTTGTGTCTAAACATTTGCATGCTTTACTTTAAGCTAAACATGTGTGCCATATTTAATTGTAAGATCTCTGTATACCATGTTTTGGAGCAAATAAATATATTATTATGTCGTTTATTTATTTAGTAGTCTTATTTTATTACATTTTTAAATATTAGTATGAATAAATAAAAAAAAAAAAAAAAAAAAAATAAAAAAAAAAAAAAAAAAGGTTTTTTTATTATTATTATTATTAATAAAGACTGACAAAGTGCGTGGTAGACCGTCCTCCTAAGGCCTTCACCCGCCACGTGTCTTAGGTTCTTAAATACATAAATTAATTTACGAACTCTGGAGGTAAGTGTGTCGATGTGCGGATGGAAGCCCAGGCAAGCATTCAGCACAACCCCAAGGTATTTTATAGATTTTGTTCTCTCTAAGAAGGTGCACGTGCAGGTCGTGGTATGGGGTATGGGGCATTTATTTATTTTTAAAAGAGTAATCGTGGAGTTTCTTGCCGGCTCTTCTCCATAGGAAAGGACCAATTGGAACCGCGCACCTAGCTTCTGACGTTTTTTATGTGCCCATGTTGGTTTATGTGAAATAAAATATTTTGATTTTGATTTTCAAAAAATCAAAATAACCTCGAAGTCATTATTTTTCAGAATAAAGTCAAAACCGCTGACAATATTTTTTTTTTTTTTATGTAGATATTATATTCAAATAATTTTACAACCCAGTAAATATTGGAAATCCACAGAAATCATAAACGTCAACTAAGTTTTGGCGACTGGAATTAAATTATTTGACAACTAAAAGCCGGTTGTCAAAAGGAATCAGAAGGCAATCAATTCCCGTAATTAAAAACGTTCAAAATTTCGTCGCGCACTCATCTCAGTGACAATTAATGTCAAAAATGTAGGAAAATTAGCGGTATTTTTGACAGATTGAGACTGAGATCAGACTGTGAACGTTCTTCAAATTACGAGAATTGCCCCTCCGGTAATTCCTTATCATAGGTAATTGAATTAGTCAATAAAAACGTTATAATGTACAGTTCAAACATTTGAAACTATAATTTTAAATCATAATGCGGTAGAGCTGAACTGGAAAAAATGTCAACTAACTTTTGGAGGGCACTGTACGTCTGGTTTTGAGATACTTATAGCATCTGGTTATCTTACAAAATTTAAAGGTTTTACTGTATTGTGGTTGTTACGGTAAAGCAGAGTTTTGAGCTAGTGAAATCATGGCAGAATCTTCGAGGAAAATATTTTATTCTACCACAACCAAATTCCGGCAAACCGAACGGAACATAATTCGAAGATGCATGTTATTATACTTTTGATTCTGGTTACGCTCTTATACTCGTATCTCCAGCAATTTCAAGCCGAATGCCACGTTGGTCTAGTAGTAGTAAGCGCGTTGGTTCGATTCCCAACTCCGCCATAGTAATTTTGGGTTTTTTTATCAAGATTTTTTTTTCTCAGTTGCAGCCCGGTACCTTGATTTTTTTGCCGATTGATTGCAATAGGCTCGCCCCCTATGACATGGGACTTAAAAATGACTGGCAAAATGTGGGTGCGCTATAGGTAGGTACATATACATTACGTATGTATTCCATGAAGTACCGGGATTGTAAAAAAGTTGTAACCGAGTGGCTTAAAACTAAATCCTATGACTATATTGAGTCTATTGTATCCACTTTACAATAACCAAAGTTGCTACACTCGGGTCGTTTTTTCTGCATGGTTAGTGAAGGAAGACTTATTTCGCTTCTTTCGATCCCAAGACATCGTCGTAGGGCTAGCCAACAGCCAACAACCTTCAATTTTACTTAGCGTACGCTTACACCTACTAGTCAGGATATTCATTCAAGATAATTGAACTAAACATCGCTTATTATAACTCACACAATATACAACCTCACTACTCACACTTACACCCACACCCACACTCGCTCACTTACACACTTACATACTCACTCGTAACACACGCACCACACGTACTCGCGCGACTATTGACTAGTGCCTTTGTATAATGTTAATTTATGTCTTTTATTTTAATTTTATTTTTCTTTATCTTTAGTCTTGCTTGTGTACATTTCAATTGCATAGTAATTAATGATAAGTGGAAGTGCGGAGACTCCTAATACAAGCAATTCCTTGCTTAAAAGGAGATCTCCAAAAAATATGTATCTAAATGCCCATTGTAATTGAAATAAACTAGTTTTTTTTTTTATACACCTTTGCCTACCCTTACGGGGACTACAGGTGTGATGTTATGTCATGTAACTTCAAGCCGTCACCAAAAAAGGTTGGAACGGTTGAAAGAAAGAAAGAAAACACATTTATTTGCGGCAAACATGACGCATGAAAAAGAACATAAACACAAAAAAAAATAACATGTTGGGGGTAAACATGCGTCACATTCACGCAAAACGGCCATCGCTCAGCATAATGCTAAGACCCTATGCGAGACAGAGCCCCAGCGCTGGTTTTCAGCGGCAGCGGTTCGTGCCACTTTTCTCGCATAAATAGTGTTTTCAAAAAGTTGAATTCACTAAAGATATTTTTTTACTCCAGCTGTGATTGAGTAGATACTCACCCATCAACGAAATTTATTTATGAAAATGAAAAATCAATTATTAATCGTTTAATCCCAATGACTACTTTCAACATTGCAGTTAATTGAAAAATTTAAATGTTTTCAGAGTTCAGTCGTGTTTACTTTGAATTTCAATAAAATAAGGACGAAATTATGAAGCATTAATTTTAAATTATATAATTGAAAGACGTCCAATTGAACTTTAATGTGATTGCAGAAATTGACTGCTTGTCATTTAAATTGCGAGGTTTATTGGCGGGAAGTCTGTTGGCAATTAGCGAATGAAAGGAAATTAGGTGGCAATCACTTACGCAGATTTTGATTAATTAGAAAGCTGATTGATAACCTGCGTAGGAGCTAATTCCAGTAAAGCTTATCGTGAGTTTCAATGGAGCAGTATTATTGAATTACTGGTAGACGAACTAATCTTTATATCTGAACTAGTAGCCTATCCCTGCTTCGCACGGTTTTACGACTTGTCAAAACCTCGAGATTTCTTTATTATAAATATACCATAAACGTAACCTACACATAAACCTTTCGGACCAAATGCTCTAAATGATGGTGAAAAGCGCATCAAAATTCGTTGCGTAGTTTACTAGAACAATGCAACGTCACACAGATAGACACGAAAATCGACTTCAATTAATAGTATGTATTATAGATATAGATGAAAATTCAATTTACGAGTAATCCTACTAATATTATAAACGTGAAAGTTTGTATGGATGGATGGATGAATGGATGCTTGTTACTCTTTCACGCAAAAACTACTAAACGGATTTAGAAGTAATTTGGCATACAGGTAGTTTATAACCAGGATTAACACAGGATACTTTTTATCGCAATATTCCCACGGGATCGAAACTTATGCGGGTGAAACCGTGTGGCGCTGCTAGTATACAACAAACGTGTAATACGTAGACATAATACTAACCTTAGGTACCTTACCTGCCTCTTTTACCTTTACTTTTTTAGACGAGTTAAATGTTTCGAACTTGGCAAGTTAATTTAAATACAATTCCATTTCTTGGGGAGCGATTGCTCAATAATTTTCCAATCTCGTTGTAAGTCTCACAGTCGATTGCAAAAGATTTTTCATTACCAAACCTTTTTGTTATGTTTAGTAACGTTTTACGAAAATTCCGTGCCATCAGTTCTGAATCATTGTGGAATAAAGGTTTTTTTTTTATTTCCTTGTTCTGCTTTATTCTTTCCACGATTGTTGAAGCCAAAGGAAATTCCATTAAATTATTTTAAATATTTAGAAGAATCGATATTGAGTCATGTTTTTTGGTTCGGAAGTAACATCAAAGAGGTCATGGCCGAAACCTCAAACCGGAATTAGACACTAAAAATACAAATGAAGATGGATTAACCGTGTACTCATCGTACTAGAAGCAATACATAGTACCTACCTATTCATAACCTATCCCTAACCGCTAACATGACACGATGAATTAATTATCTACTTACCTGCTAATTAGGGGCGACTAGAGTCAATTTCATTTTAATTTAATTTTTGACGTTCAAAAGTGCCTTTTATGTGCCTATTTGAAATAAATTATTTGACTTTGAATTAAACGCAACATACGGTGCAAAGTGAAGCTAAGAAATGTTTATAAACATAATTCAAAACATGATTGCAATAGTTAGAAAATACAATTGTAAGAAAAAAATAGATAAATAGCTATAATAAAAAGGAACTAGGTAAAAAAACGAAGTCTATGTTAAAGAAACATAATATTTATAATACAAAAGATGAAGTTCTGGATTGTAGAAGTGAAATCCTACTAATAATATAAATGCGAAAGTTTGTGAGGATGGATGAATGGATGGATGGATGTTTGTTACTCTTTCACGCAAAAACTGCTGAACGGATTAGGATGAAATTTGGCACACAGATGGTTTATAACCAAGATTAACACATAGAATACTTTTTGTCCCGATATTCCCACGGGATCAAAACTTATGTGGGTGAAACCGCGGGGCGTAGTTAGTGATAAATAAAATGAATCATCATCATCATCTGCCTAGCCTTTTCCCAACTATGTTGGGGTCGGCTTCCAGTCTAAACGAATGCAGCTGAATACTAGTATTTTACATTGAGCGACTGCCTATCTGACCTCCACAACCCAGTTATTGGGTAATACGATACCCCTTGGGAAGACTGGTTGTCAGACTTTCGGGCTGCTGACTACCCGTAACGACTGTCAAGATCCACGAATGACAGCCGGGACCAACGGCTTAACTTGATTTCCGAGGAACGGAGGGGTCTGGGTATGTAAAGATGGTCACCCATCCACAGACCAACCGCGGCTAGCGTAGCTTAACCTGATCCATTGACCTGTGCGAAAATAAAATGAATATGACATCCAATATTATATATATAAGAATAGGTGCTTAGATACTTTTGTCTTGAAGTGAAAATAAATAAATTATTATGTCGTTTATTTATTTAGTTATCTTATTTTATTACATTTTTAAATATTAGTATAAACAAAAAAAAAACATTAAAAAATATAAAAAAAATAGTGATCCACCGGTGTCGGGAGCAGGGTCCAAGCTACCGGTGGTTAGGGCTTCAGAGACAGAAACCTCCTCACAATGCGAGCCGTATCGAGGAGCACTGCCTTCTGAATCAGGCCCTTGATCCAACCGCCTAACGAGAGCCTCGATAGATGCTGATCGAGGTTTTCGGCCATCAGGCCATTGGCCGATACGACAATCGGCACAATGACAGTCGAGCTCACATTACACATGTCAACAACCTCGTGTGCTAAGTCAAGCTATTTGATTTGTTTATTTAATTATTATTATACTCCGGTAGGATAGAAAACCGATCCAATTATAGTTAGAAAACAATAGGATTATAAAAACGGATATTTAAAAAAAGCGGCCTATCGTTGTTACAATCCCATTTGACTTTTGTTACTGCGAATTCTGGAACTGACAATATCATGAATGCTGATTCAACAGAAGTGTGTTCTAGCATGGAATAATGAAAGGTATCGGTTCTGAAAACTGGAGCAACGTTATGATACAATGCATGACACTATTGTACTGAGCTTTTCTTTGTAAGCATGTTTGTGAATGTGCAGCTCGAATGAATAGGAATGGAAATCAGGGACCATAAAGTTTTAATGAGGAATTGCAACAAAGGTTATGAACTTTTCGAATGGCATCATAATTTATAGGACTGTCTACATTCAAGTACAGTCACGAGCACTAATATGTCAACACTTGGAAACATTCAATAGTGAATTTTAAGTGAAATAACGAAAACAACAATGAAATACGACACATTGCAAAAACCTATCGGTTGGGAAATGCAATGTTCGTAGCAACATGAAATTTCTTTCAAAAATAAAGGAGTAAATCGTTTTTTAACCGACTTCTAAAAAAGGAGGAGGTTCTCAATTCGGATGTTTGTATTTCTTTTTTTGTTAAAAAATATATACTTCCTAAATGGTCCCATTGAAATTTCGACAAGATGAGTTTCGGAGACGATCAACGGCTATTGCTGCTGTCGCTTATGTATGTATTGTTTACGCCATCACACAACATAACGTCACGCCTGTACCCTCTAAAGGGGTACGCAGATGTGTTCAGTATACCACGGTACACCCTCATTTCTGTCAAAGTTGTTATTGGGGTACCTCTAATCTTGTAAGTATATACGAATTTGTGTGGGGTAGGTACAACTAAAAAGTGAAAAATAAAAACTTTATTTGCTTTTTGCAGTGTTTTTTTTTGTTTTTTTTTGTAAAAAAGTTTTTTGTATACATAGTCATGCTCGTAATTGTCATGATAACATAGTAGTTGGAGAGTCATAAATATAGTGAGTGGCATAGTTAAACCTATTGGTTGATGGCAATGTATATTTTAAGTGTTTTTAATTGATTTTAGTCTAGTTTATGTTTTCCTGTCATGCAATATGTATCACTTTGAAAAGGTCGCAATTCCGACCGCCACAATACGGCAAATGCCTAGTTGGGGCGTCACCGACCAAACTAGGCACTACCACGACTAATTTTGTACAATTTGAATATTCTACTATCTTATTAATATTATAAACGCGAACGCTTGTATGAATGAATGGATGTATGTTTGTTACTCTTTCACACCAAAACTATTAAACGGATTTGCATGAAATTTGGTACACAGATAGTTTGTAACCAGGATTAACACATAAGATACTTAGACTAGTTACTTAGACTTTTTATCCCGATATTCCCACAGGATCGAAACTTATGCGGGTGAAACTGCGGGGCGCAGCTTATTCGTAACGCTTAACGTTTAACAATTATCTTCTTATATTCGTAATGTTAACACTACAAGCTCTTATTACTCCTGGACAACAAAGAATGTAATAAATTAAGTCATTTTTAGCATTTATTTCTGTACAAGTGATTTGTAATCTTTCAAAATAAATGAATTCAAACCGTATATATGTTTTTACAATGACACTTTTTCACATACAAGTTAATAAAACTATTCATTAACGTATTTCTTAAATTTAAACAAAAAAAAAAAAACAAAGAATGACATATAGCTTTATTTTTAAATCCTTTAGCTATTCTCTCACGGATATCTATGTATTCTCTACAGTGGGGTTTTGACAAAACACATTAAAGAGGTACTTATGCATTTTGTTTTTAAAGGCGGTTTTTGTGATACCACTATTTATATCGACTGGAAGGTTAATCAAAATAGTTGGGACTAAAAAATTTCTACACCTTCGACCATAATAATTATTACAAGTGGGCACTACAGATCTTCTCATATTATTGTTCCTTTGAGATCTTGTGCGTATAATATTGTTTTTGAATTCATTGCTGCAATACTGTTCTTGAAACACGTTGTCTGTTATGGAAACATTATCTACGTTACGAATATTGGGTGTCAAAAAATATTTATTTGAATGAAACCGCTACGTAATTCACCTGACGTTGAAAGCGGTACCTTTACAAAGCTTAATACAAACCAGCATCTATTTTATAAGGATACTGTGTTACTATTTGGTATAAGATAACATACTTAAAATATTATTAAAATATGTTGTACATATATATCAAAAAGGGGGAAAAGAATCAAAGGGCATCAAAAACCTTCCGGGGTAGCGGGATCGTCCCTGCCGGGGTAACGGAATTACCGCTGCCCTGGTACATAAAGGGCTAAGGAAGGAACACGGGTGGGTTTTAGTCAGTAAGAGTCTGACACTCCCTTCTGCTCCACCCAGAGCGGGAGGGGTCATTTGATGATTTCCCATTATTATTTTTATAAGCTAGCGCTTCACTCCTATTCCTACAATACTTGAAAAAAAATGGCTCGATTCAGAGACACCTCGTCCATTTTCCATTCACTCACTTAAAAGTCTTTTCCTGCATTGTAGTACATTTTTACACAAGAACCATGTTTCTTTCTCATTTATTATGCTGAGAGTTTCCAACGACCGCACTTTGCTTGCAAGATGCTTTTATAATCCCAGTAAAATGAGCGGGGAAACAGTCTGAGACGACAAATTTGTCATAGCTCGTTTTAATACCATACGCTTGTGCGAAATAGAGTCTGTCATCAAAGCTGGAATAGTTCAAGGAAACGGGAATTAAGTCGGAGTAAGACCCGTCAAGGAAAATGTTCGGTTAATTTGTCTGGAACAGACGATGTGGTAGGAATAAACTAAGTTAATGGTTGAGGGTATTTTTTTTAATGGTCGGTAATAGATAAGGGAATTGCTATTATTTGTGGCTGAGAAACTATTGCTGGGGTCGTTTTATCAACTAATACAGAGGCTTTCGTCACACATAAGATCAGTTATTTATTCAACCAATTTTTGCTTGGCACAATCCTTCATAACAAATTGTTTTTCTAAATCGATCTCCATGTGCTTTCTTTCCCATCAATTTTGCACAATAAGTCTGAATAAGCTCGTTGCAATCCAAAATATCACATCACTTCCAACTTTAAGAACTATCTATACTACATATGTATACAGATAGGTTTAAAGATTCAAGTAGTAGTTACAGTCCTTGTGCATCTTGACATTATTACCTACACAATAGGCTATTTTCCTAAACAAAATCTAATTAGTCTGTCAGATAGATTATCAAAAAATATTGAAACCGTATTTTTTCTTTTGTCAACAAAATAAAAAATTATGAAGATATCGCCCGTTAAAGTTCCGCGTGACGTCACTTGCTTGCGACACTTTTGCAAGCAAGGGATACCCCACTCCCTAATTTTGACATTGACAAAAGAAAAAATACGTACTAAATACAATTAATATTTTTTTACCCTATCTATGATAATATACAAAAACAATGGTAATGCTCTTAATGTTTCTATTTGTACAATACTATATAAATAAGCACTGCATTGACATTAAAGACGCATCAATCTGTGTCAACACCGCGCCATGATTTCTCTCTAAAAACATTTCTTTTCCCATTCCCTCTGGCCTTGTTTATATTTATTATCTTCCGTTCCATCCCAACATAAAAAAATATATAAAAGTTGTGTCATATAAAATAAAAGACAGAATTATGTGTGTCACAATCCAATTTTGAGAATTGGTGACTGTGCAAAGAGAGAGACACGGCCACAGAATATTAATGATATAAGTTTTTTGAAGAGCTCCTAGTCGAAAACTGTAATGGCAGCAGGAATTTCTCTACACAGTAATAGTGTTATGTCATCAACGTATAAAGGTTTTGTCTGGAGAATGTGACGAAATAAATTGCGAAGATAGTTTAGACCTTAACGTGGGGCTTGTGGGGCTTATAGCTTAGTAATAACAGCCGCACGGATCGACCGATCAGGTTAAGCTACGCTTTCCGCAGTTGGTCCGTGGATGGGTGACCATATTCACATACCAAAACCCCTCCGTGCCTCGGAGCGACATTAAGCCGTTGACCCCAGCTGTCATTCGTGGATTTTTGACAGTCGTTACGGGTCATCAGAAGCTTGAAAGTCTGACAACCAGTCTTACCAAGGGGTATCGTATAACCCAGTAACTGGGTTGTGGAGGTCAAAGAGGTAGTCGCTCCTTATAAAATACTGGTATTCAGCTGCATCCGGTTAGACTGGAAGCCGACCAGCTAGCTGGAGTTGGGAAAAGGCTAGTTAGATGATGGCAGATGATGAGTTTAGACCATAACGTTGTCGTTATATAATGTGAAATCGTTTTACTATATTGATCGGTATAAAATTTTAACCTTTCCATAGGTAGGTATTAATTTTAACCCTTTTCTATTCTCACCCAAGAACCCCGAGTGACCTCTAAGGAATCTATTAAAATTTTTGACCTCATCTCGAAAGGAACTATCCGTTTGAAATTCAGTGGACTCTAAAAGTTCTTGACTATCTTCAGTTTGAATAAGATGTAAGGAATTCTAACGAAGTAGGTACTCTAGATTCCCCTTCTATGCCAAAGGATGTCTTCTGGAATATTTTTGGTAAAAGACTTTCAATTCAAAGTTTTTCCCAAATATTGAAAGCCATAAAGAGCTGCTTGAACTTCTTTTGAAAGGTCCAAAGATTTTTGGGTCTTTCAGTCACATAAAAGAACTTGCCTTAGCGTAAAAAAATACCCCAAATTTTTCTTTGGACATCTGAATTCTGTGTGATTAATAAATAATGTGGAATTAAGTCAAAGAAAACTGGAATCAAGCTAACCAATTATAATTCGAGCATCAAATGTAATAAGAGTAACTGAATTAAAATGAGTGATAATGTTTTTTCTTTTTTGTTGTATTTAGGGCTGAAAAAGATATTTTGAAGTCTAATTTCGAATATTAAACACTAGCTGCGCCCCGCGGTTTCAGCCGCATAAGTTTTAATCCCGTGGGAATATCGGGATAAAATCTGTGTGCCAAATTTCATCCAAATCCGTTCAGTAGTTTTTGCGTGAAAGAGTAACAAACATCCATCCATCCATCCATCCATCCATCCATCCATCCATCCATCCATCCATCCATCCATCCATCCATCCATCCATCCATCCATCCATCCATCCATCCATCCATCCATCCATCCATCCATCCATCCATCCATTCATCCATCCATCCATCCATACAAACTTTCACGTTTATAATATTAGTAGGATTACTTTTAGTTTTTATTTTATTATAAGTTTGGGGTCCTTAATATACTACTACTCTACTTTCAATCTATCTGTACCACAGAAAATCTCTCAAACCTCCGCAATCGATGGGACATTTAATATCGTGTCCTGCGTGTCCTGCCAGCTGCATGTTACAGGAACTGATGAACACTGGTGATGGCGCTAAACACGCTAAAAAGAAGAAGACAGAAAATCTCTGGTTTCATATCCGAATCAGCTCAAAACCAATGCAGATGCACAAACGTAAACTTGAAGCTTAAAGTATCAGCTGAAGTGTCTTTGTCAAGACGTCTTGCCTTTCCTTGTGAAGTTGACAAGTTGCAACCCGATCCCCACGGATAAGTTGCAACCCTATGAACAACTTCAAAGATGTATAATTAGATCGTAGTCGTTATCCGAACGAAAGAGAATAATTAATGACTGATACCGGAATTTTGGAACAGTACTTTCATATATTTTCAATGTCATATTGGAGTCAGAAAAAAGAGGAGCTTGTGGGTAAGTAATAACAGTCGCAATGTCGATCGATCAAGTTAAGCTACGCTTGCCGCGGTTGGTCCGTGGATGGGTGACTATCTTAATATACCAAGCCAAGCACCCCGTGCCTCGGAAAGCACGTTAAGTCGTTAGTACCGGCTGTCATTCGTGGATTTTTGACAGTCGTTACGGGTCGTCAGAAGCCCGAAAGCTTGACAACCAGTCTTACCAAAGGGTTTCGCATTACCCAGTAACTGGGTTGTGGAGGTCAGATAAGCAGTCGCTTCATGTAAAATACTGGTATTCAGTTGCATATAATATAATTTACTTTGATCGACATCTTGAAGCGTCTGGACGCTAAGTGTCCTTAGTGGCGACATAATCAGGTTCTATTTAGCTTCTATGAATACTAATGTCCCTTGTTGAGTAGGTATCCAGTTTTAAAACTGGGATTTATTTATCGGGAAAATCTTTCAAAGAATAAAGTGGACGAGGTCGGACCACAAGACAAGTAAAGAGCATATTTATATTTATAAGCTTAAGGGCTGATTTCTCCATCGCCAGATAACTTTTATTCGAGGAATAAAATTGGCGCTTTTTTTTATGTATATTTTTGTTTTTCTTTTCAATCCGATATATTCTGTTGTGCCCTAGGAGCTCGTGGCTTAATAATAACAACTGCACGGGTAGATCGATCGGGTTAAGCCAGCTTTACATACCGAGACACCTCCGTGCCATGGAAAACACGTTAAGCCGTTGGCTGTCATTTGTAGATGTTTGACAGTCGTTCCGGGAAGTCAGAAGCTCAAAACTCTGACAACCAGTCTTACCAAGGGGTAACGCTTACTCACTAACTGGTGTTGTAGAGGTCAGATAGGCAGTCGATGTAAAATACTGGTATTCAACTGCATCCGGTTAGACTGGAAGCCGATCCCAACATAGTTTTTTTTTTTAAACGTTGCCCCACATTAGGAATTACTCCTGTATCGTGGGTGCGTTTACAAACATTTAAACTCACATACAGAAACAGCCAGACCCGGAACAACTACCTATAGGCAATACAAATATTTGTTCCGTGCGGGAATCGAGCCCGCGTCACGCAGCGCAGCAGTCGATCGCTCAGCCACTGCGCTAACCGTGTCGTCATAGTTAGGAAAAGAATAGGCAGATTGGTATTCTTTTGTGTCCAAAATAGATCTTTGCGGGTGTTTCTTAACACCTCTTAAGCGTAAAAAGGTCTTTCATGCATAAAATATTATATTTAGAAGTCATAAATGCTAAAAGTGTCGTTATTGGCGATGCTAGAATAGTGTAAGTTAACGGTTAGGTAAGAACAAGAACCAAAGACAGCGGAGAACCAAAGTTGTCGACATAGCTCACAGAATAAGCAAGCTGAAGTGGCAATGGGCCGGCCATATTAGCTGTAGAATCGATGACCGTTGGGGTAGACGTGTTCTTGAGTGGAGACCGCGAATCGGCAAACGTAAGGTGGGGTGCCTTCAGGCTAGGTGGAGCGACGATCTTCGCAGGATGGCTGGTAGCAGCTGGATGAGAGTGGCCGAAAATCGAGTTGAATGGCGTGCAATAGGAGAGGACTATGTCCAGCAGTGGACTGCTATAGGTTGATGATGATGATGATCAAAAACAAGAAATCGCGAAATACCTATAGGTACTTTCTTTCAAGATTACATACACATTTATTATTTTATGAAACAGAAAAAAACTTCATAATTTCGTAACTCAATACCAATTGACGGCACGGTGGGCGCAGCGATTGACTGCTGCGCTGCGTGTCGCGGGTTCTATTCCCGCACGGAACAAATATTTGTATGGCCTATAAGTAGTTGTTCCGGCCCCGGGTCTGGCTGTTTGTGTATGTGAGTTTAAATGTTTGTAAATGTAAACGCACCCACGATACAGGAGAAATTTCTCGTGTGGGGCAACGTTTTTAAATAAAAAAATAAAAAAATTAGATTGTAAATTATGAACGTACAAAAAATAAGAAAGAAATATAATTACAGGGAAAACTTCATAATATGTTAGAGAGTGAAATTAGAAGACTTCCTGTGCAAGGATGCCGTGTTCGAGGCAACCTAAGAAATGCGTAAAAATGAAGGAACTTTTAGGGAAACAAGGAAAGTGTGTTAAGTCTGTGTGTCAATGGAGTCTCTAAGGATATTACGTGCTTCAAGAAATCTATATATTAGGTACCGTATTCATTCCTTATAATATTTATGAGGAAAATATGAAACATAATTCTGTCTCTGTCATCATTAAGTAACAGACAGAAACAGAACGACGCTTTAAATGCGTTTAGCGGTGAACGTATTTAGTGATTTTTGGTACACGCAGCCGTAGTAGTCCTCAAACTTAATCGTCAAAGTCAAAGTCAAATCATTTATTTCAAATAGGCACATAAAAGGCACTTCGTCGTAGCCTAAAACCACGCTGAAGTTAAGCATTGGTGTCCAAGTCTTCGATATTTGATATACAGGCTGTTAAAGAAATTGCGTGCCTTAGCTTAGGGTTTAGGTCGTGTGTACATATTTATATATAAATAATAATGTTTTTTTAAAGTGGGAACAGTTGACAAAGGAATAAAAATTAAATGAATTATTAACTCAACTCATTCCGTGGGATAAGTTCCAGCGGCCTCAGTTGACTAAAGAGCCGATAAAGGAACCCAAGAAAAAAAAATATTGCACGATCAACCTAATTTAGTAGGTACCTACTAATTAAATAGCAATCATGTAGAATTGATTTGTGATAACTTTCAACAAGTGAGTAAATAAGTTGATTTTAATTCATTGTAAATACCTACCTACTTGATTCCATTTTAAAATACCCACTCGTTCTGTGTATTAGCAGTAAGTTTATTTTGAATTTATCTGGTGTGTGTTTGCAATCCACTATTGTATTATATATTATCATCCTGTAAAGATAGTGTGTGTAAGTTTAATAAATAAATAATAATCAGTCTTACTTAATCAACTTACCGTACTTGCACGTTATTTGGTGAAATCCCGATATTATGATTGGAATGTTCGGGAAAGGCAATCTAAATTGTAGTTTTTCGTCAAGTGTTGATAAGGTTAACTTTGAATTTTAACAATAAATGTCAATATATATTATATCCACCCTGATCATTAAACTGTTGCTACTGACGAAAAACCTGCCATAAGGGTACAGGGGAACATAGATGTAATAAAAACCTCCATTTCAATTCGGCAGTTATACTGTACTCGACTATTATAAAAATTGAGGCAAGCATATAATCAAATGTTCGCTGGCTAAATATTTTTCTGGCACGCACCGGCGACCGGCCGCGACTCTAACATTTTTTCGACAAATATTTTTCTGGTGCGCTGTTTTATTTGTCCTGTCATTTGTTTTACTGCCGTGCACGAAATTTCACATCAAAAAAGGGAATATAGTTTTTTGTTGCGATTTGGGGCTATAAAGGCTGTGGGACCGTGGATTTTCGTTGTTCAGCCTCCTGGATTTGCTCTTACTCCATTCTCTGGTTTTGTCTAGACTTCAGCTTTTTGAACCGTCGTGTCACAATATCAAATTTAGTACCCAGAAATAAACTACTATTACAGGCAAGGGCGGATCCAGGGGGGGGGGGGTCATGACCCCCATGACCCCCCCCTGGGCTGGGTCCAGGACCTAGGTGGACCACTAATTAAAATTATTGAACATAATGTATTTATATATTTTTTGTCACAATATAGATTTTATTTAAGTACTTTCAATATTTAATTAATTTAATATAATACTTTGTTTGTTTCCCTTTTTCCCCGGACCGCGAGAGCGACTAGACGTGTGCACGTACAAGTTTTTATTTAAAAAAAAATCTCGCAATATCTAACAAAAATAGTTATTAAAAAATCTAGTAAAGTACCAGGCGCGCATAACTTGACAAGCACTCCCGAATAGCACTGTGAATGAGACGGCAACACTTGAAACGGAGATAGTCGGTGAGCTACGCTACCCTGTCATCTGTCACAGCGAACTGTCATCTGTCACAGAGAACTGTCATAATTATGTTACACTATATCATAACAGCTGACATGTGATTTGAGTTTGATCACGGAGTTGCCATACTAGAAAAATCAAACGGAGTTGCCATCCTTTAAGAAATCAAAAGATTTGTGGGACAGTCTTCCAACAGTGGATATTCGACACAAAAATCTGTGAGTAACCTATACCGTATTCAAACTACGACTCATTCGCACACACTTAGAAGATTATTCACAAGTCAGAAAATGTCACTGCAACGGTCTCCTCCTAATGCATCTGCACCTGCTAAAAACACACCACCCACCCACAAAAAGTCCAAACACACCATCTAATATAACCCAAAGACCTCAAAAGCGGAAGCAAGGAGATGATCTTGAATTTTTTATGTCAAAAATGGAATCAATGTTTAATGATTGGGCTGAAAAGCAAGACATAAAATACCAACAACTTTTAGATTCCGTCGAGGCAATCAAAGACCAAAACAAGGAAATGATAGCTAGCATGGACTTAGTTTCCTATCAATATGATGAAATCAAATTGAAAATTGAGAAATTGGAGAAAGAGAAAAAGTCTGACTTGACTTACATTCAAACCCTTGAACATAGGATTGAATACCTGGATAGTATTACAAAAAGCTCCAGTGTTGAATTGAGAAACATTCCGCTATCTAAGAACGAAAATATGGATAATCTACAGACCTTAGTATCCAACTTATGTAAGACTCTGGATGTCCCCATAGTGCCTGCAGACATTGGAAACATTTACAGGGGTTACTCAAAAAATGTTTCAAAAAAACCAATAATCATAGACTTTACCTCCGTCATGTTAAAGAATAAAGTAATCTCCTCCTTCAAGTTTTTTAATAAAGAACACAGCACTGAGAAGCTCAACACAACTCATATTCAACTGGATGGGCCATCTGCAGTAATATACATGTCCGACTACCTCTCACCAAAAATGAAGAGACTACATTTTCTTGCAAGAGATTTTGCCTCTGCATACGCATACAAATTTTGTTGGTCGACGCCTGGGACAATATACTTAAGAAAAAACGAAGGTGATCAATCCATTAAACTTAAAAACGAACAAGATTTACTTAATTTAAAAAGCCAATTGTGACTATACATAGTCTATTACCTGAATTTATATTCAAAAATAGTAAATATCATTATTTCTGTAAAACGTATATTTAAAAATATTCACTGCATGTTAATTAGATTAAGCTTTGCTACATACACAGATACAGCACCCACTCACCCTCACATTTCCACAAACACTCTAACCACACAACCTCTACTCGATTGTCAGTTTACCCGATTATGGCATAATCTTGCAATTACTCTCTCAATTCCCTACAATTATAATTTCAAACTATTTCTATACTTTTCAATAATCTCAGTTATATTATTATCTCAATTTTACGTATTCTCTATTTTGTCAAATAATAAAATTCTCAGACATTAACAATTTGATCAATCAACTAGAAAGTTACAACGTTACTGAATCATTTATCTGTAATCCCGACCAATGTGAACAAATAATTATTAACCCACAATTTTATCTCAAAATTCTGCACCAGAATATTCGAAGTATAAATAAAAATTATGACAACTTATGTATCCTGTTACAACAATTAAAGATAGAGTGTGACGTTTTAATACTAACGGAATGCTGGCTGTCCCGAGCTTCAAATTTGCCTGTCCTGAATGGCTATTATACATACAGCAGTTCGGAACATTACAATCAAAATGATGGAGTAGTGTTATTCATTAATAAATCTCTGAAACATAAAGTAGAGGAGCCCACATTCCATGACGCAAATTGTCTACTCATTAAGAAAGGTACTGACACAGTAATTATCTCAATCTATAGACCCCACTGTTTCAATAATATTGATAACTTTTTGAATTCATTGAGTAGCATTCTAAACGACTTATCCACCTTTAGAAATATTTTTATCATTGGAGATATTAATCTCAATATTCTTGACTCCAACTGTAACTCATCACGCTACTTAGAATTACTATCGTTTCATGGGCTAATTCCAGCATACAACTTTACAACAAGGGGGAATAGTTGTATTGATCATGTGATTTTAAAAACAAACCTGCCGTCATTGTCGTTTGTGCTCAACACAGCTATAACAGATCACGCATCGACATTGTTTTGCCTTAAAAATAAAAGAGTTAACTTCTCTAGTAATCTAACGGTTGACAAAATCAATTTTGAAAATATCGTTCTGGAGTGCAAAAATACTAACTTTTATGAACTTTTATCTAACCGAGATCCAAACTCAGCAACCAATATCCTTGTGAACTATCTACAAAATTTAGTAAGTCTTAACACAACAAAAATAAAAATACCGCGAAACAAAGTAACTCTTAAGCCTTGGATTACGGTAGGCTTATTAAGATGCATAAGAAATAGGGATCGAATGCATCAAAAACTGAAAAGTGATCCTAATAATGTCATACTTGTTACAACCTATAAGAGATACAGAAATTTTTGTAACGGTCTAATTAAAAAATGTAAAATAAAATACGAAAGAAATGAATTAGAAAAGGCAAAAAACAATAGTAAGATGCTTTGGCATAGTATTAAAAATATTACTAACTCACATAAAACTAAACATACAAGTCATGAATTACTATCTATTAGCGGAACACCAGCGGATTCTGTTAACGTAGTCAATGAGTTTTTTGCTGGTGTTGGTGCAAATTTGGCTAGCAAAATAATCCCGATATCGCTGACGTCAGAAAGAAACTCTGAGGGTACCAATGCGGTGACTTTTGTTTTACTTGAGACAGATTGTGATGAGGTGAGGAGTGTCATTGGCAATTTAAAGTCAAGCAGTAGTGCTGGACTTGACGGCATCTCTAACCAACTGCTAAAACTGATCCAAGAGTACATTGTACACCCTCTGACAGATCTCTTTAACAACTGCTTTAACCTTGGCGTATTTCCTGATGCTCTCAAGCAATCGATAGTGGTACCCATTCTTAAGGGTGGCGAGAGAGACTGTGTCAATAATTACCGTCCGATATCTTTACTACCCTCGCTATCAAAGGTACTAGAGAAGATAATTAATAAGAGGCTCGTTAAATTTTTAGAAACTAAAAATTTACTTTCTGATGCACAATATGGCTTTAGGCAAGGTAGATCGACTGATGATGCCGTACACACATTTACAGACTTTGTTATGAGAAAGCTTGATGACAAAAGCAAATGCCTAACAATATTCTTAGACCTTGCTAAAGCCTTTGACACAGTCTCTCTCTCCAAGCTTCTGGCGAAGCTTGAGGGCCTCGGTATCAGAGACAAACAACTTTTGTTATTTAGTAGCTACCTGTCGGGTCGTACGCAGCGGGTAAGGATAGGCGACATATTGAGCGCGGAGTGTCCTGTTAACTTTGGTGTCCCCCAGGGTAGTATTTTAGGCCCTTCTCTATTTGTATGCTACATCAATGAACTGTGTCAACTCGATCTTATAAATTGTAGAATCATTTCTTACGCTGATGACACAACTCTTACCTTTTTTGGGGAGTCATGGACAGAAGTATTTAAATACGCTCAAGAAGGCCTCAATAGGGTATGTCATTGGTTAGCTAACAACTCACTTACATTAAATTCAACTAAAACTAATTATATCACTTTTTCCTTACGAAAATCTGTTTCTTTATCACATGAAATCATAGCACATTCATGTAATTTAATTGTTAACTCAACATGTACCTGTCCAAATATTCAGAAAGTTAAATCTACAAAATATTTAGGAGTAACCATTGATGAAAATCTAAGTTTTTCTGAACACATAAGTAATGTTGCTAAGAGAGTTCGCAAATTGACATATATATTTAAACAGCTCAGACATGTAGCGGATTCCAAAGTTATGAGAATGGTCTATCTGGTCCTCTGTCAATCTGTCCTTGCCTACTGTATTTCTTCCTGGGGTGGAGCAGCTAAGAGTTACCTAATAGAATTAGAGAGAGCTCAAAGATTGGTACTCAAGGTAAGTCTATTCAAACCAAGACTATTCTCTACTTCGGAACTATATGAACTGGCTGAGGTACTAACAGTTAGGCAATTGTACATTCTTGCTGTCGTACTAAGGCAACATAGGCTTCTAAAATTTAACCCAAATAACCCAACATTAGCTCGGCGACGTAATTTTCAAATTTGCCCTACAGAACCAGCCAGAACAGCTGTTAGCGCCAAAGTTTTCTTTTTGCAAGGTCCACATCTATATAACCTTATTAATAAAGTACTCTCAATTTACGCTAAAACGAAACAAGATTGCAAGAAAAAGGTCATGAAATGGCTTCTGACACTTAAATACGAGGAGACAGAGAAACCTCTCTGTAGACACAGAGACATCTAACACACACACACACACGTACACCCATTAACACACACACACACACACGTACACCCATTAACACACCTCCACTCGCCATACGCACATACACACACATGCATCATTACTTACTCATAACTATACATATGCTCACTCGCCCAATAACAAACCACTCATTTATATCATTCCCATTCACGCAACTCTTACTCAATCAGTTAGATTCTAGCACGTATACCTGTCCGGGGAGGCCAGGAGATCCATGACACAAGTTCTTTACTTAGTATGGGCTCCTGTCTCCCTTCCATGTTTTAGCATTATATTTATATTTAAGAAACGTATGTATCTTGTGGGAGAAAATAAATGATATTATTATTATTATTATTATTTGACGCTTTAGCTAAAGAAGTAGATGAGCAGCTAGATGTAGAATTAAATGTCCCAGAATAGTGTCAAGACAAATACATAGGGCCAATAACCAACCTGCTCAATCTGCTGAAGAGTATTTCCGCAGAGCCATATACATCCAGTCGGTCCTGTAGGTCACTTATTATTGAATCCATCTTCTGGATTCAATAATAAGTGACCTACAGGACCGACTGTCTCCTGAAATACTTAATTTCTTTCAGCTAAGCGTTTTCATGCCAAAAAGTGATTACAGTAATCAAGACATTGAAACTGTGAAACAACTAGCAATCGATTATACATTGTTACTAGGTAATGCTCCAGTTTCTGTCGTTGTAAACGAATATCGGCTGTGGATGGTGAAGTGGCAACGGAGTCAGGACATACCGCAGTCGATTTCTGACCTTATTTTAAATTGCAATATTGAGATGTATCCTACTAAAAGAAAATGTTTATGTATTATGGCTACACTACCTGTTAGTGTAGCGACAGCGGAAAGATCTTTCTCTACGTTACGAAAAATTCAATCGTGGCTAAGAGCTTCAATTGTTGAAGAAGGTTTAACCGGACTGGCACTTCTCCACGTCCATAAAAACGTACCCATTGAAGTAGATGAAGTGCTAACGCGTTTCGGGAGAAGACGTAAAAGGAAAATTGTAATCCTTTATTTAGTTTCGGACATGTAACCCCGCAACTTTAAAAACACCGGTGATATTGGGGCATCTCCATTAAACTTGTAAGTAATATAATAGACATCGTAGCCCCCTATCTAGCTGTTACTTTTAATAAATGTGTTGATTTAGGAACTTTTCCTGACCTCGTGAAGTGTAGTAAAGTCATACCATTATTTAAATCAGGTAATAACAATGACGTTGGCAATTTCAGGCCTATTTCTATCTTACCTGCATTAAGCAAAATATTTGAAAAGTTAATACTCAAGCAGTTGCTAAGATACCTCCTCCGCCATAACAAGGCAATTTGTGCGAAGACTTGTTCCTTAGTTGGTCTTCGCTTTCATTCGTCTTTAGTTTTAAGTTACTAACAATAGTATTTAAAGTGCAAAACGGTTTTACTAACAATTTATGGATCTCTTAGTTGTCCGAAATAAAATGATTTATTATTATTATTAAGACATTTTAATTTAAATAGCCTCCTCCATAATGAGCAATATGACTTTACAAAAGGTCGTTCAACTACAGTGTTGCTCTGCTGAGACACCTATTTGACGCATGGGAGAAATTGAAAAATGCTATTGGAGTTTTCTGTGATCTCTCCAAAGCCTTTGATTGCGTGCACCATGACACGTTTTTGCCTAAGTTACGTCATTACGGTGTCCAAAACGAAGCTCTTAACGTAATAATTTCTGATTTACGTAATAGGGTCCAATCTGTAGATGTTAATGGTGTGAAATCTTCCGGGCTACCAGTTCAGTTAGGTGTTCCGCAAGGCTCAATACTGGGTCCATTGTTGTTCTTAGTATATATCAATGATTTACCATTCCATTTGAAGGGCATCTGTGACGTTGTACTGTTTGCAGATGATACCTCTCTTATTTTTAAAGTAGACAGGAATAGACAAGATTTTGACGACGTAAACAGTGCACTCTCAATAGTTACAGATTGGTTTACGTCAAATAACCTAGTTCGCAATGCCAAGAAAACGAAATGTGTGAAGTTCGCCTTACCGAATGTTAGAAATCTAGGACCCAACATCGTCTTAGATAAAGAGGTGCTTGAAACTGTAGGCACGGCAATTTTTCTAGGACTAACAATAGATGCCAAACTTCAGTGGGGACCTCATATATCAAGTCTAGCAGGAAGCCTCAGTTCGGCAGTCTACGCCGTCAGGAAAGTAAGACAATACACTGACGTTAACAGTTACAGCTCGTTTAGTCTATTTTAGTTATTTTCACAGCGTTATGTCCTACGGTGTTCTGCTGTGGGGCAAAGCCGCTGATATACAAAATATAAATGTCCTTCAAAAACGAGCTGTTCGAACAATTTACCAGCCAGGTGCCAGAGTTTCTATAAGAGATTTTTTAAAAGATATTGGTGTTCTCACGGTTGCATCACAATTCATCTTTGCCAACATCTTATACAAGGTGTCGTTTTGCATCCTCGTCAAATTTAAGGAGGTAACTATGCTACTGATTCTCGTCACGAATCTAATAAAATAACTGGGTTTTTTTTTTCTTTTTGCTAATTTTCGGAAATCGGCAAGTGTGGGACACGCATTTTAAAATGCGGCCTGTGTGGGACCGCACTATAACTGCCCTTTTACACACATAAAAACGCGGCCGCTTATACGATACCATAACGCGATTCTGTTCCTTGAAAGTGGTGTATTCTGAAATATTGTCAAACTTAAATAACTAAAAAAACAAGTATGTATTCATTATTTACCAGCGATCGTAATTTTATTTGATTATTTATGTCTTTCATAACAGCCTCCTGAAATTTGACGAGGATGCAAAACAACGGTTTGTATATTAGGCAAAATTTACACTTGTACACTAAAAACAGTGATATTCACAGTGGTAATACTAGAAATAAGGACAAACTACGTGCCCCATTTCGCCGGCTTCATTAGGTTCATAACTCATTTGTTGGGTTTGGTATAACCTTTTATAACAAGATACCCTCTTCTTTGCTAGACTTGCCTTTAAATGCGTTTAAAGCTCAAGTAAAATCCAACCTTTGTTCAAAGACACACTATTCCATCAACGACTACTTACACGATAAGAATAGTTGGTGGCCCTAATTTAACGCAAGACAATGTTTATGTTCTTTCTCCAGAATTAGCTTACTGACAGGTTATTGTTATATAACTTACTTATTTATTTTACTTCGATGGTCTTAGTTTATCATTTGTGACTTCAAGTGACAGCTATGTGAACTAAACCCACCAATGCATAAATATGTAAGCTGTCACGCCCTTTATGCCTGGAGGCTTTTATTTGGGTAGTAAGTTTTATATTTACATTTTAATTTTAATTAATTATTTTTTAGCTTGAGTACGTATAGTTTTATTATATTGGCGTGGCTAGCTGACATATGGCAAATTATTTAATTTTATATTCTGGTCTTATAATGTTAATTAAGTACCTAGTATTGTATACAATCAAGTATTTTTTTAGCTGAACAGACAGCTGTGCTTCTGGGGAGTTTGTTGCGCCACTTCTTCTTCCCAGCGACAGCACTAGGAAGTGGTGAAGGACGTTTTTGGGGGACTGTCTTTTGTAATTTTGTCGTTCAAAAAGTGCTGATTCTCAGCCTAATTTGAATAAATGACTTTTGATTTTGAGTACAGTACTTACATTTATTAATAAAATACCTACGTTTTACTTCTATCTATTATCATCAAAATTAAATTATAACTTCTTGTGACTTGACCACGACTATGTGACCCCCCCCCCCCCTGGCGCCAAAGCTGGATCCGCCCTTGATTACAGGATTTTTCAAGTGAGACGGCGGGGATGTCACGTGACTATTGAGATGCAGCGAGTGGAAGGGGGCGACACAACGGTCGGTGTCTAACGGTTTGATGTTGTTGTGATTTATTTTCTATTCTGTTATTTTTAAATAACTACTTCTAGGTAGTATTACTTTTCCTTTAAAAAAATTAAATTAGCTTCTGATCCATAAGGCTATGGAATTATTTTGTGGACGTTCTGATTCCAACCCTTTGAAAAACATTCAAGACAAAAACTATAGATGTCACAGTAAAATGTACTGTTTAGAGAGTACATATTGTATTCACACACATTCAAACCAGAACAGTATTTACTCAGATGATTAAATATTTCATTTCAAACTCTAACTTCATAGCCCATATTTTAATGGTGTATGCAATCTGTATTCGTATATTTTAGTTAAAGCAAACTTTGGGACGAATGTTCGCGATTCATGCTCTGCATTACGTTATAAAACATTTAGGCTGGAAACTGAGCCATTAGTTTCAATATTGTCTGGCTTAATTTAGCGAAACAGCGAGAAGAAAGCCTGAGTATATTTACTCATCTATTTTCTATTATAAAATGAGGTTTGTTGACCTCCAGTTTCTGTTTAATTAAAGAGAAGAGAAATAGGTATTGAAGTTGAATCTGTAACAACGGCGCCGAGAATTTACCCCAAAATATTGCATAAATACAGCTGAAGAGTTTGTTTGTTGTAATCAGCCTGTAATTTCCCCACTGCTGGGACACAGGCCTCCTTTCTGTGAGAGGGAGAGTGGGCCGTAATCCACCACGCGGACACAGTGCGGGTTGGAAGATGTCACTTCGAGTTTTTGCTTCTAGTACATGCCGGTTTCCTCACGATGTTGTTGTTTGTGTGTTGCACGCGCTAATCTCTGGAACTACCAAAAACAAAACTACTAAAGATCTTCTTTTTGCATTTGATAGCCTAACTCTTGAGAAAGGGTTTAGGCTATTTAACATCACGCAAGGACCCTTAGCAGCCGAGCAAAAATAAAATAGTTGGAACAAACGGCATGAAATGAGGCTGCTATTGTAAAATAGCAAAATCGTAAAATAAGCACATTTATATCTATTTTATATTGTGGTATCTTACAACTTCCATGCGAACGAAGTCACGGGCAGAAGTTAGTATTGGATAAATAATCTAACAAACAGAAAGAGCACTGGTAACTTTTAACAAGTTAACACGTAAAGATGCCAATACGCCTTTTCTTGTTAGAAACATACCTAAATGGAAGCCAACACAGTACCCAGAAAATAAAAGTCAACGCTCAATACGTAGCAAGGAATAACATGTTTGTACGATAAAAGAAAATAAGTAATAGAACCTTAATTAAGTTCATTCCGTAAATGTATTGGGGAAGTAGACCCTCGGGAATGGAACGACATGACAGTCTAGAAAAAAAAACATTGTGAAGACAGAACCGAAATTGTCTCACTCTTGTTCAATTGAGACTGCAAATATAATTAGATTGGATCGAATTCTACGTTGCTAAACCCATTCTACTTCCGATCTTAAAACTTGTGTACCAAGGTTGAAATTGGAGCATCAATTTTAAAATGCGCTGCAACCACCGTTGTATCTTAATTAGGAAAACTTATTAGGTCGAGGTAAGAAGGAATTCGTGAGAAATGCAATTGCATAGCGGTTTTATACAAAATTATTTGAAATCCTAATTGGAAACTGTGCATAGTAAATGAATTTAGGTAGGTGCACTTTGCAGTGTTTATTTTCTTTCATTTTAAATAAGAAGGCAGATAAAATACAAGTCCTTCAAACTAATCACCCAAAGTGCACAGACGTTAATAGTCGAAACAATTGCTTTTATAGCTTGAGTGGTATGCAAAGCAGTACGTATTTAATTCTAATTCAAAACGAGTACTTACTTAAATACAAAATTGTCTCCTGGAGCTCAATGCCGAAAACCTTTATTACACTGCAGTAGGCACCTATTGCTGTTTTTACTGCAAAACATTTTCTGAAATTCTCAACACCCATTTCATCACACGGCTGCTTAAACACACCTCTAAAAGTTTAAACATAATTCGCCTGTCACTTACGTTACTTTAAAACTTTTCTCGCCATAACTGTGTGCAATTTTGAGGAGCTCGTACGTACCTGAGTCGTAGGAGTCCTTTTTATTTGGGAAATTGTCCTTCTTTTGTGGTATTTTACATTAGTTTGAGGTCTCTTAGTTTAGTTTGATCATGTAGTAACAACCGGTGCTTCTGTACTTGCTCCATTTTTTTTAAGGATTTACGTACCTACTTAATAAATTGACCATGGTAACGACTTTTCTAATTAACAGAAATATTGAAAGGGTCTATATTATTATATTATCATACTTTTCTGATCAATTCAAAGACCAAAGTCTTTGATGTTCAAAGGCAAATGAAGTATTGAAAGTATTTCCAATTCAGAATGTGAAGGGCGTTTATTAATTTGGCTATAATTATTTCTTAGGAAATACTTGTTTCTGATTTTCATCACAATAAATCAATTTTCAGTGTACCTATATACAAAATTTTCCCTTCCTAAAAACATTATTAGGGTTGGTAAACGGAAAGAATAAAAGGATATTATGACTTCCAATATTCCTAGGAACAATTCACCAGTGCCAGGACAATATCAAGCGAGCGAGCGAGTCTTTAAAAATCCAATATTCAAAATTGTTCCTTTCAAAAGTCAAGAATCGTAAAGGACATACTTTTATTTGTTAGGGCACTAGTACGATTGTTTCATATTCCTAGGCTTATTGGAATGGAAACGCAATATTATTTGTTTTATACGTTTTGTAAAATAGACAGGTAGACAATTTGTTTCCCACCGCGACAAGATTTTTCGGCAAAGAACCGGGTAGGCATTTCCTGAAGACGGTTATAACGATCATAGTGGTTTGATGACCGATAAGAATAAAGAAACTGATATAAACCTTTGCCTTTCGCAGTGTGGAAGCTATCCGTAAGGATAACTCCACAAAATAACCTACAGCTGTTTGAAAGTCGGTTTGAAGGTGACATCTGCTACAAGAATCAAGTGGGTGGTGCGTTTAAAAAGTTGGCAACTCTCTTTAGTGCACGAAAATATTGATAAGGAATTGCAATTGCTAATATCGCAACACTAAATACATATTTAGTTTTAGGTGTAAATAGAAAAGTGTGCGGCGGGGGGGTAGGGGGAACCCCGTCAAGAACGAAGTTCCTAACGCGATACTTGCACGCACACATACACTCGTATATAATAGAAAGAGACAGAGAGGGAGAATGTCACATGAATCCGGGACAACGCTTTTTCCTTACGTGACGATTTTTGCCAGACAATTACTACCGTAAGCCGCGATAGGACCTATGTAGACACACGTTTTTCTTGCCGTGAAAAACAACGGATTATTCACCGTGAGTAGGCACGGTCGTCAGTGTTTTATGGATCATTATGGAAGCTTGTAGACAGACACGTTTTTTCTACGGCCTGGTTTATACGCCGTACCGTGAAGAAACCGTGCCGTGGAGGGCTTTAGGTACTTCGTTCCAAAAGCATTAGGAAACTTTCTAAGTCAAAGGAGTTTTTACAACACATAATTTTGTGTTATTATTGGAATTAATAATCAATATTTTAGTGAATTATAGTTTGTATTTTAATGTGTATATTTGACAACTCATCTGTCAAACCCTTCGGGGATTACAGGCACGCATGTTAGGTTAAATGTGTGTTGTTATTTGGCAGCTATTTGCGACGTTGCACCTTTCAGAATGCCCCCTTTTAAGTCTGTAATATATTTCAATTTGATAATAAAAGAAAGAAACGCGGTTACAATTTAAAATTTGTGGCCTCTTACGGCAAGTTAACATAAGCCCAAAGGGCAGGTGGTCCGGCATCGATATATAAGGAAACAACCAAACCATCTCAAACACCGTATATTTATAAAAATACAAGATGAACCTTAAAAAAAACTAATTTACCTTATCATTAACACATTAGGTAGGTGAATATAGCTATATCTTAATATTGCCAGCCAGCTAAAATTTCAGCAGAAAGAGATAGGGTCGTGGGGAGTTGGAAATAAACCCAGTACTGTACCGTTTTAAACTTTTAAAATAAATAATATAAATTTCAGATTTAAGGTATAACCTTCCAGTTATTTGAATGTTATTAATTAGTAAATGGGCGCCAGGGACTTTAAGAGTCCCGGATTCCGCAGCCGACGAAGGTGTTCATTATACTTCTGGCACTGAGGAATCTAGGGCAAATAGTCAGCGGGCGAAACACTCACGATTGTTTTAGCGAGAAATCACTTGACTGCAAAATCCTCAGCTGGCTGGAAAGTTGTCTGCGTACGCGCAATTTGGAATCCTGTAATAAATAATTCATGGATCATGACTATATCCTTTTTACAACCAGGGAAGGGCTCCCAGACCACTTCCTAACACCATTATAACAAAATCCTTACCTTTTAAAACATCTTTAAGGTTTTAATATCACTTTAGCGTGTCCACCGGCAAATAGACAATAACATGGTTCAATAACCCTGTCATCGATCACAAACCGGAACTAGACGGAGCATTCCGAAAATCTCCCCTATTTCGGGTAAAATGATTATAAGATCAAACACTACACCAACACTTAATTGTTGAAAATCACTAACCACTGTCCAACGTGACGTTTAAATGCTGAAACAATAATAATCTTCATGATCCAGACCAACAAACAAATTATTTGTGATTTCCAACATCGAAATTTGTCCTGATTGGGGTAATTCTACCAGAATATTCATTCGGCAAATTTAGAATGTACAACCTGGCCACATTATGTCAAAGACAATGCACAGACTAAGGATTCATTTGACAACGAAGTTTCTAGAAAGAAGTCTATCTAGAAAAAATAACTACACTTCCGGATTCGGTTATTTAGTTTATTATGAATTTTTACTGAAAGCTGAAAATTATTAGGGATTGCTCCATACGATATTATTTCGGTGATTAGCGATCAATTTGTTAAAATATCGATTAAACTACAACTGTGAATCGGCGACCACCAGAGGGGCAATTCTCGTAATTTTAAGACCGTTCACAGTCTGATCTCAGTCTCAATCCGTCAAAAAATACTTCTAATTTCCCTAAATTTTGACAAGTTTTTGACATTTGTTTGTCGCTGAGATGAGACTGCGACTAGATTTTGAACATTTTAAATTACGAGAATTGGCCTTCAGATGTCGCCTTTAACTATATTAATCTATGCTTTTAACTATCAGAAACTGACGTTGACGTTCGACAGAATGACATCTGGAATGTAACAATCCCTTGATTACAATATTTGATCTAATTTATTGTGCAAACCTGTTTAATAGGTTTATAAAAGCGATTTATTGTGAGAAAGTTTTAACTAAATATTCCAGTGACGAAAAACACAGCTGAAGGAATCCTACAATCAAATGCAGGCCAAAGTCAATTGTACAAACCACAATGAAATATATTACTCAGAAACCTCATAATGTTACTTATGTTTTCAGGTAGGTATAAAAAAACAACGTAACAACGCACATAAGAACCAAAAAAAATACAAAATAAAATAACAATGAAGCAGGAAACAATGCAGATAGCAGTTTTTATTAAACCTGTGATACGATTGCGCCAGGCCCTATGTTTACGCGACTCGGATATAAGCAGACGTTACTTTGAATTTGCATTACACAGAGATTGTGGCGCACTTGAATGGGATTGTTCAAGCTTCCTTTGTTGCGAATTCTAGTGCATTAAGTAAGTAGTTTATGGCGTCGAAGATATTGAAATGTTACATGAATTTTCAGGCGGATAGTGTTTGGCTTTATCGAAATAGTGGGGTTTGTATTCGTATGTTGTGTGTTTTGTTTTTATTTTTAGTAACCTACTACATTTTCTTTGATAATCTTTTTTTATCAAGCAATAATGGAAAATATGCATGTAATTTTTTAGAAACTATTTTAAAAACTATAAAAATAGAAATACCGATGCTGGTGCCGCAGGAGCGTAGAGACAAGTACAATCAAAGAATGCCACGCAATGATGAAAATGATGATGATTGTATGAAATATGAACTAACGAGTTGTAGGTCGTGTGTTCGAAAGCAGGCACTGTTTTCAAAACGGTGAAGGAAAACACCGTAAGAAAACCGGCAGCTCCTAAAATCAATAATTTGAAAACTTGTGACATCTCCCAACCCGCACTGGGCCCGCGTGTTATATTACAGCCCACTCCCTCTCGAACAGCAGTGGGAACATTATAGGCTGATCATGTAAGTTAAGCTTCACCAGAGACCAATTTAAAGTGCTAGCAAGCGATTTACTTTCATCAAATTAAAGAGTCGAAGAAAACATGAAAACTCATTTACAAAAATAATATTAATGGACTGACAGATACAATGCAATCAGTCTATTCATTTATATTCATCCTAAACTCAATAATTTAGTGAATCATCAATCAAAATCAATGTATAATGAAATCTGTTTTCTATAAACAAGACTAGTAGGTATATTCTGTACACAGAGCAGCAATGTATCTCCTATTAGCTGAAGTACGGTTGCGTCCATTGCTTTTAATTTTTGCTTTATTCCTGCACTTGAATCGCTTTCTCGTTTACCCCGCATCACTTGGTTTTCAGTTCTATTTGTTACTTTTGTGTTTTTCTTTCATTTACTCCTGCTACGCTTTCCTAAAAGCGTATTTGTAGCTATATTTAGTTACACATGGATTTTGAAGGAAAAGAAAACACGTTGATGTTTCATTTTCAATGAAGTAGATAGGTTTTTTTTAAACAGATAAATGATGTTGCTCCAAATAATATTAATAGGAAATTCACGAACAAATGCACATTAAAGATACTTACAGAAGTATATTTCATGATTTCATTATCTTGAGCTAATTGTGTCTGGTTTTTGCTAGTTCGGTTAAGAAATTTGCCTTGTAATGAGATTGTCATATGGTTAAAAAAAAATTGTTATGTATATTTATAAACAATTTTTTTAAAGGTTAAAGTCGTAAAGCTAACAGTTACTACGAAACTGCGTAGTGGCTTATTTACCATTCTCCTGCTCTTATTATATATATTTTTATATATATATTTAAATTTATTTGGGATTGGCGCAACATGTCTTTTTATTCCTCCATACTTCTCTATTAGTCGTCATCTCAGTAGTCTACTTTTCTAGCCATATCTTTTTTCACACAGTCCATCCATCGTTTCTTTACCCTGCTCGAATAGCCATCCACATTCATACTCGAAACTTTCCTCTCGACATTTTCCTCAGCTTATTATCCTTCGCAATTTATAAGAATCAATTCAGGGCAATCGGCTGTTAGTGCATGTACTCGTTTCGGGCAGTACTGTGACCCTTTCCCTTCAAAACTAGGGTCCTAGGATCATAAATCACGGAGTTTATTGACGTTGGGATCCATCTAGATAATTGTAGTTCGTCCCATACTATATTGGGTCTACATACTGGAGAATGTAACTATCAACCTCGCAATTTTATCTACTGGGCGGGCATGGGTGATGTTTGCTGTTTTTTTTTTATGATTGGATTTTTGAGTAAGTTACTTAGCTTGAAAAACGACTTTCGGCAACCGAATTAGTTTTAATTTGGTCAAATACTTTCTTTTATTGTATCGCAATAATTGTAGAAGCCATTTTGTTACAGCGGCCTGGGTCGTTTTTTGGTCAAAGTATTAGCATTGGCATTCAACGTGGCAATTCTGCCAGTCTTCTGGGCACATTTTCGAATAACAGCTATGTGGACGAGTACTTCAACGCTAAAAAGTGTCCTTTTGTTTTTGTATTTACTTGTGAACTTAGTTAGTCATTGAATGTAGTACCTAGTATAAATAGGTAATTGTGTTATATATTAAATGTAAGCATTTTAATGTACCTATGTGAAATAAAGTATGTTGTTACATAATTGAAGAAATAGCTTTTGAACTCCGACTCAACCTAATTTACTAGAGCAAATATTTTTCTTAAACGAATTTTATATTTCATTTGGGACTGAACAAAAACGTTACACATTTAGGTATGTATAAATTATCTTGTTCTCGAACTCATTTAATACCAGACTCAGACTGGAAATTCGGCATTAAATTCAATTATACAATTAAAAAGGGCACTTGATTACCCGTAAAACATGTTTATCAAGACACTGGCTTGTGCCGGTAATTTAATTTAAAATGTCTAAATGAAAGCTCAAGATCACACGATTATGCCAAAATTAACAGCCCGGAGTCTATTTCATTAATGGCGCTGATTCTCTTGTTCACAAACTAAACTAAATTTAAGTTCAATACATCTTTTTCTTTTTATTTAATTTAGAAAAGGTCAGAAGATAAATATTAGTTTAGTCCTGTCAAATTTGTCAGCGCCTGACGTAAATTGACGTATTTTTAGTAGCCATGTTTTAATCACGTCTAATCTGTCTATGCAGTATCTTAATTTAAAAATGAAATAGAAAGAAAAAGATGCACAGAACTTAAATTTAGTTTAGTTTGTGAACAAGGGAATTAGCGCCAATATCTATTATTGTGTTGTGTTACCGAGACAAAACATGTTTTTTTTCTAAAATCCGTGTAACTTTTTCGGTAGCCATTAATTTGATGAATTTATTTATTAAACTTGGGTTTAGCCTGTAGCTAAGCCCAGGTTAGTGTCACTAGGAATTTGAAAACATAAATTAAAACGACTTGTAAAACCTAAACGAAATAGAATCGCTATAGGATAACAATTATAGTTTTAGTATTGAAATTCGTACGTAGGTTATTTGATAACATTTCTTGATATTTGTAAATCCATGAACACGTGGATATGAAACAAAACCTTTTAACAGCATCATAAGTCAGACGTCGAGGACAAACAAAAAGGGACGATCGGACATTGCCCAATGGCGATAATCCGGCTCACAAGCTCCCAGCTTAGCCCCTGTCAAATCGGACTGTACATCTCGAAAATAATTGGGAAATAAGGCGAAAAAATGAATGGCCAACTTGGAAAAGTTTGTGAATATCGGAAGAAATGGGAATATCAAATTACTAATATTGGCTTTTACAAATGAACTATGTTATTTGGAATTTATAGCTGTAGATGACCATGCCGATGCTACTAATATAAATCACCTAATCGTATTTAAATAATCTATTAAGTCACCGGTTTATACCTAGTTTGGAAGACAGGGGACCTATGTAGGAGTGCCAGGGCAGAAAACCTCCACGTGTGCCTGGGGACTGGAGTTCCCTTCTGGATACGTCCGGGGGGAAGACCAGTTTTCGGGCCGGTGCATCCTGGGGTGCGGGCAGCTATTTCTCATTGGGATTATTTCCTAATGAGATCTCGCTGCCCGCATGCTAATGTTCTGCCAAGAGGAACGCTCCACACAAGCCGCTATGAGGAGCAGAGCGGCAAATGTGTTGGAGTAAGAGCGGGCCTGGTGTGCACTTACCCTGCCGCGGGGCAGGCAGGAGGGGATAACCCCCCCTCCTGCCACCGTTAATATCGTAGCCCCGAAGATTGTCAAGGTCATGTCTCTGACTTTTGACGGGGGTCGAGGGTCTTGGCTTAACCGCCCGGACCGCGAGGAAGATTAACCTCTATAAAAAATTCCCCAAACCTCCAAGCGGCGGCGCACCATGAGGGAGGTAGTAAGCTTGGCTAATGGGTAGCTTGATTTAGTCGCTAGTGCGAACCACCGAAATTTGAGCAGGTAAATAAAGTTTAATACTCGTGGGAACAGAATGGAAAAAAATTTAAAAACCAAAAACCCAAAAGACGTAGTGAGGAGTGATGCGGGGTCGGAGTCCGACGCTGCATCGAGAGGAGCGAGCACGGGAGGCTCAGTGAGCCCTTGCCGTGACCAGGAGTCGGCCGCTGCAAAGAGGAAGATCCATAGCAAGCGGCCAAGGTCAGTGGACGGCCAGGGGTCGTCCTCTGATGGGGAGCTGGCTTCAGCCAGGAAAATCCCCACCAGTAGGCGGGGAGGAGCCCGAGAGCGAGGCATAGGCTCACTGCTCGGGAGGCGGCGGAGAAAGCGGAGGAGCCCACAAAGGAGGGGGGTTCTGGTCGCGCGGTCGCATCAGAGACCTCAAGTGACGAGGCGGCTGAGGTAGGCGGCCCTGATGCGGACCGCAAAGAGAGGTTTGCGGCGGTCGTGGAGGCCGCGATCCGGGACGTGGCCCTGAAGAAGTTACAGACTTCTAAAAACAGGGCCATAGTCTCGGCCAAGGCCTCCATCATGGCGGCAGTGGAGGCAATCCACTTCGGGCCCCCGCCGGAAGTAACGTCCGAAATGCGGGCGGAGGTGGCCCGCTTGACGGCTGCCATGGAGCTCCTCCGAAAGGAGAAAGAGGAGCTCCGAGCGGACCTGGCCGGGCTGCGAGCAGCCGGCACAGCGCAGGTGACACCACCAAGCCAGCCCGTGCCGGTGGAGAACCAGGTCCTGAACCTGGTTCGGCAGGAGCTGGCGACCTTCCAGGCGCGGTTCGCCGTCCTGGAGGGTATAGTCCTGCGCCCTCCCTTGGCGGGTAGGACGGCCCCAGGGCCGAAGGCGGCCTCGTACGCGGCTGCTGCCGCCCCTAAGCCCGGGCCGTCCGGCCGGGCACAGGCGCCGGCCAAACCGGCGTCGGCTAGAGGAGCCCCGGCGTCGGCGAAACCGACGCTGGCTGGCGGAGCCTCGGCGCCGGCAAAATCGGCGCCTGCCGCCAAACCCGCGGTGCCAGCCCAGAAAAAGGGCAGAACGGCTGGGGAGGGGAACGCCCCAGAGCCTACGCCTCCCCCAAACAAATTTCCCACGACCAACGCCAAGTGGCAGGTGGTCGGGGAGAAAAAGAAGGCGGCCAAAGCGGCCAGGAAAAAGGCGCAGAGGAGGCGCCGCAAGGAGCGAGCCGTTGTGGCTAGGCTTCGCTCCGCTAAGACTGCGGCTGTAGTTATTACGCTGCAGCCGGACGCGGTTAAGAGGGGGGTGACCTATCGTGACGTGCTCACCAAGGCGAAAGCGACGGTGGATCTCCAGGAGTTGGGGATCACCGGAGGCCTCCGGCATAGGGTGACCGCCACTGGTGCCCGCATGCTGGAGATCCCCGGTGCGACGAGTGGCCCCACCGCTGACGCCCTGGCTGAGAAGCTAAGGGCGTCCCTCAACGCGGACGAGGCTCGAGTCTCCAGGCCCGTCAAGTGCGCGGATATGCGCATTGTGGGCCTGGATGACTCTGTGACGGGAGCAGAGGTGATAGCCGCCGTCGTCAGGACGGGCGGGTGTCCGGTCGACCAAGTGAAGGCGGGCACCATACGTCCTGACTTCACGGGTATGCGAACCGTTACGCTAAGCTGTCCCGTGACGGCGGCGAGAAAAATCGTGGAGGGCGGAAGGCTCCTAGTGGGCTGGGTGTCAGCGCAGGTCAAGCTGCTGGAGCCCAGACCTCTAAGGTGCTATCGATGCCTCGTGGGGCACCACGTGAGCGTCCAGTGCACCTTAGAGGACCGCAGCACTCTATGCTGTCGCTGCGGTAAGCCCGGACATACGGCCGGCTCGTGCAACGCCGCGCCGCACTGCGTCGCATGTGCGGCTGCTGGCAAGCCGGCCGATCACCGGGCGGGGAGCAAGTCCTGCGCTCCACCCGCCGAAGGAGGAAAGGCAGGCCCTCCGCCGCCGTCGCCACCACCACCGTCGCCGCCACTGCTGCCGCCACCGCCACCGTCGCCGCCGCCGCCGCCGCCACCACCGCCGCCACCACCGCCGCCGCCGCCGCCGCCGCCGCCGCCGCCGCCGCCGCCGCCACCACTGCCGAGGGGGTCCGGGAGGGGGCTGAAATGGAGGAGTAATGTCTCCTCCTCTACGCCTCCTCCAGGCGAACATCAACCACTGCGCCTGCGCTCAGGACCTGTTGCTCCAGAGCATGGCGCAGTGGTCGATTATCATCGCCGTGGTCGCTGAGCCGTACTTTGTCCCGCCCAGGGATGACTGGGTGGAGGACCTGAACGGCTCAGTGGCCATAATTTCGTCAGCTGCCGCCGGTACCCCGCCCCTCGAAGGTGTCACGAAGGAACAGGGGTGCGTAGCAGCACGGTTCGGAGAGATTGTAGTAGTGGGAGTATACTTCTCTCCGAGCCGAACTCTCGCCGAGTTCCAGAACTCTTTGACAGAGTTGAGTGTCGTCGTCGCCAGAAGCCATGCCTTCTCCGTGCTAGTGCTCGGGGACTTCAACGCCAAGAATTTGGCCTGGGGTTCCCGTTGCATGGATGTGCGGGGCAGGATGGTGGAGGACTGGACTCTGGAAACAGGCCTGGTCGTCCTAAATCGGGGTTCTGTTCCTACGTGTGTGCGGATGCGGGGCGAGTCGGTAGTGGACATCTCGTTCGCCAGCCCTGCTCTGTCACAGCGTGTCATTGACTGGCGCGTCATGGAGGAGGTGGAGACCTACTCCGATCATCGGTATATCCGGTTTGAGGTCTCCACCCAGACCTCTAGCGCGCTGGTCCAACAGGCCCCGAGTGGTCCGCGGTGGGCGTTGAAGCAGCTGGACCGGGAGCTTCTCCTGGAAGCCTCGATCGTGCAGGCCTGGGTGTTTTCACCGGACAGGCCTGCTGACATTGACGATGAGGTGGAGTGGTTCCGGGAGGCCATGTCCGAGATTTGTGACGTGGCAATGCCCCGAGTCCGGCCAGGATGCGCCCGACGTCGGGTGTACTGGTGGTCGCAGGAGGTTGGGGCGTTACGCAAGGCGTGCGTCGACGCGCGACACCGGTACACCAGACACCGCAGGCTCCGCATCCGCCCTGTGGATGCGGAAGCCACGGAGGTGGAGCTGTACGAGGGGTACAGAGCGGCGAAGACCGCCCTCCAAGAGGCTGTCCAGCGGGCCAAGGATACGGCCCGCGAGGAGACTATGAACCGAGATCCATGGGGGCGCCCTTACAGAATGGTGCGGAATAAACTCCGCACCTGGGCCCCCCCGCTGACGCAGAGTCTCCGATCCCAGCTGGTGGAGGAAGTGGTGAGCGCTCTGTTCCCTTCACGGGGGGAGCATACCCCGCCTATGGCTCCGCCACTTGCGGTGCCCGAAGCGGACCACACAAACAACGACGACGACGACACCCCTGAAGTGACCGGGGTAGATCTGAGAGCGGCGGTAGGCAGGCTGAAGGCCAAAAATACCGCCCCGGACCCGACGGCTTGCCGGGTAAAGCCTGGGTCCTGGCCTCGAGGGCTCTCGGGCCTCGACTGGAGGCGCTCTTAAGCGCATGCATGGAGAGAGGCCAGTTTCCACTCCGTTGGAAGACGGGGAAGCTGGTCCTCATTCAGAAGCCAGGGCGCCCTGCGGACTCTCCGTCCGCATACCGGCCCATAGTGCTGCTCGACGAGGTCGGCAAGCTCTTTGAGAGAGTGATTGCGGGCCGCCTCGTCGGGCACCTGGTGAGGACGGGGCAGGATCTTGCGGAGTGCCAGTTTGGCTTCCGCAAGGGGCGCTCGACGGTGGACGCCATCATGCGCGTGAGAGCCCTCACGACGGGGGTCGCGGTGTCCCGGGGTGGGGTGGTCGTGGCGGTGTCACTCGACATCGCCAACGCGTTCAACACCCTGCCCTGGAGCTGCATAGGGGAGGCACTCCGGTATTACCGGGTGCCGACTTACCTCCGTCGAATAGTCGGGGCGTATTTGACGGACAGAGCCGTCATCTACCCCGGTCGCGACGGGAACTGGAACCGGCGAGAGATGTCGTGCGGTGTCCCACAGGGATCGGTTCTGGGGCCGCTCCTGTGGGACATCGGTTACGACTGGGTGCTGCGGGCCGACCTCCCTGATAGCGTCAGCGTAGTTTGCTACGCTGACGACACGCTGGTCCTGGCGCAGAGGAGGTGGCATCAGGCGGCGGCCGACGCGATGACACGCGGGGTTGCGATAGTCGTGGAAAGGATCCGGCAGTTAGGTCTCGAGGTGGCATTGCACAAGTCCGAGGCCATGTCTTTTCATGGGCCCCGGTACGGGCCACCTTCGGGATCCCAACTGATGGTAGGAGGGGTTCACATCGGCGTCGAGAAGACGATGAGATACCTGGGTCTCGTCCTCGACAGCCGGTGGAACTTCGTCGAGCATGTCCGACGTTTGGCCCCCAAACTGGAACGGACCGGGGCCGCCTTAAAGCGGCTCCTGCCCAACCTGAGGGGGCCAAACGCCTCCTGCCGGAGGCTTTACGCGGGGGTCGTGCGGTCTATGGCTCTGTATGGGGCCCCGGTATGGGCGCGTTCACTGCGGCTGCGAGCCGCACACTACCTGAACGCGCCCCAGAAGGTGGTAGCCATAAGGCTTATCCGGGGATACCGCACGATCTCGGGCGAGGCAGCAAGCCTCCTTGCTGGACTGCCGCCATGGGATCTGGAGGCGATAGTCCTCGCGCGCCTGTATGACTGGCGCGCGGAGGCACTACGTTGGGGGGAAACTCTGCACCCGCGGCAAATCGCGGCGGAGCGGACGGACCTCCGGCGCGATCTCATGGCGGAATGGAAGGCGCGACTATCGCAACCCAGCGCAGGGCACGCCACGATAGCGGCGGTAAGACCCCTCTTTGAGGAGTGGCTAGAGAGGCGTCACGGCGCTCTCACCTACCGCCTGACGCAGGTCCTCTCCGGACACGGATGTTTCGGTAGGTTCCTGCACATCATCTGGCGGGAGGAGACGCCCGGGTATCACCACTGCGAGGATCGCCCAGAGGACACGGTGGAGCATACGGTGGAGGTCTGCCCCGCTTGGGCAGAGCACCGCCGTGTCCTCGTAGAGGCGATCGGCAGCGGCGGCGACCTCTCGCGTCCGGCCCTGGTGCAAGCCATGGTCCGGGGCGAGAGGGAGTGGGAGGCGGTCACTTCCTTCTGCGAAGCAGTCATGCTAGCGAAGGAGGTGGCGGGATGGGCAAGGGAGAGATCCTCATGCCTCAGCCGCCGAGGGAGACGCTCCGGGCGTCGGGAGCCGCGTGACGACTCCCGGCCACCGTAGGCGCGGGCCTGCGGGCGGAGAGCAATGGGTAGCTCTCCGTCCGATCAGGACCAGGCCCGTGCCGGACGGCGCGTATGTGTTCCACGTGCGCCTCAAAGAGATGTCAGCATAGTTGACGGGGCCCGACAGGGCCGAAGCCTGCCGGGGTAGCGGGATCGTCCGAAAGGGTTACCGCTGCCCTGGTACATAAAGGGCTAAGGAAGGAACACGGGTGGGTTTTAGTCAGTAAGAGTCGGACACTCCCTTCTGCTCCACCCAGAGCGGGAGGGGTCATTTGATGATTTCCCATCCCCAAAAAAAAAAAAAAGGGGTCCTATGTTTGAGACACTACTTCTGTATGTTGTAAATTAACTATGTTGTCACGTTTTTTAAATAAAGTAATTACTTATTTATTTATATTTGTAAGTAGGTAGGGAGATAAAACAAAAAAAAAAGTTACAAGTGTAGACTAAATACAAATATTGTACTATTTAAGCGAAAAGAGTTTAAAAATAAATTCTTGTAATAAGTCCGGATATCCTTCTCCCGAACACTGTCAAGAAGCCACCAAAAACCAAGCAAATATGATCCGACATTGTATACATCTATAGCTACATACATTGTGAGCGAGTGAATTGTCTCCCACAGCTTGTATTTGTATAGCTCTGCGCCAATCTGAGGTCCGACTAGGTCCAATTTGCTTTGTAGACATACAAACACGAGGCTTTCATCATGACTGAATCTTGATGCCTCAGGTGTGCTTATAGTGTTAGGAGTGATATTCAAGAACTTGCCTTATGGTATGTATAAATACTGTCCCGAATGTTTCCAAGTCAAGTGAGTGAGGCGCTTTCAGCAACTTTATTAATAGAACCTTTAGGAGAAAAGTCTTTTTGGGTGGAGGTAATTTTGTTCAGAACTGTCGGAAGCTGGCACTTAGCGATTGCCACTTATTATACAAGTACGCTGGACTAAATATACTATATGAAATGACAGTTGTTTTTTGTGCCGATTCAAAGCGCCCCAATCGAGCGTGCATGGAACTAAAATTTAAAAATTGCCGCAAATGACCGTCGTTTTGCTCTGGTACGTCTCTGATGATTTAGGTCTAAATTGTGGATTAAGACTTTTTTGTGTATTTTGTGTTTAGTACGAGATATTTAGAACATTTTTATCATGAGAGTATGCGCATCTTGTAAAACTCGCTATCAAAAACATTAGATCCGCGGACGCTCACGTTGCTGTGAGTACCCAAAATTGAGAAGAAGAAGTGGCGTAACAAACTTCCCACTTTCCCTTGAATTTGAAACTGAATTTGAAGTAGACCCTCCAAAAAGTAAAGCTAGGTTCTGCAAATAAAACCAACTAAATAAGTTGACGAATGTAGTTAAAACGACGGGCAACGATGTGTTCGTGGTGGCCGCGGCACAACCAGCGAGCGCGACCTAAACGAATCAATTTGGTTTCATCGTTTGCACGTCCCAATTATTCATAACTATTCATAGCGAGGCGAGCAAAGTGTCCACTTTGCGTCGTTTCGTCCTTCCTCGCTTCGGTCTAGCCAGAATTTAGAATAATCGCAACAGCTTTAGATATTTGCATAATGTCTCTTCAAGTATAAGTTTTTTCTCAGATAATGCAAGACAGGAATCTTGACTCACTGTGAATCATGGTTTTAGGTATTGATAAAATATTGAAGCGATATTAACAGATAGTGTATAATACTCCTAAATTCTTCGGTTCAATTTAATTTTTTATAATTACAACTTTGGTTGATTTTGTAGATCTGTTCATTTAGTAAGTAAGAATTCGATTTTTTAAGGCATAGCTTCAGAAATATTTTGGTAAATTATGAGCTGGTTGATTGGCAACTCAAAGAGCTTCTATTTTTTCGATCAATCATAGGTACTTCAACCACCCGGTTCTCATCAAAATGTATGAATATAAAATCAACTGTGTAATTTTCTCATCATAATTTTATTTATCGACGTTTCACGTAACTTGAGTCAATCACCGTGAGTTCTGTAAAATATTAATTTTACCGAGTAGGTACGTACTACTGATTATTGAATGAATAACTTTGTTTAACATTTGCATACAACTTTGAAAATGTTATCCGGGTACGTACACCTTAAGACAGTAGTTTGGCACGTGTTTTGCTTGTTAATGGTGTTTGTTTGTTGTGTAGGAATGAAGTACCTCTCAATATTTTTGAAAAACGTAATAAAAGGTGTTTACAAGGCAAATGTGAGTGGAAAAGCTGACACGCACGCATGATGCGAGCCCATCTTGCGTGCGTGTATGACCAGATGTATAAACGTAAAAGAAGTATGCAAGGATCGTAGCTGGTGGCATTCTGTAGTTTCTGCCTTCCCCCATGGGAAGAAGGCGTAAGTTTATGTATGTATTTTGTTAACTAGTGGGTACCTAGGTATTAAGATTAACACTTAAAACTTAATTAGTAACTAACGTAACGACAACGTAACGAACGTAACGTTTAGTAACTTTATGTCTAAAATGTAATAGAAATTTTAGCAGCAAAAATATTGACCAAATCTAAAGATAAATATTTCAAATTAATTCGCCTTCCTGCCTTTCAGATAAATTCATTAAGAATGTCAAAGCCGTTGGTAACTAAGACTTCACTGAAGAAACAATTAGAGGAAGCAATGTTTGAAGTGAAGAACTCGTTTCGACGACCGTTCAGTCCTTTGATTATGTTTATCAATTTCACCAGTTTGTTTTTGTAAGAAATACGTTTAAAAATACTTTTCTGTCCTCTAAAATATTTATATTCGTCTGCAATATTTTTTTTAATGTTTCATGATATACATTTGTATATTTTGACATTTTAATTTCTGGCTCTTGTGATACAGGAAGTCCTAGTACAAAAACCTTAACCTTGTTTGTGTCTTAAACTGAAAATAAAAAAACGTATCAAATATCAACAATAGTAGGGGCTTACCAAAACAATAGATATGATTGGCGAGATGATTGACAAATACACAGAAAAATTGAGCGCTAACACATCGTTCAACAATGATACTATAGGCACTGACTACTAGGGTATTTTAAAGTTTTCAAACAATTTTATCGAGATAGTTTAGACTTATCTCAAACAACATTAGTGGCATTTTCAATTACCACTTCAAATAGATCAAATTAAGCATTTATCTACAATCAGTTACAGTAACAAGTTTACCATAAAGTATTTCTTGTTAGGAAAAAAAATACTGATATGTATTAATGGCTTCAGCTAAACGGATCTTGCTAATAAATAAAACGCTATTATAAAAGAGCTTATTCTAGTGACCGTGAAAACGGACTTAGGAATAAATCAGATGAGATTGGAACTTTTCATTTCCTTCAAGGTTAAAACATTAGCATAGATTTAAACTTTGCAGCATTTAAATGGTCCTCAAACTGACGTCATCGGAATATTAATGGCGGCCATCTCATTGGTATGTTGTGTCAATGGTGTGAACTTTGTAGAATACTTCGGACAAGGGCGACAGATGTTTATCCGCTTGGGGATTTTTTCAAGAACAGTTTATGGGATTAGTCTGGAGTGTTTAAACCGTCCCACAAGGTGAACCGACGACCTAGTAAAGGCCGCAGGAACCCGTTGGATGCGGGAAGCACAGAACCGGTCGAAGTGGAGGTGATTGAGGGAGGCCTATGTCCAGCAGTGGACGTCTTTCGGCTGAAATGATGATTTTTAATCTGTTTATACCTATAACTAATACCTAGTTATAGCAACGAGTAAAAAATCCCATCATAAAGCCGTCATCTACGTATTCTGTTTCTCAAACTCTGTAACTAATATTGTACAAAAGTCATTGCTGGGAACCGACTCGTTATTTTTGGTGTGAAAAATTGCTGTTTACCGTAGTGCGCAATGTAACGCTTAGTACAAAACATTGTGCTTCTGTAGACATGCAACAGTAAAGGGGTCGTAGGGGTTTTAAATTTAACAAATAACATTTATAACAAAAAAAAAATGTCTAATTTCTGATTCTTCATTATCTGTCAGTCTTTAGCACAATGCAATAGCTATAAACACATAATTGTATTTTGAACTTGTCTCCATTCTATGTGATAACTCGACCAAGTATTCTGTATCATGCAAATTCAACTTCCAAACATGGTCCATAATTTAAAATATATCGTTCCAGTGCATCGCAACGGCTTTGAGCCATAAATACTCTATCGGCGTCAACGCCGGAACACTGGCGTTGAATTCAGCGATTTCCGTATAAAATTGCATGTTTTTCTGTTTGCGCTACTGGATTTGTGTGTGTAGCAATTGCGTTGAATTTAATTCTGTTGTTGTTATTGATGAAGTTGTTTCGCCTAAATCGCAAATTGATAGAAACGTTTGGTTTGGTTTCAACTTGGAAATAAATTCCAACTATGCAAATGTCTGTGTGTGTATGGACGCAAAAATACTACCCACCTACCGGTCTAATGTGTACTGTGCTGTTATAACGCTCCACAATAATAAAATGTTTTTATACAGTTTTAACAAAGTTTCGGTAAAGTGTTGGTGATAGACTTGTTTGTAGACGTTCGACCTATTTGTGAGTTGAAGAAATTACACATAAACGTTACAAATAAGACTATCTAAGAAATTTATATGTGAACTTTTTGTATATACCCAACCGCACGCCGAAAGCGGAGCCCTTGACGCGAACGCGTAAGCGACGCCGTTTTCGGCGCACTTAGGACCTTTTGGTCGCGAACTCCGAGTCACTTACTCGGTGTGGGCATTAATTTGTTAGTGTGCGCTTTCAACTAACGAAATATTTTTTGGTCGTGGGCCTTTGTTCGTGTGCACTGTTTTGGAAGTCATTATAATTGTTATTGGGACTTAAAGATGACTACATTACCTCCGAGATGGGGCTGCTGTGCTCTTGATCAAATTGATAAAAGTTTTATTCGATGTCAAGTATGCGAAAAGGCGTTTCATCATGAGTGCCTGGGCTTAGAATCAACATGTGATCTATCATCGTGGTCTTGTAGTCAATGCACTATAAAACCATCTGAAGCGAAAAACACCGATATCACACCTGTACGGTTTAATCCTAACATAACTATGCGCACGAACAAGAGGCAAGCATTACAATCCCCACCGAATCCAACATCTATCCCCGTCACGGAAGAGGGTATTCGAGCCATTGTTGAGAATGTGATGGAATCGAAGATGAACTCTCTCTTAGAAAAAATTACATTAACCATGAGCAACTTACTGAACAAGGAGTTAACAGAAATACGTGAAGAAGTTACTGACCTTAGGGGCTCCGTGGAATTCCTTAGCAACCAATATGACGACATGTTGAAGGAAAAGAGGCAGGGTGAGGAAAGAATAAGGGATCTGCTTGATAAAAACGAGAAGTTATCGTCCGCAATTAAAGATATGTCAAGTCGTTTAAACACCTTGGAACAGCTCGCCCGTGCAAGTAATGTTGAGATTCAATGTGTCCCTCAGAAGAAACCGGAAAACCTTTTCAATATTGTAACTCAGCTGGGGAAAACCATAGGTTGCGACATTAAAGAGGAATGCATCAGTAATTGTACTCGAGTGATGAAGCTCAACAACAGCACAAATCGGCCTAAATCAATTGTTGTACAATTTGCCACTCCCAGATTTCGGGACTCTTTTCTAGCAGCTTCGATAAATTTCAATAAAGCAAAGCCAGTCAGTGAAAAGCTAAACACCTCCCATCTCGACCTTGATGGTGCGAAGTCTGCGATCTTCGTGACGGAGCATCTGATCCCGGTTAATAAGGCACTGCACACGGCTACACGCCTCAAAGCTAAAGAAAAAGGGTATCGTTACGTTTGGATCAGAGGAGGTATTTATGTTAGAAAGTCAGATAATTATGATACCAAGATTATAAAGGATATGGATTCGCTACAGTCAATAGTATAATGTTCAATTTTCAACCACAAGCTGTCATTGAGGTTATTCTAAGTTAAATTCCTTTAACATATATTACCAAAACACCCGTGGATTACGATCTAAAACTCAAGAATTTTATTGTAATTTAGTATGTTCAAATTTTGACGCTTTTAGTATTTTTAGTATTAGGGGTTAAAGTATGAAATTGCCGATTTGTACTGAAAAATTTAAAATATTTTTTTTTTAAATTTAACATATTTATTTAATCAAAATAATTACCATTATTATCTTTACATTGCTGCCATCTAATAGGAAGGTCATTTATGCCTTTGCGAAAGAACTCTCGTGATCTAGATTCGACAAACTGTGTGAAAGCATT